>OX637466.1:8251840-9606262 GCA_951799995.1 Trifolium subterraneum | reverse complement strand
AGTAGTTAGAATTATTCCCCAAAAATTCAACTTTGCATGATAACATAGGATTTAGGGAAATTGAATTGTGTATGAGGGAAGTTTAACTCCCGAAACTCTCTCCATATTGATTGTTGTTACATTACATTATTAATGGCTGGACTGGTTTTGGATTGGATTGGAAAATTTTCTGGTTTTGTATAAATTTATGCAGAACAGAGCAGAAATTTCGTGTTGCTCGCTAAGCGAGCAGATGGCGAAGGAGCAACTGGGTTAGCAGGTTTTGGTCGTTGGCGCTCGCTAGCTGGCCTGAACCTTCTGACTTGGTTCGCTAGCGGTCACCAGCCGTCACTACGCGACCATGACAGGAATTTCGGCTTTTGTTCTGTTTTTCAAAACTCAATCTGGTTTTAACTCTTATCCCTTCCTAGTCTATAATCCATTGATAATATATAGTGATAATAATAATATGTTAATTGCACGTTTAGGAAATAATACCATTTAACTTAGGTTATGAACTAAGTTAGTTTCCCCGGATTGGGATATATTGGTAGTATGTTAACACATTAGAATTATGTGTAGTATCAGTCCATAGTTATGTGTGGTTGCTTGGACACCACCAAAGGGATTCGAGGAATCCAAAGCGATAAGATATCAATAATAATGATTGTGATGCCATAGTTATTTCGTACCATATGTGCTATAGTTCACGAAGATTGGTACGAAAAAGGGTAAGACTTTCTGAGACCCGGCTCACCTCAGATAGCCCTTGCATAGCTAAAATGAATTCAGATAATTCTTTGTGTTACACCATATAAACTGTTTATATATGAATACATGAATTGCGCTGAGATTGCGTGAGGACTGATTATAGGTTGATTCCCCATGGTGTAGTCACCAATAGGTGGGTAGTAGAATCCACGAGACTTAGTAGTCTTACCCCCCGTTCATGTTTCAGGTACTCAGGGTGACCGTGGCAAGCAAGCTGCTGGAGTAGTAGCATTGCTTGTGACTGTGATGTTCATGTTTAGAACATTTAGTTTTTATATTTCAGTCTATTTCCTTTCCGCTGTGTTGTACTTTTTGGTACTTTAGCACCTGCGTATGCTTAATCAACACTCCATGTATTTGTAAACTTTATGTACTCGGTATTTGATTATGAACTTTATTATATATTCTAGACAATGTATTATGGAGTGTTATAAATCCCTTAATTTTTATTGTTGTTAATTCGTACAACTTATGATACGAACATAACTATGTAAAGTCCACTGTAAATGGGGTGTGAAATTTCTTATGCATCGTAACACTGTATTGCTCTTTTAGATTGTTTATATAACTATAATTTTTATTATCATAGCATCAGGCACGGATCTATGTTGTTGCCATCGGTGGCAACTGACCCCACTCCATCCTTATTTTCTTAACTAGCAACTACATAATTCTATATGTTGACCCCTCTTCAGATTTAATATTGTCCCCACATAAGCCCATTGACCCATTTTATGTTCTAAAAGAAAACTACTACTACCGTAAGAAAAACCTACTACTAGTTACACTAATATCATTATATTATATACTACTATAATTCCAATGGTTCACCATAAAAGTGGACGGAGCTATTAGAAGTTTTTTTAGGAATTGGCTATAAAAGTATTTTTTTTCTTGCTAACATGTGTTTCTGTAACTTTTAATAAGCAAAATTAAATTATAAGGAGGAGTATAAAGAGTACACTGATTCTTGTAAAAAAAGCTTTACATCAATTAACATAGCATAAGCTATTAGTGTTTCTATAACAATTTTGAAAAATTCTATTTAGAAAAATTATTTATTTTAAAAATTAAAAATTTTAGTTTTCAATGCATTTGACTACATTTTTATAGAAATTTACTTTAAGATGAGTATTCCAAAAACATTACTCAGCATTGCTTTTGCATTTTACAACTACAATTATTGAAAGAAGTTTATCTGCTAAGAATTAATTTGTGAAAATCAAATATGCAACTGTATGAAAAATGATTTTTTGAATGATTAACACAAACACATATATGATAAACAATTTTGACCCCACTTAATAAAATTTCTGGATCCGTCCCTGCGTAGCATTACAATTTTTCTTAAAAACAACTTTTGTTTAAATCAAATATGAATATTAAAGCAATTTTTAGATATAAACTGCAAGGGATGTTATCAATAATAAATTTTCAACCCATTTTAAATTTCAAATGTTTGAAAAAAATTAAGAATATGTCATTCAACAAAAAATACCTTTTTTTGGAACATGTGATAGAACTTAGAGCATCCACAATGGTGGATCTTAACATTTTAAGAATCGGTTCTTAATAAGATCTACCATTGGAGCAGTACAATTTTGAATTCTTAATAAGAACTGATTCTTATATAAGAGTTTTCTCTCTCCTCTGGGGCTCACCTTAATTTTCATTAAAATATATTTTTTTATGGGACCCGCTTACTTTTATATTTTATTAATAATTAAATGATTAATTAATATAGTAGTATAGGAGTAATTCAACCATAAATTTGCTGCAAAAAAAATTAATGTCGAGCATATTTGGCAACGTTTTGGGCATGACGATCAACAAAATTAGTTATTTTTAAAATTATGTAATGTTATTTTAAATTATTTTTTAATTATGTAATTCTTAAATTTGGCAATATTATTTTAAATTAATTTTCGAATTTTAATTATTATTTTGAATTATAAAAAAATAGTACATATTAATTTTGTAATTTTATAATCCAATTAATTTAATAGTATAAAATATGAATTATTAAATAATAAGTTATTGTGATGTGGAGTTATTGACCGGACCCATTTAGAACTTTTGAAGAGGTGTTGAGTTGGAGAGATTGAGTGCTTATTAAGAACTATTATTAAAAAACAATAAATGAGTGATGTGTATATGTGGGACCCAGTTAAGATCTCAAACTTGGGGAGCTCCATTGTTGATGCTCTTAGGGCGTGTTGTTGGCTTGCTGAAAATTACACCTAACAAATACAAAGTAAAAATGGAAGGTAAGAAAATAAAAAAGGATACATTTTAATTTATTAATGGAGTCATGTGAGTGTATGAGTAACTCTTTAATTACCACTAAATCAAAATAAAAGCAAGGGATGTTATTGAGTGTAACTTTTTTAAAATTACACTCGTGTAATTTGATCCCTTTTATATATATATATATATATATATTGAATAAACATAATTTCTTTTTATAATGAACCTAAATTTATTTCAATAGTATTGTAAATAATTAGAGAATATATACATTTTTGTTGTTTTTGTAATAACATTGTACTCCGTAAGTTTTCACGATTGTCTTTTATTTTTACGAATGTATATAAAAAAGATGAAATGAAAGAAAAGAGAAAAATACATAATAAAATGTGAAAAAATAAAATATTAAAGAAATGATTATGCATGTAATAATTAGTTTCACGTGTTTTTGGTAATTGATATGCATGATTCCAAAAGTCATATTTAATACATGAGAATAATGAAATTGTATATTAATTATTAATATTAAAATTTTAACTTTTTATTTTAAAGCTCATGATTAATTAGTGGTGTGATGCATGTAATTGGTTGATGATATTCTTAGTGATCGACATGACTTTGAGAGTCAATGAGTCATATTTAATATATGAAAATGAGGGAAAATAAATTGTGTATTAAAAAAAATAAACATTTTTTTTTGACGAAAAAAAAATTAAACATTAAGGTACATTATTTGTGTTTTCATCATTTCTTTAATTAAAATTTTCAAAATTTGTCCCGTGAGCCTAGCTCGGTTGGTAGGGACATCGCACTATATGTGCAGGAGCCCGGGTTCGAACTCAGGACACTCCACTTATTCACCTTTAAGGTGAATTTTCTAGCCACTAGGCTACTTGACCCAAAAAAAAAAATTTCAAAATTTAAAAGTAAAATAATTTTATTTGTCAAAAAAAATAATTTAAAAGTAAAATTTTCACTGTTAGATCAAGTTCAAAATTAAATTCTAGCACAACTGGTAGAAATACCGAAATTGCTAGTGTTGAACGTCATGACCTGGTCACTGCACTTTGTATGTCTGAGTTTTCAATGACTTTGTCATTTCGTCTATCAACCAAAAAAAATAAAATATACTTGAGTTATTTTTTTGGAATATGATGTTAAAAGATAAAGAAGTAATAAATAATTTATAGTTTTAAAGATATAATATAACAAAAAACCAAAAGAGAAAATGATATAATATGAAATTATTTTATTGTTTATATTTATTAATATTTTTTATTTTATTATATATTTGATAGAATAAATTAATAAATTATCAAAAAAAAAAGAATAAATTAATAAATTATGTTTTTATCATATCCTACTAGTAATCCAGCTTAAATTTAAGATAAAAGTTTTAACTAGAGAGACATTATGGGCCCGTTTGTTTTGGATTTTTTTGAAAATAGATTTTGTAGTGTTAGAAAATTTTGTATAAAAAAAAATTACAAAGAAATTTTTTATAAAAGCTTCAAATGAAAATTTGGTTTGAATAGTTATTCTTAAAATCTTATTTTAGGTATTTCATCATTTTATTGAAAAAAAAATTGGATATCAAAATTTCAAAAAAATCACTTTTTTTGAAGCTATTTCAAATAGATTTTCATAAAAATCATTTTTGAAATACAACTTTTTATAAAAATTGAGATTTTGACTATTTTTTGTTCTTCAATAATGTACGTCTAAGTTATATGATGTCAAAATTTGTGTTTGAATTTAAAAAAACGAATATAAAAAAACTTGTAATATTTTGAAAAACGATTTTAAAAAATCCATTTTCAAAAATACAAAGAAAAAATCTATTTTTTTAAAGCTGAAACAAACATGCCCTATATGATAAGTTTCAGAATTAATTGATCATATGATACTATTTTTTCAAACATTAAATTAAAATAAGATATAATCCAATACTATTATGTCTCTTATTGTCCGTACCACTACCAAAGAAACCCTATAAGTTGGACTAAATACAACCCAACAACTAGAATACCAAATATTTTAGTGAAAAAAAGAAGAAAAGATTTACGATATCTTTAAAATAAAAAAATAAAAAAAAGATTTACGATATCTTTTTAATAAAGAAAGATTTAACCGACAGATTCATATAAATTGTTCCTCAGTTCCTTTCTTTCCTTCGAAATCTTTGTGTTTCACTCTTTATTCATCTTCTTCCTCTTCACCTTGTTCCTCTTGTTAATATGGACGAAAAAACTAGCGTCAGTGACAAGACGATGACGATGGTCGATAAGTATAACATTGAATCGGCCGAAAAGTTGGCTAATGAAGCTCAGGTTTTGACCCATTTACCAAGTTTTTATCATCTTTTGTTGTTTTTCTTTTGCAATTCTTCTACCCTTTTGTCTTCCGTGATTTGCGATTGTCAATTTCCAACTTATTGGTGATGTTGTTTTTCTGTTGTTTAGGTTTTGCCGATTGCGGAGGCCACACCAATATACGAGCAACTTCTGCAGTTGTTTCCAACAGCGGTGAGTGTTCTTGTGGTTCTGACAGTGTGTTTTACAGTGATTTTAGAAGGTTCTAGTATTATGGAACTGGTTTTTAATGATGCTTATTTTGATTTGTGTCCAGGCCAAGTTTTGGAAGCAGTATGTGGAGGCACACATGGCTGTAAATAATGACGATGCTATCAAACAGATTTTTAGTCGGTGTTTGTTAAATTGTCTTCAGGTTCCTCTATGGTACGTTGTTTGTGCTTAACCTTATCTTGACAACGGTTGATGTATTAGTTTCTTTTACCCCCTTTTGGATAAATTGTTTGAAAGGTTTTTGTTGTATGTCAGTAACGAGTATTTTTTCCACCTCGAATCAATAATGTAGACTGTAGAATGACACAAATTGAACTATCTATCTCTTTTATAAATTGTGTATGCTTTACCGTTTGGAATAACAAATCACTGTCTTGGAATTAAGTAGTGTCTTGGAATCGTATGTTAGAACTAAGTAGTGCTTATATAAAGTTATAAAGCTCGGACATTCCTCCCCTTACATGTTGGTTTTGTAAGGTCGGGTTAGACCCTGCTTATTAGGTTTGTCTTGTTGTAGTACATGCCGCCAATGTTTTTATTTTAATCTTTGACCTTGTTTTTTATCCTGGCTTATAGGCGGTGTTACATTCGTTTCATTAGAAAGGTTAATGACAAGAAGGGGACAGAGGGTCAAGAAGAGACGAGAAAAGCTTTTGATTTTATGCTCAACTATGTCGGTAAGTTGTTTCTCATTAGTTTTGTATTTCAGTTTTCTTTGGATTATCGTAGCACCTATTTAGGACACGATGATATAAACTCACATAAGGTGGTTTTACTGAAAACTTGGTTTTTGATGAGGCTTGTGAATTGTAAAATCATTCATATGCTTTCACCCTATACTTTAAGCTTTTTGGGTTGTTACTTGTGGCGAAGTTTTGGCGCGTCTATGCCTGCGTTGTCCAAATTTAATCCTGGTTGCTTTGCTTCCATTCGTCTAAATAAAAGTTAGATTTCAGCACAAGGTTGGGTCTGTCTGCATTTTCAAGCCCAAAAAACTTTGTGCGCATATATATGCATGTATCTTTGTATAAATATATATATATTGACGCGTCTTTCCAATGATGTGCTAACAGGAACGGACATAGCTTCTGGCCCTGTGTGGATGGAGTACATATCCTTTCTAAAATCATTGCCGGTTAGTTAACCTTCTTTGTTTTCTGCAATTCTTGGTGCATAATTTAGTATCACTTTTCAATTCTCGTGTATAATTCAATTGCAGGCTGTACACGCACAAGAAGAATCACATCGGATGACTGTTGTGAGGAAAGTCTATCAGAGGGCTATTATTACTCCTACCCATCATGTTGAACAACTTTGGAAAGACTATGAAAATTTCGAGAATTCTGTTAGCCGTCAGTTGGTAATATATTGGTCTTGATTTTCATGCTTGATCTGATAATACGTATTCATGATTCCGTAGTTTTTCTATTGGCATGCATTTTGATGGTAATGTGTTTTGCAGGCCAAAGGACTGATATCTGAATATCAACCACAATATAATAGTGCGAGAGCAGTTTACAGGGAAAGGAAGAAGTATTTTGATGAAATCGATTGGAATATGCTTGCCGTACCACCAACTGGATCCCACAAGGTAACATTCCGTTCATTTGCAATTATTGTTTTTCATTGCTAGCCATTTCTATTAACAAATTGTTTTTGGAAAGATAATCATTTTCCTCCAAAATATCTCTAACGAAGCTGCTAAAAATGGTTTTTGGCCTCAATATAAACAAATTCAAACAACTTAAGTTGGCACATGCATGGTTTTGTACTTTTATATATCTAACATAGTCTCTCACATGAGTAAAATGGCTAGTGTTGAGTTTCATATAGGCTCCGATATCGTATGCGAGCCAACTATATATTCTAAAAGGTTAAGGCGTTAGATGAAGGAAAATGAACAAATTAATAGTTTTTATATCTCTGACATCATTATAAGTTATATTTGTTTGTTACTTCTGACAGGAAGAATTGCAGTGGATGGCATGGAAGAAACTTCTCTCTTTTGAAAAGTAAGAAGCACGCATCGTCTTTTCTTTCTCTTAAATTATTGTTTTGAAATGATTGCTAGATGAATTTAGTGCCTTCCTCTAACTTGTTTCTCTGACAATATTTACTTAACATTTTGTATTCAACTTTTCCTAACTAATTTCAGAGGAAATCCACAGAGAATAGACACTGCTTCCTCCAACAAACGAGTTATATTTACTTACGAGCAGGTACTAGGAAATATACTTTTCTTTCTTTTTATCCCTTAAGTAGTATCATCTTTTCAATATTATGGAGGAAAAATTATGTTCTTGTAAAATATTTCTGAAGAGAATTATAACCTACCACCTACTTGAACTCCTAAGTCCTAACCCTAAATCATTTTTCAGTAAACAAATTTTAGGAACACCATTATCCATTTGTTTTGCTTTGGTGATATTTATTTATTCATGGAATTTCTTACTTTATTTTACTGGTATTCAGTGTCTGATGTATATGTACCATTATCCTGATATATGGTATGACTATGCAACATGGCATGCTAAAGGTGGTTCGATAGATGCCGCAATCAAAGTATTTCAAAGGTCTCTGAAGGCTCTTCCTGGTTTGTGGCACTCTTCTTTTGCTAATTTCTGCTTAATTTTCAGATATTGTTGTTAGGGCCTGCATATCATTCTTATTCACAACATTTTCCTGAGTCTCAATGTGAAGAGTTTCTCTTGTATTAACTTGTCTTAATCTGTTTTTTTTGGTAATAGCATGTCTTAATCTTTTGAATACTTTTTATCAGTTAAGGCTCCATTGTTATTCTTTGGTAGAGTGTGGTCTTACTCAACCTCCCAATTTTTACCTTTCATTTCATTGCTTTGTTATCTCATTTGTGAACAGATTCGGCAATGCTACGATATGCTTATGCAGAGCTAGAGGAATCCCGTGGAGCAATCCAGGTATTAGCGGTTGGACAAATGTGATGGAAACAATAGTGATTAATGTTATCGGGATTTGTGTTATATTTAATTTTAATTTATTATTGGAAAAATTTGTCATAGGCAATTGTTTAACTTTCACTATAATAAATTTCATCAATCTTATAATAATAGTATGCATCAATTTTCTTGTCTTTATTGGTTATTTTAATCTAAGATTTCTATTTCCTTGTTTTATTTCAGGCTGCAAAGAAAATATATGAAAACCTTTTGGGAGATGGTGACAATGCAACTGCACTTGCACATATTCAAGTATGTGAATGTTTTTTGTTTAATATGCTCAATAGTAGTTGTAGTAGTGTTGAATACTTTGAAAATCAGTAGAGAAGTCTTAAATTACTGCTGCAATGCATGATCAGAAATTTAAATGTTTTGTTAGTTCAAGTTCCTGATCTAATTCTCTGAAAATTTATTATTTTGCATATGTTTTATCTATCTTATTTTTTGGTCGATTCTGCACACATACCTTTCATCCTCCTAAAAGTTTGTTAGTGGAAGTTGAATGTGTATAAAAACGTTTGTTTTTTCCTCTGCCATCAGTATTATTTTTATTGAGAATGTTAAGTAATTTATGCAGTTTATTGTAATAATTGCTGATGAATATTTCCATTGAAATGATATGACATATGTTTCATTCTACAGTTCATTCGTTTTCTAAGACGAACTGAAGGTGTTGAAGCTGCTAGGAAATACTTTCTGGATGCTCGCAAATCCCCAACTTGTACATATCATGTTTATGTGGCTTATGCGTCAGTGGCCTTTTGTCTCGACAAGGATCCCAAGGTGTTACTATTTCCTTCATTTGTGCATGTGTGTGTATTTTAGTTCGGTGACGGGGTTATATATTCCGTTTTAACTTCGTTCTAACTTCTAGAAAATAATTTGGATTATCCATGCAGATGGCTCATAATGTTTTTGAAGCTGGACTAAAACGCTTTATGCATGAACCTGTTTATATTCTCGAGTGAGTTCTACTTTCCTACTATGTTAATCTTGTTCTGCCTTGCTTTCTTGATGTATTATTATGCCAATATTGAGTATGACAGACCTGTACTAAAGATTTTGGATATCTGCATGACATTATTTGTGATGACAATATACTGCATGACATTAGTTTTAAAATCTTATACTGCTTGTTGTTATTATGTTTTGGAGGTTACATTATCCTCTCACAAGTTGTACTTTTCTTCATTCCTCTCTTAACAATAATTTTTTTGCTATGGAAAAAGTAGTGATTGAATATTAATAATATTTTCATGATGTTTCAGATATGCTGATTTCTTGACACGTTTGAATGATGATCAAAATATACGTGCTTTATTTGAGAGGGCATTGAGTTCACTTCCTCTAGAGGATTCTGTTGAGGTTGGCCTTCACTCTTATTAATGTTGCTCATATTTTATTGGAGAATGTTTAGTAATTGTTTTCTGATGTTCAAATTCGTTGTAACTAATCTCACTTGTAGGTTTGGAAAAGGTTCGTTCAATTTGAGCAAACTTATGGGGATCTGGCTAGCATGCGTAAGGTAGTACCTTCTTATTTGTTTCAATACAACTTTTACCTTGCTATGCCATGTTGTTTCTTTTGCGTCTGGCTTGTCAAATTGCTACTTTTTCGTAATCGTTGAGCTTTTAATGAAAAAAAATTCTTGATGAAAAAAAATTGGGTGGTGCTTAAAATATTATAAGGTGATGCTTATGCCATTTGAATAGACTGCACACAAATGGGTGGTAACCATTTTCGATAATTTATCCATGTATCATATGTAGGTTGAGCAAAGAAGGAAAGAAGCGTTTGGTGAAGATGAAACAGCAGCATCAGAGAGTTCTTTACAAGATGTTGTATCACGGTATAGTTTCATGGATCTATGGCCGTGCTCTTCAAATGATCTTGATAATTTATCCCGGCAAGAGGTACATGTTGTTTGTATATTTTTTGAGGCGATGAAAAATATCTTGTAATTCAGATTCAGATTGAATATACAAAACAGTTCAGATTTAACTCTGTTTATATTGTAATTCATTTTAATTTCTACCTTTTTAGTGGCTCGCCAAAAATATGAATAAGAAAGTGGAAAAGTCTATTATGCTTAACGGAATGACTCTAATAGGTATTAAATTATATATTCATTCTTGAACTTAGTTTCTCAATATTTCTTATTATATGGTTAATGATACATTATTAGTACAGATAAAGGACCTATTGCAAGCATTTCAACTACGCCATCAAAGGTTGTTTATCCTGACACTTCAAAGATGTTAATATATGATCCAAAGCATAATAATCCCGGAACAGGTGCTGGAACAAATGCATTCGATGAAATTCTTAAAGCTACACCAGCTACTGTGGTAGCATTTTTAGCAAACCTACCTGCAGTTGATGGTAATTTTCAATATTTCTGTTAACTACGATTTCGTGTCAATCATACAGTACATTCTTTTTTCGCTATTTTATATGCAATCTAGAAACATGCATTTGAAGGGCAGCTATGTCTTACTTGTTAACTTACCAATATGTATCAAACATGTATCATATCCAGTTGACAATTGTATCTTTAGTTGGTAACAATTGTCGAAGATGTATCTGAAAAGTATCGGTTAAAGTGTTTTTTTTTTAAAAAAAATAAAAAATATTCTCTGATACTTTTAGGGTATGTATCGAGAAATATCAGACATGTACCAATATTGCATATGTGTCGGACATCTATAAATACTCTTCCAACTTTGAAGTATACGGATTATTTATATCTAAATGTTGGCGACAACTGTGTTTTGAATTTTTAGGTCCGACACCAAATGTGGATATCGTCCTTTCGATTTGTTTGCAAAGCGACTTTCCAACAGGTCAAAGTGGTAAAACTGGGATTCCATCACAATTGCCGGGAGGTCCTGCTCCTGCTACAAGTGAACTTTCTGGTTCAAACAAGTCTCACCCCGTTCAAAATGGCTTATCTAATAAACCAACCGGTAGAAAGCAATACGGGAAAAGGAAAGAATTAGACAGACAAGAGGATGATGATACTGCATCTGTCCAAAGCCAACCACTTCCTCGAGATGCTTTCCGGATACGACAATACCAGAAAGCTCGAGCCACAAGCACATCACAAACAGGATCAGTTTCTTACGGAAGTGCTCTTTCTGGCGACTTATCTGGCAGCACCGGTTGATATATTATTTCAAATCACTCCCCCCTTACCAATGTAAATTAAGAGAAAAAACCTTTCTTTCGGCCATTTTATTGTAGATAATTTAAGTAGTGCATTTGCAAATAGCAAGGCAATGAATTATTGGCTGTAGCAACAATGTATGATGTAGTTAAATGGTCAAAGAATATGTAAAAATGAATCCAAATCTTATGTTATATTTTCTTGTCCCTCTAATTGAAAATGAAACCTCACTAGCTTAATTTCTCCTATAATATCATCTTTCACTTAGTAATTTTTCTTGAAAATATTGTTTTGTATAAAACATGAAATTGTTTTGAATATTTGTGTATTAGAAGATTTGGATCATTCTATAATAAAAAAAATATGAAATTGCTGATATTATCTTCAAACTCATCTAAAATATTATAATTATTACGATGGTGTGAAATTCTAGTATTTAACTATATTGAATAAAAAACAAACTTGGTGTATGTTTGGTGGATCAACTACTTTTTGCCGCCACCGCGGGTCTATTGACTATTTTGATGTAAAATGAGAAGCTAACGTTTGTTGCTTCAAAAAAAATGCGCGTATAGGAGTTTCATTGACGTGGAAACAAATGTGCTCAATAGGGATGTCAATTTGCATCCGTCAGAGTGGATTCCCGCGGAGATTGCCCCGTACGGAGATCCGAAAACGGAGATTTTTTTTTCGTGGGGACGGGGATGGAGGCAAAACTTCCCCCTGAGGCAGTTCGGGGCGGGGAACGGGGATTAAACATCCGTCCCCGTGGATTCCTCGAATCCGTCTATATATACTTAAATATATATATTTTTACTACTATTATTATTTTAGGTTTATTTATATTTGACAATTCTATGTTTCTATTTTGCTATGACTTATGATATATTTTGATTATGTATTTTTATATGATTATGCATATGTTGTTATGTATTGTTTTTTTGTTATGAAAAATATTTATTTATTTATTAATAAAAAAGGAAAAAATAATGTCATACTTTTGTCCGTAAAATATAGAAATTTTCTAATATTCGATCTCCGTGGATCCCCGTGGGTACTGACGTACTGTGGGGATCCGTGGGAATGAGGATGAAGGCAAAAATTCCTCCGTGGAGATGGGGATGGAGGTAAAAATTCCCCCGCGAATATTTCGGAACGGGGAATATGGATGCTTCCTCCGCACATTCCCCGCCCCGTTGACATCCCTAGTGCTCAATGATATATGGTACTTTGAAGATATTTATCGAATATATGTATAACTCATAGTTAAAATCTTATTTGTTATTTACAATAATTTTTTTCCTGATTATAATCGTATAATTAAAAATATTGTAAAAACAAAATGAGATGGAAATTTAAATTATTATAACAAAACATCAATTTATAGTACATTAATTTAGGGCACTCAAAATTTCAGATAGATCTATAAAAGATAGTACATAGTTTCAAAAAACATACATTACAAGTGTAATTAAGATATAGAAAAACACATAATAATTTAATTATTAACTACATGATAATGCATGGTGCATGAACATTATCATCACTAAAGAGAAAAACAGTTTCATCAGGAACAGTTGAGTAAACTTGATCAGGAAAATAACCATGAACACTCTCATTGAAACCATGTCTATAGTAATTATATGAAGATGTAAATGTAGATTCATCTAAATATTCAGAAGCATATGGATAGTATTCACTATCATAAGGAAATGGCCAATATTCAGCTTTTCTTCCAGTTCTTCTCACAATTCTTAGTACTTTCTTTTTGTCTACATATCCTGTAACTGTTACTTTCTGCTTTTCCATGTCTATCTCCAAACTATCAACACCTGCATGCATTTCAAGCTATCAATATTTTTCATGCCACAAATTTTTATTTTTTTTTAAGCAAAATTTATTCTTTTCAAGCCACAAAATTTATGTATATATGCGAATTAATTTATTAATTTTGCATAACATTTTTTTTTCTTTGACGAATAAGATAATAATACTGTTTGTTTTCGCTTAAGTCATGATTTTACGTAAATCTCTTTGACATATACTTTTTTTGAGATTCAATATATGTTAAAACTTTCAACCAATGACTAATCACTATTGCGGTGTGTGATTTTCGCTGGCTAAATATTTCTTTGACAATGTCGGGTTTTGAACTTGGGAGCATCAAGCTGACCTCAAGAGTCTATTGTACAAAAGTAAAAATAAGATGAGATATTTTTCCCTTCTCACGACTCCACTTTTAATATCTCTTTCTTCGTCTAACTTTTAAATAAAGCCTAAAAAAAGTTGGAAAAATCAAGAGTTTAAGATTTGGAGCTAAATATATTTTTGTCAATTTTAAAAGATTATGGTTTGTGTTAATTTGGTTCCCTTAAATGTGATGCTTATAAATTAGTCTTGAAATGAGCTAAATTATATACAATTTTTTCTTATATAAATTAGGTATATGCCGATGCAAATCAACCCTTCAAGTCATGTTTCTGAAAAAACCCTTCAAGTCATGTTACATTATATGGATGATAACTTTGTCTAACGTGACATTGTAATATGTAGTAGTCGGGATTTAAATTAAGAATTTCTCACTTATTCAACATAAAGGATGAAATTTTGATTATTAAACTATTTGATAAAGAAAAAGAGTAAGTACCTATAAACAAGTATCACATCGTTCTCACATGTTGTCTACATGATGTGGAAAAATATATTTGTTGAGCTCAAATGAATGATAGATTATTCTTTAAAAAGTTGATTCATTAATGAATAGATTATTCTCTAATGGCTAAATTAGTTTGTGTAAAATAAATTATCTATTATTTTTTTACTGGAAAATTATTTATTAATTTTTATCATAAGACAAGGGGAATGTAAGGATGGTTCCTTGCCATTCAATTTGGAGATCCTCCTTCTTATTCTTTCTTCACACCCTTGGCAATCCATATGCACCTTAAGTTCAACAATCTACAACCATATACAAAAACAAAATTGAAAGGATATAAGATTTTAGTGTGACATATATCATTTGAAGTTCACATTTCATTAACGGTTATACATGACAACAAATAAATAAAAATGAAGAGCATATAAACAAAAACAAAATTGATTTTTGTTTTATGGTGAAACAAATATTATAGATAACTAAACTAGATAAAATAAACACACTAAGGACCCGTTTGGATTAACTTGTTTTTGAGCTTATGCAAACAGCTTATGCAATTTTTATGTATTATTATAAGTTTGTCAGTTTATGATAAAATAGCTTATAAAAATACAATTTTCACTAGTGTGAACTTATAAAATAACATAGAGCTTAATTTATATTGCATAAGTTCAGACAGGTCCTAAGTGCAATAAAAAATGCGGACAGACGGACACACTTGTTTATATTTATGATGTAGTACATCAAGAAAGGGAGTTGGGACTTACGGACAAAGCATTAGGATTTCTTGTTTTCCAAGGTCTCCATCCTAACATGTTATACATTTGATTTGATATCGTTAACTTTGTTGGGAACACACTACGAATGTCATCCCTATTTATATAATATCTCAAGGAATATTGTACTTAATTCCTTTTATCCTAAAAATTAGATTAAATTGTTTAATGTGTATATATGTAATATGTATATATGATCTCCATGCAGATGCATATTATTAATTAATCAAAAAGCATATAGGAATATTTTGAAATGGTTTCATGAAATTTTATGAATCAGAAGAATATATTATTGGCACTCGTAAGTACCAGCTAGGGGAATCAATACTAAATTTTATTCCCTATTTTATGTGGTAGAATGCTCCCACTTGGTGAATCAAATTTCAATCAATAATATTTTGTATGATGAAACTGTTGGGCATGTGAGAGAGTTTAAATTTACCGGGTTGGACATTGGGCTAACATATTTATCGTGAGATTTACTTTTCTCACCCTACTCATTTTTTCGCATGCCCTACAAATTTATCAAAATACCTCTGTTCGTTACTTAAATAGCGAACACGTACCCTTCAAAACCACCTTACCTTTATAACGTCTACTATTTAAGTAGCGGACGACATTTTTCAAACAATCTCATTTTTGTAACGTCCGTTACTTAAGTAGCGGAAGGATAAAACGAGAAATATGTAGGGCACGTGAGCAACTGGTTGGAGGACAAAAGTGTGTATCTTTTATCAAGTGTGAGATTTTTTGCATCCCAGATCTAACACTAGAAATTTTTCATGTTCCTCTATTATGTCGAATTGAGTTATGATATGATTGTTGGGTAATGAAAGGGTGAGTCGCACTGGTTAGATCAACACATGTTGGACTATGAACAACCATGCAAGTGAAATTGAAACACCACATCTTTCCTAAAATTCTTGAGGTATTACGTTTATGGGTCGTCCTGATAGAAGCCCCACATCAAGTAGATAAATGTGTTGAATATGGTACTTAAGTCATGCGGCTCTCCCACACCTATTGGACTAGTCTTTTGGATTTGACTCATCTCATGTGCTTAAGTTCTAACAATTCGTGCTTTCATTGAGAGTTAAGTCATGTAAAGGGCTACTTATAGACTGAATTAAGGTGTTCCTAATGATAGTTGAGTGAAGCCGCAAAAAAGGAAAGGACTACGTTTAAGTTAGGGTCGATAGAGTGAAAACCGTTGTGGATGTCGGCTCTTAAAGGGTGTGATATTGTTAAGAGTCCCACATTGAGTAGATAAATGTGGTGAACTCTTCTCATGTGCTTAACTCCTGGGTTGAACTCTTATATGCTTGAGGGCCCGTTTGCATTAACTTATTTTTGAGCTTATGCAAACAGCTTATGTAATATAAATTAGGTTTTATGCTATTTTATAAGTTAACACTAGTGAAAATTGTATTTTTATAAGCTATTTTATCATAAACTACATTGACAAACTTATAATAATATATAAAAATTGCATAAGCTAAAAAATAAGTTAATCCAAACAGACCCTAAATCCGAATAATTTGTGTTTTTTAACACGTCCTCTAACTTATTCACTTATGTTGCCCAATTTTAACTTTTCCATCAAATTTGAGACTTTTAACTCACCTGATATATCTCAACATATTTCCTTAAGTATGAGACTCTCAGCAACAACGATCCAACACTAAGAATCTTTTCCGTTGCCCTTCAAGTTGAACTAGACTCTATGATACCATTATTGAGTCATAGAAAGAGCCTAACTTAGTTGAATCAACACATTAGGTTAAAAACAACATCAAAAATCTTAAAATATTGCGTTTATGTATCTTCTCACTTATAAATTGCTCAATATCAACTCTTTCATTCAATTTATATCATTTTACTAGAAAAAAAGAAGTTGTTGGGTCCGTTTGTTTCAACTTTAAAAAGATAGATTTTTTCTTTGTATTTTTGAAAATAAATTTTGTAAAACCGATTTTCAAAATATTACAAGTTTTTTTGTATTCGTTTTTTCTAAATTGAAACACTATTTTTGACATCATATAACATAAATGTACATTATTGAAGTTCAAAACATAGTCGAAATCGCAATTTTTTAAAAAATGATTTTTGTGAAAATCTATTTGAAATAGCTTCAAAATTAAGTGATTTTTTGAAATTTTGATATCAAATTTTTTTTTCAAAAAAATGTTGAAATACCTAAAATAACATTTTAAGAATAACTAACAAAATTTTCATTTGAAGCTTTTATAAAAAATTTCTTTGTAAAATTTTTTTATACAAATTTTCTAACACTACAAAATTTATTTTCAAAAAAATTTAAAACAAACGGACCCTATATAATAGAAGTAGGTAAACAATTCATATTCCGACTATATATTTAACAAATTAACAATTAAAACTTGAAATAAGTTTATTTTCACATAACTCAATCACTCTACTTATTATTGAGGCTTATTTAACATTGTAAAAATTTGAAAGTATAACCCTTTCATATCTATCTTTTTCTTGGATAAAAAAGAATATATAAAATAAAATAAAGTTTATCGTGTACATGTGGTTTTTGTTGTGTTAGTTTAATTTTGGGTATCGGTGCTCCTTTCTTGTCATTAATTTATTCTTCTCTTATATTTGAGGGGACATTACAGTTTAGATGATATATATAACCAATGGTTACGTGGCAAGGCATATGCTTAAATATTTAACCAATGGTTCTACCAATTTCACTATCATCTCTTTCTCACAACCGTACACACCATCAGACCAAAATCAATTTTGGGCCAACTGGCTTCTGAAAAATAAAAATCACGAATATTCCCGCACACCATTGCCTATATATATATATATACAGGTTATTATTATAAGCCAAAAAATCATTCTTTTTAGATTTATTGAAAAATCGATGTATCTAGTTCATAATATAAGTTAGACACATTAGTTTTTCAATAAATCTAAAAGGTTATTTTTTGCTTATAATAGTGACCTGATGGAGCATATATATAGCTATAATGCACGTGTACTCCAATTGAGGAAGAGTACTAGTACAGGGTACATACCGGGTATCGGTACACGTACTGTACGCCTTTGGTACGCACCGACGCCGTACTTGATAGTTTTTATTTTTTTTGCAACGAGTATGCGCGTGGTACACCTGTGGTATGCGCGTGGTACACGAATCCAAAAAATCACAATTTTATCCTTTCTTTTATTCGTTTTTTATAGGATAAGTTAAGCTATTGTAAAGAAATAATAAGAAAGTAATCGCTTGATTTATTCATCCGAGAGAGTTGAAGATTTAGTTTTTGTTTATAATCTTCCTCTTCTCTCGAGAAATAGTAATACTTATATATATAAAGAAGGAGCAACAAAAATGTGGGATATTGGTAGAGTTGAATGATATCTATTTAATGTAACTGATATTCTTGAAATTCCTAATCTTTCTCGCAGTGAACCTGAACTGAAGAACGCTCTTTTTAATGATGACAGAGAGGGAAACTATTGACTCTTTTTGAGCTAATTATTTTTGTTGGGAATTTGCCTTAGAATTGATGCTGAAAACTCAGAAACAGGAAAAAGCAGAAAACTGGTGCTTGCTGTCAACTGAGCTGGGTGCAGGAAAGCTGAGCTGGGCGCAGGGAGCTTTTCAGGAAAAGCTTTTGCTGCTGCCTTCTGAGCCGGGCGCGGGAACGCGATTATATATGAGTTGTTTGCGTTTTCTGAGGTACCGGGTGTGTTTTTGTAGGGTTTCTAAGGCCAACAAAAGACTAGGGTTAATAGAGTAACATCTTGGAAAGACTGCCGTTTTCGCGGTTTATTCTTGTTGATTATTATTATTGTCATTCTCAATTGTTGATTGCTTTAATCGAATTGCTCCACACACATCAAAGGTATTGGTGTGAGTTAATCGAATTAACAAAAGTTTTTTAATTTGATATTTTGATGTTTTTAAACAATTTGAATTACTTTTTTAAAGTGTGATATTTTTTATATTTAATTATATGTTTTACAAATATAATTATATTATTTTATTTATATAATTATTTTAAAAAATAAATAAATTTATGGACGTACCCGTACCTTGACTTTTCTTCGCGTGACTCGATAAGCGAGAACTTCCGAAATGGAAGGCATGTCTATTCTTTGCTTGTGAAGTCTGCGAAGCGAGCCTTCACTAGGGATATAGCGACCTCTTCACTTTTAAAATAGATAAGTGAAATGTCTGAAATTCGAACCACAGTCCATGCATATAAAATACGACGTCCCGACCAACTAAGTTAAGCTCACGGAGACTTGCCTTATATATTTATTTTTAGATAAACTAAATAAAATAGATTAATATAAAAAAACATATTTTTTTTTTGTCAACATACTATAATCTAATGTAGATAAGGAAGACAATGGTAGTCGAATTTGGATTTGGTGCTGTGAAAATATCACGCAGTTCTATGCTGTGGTGTATCTCAGCCGTTCGATCAAGATCGGACGTCTAAGATCACTTAATGATTATTTATTTTTATTTAATCTCAAACATCTGATCTTGATTGAATGGCTAGGATACACTACAACATGAAATTGCGTAATATTTTCACAGCACAAAAATCCATGGTAGTCCTAATGGGATATTATATAATACTTGCCTTCACATGTGCCATTTGAAAACATATATTTGGTGGATATCTAGCTAATCTTGAGAGTTATTTCCATGATTATGAAGATTCCTCACATTAGAGAAGAATTAGACAACAACGGTTAATTAGTTAAGGCCAACCAAAACAAGTTCATTGGTGTGTTTGGTCATGAGGAATAACCCGATGATCATTGAATTTGTAGAATAAAATATGTGTAATATTAGAATCAATTATTTGACTATAATTATGAGTTTAAATAGACTATACTGTATTTAATGAGCCTAACTAACATGTTAAGTTTTGTAAAAAAAAAAATGTTAAGTAAAACCGGATAGAATCTATAATAATAATTACTCCCTCCGTAACATTTTATAAGCCAAAATGCACTTTATAGGTTCATTTCATATTTAATGTATCTGGTCTATATTGTAGGTTAGATACATTAAATATACAATGAATCTAAAAAATGTATTTTTGCTTATAAAGTGTTACGGAGGGAGTATACAATATTTACAACACTCCCCCAAAATTTGATGAATGAATATCAATCATTTCAAGCTTGCAAGTACGTTGGTTGGATTGTTATGTTGGTAAACCCGTTTTTACCACATCTGTCAGCAGAGGCCTAGAAGGAATGTATGCTGTGTAGTTATCAATCCATGCTTCTCTTTGACAAAATGTTGATCAATCTCAATGTGTTCAACTTGTCATGCCGAACATGATTATGTGCAATACTAATTACCGGTTTATTATTATAACATAACTTCATAAGATATTCACATTGTGGTGAGAGTTGTTTAGAAGAGACAAAATTAGAAGTAGGATGTCTCTATATGGAGGGATGCGATCTATTTTCTCTTCTCAAAGCAAAGAGGTACATCATTCGGGTAATATCACAAGTATCATAAATACGAGATTTATCAATAGGATGGTCATTTTCAGTGCTTACCACCGGTTCATACGATTGAATTTACTATTGGAGCGGGACGGGTTTACTTCTTCTCTGATACACCCGAGTTGGTACTGAAGGTGTTGATTCCTCCAAAAGAGAAGACATTGGAGGACCATGAACACTTATAGACTCAGGTTCAGAAGTGGGTGCATGCACATGTATCGACAATGTATATGAAATGGTGAAATGTATGTACCTTAAGGATGAGTGCACATGAATAACCGTTTCACGAGTCCTACTATGTGAGTGGAATAACTAATGAATATTTCATAATTGGAGCCATTTATCTACTATCGATAGTGTAGCATAAAACTACGGGGAACTTGTAGATTAGTCATTTATATGCTGTGGGTGACGCACCATGTGGACGATACACCTTACTTTAATAACGTTAGTAA
Organism: Trifolium subterraneum; assembly: GCA_951799995.1. Taxonomy (NCBI): domain Eukaryota; kingdom Viridiplantae; phylum Streptophyta; class Magnoliopsida; order Fabales; family Fabaceae; genus Trifolium; species Trifolium subterraneum. The sequence continues at coordinate 9,585,132 of OX637466.1, read as the reverse complement.
TATTGGGCTAAGGATATAAATGGGCTACTAGCTTTACGGGCTTTAGCCCACCCCGAAACAAAACTCAACGGATTAATTATAATTTTATTTTGCAATCCAAAGTAAGTATTAGTATTAAATTATAAAAAACAATATTAAAAGTTAATTTCCCGTTATTTATTTATTACTAATTCTCCATTATCTATTTTTTCTTTTGACTAAAATTCTCCGTATTAAATGAGTCGTAATAGATTATAAATGACTTTGTTGAAAAGAAGACCTTTTATATAAAAATACCGGCAAACTTTCCATTTGCAAATATTTACGAATCCAGATGAAAATTCATGTTTGACTTGTTGACTTTTTATAATTTTTTATAACATTTTTATCCATATTTTACGACTATATAAACACCCCAAACTTCATATCTCAAACATAAAATTGGATTGAAAGAAACTCCTTTCAATATTTTTTAGGCGTATTTCACTTTTAACGTCGAAAAATGGATTACTCGATTGGAGGGGTTGTTATCTCTGGTGATGAAGACATGGGTAACTTAAACCATGAAAATAGATCGTCCAATAAACGTATGCATTCTTATGCATACTTGAAAAGTAAGATAACTATTTTGTTAACATAGTTTACTCTTCCATTTTATTCTTGGTAACCATTTTTATGTGCTATTTCATTTTCTTTGTGTTAAGGCAGCATACACAAATATAGGATTAATGAGAAAAATTTTATATGTTAATCTACCAAATTGGTCTGATTGATAACATATACACCATTGATTATAAATTTTTTTAATGTTAATCAAGTATTTTATAATTTTTTCATTGATCACGAAATATCGTATCTTAGTTTTCATGTGTTTCATTAGATCCTTTTGAGGATGATATTTACTTACATTTTGATTTAAATCTTAACTCTTTGGACTATCAGGACAATTTGATCCTGGTCTAAAGATTTTTCTAATGGTCCAAATGTCCATAGTTTTCAATAAATATTTTTTTATTCAAAAATTGAAACTAAGGACTTTTTGTGTAACACTTTTATTTTATCTAATTATTTTAACTCATCTCTACAAACCATTTCAACTAATTAAGGATTCTCCTTATAAAAAAAAACTAATTAAGGATTCATTTTTTTTTTTTAATAAAGATTCTTCGTAGAGAACCAGATTCCAGACGAGGCCCAACAAAATCAATTAGCTAAGGAGGTTGGGCTTGAGCCTATACAAGTCAAGTATTGGTTTCAAAATAAGAGACATAAGGTATTTCTTTTCATTAATCTCTTATATTCAATACAAGTATATATCACATATTAATATATTTATTTCTTTATAAATTATTTATTTATTTGTTACATTTAGAAACAACAAAAGAAAGCGGACAACAATGTTCTTCGTATTGAAAATGATAAGTTACACATTGCTCAACTTGTGGGTCCTCCATTTCCAACGGAAGAGCATGGACCTTACATGCAAAATATGAGAAAGAAAAATGCTTAGCTAAAAGAAAATGCTTATATTTTAATTAAATCTTGATTATATAGTTTATTATCTTTTTTGGGATAAAAGAAATATTATAAAAATTAGACTAAATAAGCCAATTGAATTGGTTGAATCTTGTATCAATCAATTCGCAATTTAGTTTTTTGATCATGTTTGCATTGCATTCTGGTTGAACTGAATTAGGGTTTAACTACAATTGGCTCAATTAGTTCATATTTTTTTGCACTTTTTATTTATTTTACGCTTTAATAGTTTTGTATTTATTTGTTAAGTTTTTTTAGGCTTAGTATTTTAATTAGAGGTTGTTTATTTATGAGTTAAATTTCATGTTTTTCAGATTGACAAAGTGTCCACTTGTATAGAAAGATATGACCAAAATTATGATGCACAAAAATCAAAGATATCTCAAATTGCAAATATAGCCATGGATGAATTAGTTAGACTTGTGCGGTACAGAGAACCATTATGGATAAAATCTTCTAGTGTTAATGAAGATGAAGATGAGAAATTTACCCTTTCTCAAGAAAGATATAACCAACTTTTCTCCACGAAAAATCACTTCAATGGTGCCAATGTGATCAAAGAATCTTCAAAATATTCTGCCACAGTGAACATTAGTTGCTCTACATTGATTAACATGTTTTTGGACTCGGTAAGAATGCACTTGTTAATTCTTTTATTGAAAATGTTACACTCATCAATAACTTTTCACATGATAAGTAATTTTTAAAATTCACTCTCGAATTTTAAATTTATATCGTATCCATCTTCTCTATAAACTACCGAGGATTGAGTCAAGGAGAAGTGGTTAAATACCTACAATGTGACGAACTAATGTTCAAATTATAGTTGGAAGATGTGTCAACATTTAGTGTTTGAAAAAATTCTATTAGGTGGAGAGAACCTATAAGAAAAAAGAAATTTAAGCAAATATGAAATTCTTATATATTGAGATGTGTCAAGATGATAGTCTTCAATGGTTTTATTAAACAATGTTAATCTTTATGCATCTCTAATCAGTGACACATCAATTGTAATTTTAAATTTGTGTAAAAATTTAGAGAAATGATCTATATGATGTAAAATTTGAATCCAAATGGTACACATAATTCGATATTCTCAGTGTTGTGTGTGTGTGTGTATAATCACAAGAGTATGTGATGTATAATTCTTCTTTACAGGTCTAGTGGACAAAAGTGTTCCCAACAATTGTATCAAAATCTGAAATAACCAAAGTGCTTGAACATGGGTCATTGGAAAATCGAAATGGAGCAATGCAGTTGGTAAGTTCATTTTTGTGCAAACCTCTTTATGTCAAAAGCATGTTGTCTATAACTCTTTTGATTTTTTTAATGTGAATTTTGTTGCAGATGTATGAACAAATGCACATTTTATCACCTCTAGTGCGACCTCGGGAATTTAACATCATTCGTTATTGCAAAGAAGTTAATGTTGGGGTTTGGGTAATAACGAATGTATCATATGATACCTCTCGAGCAATAAATACCCCTCTTGCTCGTTTTTGGAAACATCCCTCTGGATGCTTGATTCGTGTAATAAAGAATACAAATTCTTGCAAGGTTAGTACTTGCATCCTTAATAGAGATTTAGATTTTTTATGGTTTGTGAATCACAACTTTTTCGTTGTCAAATGACCTATTTCTTCTTACGAATTATATTTCAACTTTGGTAAACGAAATACAAAAAACAATGTTAAAATGTGTTTAATGATCTTGTTAGGACAGTCCATGTTGTGTTACTATCAACAAAAATTCCACTGACCAAACGCATGATTTACTAATATTCAAAATGTTGGACATGAACAGTTGAACACATTCCTAATAGAAATTTGGATTCTCAGCGGTTCCTTATAAATCACAAATTTCAATGTTTAATAAGAACCATATCATATCATATGAATTTGATCACACAATCTAGTTGTTTGACTATAAAAAACTCTAACTCACAAACATGAATTATTAATACTCACCAATAAAGATTAAACATTCTTAAAGTATTTTTTAGATATTTCATTTTTCACATAAACATATTATTGTATTTTCACCTATAATTATTTAATCTTTTAGACTATGTGATTTACTACATGATATTATTTTATCATTAATTACATGATTTTTGTTTTAGGTTACTTGGGTTGAACAAGTGGAAGTGGATGATATGATGCAAACACACTACATATATAGGTATCTTATTGGTGCCTATAATTTATATGGAGCAGAAAGTTGGATTAGGGAGCTTAAGAGAATGTGTGAGAGATCAGTTAGTTGCTATGTTAAAAGCATAGTTTGTCATGAATTTAGAGGAGGTTACACTTTCTCACCTTTACTCTCCAAATAAAATATTCTTATTTGAGATGATTATAATTTTTATACTTTGTCACCTTTAAAAAAATTATATTGTCAACAAAATAAAACCAATTATATGTGTTAATTCAAAATAAAACCTAGTTTTAATATTTTTTTTACTAAATTCAGTTATCCAAACACTTGAAGGGAGGAAGAGTGTGATGGAACTTGCTCATCGAATGGTTAAGTTATTTTGTGAAAGCTTGGTCATATCAAATAACATTGAATTTCCAAATTTAATTGAAAATAGCATTGGAGGCATTAGGGTCTCTTTTGTGAAAACCAATAGTGAGGGCAAGCCAAATGGCATGGTTGTTGCTGCCGCTGCCACCCTTTGGATTCCTCAATCAGCTGACAAAGTTTTTAAGTTCCTCGCAGATCCTAAAAAACGATTTAAGGTTTGCTAGTTATGTTAACAATCTTTTATTTTTATTACAATGATATTTTAAATTACGATTGCAGTTGTGATGCAAATTTAGATTGTGGTTGCAATGACCTTTAAAATTATTATATTTGACCACAATTATAGTTGCAAATCGTAATTTGAAACCATAGTTAAAACGTGCATCATTTGTTAATGGTTACATGTTAATTTTATTTTTTTAACAGTGGGATATCCTTTGTTACCAAAGTCCGGTGAATGAGGTTGGATGCATTTCAAACGAACGTCATCCTGGAAACATCACTTCCATTATTAAGGTACTTACGATTTATTTTAAATTTATGCTTCAATTATCATCTGAATTGTAGTTAGAGGACATAACAAAATCAAACTTAATTAAGTTAATTTGCAATATTTTTCAGGTGGATCAACCATTCATCCCCAATAGTGAGAACAATGTTATGATTCTTCAAGAAAGCTTTACATCACCTGTGGGATCATATATTATATTTGCTCCAAGTAATTCAGAATCTATGAATGTGGCCATAAGGGGTGGAGACTCTACAAGAATGCATATTCTACCATCAGGTTTTGTTGTATGTTCAAATGAAAAACTTTATGGAAATTCAGAAGTTGGTTCTTTGTTGACTATAGCTTACCAAACTTTGGCTTCTAGTCAAGATGGAACTATGATGTCAACAATGGAAGCTGTGGCTAATGCTAACACACTTGTGACCAATACTCTTGTGAAAGTAAAGGAAGCACTCAAGAGTTGCCCATGGATATAGTGCAAGGCTTGAATAATGATGCCGTAGTTGAATACTCTCTTATTATTGATGTAATAAGGTATAAGGAGGTACCGACTAGTGTGCTGGTGGGTGATGTTTTAAACATCGAGGAAGAACTATCTCTTAAATTTTTTGTTAATAAGAATGAAAGTCGGTATGTTTTGAAGGATAAAGAATATACTTAATTTGAATTTTTTCAAAAAAATATTGGAATATTATTTATGTCCCATTATATAATTTATTGGTTGATTATTCGTCAAAAAGATAAAATTAATTAATTGCACTGGTACAAGTTCACTTCGGCTTGTTTAAAACTACTTTTTACACCGGTGCATTAATTGAATGAACTGATACAAAAAAAGGTCCGGAAGGGAATTTTGAACCAATACAAGTGTTCATTTAGTCAGTGGGCATATACTAATTTAAAGTGGTTTTGAACTTATTTCTAATTTAGACTTTTTGAACATGAGATTAACTTTGCTAATGCATGAAAATAATTTAAAAACCTTCAAATAAACTATGGTCCTCATGAATAAACAACAAATATCACGATTAATCTATAATACCTTACTAGTGTGTATACCCGTTCGTCGCACGGGAAAATATTCTTTGAATTAAACTTTCAAATTATTTTAAATTTAACATAAAATTATGAGAATATACCACACAAATGCAAACAAAGAACAAATATAAATAAGAGAACTTTTAAACTTCATCATATATACCGGTTGAAACACATAGAACGTGTAACAATATTTACAAAATTTTGTCAAAATAAAAAACTTTCATGTACTTTTTCATTGGTTAAGGTGTTTTTATCACATTGTTTTTCTATATTTGATCCGACAATCCAGTATACTTCTTGTTTAAGAAGTTTTCTATTAATAAAATTAAACCGATTAAAAAAAACTTCCATTTAGAAAACTCATTTAGAATGAGAATTGGACATGTGTCTAAACTATAAATTTTACGGTCTACACCGAACTACAAAAAAAAAACTCTTTTACTTTGCTCATTTACAACACAATAGTATTGATGAGAATATCAAGGCAAACAATGGCACCTCACCACAATTTACATCGTAAAAGTTTGCTTAATCTGTTCTACATGAAGAAAAAATTACATATTATAACAAATACAAACTCTAAAAATTTGAAGCGCTAAATAAAATCTCCGACAACCTCTATGAATTTATTTCTTTGAATTTAAAATACCACTGCTCAATTGCCAAATCATATCACTATTTCCATTTATCCCTGAGGACATAACCTGTTGTCAAACTCTTGGATCTTTGATCAAGCAAGCAACAACCCCTTTTTTCATTTAAAATAGATAACAGGCATGCATAATTGCTTGTTCTCATTGTCATTTTCATGCACCACCACTTTCACATGTGTCCTGCAACTTTTACCTAATAGTTACTAAGAGAAGCTACTCCATAGTTAATCATTAGAAACCATATTTCTCTAAATAACATTAAATGACAGGTAACACCATAAAGCCATCCAGTAGCTCACTGCCATGATAATGTTTATTAACAAAAAAAAGCTTCGATGTCTATTAGCACTTGCGATATGCAGAGCAAATAATGTGACTCACAAAAATAAATCATTATGATACAGGCTCAACATTGGAATTAATAGACAAATCATGAAACCGATAGATAGATCATGAAACTAAGAATGCACATGACCTTTTCTACCAAGTGATCTTCAAATGTTTTCTGAGTTGTGTGGCAAATTAACTTCTTGAAGTGATATGAAGAATATGAAGAACTTGGTAGGAGATCATTTATTGGATAGTGGTGTATTCATAAACATTGAAATTACAAAAAGACACAAACACGAATCTGGTAAAAAAAAACTCATAATTGTAACCCATAATGTGTGAAATGAAACAACTAACCAATAATACCCCAACTAATAACAATGAAAGATTAAAATTGCAACTAATAATCTTTTGTCACCATTATACATAAGTGCATGAAAATACGTATATTAAAGAAACATATGTATGTGTATGAGGAAATACCTTTCACGTTTCTATCTGGTATTTAGCAGTCCATGGTTGAGAACATCTATTCCATGAGAAAAACCGCCCTTCCCATAGTTGTTTCTGTGAGCACTACAAATCTGTACACTTCCGCCTCTGTTACACCACAACTCGTAAGTTTTACCATTGGTCGTGGTCTCAGACTAATTTGAACACAAAAGAAACAACCATATAAGATATCAATTTAATAAATCAACAATGAACAGTTGCAGTATTTCTAAAGAGTGAAAAAAACCAAACTGTTGATAATCACTTTTGGAGGCATTTCATTCTTTCCTTCAGAGCTTTCATATCAACTTTGGTAGACAAAACACATAATATTTGAGGCAGAAAACACAAAAAACAAAATAATAATTAACACAGAAGATCACAAGCCAAATGCATCTAAGTTTTTCTCATGAATTAATAATGCAAAAAGACTATCCCAAAAAAAAATAATGCAAAAGAAACACATATCATAGATGGACTCAAATGCTTATCAGTGAAACCATGGTGTATTTTCTTACCTATCTTCTAAGAGCATGTGCGGATTGTGTTGGCATTTTCCAACCTAAATAACCAAGTTAAACAAATTAACAGCAAAATTCTACAGATTAAGCTAATCAAGTATTCCGAATATGAAACAAATAATAAGCACTAAAAAGGGATATCATATAGCATTCAAATTTATCATTACAAAGTCACTAAATTTAACTTACATAAAGTAGGAATAAAAGGGGAAGGTGTAAATTTCCAAAGTGGTTGAAAACCAGATTAACCAAACATAATATTAAGATTAAAAAACTTAAAAAAACCAAAATCAAAGTAACTTTGTGCCTACAATTAAAGAAAATCGAAAAAAAAAAGGGTTAAATATGGTTTTAGTCCCTACATTTTGTGAAATTGTTAAAAAAAGTCCCTACATTTTAAAAATGGTTAAAAAAAACCCTATAAAATTTTCCGCTATCAAGATTAGTCCCTGCGTTTATTCTTTAGGGACCATTCTTGACAATTTTGCAAAATGTAGGGACTATAAATATTAAAAGGTAGGGACTATTCTTGACAATTTTGCAAAATTTAGGGACTATTCTCTACGGATTTGACTAATCTTGGTAGCGCAAAATTTTATATGGTTTTTTTTTACCATTTTTAAAATGTAGGGACCATTTTTAATAATTTCGCAAAATGTAGGAATTAAAAACATATTTAACCCAAAAAAAAAGAGGTTTATAATCACAAAGAAAAAACCAACAAAAACAACAATTTCTTAGAAAGAAAACCCATACATACTCTCATCCTTTTTAAAATACCCACAAACAAAATGAGTCAAGATTCTCTTCATTTATTTTCCTCTCTATTTCCTTCATTTAGGAGAGAGATAGACACATAAAAAGTAAAAAATAATTAATAATGGTGGGACCCACTTAAAGATATTGAAGGTGCGTGGAGAAAACACAAGAAGGGGGGTTGAATTGGGTTTTGGATATTTTAAAAACTTTCCAAGATATTTAAAATCTTTTCAGAGTCTTTAAAGCACAGCGGGTTATTCACACAATTAACTTATGGCGTTATGAATGATGAAGGAGTAAATGAGAGAGTGAGAGAGAGAAGAACACACAACAATTTATACTGGTTGCCCTCACAAATTGATAGTACTCCAGTCCCCTTGTTTCCAAGAGAGTTCCACTATAATCACACGGATTACAATTGTTGCTCAAGCACACAAGCTCAAGACTTCCTGCTCTTAGTCACACAAGACATAGAGACTTCCTTGCTTTGATCACACAAGATCAAAGACTTCCTTCCTCAAGCACACAAGCTTGAGACTTTCTGCTCTAAGTCACACAAGACAGAGAGACTTCCTTGCCCTGATCACACAAGATCAGAGACTTCCTTGCTCAAGCACTCAGGCTTAAGACTTCACTGCTCTAATCACTAAGACTGAGACTTACGTGCTTCTACACTAAGCAGGAGACTTTCTTGCTTCTACACTAAGCAGAAGACTTACTTGCTTCTACACTAAGCAGAAGACTTACTACTAACTTAAGAGCTTAAAACTTATTACAAACATAATAACTTCAGAGGCTCTAAGCTAGTTTCTATGCTCACTTCATTTGAGAGATATTATCTATTACAATTCAAATGCTCACTTTCTTCTGAGAGATTTTATCTAATGTTGAGCGCTAGTCTTCAATTCTTTCTTTGGCATATTTATATGAGTTGAGAAAGACATTGAGACGTTGGAGAAATTCCCGTTGCAACTTGGACAGCTGTAGACATGAAGGATCCGTTGAGCAAAGCCACGTCTTCCTTTGCAGAGAAGCTTCACCTTTGCTGTCTGTCCAATGTGTCGTACCCTAAATTTTGCCCACTTACATAATCATATGGTTTATTGCCGCGATTTCTTTCGAATATGTGCATTAGCTCAATTGGTATTGGAAAGAGTATTTAGGGGTTTACTAGTGTGAGGTTTTGAGTTCTAATCCTACTGATGTCTTTTTATAACTACTTTATTTAGTTTAAGTTTTGTTGTTAGTAACTTTTATTGAAAAATCCAAAAAAATATTTTAGCCAATTTATTTTTATGCTTTTCTTTAATTTGTAAATATTACTATTATTATTATTATTTTTATTGTCATTGTTATTATTAGAAGTATCATTGTTATTATTATTATTATTATTATTATTATTATTATTATTATTATTATGTGTCAAAAGTCAAACAAACAAAAGAAGGCATAACGAACTCCATGCATCAAATGCACAAAACACAGCTCACCAATTCATCCCTTGATTGAAGCTTCATCTTAATTTCTTTCCAAAATTTTCATCAAGATTTTCTCCTTACCTTTTTTATCAATCAAACCCTAATCTTGGGTTATAAAAACAAAAGCAGAAATCAGAACAAAAAGAGGGAGGGAGACAAACAAAAAAAACCAAAAAAGAACAATAACAACAACAATAACACGGTTGTTACAGTGCTGTTGCTGTGTCTCCTCCAAACTACCACTTCAAATTTCATAAACATCACAAAATCACTACCCAAGAACCATCATCATTTTTCATAACCACTACTAATCCATCATAATCATCATATTATAAATCAAACCTTCTATTTCCACAATAACCATCATCACATAACTCACCACTGTCAAGCATCACCTTCCTCACACCAAACCACCATTAACAACAATCATCATTCCACCATCTCTAACAAAGGAAAACCAGAAGAACAGGAGAAGAGGGATTATAAACAGGACACGATAAAGTTAAAACAAAAAAGGGATCAAACACCATAATCGGAGCCTTCCCTCCGCCGCTATTCATCACCGCCACTTCACCCGGAACCACTGCCGTTCTTAGCCGCCGCCGTACAGCTGTCACGCCGGCGAGGTTGAGCGACCGAGGATGAGAGCGAGAGAAAGCGAGCACGATTGAGAGTCAGTATTGAGAACGAGAGAGATGAGATGTACGCGTGCGTGAATGGTTTGTTCTGATTCTTTAAACCCCTGTTTCTTTTTCCTTTCTTTTTATTTATTTACCTTATTTATTATTTATTTATTTATCTATCTATTTATTCATTTAGTAGTTGGGCTGTGTGTTTGGTTTGCAACATGGGTTCTAAACTTCTTTGTATTTACACCTCTTTGTCCATCAGCACCTTCATTGTTTGTTTTATTTGTCATGCTTTTATTTGATTTTGCGTGAGTAATTTTATTTTATCCATATAAAAGTGTTACTTTTAATTTCCCGACTTGTAAATAAATAAAAGAACAAAGCAACAAAAACATCAAAATTTTAACATCAAATAATTTTTATAATAAATGTGGACTAAAAAGAGATTGATGAATGTACATTCGTTTGTCTTTCGAACAATCAGGGGCTTAGCGTCACGCTTTGTCGACGATTTGTTCGTCTTCCACTCAAGCATATTTTTTTTAATAAAAAAACTTGGATTAAAGAGGAGATTGGCGAATGTACATTCGTTGGTCTCTCGAACAATCGGGGGCTTAGCGTCACGCTTTGTCGACAGACTGTTCGTCTTTCACTCAAACATATTTTAATAAAAAATCTTGGATTAAAGAGGGGATTGGCGAATGTACATTCGTTGGTCTCTCAAACAATCAGTGGCTTAGCGTTACGCTTTGTCGACAAATTGTTCGTCTTCCACATCTAAAAATAACTTCAACGCATCAAATATTTTTAGCACAGTCAATCATAAAATTGAAAATCTTTTCACAAATAAAATCAACCAACACACAAGTATTTTCTACTCAGAACTGCGTGTAGCTTTGAATTTCCCATTGCACCCGGGAATACGTAGGAGCGAGATTCGTACATCTCGTCAAGCACACTAATTAAAAAACTATTTTTTCCCCCTTTTATAAATATTCTTTAATAACTAATAAAAAGCATGCAAATAAATTAAAACACTATTTTTAACCCTAAAATTAATGAGAAGGTTCCCGTTGAGTACAACGGATGTGAGGGGTTCTAATACCTTCCCCTCGCATAATCGACTCCCGAACTTGGAAATGGTTGCAACGACCATCTTTCTTTTCTTTTAAGGTTTTATCGATATTTTCCTTTTCTTTCGGGAATAAATAAAGTTCGGTGGCGACTTTACTGTCTAGCGAGCATTTTACGCTCGCGTATTTTTCCACCCGCTTCAGCTGGCGACTTCACTGGGGACTTTAGAGAGTCAAACCTATCCTTGTTAGTTTTAGGGTTGAGTGTATTTGTCTGCTTGCATGCTTTCCTGTGTTCTTAAAATGTCTTATCTTATCATTGTCTTCTTGCTCTTGTATTTATTTTATATTTTGGTTATTTTTATGAACATATATCAATTGTTGGTTGGATTTATTATTTGAGAGAAGCTCTATACCCGAGCTTGAGTAAAACCCTAAGTTTAAGTAAGGAGTCAGTAGTATGGGCCTATGGGATGTACATCCCAATGGGTGATTTACAAAAACTCCGCCTAGAGTAGATCGGTTCAGAAGTTTTGTCAGGAATTGGCTAGCCCATCCGCTTGGCGAAATTTTGAATTTGGTCCGTGACTCTAGGGACCTTGTTTAGAACCCATTAAACTCTACCTAAGGGAGACCCTTTGAGGTTTGTCCACAAATTGGCTAGTTCAATTTCGTGGGGAAGTTTCGAATGAGGGCCGTGACCTTGATTGTCGCCTTTGAACAAACAAAAACCCAAGAACCCACATGTGAAGGGATTGGGTAGTAAATACTTAGAACTAGCCTCTCATAGGGAGCCCTCCATTTAGGTTATGTTTTGTCAACTTCCAATGACCCTACAAATACATCCTTGGGGTCACACCCTGACCTTATTCAATCTCGTCACATCATAGCATGTCATAAAAACTTTTTAACATACCCTCTAACTTAAAAAAAAAAAAATTTCTTTTTGCATATCCATGCATTTTCATACATCTGCATACATACATCCCATACTCAAAAAACTCATATCATTTCCCTTCCTTTCCCTTTGAAGCTCATAAAACAGCCGGCCCGCAAACCTAAACCGCTATCCTACCGGCCTGCTCTCCGACACTCTCGCGGAACACATGCTAATTGTAAGAGGATCATGGAAAATTTAGAACAGAATCATAAGACACTAAGGGAAGATGTTGACTCGGTAAAAGAAAAGATGGACAAGCTCCTTGAGATCTTCCAAGCTATGGCAAGTAAGGAGAACATTCCTCAAGTTGGAAATAGTTCACCCAATCACACTACTGAAGTTGTGGGATGTTCTATGCCACACCAAGCTACGCCCGTCAATGCTCACCAAGGTGTTGAATCTGCTCAAGTGTATCAAGCCTTGGAAGAAAGGTTGAAAGCTATAGAGGGTTTTGGCGCTTACGGATCCGACGCTTTGGACATGTGTTTAGTACCGGACGTAGTCGTCCCCCCAAAGTTCAAAGTGCCTGACTTCGAAAAGTACAAAGGGATTCACTGTCCAAGGAATCATTTGAAGATGTTTGTAGGAAGATGGCTGCTTATGCTACCGATGAGAAGCTCATGATTCATGTCTTTCAAGACAGTTTGAGTGGGGCATCTTTGGATTGGTATATGCAACTGGAGAGAGCCCAAATCCAGACATGGAAGGACCTTGTTGATGCCTTCATGAAACAATACAAGTATAATCTGGACATGGCTCCCAACCGCATGCAATTGCAAAAGCTTGCTCAAAAGAGTGGTGAATCATTTAGAGATTACGCTCAAAGGTGGAGGGAATTGGCTGCTCGAGTGCAACCACCATTGTTGGAAAGAGAATTGGTTGACACATTTATGAGCACTTTACAAGGGCCCTACTATGAGAAGATGATCGGGAGCATATCGTCGGGTTTTGCTGACATAGTTCTGATCGGTGAACGAATAGAAGAGGGATTGAAGAGCGGAAAAATACAAGGTGACTCCAATAATCATGTGGGGGCAAAGAAGTCCTTTAACAATGACCCAGAGAAGAAAGATGGCGAGGCTAATGCTGTTGTGATAGGATCATCACAACCACCCTTCGCTCCTATGCCACACTATCAATAACCTCATGTGGTAGCCATAGCCCAAGGACAACGTCCACAACAGTTACATCATACACCTTTGCCTCAACAGCCACTGGCGATACCTCAGCAGCAAATGAATCAACTTGGACCCAGGAATGACCGTAAGAGGAGAAACATACGTTATGATCACATACCCATGCCATATGGTCAAATTCTACCATACTTGTTGCAAAAAGGGATGGTTGAACTAAAACCTCTTCCCCCCGTGGAACCACCATACCCACCAACCTTTGATGTGAATGCTAGCTGTGATTACCACGCCGGGGCACTCGGGCATAACATCAAGAACTGTCGGGGCTTCAAGCATAAGGTTCAGGAACTCATTGATCAAAAGTTGTTGTCTTTCAAGGAGTGATATTCTTCTCAAATGATCACCCATTACAAGTCAGAGAACGCCAAGGGGCATCTTCAAAGTCAATGGTCCAACAAGGAAACTCATTTATAGGATTACTAGGTTTCTCATTCTCAGTTGTAATTTCATTCCTGCTAAGTTTTGTTTGCTTTCTTAAAATTGTTATCTTTTGATCAAGTGTTCTAATAAAATTCGCATGCATGTTTTCAATCTATCCATTCATATTCACTCTCTTCTTATGTCATCTCTCTCTTTTTATTTCACTTCTCACATGTTAACAAGCTTGGTGGGGAGGATGATGTAAACAAATGATGGAATTTGCCGATATATGCTTTTATAAGTAAATCCTGGCTGATGATGTAAGACATTGTTTCAATTCCCAAACACTGGAGAAATAAGGAGATAATCTGTAGTCAACCCATTTGAGCCCGAAGTCGGTGTTCTTTCTATTTATGCTAAAAACCCTTAATCTTAACCAGGGGCAGGGTAGTCTTACAATTAACTCAATGATGCATTCTGATGCAAGAGAATCAATCCAGTTAACCACCTCATTAAGAGGTTTGAGCACACAATCTCCCTCATGTACGTCATCCAACATGGAGGGAATAATAAGAGGATAGAACACATAACCGTTGATGTGACAATCATAACTTTGTTGAGCTTAAAGCGAAATTTCATGAGAGTTGTTAAAAAAAAAAAGTTAGGGCCCGCTAAGTAAAAAGACTTAGGCAAAAGTTAGGGCATTCCGATGGACCGCAAACTTAAAAGAATCGGTCCATGCAAAAATAGGGAGTAAAATTAAAAATTAAAAACAAGCTTGCAAAGGAAAAGAAGTGACTGTCACTTCAAGTATCTCACCAGTGCTTCGACCACTAGATCTACTTCCATCATCAATGTTTCGATCAAATTCTCTTGCCAACCAAAGGCATCTATTGAGTTAATTGGACTTAGGAATGGGGGAAATCAAAGGAGAATGGGTGGGTTAAAATCAAATTTTGAGCCGTATAATCTCTTTTTTTTGAAAACCATGAACCATGCCACGTTACAACCCTCAAAAGACCTAATTGAAGCTAGGTTAGCTATACAAGCATATTCAGCAAAATTGTTAAACTGACTCCTCACGTTTGTAACAATTTTTCTCCCATTTCTATCACTTTCAATTGTGCCGATCTTCTGGCCAAATATCATCCATTGTACATAGCTAAACAATTTCCAATTTCAAAACTTGCATGTGCATTACTTCAAAACTACTTTTCAAAAGAAACAATTTCACTCGCAAATCAATACTTGGCATCGAGGGAACTTCAACAAGGGTCTGATCAAAAGGTGAATCATTGCACGGCATTCCTAACAAGGGGAAAATCACCCAGGGGTCCTACTAATCAAGAGCAAATCCCTACAATCAAGGGGCACATCATTCAGAGTTCTTATTGATTGGGGTCAAGATATTTCAAGAATGGATCAAGCTTTTAAAGCACCAATCAACCAGGGGCATGTATTTCAAAATTCAAGTGTTGGGGCAGTCTAGGTCAAGGATTCAATATGGGGCACACCTATCAAAGATTTAAATACTGGGGCATCCTGTATTTATCATCCCATGGATGGAGAGGAGCCTTGCCTTCAGTCTGATGCAGTCAAAGATGCAATGCCCAAAGAAAAAGAAATTAAAAAAAAAAAAAAGAAGCTCGCTAAGTCGAAAACCCGAAAGGGCGGCTTAGGCAATAGAGAGCGTCCCGGTGGACCGAAAACCTGAAAAGGCGGTCTAGGCAAAAATTAGGGACACAAAAAGGAAATATACTCCCGGTGGACCGAAAACTCGAAAGAGCGGTCCAGGCAAAAGTTAGGGATTTTCAAAAAAAATAGAAGGGAAAATTGGCTAAAGCAAAGGGGCAAGCCCTCTCCATCCTTTCAAGTTGGTCAAGTAAATGCTGTCATACCTTAACTACGGTGTCGGGGCATCGTGCTAGCAAAAAAAAAAAAAAAATACCTTCTCACCCTTTCCATTGCCCATCACAAAGGAACTTTTGAGGAACATTCCAAATCATAGCCATGCATCCCCCATCAATCATATCTACAACACCCTAGCATCAAACCATGCATCGCATTGCATCCATCATAACATATCATTCATGTATCTTGCATTTTACTTGTGCTTTAAGATCCCCAAATCTTCCAATGAAACTGAAGTTACTTTCACCGAAAAGTTTTCAAACCAAAAACATCCAAAGGCCAATATCCATTGACATTCCCTTAAGGCCCAATATCATTGGTATCCGCAAAGCCCAACCTTTACCAGTATTTCATGGATCCATCATGCATCAATGCATCAAAAATCGTCATGCATAAACAAACATATAAATCAAACATACATAGCATACGCAAAGATCTTATGAATATTCATAAAGGTCTAAATCAATTCCTGCTCCCCAGCAAACCCTTTTTCCAAGTAACCCTTTTCTTGGAACAACTCCAGTTGACGTTCATTTTATACGTGGATGGGTGTCAACCTCTGATATCGCCTGCATGTCTTCTTTGATCTTAGCAATGACGCTTGAGTCTGCTTATCTTTCCAATATAAGCATGATGCTCGAATCTGCTTACCTTTTCAATTTTAGCAATGACGCTTGAGTCTGCTTATCTCTTTTCAATCTTAGCAAGACGCTTGAGTCTGCTTATCTTTTCCGAATCCAAGCAACGATGCTCGAATCGGCTTGTCTTTTCGATCTTAGCAAGACGCTTGAGTCTGCTTGTCTTTTCAATCTAAGCATGATGCCCGAATCTGCTTACATTTTCAATTTAAGCAATGATACTCGAATCTGCTTGTCTTTTCAATCCAAGAAAGAATGCTCAAATCCGCTTGTCCATCTTTTTCAATCCAAGCAAGGATGCTCGAACCTGCTCGTCTGTCCTTTCAATCTAAGCAATGATGCTCGAATCTGCTTGTCTTTCCAATTTAAGTAAGATGCTTGAGTCTGCTTATCCTTTCAATGTAAGTAACGATGCCCGAATCTGCTCACCTTTTCAATTTAAGCAATGATACTCGAATCTTCTTGTCTTTTCAATCCAAGCAAGATGCTCGAATCTGCTTGTCTGCCTTTTAAATCTAAGCAAGGATGCTCGAATCTGCTGATCTATCTTTTTCAATCCAAGCAAGGATGCTCGAACCTGCTCGTCTGTCTTTTCAATCCAAGCAACGATGCTCGAATCTGCTTGTCTTTCCAATTTAAGCAAGACGCTTGAGTCTGCTTATCCTTTCAATGTAAGTAATGATGCCCGAGTCTGTTTACCTTTCCAATCTTAGCAACGATGCCCGAATCTGCAAAGATCTACTCATTTTTCCCATGTAGGCAATGATTCCCGAATCTGTTTACCCTTTCGATCTAAGCAATGACGCTCGAGTCTGCGAAGGTCTACCTATTTGTTCAGAGTCCCATTCTTATTTGGCTTTTTCGGAGTCCCATCCATATTGTAAGAGTCCTGCCTTATTAAGAAAATTAAAGCACCACCCTTGTTTGGCTAGCAATTTAGAGTCCCATTCTCGCTGGCAGTTTAGAGTCTTATCCCCGTTTGGCTGGAAATTTAGAGTCTCATTCGCGCTGGCAGTTTAGAGTCTTATCCCCGCTTGACTAGAAATTTAGAGTCCCAACCTCGCTAGCAATTGATTGACAAATTAGAGTACCATCCTTGTTCGGTTGAAAAATTATAGTCAGATTCTCGCTGGTAATTTAGAGTCATATCCCCGTTTGGCTGACAACTTATAGTTTCGTTCTCGCTGGCAGTTTAGAGTCCAATCCCGGTTTGATTGAAAATTTAGGGTCTTATCGTCGCTGACAATTCAGAGCCCAAGTAATTTAGAGTATCATCTGCTCTATCAATTTAAGAGTCTCGTCCTAGTTCACCCTCCATGGACAAAATTTGGCTCCTCTTGTATTTAATTATCTTACACCGCAAGTACATGAAAACTGTCGTTAATCATGAATTCGGGTGAAAGATAATTAAATAGGGGCAGCTGTCGTACCCTAAATTTTGCCCACTTACATAATCATATGGTTTATTGCTGCAATTTCTTTCGAATATGTGCATTAGCTCAATTGGTATTGGAAAGAGTATTTAGGGGTTTACTAGTGTGAGGTTTTGAGTTCTAATCCAATTGATGTCTTTTTATAACTACTTTATTTAGTTTAAGTTTTGTTGTTAGTAACTTTTATTGAAAAATCCAAAAAAATATTTTAGCCAATTTATTTTTATGCTTTTCTTTAATTTGTAAATATTACTATTATTATTATTATTATTATTATTATTTTTATTGTCATTGTTATTATTAGAAGTATCATTGTTATTATTATTATTATTATTATTATTATTATGTCAAACAAACAAAAGAAGGCATAACGAACTCCATGCATCAAATGCACAAAACACAGCTCACCAATTCATCCCTTAATTGAAGCTTCATCTTAATTTCTTTCCAAAATTTTCATCAAGATTTTCTCCTTACCTTTTTTATCAATCAAACCCTAATCTTGGGTTATAAAAACAAAAGCAGAAATCAGAACAAAAAGAGGGAGGGAGACAAACAAAAAAAACCAAAAAAGAACAATAACAACAACAATAACACGGTTGTTACAGTGCTGTTGTTGTGTCTCCTCCAAACTACCACTTCAAATTTCATAAACATCACAAAATCACTACCCAATAACCATCATCATTTTTCATAACCACTACTAATCCATCATAATCATCATATTATAAATCAAACCTTCTATTTCCACAATAACCATCATCACATAACTCACCACTGTCAAGCATCACCTTCCTCACACCAAACCACCATTAACAACAATCATCATTCCACCATCTCTAACAAAGGAAAACCAGAAAAACAGGAGAAGAGGGATTATAAACAGGACACGATAAAGTTAAACCAAAAAAGGGACCAAACACCATAATCGGAGCCTTCCCTCCGCCGCTATTCATCACCGCCACTTCACCCGGAACCACTGCCGTTCTTAGCCGCCGCCGTACAGCTGTCACGCCGGCGAGGTTGAGCGACCGAGGATGAGAGCGAGAGAAAACGAGCACGATTGAGAGTGAGTATTGAGAACGAGAGAGATGAGATGTACGCGTGCGTGAATGGTTTGTTCTGATTCTTTAAACCCCTGTTTCTTTTTCCTTTCTTTTTATTTATTTACCTTATTTATTATTTATTTATTTATCTATCTATTTATTCATTTATAGTTGGGCTGTGTGTTTGGTTTGCAACATGGGTTCTAAACTTCTTTGTATTTACACCTCTTTGTCCATCAGCACCTTCATTGTTTGTTTTATTTTTCATGCTTTTATTTGATTTTGCGTGAGTAATTTTATTTTATCCATATAAAAGTGTTACTTTTAATTTCCCGACTTGTAAATATATAAAAGAACAAAGCAACAAAAACATCAAATTTTGAACATCAAATAATTTTTATAATAAATGTGGACTAAAAAGAGATTGACGAATGTACATTCGTTTGTCTTTCGAACAATCAGGGGCTTAGCGTCACGCTTTGTCGATGATTTGTTCGTCTTCCACTCAAGCATATTTTTTTTAATAAAAAAACTTGGATTAAAGAGGAGATTGGCGAATGTACATTCGTTGGTCTCTCGAACAATCGGGGGCTTAGCGTCACGCTTTGT
The DNA here is from genome assembly GCA_951799995.1 of Trifolium subterraneum. Classification (NCBI taxonomy): domain Eukaryota; kingdom Viridiplantae; phylum Streptophyta; class Magnoliopsida; order Fabales; family Fabaceae; genus Trifolium; species Trifolium subterraneum. The sequence continues at coordinate 9,565,474 of OX637466.1, read as the reverse complement.
CGACAGACTGTTCGTCTTTCACTCAAACATATTTTAATAAAAAATCTTGGATTAAAGAGGGGATTGGCGAATGTACATTCGTTGGTCTCTCAAACAATCAGGGGCTTAGCGTTACGCTTTGTCGACAAATTGTTCGTCTTCCACATCTAAAAATAACTTCAACGCATCAAATATTTTTAGCACAGTCAATCATAAAATTGAAAATCTTTTCACAAATAAAATCAACCAACACACAAGTATTTTCTACTCAGAACTGCGTGTAGCTTTGAATTTCCCATTGCACCCGGGAATACGTAGGAGCGAGATTCGTACATCTCGTCAAGCACACTAATTAAAAAACTATTTTTTCCCCCTTTCATAAATATTCTTTAATAACTAATAAAAAGCATGCAAATAAATTAAAACACTATTTTTAACCCTAAAATTAATGAGAAGGTTCCCGTTGAGTACAACGGATGTGAGGGGTTCTAATACCTTCCCCTCGCATAATCGACTCCCGAACTTGGAAATGGTTGCAACGACCATCTTTCTTTTCTTTTAAGGTTTTATCGATATTTTCCTTTTCTTTCGGGAATAAATAAAGTTCGGTGGCGACTTTACTGTCTAGCGAGCATTTTACGCTCGCGCATTTTTCCACCCGCTTCACAATGGTACAGTTATAAGGTACAACTAGCTCCTAGAGAGAGGGATCACATCCTTTGTGACCGTTGCATTTTAGTTGACCTTAGAACAAGTCATCAGGCTTGATAAGTTGTAGTTGATGTTGCCTTCTGATGACTGGGAATTCCTTTGCTTCTGATGAACCTTTGATAACTTGGAGTCTGATTGGTCTTTGAATGGTTGGCCTCTGATAGTCTTTAGTAATTCAGATTCTGAACGCCTTCATCCTCTAAATGACTTATGACTATCAGACAGCCTCTGAACTCTTGTAGGCCTCTGAACATCCTTGAGCTTCTGAACTCCTCTGAGTCCCTGAAAACCTTTCAGACGTTCTGATCTACTTTGAGCTTCTGAACTTTGTATAGCTTCTGACCACGTTGTAGCATCTGAACTCTTTCAGAGTCTTAAATATTCAGACTTCCATTGGTTTCATCAGAGTTTAAATTAAGTTGCTCTTGATTAAACGTTGAATTCTCCTGCACTTAATTTAAACATTAGTACCATCAATTGTCCATTTAATACTTTGTTATCATCAAAACTTAAGGGTGTGTATTAACACATATTTTGTTCCAACAATCTCCCCCTTTTTGATGATGACAAACACAAGTATTAAATACAATTGTTGTTGATAAAAATCAGCTATGTTGACATTAGGCTTCTGAGTTTTGCAAGCTACCCCTAAGTCTGATAACCCATAGGGTTAGGTTTGTAAGCTCCCCCTATTTTGTATCCATAGTTAATTTTAATCAGTTTCAAAAATACTTTATTATATGACTTAAATTATTCATATTTCACTATGTAAATAACAAGGTTTGCAAGCTTCTTCTTTCCATAGTGTGATAATCTTTGAGTAAAGTTGCACCCTTACTCAAGAACTAACTATGAATAATAAACTTCAATTAATAAATGCATTCTCCTTGAAAATTAAGCCCTTAATGCAGATGCAAGATGAAGCAATATTTAAATTGAATGACAAAATAGAATCAGAGGCGCTTAAAGACTTATGCATACACACTTGGTTCTGATGGTTATCATTAACAGCTTCAGGGTTCAAAATATTTTCAAACAGTTCAGAGCTTTAAAAAAAAATCTTTTCAAAGAAAATAGCTCAGAGTCTGAACAAAAAATTTGAAAACAGTTCAGAGCAAATTTGAAAACAGTTCAGAGCTCTTTAGTACAGTATTTTGAAATCCTCAAAGATCAGATTGTCATAACAAAGCATGTACCTCATGCTACTATTTTGACCACTCTCCTACGTTCTCTCTCTGAAGCACTACAAGGCCCTAAAAAGCCAAGTAATTTCGCTTCTTCCAACAATTGATTTACCAATATTCTTTCTACCCCTTTTGTCATTATCAAAAAGGTAATATAAGCAATTAATAGAAATTCAACTTTCAATGCCGTCAAATCAGAAGTGGTTGAACACATTTAATATTCGGCCTTTGAATTTTGCTTATAAAAGGAGACAGATACCTAGTCATTTTACTCACACAGAGTAATCATAGGTTATTGATAGATCTCTTGAGAGAAAAAATGAAATGCTCAGAGAAGAAGAAAGTAGTTTCAGTGAGAGCCAGTCAAGATAGGAGAAAACATAAGAAGAAACCAATGGAAACAAAGCCAGTGTCCTTTCCAGAAGAACTCAGTTCAGAGTCTGAAGAGAAATCTTTGGACTCTGACTGTTTTAAGTTCTGAAGACATATCTTCCTGAAGAAAATCAAACTGAAGTTCGAGGCTCTAGAGGGGCTTGAGTCTTTTTCTGAGGAAAGCCAAACTGATGCAGCAGAGTTGGTTTCTTCAAGAAAGACTACTGGTTGGATGGCTTCAGCCAAAACCTCAACCTTTCCCCTCTGCAAAGGTCATGTAGGCATGTAACCACAAATATGACCTTTGAGAGCACTAGAAGATAGTTCTTAGAAAATTTAGTCTTGTAACCCAGAACTTATGTTCTCAATGAAATAACATTCATTACTTTGGCTTGTTTAGTTTTGATTTCTTACTTTTATGCCTTATCTTGTTATGTAATTTGATACTTTAAGAACATCCACATATTGTACTTATGAAAAATGAATGAAATTCAAGAGTTTGAAAGGTTATTTTGCAAGATAGAAATCATTTAAAGAGTTAAAACAAACAAACAAACGACATATCAAACATAATTAACAACTTGCATATTCAGATAAATATAGTGAATAGGTATGTCCGATTAAAAATTAGACTTTTAACCTAAACAAAAGTTTAACCTAATCAAGATGCTTTGCAAATTATCAATCATAAAGTCAGATAAGCAATTTTAACAAGTCCTAAGGTTGGGGTTGACTACAGAGAGATGCTAGGGTTGTTATGATGTTTCTATGATTGGCATTTACTTCTTCCATCAAATCTACAAACTTGTCTACTTTTGCTTCAATCCTTCTGATGTCATCTTCATAGAAGGGGTTCCTTAGATACTGTTGATTTGCTTGATCACCCCTCAGACTGTCTTGAGGAGGAACATTCAGATCGTCCACCTTTTCTCTTGCAGCAGAGGATTCAGGATGATTCCTCTCTGTGTCCATATGATTCTGAATGTCCTTCTCAGCATTGATGGCTCTTCCTTTGTCAAACTTCTTCTGTTCTTCCACAGCTGCCTTCTGAAGATTGTGCACTTCTTTCATCAGTTCCTCTGTCAGACTTATCCATTGAGAAACATACTCAGATGAAGGCATATCTGTTTGCCTTAGATCATAAAGACCATGTATCTGTTTAAACAAGTCATTGCAATTGCTCAAGACACTAGGAATGTTTGATTGGGTTGGATGAGGTTCTTTGGATAGGGTTATATTTGTGAGTTGGGGATTGGAGAGGGTAGGCAAATGTTGGGATTGTTGAGGATTTGAAAAAGTTTGAGCCATAGATGATTGAGCTAATTTATGCTTAGATTTGGCATTAAGCAGTTCAAAATTAGCGAGAATCTCATATAACTCATTAGGGTCCAAAATTAGTCGAAGATGATGATGATGATATGTTGATGATGACTGGTTCAGGGAGAGTTGTTTTAACAGGTTCTGATATGAGTTTTTTTATGGTAAGGTTATCTTCAGAACCTGTCTGGTTATAGTTTGAGAGGGGTTGGGTTGATGATGAGGTAAACTGAATGTCTTGAGTAGTAGCAACAACAGATTTAGATACATTACCTGATCTGTTATGATTTGAGCTTTCATTAATATTTTCCTCAGTCACCTTGAGAAGCTTCCTTTGTCTGACGCTGAGAGGCTCATCATCACTCTTTGAGTTTCCAACTTCATATGCTTTCACTAACCTTCTTCTCTTCTTTTTCAGCACTACCTTCTCAGTCTCAAATCCTTTTCCTAGGTTGTCCAACAGTTGAATATACTTATTGACAATGTCACAAGAAATTGTAGGCATGTCAATGTTCCATTTCTTAACCAAGGAGGGTTCTGAGTGAGGCTGATATACCAGAGATTCTTGAGGTTGTGCTTCAAGTTCTGACAACAGGTTCATGCAAGCTAGTGAATGAGCAGATAATGTGGAGGCTCTGCATTCTCTTAACAAGTAGTCATAACCAGCAGCTTTGATTATATCTATTACTCCACACTGATAGAAAATCTCACTGAGTACCCTTGGGTAGACTACATGTATATCAGTCTTGGCCTGATTTTGAGATAAGAGCACAGAGTTGCATAGGTGATCAAAGATGTATTTAGCCCAATTTAAATCATATTTCCTAGTGAGAAAATAGACAAAGTGTCTATGATCCCATGACAAGTGATCAGGATTTTTATTTCCTGGAAATATAGAACTTGACATGATTTTGGCTAATATCCTCTGAGAGGGCTTTAGATCACCTATCTTGTTGCTCTCACAGCTTGTTCCTTTGACATAACAATGTCTTGTCATATTCTTCAGAAACATAGATTCTTGTGCTTTACTGTGACTAAAGGTGTAATGGATACCTTCGTTTGGGATGGATAGCACCTTAGCCAAGTTTGAAGTAGTGAGAATAACTTCAAATCCGCACACAACAGAATGCACCTCTGTTTCTTCAATGACTCTTAGACCTAACTCTTGAGGGGTTTTGTCTTCATTTTCAGGCTTTTCTTTCCTCCTTGCAGCTAGCTCCTTGTGATAATCTTCAACAGTCCTTATCTTGCTTCTAAACCAGAAATCTTTCACCAGAGTAGGATAGATTGAACCATTTAATGAATTCATGTACCTAAAGCTCCGTTTGTGATTAGAAAAGAACTTTAGGACATCAAGATGATTATTTTCCAAATATCAAAGTCCACTTGTTGTTCCATAACCAGGTTCAGAGATTTTCCCTCCATCTTGAGAGATAAATCTGTAGAAAACATCTCCTCGCAAGCAATGGTGTTGATCGGAAAGTTATCAGGAAAAATAAACAAGGAGTTTGGAATTGGTGTTGAAGTAGATGCCATTACATAAGGTTAGGGTGTGGAGGATGCTAAAGTAAGAGATAGAGTTTGTTCTAGCTCGGAAGAGTAAGAGTTTGATAGTATAAGGTGTGAGTTTTTAAGAGTTTTTAGAAAACATAAAACAAATTAAAAACACACAATATATTAAAGAAGGTAAAACAAACTAATCATTAACTGCATTCAAACCAATCAGAACGTGTATGCGTGTTGTCTCTTTGGCGCCAAAACGTTTTAGTAAAAATACTTAAACGTTTCCAATTCATTTTGTATTCAGGGCTTAACCATCAGAGGTTGAAACGTTTCTCAGAGTCTGAGATTCTTCAGATGCTGAAACCTGAAGAACTTCAGAGGCTGAAGAAACAAGTCTTTCAGGACACAAGAAAATATGTTCAGACAGGATTTTTCAGGGTTTTTAGTACTGAACACTGTGTATCCTAAGAAGACATTTTCAACCTTTGAGAGTTATTTCTCTGAATATGTCATTCAGGAGTTAAGCATACTTACCTTGTATTGAAGCTTTCTTGATTAGGTGTAGTCAGAGTCATAGCCTGAGCAATCACTCCACCACACTGAGTTGTTGTCATCTTCAATACATGCTTCAAGGTCTTCATACTCCTTTCTGCTCCTTATGTACTCCTCTTCATCTTCTTCTCCATCTGACTCTTCAAGAATGTGCCTTCTATGCACAATTGCTCTTCTTCCAATCACAGTCACATGCATCCATGTGATTGGAAGGTTCAGAGTTTTAGTTTCACATGCAATCAAGTAAACAATTTTGTCTATTGGTACCCACTTGCTTGAGGGTCCTAGACTGTTAGTTACCAAATCTTGATCCTTCATTTGTTTCATCTGAGAGCTATCAGATACAAATGTAGTATAAAGATTTGGAAGTGAGAAGCTTCCATCAATAACTGATGAGCTTCGTTCCTCTAGTATTTTACTACTAGAGTATCCAATCCCATTAGTATTGTTGGTATTAAGGTTGCAAAGCATGGAAACAATTTTATTTTGATCAGCATTTATGTTACAGTACTCTTTGAGAACTAGAGAGTGCTCAAGGGGTTTGTAACATATAGCAAAATCATTCTTAGGGTCTTTGGTTTTGATAAAATCTTTTTGTTCAAGACCTTCAGAGTGATTTGCTTGCTTACTTAAATTCTCATAGTCTGCTTTAAGCTTTTTATACTTCTGCTGACTATTAGAGAGTTTAAGTAAGGTCTTATTAAGATGCTTGATCAATTTAGCTTTTGAAAGACTAGAATATACCTGATTTATTGTTCTCTGAATACTTTCTTTGCTCTCAGGTTCTGACTTTTCATCAGAGACTGAGTCTTCAGAGTCTGAGCAATCTTCAGAACTTGATCCTTCAGCTCTTGGTGCTCTTTCAGACTCATCTTCAGAGAAGTTGTCTAGTACATCTCATGTTGTCATCCCTTTAGCTAGTCTTCCTCCATTCTTCTTGAAGATGTACCATCTTTGAATTTTTCTTGAAATCCTTTCAAGATACTCTTCATCAGGTTCTTCAACAAGATCTTTATGCTCCAATGCTTGCTTTCCATTCCTTGCTGCTTCTGCTTCTTCACGTTTCAACTCTTGCATATCCTTCAGAGCCAATTTATGGACTCTGAGTAAATCAATCAATGATTCAGGACTCATTGAATTGATGTCTTCAGTTTCCTCTATAGCATGTGGAATCTCATTCCAATCCAGAGGCAAACTTCTCAGCAACTTGCTTACAAGCTCTTTGTTGCTGAGTTTGTTGTTGTGCTCTTCAAGCTTGCTTGCAATAGCTTGAAACCTTATGTTCATTTTCTCAATGCTCTCATTTTCCTCCATCCTAAACTCCTCATATTGATCTAACAAGCCATTTACTGTTGCCCACTGAATGCTTTCATTATCATCATTAATGAGGCACATAGTAGTAGCTGTAGAACCAATACCAGAAGTTTGATTAGCCCCTGAAGTGGAAGGATTTTGATTGTTGCTCAGATCTTCATTTAAGCTCAGGTCTTCTTCAAATTTCTTGCTAAGATCAGCAACTTGTTGATGTAGCTTCTGCTTCCACTCATCCATGTTTTGAGCCATGGAGGTTTTCTCCTTTGGATCTTGACTGTCTCACGGTTAAGTGATTTACCAACATAACCGGAGCTCTGATACCAATTGAAGGTGCGTGGAGAAAACACAAGAAGGGGGGTTGAATTGTGTTTTGGATATTTTAAAAACTTTCCAAGATATTTAAAATCTTTTCAGAGTCTTTAAGGCACAGTGGATTATTCACACAATTAACTTATGGCGTTATGAATGATGAAGGAGTAAATGAGAGAGTGAGAGAGAGAAGAACACACAACAATTTATACTGGTTCCCCTCACAAATTGAGAGTACTCCAGTCCCCTTGTTTCCAAGAGAGTTCCACTATAATCACACGGATTACAATAGTTACTCAAGCACACAAGCTCAAGACTTCCTGCTCTTAGTCACACAAGACATAGAGACTTCCTTGCTTTGATCACACAAGATCAAAGACTTCCTTGCTCAAGCACACAAGCTTGAGACTTCCTGCTCTAAGTCACACAAGACAGAGAGACTTCCTTGCTCATATCACACAAGATCAGAGACTTCCTTGCTCAAGCACTCAGGCTCAAGACTTCACTGCTCTAATCACTAAGACTGAGACTTACGTGCTTCTACACTAAGCAGAAGACTTTCTTGCTTCTACACTAAGCAGAATACTTACTTGCTTCTACACTAAGCAGAAGACTTACTACTAACTTAAGAGCTTAAAACTTATTACAAACATAATAACTTCAGAGGCTCTAAGCTAGTTTCTATGCTCACTTCATTTGAGAGATATTATCTATTACAATTCAAATGCTCACTTTCTTCTGAGAGATTTTATCTAATGTTGAGCGCTAGTCTTCAATTCTTTCTTAGGCATATTTATATGAGTTGAGAAAGACATTGAGACGTTGGAGAAATTCCCGTTGCAACTTGGACAGCTGTAGACATGAAGGATCCGTTGAGTAAAGACACGTCTTCCTTTGCAGAGAAGTTTCACCTTTGCTGTCTGTCCAATGGTACAGTTATAAGGTACAACTAGCTCCTAGAGAGGGATCACATCCTTTGTGACCGTTGCATTTTAGTTGACCTTAGAACAAGTCATCAGGCTTGATATGTTGTAGTTGATGTAGCCTTCTGATGACTGGGAATTCCTTTGCTTCTGATGAACCTTTGATAACTTGGAGTCTGATTGGTCTTTGAATGGTTGGCCTCTGATAGTCTTTAGTAATTCAGATTCTGAACGCCTTCATCCTCTGAATGACTTATGACTATCAGACAGCCTCTGAACTCTTGTAGGCCTCTGAACATCCTTGAGCATCTGAACTCCTCTGAGTCCCTGAACAACTTTCAGACGTTCTGATCTACTTTGAGCTTCTGAACTTTGTATAGCTTCTGACCACGTTGTAGCATCTGAACTCTTTCAGAGTCTTAAATATTCAGACTTCCATTGGTTTCATCAGAGTTTAAATTAAGTGTGCTCTTGATTAAACGTTGAATTCTCCTGCACTTAATTTAAACATTAGTACCATCAATTGTCCATTTAATACTTTGTTATCATCAAAACTTAAGGGTGTGTATTAACACATATTTTGTTCCAACAGATATGACCCACCACCTATTTTTTGTGTCTATCTCTCTCCTAAATGGAGGAAATTGAGATGAAAATAAATGGAGAGGATCTTAACCCCAAAGAAAATACCTAAGAAAATCCATATTACTGAGGGCATCTAGAGACAAAAATGAAAAAAGGATGAATTACAGAAAATCAAAGAAATTGAGAAATCATAGAAGAGAAATTTGAATCGGAAAAAAAAATCAGATAACAAAGCAGTGAATCAAAGTAGAATCAATGGATCAATTTATACGTGAGAAACCTAAAGAAGAAGGGGTGCATCAGATTCAAACATGCAACAATAGCTCTGTTTTGAACTGGAACTGCAGGTCTTCGCGCCTACGCGCAGGCAAGAAGAAACAGAGGCAGAATCTAGGCGCAGGATCGTGCCTAGGCGCCGCGCAGGATGTTGGTGCCTAGGCGCCAGACACCAGCAATTCCACTTTATTGTATCAGAATCAGTACCATCATTTTCAACGTTTTCTTTAAACCACTCCGAAAAACTCTTATTATGTTCTTGTAACAACCCTTTTTCATTCATTCTTAGGTACTTTTTCTTTACGATGCTTTTGTGATCAGATAAGTAAGGTTCAACCTCATCCGTGTTATTCAATATATACAAATGTGCCTGAAGAATTACCTGACCATTCATGCTCTTGACATTTAAACCTTGTACACCCATACCTTCACATCTTCCATCGTGACGAGACTTGGGAACCCCTATAGCATCCACTTCTGACAAATAGTTTGAACAAAACTCAATAGCTTCTTCTGCAATGTACCTCTCAACGATCGATGCTTCCGGACGGTGCAGGTTTTTTGTATACCCTTTTAGGATCTTCATATATCGCTCTATTGGATACATCCACCTTAAATAAATGGGTCCGCACAATCTAATCTCTCGTACTAGATGAACAATTAAGTGAACCATAATGTAAAAAAATGAAGGAGGGAAATACATCTCCAATTGACACAAGATAACTGCAGCCTCGTTTTCCAACTCGTCTAACTTCAATGGATCAATGGCTTTACAACATATTGCATTGAAGAATAAGCACAACCTACTTATAGTTTTCCTAACATTGTCAGGCAATATCCCACGAATAGCCACGGGAAGGAGTTGTTGCATCAACACATGACAATCATGAGACTTTAAGCCAATTAATCTGAGATCTTTCATTGATACAAGCTTCTTTACATTTGATGAGTAACCATGCGGCACTTTGATACTTTGTGAACACTCACAAAAACTTGTTTTCTCTTTTTTAGACAAAGTGTAACATGCTGGTGGCAAATATGTCTTGTGATTTATTTCTTGTGGTAATAACTCTTTTCGTATACCCATCAAATCCAAATCCAGACGAGCATTTATACCATCCTTTGTCTTGCCTGGAATGTTGAGAAGTGTTCCGATTACACTATCACATACATTTTTCTCCACGTGTCACATCAATACAATGTCTTACATCAAGACTGGACCAATATGGAAGATCAAAGAACACCGACCTCTTTTTCCATGCAATTTTCACATCAGACTTCTTTTCCACATCAGACTTTTTGTTGGCCTTTTTATTGCCCTTTCCAACGCCCTTTGGAACGTCCTTTCCAAAGACAACATGAATATCTTGTTGTAGTTCATAAACTTGCTCTCCAGTTAAAGGCTCCGGAGCAACACGATCCTCCGTGTGATCATTGAAAGCTTTCCTCAATCTACGATATGGATGATAACGGTTTAGAAATCTCCGATGCCCAAGATACACAGTCTTCTTTCCCTTTTTCAATTGTTTGAAATCTGTGTCTTTTGCACATATAGGACACGCTAAGTGCCCTTTAATGCTATACCCAGACAAGTTGCCATATGCTGGAAAGTCGTTGATGGTGCAAAACAACACGGCACGCATATTTAATTGTTCTCCAGAATACGCATCAAGAACATCAACTCCTTCCTCCCACAACAGTCTTAAATCATCAATTAGGGGACTTAGATAAACATCGATGTCATTTCCGGGTTGTTTTGGACCCGAAATCATCATCGATAACATAATATATTTACGCTTCATGCACAACCAAGGAGATAGGTTGTAAATCATGAGCAGAACAGGCCATGAACTATGGTTAGTACTTTGATTGCCAAACGGATTCATTCCATCAGTAGCAAGTCCAAGTCTAAGGTTTCTCGACTCCTTGCCAAAATTTGGAAACAAAGAATCTATTTTCTTCCATTGCAAAGAATCAGCTACATGGCGAATTTTTCCATCACATTTTCCCTCTACTACATGCCATCTAAGATTCTTTGCGTCATTTGCATTAGCGAACAATCTCTTGAACCTTGGAATTATTGGTAGGTACCATACAACTTTCGCGGGAGAACCCTTTTTCGTCACCTCATCATCACTAGAATCACCATCTTTCTTTTTGTAGCGTGACGCCATGCACTTTGGACAATGATTATAGTTTACAAATTGTTTTCTGTATAATATGCGATCATTAGGGCATGCATGTATCTTTTCATACTCCAAACCCATCGGACACAATACTTTCTTTGCCTCGTAACACCGGTTTGGCAGTATGTTACCTCCAGGAAGCATTTGTGTCAACAATTCAAGCAATTCGCTAAAACTTTTGTCAGTCCACCCATTCTTTGCCTTCAGATTAAACAACTTTAACACCGCTGACAAACGCGTAAAATTTGTGCATCCCGGGTACAAAGGTGTATCCTTGTCGCTGCACAAAGTATCATGCACATGCGCCTTCTTAAACGAGTCTTCTTCGATATCACGCATCATGTCTTTAAGACGATCATCAATATCTACACTAACTTTTTCACTTTCGGACACACTTCGCTTTGCTACTACTTCACCGTGCCATATCCATGTTGTATAATTTTGACAAATCCCATTGCAAATGAGATGACTCTTGATTTGGTCCTTATCAATTTCTCGTTTTTTATTTCCACAGAGAACACATGGACATGGAAAAAGTCGTACATTAATTTTAGGAGGAAGATTCTTTTCGGCATTAATTTCGGGAGTAGAAAGTTTTTTGTTAGCATTACTTTCGGGAGGAGGAAGATTGATTTCGGCAAATTGTAGAAATTCCGTCACTCCCCATTCGTACTCGTCACTTAATCGATTAGCTTTCATCCAACTACGATCCATACCTATGTTCTGAAATTAATTTAAAGCATAACACGAATTCAAGTATTGGTTTCGTACCCAATGGGAATATATCCTAATCTTATATTGTGTTAACTTTACAACTAGATAGCAGACAAAAAAAACACAAAAAAAATCACAGATTCCCAACAAAACAATAACAAAAAATAACACAAAAAAGTAGAAATAGATGAAGGAATGATAATTGCCTGTTAGTCGGATCAGAGTGCACAGCCGGAATGGAGTAAGAATATAGTTAACAGATTGGTTTGAAGACCAACAACTCTTTAAGCGAGGAACGTATAACGAGTAAGTTTCGCATATGTTGATGCCTGAGCTTTGATGTGTAAGTAATGGAATACCCATGAGAGCAAGATTATGAAGGGAAAATAGTTCAATTGAGAAATTCGGCGCGGTGAACAAGTAAGGTTAAATATGCTTTGGTGTGAATTTGAAGACTGTAGAAAAGAGAAAGTTGTGCCATGAGCATATGAGTTGAAGAAGAATAGTTGGGAAGAACTGAGATAAGTTGAGCGTGCACCAAAAACTTGTATTATGGGCTGAGGTTTTGAGTTCGATGTCATTAATTTAACAAGTAGGACTTCCAAAAATATTAGGCGCAAATGTTAGCGTAGGGAAGAATGGTGATTAATAACTTATTGAACGACGAGTTATTGTCGGTTAAGAGATGAAGTCTAGAATTTGGACGTGATATAATCAATTTACGTTGTTTGTGAACGAAGAAGTTCTTGAATTTCGCGGACGAAATTCTTTTAAGGGGGGTAGATTGTAACATCCCCACTTTAAGTAATAAGGAATTACCAATTAGAGATAACCATTGGAAATTAAATATAAATAATTAGAGAACACAAGTACATTTTGGTAGTAAGTGGGAGCATGACAAAATAGTAATAATAATAAATGTGAAGGGTAATTACTGGTGGTGGCTATTTAAAGACCAAAGCACAACTCACTTTCAAATTCATTGATCTCTTTGCAGTAAAGAAAGGATCATTCCCTTTACAACTTTCTCTCTCCCCACGCCTTCATCATCTCACCACCACAACCTCCATTTTTGCTCACTTACCTCACCAATCAAGCTTGCATGCAACTTTTCCTTTCAACCCATGATTGATTATAAACAATAAGATGCAAAGCCAACTTTGAAATTCTCTATTCCTTTCAACTTAACCCAATCAGGCCTTTCACTTCACTCTTCAAATTCATTCAAAATCTGAGTTGCATGTGGTTAATTTAAGGTTATAGAGGTTGAAATTAAGGTTAAAAGAAGTTAGAGAAGGAGGATAATTCTAGAGGAAGGTGAAATTAGAAGCTTGGATGCAAATCAAAGATTGATTGCTCATCAAAAGCCCTAGGTTGAGTTGCATCTTGCATATGAGCTTTCAAGGATCAAGGAGCCATGGTTAAGAGATTTGGAACAATTTGGAAGAAGATTGGTGAAACCCATATTCCTGGATATAGCTCCATTAAAAAGGTAATTTCTCATTCCTCGTAACTCCGAATTAAATTCCGCTTTTTTCTATGGATAGCTAACAGAATTCCCGTCAGTTTGAGTACAATGTTCGCTATCTTTGGATTAATATTGAGGTTTGTACAAGCTTCTGAAGTTGAGGTGATGAAGCTGTCAAAAAGGGTGTTTATAAGGACTGCGGGTTCATAGCATTGTGGCTGCAAATTCGGATTTTCGGCGATCTTTGAAGTTGTTGTTAACACGTTTCAATCGTCATGTTCAGGTGGGTTCTTAGGAGTAGTTAGATAGTTTTCCCAAAATACGACATTGTATGTAAACATAGGATTTAGGGATTGAAATGTGCATCAGAAGGGTTTAATTCCCAAGAATCTTCTCCTTTATAATTATTATGATATTCATAATGTTAATGGCTTGAAAGAATGACAATTGTAGTGTAGAAAACTCTGTTTTGAACCGGTACTGCAGGTCTTCGCGCCTACGCGCAGGCAAGAAGAAACAGAGGCAGAATTTGGGCGCAGGTTCGCACCTAGGCGCAGGAGGTTGGCGCCTAGGCGCCAGACACCAGCAATTCCAGATTTTTACCTTCTGTTTCCTGCTTTTGAAATTCATACGCATTTTGGATTGTCACCTTTCAAGTCTTGTTTTCCATTAACATTAAGAATAACTAATAATTATGGTGTCGTTGTATGTATAGGATTTGAACATAACCTTGGCTAGTAGCTAGGTTAGTTCCCCGGGATGGGCTTTATTGGTAGAATGTTAACACACTAGTTATTATACAAGTCAGTCGAGAGCGAGTGGTTGCTTTATATGCACCACTGAAGGGATTCGAGGAATCCGTAGTAAAAGATTTTAATAATCATTGTGATACCAGAGGCTCCGTACCATAGTGCGCTATGATCACGAAGATTGGTGCGGAGGAGTGAAGGCTCTCTGAGACCGGCTCACCTCAGAGTGTCCTTCGTAGCTAAAATGAACTCAGATTTATTGTGTGTTACACCTTTTATTTATAACGTTTTATATCACGTATGAAAATACGTTCAGGTTTCCCCCGGTGTAGTCACCATTATGCGGGTAGTAGAACTCACGAGGCTTAGTAGTCTCACACCCCCCCCCCATTCTTCATCCTTTCAGATAACAGGTTCGCAAGTGCAGCGGAACTGAAGCGTAAAGATTCGGATACAAGGATTACATCAAGGAGCTGACATCCAGATTATTCTTATAGTAGTAGAAGATTTCAGTTATGTTGTGTATAGTAGTTAGCTCTTTTATGTATTCTCTTAGGGGATTTTGTATCCTATGTATGTACTGGATCTTTATGTAATGAAATTTTAATGTGTCCCGATTTCAGTTATGTACATTCCTATTGATATTCTAGATAAATTGATATGTGGTGTTATACTTGGTATCAGAGCAGGTCGATTCAGTATCGGACCTTGCCGCGGATCATTAAACTTCAATCCAAGTAGTACAGACCTCGCGTACTGAGTTTGATCAACTCAGTGTCGTGTGTGATAGGCAGGGTATTACGGTCCAGAACTGAAGTGGACCAAGGAGGTCGGGTGGTAAAGGAAGTTGAAGCACAGATTTGGACGGAAGTATGAGTAAAGACCGTTGGAAGCAGACATTGGAAATGCAGTAGTCGACGCCACAAGAGGAAGTGACGCCATCAGAGGACGCGTGGAAGTTGGAATAGTATGTGGCGAGCTACCAGTAGCAAGGAGCAAGTCAGGAGATGCACCAAGCGAATGCGCTCAACTGACGGTAATATGTTTATGGATGCGAAGAATTATGGGAATGGATAACCCAGTATAAAAGTGTGCGTTGATTTGAGTAGAACCGAGACTGAATATTTAGTTGCGATAACCCGATAGCAGTAGTAAGTCTGAAGGGCGCAGTAATGTGGATAATGGAATTATGAGAACGGAGTGCAGCGTGGAATGAAGTGTAGTACGCCAGTGGACACTACTCTTGTGAACCATGTTACCAGAAGTGCGGTAACTAAGATAAGACCTAGCAGAAGTCAGTGAATCAACCTTTCCGAATCTGTCAAACTTTTAGTTCAACCTATTAGTTGACCTTAGTGACATAAGCCAAAAAGCTACGCTACTAGAAGAGACAACCTAGACTCCACACATTTCTCCAATTCTCAATACCAGCTTGTTGTACCATTCACGAAGGATAAAATACCAAATGTCCCTTCAAGATAAATTCAGCCTCTCAGTTCGAACCTATATCTCAGCCAGACAAATAGCAGTCAAGTTTCGTCTAGAGTATCTCAATTCCATAACTATATTTACAAACCGACAAATAATTTTTAGTATTCAAACCTTTCAGCCAATGACCTAACATTCCGGTTAAACCTTTTGTGAGAACTTATCTGCCAAATTCTAAAGAGAAGCAAGTCGTTCCAACCCCAAGAAACAGACAGTTAGGAGAAGTTGCGAAGTGCCAGTCTAATGCGATAGAACTAAGACCTTCGGTTACCTACCCCTTCGCATAAACTCTAGATTCAGCCAAATTCATGGAATCAATGTGATACGAGATTCGTAACTAGTCAGCCTTGTTAAGTTGTGACCATATGTTTCCCCGTATCTACCTGAGTTTAGTAATGAATAAATTCTTCGATACTAAGAGATCTATCACCTACAATTTATGTAAGAATCCAGTTAAGTTGCCCACCTTCCAATTCCTCAATATTAGCGAAATCAACTCACTAGGAGAATGTCATCCCTATGTAACCCTGACAAATGTCTTCAACTTTCAACTTTGTTAACCGTAAGCAACTCGGACCTATGAAAATGTGAATTTCTTGTTAAGAGTAATAAGCCATTTCTCCTTAAAGACTAACCATTATTCATGTCTACCTTCAGAGCAACACCTTACGTTTACTACCAAGAAATTCTTCGAACTTTTAGTTTCTTTACCAATGACCGATTCAAAATCACCTAAGCCTATCTAGCCAATAAAGGTCACGAGTAGTTTCGGTTTAAGTTCTTCCGAACCTTGTTAACCTACCAAACAACGTCGTAAGGTAACTCAAACGTTGGAGACGTTAACGTAGCCAGTTCAGTTCACCTTCTTTATAAGGTCTCACCAACTCGTCCCAGATAAAATCCAAAAACAATCAAAGGTATATGAGATAGTGTCAAGATTAGTACTAATGGTACGAACTCTCTCCTAATCCCATTCGATGTATCTCTGCCATAATAGTCCAGCTCTATAATTTTTACCGCTAACCAGTGAAGGTGCGTGGAGAAAACACAAGAAGGGGGGTTGAATTGTGTTTTGGATATTTTAAAAACTTTCCAAGATATTTAAAATCTTTTCAGAGTCTTTAAAGCACAGCGGATTATTCACACAATTAACTTATGGCGTTATGAATGATGAAGGAGTAAATGAGAGAGTGAGAGAGAGAGAGAGAAGAACACACAACAATTTATACTGGTTCTCCTCACACTACAACAAAAATGCGTTTCAGCAACAACCGAAAACCGTAGCTAGAAGTGAAAAAACCGTTGCCTGAACATTTAAGCAACGGTTTTCTAGTCGTGGAGTATACGGCCGTTGCCTATAGTTTAGGCGACGCTTTTTGTTGTTTTGGCAACGAGATATAAAAACCGTTGGCTAAACTGCAGGAAAAGCTACGGTTTTTGTGTTAGTTTTAGGCTACGGTTACTGAACAGACAACACACGAATAAGCGTTGCATATATATTTAAGCAACGCTTTACAGCTGCTGCCATAAGCTTTAGATGTAATGTTTAAAAGCGTTGCCTATTCGCTTAACCCACACTTCAAAAACGTGGCTACACAGTTTGAGTACAAAACAGCCGTTGCTTATTCTTTTAATTCACTGTCATTTGCATAAAACCAACATCATGCATTTGTTATACTTTTAAGTCAAGATTGTACTTCACTCTGGTGTCTCAAACATTTTGTTTTACTAATTATTGACATTTATCAAATTTATTTAAAACAAATACATTAAATTTCTTGATACATTTTGTCAAAAAAAATTCTTGAGATACAAATCACTTTTATTCACTACAAACAATAGTATAAATCATCACTACAAACAATAGTATATAGCTAAACTCTTCAAAGGTAGATAGACAACATTCCTAACTTGTAATCTGATTCCTAGCAAGTCTACTACCCCGGATAAGGAAGCTCTTATGCTGGCTCCTTGTGTATGCATTTTAAAGTTTAGTCCAGTTCTCACTAGACTCGGTGATGATGAACCGCTTTGCACCTTGCGCACTGCGTTGTGGCTAGACAAAAGAAAGAGGCTGAGACACAAAAGAAGTATGTGAGCATATAGAAGAATATGAGCAGAGATAGGAATTTAGATTGAACTGAAACATGTCTTTGTCATAGTTTTCACACATGTTAAGATTGTAAATCCTTGTTATTATAGGAATTTGACTCAAGCATTAAACATGAGTTCTACTTAACAAAACATATAAACTAGCTTTACATTCTATAAAACTTTCCCCATATGAGAGCCAAATCATATATATTTTCGTTCCCACAACATTTAGAGCCAAATTAAATCAAGGTTTTGCATGTCTAAGAAGCATAATATTGAACAAAAAACCTGCCCTTTACTTTTAAAAATCCTGTCCTTTGCGTACATATTAATTTTAGTATTGCTACAAACTCAACTTTACCAATACTCATGACAATGTTGCTCTAAAAAGTTGATTAAAGAATGCTGCAAAGTAAATAAATTAAGGTACACGATAGTACAAAGTTGCATAAAACCAAACCTGTTGAATGACCCATTGTAGGAAATTGAGTAAAGAATGCATCCTTATGAGGCAACTTAGCTGAACATGCTCTTCATCTTCAATGTCTCCTAATTAAGAGGCAATGCAGCAACTTGATTAAAGTATGCATCCTGAGTGCATTTTCAACATAGTTAGTAGCAGTGTAATTTAGGGGCTAAAGACGAGCTTTCCACAATTAGCTTACAAACAGTGGAATCTAGTAGTAATTAAAACTTACTCATATTGATTACTAAAGCACCGTTTCTAGCAAAGTCTCCTCGCAAATATGGTGCCAAAAAGACATGCACATAATATATACATGTATAAGAACAATCATATTTATAAACCATATAAAATACGATCGGAACAATCAAAGATAAAAGCACAAAGGTATACATCCAAAAAAAGATATCCATCTTTCAAGGGTTTGGAAAACATAGGGAATGAATTTGTTCCCAAAACCTGATAGCGCGAAATAAAAACAATGGAGAAACATGCATAAGTTCCAAATAGCCGCTATGGTGACAAAAACCCGCCGTAGAAAACACCTCAATATAAAGCGGCGACAACTGTGCCCGAAACCGCTGCAATGTGAGTGTTGTTAAATTGATATTATATTGTAGTGATTGCAACAGACAACTGACATCCAAAATAGAAAACCAACTACTCCTACCTCATCTCCTCCAATGATCATACCATGCCACTACAAATTGTCTTTAAAACACACTAAATCGTACAATTTAAACCATGCCCTCTGACAGTAGATACTACTAGATACACACCGGCAGAAACAACACCAAAAAAGTGAGAAGAAACTCCAATTATTGCACACAATAAAACCCTACGTAGAAAATTCATCAAAGATATGAAAATAAATCAATTTATTTATGCCTAAAAGTCCAACGCAAGTGATTAGGAAAAAATGAAAGACATGAGAAACTCAAATAAAACTTGAAGATTCACAAATAATAAGAAAAGAGACGATACTAGAACAAAATTGATAAAATTAAAACATGGATTTACAAGATAAAGATTACAATACCAACACTAAAACAAAATTGTGATGGACAGATACGAATAGGGTTTGTGCAAAATTGGGGAAACCTTAAAATTGATCATTTTAATCTACATTCTAACCATAAAATAGCATCAATTTCACATAACAGTCATAAAACGGACTAAATAAAAATTGCTTTGGAAAGAAAAAGAAGATCAGAGGTAACAACTAACTAGATGGTGAGACAAATGTTTGCTTATAGATGAGAAGCTAGGACACAGTCTTTATTCGCTAAATCCAGGATTCGAGAGAGACGTTTAGAGAGCTTCAATCAAACCCAGAATTTCATTCACCAGATTTCTCTCGTTATAAATAGAAAGAACGATTAAGGAATCTGATTCCAACTCACAAGGTTTTCGAACGAATTTTGATGCGATATTTCTGCAAGTGCACAGACTTATCGTGTAGTTATAAAAGATTATCGTTCCTTCAGGGACTATTTTCCAAAACTTCGCTTACGTTTTTAATATAATGTAAGGTTAAGGCTAAATATTAATTGGAAAGGGATGTTAAAAGAAAAATAAAAGATTTAATTCAAATAATTAGATTTAACTAACTGGAATGTTACTTTAAGTCGCTTCAATTGGGTTCGGTAATTAAATTGCATTTGGAAATAATGTTTCTTTTTAACAAACTGATATCGATTTAAAAACACGCTCCTCACACTTTCGCGCTGTTGGTTAATATTGTAAAGTTATAAAATAAGTGCTTCACTCTCGCTCTCACATTTACTTATAAAAATACTTTTTGAAAATCAATTCAATTTGATTAAAAAGATCTAGTTTTCACAAAACAATATTAGTTTAAAGATTCGGGTCTCACACTTTCGCGCTATTGAACTAAATCATAAAATATAAATAAATACTTCACTTTCGCTCTCATATTTAGTTTATAAAATATTTTTTGGAAACTAATACAGTTTAATTAATTTTAAAGAGCTGTCGCGGTGTTTAAAATTAATGTCCAGTTTTTACTATCTAGTATAAATCTCACACTCTCGCGCTGTTGACTTACACTTTAATTAATTTTCACTCTCGTGCAAAATTATAGTCTATCGTTTAATTAAAAACTGAAACAGAAAACTAGTTTGTTTGAAAATAAAGTTTGCAACTTAATTACTAAACCCAGATCAGCTTCTTATTCACATTCCAGTTATATTAAATTAGTTCGACATAATTGTAAATAAAAACATCACGATTAAATAAATAGTAATTGATTTAATTAAGAACATAACAGAGAACAATGAAATAATTGAAACCGAAATCAAATTAGTACCAGTGCATAGCAATTACGGTAATCAAATAAAACATAAAACAAAAGCAAAAACAAAGAAACTAAAGACCATATACTGTGCGTGACAGTATATGGTGCTAAGTTGAAAATTAAAATTAACAATTGAGATGCACTTTATCAATGGCAAAAATAAATATGCTCATAAGAATTTAAAGTACTAAATTGAATTTAATATATTGAATAGAGTAACTTACAGATGACAACTGGAATGAAAGCAAAATACCAGAATAATAAAAGCTTAAAAATAATGCGTAGTGTGTAGAGAGAGGAGCCAAAAAGACTCAGATCATATGTATTTATAGTGCTAAGAAAAGTAACTGACTTCTCCTCTTTCTCTCCCCACGTTTCAATCCTCTTTTTTTTTTGGACTTATACGTGTGCCTCAAGTTTAGGAATTATCTGTTTTGCACGTCGTTGTCGTTTTTCCTATTCCTTATTTTTCTCCACGTTTCCAAATTAATAGGCACGGCTGGCGCCATCATTCCCTTGCCTGGCGCCATGCCTTTTTCCTTAGTCACGTGCCCAATTGCAAGGGATAGGCATGGCTGGCGCCTTCTCCTTTGCCTGGCGCCATGCCTAAAGCAAATTGGCCCATGCCTGGCGCCATGCCTTGGTCTTTCTTTGGGCCTTTCTTTGTGTGCATGTGTGCCTGGCGCCATGCTTTGGTAATTGGTCTGGTGCTTTTTGCTTCTAGTCCCATAAAACTCATATTTTGCTAAATTTCGGCTGCATCTGTATTTTTATAAAAAGTATTAATTATTTCATAGATAACACAATAATTTAGAGAAAATATTAAAATATTACGACAAATAATATTAAATAAATAGTGCATTTTTCGGTGTTATCAAACTCCCCTCAACTTGAACCATTGCTTGTCCTCAAGCAAAAAGATTATAATTTTGTGATAGAGAAACAAAACAAAAAGATTTTCCAAGAGTCACATTTTTAATCTTGACCAAATCAGAGAAACTAATTTATTTATCGTACCAAAAATATCATGAAAACACAAATCACAAATGAACATGAATTTCTTCCTTACATAGACCGTTCCGAATTATTTTACTATACCTGAACTTAACTTTCATTTCTTCTTTAGTTACCCTTTTTTAGCCCGCGGTAGTCACATTAAGCCCGTTATCTATTCACACACACATGGTAGTGAACCTGTTAGTGATTATGACCCGATTCTTTTTCATATTATTTATTTTTTTTTTTTCACTTACGTCATAGGATATTTTATATCTTTGAGGTATTTCGCATTTGGGTTAAATGACCGGGTGAGGGTCATCTGACTTAAAGTGCGTAGTCCCTTTTCAGATTTATACATCCTTGATTTTCATTTCTCATTCAAAGTCATTCACTTATATTCGTCGACTCAACTACTTAGATAGTGATCGTAGATGGTGCCGACTACCTATGGGCTTACTCAAGGACTAGTAAAGTGTCAAGAAATTTAAGTTCAGTTTCTAGCAAATATCCAAATTGATCTACATAATTAAGAAATTTAAGGTGTTAAAATGATATAGCTGGTACGAGAAATATACTTAATTTGAAAGTTCAGTCTTAATTACGTTTGCGACTTTGGAATCTCAAAAATTATTTGTTTCTCAAAAATTTTGTTATGGCTCAAGATTTTGGAAAAAATTTAGAATACACCGAAAAAAAATTTATTTGCAGAAAGGAAAACTAAACTAGAAAGTGAAATTAATACTGAAAAGTAAATAAAAGCAATAAAGTAATAAAGTCCTCCCCTCAACTTAAATCCAACAGTGTCCTCACTGTTGTGACTCATGTTAAGGATTGGAGCGGGAAACCTGCAGTGGTGGTGAACTATGGCGGAGGTTGGTGGAATCGCTGAAAGTTGTCAAACCGGAGACTCAATCTGCCAAGTTCATGCATAACCTGGTCGAGCTGTTGGCGATGATACTCCGCAGATTGGTTGTGGTGATCGTGCATTGCGGTTTGATGCTGGAGTAGTTGAGTTTGTTGGGCTCGCAGGAATTGCATTTCCGCTAGCATGACCTCTTGTTGTTGATGAATGGCATAGAAGAGGCTATCACGTTCTTCTTGTTCTCGATAGGAGGAAGAGCTACCTGCAAAAGTGTTAGAAAATTGTGGTGTGGGTGCAGGTGGAATAGGAGTGGTGCCCTCACCAGTGGTTACATGTTCATCATCAGGAGGGTAATAAAAATTACTATGGTTACGTACATCTGTGCGGTTGAGGTCAGGAAAAACAAAAGAATGGAAAACATTATTATTAATCATTAAATAGAACTTGCCATCCTCTAATTCCTTAACTAATTTCATATACTTAACCATATCTAGATCAATATAGCGCATAGGTAGTGGAGTAAGGTTTTCTAAGTGGTTTCCTAATCCTATGGCTTTAGCAATTGTAGTGATTAATCCACCAAAAGTGATGTTTCCTCGTTTAGCAACAATTGAACGCATATGGTTAAACATGAACGGGACAGTATTAATTTTAATGTGTTTCATAAAAGCAAATAAATAAAACAATTCCTTGGAGTTCACTTTGTTAGAATTTGCGCGGCCAAAAATAGTGCCGGCTAGTAACTGGCGAAAATATCGCATGGCCGGGTTATGGATTGAAGAGGCATGGTTTCCCTCACAACTATCAGTATGTTTACCAGTTAAAGCTTTCCAAAATAAAGCAAAAGTACGTGGCCATTGCTCATCATTCTGGATTTCACAGACCACATTCATGTGAGGAAAATGTAGAATATCTGCCATTTCGTCAAAACCAAAAACATATTCGTTATTAAACATACGAAAACACAGACTTCCTTTTGTACTTTTCGAATCAGGAGTGGTGGAAACTGTTAGTGAACTAAGGAATTCTAAAGTTAACGGAACATAAACAGGATTCGCTTGCGATAGAAAATAATTTAAATCCAAAGCATCAAGCATAAAATTTACACTATCATATAATCCTAATAAATTTAAACATGCATCATCACAGTACCTCGTTGGTACAATAGTTCTAGTACTTAACTCATTATAAAGGGTGGCTTGTTTTTCTCCAGGTTTGCCTTGCCTAAATATCACTTCATAATCTGCTTGTTGTGCCATAAAAATTTTGTGAAATGAAAAGAAGTAGAATGGAGTCTGTGTAGTTTGTAGTTCGTGTAGTGAGGTGATGAGGGAAAGACTCAATTTAATTCATAGCTACTAGTCACAAGCAAATAGTGATTTTTGTTGTGTAGTGGAAAAAGGTAATGGCAAAAGCATGGCGCCAGTCTGATGGCTAATAGCTTGATAGTCAATGAACAATTGAATTGTCATGTAAAGAAGAAAAAGAGAACATGTGTGGCGCCAGGCTAAGGTGTAGGTGGTAGGCATAAAGTGAGAAGCATGTGCATATGGGAAAATTGACTATATCATGTGTACCGTGTTGTTCCAATATCATGCAACCAAAATTAAATAAAAAAGAATAATATAGATAGTTAGAAAATAGTAACAATTGTTGAGAATAAATTCATGCATACTCACTAAAAATTATGATAGACTAAATAGCGAAAATAAACATACTGAAAATAATTATTCGTGCATAATGTAAATGTTTGTCTTGAAATTTAAAAGCGAAAAAAATAAAATGACAAGGTACTTTCATGCATGAATCTAACTAGAAAGCAGGAAATATTTTTTGTGTTCTTCTTCCACTAAAAGAGTTATTATGAAGGAAAAATCTTGAAGCAGAGGAAGAATATTCCAAAATAAAATCTTTTAATCAGCCACTAGGAGGTGGTGGAGCAAGGTCACGAATGATGCGGTGGATCATATCAAAGCAACGATCAAGCTGAACTGCCATGAGGTCCTTAAGGCTTGTCAAATCAGAGCGGAGTGTCGCAAGATCGGCCTGGAGGCTGGCAATGGCAGCATCGTAGTCCTTCTGAGGTGGTGGAGCAGTAGTGGAAGCAGCAGGAGAGGTGGGAGGTGGAGGTCCGGGAGTGTAATGGTAAAGAGGGGGTGTTGCAGGGTCGGTCTCGTCATCTCCTTCCAGATCATACAGCCAATTGTCTTGGTTGTGAACACTTGTTCTCTCACTATTAGGCAATGTGAAGTGATGAATGGGTACGAAGTGAACAAGCAGTTGGAATTCTTCAGGTCCTAAGTTTCCTATCACATGGTGGTTAAAGCAAAAAGTAATGTCCATCGGCTGAGCTACACTAGAGAGGACAATCTGAGATAGAGGGGTATGTAGATCTAAAGCCTCGGCTAAGATGGTTACAAAGCCACCAATACAAATGCGGCGTGTGGGGTCCTCAATGATTTTAGTAATGTTAGACAGGAGGAAGGCCGCCGCGTTGACTGGTCTATTTTGGGAAACACAAAACATAAGAAATAGTTCTTCTTTTGTAATGGTTGTGTTGCTCGGTGGTTTCCCGAAGAATGTATGGGCAATGATCATCTGAAAGTACCTAATCGCAGGATTATGTATCTCAGTGCTAAACCTAGCATCAGGGGCTGCGTTAGGGTTGCCGGATATACTTCCCCAGTAGTACTCTAGTGCACTATCCATATAGGGATCGTCTTGAACTTCAGTGAAGGCATCGGTTCCGTGGGGAACTCCTAAAAACTCAGCTATGGCTCGTGTTGTAAACCGGTAGGTGTTTCCGAACAACCTAAAGGTGACATGTCCCTTGTGAATGGAGGTTCCCCAGGTAGGGTTATACTTAAAGGAACTCAAGAATTCTAAAGTTAGGTTACGATAATTGCGAGGAGATGCATAGGCGAATTGATCCCATCCTAAAGTGCTAGTCAGATACCTCACGCTCTCCGCTATTCCTAAAACTCTCATGGCGTGTTGATCAGGAAAATAGTGTGATGCCATCTCACGCTCAGATAGGGTTTCATAACGGGTCTTCTGTGCGTTACTTCTGAATGAAACTGGCATTCTGTCGGCCATTTCGTCTTTTACTTTTAAAATTCTAAGTTAAAACTCTGTTATTTCAGAAAGTAGTCACAAAAGTTAGTGCTGATCAAAAGAAATTATAGCTATATTTTTTTTTTTTTTTTTTTTTTTTTTTTTTTTTAAAAAGGAAAAAGTAAAATGACAAAATAAATAAAAGCAACATCATAAAAATAAAAATAAAAGCGAATAAATTAAGAACTAAAAGCGAAATATAAAAAGAAAGAAATAAAACATGGGTTGCCTCCCATGCAGCGCTTCATTTAATGTCGGTAGCTCGACAAGACAAGGGTTGAAAACCTAAGTAATTGGAGGAAGGTCATCTAGCTTGAGGCTAGAATAATAGTCTCCATCGCTCGGGACATAGTAATGCTTCAGACGCTGCCCATTAACTATAAATGTTTGATCGGATTTAGTCTTTATTTCTACCGCGCCACTTTGAAAAACTCTTGAGACTTCGAAAGGTCCCGACCATCGCGATCGGAGTTTTCCGGGAAACAATCTCAACCTAGAATTAAAAAGGAGTACTAGCTCCCCCTCTCTGAATTCTCTCTTTAATATGCGCTTGTCGTGCCAGTTTTTAGTTCGTTCTTTATATATTTTGGCATTTTCATAAGCATCTAATCTTAATTCTTCTAATTCATGTAACTCTAGGATCCTTTTTCTTCCGGCAGATTGGTAATCCATGTTAAGGGCTTTAACTGCCCAATAGGCTTTGTGTTCTAATTCTACCGGTAAGTGGCATGACTTTCCATAGACAAGTCTAAAAGGGGTTGTTCCTATGGGCGTTTTGTAGGCTGTTCTATAAGCCCATAAAGCGTCGTCAAGCTTTGCAGCCCAATCCTTTCTATTAGTGGAGACAGTCTTTTCAAGGATTGATTTGATCTCTCTATTAGAGACTTCTACTTGGCCGCTTGTTTGTGGATGGTAAGGTGTTGCGACTCGGTGCCTCACTCCGCATTTCTTCAACAGATTTTCTAATTGTCTTGATATGAAATGGGATCCACCATCGCTTATGACTAACCTGGGGACTCCAAATCTAGGGAAAATGATTTTTTTGAACAACTTAACGACTACTCGTGTATCATTTGTCGGCGAAGCTATGGCTTCTATCCATTTTGACACATAATCTACTGCTACGAGTATGAATTTGTTTCCCATAGAGGAAGGAAAAGGTCCCATAAAATCTATTCCCCAAACGTCGAAGATTTCGACCTCTAAAATGTTATTAAGGGGCATTTCATTCCTTTTGGAAATATTTCCAGTTCGCTGGCATTGGTCACATTTTTCAATAAAAGAGTGAACATCTTTGAAAAGGTTGGGCCAGTAGAGTCCTGCTTGGAGGATTTTATAGGCAGTCTTGGATGTGCTAGCATGTCCGCCATAAGGCGAGGTGTGGCAGTGAGTAAGAACACTCTCTATCTCTTCTTCAGGGATGCATCGTCGAAAGATACCATCCGCGCCTCTTTTAAATAAGAGGGGCTCATCCCAAAAGTATTGTTTAATGTCATGGAAGAATTTCTTTTTCCGTTGATAGGTAAGTTCGGTTGGTAATATCCCGGCAGCTAGGTAATTGGCGAAATCAGCATACCACGGGACCGTGGTTTGTGTTAATGCGGTTTCGATATATTCACTGCTGACTTCTTCTTTATCAAGAGAAAGATCAAGTTGGGCGATTAGCTTATCACATGGAAAATCATCGTTAATAGGAATCCGATCTTCTTTGACATCATCAAGCCTAGATAGGTGATCTGCTACTGTGTTTTCTTTTCCTTTCTTATCTTTGATTTCTAGGTCGAACTCTTGTAGTAGCAGTATCCATCTTAAAAGTCTTGGTTTCGCATCCTTTTTACTAAGGAGGTATCGAATTGCTGCGTGATCGGTGTACACAATGATTTTAGCTCCCACCAAATAGGAGCGGAATTTGTCAATTGCAAATACGACAGCCAAGAGTTCCTTTTCTGTGGTGGCGTAATTTAGTTGTGCCGCGTCTAAAGTTCTACTTGCATAGTAGATAGCATGTAGCTTTTTATCCTTTCTTTGTCCTAGAACGGCTCCTACAGCATAATCGCTGGCATCACACATAATTTCAAATGGTTCACTCCAATCAGGGGGTTGCATTATAGGTGCAGAAATCAAGGCCTTCTTGAGGAGTTGGAATGCTTCCATGCATTTGTCATCAAATATGAATTCAGCGTCTTTCATTAAAAGACCGGTTAAAGGCTTGGTTATTTTAGAGAAATCTTTTATGAATCGTCGATAAAAACCGGCATGTCCTAAAAAGCTTCGTATTTCTCTAATGGTTTTGGGAGGTTGAAGGTTTTCAATCACTTCTATCTTTGCTTTATCGACCTCTATTCCTCTATTAGACACTATGTGTCCTAGTACTAATCCTTCTTGAACCATGAAATGACATTTTTCCCAATTGAGCACGAGGTTAACTTTCACGCATCTTTGTAACACCATTTCTAGATTAGCAAGACACTCTTCAAAACTCTCCCCATACACAGAAAAATCGTCCATAAAGACTTCCATGATGTTGTTTATAAAATCAGCGAATATAGCCATCATACATCGTTGGAAGGTCGCAGGGGCGTTACACAATCCAAAAGGCATTCGCCTATAGGCAAAGGTACCAACGGGACAAGTGAAAGTAGTCTTTTCTTGGTCATCGGGATGAATTGGAATTTGGAAAAATCCAGAATACCCGTCTAAATAACAGAAATATGAGTGTTTAGCTAGACGCTCGAGCATTTGATCGATAAAGGGTAAGGGAAAATGATCTTTTCGAGTGGCTTTGTTTAACTTCCTATAATCAATGCACATTCGCCATCCCGATTCGACGCGTTTAGATACGGTTTCTCCTTTCTCATTTTTAACCACTGTAAGTCCTCCTTTCTTAGGCACAACGTGGACAGGGCTGACCCATTTGCTATCAGATATTTGATATATGATACCAGCGTCGAGGAGTTTCAACACTTCCTTTCTAACTACTTCGCTTAAGATAGGGTTTATTCTCCTTTGGTGTTCTCTCGAGGTTTTTGCATCTTCTTCTAGTAAGATTCGATGCATACACACTGAAGGACTTATTCCTTTCAGGTCAGAAATGCTATACCCTAGGGCTGAAGGATATTTTCTTAAGACGTCTAGTAATTTTTCTGTCTCTAGGGGATTTAGGTCAGCGTTCACTATGACTGGACGATTCATATCATCGTCTAGATATTCGTATCTAAGATTTTTGGGTAGCGGTTTGAGTTCTAGCGAAGGTTGCTTAGGTCCAAGTGTAGGATCAGGTGAGAGAGGTGGATGTTCTCTTAAGCTATCTTCTTTACAAAGTTGAAGTGAAGCTTGGTCTTCGTTCATAGCTGGTTTTAGAATTTCCATCTCTTTAGGTAATTCTTTCTCTATTTCTTTGACACATTCATCTATTATGTCTAGGGCATAACACGTGTCTTCTACTGCGGGTGTTTTCATGAACTTAGAAAGAATAAACTCAATTTTTTCTTCTCCCACTTCTAGGGTGAGTTTCCCTCTCTTCACGTCTATTATTGCTCCTGCAGTGGCTAGGAAAGGTCTTCCTAAAAGAATTGGGATGCAAGCATCTTCCTTGATGTCCATTACTGCAAAATCTGTAGGGATATATAGCTGACCGATTCTTACGGGAACATTTTCTAAGATACCAACTGGATATTTGACTGAACGGTCCGCTAGTTGTAGAGACATCCTAGTAGGTTTTAGATCGCTTAAGTTCAGCTTTTTGCTAATTGACAGGGGCATAAGACTAACACTAGCTCCTAAATCACATAGGGCCTTGTCTATTACGAAGTTGCCTATTACACAAGGAATTGAAAAACTCCCCGGATCTTTTAGCTTAGGTGGCATCTTGTTTTGGAATATGGCACTGCACTCTTCAGTAAGTGCTACTGTACTGTCTTCATCTAGTTTCCTCTTATTTGACAAGATTTCTTTTAGAAACTTAGAATAGGTTGGCATTTGTGCTATGGCTTCTGAGAAAGGGATAGTTATGTTGAGTTGTCTCAGAATTTCCACAAATTTTCTAAATTGACTATCCGTTTTTGGCTTTGCGAGTCTTTGCGGAAATGGGATAGTGGGTTTGTAGACAGGAGGTGGTTCCTTTGTTTCCTCTTTGTCCTTTTGTTGTGCGTTTTCAGACTCTCTTATAGGGTCTTTCGAGGATTCACCTTTCTCATTCATCTCCTCGGTTTCCTCAATGTTTTTCGGGTTTTTAGTTCTAGGATCAACTGGGTCTTGTAGCTCTTTCCCACTTCTAGTGGTTATAGCATGTAGGGCATTTGCGTGTCCTTTAGGATTTGGTTCGGGTTGTCCTGGAAAAGTGCCGGCTGGAGCGGCGAGAGCTGCTTGATGTTGCGCCACTTGAGATATTTGAGTTTCTAACATTTTGTTATGGGTGGCTAGAGCATCCACTTTGGTAGACAATTGTTTTACCAACTCGGTCGTATGGATACTTTGGTTTAAGAACTTTTCCATCATGAGATCAAGGTTAGATTTTTTAGGTGGATAAGTTGCAGCTTGTTGTCCTACTGACTTTTGAAAACCTGGAGGTGTCTGATTTGGAGGGAATAGTGCATTATTGCTCTTGTAAGAGAGATTAGGATGGTTCTTCCAACCAGGAGTATAAGAGTTTCCTTGGGCATAGTTAACTTGGTCGAGTCCGGCCAATAATTGACATTCAGAGGTTGTGTGTCCAGGAACTCCACATAGTTCGCAGTTTGGTTGTATCGCGGCTACGGTAGCTGCGGGAGGTAGAGTTAGGCTATCTAACTTTTGAGAAAGAGCGTCTACTTTTGCACTGACATGATCTATGCCGCTTACTTCGTACATACCACCTTTTTGCTGGGATTTTTCTATGGCAGCGCGTTCGCTTCCCCATTGGTAATGGTTCTGAGCCATGTTTTCTATAAGTTGTGTGGCTTCTTGATAAGGTTTATCCATTAAAGCTCCACCAGCAGCAGCATCTATGGTGAGCCTAGTGTTATAGAGCAGCCCATTATAGAAGGTATGGATTATGAGCCATTGTTCTAAACCGTGATGTGGACATAGTCTCATCATATCCTTGTATCGTTCCCATGCCTCGAAGAGTGATTCTCCATCTTTTTGCCTAAATCCGTTGATTTGGGCTCTTAACATTGCTGTTTTGCTTGGCGGGAAATATCGGGCCAAGAATTGCTTCTTCAATTCATTCCATGTAGTGATGGAGTTCGAAGGTAAAGCTTGGAGCCAAGCTCTAGCTCTGTCTCTCAAAGAGAACGGGAAAAGGCGGAGTCGTATTGCTTCGGCTCCCACACCATCGGCTTTTAGTGTGTCTGCGTACTGCACAAACACTGATAGGTGGAGGTTCGGATCCTCCGTAGGGGAACCAGAGAATTGATTTTGTTGCACTATTTGCAACAAAGCAGGTTTCAATTCGAAATTCCTAGCTTCAACGGTTGGGGAGACGATGCTCGAATGAGGTTCCTCTTCAGAAGGGACTGCGTAGTCCTTGAGAGGACGATTGTTGTTGGCCATGAATAATCTTTGGGATTCGCGAATTCGGCGTTGTAAACGAATATAACGAATAAAACGCTCTATTTCAGGGTTAGGTTGCTCTAAGTCGTCCTCGGAGGAACGAGTGCTGGGCATACAACCTAAGTATCAAAAAGATTAAAGGGGTTGCCTTAATCGTTACAAATTAAAAACTTAAATGCGAATTTTTGACTAAATTAGTCCCCGGCAACGGCGCCAAAAACTTGATGCGATATTTCTGCAAGTGCACAGACTTATCGTGTAGTTATAAAAGATTATCGTTCCTTCAGGGACTATTTTCCAAAACTTCGCTTACGTTTTTAATATAATGTAAGGTTAAGGCTAAATATTAATTGGAAAGGGATGTTAAAAGAAAAATAAAAGATTTAATTCAAATAATTAGATTTAACTAACTGGAATGTTACTTTAAGTCGCTTCAATTGGGTTCGGTAATTAAATTGCATTTGGAAATAATGTTTCTTTTTAACAAACTGATATCGATTTAAAAACACGCTCCTCACACTTTCGCGCTGTTGGTTAATATTGTAAAGTTATAAAATAAGTGCTTCACTCTCGCTCTCACATTTACTTATAAAAATACTTTTTGAAAATCAATTCAATTTGATTAAAAAGATCTAGTTTTCACAAAACAATATTAGTTTAAAGATTCGGGTCTCACACTTTCGCGCTATTGAACTAAATCATAAAATATAAATAAATACTTCACTTTCGCTCTCATATTTAGTTTATAAAATATTTTTTGGAAACTAATACAGTTTAATTAATTTTAAAGAGCTGTCGCGGTGTTTAAAATTAATGTCCAGTTTTTACTATCTAGTATAAATCTCACACTCTCGCGCTGTTGACTTACACTTTAATTAATTTTCACTCTCGTGCAAAATTATAGTCTATCGTTTAATTAAAAACTGAAACAGAAAACTAGTTTGTTTGAAAATAAAGTTTGCAACTTAATTACTAAACCCAGATCAGCTTCTTATTCACATTCCAGTTATATTAAATTAGTTCGACATAATTGTAAATAAAAACATCACGATTAAATAAATAGTAATTGATTTAATTAAGAACATAACAGAGAACAATGAAATAATTGAAACCGAAATCAAATTAGTACCAGTGCATAGCAATTACGGTAATCAAATAAAACATAAAACAAAAGCAAAAACAAAGAAACTAAAGACCATATACTGTGCGTGACAGTATATGGTGCTAAGTTGAAAATTAAAATTAACAATTGAGATGCACTTTATCAATGGCAAAAATAAATATGCTCATAAGAATTTAAAGTACTAAATTGAATTTAATATATTGAATAGAGTAACTTACAGATGACAACTGGAATGAAAGCAAAATACCAGAATAATAAAAGCTTAAAAATAATGCGTAGTGTGTAGAGAGAGGAGCCAAAAAGACTCAGATCATATGTATTTATAGTGCTAAGAAAAGTAACTGACTTCTCCTCTTTCTCTCCCCACGTTTCAATCCTCTTTTTTTTTTGGACTTATACGTGTGCCTCAAGTTTAGGAATTATCTGTTTTGCACGTCGTTGTCGTTTTCCCTATTCCTTATTTTTCTCCACGTTTCCAAATTAATAGGCACGGCTGGCGCCATCATTCCCTTGCCTGGCGCCATGCCTTTTTCCTTAGTCACGTGCCCAATTGCAAGGGATAGGCATGGCTGGCGCCTTCTCCTTTGCCTGGCGCCATGCCTAAAGCAAATTGGCCCATGCCTGGCGCCATGCCTTGGTCTTTCTTTGGGCCTTTCTTTGTGTGCATGTGTGCCTGGCGCCATGCTTTGGTAATTGGTCTGGTGCTTTTTGCTTCTAGTCCCATAAAACTCATATTTTGCTAAATTTCGGCTGCATCTGTATTTTTATAAAAAGTATTAATTATTTCATAGATAACACAATAATTTAGAGAAAATATTAAAATATTACGACAAATAATATTAAATAAATAGTGCATTTTTCGGTGTTATCAAATTTAAGCCGTGGGTTTGAATTACGTTGGAGAAGAGAATGAGGGTTTTCATTTTCGTTGAAGATCCATAAGAAACTGAGTTTGGGTTTCGATTTCTTTGGAGAAGGGTGAAGAAGAAAGGGTTTTTTTGCGTTTTGTGTTGGGGTTCTGCGTTTTGCTTATTTGTTCTGTTTAGAAGAATAAATTTTTTTTTGACTTAAAATAATTTTTTTATTTTTTATTTTCTACTTTCTAATTCTAATATAATTCAAATTCTAATATAATTAAATCCATAACTACCAAATTTATTGATTTATCCTTTTTAGTTTTAAGGTACAACTAGCTCCTAGAGAGAGGGATCACATCCTTTGTGACCGTTGCATTTTAGTTGACCTTAAAACAAGTCATCAGGCTTGATAAGTTGTAGTTGATGTAGCCTTCTGATGACTGGGAATTCCTTTGCTTCTGATGAACCTTTGATAACTTGGAGTCTGATTGGTCTTTGAATGGTTGGCCTCTGATAGTCTTTAGTAATTCAGATTCTGAACGCCTTCATCCTCTGAATGACTTATGACTATCAGACAGCCTCTGAACTCTTGTAGGCCTCTGAACATCCTTGAGCTTCTGAACTCCTCTGAGTCCCTGAACAGCTTTCAGACGTTCTGATCTACTTTGAGCTTCTGAACTTTGTATAGCTTCTGACCACGTTGTAGCATCTGAACTCTTTCAGAGTCATAAATATTCAGACTTCCATTGGTTTCATCAGAGTTTAAATTAAGTGTGCTCTTGATTAAACGTTGAATTCTCCTGCACTTAATTTAAACATTAGTACCATCAATTGTCCATTTAATACTTTGTTATCATCAAAACTTAAGGGTGTGTATTAACACATATTTTGTTCCAACAATCTCCCCCTTTTTGATGATGACAAACACAAGTATTAAATACAATTGTTGTTGATAAAAATCAGCTATGTTGACATTAGGCTTCTGAGTTTTGCAAGCTCCCCCTAAGTCTGATAACCCATAGGGTTAGGTTTGTAAGCTCCCCCTATTTTGTATCCATAGTTAATTTTAATCAGTTTCAGAAATACTTTATTATATGACTTAAATTATTCATATTTCACTATGTAAAGAACAAGGTTTGCAAGCTTCTTCTTTCCATAGTGTGATAATCTTTGAGTAAAGTTGCACCCTTACTCAAGAACTAACTATGAATAATAAACTTCAATTAATAAATGCATTCTCCTTGAAAATTAAGCCCTTAATGCAGATGCAAGATGAAGCAATATTTAAATTGAATGACAAAATAGAGTTAGAGGCGCTTAAAGACTTCTACATACACACTTGGTTCTGATGGTTATCATTAACAGCTTCAGAGTTCAAAATATTTTCAAACAGTTCAAAGCTTTAAAAAAGTCTTTTCAAAGAAAATAGCTCAGAGTCTGAACAAAAAATTTGAAAACAGTTCAGAGCTCTTTAGTACA
This sequence comes from Trifolium subterraneum, assembly GCA_951799995.1. Taxonomy (NCBI): domain Eukaryota; kingdom Viridiplantae; phylum Streptophyta; class Magnoliopsida; order Fabales; family Fabaceae; genus Trifolium; species Trifolium subterraneum. Next base: position 9,531,004 of record OX637466.1, on the reverse strand, counting down.
ATATTTTGAAATCCTCAAAGATCAGATTGTCATAACAAAGCATGTACCTCATGCTACTATTTTGACCACTCTCCTACGTTCTCTCTCTGAAGCACTACAAGGCCCTAAAAAGCCAAGTAATTTCGCTTCTTCCAACAATTGATTTACCAATATTCTTTCTCCCCCTTTTGTCATTATCAATAAGGTAATATAAGCAATTAATAGAAATTCAACTCTCAATGCCGTCAAATCAGAAGTGGTTGAACACATTAATTATTCGGCCATTGAATTTTGCTTATAAAAGGAGAGAGACACCTAGTCATTTTACTCACACAGAGTAATCTTAGGTTATTGATAGATCTCTTGAGAGAAAAAATGAAACGCTCAGAGAAGAAGAAAGTAGTTTTAGTGAGAGCCAGTCAAGATAGGAGAAAACATAAGAAGAAACCAATGGAAACAAAGCTAGTGTCTGTCACAGAAGAACTCAGTTCAGAGTCTGAAGAGAAATCTTTGGACTCTGACTGTTTTACGTTCTGAAGACATATCTTCCTGAAGAAAATCAAACTTAAGTCCATAGCCTAAGAAGGGCAAACTGACATTCCTGAAGGAAACCAAACTTATGCATGGTTTCTTCAAGAATATCAGTCCCTTCTCCAAGGTCATCCCTTGGAGGCTTCCAGAAGTAGTCTTTAGGAGATTGATATGTAGTCAACAACTTTAGTTCTTAATGAGATAAAACTCATTACTTTGGCTTGTTATGTAATTTTGATTTCTTACAAATATTTCTTCTCTTGATATGTAATTTAAGCTTTTAAGAGTATCACATATTGTACTTATTGAAAATCAAGTTTGACAGTTAATAGCTCAGTAGTTTGATGTAATGATTTTTCAAGAATTGATTTTTTTTTTTTTTTAAAAAAAAATTTCTAGAATAAAGTAATACTAAACAGAATCAATTAAGAACACATAATCAGTTAGATAATTATGAAACAACTTAATATTTACACAAGTTGAACCTAATACTGTATCTAATCAAAACATTTAATCAGCAGATAAACACTTAAGCATTTATTGGTTTTCTGGTAATTTGTTAAAGAGAGAAGTTAATGTTTTTAAGATTTCTGTTTGTTTTCCATCGACTTTCTCCAACATCCTTTTAGACTTGCTCATCTCAGTTCTGATTTCTTTAAGTTCAGCCTCATACACTGGATTTCTCATACACTCTTGATCACTCTTGCTCATCTCAGTACTGAGGATTATTTTTGATGTGAGAAGATCTGAATGAACATGTCCTGACATAATTTGTTTTAGCGTGAGATTGTCTTCAGGATATGTTTGGATAGAGATGTTCTGAGTCTGCTCAGAGGGTGAATGGATGAGTGGGTTTTGAGCAGGATTTTTGTTTGTTTTTGATTGGGTTGATGATGGTGTTGATTGAGTTTCTTGAGTGTTGATAGTAGCAGGTGTAGACTTTGATGCATTTCCTGAGCTGTCCTTGATTGAGCCTTCAGTAGTTTTCTTTCTTGGCTCTTCTGTGAGTTTCTTTATTCTGACACTTAATGGTTCATCATCATCCTCACTTTCATCATCTACTGCTATCACAGTTGATCTCTCAGCCTTGGACTTGATTTTCCCTTTGCTTTCTACCCTTTCAGCTTCATTCTTCTCCACTTTTATCTTTACTAGCCTCTTCCTTTTCTTCTTCAGCTCTTCATCTACAATCTCAAACCCTTCACCTTGACTTTCTAGCAGTTGTATATATTGATTGACAATACCATTTGAGACAGAAGGTATGTCAATCTCAAATCTCTTTACCATTGAATCTTGTGAGTGAGGTAGAGGTTCAAATGGATCAGAGAACTGTATTTCTTTTCCTGCTAGTAAGTTCATGTTAGAGAGAGTGTGAGCAGAGATTGTAGAGGCTCTGATTTCCCTAATCAGATTGTCATGACCAGCAGCCTTAATTGCATCTATCACTCCACACTGATAAAATATCTCACTCAGGATCCTAGGATAGATGATATGAACATTTGGCTTAGACTGCTTCTGAGTAGCATTTATAGCCTTGCAGAGGTGATTAAAGATGTATTTTGCCCAGTTCAAATTGAATTTTCTTGTAAGAAAATAGACAAAGTGCCTATGATCCCAAGAAATTGATCAGCACTTCCACTTCTTGGAAATATTGATCCTAGGACAATTTTGGCTAATACTCTTTGAATAGGCTTCAGATCACCCACCTTATTGCTTTCACAACTCTTTCCATTTGTGTAGCACAGCTTGGTCATGTTTACCAGAAATTCTGAGTTCTTTGCTTCACTTTGGCTAAAGGTACGGTAGATACCTTCATTTGGAATGGAGAATACCTTAGCCAGATTTGAAGCAGTAAGAATGACTTCAAATCCACAAACCACATAATGCACTTCAGTTTCTTCAACTATCCTAATTCCCAATTCTTGAGGAGTCTTGTCTTCATTTTCTAACTTCTCCTTCTTATTTTCATCCAGCTCCCTGTTGTAGTCTTCAACCGTCTTTACCTTACTTCTGATCCAGAAATCCTTTACTAGTGATGGATAGATGGGGCCATTTAGCAACTCCATGTATTTAAAGCTCCCATCACTTTCAATAAAGTACTTTAAGACACCAAAATGATTCTTCTCCAAGCTGTCAAAATCCACTGGTTGTTCCATAACCAGATTTAGAGATTTTCCCTCCATCGTTAGAGACAAATCTGTGGAGAACAATTCTTCCCAAGTAATAGTATTGATGGGAAAGTTCTTTGGAAACACAAATAGAGAATCTGAAGACGATGTGGATGCTGTGGAAACACAAACGTTTTAGTAAAAATACTTAAAGGTTTCCAATTCATTTTGTATTCAGAGGTGAAATTCTGGCACCTACTGGGGACAAATGTTAAGATAGAAGCTATAGCAATTGTCGTACGTAATCAGTTGTAAAGCTAAGACAAATGCTCTAGCGTATGTCCACAGTAGAATTTAATCAACAAGTATAAGCAACAGACAAAGAAGTAAGTAACACAGAGAATTGTTAACCCAGTTCGGCGTAAACAACGACCTACTTTGGGGGCTACCAAGCCAGGAAGGAATCCACTATAATAGATCTAGTTCTAAGCCCACGGCAAACTTCCAAGTTTACGACTTATCTCCTAGACTCTACCCGTGCTAACTCAACCTAGGAACTCCTAAGTTTGAGACCCCGTCTCACTTCCTTTCTATCACAAACCTTGTGATTATAACAGTTCAACAAACGATGAGGTTTCACTAACCAAACAAACAAACAATCTCCATGCTTAAAAGCTTGGGAGAAGTTTCACAAAAATACAAACCAAACAGGCCTAAGCTTGTGTTATAGAATCCACAAGAAAGGCTTACAATAAACAAGACTCAAACCCTAAAACTATATTCTTGAAATACGGCTTCAGTCATCTTTTAGGTTTTAGTCTTCACATATTTATATGACCTGAGTTAGCATGGGCTAGGTCTTCATCTTGGGCTTTAATCTTCAGCTGTCCTTTTGCAAAGTCCAGCACACATGAAATGGAAAGAATCACTTGTTTCCATAAATGGCGTAGCATCTTCTGGAAAGTATTTCTTGGAGCAGCTGCCTTATAAACCCTTGTTTAAAACATGCGTCTTGAAAAGCAAGTAAGGCGAAAATATTGCTTCAGAGAATCTTCAAAGATATGGCGCGCAATATAGAACATTAATTACCGGCATGACAGATGATGTACCCACATGCTACGGCATCTGGTCCAACATCTTGCTTGAACTTGTTTTTGCAAAATGAGGCCAACATACAAAACACCAACAATCTCCCCCTTTGGCAAATTTTGGCTAAAACAAACTAAGACCAGTTCTGGAGAGATGCAGTACATACCTTCCTTCAAGTCAACGCAAACACACAGCTAAGAAAGAAGATAATACATTGTCACATTATTTTCAAAAGAGGTCTTCAAGTGAGAAATAATGAACAAGCAGCATCAGAGGCATGCAACAGCGGAAATACACAACTTAGCCTCATAGGGTACAAGATAGGAGAGAAATAAACTCTCACACATAAGCGCCATACAGTTTAAACCAGGGAAAAATAAATTCCCACAAATATGAATCACCATAGGAAAAATAAATTCCTACACCACTGAGAAAAATAAATTCTCAGGTATCAAGTAAAAGTGGATTCCTCTAAAACAGACGAGATGCCTTGGCATTTGGAATGACATCTGTCACACACAACATGCATCACAACAAAAGTAGATTACTCTCCCTGAGTTCATGCATATATCACAGTAGAGAATACTCCCCCTCAACAGAACAAACATACACATACAGATATAGCATACCTGCTCCACCTCAATCATAGCACACATATAGACAGACAGATGGTGTAACATGTGTCACAGCATTATCACGAACAGAACATGCATCTTTACTACTACTCCCCCTTTTTAGCAATAATTTTGACAAACATAATACGTTATGCATTGACAAACAGAAGTAGCAACACATCATAGTAGTATAATTACAGACCAACAGCACATGGGAGTGCACAAGATATCCTGGGCGTAGCCCTCAAGGTTCAGACAGACAAAAAAAATAGGAGCAGTAAAACGCAAGAGCAAAGACATCATTATTTCCAGCACCAGCTTCTTCAATCAAGCTCACTATATCAGTGTACTCCAGGGCTTCTTTTCCAAGCTCTCTTTCCAGAGCTACCCTTCTCTGAACATATTTCCATTTGTCTACACAGCTAGCAAGATGGAAGAAAATATTATCAATAGCAACCTCAGGTACATTAGCAAGTACCTTCTTGCCACCTACACTTTGTCTGCCAACATAAGCTTCACCAGATGCTTCACCTTTAGACACTTCTTCCTCAAAGACAGAGTCACTCTCTACAGCTTTTCTCTTCAACTGTTTCTTCTGGACAACAGGAGTATCAAAACGACTCTTAGGTCGAGAGGGACCATACATGGGTTTCTTGGCAGGTTTCTTCACTGATTCTACAACAGGAGGCTGTGGGACAGATGGTATAGCTTTACCAGAACTGCTCCTCAGTCTCTGAGCAACACCAGCACCAAATGTCTTCACCAGGGGTGAAGACTTATCAGTATTATCACTACTAAAACCAGTATCACAACATACGTCAACTACAGTATGAGGACGAGGAACCTATTGGTCCAAAGATGCTTCAGCATCTGGCACAACGTCAGATTGAGGAACAGGGTCCTTGATGAGATTCAGACCATTGTCAACCATGGTGTCACCAGTTTCAGTAACTTTTGCTACAGGATCAATATCCACTTCCATGTCATCAGTACTAGGAGTAGCCTCAGGATCCTTAACAGTATTCACATCAACAATATCTAGGGTTTCAACCTGATCAGATTTCCCTAAATTCTCCAACTCAACATTCTTTTCAACTTCTTCAACAACAAGCCTAGTCTTCTCAGTCTCAGAACTAGAGTGATTCTTAACAACAGTATCAGAACTTATCACACTAATGTAGCGTGTGATAAAGTAGTTAAGGGAAGTTTTTAAGACTTTCCCTAAATTAGCGTGCGCAACATAAGAGTAGAGAGAGAAAATAACTGCTGCACGCTTTTCATACATTAACTGCTACAAATCCTCATGCAGACAAATTCCTAATTTGCCTCTTAGCTTCTCAAATTGGTTAACATCCAGTGCTTTCGTGAATATATATGCGAGCTGTTCTTCAGTAGCAACATGTTTTAAAACCACCACATTCTCTTCTACTAAATCTCTGATAAAGTCATGATGAATGTCTATGTGCTTTGTCCTACTGTGTTGTATAGGATTTTTTGAGATATTGATTGCACTCAGATTATCACAGTACAATGCCATAGCATCTTGCTCAACATTATACTCTCTTAGCATCTGTCTCATCCAGACAAGTTGTGAACAACTACTCCCAGCTGCAATGTATTCAGCTTCAGCAGTTGAGAGAGACACACAATTCTGTTTCTTACTGAACCATGATATCAAATTTTCTCCCAAGAAGAAACAACCACCAGAAGTGCTTTTTCTGTCATCAGCACTGCCAGCCCAATCTGCATCACAATATCCAATGAGTTGAGAATTGTCACTTTGTGAGTACATCATGCCGTAGTCACATGTGCCACTAACATACTTGAGGATTCTTTTCACTTGTGTTAAGTGACTCATCTTTGGATCAGCTTGGTATCTTGCACACACACCCACTGCAAAGCTAATACCAGGTCTACTAGCTGTAAGATATAAGAGACTCCCTATCATACTTCTATAGAGACTCTGATCAACACTAACACCCTTCTCATCTTTTGTCAGCTTCAAATGAGTAGGTGCTGGAGTCCTTTTGTGAGTAGCGGTGTCCATTCCAAACTTCTTGACAATATTTTTTGCATACTTGCTCTGCGAGATAAATATTGTCTCATCCATTTGCTTCACTTGAAGTCCAAGGAAAAATGTTAGTTCGCCAACTAAACTCATCTCAAACTCTGACTGCATCTGTTTGATAAACTGCTCCACCATCTGACTTGACATCCCACCAAACACTATATCATCAACGTAAATTTGTGCTATCATTAATTTACCATGTTCTTCTTTTACAAACAGAGTTTTATCGTGTCCTCATTTCCTGTATCCATGATTGACTAGAAATTCAGTCAATCTCTCATACCAAGCTCTAGGAGCTTGTTTCAACCCATATAAAGTTTTCTTCAACTTGTAGACATGATCAGGGAGATCCGGATTCACAAAGCCTTTTGGTTGTTCCACATACACCTCTTCATTTAAGTATCCATTGAGAAAAGCACTCTTAACATCCATTTGAAACAGTTTAAATTTCAGAATAAAGGCAACACCAAGTAACAGCCGTATAGATTCTAATCTAGCAACTGGGGCGAAGGTCTCATCAAAGTCTAAACCTTCCACCTGAGTGTATCCCTGTGCCACAAGCCTCGCCTTGTTTCTTGTAATAGTTCCATTTTCATCAGATTTATTTTTATAAACCCATTTAGTACCTATTACATTCAACCCTTTTGGTCTAGGAACTAGTTCCCAAACCTCACTTCTTTCAAACTGGTTCAATTCTTCTTGCATGACACTGATCCAATAATTGTCAGTGAGAGCCTCTTTGACATTCTTTGGTTCTATTTTTGACACAAAGCAAGAGTTATAGATTATATCTTGATTTCTTCTTGTGGTGATACCTTCATCTGGATTACCTATGATCAGGTCCTTGGGATGATTTTTCTGGACTCTGATAGATGGTCCTTTACTAACTGGAGCAATAGTATTATCAGTGATAGGACTATCAGGTGTTACCTCAAGCTCTTCTACACTTGCAGTTTCTTCAGGCTGGAATTCAAAAGCTTCAGCATCTGGACTTTCATCTGTCTTAGCGTCAGATGCTACATCATCTATCACAACATTCATTGATTCCATCATCACTTGAGTTCTGGAGTTATACACTCTATAGGCTCTGCTGTTAGTAGAGTAGCCCAAGAATATACCTTCATCACTCTTTGGATCCATCTTCCTCCTTTATTCTCTATCTATCAGAATGTAACACTTACTTCCAAATACATGAAAATACTTGATAGTAGGTTTTCTTCCTTTCCACAATTCATATAAGGTGTTAGTTGTTCCAGCTCTTAAAGTGACACGATTGAGAATGTAACATGCTGTATTCATAGCTTCAGCCCAAAAGTGTTGAGGCAGTTTCTTTGAGTGTAGCATGACACGAGCACATTCTTGTATAGTTCTGTTCTTTCTTTCAACTACACCATTTTGTTGACGTGTAATAGGTGAAGAAAATTCATGCCCTATTCCTTCAGCAGTGCAAAACTCAGAGAATCTTGAGTTTTCAAATTCTCTACCGTGGTCACTCCTTATTCTGACAATGACACTATCTTTTTCTCTTTGAAGTTGTTTACACAAATCCTTGAAAGCACAAAAGGTGTCTGACTTTTCTCTGAGAAAATTGATCCAAGTGAATCTTTAGTAGTCATCTACAACAACAAAGGCATATCTCTTTCCTCCTAGACTTTCAACCTGCATAGGCCCCATCAAGTCCATATGTAGTAATTCAAGCACCTTTGAAGTAGTCAGATGCTGCAGCTTCGGGTGTGGCATCTTTGTCTGCTTCCCAATTTGACATTCACCACATATGTTTCCTTCTTCAATCTTCAGTTTAGGTACTCCTTTTACTGCATCTTCAGCTATGACTTTTTTCATACTCCTTAGATTAAGATGACCCATCTTTTGATGCCATAACTTGACTTCATCTTCTCTAGTGATGAGACAGGAGGAAATTTGAGCACTTTCTTCAGAAATCCATAAATAGCAGTTATCTTTACACCTGACTCCTTTCATAACAGATTCACCATCTTCAGTTGAGACAGTGCATTCAGATTTCGTGAAGTTCACCTTCATTCCTTGATCACACAATTGACTGATACTTATGAGATTTGCAGTCAATCCTTCCACCAAAAGAACATTCTCAAGTTTAGGCAACCCATTTGCAGTGAGACTTCCAATGCCTTTGATCTGACCTTTGGCTCCATCACCAAAAGTAACATAACTAGTAGTGTAAGCTTTAACATTGGTTAGATAACTTTCAACACCAGTCATATGTCTTGAGCAACCACTATCAAAGTACCAATCATTTCTGGACGAAACTCTCAGAGATGTATGAGCTATGTGAGCAACATCATTTGCCTTTGGTTTCCTTACCTTCTTTGCATTGCTTGAATTAGATTCGTACCTGGGATTACTATACCATCTTGGAAACCCATATAATCTAAAACAAAAAGGTCTGATGTGACCTTTTCTACCACAATAATGACAGATCCATCCCTTAGGTTTAGGAATTATTTTGGCAGGCTGATGTTGTTGAACATGCTGTGGCATCTGTCTGGTTTCAGTGGGATCATAAGTGTCTTTAGCAGGAACAAATGTACTAGTAGAAGTAACATTTTTCTTTTTAGGACAGTTATATTATACTCCAATACCCTTAGGTTTCCCAGCAACTTGACCCTCAACCAGTATATCTAATCTTTCAGTTCCATTATTTAGCAGTCTAAGCTGTTTATTTAAACTAGTCAGCTGATAGTTCAATGTGGTTACCTCATCTCTAAGAGCAGAAGCCTCGGACAGATGCTTTGCCTTCTCAGATTGTAGCTGCTTTGTGAGCTGAGATATTTGAGTCTGATGCTTCACCTTCTCATCTTGCAATTTACTTATAACGTTTTGTTGCTGCTGACAAACCTTTTCACTCTTCTGACTCAGTGCTTTATAGGACGCAGCTAGTTCATCAAAGGTCAATTCTTCATCATCTGATTCAGATTCAATAATTCCAGTAAGTGCAGTAATGTGATTTGCAGACTCAGAGTAGTCATCATCCTCAGAGTCATCTTCATCAGACCAAGTGACAGCCATAACCTTCTTCTGTTTCTTCAGGAATGTTGGACATTCAGCTCTAATATGTCCATGGCCTTCACATTCATGACATTGAACACCTTTTCCAGTACTGGCCTTTTCCTCAGGTCTGTATTTTCTTACACCATCAAACTTTCTGTTATTATCAGAGAAATTGCCTTTAGCATTTGTCCTGCCTCTTCCATCCATCTTCTTTAATATTCTGTTGAACTGCCTGCCTAGATGTGCCATAGTTTCAGATAAATTTTCATCAGTTTCTAAACCATTTTCTACTTCCTCACTTTCAGTGGTGTTGGTTACAAGAGCTATACACTTCTTCCTCTTCTCGGTTTTCTCTTTAGCAGCCAGCTCATAGGTTAATAATGAACCCACCAAATTTTCAAGTTTCATCACTCCTATATCATGTACTTCTTTTATGGTAGTGACTTTCATATCAAACATCTTTGGAAGAGATCTAAGCATTTTTCTTACCATTCTTTCCTTGCTTACCTTTTCTCCTAGAGCATCAAAGTTGTTTGCAAAATCTAGAATGGTCATGTGGAACTCATGAACAGATTGACCTTCACCCATCATTAGATTCTCAAACTTTACGGTCAGAAGCTGTAGCCTTGAATTCTTCACCTTAGCGGTGCCTTCATGTGTAGTCATTAGAATTTCCCATGCTTCCTTTGCCACTGAGCACTGTTTGATCATCCTGAAAATGTTGTTGTCCACAGCATTGAATAAGGCATTTAGCGCCTTGGAGTTACCATGTGCAAGCTCATCCTCTTCCTTGGTCCAAGCCGCTTCTGGTTTTAGTTCACCTGTAGTTTTACCATCTTTGTCACGTATCACTGGATGCTCCCATGCCGTTAGGATAGCCTTCCAAGATTTGCTATCAAGTGATTTAATAAATGCCACCATTTTGGCTTTCCAGTAATCATAGTTTGATCCATCCAGAAGTGGAGGTCTATTGACATAGCCACCATCCTTGTTCATTATGCCAGAAAGTAACTTCCCTGGTCCTAACCCACGCAGAACAGGGTGCCTGCTCTGATACCAATTGAAATTCTGGCACCTACTGGGGACAGATGTTAAGACAGAAGCTATAGCAATTGTCGTACGTAATCAGTTGTAAAGCTAAGACAAATGCTCTAGCGTATGTCCACAGTAGAATATAATCAACAAGTATAAGCAACAGACAAAGAAGTAAGTAACACAGAGAATTGTTAACCCAGTTCGGCGTAAACAACGACCTACTTTGGGGGCTACCAAGCCAGGAAGGAATCCACTATAATAGATCTAGTTCTAAGCCCACAACAAACTTCCAAGTTTACGACTTATCTCCTAGACTCTACCCGTGCTAACTCAACCTAGGAACTCCTAAGTTTGAGACCCCGTCTCACTTCCTTTCTATCAAAAACCTTGTGATTATAACAGTTCAACAAACGATGAGGTTTCACTAACCAAACAAACAAACAATCTCCGTGCTTAAAAGCTTGGGAGAAGTTTCACAAAAATACAAACCAAACAGGCCTAAGCTTGTGTTATAGAATCCACAAGAAAGGCTTACAATAAACAAGACTCAAACCCTAAAACTATATTCTTGAAATACGGCTTCAGTCATCTTTTAGGTTTTAGTCTTCACATATTTATATGACCTGAGTTAGCATGGGCTAGGTCTTCATCTTGGGCTTTAATCTTCAGCTGTCCTTTTGCAAAGTCCAGCACACATGAAATGGAAAGAATCACTTGTTTCCATAAATGGCGTAGCATCTTCTGGAAAGTATTTCTTGGAGCAGCCGCCTTATAAACCCTTGTTTAAAACATGCGTCTTGAAAAGCAAGTAAGGCGAAAATATTGCTTCAGAGAATCTTCAAAGATATGGCGCGCAATATAGAACATTAATTACCGGCATGACAGATGATGTACCCACATGCTACGGCATCTAGTCCAACATCTTGCTTGAACTTGTTTTTGCAAAATGAGACCAACACACCAACAAGAGGCTTAACCGTCAGAGGTTGAAACGTTTTTCAGAGTCTGAGATTCTTCAGATGTTGAAACCTGAAGAACTTCAGAGGCTGAAAAACAAGTCTTTCAGGACACAATAAAATATGTTCAGACAGGATTTTTCAAGGTTTTTAGTACTGAACACGGTGTATCCTAATAAGACATTTTCAACCTTTGAGAGTTATTTCTCTGAATATGTCATTCAGGAGTTAAGAATACTTACCTTGTATTTGAAGCTTTCTTGTTTAGGTGTAGTCAGAGTCATAGCCAGAGCAATCACTCCACCACACTGAGTTGTTATCATCTTCAAAGCAAGCTTCCATATCTTCATACTCCCTTCTGCTCCTTATGTACTCCTCTTCATCTTCTTCTCCATCTGACTCTTCAAGAATGTGCCTTCTATGCACAATTGCTCTTCTTCCATTCACACTCACATGCATCCATGTGATTGGAAGGTTCAAAGTCTTAGTTTTACCTACAATCAAGTAAACAATTTTGTCTCTTGGTACCCACTTGCTTGAGGGTCCTAGACTGTTAGTTGCCAAATCTTCATCCTTCATTTGTTTCATCTGAGAACTATCAGATACAAATGTAGTGTAAAGATTTGGAAGTGAGAAGCTTCCATCAATAACTGATGAGCTTGGTTCCTCTAGTGTTTTACTACTAGAGTATCCAATCCCATTAGTATTGTTGGTCTTAAGGTTGCAAAGCATGGAAACAATTTTATTTTTGATCAGCATTGATGTTACAATACTCTTTGAGAGCTAGAGAGTGCTCAGGAGGTTTTTAACATATAGCAAAATCATTCTCAAGGTCTTTGGTTTTGATAAAATATTTTTGTTCAAGACCTTCAGAGTGATTTGCTTCCTTACTTAAATTCTCATAGTCTGCTTTAAGCTTTTTATACTTCTGCTGACTATTAGAGAGTTTAAGTAAGATCTTATTAAGATGCTTGATCAATTTAGCTTTGGAAAGACTAGAATATACCTGATTTATTGTTCTCTGGATGCTTTCTTTGCTCTCAGGTTCTGACTTTTCATCAGAGCCTGAGTCTTTAGAGTCTGAGCCATCTTCAGAACTTGATCCTTCAGCTCTTGGTGCTCTTTCAGACTCATCTTCAGAGAAGTTGTCTAGTACATCCCATGTTGTCATTCCTTTAGCCAGTCTTCCTCCATTCTTCTTGAAGTTGTACCATTTTTGAATTTTTCTTGAAAACCTTTCAAGATACTCTTCATCATGTTCTTCAACAAGATCTTCATGCTCCAATGTTTGCTTTCCTTTCCTTGCTGCTTCTGCTTCTTCAACGTTCAGCTCTTGCATATCCTTCAGAGCCAATTCATGGACTCTGAGAAAATCAATCAATGATTCAGGACTCATTGAATTGATGTCTTTAGTTTCCTCTATAGAATTTGGAATTTCATTCCAGTTCAGAGGCAAACTTCTCAGCAACTTGCTTACAAGCTCTTTGTTGCTGAGTTTGTTGTTGTGCTCTTCAAGCTTGCTTGTGATAGCTTGAAACCTTATGTTCATTTTCTCAATGCTCTCATTTTCCTCCATCCTAAACTCCTCATATTGATCTAACAAGCCATTTACTGTAGCCCACTGAATGCTTTCATTATCATCACTAATGAGGCACAAAGTAGTAGTTGTAGAACCAATACCAAAAGTTTGATTAGCCCCTGAAATGGAAGGATTTTGATTGTTGCTCAGATCTTCGTTTAAGCTCAGTTCATCTTCAAATTTCTTGCTAAGATCAGCAACTTGTTGATGTAGCTTCTGCTTCCACTCATCCATGTTTTGAGCCATGGAGGTTTTCTCTTTTGGATCTTGACTGTCTCACGGTTAAGTGATTTACCAACAGAACCGGAGCTCTGATACCAATTGAAGGTGCGTGGAGAAAACACAAGAAGGGGGGTTGAATTGTGTTTTGGATATTTTAAAAACTTTCCAAGATATTTAAATTCTTTTCAGAGTCTTTAAAGCACAGCGGATTATTCACACAATTAACTTATGGCGTTATGAATGATGAAGGAGTAAATGAGAGAGTGGGAGAGAGAAGAACACACAACAATTTATACTGGTTCCCTTCACAAATTGAGAGTTCCACTATAATCACACGGATTACAATAGTTGCTCAAGCACACAAGCTCAAGACTTCCTGCTCTTAGTCACACAAGACATAGAGACTTCCTTGCTTTGATCACACAAGATCAAAGACTTCCTTGCTCAAGCACACAAGCTTGAGACTTCCTGCTCTAAGTCACACAAGACAAAGAGACTTCCTTGCTCTGATCACACAAGATCAGAGACTTCCTTGCTCAAGCACTCGGGCTCAAGACTTCACTGCTCTAATCACTAAGACTGAGACTTACGTGCTTCTACACTAGACAGAAGACTTTCTTGCTTCTACACTAAGCAGAAGACTTACTTGCTTCTACACTAAGCAGAAGACTTACTACTAACTTAAGATCTTAAAACTTATTACAAACATAATAACTTCAGAGGCTCTAAGCTAGTTTCTATGCTCACTTCATTTGAGAGATATTATCTATTACAATTCAAATGCTCACTTTCTTCTGAGAGATTTTATCTAATGTTGAGCGCTAGTCTTCAATTCTTTCTTTGACATATTTATATGAGTTGAGAAAGACATTGAGACGTTGGAGAAATTCCCGTTGCAACTTGGACAGCTGTAGACATGAAGGATCCGTTGAGTAAAGCCACGTCTTCCTTTGCAGAGAAGCTTCACCTTTGCTGTCTGTCCAATGGTACAGTTATAAGGTACAACTAGCTCCTAGAGAGAGGGATCACATCCTTTGTGACCGTTGCATTTTAGTTGACCTTAGAACAAGTCATCAGGCTTGATAAGTTGTAGTTGATGTAGCCTTCTGATGACTGGGAATTCCTTTGCTTCTGATGAACCTTTGATAACTTGGAGTCTGATTGGTTTTTGAATGGTTGGCCTCTGATAGTCTTTAGTAATTCAGATTCTGAACGCCTTCATCCTCTGAATGACTTATGACTATCAGACAGCCTCTGAACTCTTGTAGGCCTCTGAACATCCTTGAGCTTCTGAACTCCTCTGAGTCCCTGAACAGCTTTCAGACGTTCTGATCTACTTTGAGCTTCTGAACTTTGTATAGCTTCTGACCACGTTGTAGCATCTGAACTCTTTCAGAGTCTTAAATATTCAGACTTCCATTGGTTTCATCAGAATTTAAATTAAGTGTGCTCTTGATTAAACGTTGAATTCTCCTGCACTTAATTTAAACATTAGTACCATCAATTGTCCATTTAATACTTTGTTATCATCAAAACTTAAGGGTGTGTATTAACACATATTTTGTTCCAACAACCAGTTCAAGTCAGCTTAAGTTGGAATTACTAGCGTAGAGTAATTACTTGCCATCATTCAGAAATTATTACTCGTCCTATTCAATTCGTAACTGATCCACCAATCATCCAAACATCAAGCAACTCAGTTCAGTCTTAAAATAAGAAGTTCAAACCTCATGCGTTCGACTAGCCAAATTCTATCATACTAGCTTACCATTTAAATTTTCAAACAAGTCAAACCCTTATCCTTACGAGAAAATTCGAAACCCAAGTTCATCTGCATGTTGAATGTACAATCGTTCATTGTGTTGTACTAGGATGGATTGAAATGGTAGGTGGAAATCTACCTAAAGGACTATGGATTCGTTTGCAGATGAGTTTAACTTATTAGCAAAAGAATGTGTAGTATTTAGGCACTCTTCCACTCGTTTTATATTTCAATCGATCCTAAGTATTTAAACAACGTATGTGTTATGTAGTAGTACGTATGACATGTTGGGAGAATGAAGACCCTTGGAACTATCAGTATTAACGCTCAAGCTTATACCCTTCAGATAACCTTGTAACCCCAACCAGTGTCCCGTGTTACAAAGTGTAACCAACCAGGCCAGATACCGACTTGCTGAACCTGTTGAGTAGTGGAGCAATTGTCTGGGAAATGAAGAAAGCAAAATACTAAAGAGGATTAAATGCAGTTGAGATCGGTGAAGTGATAAGTTAAGTAGGAACCAGACGTGAAGCGTAAGAAGAGACGTATGCTAGGAGTGAAACCGGATAAGGTGAGATGATGCGTGTCAGTGTTTGCGAAGTTGAAAAAACGAAGTTGTAGTGACGCGATCTGAAGGAATGATAATTGCCTGTTAGTCGGATCAGAGTGCGCAGCCGGAATGGAGTAAAAATATAGTTAACAGATTGGTTTAAAGACCAACAACTCTTTAAGCGAGGGACGTATAACGAGTAAGTTTCACATATGTTGATGCCTGAACTTGGATGTGTAAGTAATGGAATACCCATGAGAGCAAGATTATGAAGGGAAAACAGTTCAATTGAGAAATTCGGCGCGGTGAACAAGTAAGGTTAAGTACGCTTTGGTGTGAATTTGAAGACTGTAGAAAAGAGAAAGTTGTGCCATGAGCATATGAGTTGAAGAAGAATAGTTGGGAAGAACTGAGATAAGTTGAGCGTGCACCAAAAACTTGTATTATGGGCTGAGGTTTTGAGTTCGATGTCATTAATTTAACAAGTAGGACTTCCAAAAATATTAGGCGCAAGTGTTAGCGCAGGGAAGAATGATGATTAATAACTTATTGAACGACGAGTTATGGTCGGTTAAGAGCTGAAGTCTAGAATTTGGACGTGATATAATCAATTTACGTTGTTTGTGAACGAAGAAGTTCTTGAATTTCGCGGACGAAATTCTTTTAAGGGGGGTAGATTGTAACATCCCCACTTTAAGTAATAAGGAATTACCAATTAGAGACAACCATTGGAAATTAAATAGAAATAATTAGAGAACACAAGTACATTTTGGTAGTAAGTTGGAGCATGACAAAATAGTAATAATAGTAAATGTGAAGGGTAATTACTGGTGGTGGCTATTTAAAGACCAAAGCACAACTCACTTTCATATTCATTGATCTCTTTGCAGTAAAGAAAGGATCATTTCCTTTACAACTTTCTCTCTCCCCACGCCTTCATCATCTCACCACCACAACCTCCATTTTTGCTAACTTACCTCACCAATCAAGCTTGCATGCAACTTTTCCTTTCAACCCATGATTGATTACAAACAATAAGATGCAAAGCCAACTTTGAAATTCTCTATTCCTTTCAACTTAACCCAATCAGCCCTTTCACTTCACTCTTCAAATTCATTCAAAATCTGAGTTGCATGTGGTTAATTTAAGATCATAGAGGTTGAAATTAAGGTTAAAAGAAGTTAGAGAAGGAGGATAATTCTAGAGGAAGGTGAAATTAGAAGCTTGGATGCAAATCAAAGATTGATTGCTCATCAAAAGCCCTAGGTTGAGTTGCATCTTGCATATGAGCTTTCAAGGATGAAGGAGCCATGGTTAAGAGATTTGGAACAATTTGGAAGAAGATTGGTGAAACCCATATTCCTGGATATAGCTCCATTAAAAAGGTAATTTCTCATTGCTCGTAACTCCGAATTAAATTCCGCTTTTTTCTATGGATAGCTAACAGAATTCCCGTCATTTTGAGTACAAGGTTCGCTATCTTTGGATTAATATTGAGGTTTGTACAAGCTTCTGAAGTTGAGGTGATGAAGCTGTCAAAAAGGGTGTTTATAAGGACTGCGGGTTCATAGCATTGTGGCTGCAAATTCGGATTTTCGGCGATCTTTGAAGTTGTTGTTAACACGTTTCAATCGTCATGTTCAGGTGGGTTCTTAGGAGTAGTTAGATAGTTTTCCCCAAATACGACATTGTATGTAAACATAGGATTTAGAGATTGAAATGTGCATGAGAAGGGTTTAATTCCCAAGACTCTTCTCCTTTATAATTATTATGATATTCATAATGTTAATCGCTTGAAAGAATGACAATTGTAGTGTAGAAAACTCTGTTTTGAACCGGTACTGCAGGTCTTCGCGCCTACGCGCAATAGCTTCGCGCCTACTCGCAGGCAAGAAGAAACAGAGGCAGAAATTCATACGTATTTTGGATTGTCATCTTTCAAGTCTTGTTTTCCATTAACATTAAGAATAACTAATAATTATGATGTCGTTGTACGTATAGAATTTGAACATAACCTAGGCTAGTAGCTAGGTTAGTTCCCGGGATGGGCTTTATTGGTAGAATATTAACTGTAACATCCCGTAATTTTCTTTGTTATATATGTATAAGTATTTTACTATTTTTATCTTATATCGTTTATTATTGTTTATTATATATGGTCTATTTGTATTAATTCGACGGAAAAAGAAATTATATAGGTATGTATAATAGAAGAATTAAACAAGGTGTAGTGTGTGTATATGTAATTGGATAGGGATCGACCATGTGATAATAGCAATCCCACTACTATTTTACTCTATTTTTATAATTAAATGTTTTATTGGTATTTGAAATGAAATTATTTTATTATTTTTATTATACGATAAAAAAAATGATTAGCTAAGGATTAAATTAAAATTATCTAAGTTAACAAGTATCAAAAGAAAAGAAAATAAAATAACGGTGCTTAGTTGTTACGAGGGTAGTACAACATATGATTAACTAGAATTTAGCAAGTACAAGCAATTAGATAATATTAAGGAATGGTAATAAGATTAGTGAGTCATAACGATAAGTATAAAGAAACAAGGAACGTAGTAAGTTCATTCCATTAGTCCTATTATTTAGGAAAAGAGGTTACTGTTATAGGAACAATTAATTAGTAACCGGTTCTCTCATTTAATGTTATTATTCTGACTTCACGATCTTAGAAAAAATATATAGAGAGAACACCTAGAAAGCTTTGAGGAGAACTCTAAGGATAGCAACTAGACTCTATCAAGTAAGAATATTTTTTTCTCTTGTTATTCATGTTGTTTTTTTCATCACTATTTTATCATTAGAAATTAGTAATTGTAAACAATTTTAGGAACTAATATTAGCCTTGAATTTGAATTAGAGTATGAATATTGAAAGTTAATTCAAAAACAAGTTTTTGGTCTTAGGTAGAAAACGATGATTTAATACAAGAAAGCTGGAATCAAGAATTGTTTATCTTAAAAGAATTTTGATTTTTGGATTTCTTTCTTTTTATGGCCTGTAGTATTACTTTTTTGTAATCTTCATTTGTGTGAAATTTGTTTTATTAAGATGTTAAGCTGAGGTTTTGTAAAATAAATCATGTCTTTTTAAATAATAGAAAACTGTTTTCGGAATAATAACTAATGAGTAATATATTTTTATTTCCCTAAATAACAGCAATAACTCAATACATTATTCCCAAAGTTAGTGTCTTATTTTTGAAAGTTTAAATTATTAATGCTCTTAAGTTTAAACTATATTATTTGTGTTAAAACACTAGTATTCAAGGAATGAAGTAGATCATAATAATAATGTACTAATTATATATTTATCGAGTAACTATACTTACTGAAATAGAAAGCTTCTATTCTAACAACAAAATAATTAAGTAGTGGTAAATTATACTTCAATCCAACCTAAGCTTGAGTAGGAGTTAAGAGTAACTAGGATTTGAAATCTAAGATTAATTAGTAGTTATTTCTCTTTGAAGGTGTGAATTTACATTGGAGAAAAGACTTTTGGTTGTGTATTTATTAGGAGTTGCTGCTCTTAAGGTAAGAGGGTCCTCCGTTGTTTGTTTACCTTATTTATACCATATGCTTTTATGTGACTGTTATGGTGTGTGTGAAATGATATATGAATTCTCATGATGCATTTGTTTATTTTGCTTCTTGTTATTCGTGAATTTATTATGTCTTTTGATTTCCTGATTGGGATTATTGATGGTTTCTGTTGGTTGGTGATTGAGTCATCATTGGTGTCTTTTGGTTGGTGAGTGGATTCATCATTGGGGAGATATTGTTTCTAAACTGGAGTTAGAACAAGATCATTTTGATTAGCTACTCGGTGTAAGAGTTTCTAGTGTGACTAACTTAACGGTGATAGGGTATTCATACATTCATTGGTGTCGATGTGGTTTGGAATAATACCCAACGGTGGGGTACCGAATCTTAATATCCAACGGTAGGGTATTTGTGTCCAATGGTGGGACACTGTCCAATGGTGGGACATTTACTCTGCGGAGCGGTGATATCCGGATCATATAAAATGCATTAGGGTGTCATATAGACTAACCCCTGGGATTTGGTGAAACATTGGAGAGTGTAACTACGGTATCGTGTGGTGAGTGATTGGTTTCTGTGGCTTTTATCGTTGATAATTTATGAGTTTTCAGCATGTATATATATATGTATACTTGACCTATGTTTTTCCTATGTTTTGGAGCGATCCTCATGAATAAATTTGGCCAGGTTAATAAGTCAGTAGATCAGAGTTGCACAGCGGTAGTTGAGACTCCGAGATTCATGGACATTGGTGCTTGTCTTGTCGAGAAAGATTCTCACAAGCGTCCAGAGTTATGACCAGCTATAGATTGAGTGTTTGGGTAGTAAAATACCAAGAGTCTTAGTTTAGGATTTTATTTTGAGTTAAGGGAATTTTAATTTTTTGTAATTATCATTACTCTGAAATATTATATTTGAAGAAATGTATATCACAATAATTAATATATGGTATTATTAGTTTATTTGATTATTTAATAAGGAAAAAAAATAGTGTTTTCACTTAAAATGTGTATAATTAATGTCCCGGAAATCTGGGATGTTACATTAACACACTAGTTATTATACAAGTCAGTCGAGAGCGAGTGGTTGCTTTATATGCACCACTGAAGGGATTCGAGGAATCCGTAGTAAAAGATTTTAATAATCATTGTGATGTCAGAGGCTCCGTACCATAGTTCGCTATGATCACGAAGATTGGTGCGGAGGAGTGAAGGCTCTCTGAGACCGGCTCACCTCAGAGTGTCCTCCGTAGCTAAAATGAACTCAGATTTATTGTGTGTTACACCTTTTATTTATAACATTTTATATCACGTATGAAAATGTTGAGGACTGACGTTCAGGTTTCCCCCTGTGTAGTCACCATTAGGCAGGTAGTAGAACTCACGAGGCTTAGTAGTCTCACCCCCATTCTTCATCCTTTCAGATAACAGGTTCGCAAGTGCAGCGGAACTGAAGCGTAAAGATTCGTATACAAGGATTACATCAAGGAGCTGACATCCAGATTATTCTTATAGTAGTATAAGATTTCAGTTATGTTGTGTATAGTAGTTAGCTCTTTTATGTATTCTCTTAGGGGATTTTGTATCCTATGTATGTACTGGATCTTTATGTAATGAAATTTTAATGTGTCCCGATATCAGTTATGTACACTCCTATTGATATTCTAGATAAATTGATATGGGGTGTTATAGTGAGTTAAAGTTTGTGGGTTTGATCCTTTGTGAGATATTTTTTAACATTTTATTTGAATTAATAATAATAATAATAATAATAATAATAATAGTAGGAAGCTAATAATCTCTTATATTATAAGGTTGTTCCGTTTTACTATTTTTAACCCTAATTTTTTCCCACTTATTTTCCCTCTCATTCACCCTAAAATTAATTCAAATAAAATAATAAAAAATACCTCACCAAGAATCGAACCCACAACCTTTAACTCACCATATTAAATATTTATTATGTTAAATATTTATTATTATTATTATTAGCTTCCTATTATTATTATTATTATTATTATTATTATTATTATTATTATTATATCTCTTATATTCTAAACTTGCTCCGAAATGGTAACCCTAAACTTTTTTTTTCCTCTCATTTTTCCTCTCTTTTCATGTGGTCCATTATATTAAATAAAATATACAAATTTGTCTAGCATGGAAATCGAACCCGCATCCCTTTAATTTTTTCTTTTGCGGCGACTATATTAATAAAAGTTAGGGACAGTCTCTTAAGCATGTTGGGATATATCTTTTGTCGACAGTGTTTTTACATGATCAGTTGTATGTTGCAACTTCAAAAGTTATTTAAAGAGAATGATTAAAAACATTGATTATCGACGAAGACGGTGAAAATACGAATAGAACTTCCAATGTTATCTATAAAGAAGTATTTCGTAATATACCATAATTTCTGTTGTATGAACATTTATCCAAATTTATTGCCGAATTAATATTTAGTGGCACTCGACTTTTTTATATACGTTTTAGTGTTAAAAAATTTATATCTTATTTTTTCATACTACGGCTAATTAGACCCGTGCACCGCACGGGTCAAAGTTATAGTAATAAATAATTAACATGGTGAGTTAAATGTTGTGAGTTCGATTCTTGGTGAGGTATTTTTTAACATTTTATTTGAATTAATATTAGGGTAAAATGAGCGGAAAAAAATTAGGGTTAAAAATAGCAAAATGGAACAAGCTTATAATATAAGAGATAAATATAATATTATTTTAATATAAGATGATATCAACGATTTTATATTTCAATTTTATCTGGAAAATGAGCTAAGATAAAGATTCCATTGCGAGAACTTTTGAATTAAGGTTTGTTACCTACAAGGCTACAACTAATAACACTAATTTTCATGTGAATGATCTCATCTCAGCTGTTAATTTTGTTCGAAGGTCCCTACTATCATAAGCATACTTTTCAATGACATCCAACAAGCCAGATGTGGTGGTCTCGTGATTTTCATATTCTGGACTGAATCTACATGAAGGATTTAACCAATAACCAGCAGCATGAAGATTTTTGCGAAGTTGTGCATCCCAACGGTTATCCAAAATCTTCAAATAAGGTTCCACCTTCAGCTTATTTCTTTTAAACCTCTTCTCAATCTCCTCTCTTGCTTTATATATAGCTCGGTAGAGATATCCCATAGCAGGCTTATCTTCACTATCAACAATACGCAACACACGTACAAGTGGTTCTGTGATTTTCACTATGTCAGCACAATCAGACCAAAATTTTGAGTCTAAGACTTGTTCCACAAATTGTTTTGCCTTGGCATCTTTGGAATAATGTGTCGTTGTCCATTCTTTGGATGTTACCATGGTTCTCAAAGCATCTTTCTGATTCAAAATACTTTGCAAGGCAATGAAATTAGTGGCAAACCGAGTTGGAGCAGGACGAAGTATTT
Source organism: Trifolium subterraneum (assembly GCA_951799995.1). Lineage (NCBI taxonomy): Eukaryota > Viridiplantae > Streptophyta > Magnoliopsida > Fabales > Fabaceae > Trifolium > Trifolium subterraneum. The sequence goes on along the minus strand of OX637466.1, from coordinate 9,508,495 downwards.
CTCTTCCACCCGTGTGTTGCCTCATCAAATACAATGCAAAACAATGATTATATATGAATTTGGTAATTTTTGAAGCATGTGACACCGCCTCCCTTACTTCCTCTAATTTTCCCATGTCTTGCAACATTAAGTTAATACAGTGCGCTGCACAAGGAGACCAATACAACTTCGGAAACTCATTTTCCAACAACCTTCCAGCTGCAACATAATTCGCAGCATTATCTGTGACGAATTGAACAACATTTTCAGGGCCAACATATAACACTACTTCCTTGAAAAGCTTGAACAACATGTCCGCAGTCTTAGAATGTTGAGAAGCATCAACAGACTTTATGAAAACAGTTCCTTTAGGACAATAAACTAAAAAATTGATAAGAGTTCTCCTACATCGATCAGTCCAACCATCTGCCATAAGAGTACAACCTGTATCTTTCCAATAAGAACGATATTCCTCTATTTGTTTCTTCACATCAACAACCCACTTATTTAACAAGTTACCACGAAGGGCATGCATAGTAGGTACTTTATATCCAGCACCCATGCAACAAAGAGCATCAGCTGCAGGTTGAAAATAAGGGGAATTTGCAGCATTGAAAGGAATAGATGCATCAATAAACCACTTTGCAATAGCAATATCACACCTCTCTACCACTTCTTTACTTTGTATCACACTTTTTAAAGTAGGTTGAGCTCCCGGAGTTGTTCTAGGTAAAAAGTAAGTACCGATGCGAGCATCATTCTTTCCTTTTTTAGATGTTGGCGGTGCCGGGTTTGGTTGTACTCGTAATTCACCCTCCTCTGCAGCTGCAGAGTCACTTTCAGCCACTTGTGAATTTTTTCTTTTCTTGCTATTTTCATCATAATTCTGTTTCAACAAAAAACGAACTTCTGGAGGTACATCCTTGCAAATTTCAGTATTCCCAGGTATTCCAGCCAAATGTTCCTTTACCCTGTGAATTCCTCCTCCACCAATAATTTTGTTACAGTACAAGCACGAAATTTTGTTGTTCGGCAGCAGTTTACAATGTGCCCAAGTTATATCAGTCTTCCTCCTAACATTCCTTTCAACTAAACTTTGAGCAGAAGAAGCTTCTTGTGATTGTGGTTGTGATGATGGTGTTTCAGAAGATGATGCCATTTAACTAATTTAGAAATTGCAAACACATATCAAACAAAACAAAATTAAAAACAGAATGTGAATACAAATGTGAATAAATGAATCACAACTTTGGTTTATATAATTGAACTACTGACAATTTAGAACACATATCAGTAGTGTACACTTAATGCTACATGTTGAATTATTGATAATTGATTTTCATTTTTTCAGTACTATACTTCAAAATTTCTTGTAAAATCAACAACAGTAGTGTTCAAAAAATTAGTAAGTTATATTTTGGTTCTAAATGTGTGAAGTCCTTCACTATAAAGCCATATAATTTGCTACATTTATATAATTTTGGTTCTAAATGTGTACAAAACCTCTGTGTCTGTTGTCCATTGTGATGCAATCAAATCCAAAACATCACACAAGTCAGCACCTCTTTCCTCATTTCAAATCTACCCTCAATTTTATTTATAATAATTATTAATTTCATTTCTTAGATTCTTATCAAAGATAAAGAACTTTCCTTTTTCTGTCTTCAACTTTGATATGCCATTTAACATAGAAATAATATCATAACAAAATTATGGAAAAAACATGAATTTAACATAGAAATAATCACAACTTTGGTTTTTAAAGATCAGAAAACATGAATTATTAAAGATCAGAAAACAAAATTATGGAAAAACCAAAGAAACCATGAAGAAAGTAGAAATAGATTCACTCACAAATTGAAAGAAAAACAGAACATAACAGCAAGAACAGCAAGGTAGGTGGCGGCGGCGAACAAGGGAGGACGACGGCGAGATGGCGATGAGAAGGAACAAGGGAGGACGGCGGCGAACAGCAAGGTAGGGTTCGTACTTCCTCTCTTCTCTGTTTGAGTTCTGTTCTGCCTTTCCTCTTCTATTACGTTTTTTCATTTTTTTTTTTTAATAATAACAACCAAAACGACGCCGTTTTGGGTTTTGCAAAAAAAAAAAAAAAAAAAAAGGGATTGCAATTAAACCGCCGGTTCGGGTTAACCGCCGGTTCACCGGTTTTTCCGGTTCCGAGCGGTTCCCACCGGTTTAACATCTTACCCGATCCAACATTCCAACCGGACCGGACCACCCTCCGGTTCACGGTTCGACCGGTCGGACCGGCCGGTCCGGTCCGGTTTTTAAAACACTGCCTACAACTAATAACACTAATTTTCATGTGAATTCGAAAAGTTGCAAAATCGGTCAACACATTTAAAGTGTGTTTAGCATTAATTATAAACTTTTTTGGTCAAAGTGTGTTAGAATTATTTTTTAATAATATAGTACTATAAATATAATGTGATGTCAGTATCTTCCTTCCTAATTTCTTGTCAAAAATCGTTCTCATTCAATCTTTTTCTCTTCCACATGAAAACGTAACATTTGAGTTTCCACACTTAGCTCCAAAACTTTACTCAATTTTCTTTCTCTGGTAAACTTTTCTTCTTCTTTTGCATGCACTTCGCTAACCATTACCATACTTTTTGAATTAAACAATAATTGCTTCTCTTTTCAACATATTTCCATGATTAAAAGAAGTTACATACTTCTTGCCTCAACCCTTGAATTATAGTTTTTTTATAGGCAAATGATAGTGTGTTACCCTTAGTTCTTAGGGTTTGAACCATAAGCATTCCATGTAGTGTGGTTTTTCGGTGTTTTTTATTGATGTCTTTCAACTCACCAACCGAGCTGTCTACTTATGATAAACCCTTAAATTATAGCAAAACATTACCTTTTTGTTTTCTTTTCCGACTATATTAGCATCATGGATTTTGTTTTAGTCCATTAGTATTTAATTATAATCAAAGTTTTGGTTTATTATTCACCCTATTGAATGCAAATTCCAATAGAAAAGAGAAAAACTTTGATCTATATTATCATATAACCACCAAAATTTTAATCATATTAGATTAACAATTTGATGAAGAGAAGGATTATACAAGCACATCATGGTAATTGTGTTTTCTGTAATTTGGCTCAAGAGTCTGCTTCTCATTTGTTTTTACACTGTGATCGTGTGGCTAAGGTGTGGTATGATTTGATGAGGTGGTTGGGTCTGACGGTGATTCTCCCACATAATATTGTCTCTTCTTTGGCAATTTTGGTAACCTGTGCTAATAATAAAAAGGAGAGGGCTGGTTTGTGTTTGATTTGGAATGCTTATATGTGGGTTATCTGGACTGTGAGAAATGTTTGTGTTTTCAATAATGGGGTTTTCATGGAAGAGGAGGTAGCTGATCAAGTGAAATTAGTGTCCTGGAAGTGGTTTATTGGAAGAGTGGCAAAGGGTCCCTGTATGCTTTATGAATGGCGGTGGAGCCCTTTGGATTGCTTGATGAGGTGACAATTTGGTTTGGGTGCGGGGGTGCTTCTGTTCTTTTTCTTCCTTGTGCTCTGGCTTCTGTTTTTTCTTCTGTTTTGCTGCTTGTAATGTGGGTACTGCTGGCCCTTGTTATTTCTGTGCTTCTGGTGTTTTGTAGGCTATTTTTTAGTGTTGGTTGGTTAGTTTTGTGGTTTGTTTTTGTTAGACTGTTCTTGTATATATTTTGTTTCACACTCTCACTCAAAATATGCCTTATGTTTTGGTGAGTGGTTAATAAAGTGCCTTTTGTTGCTCAAAAAAAAAAAAATCTTATGTAGCTGAATTTATACTTTTTGTCTCAAAACTTTTCACTTTAGAAGAATTTGCTTTTTAGAGTATTGATGGAAAGAGATAGAGTAGTTTGGAATATCAAATGTTTGCCGTATTGGTTGCGATAAAACCTGAATATATATAAAGTAGAAACAATCTCCACCTTTTAAATTAATTTTTTAGAATTGAGTTAGGTTCAACTCTTAATTCTAAGAGTTATGTTCGTTTAATTTAAAATTGATGGAATATAATTCAATTTGTGCAATTCTTTTCAGCCAAATGTTTAACATGGTTGTTGACATGTCACTGGAGAGAGATCCACTTTCTGCTTTTTCGACATATCGAAACAAATGACAAATAACAAATCTTTAATTTTTAAAATGTTTATTTCGATCAAATTTACTTCATTCCAGGATTTTTTTTTAATAATGGAATGACGTTAGAAAGATTTTTGATACAAACACTAATTGGTCGTGTATTAGCGGATGATAAACATAAACTTACTTTTATCAGAATCATATATATATATATATATATATATATATAAACTTTTTTTATATGGATTTGGCATCTTTTTCAGAATCAAATATCATTTGTATTCTAGTACTTTACATCATTTAACTTTCATAATAAATTTACTGTTATTTTTAACTTTCACTTTTTAATTCATGATAATTTTGTAGATACTAGTTTTTTTTTTTAGACACAATGAGGATGATTGGCAACACCACCTCATTGTGTCTTGGAAATCAACATTGCTTGGAATTGGTTGAAATGGTTATGAGAAGTGAGGCAATGACAGCTTCTATAACTTTAGGTGTGATTAGTGTCATTGTTTGGATGATTGCTGAGATTCCTCAATTAATCACAAACTACAGAGAAAAATCTGCTCATGGTCTCTCTGTTACTTTCTTGCTCACATGGATAATCGGGTAAATTAAGTTATTTTTATTTAAATTCTATTATATTGTAGTTCAATTTTGGTACTAAGTTATGTGTCCTGAATTTTTCTTGTTTATCTTTTATTGCATTGAGATGAAATTTAAATTGGTAAAGAGAATTTGTGGATTCACGGTGAGTATGACATAATTAGGTTTGCTGCTGTAATTTTGACGAAAGCTACACTACTATTTCGTCAAATTTATTGTGATTCAAAACATGTCACTGATTGTTGGACTAGTTTGATTTACACCTATCAACTAGAAGGAAATTTTATTTATGTGATTATATTGAACAATACTCTAAGATAGTGATTGTTGAACCAGTGTTGTTAATCTCGGATTGCGAAAAATTATAGTGTATATATGTTCAAATTCCACTACGAAACAATGTTGTTCTGCTACTATTTCTATTTGATAATCTTTTGTGTATCGCGGAATTCCACTATGCAACAATGTTGTTGTGCCACTATAATTATTTGATAATATTTAGCGTATTATGGAATAATAGTGATTTGTTCAAATTCTGCTACGTTATAGTGATGGTGTTATCAATCAATTATTTGGTCATTAGAATGACTTACATTAGAACGACTTAAGTCATTTTGATTACACTTTATATGTTTATGTTTCATTGAGTTTAATCTATATTTTTCTGATTTTGTTATATTTTCATGAAGTTCCAACCACATTATTTTATTTTGCAGAGATCTATTCAATCTCTTTGGATGCTTACTGAAACCTGCAACTGTGAGTACTTTTATTGTGATTTGAAAATTTGTAGTACAAAAATCGGAGCCAGTGTTGTCAAATAGTGGCAGTATAGTGCTATTTGAATAAATCTCTATTGTTCAGTGTATTTATCACAAAGTGTTGTCAAATAGCCACTATAGAGGGCCGCCAAAAATAGTGGGTTAAATGGACCGGTCCGGAAGATTGGACCCGTTTTACCACCCCTATTAGGGGCGCTATAGCACCGTAGCATAGTAGAATTTAAACAAACCATTATTTTTCTCTTTATGGATATATTAGCCAATGTTGTTCAATAGCGCTGCTATAATATTGCAGAATTTGTTCATAAACACTTGTTCAGGCCATGTCGCAACCGATGTGGGACTTCTTTAACACACCCCCTCGCGCCAAGCGCTGTGGGCTTGAGGCGCGGATATGAATGATGGATGGCCCGATCAGAAACCTGATGGCAGGCGGCCCAGCGAATCGTGGAGAGGCTCTGATACCATCTTAGAATTGAGTTTTGGGCCTAACTCATCCTCACAAAACTGGCTTGTAAGGTGAGGATTGCCTCTAGTTTATAAACACTTGTTCAGGCCATGTCGCAACCGATGTGGGACTTCTTTAACACACCCCCTCGCGCCAAGCGCTGTGGGCTTGAGGCGCGGATATGAATGATGGATGGCCCGATCAGAAACCTGATGGCAGGCGGCCCAGCGAATCGTGGAGAGGCTCTGATACCATCTTAGAATTGAGTTTTGGGCCTAACTCATCCTCACAAAACCGGCTTGTAAGGTGAGGATTGCCTCTAGTTTATAAACACTTGTTCAGGCCATGTCGCAACCGATGTGGGACTTCTTTAACACCTATATTTATTTCAACTATAGAATTTGTGATACTTGAGTTAATTATAAGGGTATACATATACTAATTTGGATGACTTAATGTCTTGTTTATGCAGCTACCAACTCAACTATACACTGCAGTGGTAAGTAAGATTATAGCTGAAGATTGAGGTGTTATAAGACATATTTCATCTAACTTCTCAAATCTTTTGCAGTTGTATACCATGATAACACTTACACTTTGTTCACAAGCCATTTACTATGGACACATTTATCCCAGACTTAAGCACAAAAGACAGTTCAAGGTAAAAGTTACTATATATACTTCATGTTGCATGTGAAATTTTTGACATACTTTTATATGTTTGGTTATGGATATAACTATTTCAAGATAGAAAGTTATGTAAGATATAATAGATTTAATGCAGTGTTGTTGAAAGAGCGGCTATGGCGCTATAATAGCAGAATTTGAATAGGTTTCTATTGTTTTGCGATACGCTATTTAGTACAAAATGTTGTCAAATATAGGCTATGGCAGCATCATGGTTTTAAATTGCAGTTGTTGTGATTGTGGTCATTGTGGTTGCTGCAACGCGCAAATGCAGCGTGAAATCATTTTGAAATTTCACAAACTATATCAAGTGACACCACTATGTCACTACTTACCTATCATTACAGAATCTTAATTTATTCTATAAGCACTGATTCGAATGTGCTTAAAATACATGGTTGAAATGTTGTTAAAAGTGAGATTTTTCATTAGATTTGCTGCAAATTAAGATTAGAGGTTCATAAATTTTATTTTTTGGTGAGAAAATTTGAACGAACATGGCCGAAATCGTCTAATGCAGCTTCTGATGTGATTACGATGTGACTCTCCACGTGAATGAAAGTCACACCGCAATTGCGGTGCAATGCACTGCTGCTGCATTTGTGGATGCTGATTGCAATTTAAAACCATTAGCGGTACTATAACATTGTTGTGTAGCGGAATTTGAATAAATCTCTATTTTCTGCGATTTGTGACGACAATACCAATTTAATGAAATAAATCTGCACTTACATCCTTTTGTATTATTAGGATATTTGCAATTATTATTAAGAAAATTATTTATTTTTTCCCTCTTTATTGTTGATACTAATTAACATTCATTAATCTAAGGAGTAAACATTTTTTACAATTCCATATATTGTTTCATTTTGTGTTCTAACAATGTGACCATGATCAGATTGACACATCAATAGATGATGGAAAAAGCAATAATGGTGAAAATGGCAATGATGCTGATCAAAGAACAATCATTGGTTTGAGTTCACCAATTCCTTTTCCCGCAAATGCTCAAAATAATCATGCTGGATCAAAGAACTATCAGTAATTCATCTTTTTAATTAAAATTTATGCTAAATGTTTTGTTATGCTTTAGCTATTTTGTTAGCCTCAATATCTTGGTATGTTAGAAATATTTCTGAGGTAGGTAAATATTTTAAAAATTTGAATTGGTTTCATCAAATGTTTAAAAAACCAAACCGATCAATTCAAGTTTTAACCAAATACTCCGAAAACTTGTAAGCTCGCTAGTTAGTTGGTCCTGATTGTACTTTAGTCTGGTAAACCAGGGTTAACTGGGGTTGCACTGGTTGAACTATAGTCGAATCACAATTGATTCAACCGATTCTAATATTTTGCATCTGGATCAACCTTGATATTAAACTGAGAGAAACAAATGTACCATCATATGAAGGTCTCACCGGTTCGGTTCTTAAAACAATGTTCTCAACAAAGCCTTTCTCTTTAAATAGAGGGACATAACAATGCTTTCAAATGGCGGCTATAGCGTATAGTGTAACAGAATTTGCACAAACCGTGATTGTTCAACAATACGCTATTTAGTATAAAATGTTGTCCAATAGTGGCGCTATTGCATTGTAGCATAGCAAAATTTGAACAAAACGCTATTTTCTGTGATCCGCAATTGACAACATTGAGAAAAAGAAAAAGACTATTGTTGAAACTTGAAATTCATGCAACAATTGAAAAATGAATAAACATGATTATTCATACAAAATTTAAGTGGATTTTTTCCAAAGCACATAAAAGTTCTTAAGACTGTTTTTTCTAATTAATCAGATCAGCAAGATATTTATCAAAGAGCTATACTCCCAAATCAGAATTATCCCAAAGATTTACATCTTCTTTTCAATCTATGGACCCTATAGAAGAGCCATTGCTTGTTTCATCTATCTTGACAAAATCTGCACCATCTTTAAAGATCAAGACTACTTTATGTTTGGTAAATTTTTCTATTATATTGCTACAACTATATATGTCATGTATAACTATAGCAACATTTCTAGCATTGAAATCTAATCAATTCGTATCTTGTTTTTCAGGTTTCAACATTTAGTTTTCTAGGTGCTTTGAATCTGATTCAGTCACTAGATACAAGAATTCATTCTGAGGTCTTGAAACCAAGAAAAGACTTTGTTATTTATGTTGGGAGAAAGCTTTTGCAGGTAATGTAGTATAAGTCACAACTATTTTGTACACTTGTACCGATGATCATCCCGTCTTTGATACGAAAAAATTGATTGGACCCGTCGGGTTGATCTGTTAATCTGCCTTTTTTCGGCAGGGTGGATTGAGATTTTCAATCGGTCTTGAGTTGTCCCGCATAACCTATAAAAAACCTAGAGGCGGGTTCACTTGTCACGCATAACCTATTGTCGGGCTCATTTTTTAACTTTAATATTAAATAATTACAAGTTTAGTTATATTCATGGCTTATGTTGAAATTAGTTAATCATGGTTAGAAAATGTATTTTTAGAATTGGACCAGCTGGTTGAATCGATTGAACTGGAAACAGGCCAGTGTTCCAATTGGTTCAACCACAGTCTCTTCTTAGGCTCTGTTTGATAAAAATAGCTGTTAGCTGATAAGCTAGCTTATAGCTGCTAAAAGCTATAAGCTACTTGAAATAGCATTTGAAAATAAGCTAAAAGCTAGTAAAATAAGTTATAAGCTCATAGTAAAATGACCGTTACCAAACAGAGCTTTTAGCTTATAAGCTAAAAGCTATAAGCTATAAGCTAGTTTTTTGGCCTTCCCAAACAGAGCCTTAGTCTATCAGAACTGAATCGAACCAAGTTGAACCGCGGTTGGTTCAACAAGTCCCGTTTTTTCCAACAAAATGATTTTCGATATTATTCATCCAATTAAACCATGAATCGAAAGTATCACCGATTCAATCTCGTGTCCGGTTTTTAAAAATTGGTGGAAAGAAGATAATGTGTTGACGAAAGTTTCAATTTTTAACCATCATACCATTATTATCTCTTAAATTTCAGGTTAGTAGCAATGAGTTGCAAGATCATGTTGTGAAAGGACAAACTAGCATTGGTGTTTATCTTGGTTGGGCAATGGCAGTTATATATATGAGTGGAAGACTTCCTCAAATTTGTTTGAATGTGAGTTATATATTTTCTTGTGTCTCACATAACCTTCATTATGAATTGGAAACATAACTTTCTTCAATAGTTCAATTTGCATGCATAAATTTGACGATGACAATATGAATAGTAGAAATTAACTATATATGTAGCAGAGTTGAAAATTTTAAATCATCTAATAAGCTTCATTTTTTAGTTTGATCATATTTTGTTGAGCATGATTGATTTGTCTTGCTCTTCTTATATAGTTAAATATTGACTTTACTAAAATTTTCGACAATTTTGCAGATCAAAAGGGGTAACTTTGAGGTGAGTGACTCTGATTGTCTTTTTCTTTTCTTAAAAAACTCTAAAATTTAATCTCTAAATGTCAAAATGACATTTTTTTTAATCTCTTTTATTATGTAGGGTGTGAATCCTCTGATGTTTCTCTTTGCTTTAGTTGGGAATACAACTTATGTAGCAAGGTATGCTGCCACTTTATATAATCTCTTTGTATCCCAATATGTGACTTCTACATTTTAAATTACAAAAATATTAAAAAAACATGAATTTTCCTTTTTGTAGCATACTAGTGAGAAGCTTGGATTGGTCAAGAATTGGTCCAAATCTTCCATGGCTTGTTGAATCAGGAGGATGTTCCCTTCTTGATTCATTTGTATCCTTTTCTTATGTTATAATATTGAATTAAAAATGCAGATTCTATATAGTAACACTTCTAACTTATAATATTCGTAGGCTACATTTGATCTGACTTTTATTTTATTTCTCTTTTCCTTAAAGAATATATGGGTCAGATTGTATTTCTAAAATTCTTATTTTTAGTTTTAATTTTAAAGTTGTTGATAATATACCAAAATAAATCAGGTCAAACGTAGGCTAAATATTTTGGTGATAGACACAAAGTCATATAAACATATGATTTTTTAGGAACAATATGAGATTTTTATTGAGTCATAGTAGAAAGGGGACAGGCAAAAACATGTCTACCTTAACTTTAATTTTAGATTTTGTTGCAATTTCTATATTATCGACATCGGACATCGAAAGTTCAGTACAAACAGTAGTTGCTTAGTGATGATTTGAAGAAACAAGGATTCTTAGGTTTGTCTCTCTCAATCTCTTTTCGCGCATGTGTTTGCACTTGTGTGTCAGTTCACTAATTGTTTCCGAATGTTCCTTAAATTGTTACTAGATACTTATCTTATAAACTAATTGTCAAATTGAAAATTTATATCGTCTAAATCATCTCAATAAATTTTTACATAAATATGAAATTATTTGTAATATCATTGTGAAGCATAAACACTTGGATGTCTTTACAATATCAAACGATTTCAAATTTTCTTAAAATTTTTAATACCTTTAAATTGGTGCACCCTAACTAGTTATCTGACATAACTTTGGTCTGATTTTTAAAACATGACTATAGTGTCACTCATGTTGATGTCTGTCGATAGATTCTTTTTTATGATATTGTATTTTTCTTCATTTCACACAAAGTTTGATGATGTCTTTGTTAATTATAGATGCAGACATACAATGTTTACCTTGTTGACCAAGACATGTCTGTGAACATGAATTCAGATGAAATGGACTCCTACAAATGATAGATAACATCTGATATATAGACTTTTTAGAAGATATTAAAGGAAGTGGTCTTAGATTGAGGACCATGTCTTGCATATGTGGGAATCGGGCCTCTATAATTTAAAGTTCAGCTGTAAGATAAATTCCGTAAAAAGAGAGTCTGATCAAGAATTATTTACAGCAGAAATTAACAGAAAGTTCTTTATTATTTTACATCTGATTTTTGTTGTGTTACAAACACTTTTACATCCAATACACCCTCACATCCAATGCAAAATATATAGCGTGACTCGAGTGACCCAAATAACGGGTAATTCAAACAGATTTTGGATAAAGTTTGATAGTGATACCATGTTAGAAGGAGAAATTTTTCCACCTTCAAAATCATTTTCGATGTCGACATGAGGAAAATTTGTGTATATATGTCAAATGTTACATAATTTGGTTTCTATGATAATATCGTTTTCTAACACGTGTTGAATATGATGATGATGATGACAGAAATTTATATGACATTTTTAGGTAGTATTTAGTATAGTTTTTATTAGTTTTAGTCAATTTTGAAGACCAAATTCAAGTAAAAACCTAAAGATACGAAGTTACTTGACCAAGAAGCAAGAATAGAAGAAAATGCATAAAAAGCAGCAAAAATTGAAGAAATTTGTTGAAGACATTGTGCCACGATGGGAGCCTCGTACCACAATGGATTGGGATTAATTTGAAGAAAATTTGAAGAAAAAACGAAACAAATCTGACCCCATCGTGCCACGATGGAAGGCATCCTGACACGATCCTTACCTGTGAGACATCGTGCCACGATGGGATGCATTTTGCCATGATGTGACTTGCAGCCCAAACCCAGAAAAGTATAAATAGAGTTCTCCTCCTCCACAAGTATTCATTCAACCGATTCAACTCAGAAGAGTCAGAAGTTCAAGCCTCCAAGGAGCAAAGTAGGGCTAGGGGGCTCTCTACAGAAGGGCACTATCCCCAACATTGGGAGGGGCAACTTCCTCTGCATGATATCGAGGTTACGATTATGTATATTTCTACTATTTGTTTTAATATGCCTATGAGTAGCTAAATATCTTTAAGTTAGGTCGAGTAGATGATCTCCTTTACGAATGCTTGAAACATGTAATTTGGTTTGACATACTATTCAGTTTATTGTACTTATGGTCTTTGATTCAACACTTTATTCTTAATATCAGCGAATATTGTTGAATGAATTCATAGGATTAGGTGATCTCGTGACAACACTACTAATCCCTAAAGATATTATAGCTAACGTTAGGGGAATGGTAACTCTAGTACCCAGGTTAGGGGCTTAATTGATTAATGGCTCACATAATTAAATTCTGCTTGTTTATCGAGTTCCCAATTAAAAGGAGGTTGCAATGATGAGAGCTTGTACGAAGAGGACCGTAACACATACTCTAAGGGCATACAAGGGTTTCCTTAGTCTTAGTTAGGAAGCAGTGATTCAAATGCAATAGGTGAGATTAGTATGCGACAACACATCTCACTACTTTAAATTAATCTGCCAGATAATAAAAAGAATAGTACGAAATATAACGCCGGTTACCAAGCAAATTAGGGGAGGGATTCGAAAGCACTTAACATAGTTTTCTCATTTATTTCTCTTAAGTCTTTTATTTTCTCGTTTGAATCAACAAACCTTTTCAAAAACTAAAAGTGAATGCAAGTTATCTTTACTATCTAATTCCTAAATGAAGCTAGTCGCTTTGGCACGATCCTTGTGGATACAAACTTATTCGCATGTAAATTATTACTAAACGACTGACTAGTTCACTTGGCAGACTGTAGTCAGTTGACATGGACTATTACATGTCACGTGTGATTAAAAAACAATAAAAAAATTAAAATTGAAATAATAATATAATAAAAAGAAGTTAAAAAGGCATAAAGTTCATAATATTGCTTCATGACGACTAGGGGTGGCAAAATAGATGGATTGGATGAATTTGGATTTAGATGCTAATGGAAGGATCAAAATAATCTTAGTCCATTAGAATCCACTAAAATTTTCTTTAAAATATTCAATCCATAAACATATAATCCATCCAATCCATCTTATTGATCTATTAAAATATATGATTTTTAAAAATCAATTAAAACAATAATTGATTAAAAAAACAGATTTTTTAATTATTTTAAAAATAAAATTTTATTCCATTTTATGATTGAATTTGTGTATAATAAGCACAACAATTCTTAACAAGGCCCAAATTTTTTTCTGCTAAGCCCAATCTTTCTACTCCTAATAATATAATTTATTTATTAGTTTTTATATAGGATAAATATCTCAACAAACTATATATGTTATATCTTTTTTTTAGTTATATCTTATCTTTAAAAGAAATTTTTTAAAATTGCATAGATTATTTGGGTATCGATTAAGTCTTTCATTACAGTGTATACTTGGATGTTGTAAAACTTTGTGGCTCTGTCTGGCACACCTTGTACTAGGCAGTGCAATCTTTTTGTGTTAATATATTCCATTTTCGTTTGTTCATAAAAAATTACTGAAGTATCGCTCAACTTAAAGATCAAATTTGAATATTGAGAATTTAATTTTAAACTTAATCTAAAATTTGAGAGTTTGACTTTTAATTTACAAATTTAAATGTTTTAATTAAAGTAATGATGTAAACATAAATAATATACCATAAATTTAAATTTTATTTTTAATATTAGATAAATAATACATAATTTGTTTTATGTCATTTTCATGTGTTAATATGACTTTTGAAGTCATACATGTCAATCACCATGAATACCACCAACTAATTACATGCATGACACACCACCAACAATTTTGATTTATGAAGTTTAAATTAAAAAATTAAAATTTTAATATTAATAAATCATACACAATTCATTAATTCTCATATATTAATTATAACTCTTGGAGTCATGCATAACAATCTCCAAAATCAATTAGAACCAGTTATTAATATGCATAACATCATCAATATATTAGAATTCGTTCTTCTTAAATTTTTATGTAATACTATATGCATAATTATTTCTTTAATCTCTTATTTCTTTTCATATTTTCTTTAGTATTTTTTTTCTTCTTTTCACCTTTTTTGCATACATTGGTAAAAATAAAAAACAATTGTGCAAACTTACGGAGTACATTGCTATTATAGAAACAAATATATATCTCCTATAACTATTTATTGTACTGTTAAAATGAATTTATGTTCATCCAATATTTATACATGTTATATGTATTATTACAAAAATATTTGGTGTCTCTTTAAATGTCAGCCCTGGAAACTCGTTCATCTCGAACCTGCTCAGGGCTGTCATCGTTTACAAGTATTAACTATAAAAATTTATTTGATCTTCGTGTGCCAGGTAAACTATTTGTCTTGGTGTATATGCTAGTATTTTTAAAAAGAATATCATCTAACCGACTACTCAAACATAGCTACCAAACCATCAACACAAAAATTCTTCTCACGGTACACATGGGTAATCTTTGTCTCCCAATTAAGATCCATTAATCGTCGAATTCGTTGCACAAGGCTACTTTCCATATGAAGAGTTATGAATTACAAATCCCGCATTCGTCGCACCCACCGCAATACCTCCATTTGATTTCCTTTTCCGTTGACGGGTTAATAAGGTTCTCGATGAAAGAGGCTAGATAAACAGAAAAGACTACTTGTACCCTAGTAGGATTCATAAAAAAAATTCTTGAATATATGCATCTGAGTTACAAAGAGGATAATATACTATGAGGCCCATACAAACATTCAATAGAAAATATGATATGAAAAATTGCGTAGACAAGCTTATGCATGTGATCCACCGGTTTGCATTTACGGCATGACAATAGTTGTTGTCAGCGCAATTACCAATCTTTAATTTACGCAGAGGCAAACACAACACGGGAGACAACACATGCCCAATGTACATTTCATTGGTCATGAGGGAAACATGTAAAAAGAAATTTCGACATGAGGAAGTGTATCTACGTCACAACTCTTTGTTGACCCCATTAGAATTAAAGTGGATTGATTTGGAATCAATGGTGGGTCACCGTTAACCTTCTAGGCTAGAGAGAAATTTTTTTTTTTTTATTTTCAATGCACCATCAATATATTCCAAAGTCAATCATTATCCTAAGATACAAAGTTAATACAATGGTCTCATAATTTCACTGTCTTTTACTTTTCTAGAAGTTTTGATTGGTTGTTAAAAAAAAAAATACTAATCATTTGCTGAATCGACTACAAATGATCCATCAATATATACACCACTAAAATATTTTGAAGAGTTTCTAAACATTTTATGATTTACAATTTGAAATCTTATAAATATTACCTGCCATTAAGAATCTAACAAATGATGAACAATTTTTTTTATTCCTGATAGTGATATTAGATCAAAGTGAAATAAAATATAATGTATTTTAATTTTATAAAAAAAAAGCTCTTCAGGAATTCAGAGCAAATTTAACAAATACATTTGATTGAAATTTGATTCCAATATTTTTTTTGACTAAAAAATTTGATTCCAATATTATTTACTGATTTAGGTGACATTATGTTGAGTAAGAGTATACCCTATTTAACTTTTTATGTTTTTTTACCACGAGCTAGAACATAGCACAAGTGATTGGTACGTAGTATATATGTATGAATGTTGTAAACGCCGAAGTACTGAGTTCAATTCCTAGCGATAAAAAACTGAGTAAACAAATCAAGCATAATAAGTTATAGCCTAAACATGTAACAATGAAAATTAAGGTTTTAAAATTGAAAAAAAAATTCAAAATTTTATTGTCAAACTGATACAAGATTTCTGGTCCTCGATGAAAGACCACATCCCTTTAATTTCTGCTTAAAAGGTCATATCAGATGTTATCAGTCACAAGAGTCCATTTCAACTTCATCCTCATAGACATGTCTTGGTCAGCATGGT
The DNA here is from genome assembly GCA_951799995.1 of Trifolium subterraneum. Classification (NCBI taxonomy): domain Eukaryota; kingdom Viridiplantae; phylum Streptophyta; class Magnoliopsida; order Fabales; family Fabaceae; genus Trifolium; species Trifolium subterraneum. Next base: position 9,492,220 of record OX637466.1, on the reverse strand, counting down.
GGAGATTTAATGGCTGCAATGCATCAATAATTAACTATGTCATCATTAAGCTTTGTGTGATTTCACATTTTGACATATGAAATGCAGAAAAATGTCATATCATAAAGAAAATCTATTGACAGAAATCAGCATGAGTGACACCAAAGACATGTTTTTGAAAACCAGACTGAACAGACTACATAGCCATTTGGAATGGATTGATCTCGATAGTTTGGTTGAACCCATAAAAATGCTTTCATGTTCCTATATAGACAAATGAGACGGTTCAATTCTTTCTTGATTTCTAATTTTATGAAGACATGCCTGCCTTAAATATTTAAACACAAGACTATATTGAATAGTGAAAAATCATACATTTGAGAGAGAGAGAGAGAGAGAGAGACCTGAGAATCCTAGTTTCTTCAAATCATCATCTAAGCAACAACTTGATGTTTGCACTTATTCTCCAGGGCTTTCGATGTCCGATGTCGAAAATATAGAAATTGCATTAAAATCTAAAATTGAAGTTAAGGTGGACATGTTTTGCCAGTCTCTTACTTGATTACTTTTTGAGTTAAGCTTCTTTTTTAATTAAGATATTTTTAAAGTTGTTGTCTAGCCTAACTTCTTTTTAAGGAGAAGCAACTTAAAATATAAGTCAGGCCAAACGGATCATAATAATTGTAAGTTATACTATACATAGAATCTGCAACTTTCAACTCAAGCAAGAACAATTACTATTAGTATAAAATAAGAAAAGGATACAAAGAAATCAAGAAGGGAACATCCTCCTGATTCAACAAGCCATGGAAGATTTGGACCAATTCTTGACCAATCCAAGCTTCTCACTAGTATGCTACATAAAAAGAAAATTCATGTTTTTTTAATTTATTTGTAATTTCAAATGTAGAAGTCACATATTAGGACATAAAGAGATTATATAAAGTGGCAACATACCTTGCTACATAAGTTGTATTCCCAACTAAAGCAAAGAGAAACATTAGAGGATTCACACCCTACATGTAATAAAAGAGATTAAAAACAAACGCGATTTTGGCATTTAGAGATTAAATTTTAGAGATTTTTAAGAAAAGAAAAAGACGATCGGAGTCTCTCACCTCAAAGTTACCCCTTCTACTCTGCAAAATTGATGAAAAATATTGTCAATTCAACATTGAACTATATAATAAGAACATGATAAAAGAAAGCTTATTACATTATTTAGAAATTTCCAAGTATGCTACATATAATTAATCAGAAGAATTTCTAATCTAAACTTCAAGAAAATATATATAACTCACATTCAAACAAATTTGAGGAAGTCTTCCACCCATATATATAACTGCCATTGCCCAACCAAGATAAACACCAATGCTAGTTTGTCCTTTCACACCATGATCTTGCAACTCATTGCCACTAACCTGAAATTTAAGAAAATAAAAATAAATATTTGTCGACAACACATTTCTTAAAAACCACACAAGATTTCCGACAGGGAAAATCGTATTTCTGTCCGGAAATTCACTACTGAAAGGGGGAAAACTTTTTTTTCTCCTCTTTCAATTGTGTACTTCTGAATTGCTTGTGGAAATGGGGAAAGTTGGACCCTTTTTTAAGGCTTATGTCTGGTGGCATAAGCCAGACTAGAGGGTTGAAAATCTCAATCCGTCCAGCAAAAAAGACAGGTTAAATGAGTCAACCAGACGGGCCAAACGCATTTTTCCATATCAAAGATGAGACGATCTTTCTTCCAAATGTGTAACAAAGTTGTGAGTTGTATTACATTACCTGCAAAAGCTTTCTCCCAACGTAAATCACAAATTCGTTTCTTGGATTTGAGATTGCGGATTGAATTCTCGTATCTTGTAATTGAAGCAGATTGAAGGCACCAACAAAAGTTAATGCTGAAACCTGAACATGATAGAAATGATTAGATTTTAGTGGTAGCATTGTCATAGTTAAATAAGATTAGTAGCAATAGAAAAGTTTTTACCAAACATAGAGTGTTCTTGATCTTTAAAGATGGTGCTGATTGTGTCAAGACAGATGAAACAAGCAAGGGCTCTTCCATTGGATCCAAAATATGACAAGAAGATGTCATACTTTGGTATATGAATTCTGATCTTGGCGTATAACTCTGTGATAGATATCTTGCTGACCTAATGAATTCAAAAGAAAAGAATAATAAGAACTTCTCAATGCTCTGAGAAATAGTGCATTTGATCTGTATACGCGGATTGTCAATCAATCAAAATCGTATGTATAGTTATAATTACTACTAAAGTCACATATGATATGACTGATTGTGATTTACTGACAGTGTAAAAATAGTGCATATATTTCAAACCGGGCTATCACAAGTTTCCTAGTTAGTGGAAAGTCATTGTCGTCATCATCGACATTATAAAAACCAGACCAAACCAGGAACCGTCCAGTTCACCGATTGGTTTGATCTTCGTTGTACTACAGTCTGATTGAACTGGAGTTCTTACTTTTTTGCATTTATTTTTATTTTTTACTTTTTTAATAATTTTTTATTTACTTACCTATATAGAAGGAATCTGAAGTATTAACACACCAAGATATTGAGGCTAATAGAAAAAGGTAGAGCATAAAATCATAGTAAAACAACATTTAGCATAAATGTCAATGAAAAATATTAATTACTGGTAATATGATTGTCTTCTAACATCTATTGGTGAACTCAAACCACCGACTGTTCTCTGATCATCATCATATCCATTTTCAACTCCATTATTGCTTTCTGCATCATCTATTATTGGTGTCTCAATCTGATCAGAAATAGAAAAACTACATTTAGTGTTTATTCCATAGATTAATTGCAAATATCCTAATAATAGAAAAGGAGAAAAGTACAGATTTGTTTCATTAACTCAATGTTGTCGATGCGCCGATTGCGGAAAATAGCACTTTGATCAAATTCCGCCGCGCAACATTGCCACAGTGCCACTATAGCCTCTATATGGCAATATTTTGTACTAAATAGCGTATCGCAGAACAATGACAATTTGTTCAAATTCTACTATATGCTAAAGTAGCGCTATAGCAGCTATTTAACAAAACAGCGTAAATCTATGATATCTTGTACAATTTTCTATCTTGAAATTCAAATGCAACAAGTATAGGAGATTTTTTTACCTTGAACTGTTTCTTGCACTTAAGTTTAGGATATATGTGTCCATAGTAAATGGCTTGTAAACAAAGTGCAAGTGTTATGAAGGTATACAACTGCACAATAACGCAGAAGGTAAAATGTAACAAGTTAGATGAAATTATTTACTATGTCTCGGAACACCTCAATCTTCGGCAAAAATCTTACCGCCGCAGTATATAGTTGAGTTGGTAGCTGCATAAACAAGAAATTAAGATATCTAACTTAGTATAAGGTTATAAGAAAAAGGCATTGAGTTATGTGGCTGAAATATTATGAATTAATGTGAATGTTTATAGATTAGTCTTTAGAAACACTCACAGTTGCAGGTTCAAGTAAGCATCCAAAGAGGTTGAACAGATCTCTGCAGAATAAAATAAATTGAATTAAATGTTTGAACTTCGTGCAGATTAACAAATCCAGAAAAATAAAGAGGCTACGGAGTGAGTATCATTCGAAAAAAATCAAAACAAACTCATATCCTAAAGAACTACGGAGCACAGCTAGCACTTCAAATTGAAAGCATGTCAAGTTTCCAAGATCAGATAGTGATTATATTCAAATTATTATTGGTGTTGACGTGTCAGTGTCGTGTCCAATGTTTGTGTTTGCGTCAGTGCTTCATAGTAAAGAATAGCTTCTTTATCCACATCTTTCCAAAACAAAATGCGAGTAACCTTGCAAAATTTAGTATGGAATGGACTACAAAATGACTATTTGGAATCACGATTAGTTTGATGAAACCACGGTGGCACAATGATTTCATCGAAAGTCCAAGAGTAGCTTTTGCCAAAATCGCGGTGGCAAATCGTGATTCTACGCACCAAACTCACCACAAATGCAAACATGCACTTGGTCAATTTACAATGTTGTCAAATAGCAGCCATAGTAGCGCTATACAACTCTTGCGTAGCAGAATTTGAACAAATTACTATTGTACTGTGATACACTATTTAGTATAAATTTTTCTCAAACGGAAATTTTCTGTTATCTGTGATTAACAACTATGACAATTTAGGAATAAAATTGAATTACACTGAAAAAACTTAAATCAAGAACTTAATTTACCCGATTATCCACGTCAGCATGAAAGCAACAGAGAGACCATGAGCAGATTTTTCTTTATAGTTTGTGATTAACTGAGGAATCTCAGCAATCATCCAAACAATGACACTAATTACACCTAATGTGACAGAAACTGTATTTGCCTCACTTCTCAAAAGCATTTGAACTAGCAACATTGTGGAGCTGCCAATGGCTCCCATTGTGTCAAAGAATTGGTATCTACAAAATTATCAAGAATCAAAAACTGAATTAAATTAAAAAATGAGTTGTAGAATCACTTATGAAAAAGACATATAGAAGTAGAACCATAATACCAAATGATGTGTGATTCTTTAAACTTGGCATAAGAAGACAAAGGTATCAAAAGTATAAAAAGGTAGTATATACTAAATTCAATAATGTTCAAAAGTAACATTACAATAATGAAGGAATATTGAGTTAATCAACATGTCTTTTATAAAGTTTATAGATAAATATAAGTTATGCTTATCGAAATTCTTTCTGGCACATCATTCCATTTGAGGTAGTTGAACCAAAATAAACTTTTAGAAAAGTTAAAGACTTGTGACACGTCATTGATCCAACATTGAGGAAAAGAAGAAAGTCCTTTGCACGTGTCTGATATCTGACATGTGTCTATGTCGAACACCGATACAACCAATACATGTTTGTATTTGACATCCGCACTTGCTTGCGCCCATATCTGTGACCGGCAGCACATGTAATTACATTCAATTATCTAATCTTCTTAAATTACTATTTATGTTGATGTGTCAGTGTCAATGTGCTTCATAATGTCATACTACTCGACCTCTTTCAAATTTTCAATCATTGAAAGCCTAATTCTTCTAAAGTGAAAAGCAATGAGAAAAAAAATGTAAATTAAACTACATAGGATGAATGTAGGTAAGATGATCAAAGTAACATACACGTACACAAAATCAAACAATGAAATTGTTAATCTCATAATAATGAAACATCAGTGACGATTTTTTATAAGCGAAGAGCATCTAGACATTAGGGGACAAAGTAGACTTCGCCCCCATCCTTTGCCTATATCTCTAGACTTTAACCACAGGGCCACCTCTCCACAGTGACGATTGATATATAGTTTTTTCTTAATAAAAGGGTGAATGAAAAAATAAATCTTTTTTTCCGTAAATCATATACTCTCTACAGAGCCTTCGAGTCTTGTGGACCCAAATGGGCCGAAAACTCTCCTTTAAGAGTTTTAGCGTTGCTGCATGCCCAAGTCAAAGATCGAACGAATACCTTAGTTAAGTCATAAATTGAATTCAAGTTAACCTAAAAGAGACCCTGACCGTTTTGTGTTGAAAAACTAATTTTTCTTTTTGCGTTTTCACCACCAGTATTCGGTCCACTAAACAGCCTAATAGGTGTGTAACATCAAGTGCTTCCAACCTCTCCCAATCGCAATTGCAGAGGATCGAACCGTAGTCATCCCTACCAAGTTTAGCGTTAATCACGAACCAAATAACTATTGATGACAAACTAAATCTTTGATTATAAAGCAATACATAGGGGCTAAAACAATAATCAATGCAGATAAAGAACATTTATATTTAAAAAAAGAACGTTATAATAGTGATTAGTGAAATGCATTCAAAAGAGGAGGAAAAGAAATCAGCACAGAAAGAAAATGAGTTAACTTTGAAACGAAAGACAGAGAAAGATACTCACGTGACCTGAAAACAACAACACACTGGAACGTTGACTGCGTCGCTTAGCATGAAAATGATGAGTGTTATATTATATATACTGCATTAGTTTATGCAGCAAACCTAATTTCCGAAAAAAATGTTAAGTTTTAAATTTAATTCCAAAACTAGTCAAGTAATTTGTAAGCAATAAAAAATGCACTATAGCATACAAAAAAGTAGGGACATTATATTATATATGTAGGAAGAATCCACGGTCATTTCACATATCGATCTTAAGGGTGAAACTTCTAGCCACTGGACAACTTGACAAAAAAAATAACGTCAGAAACATTGCATTATATGTGCAGTGGTCGGAGTTCAAAAAAAAACCAAGGAAAATTACATTTTTAGAAAGAAAAAATATCATTTAAATGTTATTTTTTATAATCTAGTCACACGATTTTTTTGTTTGACTAATTACACAATTTTAATTGTACTATCTCTCACACACAAAAAGTGGAAGAAAAAAAACGTAAGAATTGTGCTGCACACAGTATTCAACAAATCCTTAATTTATATATTTATATATCTATAAAAAGGCATTAGCCAACCAAATATTGTACATCAGCCACCCAACCAAATATTGTACTTATTAATCTTTCTCTCTTTTCTTTTGTGCAATATTCCTCTTTGTTGTACATTGATTAAGTTTATTGTTCGTTGAGTTTGATGAATTTTATATCTACATATTAGTATATTCTTTTATTTTTTACGCAACATATGAGTATTCTTATTAAGTTAGTGTGTTTTTTTACAAGTTCTTAAGTTAGTGTTATTTTGTATCTGCATACATGTATTATTCTTTTCTTTTGTCATATACCTCTCTTCGTTGTGCTTGATTGAGTTTTTTGTTTTAAAAAAATTAACTCAAGAACACTAGGTCTATGTTTTTTTAGAATACATAATTTAACATAAAATTTATGAATGAATTTGATTGTTTATTATTCACAGGTTTGACTTCCGAGGCTCCGTATGAAGTAAAGAAATATTGGAGCTGGAAAAATATTGGATTTGTAATAATATATCATTATTTGTGATATATTTACGATGAATGGAGCATCCAAATTTTTATACACGGGGTGTAAGTTCTATAAATTATATTAGTAGCTAGACTCAATGTATAGAAAAATGGAAAATCTATGTTTTGAATTTCGGTCCCCTAATAATGTCAAAATTTTCCAACTGAACTACATTCTTAGACCACGGGGATGGAAATTTTACGAGTATATGAATGAATGTTTAATATAAACTACACGTAAGTTGTAAAATTTCAAAACTTTAATTTTGAACGTAGAAAAATAAAATTTCAAGATTTCGTCCTTTGATCCTTGGCAGGGTATATAGAAATTAATAGTACTTTCAATTTTTTGGTGGAACAATTATTTCTCATAGGAATTGTAATATTAACAACAAAAAAAGTATATACATCTTCAAAAATAGGGTAACCATATGTATATATAAATTTATTATTAATTTTTTTTACATTTTATTCTAATTTATTATTGATATACTATAAACAAATTGATATCATAATATAAAATAATTTATGTTTTTATAAGTAAAAACTAACCCGTGCATCGCCACGAGTAACTTATACTAGTTGTATTATATATGTAGGAGACGAACCCACGGGCATTTCACATATCGATCTTAAGGGTGAAACTTCTAGCCACCAGACAACTTGACAAAAAAAATAACGTCAGAAACATTGCATTACATGTGCAGTGGTCGGAGTTCAATTCCCGAACAACCACACTTAAGGAAAAAAATCGTCAAAAAAAACCAAGAAAAATTACACTTTTAGAAAGAAAAAATATCATTTATTGAAAAATGGTTTTCTAAAAAAATTATTCCTTTTTCCTAAAATATAAAAATAAAATTATTCCCTGTTTCAAAAAAAATAAATTATTCCAAACATCTTCTCATTCAAAATTATTCCAAACATCTTCGCATCCAAGAAGTTACGCAACATTAGGAAATGCAAAAACAGTTTGTCAAATAAAAAATTGAATTCTTCAGTAAAATGTGTACCGGTATACTTCTTAATGTACACAATTGTGATAGATTTATAAATGGTGTTTATTAATATTTTTTATATTAAAAATTATTTGTGGACCTATTGGTAAGGTTGTTAAAATTCTGATTTAAAATCTAAAAATCATAGATTTTACGTTTCTAAGTCAGCATTTCAAGTTAAATAGCTGATAGAATTGTTTTTGGTTAAAATCAAAGTCTGGAACGATTTAACATGATTTAAATCACTTTAAAATCACTGAAATCGTGCAAAATTATTGGTTTTAACTCTTTGAGGTGATTTTACCTTCTTTTTTTCAATAATTGTTTGGATGGTACTTGATGATTTGGTGGGTAATTTGTGTAGTTTGATTCAAGTTTATGAATATTACATTTTAAATGTTGAAAAATATTTTTGAGCTCATTAGGCATTGCAACGGGGTGGGGCGGGGGCGGATTTTGCCCTCCCCAAACCCAAACCCATAAAGTTCGGGTTTCCCCAAACCCATCCCAATTTCATGCGGGGATAAAAAGTATAACCCCAAACCCCTACCCAACGGGGATCGGGTATCCCCAACGGGGTTCGGGTATCCCCGTTATGCCTCTTTTCACATGATTGTATTTTAGTATTTTTTTATTAAAAAAAAAGGTTAAAAGTCCAAAATTATTTTGTTTTAACAATATTTTTTTAAATAAATAAAAGAAATAGAGAAAATCATTTGTTTATTACTCAAATTAAAAATAAAAAATAAACATATGAATATAATTTAAGAGATTGTTTAAGAGTTTCTAATTTCAAAGAGGTAAAATCTAATTTTAACATAAGCGGGGCGGGTTCGGGGACGGGTTCAGGGTGGGTATCAATGTCCCTGTTACCCGCCCCAAACCCATCTTTTAAAATCGGGGAAAACCCATACCCAAACCCAAACCCAAACCCAGTCAACTCGGGTTTTCCCCGTCAAAGCAGGTAGGGTTTGGGCGGGTACTCGCGGGTATGAGTTTTATTGCCATGCCTAGAGCTCATGATATGGTTGCTGAAGCTCATGTTTATGGGTCAAATGTTAAAAAATATTTTTGGGCTAATTAAAGTGATCACTACTGCTTGCTACATTTTAAATTTTATTACAATTAGAATTTTTTTGAACAAAACCCCTTAGAACTCTAGAAAAACAAGAAACCAAATATTTCTTATTTTCATATTTTTGTTGTTGCCAATAACAAGAAAAAGCTTGAAAAGTTTGATTCTAATTCTGGAAAAGGTATTTTCTTGGGATACTGTGTACATTATAAAGGATATAGAGTGTATAACTTGATGACTTAGTCTCTAGAAGAAAGTATGCATGTCGAGTTTGATGAACTTGAAAAGCAAACTATAATTGAGGATGAAGACTCTCAAAAATGATCTAAAGAGGAACACCAAAAGAATGAGAATATTGAAAAAGCTGGTACAAAAGGAACCTTTTCAAAGTACTCAGAAAGAACCAGCAATAGCTTCTCCACTTAGATGTTGGAAAATGGTTGACTATACCATCCCCTTGTTCTTTAACCCGAGAGTTCACTATAATCACAAAAGATTATACAATTTGCTTAAGCACACAAGCAAGAGACTTTAACTGACGCTCAAGCACACAAGCAAGAGACTTCAAATTGCTCAAGCATACAAGCAAGAGACTTCAACAGATGCTCAAGCACACAAGCAAGAGACTTATTCTAATTTGCTCAAGCACAAAAGCAAGAGACTTCACAAGTTGCTCAAGCACAAAAGCAAGAGACTTTGAATCTTATACAATAAGATTGGTTACAAATATACACCTAGGACTAACTCTTACAATAGTTATCAAAACAGAATGCTTTGATGTTTGAATGAAGATTTCTGAGTTTAAGTCTTTTGCAGATGTTTGCTATTGAGTTCTTTGAATTGAATGAACACTTTATTCTTGTTCTGTTGTATGCAGTTCTTTCAAGTTAAGCTCTTTTGAAATGTTCGATCATTTAACCAATCATCAATTCAAAGAGGTCTTATATTTATAGGCTCAGAAATAAAGACGTTTGAATACGACCGTTGTGAAGATCAGTTTGCCCGTTTTAAAGATGCTTAGACCATTTTTAACTTATTCCACAAATGGCAAACTGTTTCTGCTTCTTTGTTTCTCGAAGATAGTTCCTTTGCACAGAAGAGGTAACTTTAGTACCGTTGTCTTGATACTCCTTTCTTGACTTGTTGGACTGACAAAAGCAGCATCCATTTCGTCTTTGTATAGATTTAACCTGGAGGAGATATCTCTTAGACTTAATTCCATAAGATGAATATATTTTGTCATTCTTGTGTAGCTTCAGAGAGTACACTTAAATTGCTTCTGACAGACTCTTCTTGCTTCTTGGACTTTCCTTGCTTCTGAGACTCTTGTAGCTTCTGACAGACTCTTCTTCAGACTTGGTTCTCTCAGAACCTCTGAATGCTTCAGATGTGTATATTTTGCTTTGAGCTTCTCAGATTCTATCTTCATTGTTAACTGTAACGACCCGATTTTCATTTATTCGTTATATTGTATATATGTATATATTTATATATTGATATGGCGTATTATTATTATTATTATTATTATTATTATTTCGTTTTGTAGCGATTAATTAATTAGCGAGAGTATTTAGTTAATTAGACGAGTTTTTGAGAATTACACGAGTGTGGGTTATTGGGCTTTATGGCATTTGGGCCTAGTGACTCACAAATTGGGGAGAGCTATAAATAGACCAAGTTAGAGAGAGAAGTCACATTTTGTGAATTTTGTGGGAAAGTAGAGAGAAGAGCAAGAGAGAAGGAGGAGAACTAGGGCAAGAAATTTCTTGGAGATTCAAAAGCCAAGATCCGAGAATCGTCGATCTAAGGTAAGAGAGATAGTTTTCATAATCGTGAGTGACTCGAGAAAGGGGAGAATTTCGATTTCTCCGAACTCAAACTTTCTCCACTCATTTTTGTGGGATTTTTGGGATGATTTTTCTTAATGAAAGTGAAAACTAATGTTCATAGTATGTTTGATATACTCCCAACATGATGTATGAACAATTTTAATGGGTAAAAATGGGTATTTGTAGATGTTTGTTAAGATTTGTAAATGTTTATGAGTTTTTACAAATATGATAAGATTCATGAAAAATAAGTGATTGTTGGTGTTAATAAGTTACTTTCAATGTGTTTTGAACATGTGTTAACATAACCCATGCTTGGTATATTTTCTGGAGTTGAAATAAGTGATTTTTGGGTCAAAATAAGTGTTTTTGCGTCCAAAATCACATTTTCTGCATAATGGGACAGATCCTCTGCGCCTACGCGCAATTGTTTCACGCCTAGGTGCAATTCAACCTGCTTGCATTATGTCTTGCCGCGCCTACGCGCAATAGTTTCGCGCCTATGTGCAGCTTTTGTCTTTTCTGCAGGTCAGGGTTGACCAAGTGTTTACTTTTTGACGGTGTATGCACCCGGAACTTATTTCACTCGATTTTTCGCGTAGATTCCGATTCCGAAGTTAGTTTTATAAGATGAGGCTTAGTTTATGATTTTTCGCGTATATTTGCATACTTCGTATACTTTCAAGAATTGTTGATAATCGTATTCTTGATGATTGTTGATGATGTTTTAATTAATAATGATTGATGATGTTGATTGATGAATGTATGATATGTATGTATATGAATGAAGAATATTAGAATTGTGTTATTCTAATAAAGAAGTATATTAAGGTATTGTGTTATCTTAATAAAGACGGATATCGAATTTTATTTGATAAAGACGAATATTAAGATTATGTTATCTTAATAAAGACGGATATTTATAGTGTTCCATATCATAGAGTATAACTTAATATTGTGTTATATTAAGTGTTTGTGGTTGTACGAATCATTCATGCATTCATGTATTAAATAGGGATATTAGAATCTATGATTCTAATAAAGAAGTATATCGACTCGTTCGATAAAGAAGTATATCGAATTTATTCAATAAAGAAGAATATTAGAGGTGAGATACTCTAATAAAGATGTAATGGTACCACATGCATTAGATATGTCTAGGGTGGCATAGCATGAGAATTGGCATTAGATTGCATTAGGAAATGTGTGCATATACTTGATAATTGATATGTGACATTGTGTGAGTTATTTGATTGAATTTTGGTGATGAGCATTGTTTTCCAATTTGTGTTTCAATGTGCTATATGGATAATCTTATGTATGATTTAAGATTGATAGAATATGTATGATTATGTTTGTGAGAGTTAGTTATGTATGATAATATGATAAAGTGTTAAGTATATTTCTTACACTTTTATTTTGTTGGTTATGATTTACTAACTCTCTGTTTTGTGTACTTCTGGACCGTTGGGTGGTCTAGGTTTACAGGTTGTGTGCTTAATTGATGCCCAAGTGTTTGGTCAAGCTCCGCTCCGAGTGTGACACGGGGAAAGGGTTATAGTCAATCTATAGAGTTTGCTTGACTTATTGTATTTATTTTGGAAACTGTATCTTTTTGTAAAAAGGATTTTTTGTAGACGATGTTTAGGCTAATTAATCAATTAGTTAAGTTTGTTGAAGTTTGTAATACCTTAACCAAACATTTTATAAATAAATTGTGTTTTTCAGTTGCATATTTTGAAAAGATTTTAATAAAGGTAGAAATATTTAAATAACGGGTTTGGGTGTTACATTAACTGCATACTTTCATTTAAGATCATTAGTGTTCTCAATTGCATATTAATACTTTGTTATCATCAAAACTTTATCAAGCTCTTGGGGTTTGTTCTAAGAACCATTTTTGTTCTAACAATCTCCCCCTTTTTGATGATGACAAACATAAGTATTAATTGTCAATTGTTGTTGAATTAATTTATCATGTTCTCATCAGGTTTATGAGTTTTGCAAGCTCCCCCTGAGTCAGACACAATATAGGGTTAGGTTTGTAAGCTCCCCCTAAGTTTGTCCATAATTAATTAAGACAGTTTAAGAAATAATGATTATATCTTGAGATCAAAATTTCATACTTGACACTCAGAAGAGAGGTTTGCAAGTTCTCCCCCTATGTCATATAGATACAAGACAAGTTTGCAAGTTGTCTCAGAATCTACAAATGAGATCTTGTTCTTTGGGATTATAACTCTTTCCCCTTTTCAATATAAGCGCAATAAGTACTGAAACATATAAAGATTAAAGAGAGTCATTTCCTTGAATGCAGTTTCAGTCATTGTATTTCCAAAAAAATTGGTTTCAAAGCAGTTTTCTCCCTTAGTCATTAAATGCCATGCCAAATTTTCTCAATGTGAAATTCATTTAATTAACACACGTGATCTTAACTACTTATTCCATAACAACTTGAATTATTCTCTTGTATTATTCAATCAAGATTAAGATTCTCAATCTTTCTTTCTCCTCAATTAATCTCTCTCTTTTTCCCCCTTTTGTCATCAATCAAAAAGAGTTATGTGGGAAAGAGAAGTTTTACGTTTTCAAGTTGTTGTAGCCCAAGGTAGTCAAATCAAAAGTAGTTAGATGCCATGTGTCAATAAAGAAAAAGTTATTAACGCCCGTGACCTAAAACAAGCAAGTGAGGAGGTCTATAAAAGACATTATTCTTTGTCATTTTACTCATAGATGAGTAATCTAAAGAATAGAGTTTTCAAAGGAGTTCTAAAGATGAGAAGATCAACTCGCAAATTGGCAGAAACACAAAGAAAAACTCAAGAAGAGGCAGCCAAAACCAAACAGCCAATGGCTAAATCAGAGATTATAGAGATCTCTTCTGACTCAGAGAAGGCTGACCCTGATTATGCAACATTTCTGGAGACTTATACTGAAGAAACACAATCTGATGAGGTGGAATCTGAAGTTACTTGTGAGGTGGTTGAGAGTTCCAAGACACCAGAGCCACAACCAGATTCAACATCAACAGAGTCAGATGATGACTCTGATTCAACAGATTCTGAAATAGAATCTGAATAATTTGCTTTGGTGTTTTCAGTAATGTACTCATTTAATTTTGCATTAATAAAAAAATTTGCCTTTCTTAGTGTTCCTTTGAATTTGAGAGTTTGTCTTTTATTAAAAAGATTTTGTGCATATGATGGAAATATAAACTTTAGGAATTTAATCAAAATACCATGCTTAAATCAAAAGATTTGTATATCACATAGATAGGTTTAAACAAAAGAGTGGATAGACAAAATAAACACAAAAGAAAAATTCTAAGATTGTGAATCAGAACGTTGGATAAGCTGGCAAGCATTTCCAAGATCTGTTTTTGAGAGGCTTCAAAACATTCAATCTTATCATTCATTATGTTCAATCTTTCATCTTGAGCATCCATCCTTCTTCTTAGATCTTGATCTCCAGTAGATTCTACCATGCATATTCACTAGTAGAAAAAACACTTTTTACATCTGCCAAAAAACACTTTTTACATCTGACGGTTCTCAGATGTAGACGCACGAGATGTAGAAAGAATATACTTTTTACATCTGACTCACGTCTGATGTAAAAACAACACTAGATGTAAAATATGACCAAGTCCACCAGATGTAAAATATTTACTTTATTTAATTTTATTTTTTTAAATCCTGTTTTTTTTAATTATTTTAAATCCATTTTTTTTAATTTTAAAAATCTCAAAATACCACTACAATTCAACATTCAACCAAAACCATTACAACATATAATAAAATGTTTCAACATTCAACAAACATATCAAATGTCATTACAATATCAAATGTCATTACAATTCAACTTAACCAAAATACCAAAATACAAATCAAAACATTGTCATAATTAATAATAATCCATTGTATCATCATAATTAATACTAATCAAAACACAAACATAACTATAGCTCCTAAGCTGGCATCATCATAATCTACCTTAGGATTAAATAGGTCAAGAAAACAAGTTGCCCAGCAGTTTCACAAATCATATAGCTCCTCCTATGTTCAGTATAATGCCATTTAGTATAGACGCCTCTCCAAAAGTAGACATCGAAAGAGATATGAACCTTGGTTTGTTATCAGAAATAATCTATATCAAACTGAAACTGGTTAGCCTTGTATCATATTATACAAGTTTCCCAGAAAATATGAAATTTTAAACTATTATACCCGAGGATTATAGCGTTGAATACCAGCTTCTGATAGGAACTTGTCCAATACATTAGTGTGAGATTTTATTTGTCCAAAATATACTTGCTCCTGTATTCTCTGAGTCTCATCATTCAAGGCATTTTGTAGAGCCTCCTGGTAAAATCAATTGCAAATATACTGCAGAAAATAGTGAGAATATTTACTGCGCATAGTTTTAGATGATTCGGAACAATGTCAACATATGTTCGCAAACAGCTTATCCATAGTACAATTATGTCATTTTAATCCAAATAAGAAAGAAAAAAAAACTAAATTGGAAGCTTACAGACAAAATAGAGCGGTGTATAAGAAAAAGAAATAAGGCTTTTAATTTGTTTTCTCTATTAAAAAGGTAGGGATGAAACATATAGAAGTCCCGTGAATTCTCTTGCAAAATAGGTCAATGGCTTCATTCGTAATAATTCCTTGAATTCTTAAGTTAGTGATTATCTAGATATTGCAGTTATAGGAAATGAGAAGAATAGAAAGAAATGTGAATCATATGTGAGACAAAACATAAAACTCGACAGATTCAGAAGCTGAACTTGGACGGGTACTTTCATGACAGACAGAAGAATATGCATATGAAATATGTAACTTGATCTGTCAATTTTCTCCTGATATGTGCTCTTCAGGATTTCAATCACGTTGATCTTGTGTATAATTTTTTCGATTTTGAATCTTAAATAAAAGCAGCAATACAATAAGGTAGTAGAAACACCGTGAAAGAAGATAGCTTATACTGAAAACAATTCCATACATTGAAGGTGAAAAAACACAAGAAGGGGGGTTGAATTGTGTTTTGAAAAATAATTCTTTTCTAGCTATGAGATTGTAAAGCAGCGGATAAAAGAAGCTAGTCAGAAAGTAAAACACAAATAAAACAGTGAGAGAGAGAGAAGAGAGTGCACACACAAAATTTATACTGGTTCCTCTCACAAAACGAGAGTAGTCCAGTCCCCTTGCACTTCCAAGGGATTTCACTATAATCTCACAAGATTACAATTCTAATGCTCTAAGTCACACAAGACAGAGAGACTTCCTTGCTCTAGGTCACACAAGACAAAGAGACTTCCTTGCTCAAAGTCACACAAGACTAAGAGACTTCCTTGCTCAAATCACACAAGATAAGAGACTTCACACACTAACTTAATACACAGATTAAGTAGGACTGAAAGTTCTAAGCTAGACTCTCTTAACAACAGTTCAGAGCCTAACAATATCAAAAGATATTTGACTTAGAAATTACACAAGAAAGAAACAATTCACAGCTTGAATACAAAGTAAATCTTTCTGAGTTTTAATATTTTGCAGTAGTCTTTCTTTCAGCAGCTTTCAGTTGTCTTCTCTCAAGTTGAATGTCTTCTATTTATACTCTAAGTATAATGACGTTGAGAAAGGACCGTTGGTAGTACAATCTTCTTTTGCTGAGCTGGATTTGATTATTTCTTCCAAAAGGAGCAAGTCAATTCCACTACTTCTTTTTGTCAAATGGCGCTTCAGTAAATTAGGTAAAATAATACAGAATACTGCACGCTCCATTTGATGATAAGATTGTTGTACTATTCCATTAGTTATGAACTGTCTTTCTTCAGAGAGTGTTCATTCAGAATCTTGTAATAACATTTCATTGATCTTCTGAATGGTGTACGCAAGCTTCAGGACATGTTTCTCTCTTTGGCATCTGAGGACTTCTTCAGAGGCTCTGAAGCTTCTTGCTTTTCAAAGTCTAAACTCTTCAAACTGTGTCCTTCAGAGGCTCAATTGATGATCTGAGTGAATACGTTTTTTACTTTGTTCCTGTACACTAGATCATTAATTAGTAATACCAATTGTTCATTTAATACCTTGTTATCATCAAAACTTAGGGTGTTTTATTAACTAAAACTCATTTTGTTCCAACAATCTCCCTCTTTTTGATGATGAGAAATATAAGGTATTTAATACAATTGTTGTTGATTAATTTAATTATGTCAACATCAGGTTGTTGAGGTTTGTAAGCTCCCCATGAGTCTAATAAATCATTAGGGTTAGGTTTGCAAGCTCCCCCTAAGTTTTATCCATAATTAAGTTGAATCAGTATATGAACAATTTGATAAACTTGATTGTATCTACATACTTAACTCTCAGAGTGTGAGGTTTGCAAGCTCAACTCCTGAGTCTGATAAAAATAATTAAGAGCACAATCTTAACTACCTTCATCTATGCAAACACAATTATGTTTATTAATTTGCTCACCTCATCAATTAAGTTCATAAACATTAAGCATAGATATGAAAGAGATTAGATTCTTATTTTTATGGCAGTTTCAGATTCTTATTGAGTAGATATTAAAAAATACTACTGACAATTGTACAACATATTACTCCCCCTTTTGTCATTATCAAAAAGAAATTAAAAACAAAGCAAAAGGATAAGTAATAAACAGAAAGTGCAATAAATAGAATCCTAAGGGTTTTTGGACAAGAAAAGAGTGAGAAGCTGTTGAAGCTTGGATTTAGATGCTCTTGTATATGCCACAAGCTCCAGAAGCTTATCATCTTGTTGATCAAGTGAATGGTTCTAGTAAGTTCAGAATCCTTTTCGTCTTGTCTGAATTCCCTTCCTCTTCCTTATCCACATGTGGTGCAGAGTCTGGTTGACTTGGACCACTAGGTGAATGAGTCAAATGATCATCTGTAGTATCAACTCTATCATTTATTGCAATATCATTATCTATAAGCATCTCAGGTGTTGTTATAGGTGATGAAGGTTTTGGAGACTCTGATGGAATTGATATGGCTGGTTCAGATGATGTGACATTTTGTGGTTCAGAGGTTCGATGGATAGGAGAAACTCTGAAAGATGTCTCCTTCAGAATCTCTTCCTCAGTGAGAATTATGGGTGATGGTTGAGGGATTGTAACAGTGGATGGTTGAGCTATTTCCTCCTCAGGAATATGCTTAGCTCTGGGTTTAAATCGTTCAAAACCTACTATGATTTCATCACACATTGAGTCAGAAGACTCTGAATCAGAGTCTGAAACATTGATATATTCAGGTTCAGAGGTTGTGGGATAGATGGTATTAAGGGGTTGGACATTTTCTAGGATTGATGCTTCAGATATTTTATTGCAATAATCAAAAGAATTGTTAATACCTGCATCTAACCTTTTTCTCTTCTCTCCCATAGTGGTGCAGTGCTTTGTACGAGGTTTTCTGATAACCTTTGCACGCATCAAGTCTTCAACAACAACAGGTTCTGCATCCACATGATTTGTACCACCTTGTTCTTCAGCCATAGTGTCGTCAACCTCTTGTTGTTCATCAACCATTGTTATCCTCTTCAACCATGATATCCTCTTCATAATCACTGAAAAGGTGTTGAAAGATATAGGCAAGTAGATTCATTGGCCTTTTTGCAGATAGGAAATAGATGAAGTGTCTCTGATCCCAATTCAGAGAGTCATTACCAGTATCCTTAGGAAGAATTGAAGAGAAAACAATCTTGGCAAGAACTTTTTATATATCATTCAATTGACCAACTTTATTTGACATCTTCTGACTTTCTTCCAGATGCTGCAGAGTAGAGTCTGACTATTCCAGAGTTGGGAAGTTCCATCATTTTAGCCAGATTGCTTCTTGTTAAGATAACTGGAAATCCACCAATACTAGAACGTATTTCTGTTTCTATGAATTTCCTCAGACCTAATTCAACTCTTGATTTTCCCTTATTCTCCATTGGATTCTGATCAATTACACGTTGAAGTTCTGCATTCGCATCCACCAAAGTAACTACTTCACTTTTCCTCCAGAAATCATACACTAAGTTTGAATAGATAGGACCATTTAACATATCAAAGTAGTGTTCCCAGCCTTGTTCAACAAAGAACTGTTTATAGTCATGCCCATTGACTCTTAAAGCTTCAAAGTCTACTGGTTTTTCCATAACCAATTTAATGTCTTCAAAGCGAAGATCCATTGTAGCATCCTTGAGATAAGAATCTTCAGTGTAGATATTAATTGGGATGTCCTCTGGAAACCTTAATTGAGACGATGAACTTGCCATTTCTGAGGTTTAAGAATTGGGTTTTGCTAATTTGAGGGAGAAAGAATATGTTCTGGGTTTTAGAGAATGAAAAATGTTGGATGTGAGAGTGAACTTGTGTGAAAGTGAGTAAGTGATTTTGAAAAATTCTAATTGAAATAATCATGAGGGAGTACAGTCGTTGCATTAAAGAATTTCGTCATAAACTGCCTTTACTCTAACCAATCACAGACTGTGAGTAAAGACAACGTAATTGACACGTGTACTCCACTTGGCTAAAACACTTCAGAGTTTAAAAACTTTCAGCTTCTGAAAACCTTTCAGAATATAAATAGTTCAGAGGCTGAATTTACAATTTTGTTTTCAGAGCTTGTTTTCTTCAGAGACTAAAGACATGTTCAGATTCTTTTTAATAAAATCTAATCTTTCAAATGCTAAGGGTTTTATAAATATATCAGCCCATTGTCTTTTAGTTTCATTGTATTGAATATTTAGACTACCCTTCTGAACAAGGTCTCTTATAAAATGATGTTTGATTTCAATGTGTTTTGCTCTTAAATGCAAAATTGGATTTTTAGAAAGTTGAATAGCTGCAGTGTTATCACAGAAAAGTGGAATATTGTGACTATTAACTTTATAATCCTCTAACTGATATCTCATCCAGAGTAGTTGTGTACAACATTTGGCTGGTGATATGTATTCTGCTTCTGCTGTAGACAAAGCTATAGTAGTTTGTCTTTTGCTGGCCCAAGATATGAGATTCTCTCCAACAAATTGACAATTGCCACTTGTGGATTTCCTCTCTATCTTGTCTCCAGCAAAGTCAGCATCACAAAATTCTACCAGCTTATAATCATTTGATTTCTTATAAAATAAGCCAAGATTTGTGGTTCCCTTCAGATATCTAAAGATTTTCTTTACAGCAGTAAGATGAGATTCTCTAGGATCTGATTGGAATCTAGCACACAAACAGACACTGAATAAAATAGCAGGCCTTGATGCAGTTAGGTAAAGTAGAGAACCTATCATACCTCTATATAGCTTCTGATCTACTTTGCTTTCTGATTCATCTTTGCTGAGACTGCTTGTTGGATGCATTGGTGTTGTCATTGGTTTGCAGTCTTCCATGTTGAATTTCTTCAGCAGCTCCTTTGTATACTTGGTCTGATGAATGTAGGTTCCATCTTTGTTTTGGTTGATTTGAATTCCCAGAAAGAATTTCAGCTCTCCCATCATGCTCATTTCAAATTCTTAATGCATAATCTTAGAAAATTCCTTGCACAAAGATGGATTAGCAAATCCAAAAATAATGTCATCAACATAAATTTGAATAATTAAAATGTCATTCTTAAATATTTTACTAAAGAGAGTATTATCAACTTTGTTGAGTTTTGAAGATTGGCTTCATTTTTGGTAAAATAAGTCTGAGGCCAAATGTGGGTACCAATGCAGTAACATTGGGAACCACGGCCTGATAACGCGCCTTATCCTTATCTTGATCTAGCGCGCGGATATGTTTGAAGGATTGAAGAAACAAACTTGCGCTTCCTTATTCAACAAGGAACAAGTTTGTTAGCTGAAGATTGAAGATCTACAGCTGGAGTTTAAAAGGATAAAAACAAATCAAATATTATTTGTTTGGTAAAAGATAAAAACAAATCAATATTATTTGTTTGGTAAAAGATAAAAACAAATCGATATTATTTGTTTGTTAAAAGATAAAAACAAAACAATATTATTTGTTTGGTCAAAGAGGATCGTTGATCTAAAGCGGAAGATTTAAATAGATAAAACAAACAAATATTAATTGTTTGTGTAACAAATTATCTTTTTGTGCAAACGAATTTAAATCAAAAGATTAGTTTGCAACAAACGATCCTATTCTTCATGAAGCCAAGGAGATTCAAGACTCTATATAAAGAAGCAAGCTTCATTCGTTGAAGAGTACCTGAAACACATTGAAGATACAAACGCTATAGAGCGATTGAGAAGTTTTAGGCTTAGGATTTAGTTTTAGATCCTAGTTATTCTTTTGAGTATCACAATTGATACTTGATTAAGAATAAGGTGTTCACTCTTAAGCTTTTAAGCATAGAGTGTGATTAAGTTTTAGAACAGAATTAAAAATCTACAGGTTGTGTGGTTGAGGGGAAGTGAGAGGGGTCTCATACTTAGAACGTTCTTAAGTAGAAATCTATACGGGTAGTTGCTAGGTGATAAGCTGTAAACAGGGCGTTTGCGGAGAGCTTTGAATTACGTTACCATAGTGGATTTCCTTCCTGGATTGGTATCCCCCAGAGTAGGTGAGTTGCACCGAACTGGGTTAACAATAACTTGTGTTATTTAAATTCTGTTGATTTATTATTGTGTGTCCAGGAGGACCAGTGTTGCAACATCGTGCACCACATTGGTCCCTCGCGTGCCAGAATTTCAATTGGTATCAGAGCAGACACCCTAGGTGATTGGGTGAGCTCCAGGGAAGATACTTTCTGGCAAGATGGACAGAGAAAGAGGACACATGAACAGACCACCACTTCTGGATGGCTCTAACTTTGACTATTGGAAATCAAGGATGATTGCATTCTTAAAATCACTTGATAGTAGGACTTGGAAAGCAGTCCTCAAAGGATGGGAACATCCCAAGGTCAAAGATGTTAATGGAGCCGATACTGAATAATTGAAACCAGAAGAAGAATGGAATACTACTGAAGATGCACTAGCACTGGGGAACTCAAAAGCATTGAATGCTTTATTCAATGGAGTTGACAAGAACATGTTCAGGCTGATCAAACAATGCATGACAACCAAAGAAGCTTGGGAAATCCTCATCACAGCTCAGGAAGGAACAAGCAAAGTGAAGATGTCTAGACTCCAAATGCTAACCACCCAGTTTGAAGGTCTGAAGATGAAAGAAGAAGAAACAGTGCATGACTTTCACATGAGCATACTTGATTATGCAAACACCTTTGATTCTTTAGGTGAGAAAATACCTGAAGAAAAATTGGTAAGGAAACTCCTCAGATCCTTACCACCCAGGTTTGACATGAAAGTCACTGCCATCGAGGAATTCAGAGAAATAGAAAGCATGAAGCTGGATGAATTAGTAGGTTCCCTTCAAACCTTTGAACTCTCTATGAAGGATAGAACTGAAAAGAAAAACAAGAGCATTGCTTTTGTGTCTAATACTGATGAAGAGTCAGAGAGTGACAAAGAAGCTGATGAAAACATCTCGGAGGCCTTAGTATTACTGGGAAAACAATTCAACAAAATACTAAGGAGGACAAGGCCAAGGACCAATGTGAAGCACATCCATCCCGACATCAGCAAACAGGGAAATATGTCAAGGAAACCAAGAACTGAAGATAGAAACATTCAAGGCAGAGGAGTTCAATGCCATGAATGTGAAGGTTATGGACATATCAAGGCAGAATGTCCAACCTATCTGAAGAAACAGAAGAAAGGCCTAAATGTTATATCATGGTCTGATGAAGAATCTGAAAGTGACAATGAAGCAACCAAGTCAGTAAATGCCATGACTGGAAGATGCGAGTCTGATTCAGATTCTGATGAAGATGTTTCCTACAATAAACTTGTTGCAACCTACAAGGAGTTGTGCATCAAAAGTGGAGAACTTTGCAAAACAAATGAGGAGCAAAGGAAGACCATTGCCCAACTTGAAAAAGAAAAGCAAGTGCACCTGTCTACCATAGCTAATCTTGAGAATGAAGTAAGCATGCTAAAATCCCAGTTTGAAAGCATGGATAAACAACTCAGATTGCTAAACAACGGCACTGACAGGTTAGATGGTATTCTGGAAGCAAATAAACGGACCAAGCAAGGCAAATGATTGGGTTATCATTCCCCAAAGAAACAAGCCTCTGGACCTGCCAAGAAATTTGCACCGCACCTTTGGTATGGAACCAGAAAGCAGGGTCAAATGTTTCCACATCCGGCACCACACCAGAGAAGGTCCAGATAGTGCCAACATCATGGACCACATCAGCGACCTCCAAGGTATGAATCATGGAGATGCTACTACTGTGGAAAGTTTGGACACATAAAAGCTCAATGCTATAAGCTTCATGGGTATCCATACAAAGGAAGACAAGTCAGCCCACCTCCGAAAAAGGCTGAAAAGAAGAAGTTTTGGAAGACTAAATCCAATGTTGAAATCAAAGCCCTTATTTCTCACACATCCTTCAAAGTCTCCTCAAAAGAAGATTGGTACTTTGATAGTGGATGCTCTAGACACATGACTGGTGAAAAGAAATACCTCAATGAAATAAATCCATACACCACCAGTTTTGTGACCTTTGGAGATGGAGCAAAAGGAGAAATCAAGGGGATTGGAAATCTAATCAACAAAGGATTACCAAAACTCAATGATGTTCTATTGGTAAAAGGACTAACTGCTAACTTGATAAGCATAAGTCAGTTATGTGACCAAGGGCTGAAGGTGAACTTCACCAAGAATGAATGTTTGATCACTAATGACAAAAATACAGTGATCATGAAGGGAGCAAGATCCAAGGATAATTGCTACCTATGGATTCCTCAGGAAACAACACACTCATCTATCACTAATCTACTTAGCAAGGAGGATGAAGTAAGGTTGTGGCACCAAAAGCTTGGGCATTTGCATCTCAAAGAAATGAAGAGGATTATAGCTGAAGATCCCATAAGAGGAATACCCAAGCTCAGTATTGAAGAAGGAAGCATATGTGGAGAGTTTCAAGTAGGGAAGCAGACCAAAATGTCGCACCCAAGGTTGGAACATCAGACCACAACCAAGGTACTTGAACTACTTCATATGGACTTGATGTGACCAATGCAAGTTGAAAGTCTTGGAGGCAAGAGGTATGCCTTTGTGGTAGTGGATGATTTCTCTAGGTACACTTGGATAAACTTCATTAGACAGAAGTCAGATACATTTGAAGTGTTCAAGGAGCTGTGTCTAAAGATGCAAAGAGAAAAGGGATTTGGAATTGTCAAAATCAGAAGTGATCATGGAAAGGAGTTTGAAAATTCCAAGTTCTCTGAGTTCTATTCCTCTGAAGGAATAAGTCATGAATTCTCAGCACCAATTACACCTCAACAAAATGGTGTGGTAGAAAGGAAGAATAGAACCTTGCAAGAATCAGCTCGTGTGACGTTACATGCCAAGGATCTCCCTCAAAACTTCTGGGCAGAAGCCACGAACACTGCATGCTATGTTCATAATCGTGTCACACTCAGAAAAGGTACCACTACCACTCTCTATGAACTCTGGAAAGGAAGAAAGCCAACAGTGAAATACTTTCATGTCTTTGGAAGTAAATGCTACATACTAGTTGATAGAGAACAGAGGAGAAAGATGGACCCCAAGAGTGATGAAGGTATCTTTCTTGGCTACTCAACTAATAGCAAGGCATATAGAGTCTTTAACAACAGGACCAGAACCATGATGGAGTCCATAAATGTTGTTATTGATGACTCTCCTGGAGTAAAGGTACCAGAGGTGGTCCCTAATGTTGACACATCAGGGCCCCTGATCGACAGCACTGAAGATCAAGAGACTCAAGAAGGAATTGACTCAGAAACAAAAAGTCAACCGTTCAAGAAAGGTCCATCTATCAGAGTTCAGAAGAATCATCCCAAAGAACTCATCATTGGAAATCCAGATCAAGGCATCACTACAAGGAGATCTAATGAGCTAGTGGCCAACTCATGTTTTGTCTCCAAAATTGAACCAAAGAATGTGAAAGAAGCTCTCACAGATGAATTTTGGATCAAAGCAATGCAAGAGGAGCTGAATGAGTTCAAGAGGAATGAAGTATGGGACTTAGTTCCTAGACCCAAAGGTGTAAATATCATTGGAACCAAGTGGGTTTACAAGAACAAGTCTGATGAGAAGGGAACTATCACCAGAAACAAAGCAAGACTAGTTGCTCAAGGTTATACTCAGATTGAAGGAGTAGACTTTGATGAAACATTTGCTCCAGTAGCATGCCTTGAGTCCATAAGGTTACTATTAGGAGTTGCGTGTATTCTAAGGTTCAAATTGTTCCAGATGGATGTAAAGAGTGCCTTCCTAAATGGGTACCTTAAGGAAGAAGTATATGTGGAGCATCCTAAAGGGTTTGTAGATCCCCACCTATCAGATCATGTATACAAACTAAAGAAGGCGCTTTATGGCCTAAAGCAAGCTCCAAGGGCATGGTATGAAAGATTGACAACATACCTGGTGAAGAATGGCTACAGGAAGGGAGAGACAGACAAAACCTTGTTTGTCAAAGAAGAAAAAGGAAAGCTCATGATTGCACAAATTTATGTGGACGATATTGTCTTTGGAGGAATGTCAGACACAATGGTTCAACATTTTGTCCATCAGATGCAATCTGAATTTGAGATGAGCTAAGTAGGAGAGCTGACCTACTTCCTAGGACTTCAAGTCAAGCAAATGGAAGACACAATATTCATCTCTCAAAATATTGTGAAGAAGTTTGGAATGGAGAATGCTAGTCACAAAAGGACTCCTGCAGCAACACACTTAAAACTCACCAAAGATGAGAAAGGTGTTGATGTAGATCAAAATCAGTATAGAAGCATGATAGGAAGCCTTCTATATCTCACTGCTAGTAGGCCAGACATTTCCTTTGCAGTTGGAATATGTGCTAGATATCAAGCTGCACCAAAGATGAGCCACCTCACACAAGTCAAGAGAATTCTCAAGTATGTGAGTGGAACATGCAACTATGGGATCATGTACTCCCATGGTGAAGACTCAAAGTTGATTGGGGTACTGTGATGCAGACTGGGCAGGAAGTGCAGATGATAGGAAGAGTACCTCAGGTGGATGTTTCTTTTTGGGGAATAACTTAATCTCCTGGTTCAGTAAGAAACAAAATAGTGTATCACTATCCACAGCTGAGGTAGAGTATATTGCAGCTGGTAGTAGCTGCTCTCAGATCCTATGGATGAAGCAGATGCTAAGTGAGTACAATGTGGGGCAAGATGTTATAACACTGTACTGTGACAACTTAAGTGCTATAAATATTTCCAAGAATCCTATTCAGCATAGTAGGACAAAGCACATTGATATAAGGCATCACTTCATTAGGGATTTGGTGGAAGAAAATATTGTGACCTTGGTACATGTGACTACTGAAGGTCAAATTGAAGATATATTTACCAAGGCATTGGATGCAACACAATTTGAAAGGCTCAGTGGCAAACTTGGAATTTGCCTTTGTGAAGACTTGTAGCAACTACAGTTGGTGATGTGTGCAACAATTCCACTTTCCCTCCATTTATTGTTGCACGCAAATTCAAACCCACCATCATTACCTCCACTACCCAAAACACGCCACCTACCAAAACCTTTCACCTTCGATACATCCTCCCTCAGCCAACAACCTTCGCCTATAAATACCATTCATCTCCCATTCATCAAACTTTTCCATAAACCTCTCACCTTCAAAAAACCCTTTCGCATCCACTTCATCTCTCCAACCCGAAACCTTCGTACCAACATCATCACCATGACCAACTCCACTGAAGCTACACCGAGCAAAAGTCAAGCATTCAATTCACCGTCGCAATCGCAAAACCCAGATTTGCTCCAAACTGATACTAACGAGCAAAACTCTGTCATGATGGAAGTTGAGAATCATCCACTCAACACTGTTCACCCATCAGAAGTAAAGGTGAAGAAGTCTAAGAAGAAGAAGAAGAGATCGTCAAAGAAAGAAGATAAAGATTCTGGGTCGATTAAACGATCAAAGAAAGAAAAGAAAAGATTGAAATCGAAGATCTCTGGATCAAAGACTGTTCACACAATGACCAGTTTATACATCGATCCACTTGAAGACAAGCATGCAAGACCTGATGTCGAAACTTCAGAGAGGATGGAAGTTGAAAAGACTGTACAGGTTGAAGAAGAAGCAGAAAGGTCAACCCATGAGAAAGAAGGCTCTGACCAAGTCAATGAAGAGTCAAACCCCAATGACTCAAAAGACTCACCAAAAGTGAGTGATGATGCTGAACCTAAGAAGGTTGTGGACCAAATGCTTGAAGATCTGAACAATCAAGCAACTGGGTCAACTGTGGAACCTAATGTTGGCACATTGGTTCCGGAAGGAGAACATGTACAGGACACTGTTCCAGATTCACCAGAGAACACCACTGCGTCTGGTGATAAGCAATTGACTGCTGATGAAGGCTCCAAGGGTGACACTTAGTCTAAAAAGAGTGAAGAACCTGAGGAAAGAGAAGAAGGAGAGAAGAATGCTGGAGACAAGGATAAGGATGACCACCCTGACCTTGTGGATGTGGAAACCTATACAGAGAATCCACCATCTGAGAAGACTGCTACTCAGAGTATTGCGAGGAGGACAAGGAGTGCTAGAGCTGTGGTGAGTACAAGCACAGCAGAGACTCCTGTGAAGAAGACTGTGAAGAAACCAGCAAGTTATCTACCAACCAGGCCAAAGAGTACACCTCCGAAGAAGCCTGCTCTCAAAAGAAAGGCTCCCCCATATGAGTCTGATTCTGACTACGATGTGGAGTACAATGTCACTGACATTGGTGACTCAAAAGAAGAGGCAAGTCCTAAGGCGAGTCAGAATGCACTTACACTTGCAGCCTCTGGAAGGAAGAAGTTCAAGGGCAAGAAGATCCCTCAGAATATTGGCGAAGCACCAATGGATAACATATCTTTTCACTTTGTTACTGGTGTGCAAAGATGGTCTTATGTCTACAACAGAAGGCTAGGGCTTGAGAGAGAGCTAAGCAAGGAAGCCTTGAAGAACAGGGATGTGATGAACCTGATTAAGAAGGCTGGACTGAGGAGGACTGTGATTGAGTTTGGAGACTGCTTTGAAAAGCTGGTTAAGGAATTTTTGGCAAACATTCCTGAAGATTGTGATGACCCTATGAGCAGGGAATATCAAAAGGTGTATGTTCGAGGCAAGTGTGTGAATTTCTCCCCCACTGTGATCAACAAGTACCTTGGCAGAAGTGAAGAACCTCAACCAAAGTTAGAGGTGTCTGATAATGAAGTGTGCAAGGCCATCATTGGAAATCAAGTGAAGATTTGGCCTAGGAAAGGGAAGTTGTCTGCAACAAAATTGACACCCAAGTATGCCATCCTCAACAGAATTGGAGCTGCAAACTGGGTACCCACTTCCCACACTTCAGATGTGGCTACGGGTTTGGCTAGGTTTATTTATATCATTGGTAACAAACTATCATATGATTTTGGAACCTATATCTTTGAAAAGATTATGAAGGAAGCCAAGACCTTTGCTACCAAGTTGCCAATACCTTTTCCTAGTTTGATATGTGGTATAATTCTGACCCAACACCCTGAAGTCATTAGAGATAACATTGTCTGCAAGAGGAACTCTCCTCTCATCATCAGTGCAAAGATGCTGGAGGGGTTGAATGTGGTAGCTGATGTTGGGACATCCAGGACTACTGCTGAGACAGGGAAGATGACTAGGAAGCAGATGATTGCCCAGCTGAAGGAGAATAGATCCAAGCTAGATGCTGTGATTAAGGCACTAGAACTTGAGGAAAGCCAAGCTGAGGAGGAGTTTGAGGCTGATTTGAATGCTGGGAATGATGAAGACACTGATCAGGAAGAAAAGAATGACACTGATGCAGTGGTGGAAACTGACAGTGAAGGCTTTTGAAGACTCCCTGGATTTTTACAGACTTTTTTTATGTATTTTTTGGGCTACGCCCTGGATTTGATGCACTATCTGTGCTATGGTCTGTAATATGCACTCTGCTATATCTACTGTTATTATCTGGTTTTCTACTATGCAGGATATTTGACTTTATTTGTCAAAATTTTATGGCTAAAAAGGGGGAGTAACATCCTAGCTTTTTTGGTCGGAGGTGGGCAAAAATGTGTTGCACATTGCCACCTGCAGTAGCATAGATAATATGTCTATGGAAATGACATATGAAAAGCAGCTCTGATCAGCTCTGAAACCACATGAAGACCAATATTACTCTGATAAGGCAAATAGGAGTAGTATATGTATGTGTGGTTGTTTATATACCTAAAGTATCTGATCTGATATTTAGGGGGAGTGAGATATATATATGCATGGAGAGGGCAAGAATACAGGGGGAGTAGAATATATATATATCTGAAGATGTTGTGTATGCATGTGAGAATTTATTTTTCTCAAATGAAGATGCATACTGAATGTGAAGTCAAATGTCACCACATCCTGCAAAGTGACTTTGAACTTCACTAGAGAATTTATTTTTCTCAACTGTTAAAGGAATTTATTTTTCCTTGATTAATCTCTGAGAGAACTTATGTTCTCAGTCTGAGGAAGTTTATTTCTTCCTAAGAGATTGATTTGTGAGAGTTTATTTCTCTCATGTGTGTGTGAGGCCAAGACTACAAGAATCCGCTGCAGGCCTCTGATGAGTTTATCTTCCCAGAACAAGTGGCTAGGCGCTAGATTATTTTAGCCCAAAAATTTGCCAAAGGGGGAGATTGTTGAGTTTTGAAGATTGGCTTCATTTTTGGTAAAATAATCCTGAGGCCAAATGTGGGTACCAATGCAGTAACATTGGGAACCACGGCCTGATAACGCGCCTTATCCTTATCTTGATCTAGCGCGCGGATATGTTTGAAGGATTGAAGAAACAAACTTGCGCTTCCTTATTCAACAAGGAACAAGTTTGTTAGCTGAAGATTGAAGATCTACAGCTGGAGTTTAAAAGGATAAAAACAAATCAAATATTATTTGTTTGGTAAAAGATAAAAACAAATCAATATTATTTGTTTGGTAAAAGATAAAAACAAATCGATATTATTTGTTTGTTAAAGGATAAAAACAAATCAATATTATTTGTTTGGTCAAAGAGGATCGTTGATCTAAAGCGGAAGATTTAAAAAGATAAAACAAACAAATATTAATTGTTTGTGTAACAAATTATCTTTTTGTGCAAACGAATTTAAATCAAAAGATTAGTTTGCAACAAACGATCCTATTCTTCATGAAGCCAAGGAGATTCAAGACTCTATATAAAGAAGCAAGCTTCATTCGTTGAAGAGTACCTGAAACACATTGAAGATACAAACGCTATAGAGCGGTTGAGAAGTTTTAGGCTTAGGATTTAGTATTAGATCCTAGTTATTCTTTTGAGTATCACGATTGATACTTGATTAAGAATAAGGTGTTCACTCTTAAGCTTTTAAGCACAGAGTGTGATTAAGTTTTAGAACAGAATTAAAAATCCACAGGTTGTGTGGTTGAGGGGAAGTGAGAGGGGTCTCATACTTAGGACGTTTTTAAGTAGAAATCTATACGGGTAGTTGCTAGGTGATAAGCTGTAAACGGGGCGTTTGCGGAGAGCTTTGAACTACTTTACCATAGTGGATTTCCTTCCTGGATTGGTATCCCCCAGAGTAGGTGAGTTGCTCCGAACTGGGTTAACAATGACTGTGTTATTTAAATTCTGTTGATTTATTATTGTGTGTCCAGGAGGACCAGTGCTGCAACATCGTGCACCACATTGGTCCCTCGCGTGCCAGAATTTCAAACTTGACCTTTTTGAAAACCTTTTTCAACTAAAAAATTACTCAGCCTTTCACACCAAACTCTGGGAGCTTGTTTCAGACTATAGAGTGATTTCTTATGTCTATAAACATGGTCAGGATGTGATGCATCCTCAAAACCAGGAGGTTGTTTGACATATACTTCTTCAGAAATGTAACCATTTAAGAATGCACTTTTAACATTCATTTGATATAAAATTATATTGTGATGTGTAGCATAGAAAAGAAGTAATCTAATAGCCTCAAGTCTAGCAACTGGAGCAAATGTTTCAGTATAGTCAATCCCCTCTTGTTGACTATACCCTTGAGCTACTAGTCTTGCCTTATTACGAACGACTTCTCCTTGTTCATTTAGCTTGTTTCTGTAGACCCATTTTGTTCCAATAATGTTCTTCTGAGAGGGTTTGGGTACTAAGCTCCATACTTTATTCCTTTCAAATTGGTTTAACTCTTCTTGCATTGCTACAATCCATGCATCATCAGCTAGTGCTTCATCAGTTGAACTTGGTTCCACCATGGAGATTAATCCAATTAATGAGTCATCATTTATTTCTGAAGCTTGATCTAGTTTTCCTTGGACTATCCTTGTTACCCAAGATTAGCTCTTCAGGATGTGAAGATTTGTATTTGAAAGAATGCTTTGATTGTTCAACTCTGCTTGGACTGCTTCTATTATGAACATAACATGCTGTGTTTACAGCCTCTGCCCACAGATACTTGGCAATGTTAGTCTTATGCATCATGGTTCTGGCCATTTCTTGCAGAGTTCTATTCTTTCTCTCTACAACTCCATTTTGCTGTGGAGTTCTAGGAGAAGAGAACTCATGTAAGATGCCATATTTTTCACAAAATTTTTCAAACATTTCATTTTCAAATTCACCACCATGATCACTTCTAACTTTTAAAATGTGTAAACCCTTTTCTTTTTGTATCTGTGTGCAAAAACTACTAAAGACATCATATGCATCATCCTTATTTCTGAGAAATTTAACCCAAGCCCATCTACTGTAATCATCAACAATGACTAATCCATATTTCTTCCCATTGATTGAGGTTGTGCTCACAGGACCAAACAAATCAATGTGAAGCAGCTCTAAGGGCCTAGAGGTAGAGACAACATGTTTAGGTTTAAAAGAAGTTTTCACACTCTTTCCTTTTTGGCAGGATCCACAAAGAGCATCTGAGTGATAGTGAAGCTTAGGTAGGCCTCTGACAAGGTCAAATTTGCTAAGCTTAGAGATTAACCTCCAGTTAGCATGACCTAACCTTTTATGCCATACCCACTTCTCTTCACTCAGAGTTAGCAAGCATTTGACCTCTTGGTCTTCCAAATCAGAAAGGTTTATTTTATACACATTGCCTACTCTCTTACCTTTGAACACTATGGACTTATCAGATTCTCTAATTATAGTACATGATCCCTTATCAAAATTAACCACAAACCCATTGTCACAAAATTGACTAATGCTAAATAGGTTGTGTTTGAGTCCATCTACAAACCATACATTCTTAATTAAAAGGGAGGAGTTACCTACAATACTTGTACCTTTGATTTTTCCTTTCTGGTTACCTCCAAAGCCAACTGTTCCACCATCTTCAAGGTTTAATGATGTGAACATTTTCTTATTACCAGTCATGTGCCTTGAACAACCACTATCCAGATACCACGATTGATTACCATTTTCTTTCAGTCTGGATAGCTGTAGAATAAACAAGGTCAATCATTGTAATAATACTCTCCACATTCATTGTGAAGTTCTCTCCAATACTCATTAGCTTTCTCCACATCAGCAGCTTTGGAAGTAAAGTAATGTTTGGGAACATAAGCTTTCCTTCCATGGCTGATCACTAGCGTCCATTCATCTGATTTGAAATGGTTTTTCCTACAAGGAAGATCTGAATGGTAGACAATTTTACATTTTGGTACCCATTGCTTTCTGGGTCCAGTTTGGTTAGTTCTATAATCTTTAGTTCTTTCTTGCCTATGTGAAAAGCTTTGTGGACTCTTAAAAAATCTCTTTTGAAAGTTTGGTCTTTGAAAATTGACCTTCTTAGTCCATTGTTTTTGAAATTGAGGCTTTGATTTATAATCATTATAGGACTTAGGTTGTTCTTCTAATCTAGGATTAGTTTTGCTTACTAGAATCTTATGTTGATTATTTATCATCAGCTTGATTTGTTTTAGTCTGATTGGATGAGCTTCTGAGTCCCAAAGTTTTCAGAGTCTTAGACTTGATAGTCCCAGGTTCTGAATGCTTAGGTCCAGAGTTGCTTTCTTTGGAGTTCTGAGAAACAACAACTGAAGTGACTTCAGAGCTTGTTTTGCAGACCCCAGAGGTACCCTCAGAGTCTGAAACAACCACAGCTTTGCCTTTGCTTTTCGCAGGCACAAAGGTTGAATAAAGATTATCAGGAGTAGCCAATTCCTTCACCTTTATTTTTGCAGACACTATAAATCATAGACGCCATCTTACTTTTGTTAACGTTCTGATGAACAAACTCCTGAAGAGCAACCCCATGCTCATAAGTAGGTTTGTTACATCTTGTGCACCCATTTTCAAGTTCTTCAATTTTGATTAAAGAATTTTTATATAGAGCTTGAAAATGTTCAGCTTTCTTTGCTAACTCATCCTTCTGTGTTTTTAAGAGTTTTAGTTCAGAGGCTGATTTAGCAGACTTGCTTAGAGACATACAAGGTAAGTTAAAAGTTGTTCCTTAGAATAATTTAAAAATACCTGTTCAGATTCTTCAGAGTCTGATCCATCAGAGTCTGATCTTTCAGAGTCTGATTCTTCAGAGTCTCCATCAGCTGTAGCCATCAGAGCCACATTTGCTTCTTCATCATCACTTTCTGAGGATGTTTCCAGGTTCTCAAATCTTGCCATTAAGCTCTTCTGGATTCTCCTCTTGTAGCTCTCTCTCTTGCTACTGAATTTCTTGTTCTTGTCCTTTGATGATGCTTCAGGACAATCAGCAATGAAGTGTCCTGGTTTGTTACACTTGAAGCAGTTCTTCTCATCTCCACTAGAAGCATTCCTTGAGCTATTTCTTTTGTGACTCTTGCTCATTTTTGCCCATTTTTGAAAGTTTCTGGTGAACATGGCAAATTCCTCATCCTGTTCATCTTCTTGATCATCTGAAGAAGATTCCTCCTCAACCTCCAGAGTTTTAGCTTTGAGTGTTTTGGAAGATTTCTTGGTTGAAGTTAAAGCCACTGACCTTTCCTTCTTCTTCACAACATCAGCATTCAATGCCATCTCATGGCTCTTGAGATTGCTGATGAGTGATTCAAGAGTAATGGTCTCAAGATCCTTAGTTTCTTCAATGGCTGTAACCTTAGGTCTCCATTTGTCAGTCAAGCAATTCAGGATTTTCCACACATGATCAATGGTTGTATAGCTTTTCTTCAGAATCCTGAGATTAGACACCAGAGTCTGAAATCTAGAAAACATAGTCTCAATGTCTTCCTCAGGTTTCATGGCTAAAAGCTCATACTGCTGAACCAGGAGTCTTGCTTTGGCATTCTGAACTTGCTTATTACCATCATAGTTTGAGCAGAGAGAGTCATACATAACTTTTGATGTAGATCTATCCATAATTTTGGTGTATTCATCATGAGATATAGTTGACATCATGATTTGTTTGACGTTGTTGTGCTTGGAAAATATCTTCTTGTTTTCAACAGACAATGCTCTCTTCTAAGCTAAAGTAATCTTTCCATCAGGACCTATTCCTTCAATAAGCACTCCTTCTTATATAAGGTCTCAAAGCTCATCATCAATTCCATTGACGTAGTGGTAAATGTTATCCTTCCACCATTCAAATCTTAGAGCATCACCACTAAAGACTGGAACCTTTTTATTGCTGGAATCATGATTATAAGTTGAAGATGTAGAAGTCATGGTGTCGTAGTTGTATTGAACTTGAGAGAGATCTGTAGCAGTAGGTGTAGGTGTAATTGTGGATTCCCCAGACATACAGTGTTTTTCAAAGATCTTTTGATGACTCACTGTGAAGTGATTAAAAACAGAATCGGAGCTCTTGATACCAATTGAAGGTGAAAAAACACAGAAGGGGGGTTGAATTGTGTTTTGAAAAATAATTCTTTTCTAGCTATGAGATTGTAAAGCAGCGGTTAAAAGAAGCTAGTCAGAAAGTAAAACACAAATAAAACAAAGAGAGAGAGAGAAGAGAGTGCACACACAAAATTTATACTGGTTCCTCTCACAAAACGAGAGTAGTCCAGTCCCCTTGCACTTCCAAGGGATTTCACTATAATCTCACAAGATTAGAATTCTAATGCTCTAAGTCACACAAGACAGAGAGACTTCCTTGCTCTAGGTCACACAAGACAAAGAGACTTCCTTGCTCAAAGTCACACAAGACTAAGAGACTTCCTTGCTCAAATCACACAAGATAAGAGACTTCACACACTAACTTAATACACAGATTAAGTAGGACTGAAAGTTCTAAGCTAGACTCTCTTAACAACAGTTCAGAGCCTAACAATATCAAAAGATATTTGACTTAGAAATTACACAAGAAAGAAACAATTCACAGCTTGAATACAAAGTAAATCTTTCCGAGTTTTAATATTTTGCAGTAGTCTTTCTTTCAGCAGCTTTCAGTTGTCTTCTCTCAAGTTGAATGTCTTCTATTTATACTCTAAGTATAATGACGTTGAGAAAGGACCGTTGGTAGTACAATCTTCTTTTGCTGAGCTGGATTTGATTATTTCTTCCAAAAGGAGAAAGTCAATTCCACTACTTCTTTTTGTCAAATGGCGCTTCAGTAAATTAGGTAAAATAGTACAGAATACTGCACGCTCCATTTGATGATAAGATTGTTGTACTATTCCATTAGTTATGAGCTGTCTTTCTTCATAGAGTGTTCATTCAGAATCTTGTAATAACATTTCATTGATCTTCTGAATGGTGTACGCAAGCTTCAGGACATGTTTCTCTCTTTGGCATCTGAGGACTTCTTCAGAGGCTCTGAAGCTTCTTTCTTTTTAGAGTCTAAACTCTTCAGACTGTGTCCTTCAGAGGCTCAATTGATGATCTGAGTGAATACGTTTTTTACTTTGTTCCTGTACACTAGATCATTAATTAGTAATACAAATTCTTCATTTAATACCTTGTTATCATCAAAACTTAGGGTGTTTTATTAACTAAAACTCATTTTGTTCCAACATACATTGCTCAAAAACTTTAAAGCCATTTCAATACCATAGTTCCCTTGATATAGCTGAAGAGACGTATAATCTGAAAATTGAAATGACAAAAACAGTGTATCACAATCTAGCAAGTAAACTCCTAAAAATGTGTATATTTTTAAATCGCTTCGGTGAAATTACCATATTAGATATGTCGTCCTCAAATTTATATCCATCCTCTTTGGTAGAATGATCCTCTAACTGTGTGATGTACTTTGAAGAATACAGTACAATCCCAAATCTCACAGGAAAATTATTCTCATACAATGATATGATCATTTCAATTGACTGCAAGGTTTTCAAACAATAAGCTATACAATGAGAGATTTCACTCGGAAATAAATGCAAAGAACAGCATGAAAATGTTAATTTTGAGGAAACAAACTTGCCTCAAGACCACAAGTGGTTGCTGGATCAAGAACAAAAACAATATGGAAAATATTTTTACGGATTTGACGTAGCTGCCCCGGGAAGACTGGCATCAAGATCTACACAATAAAAATAGACTATGTTCAGATGAAAACTTACATGGATATTTTGAAAGTAATATCGTTGTTCAGTTTGAGAATCAAGCAATAGTTGACCTCATTTCGATTGGCCCTCCACCATTTGTACTTGTCATCTTCTTCCAAATTGTTCAAATAATGAACATGAGTAGAACGAAAATCAAGACGAAACGTATCAGACTCTGCGGAGGTAAAGTTGACAGCAGTTTTCGCACAGTGCTATGAGGAATCTGCAATTACTAGGAACATTAATTTTAAATTCTATATAATATATACATATATAGCAAGACATCAATCAAGAGCAATATATCTGTGTTTCTCACAACATATATATGCAAAAGCAAGTTTCGTAGAAAAATGAGATGTCAATATGTGACACTGTTAAACTGTGCCAACTGCAGATAGCTACACCAAAGCAATACCATTTATCTGCCATTTTGTTCCCAAATTTTCTTAGGCTACAATCATTGGTTGTTACATGACATCATATACTTCTAGTTTTTGCATTGTGTATAACCATATAGATTCCCAAGCATTTGAATGCATCAGATGATAATTTGTATCTGTCCACTAATAGTTGTAAACATGGACAAGTTACTAGGCATTAGTCCAGTACAAAAAATATGTCAAAATTAAGATTAGATGACAATCACCTTCAATTTTAAGAACTGATCAGCCAACAACAGATCCTGATGAACTGGACCTATGTATTTATAAATAACGTAGTATCATTATAAATAACTTTTTAAATGGAAGGTTAAAATTATTTGGAATGTTCCTCATGGTAGAATCACCATACCTCTTCTGATGTACCGTTTCCATCTTCTTTAGCTATAATCTCCTTCACCAAAGCACAATTACTTATTTCAAGGTGTAAATAGATATAGTAAATCACCACTCTTATTGTATCCATGGATAAATATAAATGCTATAACAGACAACCTTAAACAATTTACAAGATCTAATTCCTCAATTTTAAAAAATCCCAAATAAAAAACACATCACCCACTAACCTAAAAAACCCAAATTTCATCTTGAAACACGCCAATCACAAAAACCTAATACATGAAAACAAGTGTAGATTGAAGGATAGTTGTAAATTAGAAAACTTTGGAGCATACCAGAAAAGGGAAATTGAATCATCCAACACGGAAAGGACCGATATCACCAGAACAAAGAGAAATAGCGAATTCATCAACAATAGTTAAGCAAGAAGTGATTCAACCACTGAGAGATATCCAAAGTTTGAGCTTAGAAATTGAATCAGTGCCCATTTCTTCGTGACTGAGCTTCGATTCGTGAATCAACTTTAGGGTTTCAGTGAAAGTGTGAATGAACTTTGCAAGAGGGATTTTCAGTGAGGGTTGCTTTTTCCAAATGAGAGAAGGCTTCAGTGAGATCTGCGTGAAAGAAGGCTTAATTTAGTCACTTGAATGACATTTTACATCTAGGGATATTATGCCCAGATGTATTATTATTTTAGACAATTTTCAAAGTAATTACAGGATTGCTACCGCGTTGACGTTTCACTTCAAGTTAGGTCAAACCAGATGTGAAAAGTAGTGGCTATGTATTTGTTTACTTCAGGTAAAATTGAAACCAGATGTAAAATGTATTTCATATTCCTTTCACATCTGACACCTCTTCCACTGATGTAAACACTCTTAGTAATAAGTCATATTTCCACTAGTGATTGGTTGAGAATCTAATTCCTTTGTCGATACCTCATTGCACATGATGACATCTTCAACAGAAGCTTCCTTTTCTATTTCTTGATATGAAGTCATCGCCATTTGATGATCTTCATCGGTATCCATTGCTTCAGCTTCTTCAATGATTGTAGGAGTAGGAAAGGTTAACCTTGGAAAGTTTTCTCTCTCAATTGATTGTATCAAAGCTGCAAAATCTTCCCTAGATTTTCTGACAACATCTTCCTTGATGTGTTCTAGATAACAGTCCAGAGCATGACTGAATCTTGCTCTGATCTCTCTGGCTTCAGCTTCTGGATCAGATTGAAAGACCATGAAATTTTAATGTCTTTTAAATAAGTTCTGAAGATCATAATAAATTTCATTCTCCAATTTGGTAAGGTTTGGGCCATGTCTGGGAATGAAGTTATATGGTTGAATGTAGGTTGGAATTGGTTTGGCTCTCCTTGCTTTGTAGATGTGTCTATGTTGTAAAATCTCAAAGAGATTCAATTTGGGTAGAGGGTGAATGGGTTTTTATTGTGAAGGGTCAAGACACTCAGAATCCTCAGAGTACTCTAATTAATTCTGAAAAGATGTTTCAAACTTTTGTTTAAAGAATTCACCAGTAAGAATATTAAGAGGTACATGGAAAGGTAGATTGAGTTCTGAAAGGTTAATGATTTGACTATCAGAATCTGAATAGTCAGTAATAATTGGAGGAGTGTTATCAGAGTTTGGTTGGAAGAATTGATTTGTTGGAATGAGAGATAGTTGGGTTTGTGACATCTCAGAGGTAGAGGCTTCTTGGTAGGCTATTTGAGATGTTTGTTGGTGAGACGTTAGAGTGTTTTCTGAGAAGGAGGGTTCTTGGATTTCAGAGGTTAAAGAGTTATATGGAATAAGGAGGTCTTGGTGTTGATTTGCAGATAAACTTTGGATTTGTGGATGGGTAGAGAATTCATCTAAAAAGTTTAGGTTTCTAGAGACATTGGATTCTGAGAACATCATTTGAGCAATGTTCTCAGCACTGCGTGTGTTATGGTCAAAGGATTTTGATGAGGAGGATGTTGGAGAAATTAGAGTTGAAGAATGAAAAAGATTTGATTTAGAACAGTTAGTACTATCAGAAGTAGTGGTTACCTTTCCTCTAGATTGCTTGTCCTCTTGATGCCTTTCTTCTTCATCAGTAACTTTGATCTCTTCATTTTCTTGATGCTTGACTTCTGTATCCTCATTTGGCTTGTTCTTCTTTTGAGGATTTACTATCTTATCTTTAGTTGCCTTCAATTTCTTAGCCTCTTGTTGATTATGTGAATTATTTTCCCTCTGTCTTATCTTTGAAAGTTTCACATATACTTTTTCTTCAGCCTTTAATGCTTTTGTGAACTTTAAAAAGATAGTCACAATAATCTTCTCATGTACCTGAGGGAAATCTCTTAAATACTTTGGATCTTCTTCTGTAAGAGTTACAGATCTGGCAGATCTATTTCTAATTTTCATGAAATCACATCTCTCAAGAAACACCAGACTTAACTTCGATGGAGGATAGACAATCTGAACCAATGGAGGAATGGTTTTACTTAAGCATTCTACAATGCCAGATTGATAGAACAGTTCGGAGAGTAGTCTTGGGTGTCTTATAGTAGGATTTCTTTCTCTCAGAGTTTCTACGATGTTCTTACAAATGTCATCAAACAGAAAATCAACCACATTGAGTGACTTGTTCCTCATGGCAAAGTACATAAACATTTGGTGTTCCCAAGATAGTCTTTCAGAAACTTTCCTTGTTGGTATAATGGCTGCATGAAAGATTTCAAGATGAGTTCTTCCAATTGAGTTCAGTTTATCTCCATCTTAATTGACCATTAGATTTTTGAAGCTCTTTTTGTACTCCACATTTTCGTGAAATTCCAGCAATCTTTTCCCAGTTTGACGTAACCCACATAGTTGAGCAATATGATCTATTGAGATTGCAACATCCAATCCAGCGATGTTTGATCTTATTTCTGTGGACGTGAATTCTTTCAGACCCATTTCACTTCTTGGTTGACCTCTCAGATTCGGATTTCTTGAAATCATCAATTTTTCTTCCCTTTCAGCTGCTTCCCAATCGTATACAAAAGCTCTCATCCAGAAGTGTTTAACAAGATTAGGATAAGTTGGGCCATTTAGTAAATCAAAATACCTTCTCATTTCCAATGTGCGCAGGTAATTTTGACCCCAATCTTGACCATTAGCTTTAAGTTCCCTGGAGTCAACAACTTGTTCTTGAAGAATTTCCAACTTTTCTTCATTGAACTGAACAGTGTTTTGAAACCCTTTGGCTATTCGTTCACAAACGGCGATATATGTTAACTTCTTTGATTGACTTGATGAAGATGATGCCATTTCTTATAGAAGATTGAGGGTTTTTAAAAAGGGAAAGTAAAAAAAAATTATTGAGTATGATAAAACAATTGAACGGTTTAATAAGAAGAGAGAGAAAACTATTTTTAACCTTTGGAATTCACATGTTTCTTCATAAACTGCATTTTTACCAATTAGCTTTAATACACGTGATGAATAATAAACTTCGTAACTGACACGCAAGAGGTCAACTGTAAAAAGTAAAAATATCTGAAAATGTTCCCTCTTTCGTGTAAGAAACTACTGATAACTAGAATACAAACCGTCTCAGAGTTTCATTGTTTCAGAGGCAGCAATGTCTTCAGAAGATCTTAGACATCTGCTTTTGATATCTATTAGAGTCTGGGTTTTTCAAGATGGCTTCTGTTAGCTAGTTTATGTTTCACCAGTATGTTTAGACCCTATTTGGCAAAGAAACGACTTATGCTTACCTTGATGATTATATCTGAGGACACTGAGGCAATTTTGAGTTTAGTCCAATGCTTATTGGCCTCTTTATCTTCTCCCATTCAGATTTCAATGAAGCTTTTAAGAGAGTAAAGATTCTGAATGGTTGTGTCCTCTTTCCCGAGCATTCCTACCATGATGTGTCTTCTTTGTCTTCTAGATCGGGATAGGGTATGTATTCATCCTTTTCTAAGTTGTTTTCATCTGAGTTCTCATTAGAGTTTCTTTCCTCAAGTTCTGACTCAGTATCAGATTCTTCATCAAAGATATATTTTCTTGATACAGCAGCTTCACAACCATTGCAAGTCACATTTACCCATGTGATTGGAGTATCAAGATCTCTTCTCATTGTTCCTGTAATAAAACGTATTTTGTCTCTTGGAACCCATTTTTGGATGAGTCCAGATTGGTTAGATCCTTTTCCCATCTCTTGAGTTGCCTCTTGATATAGATCCTTGTCAATTTCTTTATTTGGTTCATTAATTTGAAAAACATTTTCAATTTTGGGTTTTTCTTGAGGTATGACCTGCTTCATATTCTTGGAGAATGACTCAGTAGTTCTCAAGTTTCTTGATGAAAGTAGGAGATGAGGATAACAATCATTGATATTTTTAACTCGAGTAGTTGAGTTTGAAGTTTCATTGTCATTCTTAGATTAAGGAACCTTAAGACAACCACAACTACTTTCAAGATCTTTTATTTTGATTAAAGATTTGTCATAGAGATCTTTAAAGTGGTTGGCTTGTTCACTTAGATGCTGACAATCAATTTCAAGTTTTCTGCATCTTTGTGAGCTTCCATTCAACCTAAAGAATACTTTTTCAAGAATTTTAATAAGTTTAGTTTTGGAAAGTTGAGAATATACCTGTATTAGCTTTTCCATATCAGTATCTGATTCTTCATGATCAGATTCTGACTCAGCTTCTGATTCTGTGCATTCTTCATTTGCCATAAATGCACACTCATCTTCTTCCTCTTCTTCAGATTCTTTGTCAAAGAATATATCCAATTCTTCACCATTTTTCCTTTAAGCTTCGCTCTTTTCCAATTTTCAAGCTTCTTGGTGAATCTTTCAAGATACTCATCTTCTGACTCTTCTTCTAACTCTTTTAGAAATGATTCTTCTTCATTACCGAGTTTGTCTTTTTGAGCTTGAGTTGGTGTGCTTACGGATTCATCTTTTGATAAGACCTTTATCAGAATACTCTTCTTCCTTGACAGAATTGACTTTCTCATCTCCTCTGGCTTTTAGAACTACTTCATGAATTCTAAGATAGCTTATTAAGGATAGAAGAAACATTTTGTCAATGTTCTCCGTTTCCTTAATTCTGGTAGTCACATGATCCCATTCATGAGGTAGACTTCTGAGAATCTCCAATATCAGATCAGTCTCGTTATAGTTTGTCTATAGCTTTGAGTTCATCTATAAGATTTTTGAATCTTATAAACATAGATTCAATGTCTTCATCTTCTTCCATGATGAACAGTTCATACTGTTGAATCAAGGAGTCAGCTTTGAGTTGTTGATCATGTTCGTTGTTGTTATCACTTGTCCACAAGGAGTCATAGATTCCTTTGACTTGACTGATCATTCCAGAAGTTTTCATCGTTGTTAGCATTGGTTGTAATCTCTTCTTGCACAGAAGTTGTTTCCTTGTTCTTGCTTTCTCCTCCTTCTTCTGAATCATCAAAAATCTTTTGTTTCCACCAATTAAGGTTTAGAAATTCTTCAATAGGTAGTGGTGCCTTTCCAGACATGGTGTTTTTCACGATCTTTGTTGTTTCACTGGTAAGTGATTAGTAATTAGAACCGAAGCTCTGATACCAATTGAAGGTGTGAAAAACACAAGAAGGGGGGTTGAATTGTGTTTTGAAGATTTAAAAATTTCTTCAAGATTAATGAATCTATCAGAGTCTATTTTGGCAGCGGATAACTCACATACACAACATATTCAGAAGCAAGGTTGAGAAGGTGAGAGAGAGAAAACACACAAAGATTTTATACTGGTTCCCCTCACAACTTGAGAGTACTCCAGTCCCCTTGTTCTTTAACAAGAGAGTTCACTATAATCACAAAGGATTACACAATTTGCTCAAGCACACAAGCAAGAGACTTCAACTGACGCTCAAGCACACAAGCAAGAGACTTACACTATTTGCTCAAGCACACAAGCAAGAGACTTACGCTAATTTGCTCGAGCACAAAAGCAAGAGACTTCACAAGTTGCTCAAGCATAAAAGCAAGAGACTTTGAATCTTATACAATAAGATTGCTTACAAATATACACCTAGGACTATCTCTTACAATAGTTATCAAAACAAAATGCTTTGATGTATGAATGAAGATTTCTGAGTTTAAGTCTTGTGTAGATGTTTTCTATTGAGTTATTTTAATTGAATGAACACTTTCTTCTTGTTCTGTTGTATGCAGTTCTTTCAAGTTTAAGCTCTTTTGAAATGTTCGATAATTTAACCAGTCATCAATTCAAAGAGGTCTTGTATTTATAGGCTTGGAAATAAAGACGTTTGAATATGACCGTTGTGGAAGATCAGTTTGCCCGTTTGAAAGATGCTTAAACCATTTTTAACTTATTCCACAAATGGGAAACTGCTTCTGCTTCTTAGTTTCTCGAAGATAGTTCCTTTGCACATAAGAGGTAACTTTAGTACCGTTGTCTTGATACTCCTTTCTTGACTTGTTGGACTGACACAAAGCAGCATCCATTTTGTCTTTGTATAGATTTAACCTTGAGGAGATATCTCTTAGACTTAATTCCATTAGATGAATATATTTTTTCATTCTTGTGTAGCTTCAGAGAGTACACTTA
Source organism: Trifolium subterraneum (assembly GCA_951799995.1). NCBI lineage: Eukaryota > Viridiplantae > Streptophyta > Magnoliopsida > Fabales > Fabaceae > Trifolium > Trifolium subterraneum. Next base: position 9,448,431 of record OX637466.1, on the reverse strand, counting down.
AATTCCATCTGACAGACTCTTCTTGCTTCTTGATCATTCCGTTGCTTCTGAGACTCTTGTAACTTCTGACAGACTCTTCTTTAGACTTGGTTCTCTCAGAACCTCTGAATGCTTCAGATGCGTACATTTTGCTTTGAGCTTCTCAGACTCTATCTTCATTGTTAACTGCATACTTTCATTTAAGATCATTAGTGTTCTCAATTGCATATTAATACTTTGTTATCATTAAAACTTTATCAAGCTCTTGGGGTTTGTTCTAAGAACCATTTTTGTTCTAACAGGAATAAGAGATGAGTGTTCAGAAAAAAACTGGATGAATATGGTAAGGGTTGGAATATTTTATATTAAAATATTATTTAATTATTATATTCCAATAATTATTATGTGGGCATATATATTTATATTAATTATATTAGCTATTTATCATTTTAAGAGCCTAAATTAATTAAGTGATCAAATAAAGTTAAAAGGCTAAATTAGATTTCTATTTAGAAATTGATTAATTAATTAATTGATTAATTTGATATGGGCTCTTATGGGTGAATGTCAGGATGACCCATTTCGGGATAATGGGAACCCTAATGGGCCATCATCCCATAAAAGACTATGGTCCCCAATACACTGTATGTTGGCACAATACACTCTTCTCCCCATCTGAAGAGAATCAGGGCATTAGGGTACCGGTTGAGGAAGAACCAAACTAGCCATCATTTCTTTGTGTTTCAGGATCACTGTAAAACACTTTTCTCAATGGATTCAGGTATTCCTAAAGATCAACTTGTCGATCCTATGATTTTATACATGCTTCTATGACTATTTTGTTTCCGCACTAATATATATGTCATAATAAGAAAGAGCATGTATATGTGTTTAATCTTTAATGATTTAAATCTAACAGTAAGGTGATAAAAAACAAAGCAAAATTAGTAGCACAAGACTACAAGTCTATAACCAACAAGAAGATATTGACTATGATGAAATATTTGTACCTGTAGCGAGGTCAGAAGCAATTAAAATTTTAGCTGCATATGCTGCTCATAAAGGATTTAACTTTTGAAATGAATGTTACAAATGTATTTTTAAATGGTTAATTATGAAGAGGCCTATGATCATTAACCCATTGAGTTTATAGATTCTTATCATGTTTTCAAATTAACAAAGCCTCTTTGTAGACTCCAACAAACGCATCGAGTTTGGTATGATAGATTAAGTTCCTTTTTAAAAAGAGTTAAAATTAAGAGGTCAGATTGATATTACTTTATTTTAAACAAATCAGATCTCCAAAGTTCAAGTGTAATTAATATATATTTTTTATATATTAGTCCTGTATATAGTCACCCGCTAACAATAATTTTTTTTTTATAAGAAATTTTGTTGGGTTAAATGGGACCAAATTTGTTTACCTAAGGAGCATGGAGGTTTAGGAGTAAAAAATGTAGAACTCTTTAACGCGGCATTACTAAGCAAATGGAAATGGAGGTTCTTATAGTTGATGAAGAAGCAGTTTGGTATGATCTGTTGAGATTTAGGTTTGGCCATCTCCCTACAAGATATTTGAGTGGGGGTTCGATAACGAATGGCTCTAAGGATTCAATTTGGTGGAATGATGTGATAGGTATTGGAAGGGAGGGTGAGGTTGATTGGTTTAAAGCAAATGTGAGTTTTGGTGTTAGCAAATGTGAGTTTTGGTGTTGCAATCCGATGGTAATAACATCAGTTTTTGGAAGTTAAATGGTTTGGAAATCAACCCTTTAATGATTTGTTTCCTAATATTTTTGTCAAAGAAGAAAATCATGATGTTATGATCTCAGATAGACTGAATTAGAATGGCGTGACTTTCTTGTGGACATGGCAATGGGGAGTTGCTTTGTCTGACGGCGAAAAATATCAGCTTCTTGAACTTCAAAACTTGCTTCATGGTTTCTCTCCCTAATCGGATAGCAAAGACAGATGGAGGTGGATGTCGGTTTCAGTCGGTATTTTTTCCGTAAAATCCTGTTATAATTTGTTGATTCAGTCTTGGAACTCAGATGTCGTGGATCCCAATGTTTTGAAGGTGGCCCAGAAGCTTTGGAAGAATGATGTTCCTTCTAATTAAGGTAAGAGTTTTTGGATGGAGACTTTTATTACAAAAGTTACCTACGAGGGAAACTCTCCATCATAGAGGTAACCCACATGATATTCCATGTATTTTCTACTCCGTGAATAGTGAAGATTGTTCACATCTCTTCTTTCGGTGCTCTTTTAGTAGAGGTGTGTGGCAAGATATGTTTTAGAAGGGTAGGTCGCAGTATGCCGACAGGGTTGGAAGGGTAGAACCATTTTTTATATTTTGGAAACATGGTCAAATCTTCAAAATATAATCGTGTTCGTCATATGATTTGGTTAGCAACTACATGGTGTATTTGAAAGCTTAAAAATAATGTGATTTTTAACGGGGATACTCCAAATGCTGCTTCATTATTGGAAAACATCAAAAATATTTCTTGGCATGGGTTTAGTGGTCACTCAAATCACCATGCCTCTTTGTCTTTTTCAAATTGGTGTATTAATCCTCTTGTATGTCTCCAAAGTATTTAATATTATACTTCGTATTGTAAGAGATTGAGTACCGTTTGTACTCTCTTATAATAATATTTTGCTTATAAAAAAAAGTTTTTTTTTTACCTTTTAAAAAAAATTCTCTAAATTTTAATTTCAACCGAGATTTTAGCCTAAAATACGATGAATTTTGTCCCCAAAAGTGTGTTTTCTCTTCATATTCAATGAAGCAATAAATAACTACTTTTGAAACCATAAATCACCATTTTGGACCTAAAATCTGGTTGCCCCCAAAATAACCTTTTCTATAAAAAAAAGGGCACTATAGTAAAATTAACATTATTTTTGTTTATACTTTTTGTTAATTGTCCTACCAAAAATTGTACCAAGATACTTGTTTAGTAACGTTATTGCTCCAATCCAATATATATAATAGATAACATCAGGTCACCTAAGATGAAAAAATAGGTAACAAAAAAATCGATAAAAAAATAGAATCAAATTTCAACCACACAAATGTATTTGCAAAATTTGCTCCTAATTCCAAATGTTCTTTATTACATTACATGTCTTTTCTAATTAACAGAGCTCTTATTTGAACTTGTTTTTTTGTCAAAGCAGTGTAATTGCTAGATTCATAAATATTTTTTTCTGATAAAACAGATTCAAACATTTTAAATGTAGAAAAATGGAAAATTCAAAGTATAAACGCTTGTCTCTTCAATAATATTTCTCACAGCCAATAATTGAGTTGTATTTATGGAACATTATTTTTACTTAACTTTGATCAAATATTATTGGGGTAATTGTTTCTCTCGTCATACTCTCGTCATATGTATATTTTGTTTTATCATATCTTTAAGAAGGAAATTCTTGTGCGGACAAGCTAACAATTCATGGTCATCACATACGTTTTCATTGGTGGGATGTGAAGCCTCATTTTATTTACGAAGACTTCTTTAAGGACCATATTGGATTTACTTACTTTCGGTAGTCTTGATTAGCGACTGTTTTCTTTTTGTTTCGCCTTTTTGCTTTTTCTTTTTTTGATGGGTTTGGTGTTGCCCCCATCTTGTATATACTATTTTCTCTAATATATATTATTAGTATGAGTACTTGGCATAAAATTAGGATGCACTGCCAACATAATTGAGATATATGTTTTCTAGGTTCTTATGTCATTATAATGTTAGTTCACCAAAAAAATATCGGCCTAATTTTTTCCCTCTATATTCATCATTTGCTAGATTATTAATGCCAAATAATATTTATTCGATTTCAAATTTAAAATTATTTGAAACTTAATTATAGTTTTGTCCCCCTTATGTTTTCTCACTCACGAAATTGATTTCCCTATTATAAAATTATTTAGCTTTAATTTAATCTATCCATTAGAATTTTGTACATAAAAATGATGATTGAACATACAATTTGATGATATTAAATAATTAAAGGTCATAAAATTATAATAAAACTCACTAAAAACTCTGATTTTCAATTTAATTTTTTTCATTTTTATCATTTAATTAATAATTAAAATGTATATAATTAATTCACTCAGACGAATCGATATCACAATCATTTAAAATATATTAAATTATAATTTTGAAGCATAACAATCTGATAAAGCGATCAAAACAATGTAATTTTATAATAAAAAGACCGATCTCATAAATAAATAAATAAATAAAAATTGTTGGGTCACAAGGGGGCAGCCGGGGATCATCCACATTGGGTTAAAAAACAACTCTACAAGTGAGTTGAACACCACACTCTAACCCAAAATCTTAAGGTGTTAGGTTTATGGGTCCTCTTACTTATAAACTGTTCAACCTCCACTATTCTAAGCAATGTGGGACTTCACGTACACTCACACTTGCCACAACAATCTCCCCCTCAAGTGTGAGTCCATCCATACCAGGATATGCTCCCCCTAAAGCGGAAGCTTTTTCAGCTAAACTACACTACACTTGTACCGCCGTTGCCACACTGCACACGGGACACGCCGTCTGACCGCCTTTGTCAGGAAGACTTTCGATACAAGGAGCCAGTTCACCCCTTTGTCGAGCCATCGACTCTTATACCACTGTTGGGTCATCACGATGGGGCAGCCAGGGGATCATTCACATTAGGTTCAAGAACAACTCTACAAGTGAGTTGGACATCACACTCTAACCCAAAACTTTAAGGCGTTAGGTTTATGAGTCCTCTTACTTATAAAGTGTTTAACCTCCACTATTCTAAGCAATATGAGACTTAACACTCACACTTGCCACAAGATTAAAACCGTAGTTAAACAAAATATTTTAGTGGAAACTAGACATGGAGTCATGGACCCTTTGTGTCAATTCAAATAAAGAATGGTAAATTGATTTGCAACAACCAAGCAATATTTCTATAAAGTAAAAGGAAATGATGGACTCTAGGGTCGACTTGGTGCTTTTAGGTTTGATTCTCTATATTGTCAAAGTAATGTTTGATGAGCTTGATAGCTGCATATAGCCGCACACCACGACAATGATTTGTTAATTTGTCCTTAATTGAAAATTTTGAGATACACATTATCTTGGATAAAATACAATAAAATGATCATTAAATCGAAGAATCATTAGTTAAAATGAATTTCTTATATAATAATTAAATAGAAAGAATGTAGACAATATGTCTTCAAGACAAAATCAAGAACACCTAAAAAGGAGTACTATTACATGAGTTGTCTACCAAAATAAAACATTGCATGTTAGCTACAAATTTTAATTGTGATCCCCCACCCACCATAACATTGCTTCCAAATCAATCCATTTCTAAATTGGTTAACTCATGTAGACTTTTTTTTGTGAACGTACTAATTCCTCAAGAGTTGAGACATACCTTTCCAATTTTTGCTCTTTAGGCCCCCTACAACTCTTAAGCCCTCCAAAAACCCGAAAATACCCCTAAATTTTTGGATCTTGGATAATTTGGCAGTTACAATTCGAAAACGCTTAATTTCGGCACCCACGTGGCAAAATTAGTTAATTTCTGATTGTAACTACCGAAATATAAAAAAAAAAATTGAAAATATAAAAAACCATTTCAGAACTTAAAATCCGAAATTAGTTAGTTTTGGAACCTACATGCCAAAATTAACTAGTTTCGGCACCTACGTGCCAAAATTTCGAATTTTACGCTCCGAAATATATAAAACATTGAAAAAAAAAGTCATTTCGGCACCTAGGATCCGAAATATCAATTTTTTTTACAAAAATAAGCCATTTCGAAATTTAAATTCCGAAATTGGCTAAGGATAATTTGATCAAGACGGAGGGCTTTAGAGCAATATAGGGGGCCTAAAAAGCAAATTTCTACCTTCCCTATTGTCAAATGAAATGGACATTGGACCTATATATATGTTACTCGATCTCTTTAATCAAGGGAGTAAAATAAATTGGAATGAATATAGTACAAAGAAAATTGGGAATGCATACTCTAGTAAAACATTGTGTAATGAAATCTCAATCACTCATTTATGTAAACCAGATGCAGTTAAAGTCTTTGAAACGATCAAGTCCGGGTTCGTGACACAATACCGATACGGCCACGATACGTTATTTAAAAATTAAATTTAAAATTAAATATACAAATGCACAATATATAAACATAACAAAATTGATAATGTTAATAAATTAACATTCAAATTAATCAAACTTAGCAAACAAGTGACAATTACATATCTTAAGTTAAGTAAGTACCACCCAAAAAGGACATAACTAGTATTATCCAAAAAAAAAAAAATCGATACCACCCAAAAAAGACATAGTTGACAATCCATAAAGAACATCATACTCTAACATTCACTATTTAAGATGAAACACATATTGTAACAATCTCATCTCATCGATTCTATCATCAAAGAACATTATTGCATGATATTTTCTCTGATACGTGTATCGGAGAAGTATCCGACACAAGTATCAGAATGTATCGGACGAATATCGGTATCGGATACGTATCGAACACGATACCTTGCCATGGCTTTATAGTTTGAAACAACGTGAGTAGTGAGGATTTTTATTAAACTCATTAGTGAAATTTGCACGGATCTATTTTCAATAAAATTACAGTCAGTTAAAATTTGCACATAATGTCTTAAGGTATTAGGTGGAATATGTGGTTTTAAGAGTCACTTATGTGGTTGCTCTTAGCCAAATATGTTAATCTGACCCAGTGTGACTCCCCCACGTGGCTAGAGATTGCAAAATAACACATATATGCGGAAACCCGTCCTCCCACCTCGATTTTGATGGGGAAAACTCGAGTTAACTGAGTTTTTGTTCGGGTTTGAGTTTTTACCGATTTTAAAAGACGGGGTTGGGGTGGACAATGAAGATATTTATTCATATTTAGTTCCTATTTGCATTTTATAGAGACTATTTTGAGGGAGTAAAAGTATCTGTTTTTTTTTATATAATTAAAGTTTTCAAAATAAAGAACATTCTTACAATTTGATATTATGTAGGACTAAAATTAACATTAAAATTTAATAGGGACTAAACTTGAAAGGACTTGATTTTATTGAGACTATAAACATATTTAACTCTAAAAAATAATATTTTAATTTACATAATAATTAATGCTTCTTTGAATAAGGATAAAAATGAAATAAAAATGTTATAACTTATTCCATTCCGTCCAATTTCCAAACAATAGAATAAAAACATTATGCCGCTCCGCCATAAAATATCCAAATAATGGTATGAAAACTATATTTCATTTCATTCCGTTCCATTCTACGCGTTTTGAAATATCCAAACAGAACCTTGATGATTAGATGGAATGGAGAGAAATGATGATTTCCATTGTATTTCGTTTCATTCCATTCATTTGTTTCGTTGTTGTGTAAATTGAAACAATAGAATCTATTAAGTTACCGCTTCATTACATTTTAGTGTATATCATTAATCTAAACATAGCTTAATTAAGGAATTTGAAGTCTTTAAACATACCTAATTCCTCTATACAGTGTATACCACATCCATGCATCCTTTCACATTTGAGGAATTCTTGTGCATAACGTGCATGTGAAACTTGCTTTTCCTTTATTACTCAATGATTGGTGATAGGATAAGTTAGTAAACAGTCCTATCTAAGACACACACCACATAGTTGTGGCCTTAGGATAAATAACATCACTTTTTCGATTCGCATAACACTCAAAATTTGAGCAACTCTTTCCTATACACAACTTCAAATTAATTATATTTGGATGCACACAAATAAATTGGAAAAAATTATGACTTAAACAATATGCAGAGGGGCTGATATTCGAACTCTGATCATGCTACTTATTATCTTATAGATGAAATTTCTAAACACTAGAGTACTTGATAAAAAAAATCATATTATTTCATATTAATTAATTCGATTATTTTTTTAATATTTTTAAAGTTAGGTATATATTTCCAAAACATTTTAAATTTATAGTGGTGTTTAACTAATGGCCTAAAAAACGAAGTAATTGGATTCAAATGGTTAATAATTTTTTTTAAGATGAATTGCTTTACAAAACTCAAGTCTGATTTTTAACTGGAACAATTTTAAACCGAATTTTATTTATCTTGCAGTCGAACTTTAGATTATGCGAGAATAAAAATGTGAGGGAGGTAGGGGGCAGGAGAATTCAAACCAAAACCACAACCAAAACAGTAAATCAGATAAACAAAACATCAAACCAGATAAAAATACAAAACCAGTAAACAATTTTAAACCAGAAATTATAGGTTACAAGACAAGGGCAGATACCACTACAACATTCTTCATCTCTAATTTCCCGGATGATGTTATAGGGATTGAACTATGGGAGTCTTTGGCGCGTTTTTGGAAGATTGGAGAGTTATGTATTCCTGCTAAACATGATAAATTTGGCCGGAGGTTTGCGTTTGCTAGATTCGTAGAAGTTAGGGATGCAACGACACTATTGAGGAAGATTGAAGATCTATGGTTTGGCACTTACAAATTAAGAGCAAACATATCAAAATTCTCTAAGGAGGAGGTCGGTTCTGGAGCTGCAGGGAAACAAATTGGTCGAGTCCAACAACACAACGGAAACGTTAACGGCGGCATCCCACTGGCAAACAAGGGCGTGCAGAAAGGTGTATCTTTCAAGGAGGCGTTGGGAGGAGGTGGAAAAAAGGGTACGGTTACAACAGGAAGTAGAAAAAAAACACAGGAACTTGGTTATAATAATGACGATGAGGATTTAGTTGGGGTTTTGGAGATTGAATCAGTACCTGAAAATGTAGACAAACTCAAACATAGCTATGTGGGAACCCTTTGTGATGCAAAACTAGCAGCAAATGCTAATATGATGATCTCGATGGAAGGCTTCAAAGACATCAAAGCTACTTTGCTTGGGATGGACAAAATTCTTTTATCCAGTAATATTAAAGATGGAGTGGAAAGAGCTTACGAGGCAGATAAGCAGTGGTGGGAATGTAAGTTTTCAGATCTCAAGCCATGGAGTCCGATCCAGAAACCTATTGGGAGGCTGATTTGGGTTAGGATTTTTGGAGCTCCTCGTCATGCTTGGGGGTGGGAATGTTTCAATAGAATCGTGTGGAGTTATGGCAAATTGATTCAACTGGACAGTCAAACGGAGAAACAAGACCGATTGGATGTTGCTAGAGCACTTATTGCAGTGAGTTCTTGGAATTTCGTCGACGAGGTTATGAGCATCAAAGTTTGTAATGAACATTTTGTTGTTCGTATTGTTGAAGAAAGGTTCGGTGATTTCAATTTGGGAGTAAAGAGGGAGGCGGATTCTCAAATCTACAGTGATGGTTCTTTGGCAGAAAACTCCCAGTCAGATCAGGATGACATTATCGATCATGGAAGACCTTGTGATGATGGTATCGGCGGTGGTTGGGTTGAAGGGTGGCCGGAAAATTCCTCTAGTGGACAATTACAGAATGGGTATTGTCTGGAGGATACTATCAGTGTGGTTTCTGACACTCCAGAAAAAGGGGTGGGAGAGAGAGTTTTGGATGTACAATTGAAAGGGATTGATGAGTCAGGAGTGGGTAGAAGTGAAGAACAAAATTTCAAATTAGGAGAAAAGGATGGGAACAAGAGGAAAGATGAAGCATGCTTAGCTCTGACAAGGGTGGGAATTGAGGTGGGGGATGAGATTCATCACATGAGGGAGGATTGCGTGAGTTCGGCGCACAACAGAGGAGAGAGAAGGGAGATGCTTGTTTTGTCACGTGAGGTTGGTGAGAAGGAAGTTAGGGTTTGTGATCCTCATCCAATAGATAATGGTAGTGGGCCTCCTATCTTGGACCATGCTTTGGGCCTTGGGTGTGGTATTAATAACAATAAAAATAATAAAGGAAAATGTATTATGGAGGAAGGTGTTGATGTGGCAATGAAAAATAGAAGTTTATTTTTGGGGGGCTGCTCAAGTAAAAATATTGGGCTTCATGGGCCAAGAGAGGTGTTGGACGTTGAATACCAAGGGGTAAGAATATTAAAAGATAAAGAAGTGGCCCAACTTGAAATGCTTTATGAAAACACCTTGTCTGAACGAAGGGAATTAGAGGGAGGTCAAACCAAGTCTATGAAGTCAAAAAAACACAATGGTGGTGGTGGAGCCGTTCAAGGTGTGAATTCTATGTATACAGGTTTGTCAAAAGCATTGCGATTTTCAAAAGTAGTCCAAGGTCCTAGGGGGCGGAAGAAAAATAAAAAGAATAAGAAGAGGGGGGGGGGAATTGAGGCACCTTCTGACAAGGATAATGATGATTCAATTGACAGCGGGTCTGTAGAGCGAGGTTCAGAAACGAATAATAATCAAGGTGTTTTAGTTCCGGTTTCATCTCTTGAGGTTGTTTTGTTTGAAGGGGAATCTAGGCAACAAAATGACGAAGCATGTCGGTTCTATAGAATTGAAGCGGGGCGCTTCTTTAATATTGGAATGAATTTGGGGGTCACTACTAATGCCGAGAAAATTACTATGGTAGAAAGATTAATGGATTTGGAAGCTAAAGAAATGAGGGTGGTTGATGAATGGGAGGATGATGAGGTGAACCAATGATAGTGTGCTCTTGGAATGTAAGAGGGTTGGGTGGGAGAATAAAAAAAAGAAAAGTTAGAGAACTTATAACAAAGGAAAAGGTGGATGTTATGGCACTACAAGAATCTAAGCTAGATGTGGTGGATAGTAAATTATGTGCACAATTATGGGGAGGGGATAATGTTGGTTGGAGGAGTTTATCGGCGATAGGGATGAGCGGAGGTTTAATTACAATGTGGGATAGTAACAAAGGAAAGTTGAGGTCTACTTTTCAAGGTCAAGGCTATTTAGGAGTGGTCTTGCTTTGGGGTGCTAATGAAGAAATATGTGTAATTGTGAATGTATATGCTCCATGTGTACTACATGTCAAGAAAGTTCTTTGGGTGGATCTTTTGGTGGCAAGAAGGTTCCATGGAGGGGGTCATTTTTGTATCTTAGGCGACTTCAACTCCATTAGGTGCCCGATGGAAAGGAAGGGGGTATCGGCGGGCCTTGGAACTCCGGAGGATACTAGGATATTTAACGTGTTTGTTGATAATATTGGTTTGGTTGATCTTCCGTTGATGGGGAGAAAATTTAATTGGGTTAGACCCAACGGGAGATGTATGAGTCGGCTTGATAGAGTGTTGGTTTCGGATAATTGGTGGGAGGATTGTGGGGCGGTGTCGTTGTGGGGCTTAAAGCGGAATGTCTCCGATCATTGTCCTCTAATTGTTAGATATGAGGGGCATGATTGGGGGCCTAAACCTTTTAGGTTTAATAATCATTGGTTGAATAACAAAGAATTTCCGAAGATGGTGGAGAGGGAATGGGCCTCATATCACGTGGATGGGTGGATGGGATATGTATTGAAGGAGAAGTTGAAAATGCTTAAAGGGGCCATAAGAATTTGGAATAAGGAAGTATATGGGTGTGTGGACTCAAAGATAGATGTACTTACCGGTGCTATAGAAAACCTTGATTTGAAAGATGAAAGGGAGGGGTTGTCGGATGATGAGATACTCACAAGGAAGAATAATTTCAACCAACTTTGGATTTTGATGAAAATTAAGGATAGTTTGGAATTTCAAAAATCTCGATCGAGGTGGCTTAAAGAGGGCGATGCAAATACCGGTTTTTTTTCATGCGATGCAAATAGTTTGGAATTTTGATGCGTGTGGCTTAAAGGTCCAATACAATTGTAGCTTTACGGAAGGGTTTGGTTTGGCTCTCGAAACCGGAAGAAATTCAGAAGGAGGTAGTGTCATACTTCAAGAATCATTTTGAGGAGGTCACTTGGGAGAGACCAAGGTTAGATGGTATTGAATTCAAACAACTTGAGGAGAGGGAGGCTAGCGGGCTTGAGGCGGCTTTTGAAGTGGCCGAGGTGGTTGATGTGGTTGAGCATTCAGATGGCAATAAGAGTCCCGGCCCGGATGGCTTCAACTTCGCTTTTTACAAGAAATTTTGGGGGATTCTTAGGGTGGAAATCATGAGATTTTTTCTAGATTTTCACTCGTCCGCCAAGCTACCTTCAAGCTTTTCTTCATATTTTTTTACTTTGATTCCTAAGGTCTTAAGCCCTCACCAAGTAAGTGAATTCCGTCCGATCTCTTTACTTGGAAGCTTGTATAAGCTTTTGTCAAAGGTGTTAGCAAATAGATTAGGCAAGGTGATGGATGAAATTATCTCTAAAAGTCAATCGGCTTTTATAAAAGGGAGGTATCTCGCCGATGGGGTTGTGGTGGTCAATGAGGTGGTAGACTTAGCCAAACGCTCTAAAAGAGAGTGTGTTATTTTTAAGGTGGATTTTGAAAAAGCTTATGATTCGGTAAGTTGGAGCTTCCTCGACTACATGATGCTTAGGTTGGGTTTTGGTAACAAATGGTGAGTGATGACTCCACGTCATTACTTTATTTCTACCTATTTCCGAGACCTATTTACGAGGTTTTAGTATGTTTTTATTATATTTTTGCACAATAATAAGTGAAAGTTACATCGAGTACAACACTGTGGAAAGCACAAGAAAAGCAGAAAAATTTAAGTACAAGTATGTCAGTTGGCGCGCGGCGCCAGATGTCTGCGCGCGGCGCCAACGACTAGTGAAAAAATAACCCTTATGTTCTGTTGTTTGGCGCGCGGCGCGGGCGCGTAACTTTGGCCTATATATTGGAATTTCTGAAGCAGAATTAGGGGACAGAATTTTACGGCGAAACGGCAGACTTTTGAAGGCGATTAGAGAACTTATTGTAATGCTTTCTTTCACCTTTATTGATGTAATTTACTCTTTAATTATGTCTAGCTAAACTTCCATGATTGGATCTTAGGGGATTCTAATTGTTATTGTTCTTGAACCATGTAGTTTCATATGCTATGTTTAATTATTTACGAAGTTAGTTGCATCAATTCTTCCTTGTGCTTAATGCTTTACATGATTTGATCACTCGTGTGATGAACTTAATAATTTGTTTTACTATGAGAATAGGAATAGATTATTGACCTAGGAATTATTGTAAAATTGGTTTACACTTAAGAGATTTTGGTTTACTAATTGAGATTAAAGATTAAAGCGCAACTTCCTCCCGGATCATAAATCATCCTAAGAGATTAGCGGGGTTTATGATCAAGGGAGAGGATTATGTTATCAAGAGATTGAGCATAGTTATTTATTTTAATCAAATCGTGAAACTAGTTTGGTAATTTGTTAACATACATGAACTACCGAGACAATAATGATTAGATGAACCGAAAAGGTCCAATCGCTTCTCCTTCTTAAGTCAAACCCTATTTTCCAAGTATTTTCTCCAACAAACCCTAGAAAAATCCCCCCTTTTATATTAATGTCAATGTACCTAAATATGTTTTCAAACTGCAATTGTTGATTTATCACAATCCCTGTGGATACGAATCTTATAAATTTTATTACTCTCGACGAGTTTAGTACACTTGCTAAATTACTCATCAAGTTTTTGGCGCCGTTGCCGGGGATTGTTGATTTAATTGACAATCCAGTTGAACCATATTTAGTTTGTTTTTTTTTATTTAGTAGATTTGTTTTTTTTATTTTTTATTTTTATTGCTTATATTTATCGAAAAAATATATATATTTAAATATAATTCTGAAATTTATTTCTTGTTCATTCTTTGGTAGTGCAGTTGCTTCTAAAGGTATTTCTGGTTGTTTATGCAAGGTAGGAAGAAGGTAGTCAGAGAACTTTTCTTTGACCCTGAAATCGAGAAGACAGCTAAAGCAAACAGAAAAGCGGCCCGGTTAGCCCGACAGGCTGCCCGGTTAGCAAGTGGTATACAAGAGACAAGCGAAGGAGAAAGTTCTAGTTCACACACTTCGGGCGACGAAACCGAAAGCATGGCTGGAGTTAATCCACCACCGCGAAGGACTTTGGGTGACTATGGCCAAGCAGCTAATGGGCAGAATGCTAATCTGGGTTTTCAACCGGCAAATCCAGTGTCGTTCGACATAAAGAATACGGTGCTCAATGTTCTTAAGGAAAATCAGTATTCCGGAGCTGAATCGGAATGCCCTAACATCCACTTAGCTCACTTCTATGAAGCATGTGGGTACATTGATCCACCTAATATATCTGAGTCAGATAAAAGGTTGAGGTTGTTCAAACTATCCTTGACCGGAAGAGCAAAAGATTGGATTGATACCCTACCTTCCGGCACCATTACTTCTTGGGATGAGCTCGAGCTGAAATTTCGTGAGCGATATTTCCCAATACATAAGTTCTTAGAGAGGAGGAATGATATCACCAACTTCGAACAAGGGGACTCCGAATCGTTATATGATGCATGGGAAAGGTTCAAGCTATGTTTGAAGAAGTGCCCAAAACATGGGTTAGACAATCATGCCCAGATGCAACACTTTACTCAAGGATTGAGAGCTCAGACTCGAATGTTGTTGGATGCATCAGCTGGTGGTTCATTGAAAAATAAGGATGAAAGCGAAGCAAGGGAATTAGTGGAGGCTATGGCTCAAAATGAATACAGAGTTCAGAATGATAGGGGAGCAAAGAAAAAGGCTGGCATGCTGGAGCTTGATACTCAAACCGCTCTACTAGCGCAATCTCAATTGATGAACACTCAGATGGCAGCCATGTTGAAACACTTCACTACTGCCCCCGCTCCTCAGATGCAAGCTAACGCAGTCCAAGATGTGAAGTGTGCTTTTTGTGGTAAGGGACATGCTAATGTTGAGTGTTTTCCTGCAGGTTCCGAGCAAGCAATGTACCTATCTAACTTTAAGAAGAGCAGCACCACCAATAATCCATACTCGAACACTTATAATCCGGGTTGGAGAGATCATCCAAACTTTGGATGGGGAGGAAATCAAAATCAATCTCAACAACAAGCACCGTCTCAGAACTCTCAACCAAGGCAACAGTCTCCACTAGAAGATGCACTTGCTCAGTTTATCAAGGTCACTCAAGGAAATTTTGAAGAGATGAAGATTAGTCAAAATCAATTGAAAGCCAACCAGGAACAGATGAAAGCCAATAAAGACATTGCCAACAAGAACCATGAAGCTTCCATCAAGAGTGTAGAAACTCAAATCGGCCAATTGTCAAGACAGTTTTCAGCTACTCAAAATAAGGGCTTTGAAGGTTCTACGAAAGACAATCCGAGGAACGAAAGTTGCATGGCTATCAACCTGAGAAGTAGAGAAGTTCCTTCACCGGAAGTTGTGACAAAGAAGAAGAGTGAGTTGAAGGACGAAGGAGTGAATGAGAGTGAGGGAGAAGTTGAAAAAGAGTGGGAGATAGTGGCTGGATCTGACAATGAGAGAGATGCATTAGTTGAAAATCAGAGGGAGAAAAAAATAGTAAGTAATGAGAAGGTAGTGGCAAAGAAGCAAGGTACAAGAGTTGAGGAGAAAGAAGGCCAAAAGGAAAAAGAAAAGTCAGTCCATGCTAGGTTACCATATCCGCGCAAAAAGAAGGCTAAGGAAGAGGATCCTACATAGTTCAAAAAGTTCATGAAGATGTTTACAGCCTCCAAATGAACATTCCTTTTGCGGAAGCGCTAGAACAGATGCTCGTCTATGCCAAATTCATGAAAGAACTTTTGTCAAAGAAACGGAAGCCCCTGGATGATGACACGGTGAATATGACCGAGGAGTGTAGTGCAATAATTCAGAAGAAGCTTCCACAAAAGAAGAAGGATCCAGGAAGTTTCACCATTCCATGCTCTATCGGAAACTTGCATGTTAGAAGAGCCTTATGTGACTTGGGTGCAAGCATCAATTTGATGCCCTTGTCCATGATGAAGCGAATTCCAGGTGCTGTAGCCAAGCCAACAAAGATGCAATTGTCTCTTGCCGATCGATCGATCACAGATCCATATGGAATTCTGCAAAATGTCTTGGTAAGATGTGCTGAATTTGTGTTCCCGGCTGATTTCGTGATTCTAGATATGGAAGAAGACGCTGAAGTTCTTCTCTTATTGGGACGACCATTCTTAGCTACTGGAAGGACTCTGATTGATGTTGAGAAAGGAGAGCTCATGTTCCGTTTAGACGATGAACAAATCTGCTTTCAGGTGTTTGAAGCCACAACATTTGGGGGACCAGTACCCGAATGCTTCAAGGTGGATGTGCTAGAGGAGGTGGTAAATGATGCACAAGAAGAAGAATGGGAGCTTGAAATTGAAATATTCCTTCAAAGCCTAGATGATGATTCCAAAGAAGGAAAACCACTAAATCTAGAGGGAACATTGCTTGCGGAAGAATTGAAGAAGGATGATGATGCGTTGGTTTGGGACGCAGACGGTGTGAATTCCGTCTTTTGCTTGCACAAGAAGACTACGGAGGAAGCATTCAAGATGGGTATGGATATTTACTTGGAAGGAGCAAACTCCAAATATCCTCCCTAATGAGGGTGTCGAACGTCAAGCCTCGGGACGTTAAACAAGCGCGTGACCTCTAGGTCACGGACCGTCAAGCTATTGACGTTAAATGAGCGCTGATTGGGAGGCAACCCAAGGTTAGTCTCACTTCCTTTATACTTGAATTTAATTTTGTCTTTGATGAATGTTTTGGCTATTTGAAAACTTGCGCACTATTAGAATGATTTTGTTTGAATGTTATTATAAGTCAGTTTTGTTAGCACCATGATACATGAATTTGTGACTCCCTTAATTGGTTGTTTTTCATATTTGATTGTAATTAGAAAAGTTGAGGAAATTTCTCAAACATTGACCACTCGATAATCCGGCCAAGCCGCGAGAATTTGAGCCCAAACACATAAAATTTTCTTGTCATGAGAGATTCCACAACTTAGCTAATTCTCTAGAACTTGCTTTTGTTCTTTTAATTGATTGATTGCTAGGAGTTACACACCGAGGCATGTTGTTTGTACCTTGAGCCTTTTTGAAGCCACCACTACTTATGTTATATCCTTCGTTAAACCCCAATTGAGCCGAAAGAAAAATGTTCTTTATTTGACAACCCAAGTTTGAAATTATGAAAAGAAAACAAAAAAAAAGATGATTTTCTTGGAGTTAGATCATTGTACTTATGATTAGAGCACAATGCTCATCATTAAGTTTGGGGTTGCTTCTGGAATAAGCAACAAATTAAGTTTGGGGTGGGGTACTAGAGAACTACAAAAAGAAAAAAAATGAATGAACAAAATGGTGTACAAAAAAAAAGAGAAAACACCAAATGATTGATAAATAAGTTCTCTAGTATAACAATGCTTGAAATAAAATGTTTGAATAATCCAATTTTGGGAAATAGGTGATCTTTTAAACTCCAAGTTTTTCTGCTTACCTTCCAAAAACATCCACCCTAAAACCTAAGCCCCGTTATAACCCTCAAGTCCTCTAAAGGTGTGAATTCTTATGCATGTTGATTGATTTCTAGAATGTTTGCAAGCCTATGGTAGAATGGCTATGTTTGTGTTGATTGAGTGAAATATATACCATCTTTAAACAGGGGAGAATGTGAGGGAGTGAAGTGATTAAAGTTTGGTCAATATTTGTGAAAAGTTCTTGATTTTTCGTTATAAATCTATGTGCGAGCAAATTCTTGATAAGGATGATCATTGAAATAATAATTGTGGGTATCTAACTTGATTGACTTTGATACTTTGAATAAGATTGTTGATGATAGTGTCAGGTTTTCCAATGGATGAAGATATTCCTTGAGGACAAGGAAAAGTTCAAGTTTGGGGTTGTGATGACTCCACATCATTACTTTATTTCTACCTATTTCCGAGACCTATTTACGAGGTTTTAGTATGTTTTTATTATATTTTTGCACAATAATAAGTGAAAGTTACATCGAGTACAAGACTGCGGAAAGCACAAATAAAGCAAAAAAATTTGAGTACAAGTCTGTCAGTTGGCGTGCGGCGCCAACGACTAGTGAAAAAATAACCCTTTTGTTCTGTTGTTTGGCACGCGGCGCGGGCGCGTAACTTTGGCCTATATATTGGAATTTCTGAAGCAGAATTAGGGACAGAATTTTACGGTGAAACGGCAGACTTTTGAAGGCGATTAGAGAACTTATTGTAATGCTTTCTTTCACCTTTGTTGATGTAATTTACTCTTTAATTATGTCTAGCTAAACTTCCATGATTGGATCTTAGGGGATTCTAATTGTTATTGTTCTTGAACCATGTAGTTTCATATGCTATGTTTAATTATTTACGAAGTTAGTTTCATCAATTCTTCCTTGTGCTTAATGTTTTACATGATTTGATCACTCGTGTGATGAACTTAATAATTTATTTTACTATGAGAATAGGAATAGATTATTGACCTAGGAATTATTGTAAAATTGGTTTACACTTAATAGATTTTGGTTTACTAATTGAGATTAAAGATTAAAGCGCAACTTCCTCCCGGATCATAAATCATCCTAAGAGATTAGCGGGGTTTATGATCAATGGAGAGGATTATGTTATCAAGAGATTGAGCATAGTTATTTATTTTAATCAAATCGTGAAACTAGTTTGGTAATTTGTTAACATACATGAACTACCGAGACAATAATGATTAGATGAACCGAAAAGGTCCAATCGCTTCTCCTTCTTAGGTCAAACCCTATTTTCAAAGTATTTTCTCCAACAAACCCTAGAAAAATCCCCCCTTTTATATTAATGTCAATTTACCTAAATATGTTTTCAGACTGCAATTGTTGATTTATCACAACCCCTATGGATACGAATCTTATAAATTTTATTACTTGCGACGAGTTTAGTACACTTGCTAAATTACTCATCAATGAGCTTGGATGAAGGCTTGTGTTTGCAATGGCCAATTGTCGGTTTTGGTTAATGGGTGTCCAACAGAGCAAGTGAACATAAATAGAGGTCTTAAGCAAGGTGATCCTCTTGCACCATTCTTATTCCTTCTAGTAGCGGAGGGGTTGAGTGTTCTTTCACAAAGGGCGGTGGCCTTGGGTTTCTTTAAAGGTTTCAATGTCAATGAGGAGGTTTCGGTGTCCTTGGTACAATATGCGGACGATACTTTATTTATTGGGGAGGTGTGTGTAGAAAATTTATGGTCTATGAAGGCCATTCTAAGATGGTTTGAATTAGTCTCGGGCCTCAAAGTGAATTTTTCCAAAAGTAGGCTAATTGGAGTGAATGTGCCTACTAACTTTCTCGAGGGAGTGGTCTCTTTTCTTCATTGCAAAATTGGTTCGTTACCTTTCATCTATTTAGGGCTTCCGGTGGGGGCGAATCCGAGGAGTGCGGTGACATGGGACCCCGTTGTAAAGACTATTGAAAAAAGGCTCTTTTCTTGGAGGAACCGGTATATTAGCTTGGGTGGGAGGGTGGTACTTATAAATTCGGTGTTGGCTTCAATTCCGGTTTTTTATCTCTCTTTTCTTAAAATGCCATCATCGGTAAGAAGAGTAATTGTTGGTATGCAACGGAAGTTCTTATGGGGCGGAACTTCGGGAGATAAGGAGAAAATTCCATGGGTTAGTTGGAAAGATCTGTGTCGTCTGAAGGAAGAAGGAGGATTAGGTGTAAAGGATTTAAAGTGGTTTAATATCTCTTTGCTAACAAAGTGGCGGTGGAGGTTACTATTGGAACATGGCTCTTTATGGAAACTTGTGTTGGAAGCTAAGTATGGGAATGTTGAGCGGGTAAAATTGGTTCTACCGCGTGGGAATAAATTCTCACTATGGTGGAAGGATTTGGTGGGATTGGGCGTGACAAATGGAGTGGAGGATGATTGGACTCAACATGTATTTTTAAAGAAATTGGGGTGTGGTGGGTCGACTAGATTTTGGTTGGATCGTTGGGTGGGATTGACACCTCTTTGTGAGACTTTTCCCCGGATATTTAAAGTTTCACTACACCCGGAGTGTGTAATCAAAGATTTGGGTGAATGGGTTAATGATACTTGGGTTTGGAGGCTCGCGTGGAGAAGAAGTTTTTTTATTCGGGAAGAAGAATCTTATAATAACCTTATGGAGATAATCACACCGGTACCAATCACTAAGGAGGAAGATTCGTGGTCATTCATTGATAGAGGTATGTTCACCGTCCGTTACATGTACTCGTATTTATATAAAAAATTTCTCCCTCCTTCTCCTCTTGCTTTGTGTTCGGTGGGAGTGATTGCTCGGGTTTGGGAGAGTTGGGCCCCGTTGAAGGTGATAGTTTTCTCTTGGCAAGCACTCCTTGGCCGATTACCTACACGTGGGAACTTGGTTCGAAGACGGATAATAATTGATGGAGAGGCCTCTTTTTGCGTGTTTTGTAATGGTGCTAGAGAATCGGAAAATCATTTATTTTCTTCTTGTGGCACGGCTTGGTTGGTGTGGTCTAAGGTCCATCGGTGGTTTGGTTTGACATCCGTGTTGCCAAATTTCATCTCTTCTTTACTTGAAAGCTTCTTGACTTGCTACCGGAAAAAGAAGAATGGCTTCAAGGGGGTCTTGTTGGTGTGGCACGCCGTTATTTGGGTGCTTTGGCGATTGAGAAACGGAAGGATTTTTTCAGGAACAATTGTAGAACCTTCCGAAATATTTGATAGGGTACAATATGTTTCTTGGAAGTGGTTATTGGCTATAAAGGTTAACTCACCATGTCTTTTTTATGAATGGTGTGTTAACCCGTCTGAATGTATTGCTAGGTAGTTTTGGGGGTATATAGCTTGTTTAGTCTAAGTGAACTTGGACTCGGTTTGGTTTTTGCTTGGCTTAAGTACTACATGTACTTGTCTTACCGTGGTTGGTCGAGTA
Organism: Trifolium subterraneum; assembly: GCA_951799995.1. Classification (NCBI taxonomy): domain Eukaryota; kingdom Viridiplantae; phylum Streptophyta; class Magnoliopsida; order Fabales; family Fabaceae; genus Trifolium; species Trifolium subterraneum. Next base: position 9,427,636 of record OX637466.1, on the reverse strand, counting down.
CATCTTGTACTTATTCCTTTTATATATATATACATAATACTTTTGCTGTTCAAAAAAAAAAATAGTAAAATAAAATTAGTGAACTCAAAATCATTTTAAACTACCGCGGACCCCACACATACACTAATATATAGAAGCATGAGGAATATTAATGAAATGCACTTGCTTCAATCTTTAGTTTAAAATCTCTCAAAAAAAGAGTGTTGAAAAAATGGAAAGAGGAATTCATGACAACATGAATCCAATGAAAAGTGAATCACATGATGCTAAAGAAACTAGTAGTGAATACATAGCTCTTAATCATGAAGTAACCAATTACAAAAATAATGTTTCACCTCTTCTTAGCACAAATAGCCAACACAAACACATTCAAGAAGCAAATACAACTTCAACAACTTCTTCAAAATCTTCTACTTCTTTAAAATCTTATCTTACAACAAATAATGCAATTCCACTCTCCAAGAAAAATTCTCATGTTAACATTTTTATTGATCTATGCAAGAGAATCAAAGCTTCATTGTCAAAATCAATATCTCTCTTAAGATCAAAATGTTCTTGTTTTGATAAAAATTCTTTGCAAGTCAAAGAAAACACTTCAAAACCCAAAACCTCAAATTCAACTGCATCACCACCAACATTTCAAATTCAAACTCTCTCACAAAACCAAATTACTAGAAATTCTTTGAGTAACAAAACATCACCAAAAGACAAGTTGACAATAGATGAACATGAAGATCAACAAGAGCTAGCATGTGATTCTATGCATGTTTTTCAACTAAAAAGTCCACACAAGTTACGTTTAATGGATGAAGATGTAGCTAGTGATGCAAGTTCTGATCTTTTTGAGATAGAAGGTTTCTGTTTCTCCACACAAGCTACCACTACTTCTACAAATATTTTATGTGATACTTAGTTTTTTTTTTTTACTTATTCAAAAGTCAATATTGAAGCAAATTAATTAGCTCTCTAGCTATAAGAATTAATAACTCTATATTATCCAAACTCCACCCCCCCTAACAATTAAAAGGTTAGTACCAATAAATAAAATACTCTTAATATGTATTCATTTTCTAGTAATATATTTTTTTCTTAAGTAGTGCAGTGATTTGTCTAAATTTCGAACCTCGATTCCTACATATAAAATGAATGTTCATGTTCCTACCCATTTTGAATGCAATATTTTTTTTTATCAAGTAGTCTAGTGGCTAGAATTTAACTTGTTAAGGTGAAATAGTGAGACTAGCAGAGTTTGAATTCTAATCCCTAAATTTTTACATGCAATATCTCTACCAATGGAGTTATAGTGAAGGGGACATTTTCAATGCAATATTAATAAGGTAAAAATATGTCATCATAAATATTATTGTAAAATACAAACCGAGTAGTTTTTATTTAGGATTATATATGGAAGAAAAATGTCAATTGTTTCTTGGGTAAACCCAAAGGGTTTAAACAAATTTAAAATGCCATAAACAATAATACTTTGAAACAATGGGAGCATTTTACTTCTAGTATATTATAATTTATTTGTGAATATTTTTTGAGTAACAAGGGTTCTTAAATGAGACATTATCTTATTTTAAATTTATGTTATCAAAAAGAAGAAAATATATAGTGTCTAAGTTTGGGTGGGTGTTCATGACCCAAAATTTCCAACTCTAAATATATTGAGTCTTAATTTCATTTTAAATTTCCCCTCAAGCTCAACCATTTTTGTATATATTTTTTTTACCCATTTGTGATTAGGATTATAATAGTTTCTTCTTCTTCTCTCAGCTTGTATTCAATGGGGCCGAGCCATGTAACTATTTGTACCTTCTACTATTTAGGATATTTACCGATGAATCAATTAAAAACAAGCCATTTAAATAGATGTATTTGTAGTATCCACAACTAACTTGTAACTAACTTTTATTTCACATGCATATAACTTGTGTTCATTGATTGAAGGGTAAATACTCCAAATTATAAAAGGGTAGTTTAGAAAAAACATAAATCTGAAGACTCAATTTAAACTTTGTTCCTTTTAATTTAGTTTAGAATCGACTCGAGTTTTTACGCTATATTGAGTTTTGATATCGTGTTAGAATCTTTAGCACATGCAACTTTGTAGAGTGCTTTACATATTTTATTTCACAATGAAGCTGGTATCAAACTCAGAACCTCATGTATACTACTCATATCCCTCTCCACTAAAGTAAACCTAATGACTTTACATATTTGGTTTTAGTGGTCTAAACCTTCACGTTTTCTTTATCTGAGTTTTAGCTCTTGCTTTTGTAGATCGGTGGTCGTGTGATGAGTTGCTTTTGTTGTGTTTTTTTGTTTGGTTGTGAGCTCCTCTTTTTCTTTGGTTTCTTGTTTGTCCTATTGTTCTGTGTATTTTTTGTACTGGTATTTTGCTGGTATATTTTTATAAGGGTAAATTAAATAAGGTTTTACTCCCTGTAAAATATGTGAGTTTTGGTTTACCCTCTGCAAAAAAAAAATTTTGGATAACCCCTTGCAATATGAAGATTCATTCAATTATCCCCTTCTATTGACAACTAGGACATGAAATATTCATTTTTCCTTATGTGGCATGTCTAGGTGACTTTTATTATATTTTTGATTAATTTAACTATTGACATATTGTCACATAATAATTGTATTTAAAAAAAAATTAAATTGACATTTATTTTAAAAATAAATTTTAAAAAGTCAAAAAAATAATTTAAATTATTTTTCTGGTTTCAAATTTTTTATTTTAAAAATGTCAATTTAAATTCAATTATTTTAAAAAAAGATTGTTATTTTAAAAAAAATGTCAATTTTAAATTTATTTCTGATTTTTTAAAAAGAATGTCAGTTTTCTGATTTTTTTTTTTAAAAATGCCAATTTAATTTGGAATTTAAAAAAATCAGAAAAAAATTTAAAATTGACATTTTTTAAAAAATAATTCAAATTTAAAATAAAATAAATTGATATTTTTAAACAAAATACCTCACAATTTTCTGATTTTTTTAAAAAAATGTCAATTTAATTTTTTGATCGATTAAATAAATTGCCATTTTTTTACAATTTATTTTATTTTAAAATTCAATTATTTTTTAATAAAATGTCAATTTTAAATTTTTTTCTGATTTTTTTTAAAAAAATGTCAATTTAATTTCTTAAATTGGTATTTTTTTTTAAAAAAATCATAAAATTGACATTCTTTTTAAAAAAATCAGAAATAAATTTAAAATTGACATTTTTTTTAAGTAATTGAAGTTTTTAAAAAAAATCAGAATTTTTTTTTTAAATAACAATCTTGTTTTTAAATTGACATTTTTAAAAAATCAATAAAAAATTTGAAACCAGAAAAATAATTTCAATTTTTTTTTACTTTTTTATTTTTTTTAAAATAAATGTCAATTTAATTTTTTTAAATACAATTATTATGTGGCAATATTTCAATAATTAAATTAATCAAAAATAAAATAAAAGCCACCTAGACATGCCACATAAGCAAAAATGAATATTACATGTCCTTGTTGTCAATAGAGGGGGGTAATTGAAGGAATCTTCATATTGCAGGGGGGTTATTCAATTTTTTTTTGTAGGGGGTAAACAAAAACTCACATATTTTGCAGGAGGTAAAACCCTATTTACCTTTTTTATAATATATATTTGACATTCAGAAGGTAAAAATTAAAGCTCTCAACTTTATTGAGTTTTTACCTCATCATTTTATTAATCTTTTAGTCTCACTATTTTATTGAATATAGGACCGGCCATTACACAAGTGTCGGGTGTACGACGGCAACTTGTCTTAAAATTTTGGAGTTTTAACTCAAAATTGTTAAACCCTATAATAATTAGTTATATATTGTTAATATTTATAATATATATATATATATATATATATATATATATATATATATATATATATATATATATGAATAACTAGATTCATTTTGAAGCTCTATAATTATTGTAATATTGTAATATATTAGTAAAAAAAAGAATAATTGCAATAGATTCATTTTGGTCTCTATAAGGTTATTGTTTCAACAGATTCTTAGATTGCCATTTTTTCTGCATAATTTTAGTTCTAATCATCTTAAATTAAATAAAAACTGATAATATTTTTCAAAAAAAACATAAGCATAATTTGAGTTTTAATCATTTTAAATTAAATCAAAACTGATAGTTTTTTAAAAAATCTAATAATTGAAACTATTACATTTTGAACTCATTCATAAACTCAACCACTAGGTCATTTTAATCTTTGAATCAAATTTAATTCTTGATTAGAATGTCTCTTTTTGATGTTATATATAATAATTATTTTTTTGTGTTTCTTTTGCTATTTACAATTTAAACAGATGAAAATTCTTTTTAACTTTTTTTTTATATTTTATTAGGAATCTATCTTTAATATTCAACCGAGTCCGAAGACACTATTTTCAAGAGTTACACATGTATCATGAAAAGATGGTCTTCATTTCTCAAAATAATTAGAGAATTTAATTATTGTTGTTTTGAGGGCATAAAAGTCTAATTATGTTATAAGTAAAAATTGAATTATAAAGAGTACATGGATACTCGGCTCTTACAATTCAAGGACAATCACCTTAGAAGCATTAGAAATAAGCTAATTAAGGGATTGTTACATCAATTAGAGAAAGCTAGATCGGCATTACTACCTCAGTCTATGAATCAAAACCATGAAATGTAAATAATTTGATCCACTATAGGATAGAAACATTAACATGAGAGCTCCTCTAAATAATATGTTGTTACGCATACACCATATACTCTACGTCGTAGTCAACCAAATTAAATGTCGGAATCGGTTGTTAATGTTGCCTTGTGTTATTTCTCCAAACATAATGAAATGTGGAGAAGCAGGGCCGGCCCTGAGGGGGTGCAGGGTGCCCTAGCGCGCCGGGTCTCTAAGTTTTAAGGGCCTCAAAAAATTATATTATATGGTAGTAGATCTCTTAAAAAAAATATGTTTTAGAAAAAATAAAATAAAATAAAATGATAAAAAAAGTTTGTCTTGTCTTAAACATAAACAAAAATTCGTGTATCTTCTCTTTTTTCCTCCTACTAATTAGAATATGAATATTTTATATGTTTATTACAAAGAGTGACTGCTTTTTATATTATTGATGTTATTTATAATTTAAAAGAATATTATTTTTTTTTAAAAAAATTGAGTTTTTTTTTTAATTAAAGTATTCATTTTTTATTTTCGGTGCAGGGCTTCTAAATTATCGGATCAGCCCTATTGAGAAGCATCTTCAAACTGTAACCATGTTCTATTCATCCAGCAATATATGCGCTGCCATGTGTAGTAGTTAGACTTATAAGTCAGCATCGTGAATTGGGGAAAAGCTAAATAATTTCAAGCTAATTGTTATGATAATAATAGCACAATCATACAATATTAGTACTATTTACAAGTACAAGATAACAAAAACGTGCACTATTAGAGGAGACAAACTTTTGGATTTAAAGCTTCGAGAAGGACATACTAGCTAACTATAATTTGGTGATTTACAGATACATGTATGCATGCATGATATATCTTTTCCAAACAAAATAAATGAATGTGGCTCATGAAATGAAATTGTGAAAGAAAAGTTGATGTTATAATAAAAAGGTAACTTTGTTTGCTAATTTTTAGGCATACTTAACTTAAGGGAAACTCCCTCTCCATAAAATACTTGTCGTTTTTCTTTTTTGATTTAAGGGAAACTCCTCATCATAATACATGGGTAGGTGTTGGAACAAGTTAGCTTTTAACTCTCATATTGGTTATGACACACTTTAATAGTCTTTATATATGGAATGGTCACTACTTGAGATACGCCTCAAGGGTTGTCTAGTTTATAAACGGGGAAGACCGCACACCATGTTGAATATCACGTGCGCCGCCACTGTCGTCTCGTCGGACTTAGGCATATATTAATTTTTTAATACCCGGGAAGTGAAAAACTAATTATTTTTCTCTATGTGTGTACTTCTTACTAGCAGTTGACTATTTCACACATGGATTTGTATTCATTACCACCTCATCTCAGTCAACGACCGGCTAGAAAATCTGGCCACGTATTTTATTTATTGGCCGGATTAGGCTCCCACGAAATACTCCCACTTAGTTCCTCTCTTGCTTTATAATTCAGAACTTCAACTCTCGTAATCTTTTTAGTCAGATTTCTGAATTTTCGAAATCTTTATTTCTCTCTCAATTCAATTCTTATTTCACCTCCAAAAAAAAAATTATTCTTTTTTGTTGTTTTAGAGAAGTGGTTATTGCCACTACAAATTAATACAATTATCAATATTTTAGACTGGTTTATCAAACATTCAAATTCGGTCCTTAAAATTGTAGGATGTCTTAACCTAGTCCAACACATTATTTTTTGTTGATAAAACCTAGTCCAGCACATTTTTTTTTATAATAGTCCAGCACATTATTAATATAGTAAAAAACTTTAAAATGCTAATCAAAATATTAGATAATCTGTTATCATTAAAATTTCAATTCATGCCACTTGGTAGTGTTAGTTAACTTATTTAAAAATGTATATCTAGAACTAGAATGGAATATAATTAATGACACTAGTTACGGTTGAAATTTGGTTTTTTTTTTTTTGACTAAGGTTGAAATTTGGTTAGAGACCCATAATTTGGTTGAAATTTCTGATTGATCCATTTTATGCAAATATTAATTCAAAGTTATTCGACACATATAAAATGATTTAATGGATAGAAACAAAAAAAAAAATGATTTAATGGTATGCAAATTAATTTTTGGTGGTGCGACGAGCGGTGTCGGCCCTCCGCACCACCGCTTACGTCTCTTCTGTCGACCGAATTTCATTATTCGTGGTTGAAGGTGTTACCGAGGAGAGCATCGCCGTTTCTGATTTCGGCAGAGGGGATTCGCCGTTTCTGTTTCCAGCAGAGGTCTATTCTCTACTGGGTTGCATTTCTCCGACGTTGGTGAACTAGATCGACCCCAGCGTTGTTTGGAGGGCTCGGGTTTTGAAATTCTGGCGTAGTCCAAATGGGGTACCAGATGTTAGCACATCGCGTACCACATCTCCTACCAGTGCAGAACAAGAAAAAGAAACATGGCAAAAATAAATTGCAAAGACAGTAAATAACACAGTATGTTGTTAACCCAGTTCGGAGCAACCTCTCCTACTCTGGGGGATACCAATCTAGGAATGAATTCACTACTATAGCTCTAGTTCAAAGACTCCAAAACATCTCGTTTCTATCTTATCGCCTAGACACTATCTCATGCAATCCTACCTAGGAACTCCTAGATATGAGACGCCCCGTCTCACTTCCTTCAAAACACAGACAGCGTTGCTTACAAACGATTACAATCAAATGGTGGAGACACACTCCTAGACATAAATAAACTTTACCCATGATTAAAAGCTCTTGAGTAAATCACAAATACAACTCAACTAAAACAGTCCTACTCTAGCATCAAGATGATACAAGAGTGGCTCACAAATAAAGCACAAGGCTTAAAAGACATGAAACCCTAAATGACTACATCTTTGATATTCTAATTTGGTTCGGTTTCGGTAAATAAAATAGGTCTGAGTCTTCCTTTAAATAGCCACGAATTACCATGGGCTGATCATGAATTTCATGCTTCACAAATAGCTTAGATATAGGGAAAATCCAGTACAAACATATTCTTCAAGCAAATCCAATAAATCCCTAAAATATAGGCATATCTTTAGAAGCGATGCAAAATAGTGATATCTTCAGGAAATAACCTGAAATCCTTGTCTTGGGGAACAAGCAAGGCGCTTAAAAGATTTACTTCACAAATAAGGCGCGTTATTCTCATGTAACAAACTGCGCACATTTTCTGGCTTCAGGATCTTGTTCCAAATGCTGCCACATCTGATCCTACATCTGACTAGATCTTGTTTTTGCAAAATGTAGCCAATTTCAAAATCCCAACAATCTCCCCTTTTGGAAAATTTTGGCTAAAACAATATTAGACCTGTCATGGAGAGATGCAGTTCACGTCTTCCTTTAAGTCAACATAAGCACACAACTAGAAAAGAAGATAGAACACAACATGACTAGTTTCACAACTACACTTCAAGTAAATCAGCACACAATAAACATCAGAGACATACATCAGTGGAATAAAAGCACAACTAGCCTTACAAAAAAAAACATCAGAGATAAGCACACTCTCACAGTGGATTCATAAAGTATGAGAAAAATAAATTCTCACACAGTAAGATCTGAGTCTTCAAAAACAAACAGGAAAAATAAATTCCATCTTCTGGAGCACATAGGAAAAATAAATTCCTAATCAACTGAGAAAAATAAATTCTCAGACATATAGCACACAAACATACTCAGAATCAGAATTAGAAAAATAAATTCTTAGACATTTTGCAAAATGTAACCAATTTCAAAAACCCAACAGGTTTATTCAACCATCATCGCCTCCCTCATGATGGTGGTGGTTGTGGTGTTCGTCGTCGCTTATTGTGATACGGAATTCCGTTCATCAATGTCGATAGTTATTGGTTTATTTGGACTTTGATGATCTATGTTGGTAGCGTTTTAACTGCATCATTGTGGTGTTATCAAAAACAAGTTATTTAAATTGATTTTAACCGCTTATAAAAAGTGTGACATGTTTCTTGATGTTGTTGATTGACGTTTTTGTTGGAAGTTTTCCTATGAGTTGGAATCATCAAGATCAGATCGGATTTGGTTCGAAAGGACTAAGTGTATAGATACTCCGTGTTGACGGTAGTAGTCATTTCGTGCTATTGAGTTCGCTGGGTTTTTGGGTCGCTTTGGATTCTTAACAAGGAGCGTCAAGTCTATTTCAATATAAGTATCATTTCTTGATTTCAGATTGTGTAGCTTGAAAAAGTCATCATCGCTTGTTGCTTGCTACAGGGAATAGTGGGTACATATGGACCGTTTTCGTGTTGACATCGTTTCATTCGCCTGAGATTTTTAGGACTTCTATTTTGTCTTCGGGATTAATTAGAAGTTGGTATGGTATGTTTCATTGTATATATTTTTCTTCTTTTTATTAATATAATAAGGAGATATAGACAAAGAAATGGGGCGAAGTCGACTTTATCCCCTTACATCTAGATGTTTTTCGTCTTATAAAAACAATAAAAAAAATTATGATCTAAATTTTTGTATGCAAAATAATATTTGTATTAAATTTATATATTATAACTTTTTTAACCACCCCACCCCGAATATTTTTTTTCTAGTTTCACCTAGCGACGCTTCTTTTTTCGACGGCAAACCAACCAATCACTATAAGTATTTTGCGGAGGTCCAAACCGCCATTGTTTAGAGCTGTAAAAAATGAATCGAGCTGATGGACCGGCCCATTAACCCACGGTCTTGGATGGGCTGGGACTCAAAAACATAGCCCCTAAGTTTCACGATTGTACGATTTTGGACCCTCAAATTTCAATTGTACGATTTTAACCTCATAAGTTACACAATTGTGCAATTTTGACCCCTAAGTTTCAATCGTGCAATTTTTCCCCTAAGTTCACCCCTTTTTGCATTTGTTAGCTCCCGTCGACTATTTTGGCTAAATATTACTTATGTGACATTTTAAAATCAAAACAAATAGTTTAAAAACAAATTAAACTTAAAAAGATGTTTTAAAATTAAAAGCAAATGACAAATTAATTGCTTTTTTTTTTAAAAAATAACTTATAAAATAAGTTTTTTTTTCCTTATATGTAGTTTATAAAATAAGTTTGCTATAAAACATAGCTTACAATTTTTTCAATGAACTAATTTTTTAAATTATTTTAAAAACTTTATAAACTGATTTTTTTTAAAACAATTGTTCAACTTTTTATTAAAAATATTAATACACTTTTTTTTTAATTTTAAAACATATTTTTAATTTTTATTTGTTTTAAAAATTATTTTAAAAATTGTTTTAAAAATTTTATAAACTGTTTTTTTAAAACAATAATGACTAAACCTTTTATTAAAAAAATTAATACATTTATTTAATTATAAAACTAGTTTTTATTTTTCTAAAATGCCACATAAATAATATTTAGTCAAAAAAGTCAACGGGGGCTAGCAAATGCAAAAGGGGATAAACTTGAGGGGCCAAAATGGTACAATTGTAATCTAGGGGGTCAAAATCGCACAATTGTGAAATTTACAGGGTAAAAATCGCACAATTGAAATTTGGGTGCCAAAATTGCACAATTGTGAACCCTGGGGGTCAAAACTGCATTTAAGTCAAAATAATATCAATAAAAATATAAAAAAAATATTGAATAAACAGGAAAAGAGTAAAATGAATAAACAGGAAAAGAGTAAAATGAAATAGGCCGAGCTGGCTCATTAGCCCACATGGGCCAGACTAAATTTAATAATTGGTAACCCAATAATAATCGGGTCGGATTAGTCTGACCCATTTATTTTGTCTAGCTCACCGGAATGAGCCGGACCAGCCTATTTGACAGCTCTACCGTTGTTTGCCCTCTTCAACCGTCACGACTTTTATGTTGCTCCATCCGTACCACAATATAAGTCACTTTGACACTTGACGCATGTTAAAAAATGTAGTTAATGTTATATGGAAAAGACAAATTATGAGTTAATTTACATAGTGACCGGATGGTGTATAGTATATATACTAGAAAAAAAGGACAATATTACCCTCCAAAAAAATATAGTCTCATCTCATAAATAAACATCATCCAAGTTTGAATTGTCAAAAATCAGATTGGAAAACATATACATGAAATAAAAGTTGCACTATCCATGTTTTGGATTCTTCAAGAAAGTCTTTAATTACTTTCTTTCCCTAATGAACTTGATTAAACCTTTTTCACCACCAGGAAAACCTCCAGTTAGCCCCATCATTTCCTTCTCAAATCCATCTTTTGGTATTTCATCAATATCATCACTAGTCAACTTTTCTGGCTCATCTAATTTTTCTTGCACTTTTTCATTGGATGATGTTTTTTCCTCTTTATCAACCTTCCTTTTAAGCTCTTGTTCAAGTCCTTTTTCTCCATTGCATAATCCTCTTCCTCCCATCATTTTTAGTATGTTGAACTCAGCACGTGCTTGTGGTTGATAAGTTGGTTTTCTTTTATGTTTTGTTGAAGTTTTTATGAGAGTAGTGAAGTGATTATCTTGGCCTAGGACTTGGGATCGTAGAAGAGAGCCTTGAAGAGTAGCAAAAATAACCATTTTTTTAAGAGAGTGAATTTAGGTGGAAAAAGTGAAGAGTTTTCATGTAATACTTAACTATGTTAATGTCTTTTGGATGTATAGATCAAATATCTTGATGAATAGATTCCTCATGTAATTCTAACCACAAATTAATATCTTACATACATAGTACATCCAATAGGTGGTTGGTTGTCATTGATTACATCTATCCAAAAAATACAAGAGGACAAAAGTTGAGAAATTTTGTCATCGCTATTTAAGTAACGGACTAATCGATGATCAAGTGCTCTTGCATCAGTCAAATGCATTTTAAGTGGCCAATTTTAATTGGCCACTAATTTGCCAAAATTGCTATAAGCTGCTTCCTGAGGTTTCACACCTTTCTCCAGTAGCGGATTCGGGTTCCTGAGTTAGGAGGTGCAGATAATTTAACTTCCATTAATGTTTATTTTATATATTTAAAGATATGAGTATTAAAATAATAAATTTTAATATGTTTAATCAAATTAATTACACATATATTATAAATGATCTCATGGAAGTTTGAGTATGGGGGGATGCAAAACGAGTAGAAATCCTCTCCATTTCTTAAAAGAAATGACAAATGCATGTATCAAAGTTTAAATGTATAAATATTCAAATAATATCAATAATTCTCAAAAGACGTGCATTTATATTCTTGATTTACATCAAAACTATAGTAATTGCATTTGTCATTTCTTTTAATAAATTGAGAGGATTCCAACTCATACAAAACGCAATTGATTAGATTTGAGGTTGTCCGGTAGATTTCAAAATAATGGAGGAGAGACCATTATTGTGTAAATAATTAATTATGTTACCCGAGATAGATAGATAAATAGATCACATTTGTGACCAAAATTCACCTTTTCTAAAATAAAAGAATTATTTTCGGGAGTTTGATAAGATAACCGACAAAAAACAAGAGTTTAATTGTTGTTCACTGTCAGTGTAAATTTTTTTTACACATGCATTCAATGATGTATTGCCACATCATTTAATGAATGTGACACATCATGCGTTTTTAAACACAATACATTAAGCGTTGGTATATTATTGGATATATGTGTAAAATAGATTTACATCGACAGTCAATATAAATTAAATTCAAAAAACAATTAAATCATATTTTATATTAAAAAAATAAAAATCTAGTGTACTTGTGTCCGCCCATGCTTGGTGGTGTTAGTTTTCTTATTATTTGGTTGAAATTTTCTAATGATCCACTTTTTTCAAATATTAATTCAAAGTAACTATCGATAATTTCAAGTCATTTGACACACATAAAAAAAAATATTTTAAAGTATGTAAGTTAATATTATTATGACATTTTTAACCACCCAGTCAAAAAAAAAATTCAAGTTCCACCTCTATCAATGCTTCCTTTTTGCGACGGCAAACCAACCACCGCTCAAGTATTTTGCGGCTGTTCAAACGGTAGTTGTTTTCCGGTTACTACTTAGTTCAAAATATCACTTATTAGATAATCCATTATCGTTATCAACAATAAATTGGTCTAAGTGGTAAGAGTTTTAGTCCTCTTAAGCATGTAGTCAGGAGTTCGATTTCTGACTCATGCGTATAGAGAAAATTCGGTTGGGAGAGGAGAACTCACCTTACACGTCTCACAAGTTTCTCGACAGAGATTAGTTATCGATTATCTATAAGATGAAATTTCAATTCATACCGCTTGGTAGTGTTAGTTTGCTTATTTAAATATGCATATCTAGAATAACAATTGTACAACCAAATTTAAACAACTTTAGAGACAACATTCTTTCTCATACTCTCATTATATTTTTACTCTATCTCTTCCTCTTTCTTTTTATTATTTTAATCCCAAAAGATAAAGGGAAAAAATGTTGTCCCAATGTTGTCACTAAATTTGTTGTACAAATAACACTACTCCACTTCATAATATGATAGTACAAGTACCATAGGAAAGAATGAAACCACCGTCAAATGCTTATAGCAAAAGCCACCATCGAGTAACTATTAGTTCATAGTTTTCCAATGTCAAATCAAATTTGCTGACTAGAATTGGATGCAGTCAATCTCTATAACTTTAATGCCATACGGAACACTTTTTTCTATTGTGGTATTAAAGTTCTGGTTACCAAGAAAAATGAAATCTCGCTAGTTCAGATTTCGGTCCAGAAATAAGTTAAGTCTGATAAAAAATTAAACTATTTAATATAATATTTAACATTCAATTATTTAATCTCATATATTTTTTACATTTTATTATTTTGAAATAAATTTTAATTAATTGCATTTACAAAATATTATTCCCTAAGTCTTTTATTATAAGCTTCCCTCGGTATTTTTCACATATATTAAGAAAAATTGCTAGTGTAATTAATATCTACTCTTTAGGTGTTACAATTACTAAATTGTTCTTGGTGAAAATATGTATTTGTACTTGACTTTTCGGATTCCAATGAAAAGTAAGGTTATGTTTGGAAAAGTATTAAAAAATGTATCTAGGAATTTGCAAATGGCTTATATTTAGGAACAAACTTTATCTTTGAAAGGGTACTTATAATTAGCCACGGACGGAGGGAGTAGTATCCAACAGAATTCTAGGGTAGTGAAGAGTACTCCTTTGTTATGGGTCCGTTTGGCCTAGTTTTTTTTAGCTCTTAGAAGCTATCTGAAATTTAGAGGTGAAATAAGAGCTTCCAAAAAAAGAGCAAAAGTTGTTTGGTAAAATATATTTTAAAAAAAAAATTTGTACAACAAAAAAACAAATTTAAAAAAAGATAATAACAACTAATAACATTTAAATAATAAAATAATAAAAAGAGCCTTTGGCAGGAATCGAAGCGAGATCATTTCAAAATAAGCTCTTATTCTTTTTCAAAAGTAGGTTTCAACCTTTTTCCTAGAAGCTCGTTCAATCCAATTTTGTACATAAAAAAATCTACTTTTTACGGTTAAGAGTTTAGAGAAGTTAGATCTCAAAGTTGGGCCAAACGGAATATATTTGTATACAACCTTACATATTCATAATTTTATTTATTAAATAAAAGTTTAGAGAAGTTAGATCTCAAAGACTTATTAATTAGGATTTGCAACTGCGATCGGAAGAGAGTTGAAACCACTTGATATCAGAACTGATCATCGAACTAGATTAGGCGGTTTAGTTGGTCGAATATTGTGGAAAAAAAAACTCATTAGAGTTATGAAAATCTCATGGCTCAATAAATATTTAGAGATTTTTCATATTAGCCACCAACAAGAAAGACCTCATAAATCGTCTTTTGTTTATTACTTTTTTTATTTAATAGGGAAAGACAAACTTGTTGACAAAGGAATCTTATCTTTACTTAACTTGTATAATATAAATGTCACACCTAACTATTATATTGTGGTGTGCATAAAAAAAAATGAGTTTAAGGTATAGTACTATAAGGTCTAAGCCAAGAAAATTTGGTATCTCATTCACTGTACCAGATCGTGTTACTTCAGAAATCAATGACAAAAAGAAAATCATAGGGAAAAATCCTTTGAGGATTACTAGAATTCCTTCAGGAGGGCCAAGGGAATTTCACAATCTCATTCAAGAAGTTGATAAAGGGTCATCATCAATTTTGAGTTTGAAGAAGAAAAATGGCGTTGGAAAGAAGTTATTTAGTCACAAAAGGGCTTATTATAGAAATCGGTTTAATGATTGGTATGTTGAAGTGTTTTATTTTGAGAATTTTCGAGAAGAGAGTGTGAGCCAATCTTCTGAAACAAAATCATTAGGGTAATTCTCCTTTTTTTATTTATTTTAAGATTCGGTATCCACTAAAAGATTCAATTGTTGAACTTTTATTGTCATTGTGTAACTAATTTTACTAAATGGAGTTGGGCTGTGTAGCTACCGTTACTCTTTTCTTTTTCTTTTTGAGTTAGAAGTTCGGTTTAAAATTTTAGTGATCTAAATTTGAGAGTTCATGATCTAAAAGGGGTTAAATCAGTTGATTTTTTCACTTCATCTTGTTATAATTTCTTATCATTTTATATTTCAACACTCGAGCATCCTTAATTCATGTGATGATGATGAATTCATACATTCAAGACTTTTTTTATAGCGGATCATTTATATAGGACCTTAAGTATATAATCGGCATCATGGTGGCTTTATCGGGATTATATGGTAACTCGTTGTGATTCTGACAAATTTATTGTGATATAAAACATCAATAAGTTAACACACACTCGTTGTAGCAACAATCTAATATTAAAGTCTTGTGATGACAAGAGATAATGACAAAGGGAGCCTTATAAATCCATAGATTTCAAAAACAAATTTGTTATCATAAAACACATATACCAATGAGGCAATGAACTAAAAGAATTAGAAAAGCTAACTTCGACTAGAAATTTTGTATACAACTTCAAAATTTTAGATTATTAAATTGAGGTTGCATTTATGGTGGACCACATAGTAGGTGGAGAACCTATTATGAATCCGAGGGCTAAAAAAGTCATGTTCATTATATTTCATTGTTTTGAAACATTAAAACCATGAATTCATAAGTGGTTTTTATTGTTGTGAAGAAATTCATAAGTTCCCTTCTATATGTACTATTTGTAATTCATAAATTCATAAGAAATTCACTAGAGCTTGTAATATAATGTAGCTCAATATAATTTTATAAAAAAGAGCCTTAGAAAAAAATGTCTCGCTGTTTCCGTGAGCTTAGCTCAGTGGTAGGGACATCACATATATTATGCAGAAGTCGGGATTCAAACCCTGGACACTCCACTTATTCACCTTTAAAGTGAAATTTCTAGCTACAAGACAAAAAAATGCGCCGCTATAATTTTTTATATCTATAAGCCAACAATTTAACTTTAATTAAAGCTACATCAACTACATTTGACAGTAATTTTCCGTAATATCAAGAATTATGATGCGACCAAATCTTCACAATAGAGACAATTTCCAACTAAAAATAGGGGAGAGGCTGAGTTAGAACAAAAGATATTATAGGTAAATAGATGACATAATATAAACACTAGATACATACATATATGTTTGTTTATATTGCAACTATGATGAGTAAAATTAAAATTTTATACATTATTGATGAACAAATAACTCACATTTCTGAGATATAGCTAAACCAAATAGATACAAACTTTTGACTCATGTAGAATAATATTCTCTCCCATATTCTCCTCCAACTCACTTTCATAGTTGCTCCACTCTCTTTGTTGTGTACACTTTGCATTTAAACATGAATCATCTTCAATAGTGTCAAAGGATTTAGAAGAAACAATGGAATCTTCGTTGCTAATTTTTGTTGTACGTACTAGAAAAGATAGAAGAAGAACAAGAGAAGCCATGAGGCATGGAAAATCAAATTATGAAAGTTAATGCCTTCAATTTAATTTGAAAGATTAATGTGTATAAGCTTTTGGTTATATATATGAAGAGCAATGGTTTTAATGTGCCAGCTAAAAAATAATGAAAATTTTGGACATGCATGGTACTACAAAAAGTAGTTGGGGTTGTTGAGAACCTTAATACCTTATCCTTTTTATGAGAGAAAAATCTTATGTTAAATAAATTTTACATGGTTGTAATGTAATACCTTATCCTTTCTTACTTTTATTTTATTATTAAAGTTTGTATTATTAGTTTAAATAGTTTTTGTCTAAATTCGTTGGTTGAGATTTTAGGAGGTAAATTAATGTAGTTGCTCATGAATTAGCAATAGTTGCTATGTATACGGCTAATCTTCAAATGCTAGAGTTGATGCCAAATTGTATTACTGGTATTTTTTATAATGATACGAGATAAGATTGTTTCCTTAAAAAAATGGTTCTAATGTAATAGTATTTAATGACAAGTATTTGATATATTTGTGGTCTTGGATTTGAATTCAGCTCTAAGAATACAACAATGTCAAATTCTTTTGAGAGATGGTTTTACCACACTCTTTACGATCCTATTCAATTTGAGGGATTAATTTTTACAGTTATGATTCTATCCAACTTTGTTGTTTTTTCTTGTGATTATAAGTGGAAGTGTGACTTTCCATTTATAATCCTTAATTGATATTTACGTTCTTCATAAGAGGATACCTTGATTGGTCTTATGATAGTGATATCACTCATATCATCCGTATTGCCGGTTATTTATTAGTTGTTTCCACTTGCCACACAAAATGCAGGATGTGGTAGAATAATAAGAAGGTTTTGGCTAAAATGAAATAGTTGGACAAGTGACGCATTGTATACCATTTGTCAATAATAACTCTATAACGAATACGAATTTTATAAAATTCATAATTGAATTGAAGCACTATCAAATATTAATGTTTTCTTTGTTGAAGATATTTTTATTTGAAGCATTATCAGATACTAGATGTGACCACTCTTTCAATTAGAATTTAAATTTTAGTTAATCTTAGTAAGAGAGAGATTAATAACTTTCCGCTAAACTCGATCTTTCTTAGCTTTTTTGTATATAGATAAAATGACAAGTTATTGAAAATTCACACAAAGTAGAAAGACGGAAGTTTGAACTCTAGGTATGACATCCAACACTAGTAATTTCGGTATTTCTGTTAGTTGGGTTCTTTGTGAATACTGATTAGAATTATTTAAATACTAAAAAAAAAAATGATGTTTTAAGATTAGAGAAAATCAGATGGATTGATCAACAAAACCTAACCAACTAAACAACATCAACTACCATTGACCATCACAATTATTTCATTTGTTTTTTTCTTCATTTTAGTAATCCCTCATTTATTAGGCAACATGTTTGGACAATGATTCATTCATTCACATTAACACACCTAAGTCCCCACCTAAGGGCTAACAGCTAACTCAAAATGTTAGAAATGCTCAGGTATTTAGCACTATTTTATAGTCATGTTTCCTCACCTAAACAAGTACATGAATAAATAAAGTGTTTATATGTAGGGCCTGTTTGTTTCAGCTTTAAAAAAATAGATTTTTTCTTTGTATTTTTAAAAATAGATTTTATAAAATCGTTTTTCAAAATATTACAAGTTTTTTTATATTCGTTTTTTCTAAATTCAAACACTAATTTTGACATCATATAACATAAACGTACATTATTGAAGAACGAAAAATAGTCAAAATCTCAATTTTTATAAAAAGTTGTATTTCAAAAATGATTTTTATGAAAATCTATTTGAAATAGCTTCAAAAAAAGTGATTTTTTTGAAATTTTGATATCCAATTTTTTTTTCAATAAAATAATGAAATACCTAAAATAACATTTTAAGAATAACTATTCAAACAAAATTTTCATTTGAAGCTTTTATAAAAAAATTCTTTGTAAATTTTTTTTATACAAAATTTTCTAACACTACAAAATCTATTTTCAAAAAATTCTAAAACAAACGGGCCCATAATCTACCAAAAAAAAAAAAAAGTGTTTGCATATATGTTACAAAACCAAAATATGCTAAGAAATGTGAAATGTGTATTAATTTTTTGATAGTTAAAGTAAATTATACTTTAGTCTTTTAATTTATTTTTGAGTTTGATTTTTTTTTTTTTAAATAATGAGGGCTTATGAGTTATGCCCAAATAAAAGAAAGAAGATTACACTGAAATTAACTTAGGGATGCTCAAATTATCCAAAAAAAAAACTTAGGGATGTTCGAACTTATCAACAAAAAGTAAATACCTAATCTGACTCAAACAAATATCATAAAAAAAATATATTTTTAAGGCTGATTTTAATCCTTCAAGTTTTTCTTTCCTTCAATTTATTGTAGTTTCTTGAATTACAAATATTAGACATTTTGATCCCAAATTTTTTTGTTTAAGTTAGAAAATTAAATGATCCAAAAAAAAGTTAGAAAATTAAATATTATGGTGGCATAAGTTACAAATGTTACACTTTGGCCCTTTATAACAGGGTTAATTTGTAACTTATTTCTACTCATTTAATCTTACCATACCCAATCCTATGTAACATTCTCATCTTTGTTACGCTTGTTTTATTCACGCGATGGTTTTTTACCGCCCAACAGTAGTCTCATACATCGTCGGTCTTATAACTTACAGCTAATTTAGTTTGTATCCTTCCTTTATCGATGTGAAATCTTAACCAACAGCAATCAGAATCGAAAAATTAACTTTGAAACTTGGTTTTAACCTAAATTCAAGAACAGTTTAAAACCATTCAATACTTATATAAAGTAGTCATCGTAGTAGCTTCAAATACCATGTATCAAATTACTAGTCACTAAAACCATTATTTAAAGACAGTACAACCAGAGTATTACTGCCATATGATTATTTTAAAGCTCACGATCCTTCGCAAATCATTCCTACGTTTTAGCCGGGTGGCCAGTTCATCTGTCGACCACCAATAACGTGCACATGAATATGGTAAACTGATTGGCCTGGTAAAAAAAAAGCGATCAAACTCAATATATGATATAGAAGACTCACTCAAGAATCAACAACTCAAAAAAATGATGATATTCATCGAAGTTTAAGTGCTGGCATGGATAATAACACTTACATCCTTTTGGTCCATCGTTAATCACAACCCGGTAGCCGTCGTCGAGACCTTCTTGTTTCGCAACCAGCTTAGCGGTTAAAAGAAGTCGTCCAAGAATGTCAATGTGCCTTTCCTCAGCCTGGAGAAACATCCGTCAGAAAGTGAGCTTCGGAATATAAGCATATAGCATTCTCATATTCGATTGATATCCAAATCTTATTTCACTATGTTAAATCAACTATATGTGCATGGATCAATCAATCTATGTCATTGGCCTATTTCAAAAACAATGAGAGAAATACCAAAAGACAAAACACAACCAAACAAGCCCTACGTTTCCAATAGTGTTTTAAGGATGGTTACGAGGTCGTAAAAAATGAAGGGCCACCAGGAACATGTTTTAGAGCAAACTAATTTGTTGTTTGAAGACGCTAGATAAAGATGCAGTATCAGCTATAGTCAAGGATTTAACATTAGCGTAACCAATCTGAAAGAATAACTTCAAAATCACAAAGACAAAATCACCTACGTGCAGTACAGACATAATTTCCTTTCCTATAGAAAGTTCAGATCAGAAAAAATGTACTGATTTCATTACTACAATTCTACAAAACAACAGCCAGCATCACTGTTATTGCAGGATGAGACAAGCTGATCAATCTTTTTATCTAAAACAACTTCCACAGTATCAACGAACTGATACTAAACAAAAATATCATTTTCTTCATATGCATACAAGAATGAACAAATTTACATCAACACTTATAATTTTTGTTCTTCAAATTAAAATTTGGCAGAACCGCACAACATAATATGTCTATGAACAGTGAAAGAGCGGCTAATAGTTACCTTGGATAAACCAGTCAATCCGTCTCTAACTTTAGGAATGACTAGAATGTGTGTAGGACCTTGAGGTTGGATGTCCCTAAAGGCAAGTACCTTACAAAAGGGGGAAAATCAATATAGAGCACATGAGTAAAAACATAAAAAAGTAAAAATAAATTTTTTCTCAAGAATTTGGTCTATAAAGCATAATAATTTTCCAAACATTTAAAGCCATAAAATAAGTTAAGGATTCTTCAAAGTGAATTTGTCTTCAAAATGAGCAAGAATTTTAGTTAAAGTGAAGCATAATTTCACCCTGCTACACGTAAAAAAGTCTAGACTCTAGAAAGTAAAGAAACAGACAGGCCGTACGCGTGTGTGTGTGTGTATGAAGAACTTCCATTGAAAATGAAAAAAATCGAACATCCATAACCATAAATAACAATACAATCAATGGAATTTCAACATAAAATCTAGATTAATAATGTTTTCACCAGTGTTGTCTAATAGCGGCACTATAACGTAACTAGATTAGAGCAAATCTTTAGTTGTGCACTATTTAGCACAAAGCATTGTCAAATAGCAACTATTGCAACATGATAGCTCTATAGCATAGCGGAATTTGAAAACCTCACTATTTTTTACCATCTGCGATTGACAACACTGATTTTCACACATCAGACAGAACCTTATCACACTATTAGTAATTACACATCAGACAGTACCTTATCATCCTCATAAACCACAGTCGAAGGAATCTCCTTTTTGATGATCTTGTCAAATCTGTTCATCACAGAATACAACATTAAGAATAATATAACATTAACAATAATGATAAGACATTTTCAAAAGTATCAAAAAACTTAAAAAAAAAATTGGTAGACAGACGAAATGACAAAGTCATTGTAAACTCACACACATGTGCAAGAGCCGGGATTCGAACCCCGATCATGACGTCCAGCCTAACAATTTCAACATTTTTTGCCAGTTGAGTTAGGACTTGTGGACTATAAGGAGGCAATTTGGGCTGAAACCACAATGCTACCGCAATTTAGGCTTCCATTTGACCGCAATTCAGCTTATTATTAACGATCATAACCCAATTCGAAACAGCTATTTAAAACCCTAGCTCAATCTTTGGCTTTTGAAATAAATTTGGGTTTATGCACCAAAACTACTATCACCATTCACCATATCAAAATCACTAATCAAAATCCCATCAAATGTAGAATCAAATTCAAAAGTGGGTTCCATGAATCAAACACATATCTTCATTGTATAACTCTTATTCGCTCTAGTCCTTAATATAAGAGAAAATTTACTTTTTAAATGCTAAAAATTTATGAGAACCCTTTATGCTAAAAATTTATTCGCTCTAGTCATTGTATAGTTAAATGCTAAAAATTTCTATACCCAATAACCCTAATTGCATAAAAATGCAACCTTTTTAGGGTTTCTGATTCAACAAACAAAAACCCAGATAATCAAAAAATGAAAAGAAAAATAAATGGAAACTTTATGAGAAATTGGAATACCCAATGAAAAATGGAACAAGAAGAAAGTGAAAATCAAGGTGGGAGAAAAGATTGAAGCATACATGGTGGGAGAATCAGTATCAGGAGGAGTAGCAGCAAGGGCAGCTTCTTTCTCAGAAGCCATTGGAGTTGAATGAGTGAAGTGTGATGTCAATACAGCTATTCTTTCGCCTGTGTTATTGTTCTTCATTCATTCATATATAGAAAAGTGATTATTCATATATATAAGCTGTAATGACCTAAATGTCCATGAGTACTCATACAGTACAATAATATTCCTTTTTTCTGTTCTTGACTAAATGTGTATATTACAATAAATATATTGTGGTATAGATAAAAATAAATAAATACAATAATTAGATTGTGATAGGTTTGGCTGTATTTTATATCTTCAGTTTTTTTATGGAAAATAGGATAAATTAAATAATGAAGGGTGTTTGAATTTAGCTTATTTTTGAGCTAAAAATAGTTTATACAAATAAATAAATAAATAAAATTTGAACAAGCAAAAATTGAATATATTAATACAAACGGTAAGTCCTTCCTAGCACAAGGCAGAAAGAAGCACAAGAATTCACAGTCTACACGAAATCAACATACCAAAAGTCAACAACTTAGACAATGCCCAAACACATAGAGAGCTCGACCATCCGTCCATCACAAATGAGAATGTAAGCCGAGATTAACATTAACTGTTTTTCAACCACTAAAGAAAATTCAATTGAACTTCTCGTGAAGTGTAGCCTCCTTAGTCCTTGCAGCCACCATGCCTTCTTATTTTTAGACAATTCAAAAAGGCACCTAAAAAGCACACTCAAAGAAACACCACTTAACCATGAATCTTTCCAAAAAAATGTATCAGCGTCATTCACAACCCTCCACTCAATGCTCTCCTCTAACCGCCTAAAATTTTATGTTGATTCATAAGTTTTCACTAATAAAAATTGTATCTTTATAAGCTATTTTCTCATAAACTATTTTGAAAAATTTAGAATAATATATTTTTTTAACGCAAATGTAATAATACATAAAAGTTTATATATATGTATCAGTTGTTTCGGATAAGCTTAAAAATAAGTCAATCTGAATGGACGTAAAGATGACAAACTTATTAAAAAAATTCACATATATGTTCGCCTTGTGGTAGACATTATAGAAAGATTTTCAAATTAAGGAGGTTGTATTTAATTTTTAATTAACAGGTTACAAAAAAGAAATCGAAAAATCAATATTTAGTTGGTTCAGTGGTAATTGAGGTTGAACTTGGTAGGAAAGACCACAGTTCGATCCCTCGCAACTGCGATCGGGGGGAGCTAAAACCACTTGATGCCAGAATCCGTGTTTTAAAAACCGGGCCGGACATCGAACCGATAAAGGTACCGAGTCACTGGTTCATTGATCGAACCATTGGGTCATTGGTCGAACCGCATGACCAAACTGAAAAATACCATATAACTCGGTTGAATAAATCGGTCTCTATAAAAAAATATAAGTATTAAACCGGTCAAATCGGATAACTCGATCGCTAAAAACATCATGACACCTAAAAAGTATGAAAATTTCAAAGTATCTTAATTTTCCAAGTTCATTCTTTAAAATTTAACGAACCCCGAACTAAATTAAACTGGTGGTGAAAAACAAAAAAAAATTGGACAAAGAAGAAAAATAAAAAGTTTTTATTTATGTATTGAATTTAGAGAAAATTAAATCGACCTCCCTAAGATATTACTAGCTCTCAAATCATAACCAGTAGCGTCAAAGCCAAGGGAGGTTTAGTGTACATTGAAAAAATAGAGATGGTCTAATTGTGAGCATAATTTTTTTTGACAACCTAATTGTGAGCATAATTATGAGCATGACAACCTGTTAAATTGTATCTACAATCACATGTTTAACCTGTTAAGCGTGATATTGATTGAACAAAACAAAATTAAGCGTATCAAGTTAATTTGTGGTTGGCTACAAGGTTTCATATTGCTCAATATTGATTGAAAATAGTGATTATGATTATTAGGGGGTGGAAATGAACCGAACCAACTCGAACGAAGTTCGAGACTCGATTCGACAATTGATTCGTTGAACTTGGTTCATGAACCAAATGAGCCGAACTTGAGCTAAATATTAAGTTCGTTAATTAAATGAGTTGAACTTGAGCTATATATAGTTCGGCTCGTTTGGTTCACGAGCTGACTCGATTATATATATAACACTTCAGAATATATATATATATATCTTCAAAAATAAATTTTACAAAATAAAACACACTAGCATTATTTCTCTTTTGAAGCATAAGTGATACTTGTTTATTTGATACTTCACAATTTATGCACTAACACTAGGTCTCACATCGGTTAACTTATCTAGCATTGAGAGAAAACTTTGTTATAAATAGGAGGTGTACTACGAGTCAAAATCCTCTCCATTTATTTTCCTCTCCATTTCCTCCATTTAGGAGAGAGATAGACACATAAAAAGTAAAATAATTAATGATGGTGGGACCCACTTAATGATATGACCCACCACCTATTTTTTGTGTCTATCTCTCTCCAAATTGCATCTTCCATTTATTTTTATAAATGGAGAGGATCTTAACCCGTGTACTACATCTCTTGGAAGCACAACAAAATGCTTATGGTGGGTTTGTTATTGTTTCACATTTTCCTAAGTGTGATAATACTCTCAAATACGGCTGACAATGAACCAAACCAACTCGAAAATAGTTCGAGACTCGATTCGATTCGATTTGATAATTAACTCGTTGAACTTGGTTCATGAACCAAATGAGTCGAACTTGAGTTGAAAATTAAGCTCGTTAAATAAATGAGTCGAGCCGAGCTTAAGCGAGTTCGACTCGACTCATTTCCAGCCCTAATGATTATGTTATAAGGCGATAATCAAGCCACATTATAAGAATTCGAATTATATAATATTAAGGCTCAGTTTGAATTGATGGAATGTAATGGAATGGAGCGGAATGGAATAGAATAATGTTCCATTGTCTGGATTTGAAAAATAATAACCGAATGGAATGGAATAGAATAGGATGAAATGAATTTCATCTCATACCACCACTTACCTTCAATTTTGTTCCTATTTTTAAAAAAATATCCAAACAACGGAATGGAAGATTTATTCCATTCCACTCCATCCTATTCCACTCCCTCATATTCTGCTCTGCTCCATTCCATTATATTTCATCAATCCAAACATAGTCTAAAGCGTTACAAAAAAGGTACCTATGTACATTAAAAAAGAAAATTAACATTCAGGCACATATTTTATTTAACGGTGCACCGCTGAGGTGGATAATTTTAATAGTCTAAAAATTTATAGACACTATTTATAGATTATAAGCATTATCCACATAACCGGTATACCGATACATATCCAAATTTAAATATGATGTGTATGAGAGTGTTCACAAAAAAAAAAAAAACAAATTTGCTCCTTAGTTTTTTTATGAGTATATTTTTTTGATACGTAATTTTGATAGTCTAAAAATTTATAGACACTATTTATAGATTATAAGCATTATCCACATTAGCTGTATACGGATACATATCCAAATTCAAATATGATGTGTATGAGAGTGTTCACAAAAAAAAAAAAAAATCAAATCTGCTCATTATTTTCTTTTTAAATAAAATTTATCAATCAACCAAATAATCTTTCTCTCTTTCTTTGGTATATTAATTTTAAAAATAATATAGTATATTTTTTAAAAAATTCTTATATCCCATCTCTTTAGTTTTGCCGAACATATAAATATATAGTCTCTCTGGATTTTATTCTTTACAAGCATTCATTGTGCATTATTGTTTTTAATATTTGAGTGAAAAAGTGTGTGAAAACCAACATGTCTCAATCTCGAACATGCTCACAGTGCAACCACATCTCTCAAACATGCTCAAATTGCGGCCACATGTCTCAAACATGCTCAAACTGCGGCCACAACTCGCCAACATGCAATGACCGAGGAGAAAACAACATCATGCTTTTTGGCGTTCAACTCACTAGAGGAACCAATAACAACAACAACAACTCTCAATACCAACAACCTTCCCCTCAAGTTTCCACCTCCACAGATGCCAATAATGTCTTTGGCAATGTCATTCACCCCTCTGCGGGATCTCGTGAATACAAACAAGGTCAGTAATTAAAATTAACAATATTTATTTTGTGGTAACCCTTTAGTTGTGATGCATGTTTGGCTGGAAGATACTTAAAATTTAAATACGAATTGTTTCACGCAATAATTAAATTTAGTTTCTCTTGATCAATTCTTATTTTAGTTTTTAATAATTAAATTTAATTAAAAGTGAGTTTATTAATGTGTTTTATTATTTTTTGTTTTAGTTAATGAAAGTAGTTGGACGAAGGAAGAACACATGAGATTTTTGATAGGGTTGAGACATAAAGACAAAGGTAAGTGGAAAATAATTTCTGAAGAATTTGTCAAAACTCGAACACCAACTCAAGTTGTCAGTCATGCTCAGAAGCATTATCTGCTTCTCTCTCCAAACCAAAATCGCCGCCGCGGTGGAAAATTTAGTGTATTTGATCTTACCATTGGTCCGGTAATTCTTTCCTTGTTCTAACCACTTTCTTTTAATTCTTAGAAAAATTATATTCCTTTTTGTTGTTTTTTTTTTTTTATTTTGACAAAGGATAATGTAATTTTCACACATATATACTTAACAAGATTATATTCTATTATACAAATATTATATAAATATTAGATTTAACTCCTATATATTTTTTAGGTAAGATATGCTTCTTCTTTTTTTTTTTACAAATATGTAAGATATGTTTTATTTTTTTATAACTATTATGGTGTTTTTTTTTTTTTATAATTATAACTATTATGGTTTATGTTCTTACGTTGTCCATCCAAATCATATCATTAAATATAATCGATTTTGTTCATAATTATTTCTAAAATTGTATATGTAATTGATGCTTGATTTTATCTTTTTTTTTTTCTTTTTGATAATTATCGATTTTATCTTTTTAAAAGTATAAAAAAAATTATTTTAACATTGGATGATAATAATCTCAATTTTTTTTGGTTGAGATCTCAAATATTTTTTTAACATATTTTAAACACTAAATAAAACATGGATTTATATTTTAGCGCAAAGGGTTAAATTTCACAATATTACCATTGACTCTTAATAGTATTGCATCCAATTGGGATGTACGATACAAAATTAAAAAATATTTTATTTTATCAGGAAAAGAGTTTTGTGATAATGTGTTTTTTTTTGTAAGTAGCGTAGTTGCTAGAAAATTAACCTTAAAGGTGAATATGTGGAGTGTCCCGGGTTCGAATTCAGACTCCTGCACATATAGTGCGATATTCCTACCAACTGAGTTAAACTCACGAGGATTGTAATAATGTAATTTTTTTAAAGCAAATTAATGTCCTAAATACATTAAAAGAAAAGAAAAAGAATATGAGCTAAATCAAACTAAGTCAAACCACATCAACGTCTAAATGGACATATAGACAGGTTTAAAAACAACAAAAGGGATATAAACAAAATATAAGCAAAGATATGTGGAGGACTACATGAAACCAAATAGTATGAGGAGGAAAGTAACGATTATTTTCTATATATTCATTCTATATATATATTCATAAGAATAAGAATTCTATTATTTTTTACTTTACATTTTGTATTCTATGTTATTATTTATAATTAATACAATTGTAATTAATGTGATTTTAAGATTAATTTTGTCAAAAAAAAATTAGATATAATTTGATCTTGAAAGAAAACAATTGATCCAATTTTTATTTTGATTATTTATTTATTTTTTTGACAAAATTTTGATTATTTATTTTAGGAGGTGGAATCTTCAACTATTATGGAAGATAAGCAAATTCAGCAAGAAACTGTGGTGCCCCTACCACAACCAAACCCCACTACATATCAATCCAAACAAAATGACGGCAGCCTCACTGACAGCCCTTTACCGATATGTCTTGTTCCAGTACCATTGTCGGTGTTGCCACTTTGGGTCGACTTGAATGACAACGGAGCTTCTTCTTCCACCGAGATTTTTCCATTATCATTAAAGCTACAATCTTTGCCTCCATCAGACGATCATAGCGGTCATTCGTCACCGTATGCAGGGAAATCTAGTGGTGGGAGTGGGGATAGCATTACTGGTCTATAGAAAAAGTTGCCATAGTGCATTATGTTTTAGAAATAAATGGCAATACTAGTTAGTTTCAGAAATTTTCGAATTTCCCAATATGCATTCTGTTTTTCAATTGAATTATGTTTTCCTTAATATTTATTGCTATGCACTCTGTTCCTCCACTTGACTGGTATGCTGATTTCACTAACAAAATTGCTATCTGGTTTCGTAATGATTTCTTAGTCCACATTATTTATTTAGACAGTGATTGAATTTCCATGAATGAGAGTTGAAATGGTAGCCTAGGGAAAATCGGAATACACTTTTGGGATATTGGATTAAGCAAAGAAATCACTTATGAAGGTGCGTGGAGAAAACACAAGAAGGGGGGGTTGAATTGTGTTTTGGATATTTAAAAACTTTCCAAGATATTTAAACCTTTTCAGAGTCTTTAAAGCACAGCGGATTGTTCACACAATTAACTTATGGCGTTATGAATGATGAAGGAGTAAATGAGAGAGTGAGAGAGAGAAGAACACACAACAATTTATACTGGTTCCCCTCACAAATTGAGAGTACTCCAGTCCCCTTGTTTCCAAGAGAGTTTCACTATAATCACGAGGATTACAATAGATGCTCAAGCACACAAGCTCAAGACTTCCTGCTCTTAGTCACACAAGACATAGAGACTTCCTTGCTCTGATCACACAAGATCAAAGACTTCCTTGCTCAAGCACACAAGCTTGAGACTTCCTGCTCTAAGTCACACAAGACAGAGAGACTTCCTTGCTCTGATCACACAAGATCAGAGGCTTCCTTGCTCAAGCACTCAGGCTCAAGACTTCATGCTCAAATCACTAAGATTGAGACTTATGTGCTTCTACACTAAGCAGAAGACTTTCTTGCTTCTACACTAAGCAGAAGACTTTGTTGCTTCTACACTAAGCAGAAGACTTACTACTAACTTATAATCTTAAACTTATTACAAACATAATAACTTCAGAGGCTTAAGTTAGTTTCTATGCTCACTTCATTTGAGAGATATTATCTATTACAATGCAGATTCTCACTTTCTTCTGAGAGATATTTTCTAATGAAGAGCGCTAGTCATCAATTCTTTCTTTGGCATATTTATATGAGTTGAGAAAGACATTGAGACGTTGGAGAAATTCCCGTTGTAAATTGGACAGCTGTAGTCTTTGAAGATCCGTTGAGTAAAGCCACATCTTCCTTTCCAGAGAAGCTTCACCTTTACTGTTTGTCCAATAGTACAATTATAAGGTACAACTAGCTCTTAGAGAGAGGGATCACATCCTTTGTGACCGTTGCAATTTAGTTGACCTTATAACAAATCATCAGGCTTGATAAGTTGTAGTTGATGTAGCCCTCTGATGACTGGGGAATTCCTTTGCT
Source organism: Trifolium subterraneum (assembly GCA_951799995.1). NCBI lineage: Eukaryota > Viridiplantae > Streptophyta > Magnoliopsida > Fabales > Fabaceae > Trifolium > Trifolium subterraneum. Next base: position 9,397,992 of record OX637466.1, on the reverse strand, counting down.
TCTGATGAACCTTTGATAACTTGGAGTCTGATTGGTCTTTGAATGGTTGGCCTCTGATAGTCCTTCGCAATTCAGCTTCTGAACGTCTTCGAATGACTCATGACTAGCAGACAGCCTCTGAACTCTTGTAGGCCTCTGAACATCCTTGAGCTTCTGAACTCCTCTGAGCTCCTGAACACCTTCAGACGTTCTGATCTACTTTGAGCTTCTGAACTTTGTATAGCTTCTGACCACGTTGTAGCTTCTGAACTCTTTCAGAGTCTAATTATTCAGACTTCCATTGGTTTCATCAGAGTTTAAATTAAGTGTGCTCTTGATTAAACGTTGAATTCTCCTGCACTTAATTTAAACATTAGTACCATCAATTGTCCATTTAATACTTTGTTATCATCAAAACCTAAGGGTGTGTATTAACACATATTTTGTTCCAACAATCTCCCCCTTTTTGATGATGACAAACACAAGTATTAAATACAATTGTTGTTGATAAAAATCAGCTGTGTTGACATTAGACTTCTGAGTTTTGCAAGCTCCCCCTAAGTCTGATAACCCATAGGGTTAGGTTTGTAAGCTCCCCCTATTTTGTATCCATAGTTAATTTTAATTAGTTTCAGAAATACTTTATTATATGACTTAAATTATTCATATTTCACTATGTAAAGAACAAGGTTTGCAAGCTTCTTCTTTCCATAGTGTGATAATCTTTGAATAAAGTTGCACCCTTACTCAAGAACTAACTATGAATAATAAACTTCAATTAATAAATGCATTCTCCTTGAAAATTAAGCCCTTAATGCAGATGCAAGATGAAGCAATATTTAAATTGAATGACAAAATAGGATCAGAGGCGCTTAAAGACTACTACATACACACTTGGTTCTGATGGTTATCATTAACAGCTTCAGAGTTCAAAATATTTTCAAACAGTTCAGAGCTTAAAAAAAATCTTTTCAACGAAAATAGCTCAGAGTCTGAACAAAAATTTGGAAACAGTTCAGAGCTCTTTAGTACAATATTTTGAATTCCTCAAAGATCAGATTGTCATAATACAGCATGCACCTCATGCTACTATTTTGACCACTCTCCTACGTTCTCTCTCTGAAGCACTACAAGATCCTAAAAAGCCAAGTAATTTTGCTTCTTCCAACAATTGATTTACCAATATTCTTTCTCCCCCTTTTGTCATTATCAAAAAGGTAATATAAGCAATTAATAGAAATTCAACTTTCAATGCCGTCAAATCAGGAGTGGTTGAACACATTTAATACTCGGCCATTGAATTATGCTTATAAAAGGAGAGAGATACCTAGTCATTTTACTCACACAGAATAATCTTAGGTTATTGATAGATCTCTTGAGAGAAAAAATGAAACGCTCAGAGAAGAAGAAAGTAGTTTCAACGAGAGTTAGTCAAGATAGGAGAAAACATAAGAAGAAACCAATGGAAACAAAGACAGTGTCCTTTACAGAAGAACTCAGTTCAGAGTCTGAAGAGAAATCTTTGGACTCTGACTGTTTTAAGTTCTGAAGACATATGTTCCTGAAGAAAATCAAACTGATATCCAAGGCTCTAGAGGGGCTAGAGTCTTTTCTTGAAGAAAACCAAACTGATGCATCTGATTCGGTTTCTTCGAGAAGGACTGCTAGTTGATTAGATGGTTTTTAGCCAAAACCTCAACTTTTCCCCTCTGCAAAGGTCATATTTTAGGCGTGCAACCTTCAAATATGGCCTTTGAAGCAACCAGAAGATAATCCTTGGGAAAACTTTAGATGTAATCCAGAACTTATGTTCTTAATGAAACAAAGTTCATTACTTAGGCTTGTTTATCTTTGATTTCTTGTTAAGAATTCTTCTCTTGTTATGTAATTTAATCTTTTAGGACTACTTTATTTTGTACTTATTGAAAATCAAATTTTATAAGAGCTCAAGAGTTTGAAGTATTGAATGTCCAAGATATGTTTGTTTAACAATCAATCAGATAAAGCAATATGTGTTTGTTTGTTTAGCAAATAAAACAATCATTCAGATAATGTTAATCAAAACATTTATATAAGCATGGTGATTAATCAGAATAGACTTAACACAGAATTGAAAATTATATGGCCATATACACTCTATCCAATTAATGTGTTTAAAATATTAATCAGTTAATGAAATCATAGATGAAATCAAGATAATCCTAATGTTGAGGTTGTCTAAAGATGGAAGTTAGGGTTATCATGATATTTTTCTGATTAGCATCTACTTTTTCATCATTCTCATAAGCTTGTCCACTTTGCCTTCAAATCTTCTGATAACACTTCCATAGACATGATTCTTCAAATGTTGTTGATTGCCTTGATCACCCCTCAGACTGTCTTAAGAGGTACATTCAGATTATCCATTATTGAGGCTAACATTTCCCTAAGGTTTTTGCCCAATATTTTGTCTTGCAGCAGAGGATTCAGGATGATCCCTCTCTGTGTCCTTTTGAGTCTGAATGTCTTTCTTCATTTGCAACTTCATCTGTCCTTCTTCTCTTTTTCTTCACTTCTTCCTCTTCAATTTCAAACCTTTCTCCTAAGTTGTCTAGTAGTTGAATGTACTGATTGATGATATCACTAGAGGTAGTAGGTATATCAATGTTGCATTTCTTCACCAAAGAAGGTCCTGAGTGAGATTGAGGTATCAGAGGTTCTGAAGGTTGAACTTCATGTCCTGACAGCAAGTTCATGTGAGAAAAGGTATGAACAGATACTGTGGAGGCTCTGATTTCCCTTAACAAGCAGTCATGACCCGCAACTTTGATTATGTTAATCACCCCACATTGATAGAAGATCTCACTAAGTATCCTAGGGTAGATGACATTTACATTAGGCTTGTCCTGATTCTGAGTGCTTAAAACTGCTTTGCAAAGGTGTTTGAAGACATATTCAGCCCAATTTAAGTTATATTTCCTAGAGAGAAAATAAGCAAAATGCCTATGATCCCATGACAATTTGTTAGAGTCATCATTGCTAGGAAATATAGAACTTAACATTATCTTGGCTAATACTCTCTGAGTGGGCTTCAGATCATCTAACTTGTCGCTCTCACAGCTTTTTCCTTTGATGTAACTCAGTCTTGTCATGATCTTTAGAAACTCAGACTTCTTTGCTTTATTGTGACCACAGGTGTAGTGGAATCCTTCATTTGGAATGGATAGCACTTTAGCTAAGTTTGAAGCAGTGAGAATTACTTCAAAGCCACACACAACCGAGTATACCTCCGTTTCCTCAACGATTCTCAAGCCTAATTCATCAGGAGTTTTGTCTTCATTTTCAACCTTTTCTTTTCTTCTTGCATCTAGCTCCTTATCATAGTCTTCAACTGTCTTCACCATGCTTCTTATCCAGAAATCTTTTACCAGAGTAGGATAGATTGGACCATTTAATAGATTCATGTAACTAAAGCTCCCTTTATGATGAGAAAGGAACTTTAGAGCATCAAATTGATTCTTTTCCAAACTATCAAAGTCCACTGGTTGTTCCATAACCAGGTTCAAAGATTTTCCCTCCATCTTAAGAGATAAATCTGTAGAAAACCTTTCTTTGCAGGCGATGGTGTTGATCAGAAAGTCTTTAGGAAAAGTGAACGAGGAGTCTGTGATTGATGTAGAGGTAGATGCCATTACAGACGGTTAGGGTGAAGAGTTTTTGTTGGAACAAAATATGTGTTAATACACACCCTTAGGTTTTGATGATAACAAAGTATTAAATGGACAATTGATGGTACTAATGTTTAAATTAAGTGCAGGAGAATTCAACGTTTAATCAAGAGCACACTTAATTTAAACTCTGATGAAACCAATGGAAGTCTGAATATTTAGACTCTGAAAGAGTTCAGATGCTAGAACGTGGTCAGAAGCTATACAAAGTTCAGAAGCTCAAAGTAGATCAGAACGTCTGAAGCTGTTCAGGAACTCAGAGGAGTTTAGAAGCTCAAGGATGTTCAGAGACCTACAAGAGTTCAGAGGCTGTCTGCTAGTCATGAGTCATTCAGAGGATGAAGGCGTTCAGAAGCTGAATTGCGAAGGACTATCAGAGGCCAACCATTCAAAGACCAATCAGACTCCAAGTTATCAAAGGTTCATCAGAAGCAAAGGAATTCTCAGTCATCAGAGGGCTACATCAACTACAACTTATCAAGCCTGATGACTTGTTCTAAGGTCAACTAAATTGCAACGGTAACAAAGGATGTGATCCCTCTCTCTAGGAGCTAGTTGTACCTTATAACTGTACTATTGGACAAACAGCAAAGGTGAAGCTTCTCTGCAAAGGAAGACAAAACTCCTGATGAATTAGGCTTGAGAATCGTTGAAGAAACGGAGATTCACTCGGTTGTATGTGGCTTTGAAGTAATTCTCACTGCTTCAAACTTAGCTAAAGAGTTATCCATTCCAAATGAAGGATTCCACTACACCTGTGGTCACAAGAAAGCAAAGAAGTGTGAGTTTCTAAAGATCATGACAAGACTAAGTTACATCAAAGGAAAAAGCTGTGAGAGCGACAAGTTAGATGATCTGAAGCCCACTCAGCGAGTATTAGCCAAGATAATGTTGAGTTATATATTTCCTAGCAATGATGACTCTGACAGATTGTCATGGGATCATAGGCATTTTGCTTATTTTCTCTCTAGGAAATATAACTTAAATTGGGCTGAATATATCTTCAAACACCTTTGCAAAGCAGTGTTAAGCACTCAGAACCAGGTCAAGCCTATTGTAAATGTCATATACCCTAGGATAATTAGTGAGATCTTCTACCAATGTGGGGTAATTGACATAATCAAAGATGCAGGTCATGACTGCTTGTTAAGGGAAATCAGGGCACCCACAGTATCCGTTCATACCTTTTCTTACATGAACTTGCTGTCAGGACATGAGATACAACCTTCAGATCCCTTGGTGCCTCAGTCTCACTCAGAACCTTCCTTGGTGAAGAAATGCAACATTGATATACCTACTACCTCTAGTGGTATCATCAATCAGTACATTCAACTACTAGACAACTTAGGAGAAGGGTTTGAAATTGAAGAAGAAGAAGTAAAGAAAAAGAGAAGAAGGACAGATGAAGCTGCAAATGAAGAAAGACATTCAGACTCAAAAGGACACAGAGAGGGATCATCCTGAATCCTTTGCTGCAAGATAAAATATTGGGCAAAAACCTTAGGGAAAGGTTAGCCTCAATAATGGATAATCTGAATGTACCTCTTAAGACAGTCTGAGGGGTGATCAAGGCAATCAACAGTATTTGAAGAATCCTGTCTATGGAAGTGTTATCAGAAGGTTTGAAGGCAAAGTGGACAAGCTTATGAGAATGATGAAAAAAGTAGATGCTAATCAGAAAAATATCATGATAAGCCTAACTTCCATCTTTAGACAACCTCAACATTAGGATTATCTTGATTTTATCTTTGATTTCATTAACTGATTAGTATTTTAATAGGATAGAGTATATATGGTCATATAATTTTCAATTCTGTGATAAATCTATTAATCACCATGCTTATATAAATGTTTTGATTAACTTTATCTGATTGATTGTTAAACAAACATATCTTGGACATTCAATACTTCAAATTCTTGAGCTCTTATAAAATCTGATTTTCAATAAGTACAATATAAGGTAGTCCTAAAAGATCAAATTACATAACAAGAGAAGAATTCTTAACAAGATATCAAAGATGAACAAGCCTAAGTAATGAACTTTGTTCCATTAAGAACATATGTTCTGGATTACATATAATTTTTTCCTAAGGATTATCTTCTAGTTGCTTCAAAGGCCATATTTGAAGGTTGCACGCCTAAAATATGACCTTTGCAGAGGGTGAAAGTTGAGGCTTTGGCTAAAAACCATTTAATCAACTAGCAGTCCTTCTTGAAGAAACCGAATCAGATGCATCAGTTTGGTTTTCTTCAAGAAAAGACTCTAGCCCCTCTAGAGCCTTGGATATCAGTTTGATTTTCTTCAGGAAGATATGTCTTCAGAACTTAAAACAGTCAGAGTCCAAAGATTTCTCTTCAGACTCTTAACTGAGTTCTTCTGTAAAGGACACTGGCTTTGTTTCCATTGGTTTCTTCTTATGTTTTCTCCTATCTTGACTGACTCTCGTTGAAACTACTTTCTTCTTCTCTGAGCGTTTCATTTTTTTCTCTCAAGAGATCTATCAATAACCTAAGATTATTCTGTGTGAGTAAAATGACTAGGTATCTCTCTCCTTTTATAAGCATAATTCAATGGCCGAGTATTAAATGTGTTCAACCACTCCTGATTTGACGGCATTGAAAGTTGAATTTCTATTAATTGCTTATATTACCTTTTTAGTAATGACAAAAGGGGGAGAAAGAATATTGGTAAATCAATTGTTGGAAGAAGCGAAATTACTTGGCTTTTTAGGGCCTTGTAGTGCTTCAGAGAGAGAACGTAGGAGAGTGCTCAAAATAAGTAGCATGAGGTACATGCTTTGTTATGACAATCTGATCTTTGAGGATTTCAAAATATTGTACTAAAGAGCTCTGAACTGTTTTAAAATTTTTGTTCAGACTCTGAGCTATTTTCTTTGAAAAGATTTTTTTAAAGCTCTGAACTGTTTGAAAATATTTTGAACTCTGAAGCTGTTAATGATAACCATCAGAACCAAGTGTGTATGTATAAGTCTCTAAGCGCCTCTGATCCTATTTTGTCATTCAATTTAAATATTGCTTCATCTTGCATCTGCATTAAGGGCTTAATTTTCAAGGAGAATGCATTTATTAATTGAAGTTTATTATTCATAGTTAGTTCTTGAGTAAGGGTGACACCTTATTCAAAGATTATCACACTATGGAAAGAAGAAGCTTGCAAACCTTGTTCTTTACATAGTGAAATATGAATAATTTAAGTCATATAATAAAGTATTTCTGAAACTGATTAAAATTAACTATGGATACAAAATAGGGGGAGCTAACAAACCTAACCCTATGGGTTATCAGACTTAGGGGGAGCTTGCAAAACTCAGAAGCCTAATGTCAACACAGCTGATTTTTATCAACAACAATTGTATTTAATACTTGTGTTTGTCATCATCAAAAAGGGGGAGATTGTTGGAACAAAATATGTGTTAATACACACCCTTAGGTTTTGATGATAACAAAGTATTAAATGGACAATTGATGGTACTAATGTTTAAATTAAGTGCACGAGAATTCAACGTTTAATCAAGAGCACACTTAATTTAAACTCTGATGAAACCAATGGAAGTCTGAATATTTAGACTCTGAAAGAGTTCAGATGCTACAACGTGGTCAGAAGCTATACAAAGTTCATAAGCTCAAAGTAGATCAGAACGTCTGAAGCTGTTCAGGAACTCAGAGGAGTTTAGAAGCTCAAGGATGTTCAGAGGCCTACAAGATTTCAGAGGTTGTCTGCTAGTCATGAGTCATTCAGAGGATGAAGGCGTTCAGAAGATGAATTGCGAAGGACTATCAGAGGCCAACCATTCAAAGACCAATCAGACTCCAAGTTATCAAAGGTTCATCAGAAGCAAAGAAATTCTCAGTCATCAGAGGGCTACATCAACTACAACTTATCAAGCCTGATGACTTGTTCTAAGGTCAACTAAATTGCAACGGTCACAAAGGATGTGATCCCTCTCTCTAGGAGCTAGTTGTACCTTATAACTGTACTATTGGACAAACAGCAAAGGTGAAGCTTCTCTGCAAAGGAAGACGTGGCTTTACTCAACAGATCTTCAAAGTCTACAGCTGTCCAATTTACAACGGGAATTTCTCCAACGTCTCAATGTCTTTCTCAACTCATATAAATATGCTAAAGAAAGAATTGATGACTAACGCTCACCATTAGATAAAATCTCTCAGAAGAAAGTGAGAATTTGCATTGTAATAGATAATATCTCTCAAATGAAGTGAGCATAGAAACTAGCTTAGAGCCTCTGAAGTTATTATGTTTGTAATAAGTTTTAAGCTCTTAAGTTAGTAGTAAGTCTTCTGCTTAGTGTAGAAGCAAGTAAGTCTTCTGCTTAGTGTAGAAGCACGTAAGTCTCAATCTTAGTGATTAGAGCAGTGAAGTCTTGAGCCTGAGTGCTTGAGCAAGGAAGCCTCTGATCTTGTGTGATCAGAGCAAGGAAGTCTCTCTGTCTTGTGTGACTTAGAGCAGGAAGTCTCAAGCTTGTGTGCTTGAGCAAGGAAGTCTTTGATCTTGTGTGATCAGAGCAAGGAAGTCTCTATGTCTTGTCTGACTAAGAGCAGGAAGTCTTGAGCTTGTGTGCTTGAGCAACTATTGTAATCCGTGTGATTATAGTGGAACTCTCTTGGAAACAAGGGGACTGGAGTACTCTCAATTTGTGAGGGGAACCAGTATAAATTGTTGTGTGTTCTTCTCTTTCTCACTCTCTCATTTACTCCTTCATCATTCATAACGCCGTAAGTTAATTATGTGAATAATCCGCTGTGCTTTAAAGACTCTGAAAAGATTTAAATATCTTGGAAAGTTTTTAAATATCCAAAACACAATTCAACCCCCCCTTCTTGTATTTTCTCCACGCACCTTCAGTTTTTGCTTAAGACAGAGAGAGAGTTTTGGTTCAAGAGATGTTGAAGACAACAAAATAGAATGAGATAATGTAAAGTATGCAAGTATTTAAATGATTTTGTTTAACACAGTAAAACAAATTAAAGCACACAATACATTAAATTAAACGAGAAAATAAACCATCATTAGCTGCTTCAAACCAATCATAAAGTATGTACATGTTGTCTATTTAGCGCCAAAATGTTTTAGTAAAAATACTTAACGTTTCCAATTCATTACCTATTCAAAGGCTTATCCTTCAGAGGTTGAAACGTTTCTCAGAGTCTGAGATTCTTCAGATGCTGAAACCTGAAGAACTTCAGAGGCTGAAAAACAAGCCTTTCAGGACACACAAAAAATATGTTCAGACAAGATTTTTCAAGGTTTTTAGTACTGAACATTGTGTATCCTAAGAAGACATTTTCAAACCTTTGAGAGTTATTCCTCTGAAATGTCATTCAGGAGTTAAGCATACTTACCTTGTATTGAAGCTTTCTTGATTAGGTGTAGTCAGTGTCATAGCCTGAACAATCACTCCACCATACTGAGTTGTTGTCATCTTCAATACATGCTTCAAAATCTTCATGCTCCCTCCTGCTCCTTATGTACTCCATCTCATCTTCTTCTCCATCTGACTCTTCAAGAATGTGCCTTCTATGCACAATTGCTCTTCTTCCATTCACAGTCACATGCATCCATGTGATTGGAAGGTTCAGAGTCTTAGTTTCACCTGCAATCAAGTAAACAATTTTGTCTCTTGGTACCCACTTGCTTGAGGGTCCTAGACTGTTAGTTGCCAAATCTTCATCCTCCATTTGTTTCATCTGAGTGCTATCAGATACAAATGTAGTGTAAAGATTTGGAAGTGAGAAGCTTCCATCAATAACTGATGAGCTTGGTTCCTCTAGTGTTTTACTACTAGAGTATCCAATCCCATTAGTATTGTTGGTCTTAAGGTTGCAAAGCATGGAAACAATTTTATTTTGATCAGCATTTATGTTACAGTACTCTTTGAGAACTAGAGAGTGCTCAAGGGGTTTGTAACATATAGCATAATCATTCTCAAGGTCTTTTGTTTTAATAAAATCTTTTTGAACAGGACCTTCAGAGTGATTTGCTTGCTTACTTAAATTCTCATAGTCTGCTTTAACCTTTTTATACTTCTGCTGACTATTAGAGAGTTTAAGTAAGGTCTTATTAAGATGCTTGATCAATTTTGCTTTGGAAAGACGAGAATATACCTCATTCATTGATCTCTGGATACTTTCTTTGCTCTCAGGTTCTGACTTTTCATCAGAACTTGAGTCTTCAGAGTCTGAGCCATCTTCAGAACTTGATCCTTCAGCTCTTGGAGCTCTTTCAGACTCATCTTCAGAGAAGTTGTCTAGTACATCCCATGTTGTCATTCCTTTAGCCAGTCTTCCTCCATTCTTCTTGAAGTTGTACCATCTTTGAATTTTTCTTGAAAACCTTTCAAGATACTCTTCATCAGGTTCTTCAACAAGATCTTCATGCTCCAATGCTTGCTTTCCGTTCCTTGCTGCTTCTGCTTCTTCACGGTTCAACTCTTGCATATCCTTCAGAGCCAATTCATGGACTCTGAGTAAATCAATCGATGATTCAGGACTCATTGAATTGATGTCTTCAGTTTCCTCTATAGTATGTGGAATTTCATTCCAATCCAGAGGCAAACTTCTCAGCAACTTGCTTACAAGCTCTTTGTTGCTGAGTTTGTTGTTGTGCTCTTCAAGCTTGCTTGTGATATCTTGAAACCATATGTTCATTTTCTCAATGCTCTCATTTTCCTCCATCCTAAACTCCTCATATTGATCCAACAAGCCATTTACTGTTGCCCACTGAATGCTTTCATTATCATCACTAATGAGGCAAAGAGTAGTAGCTGTAGAATCAATACAAGAAGTTTGATTAGCCCCTGATGTGGAAGGATTTTGATTGTTGCTCAGATCTTCATTTAAGCTCAGTTCATCTTCAAATTTCTTGCTAAGATCAGCAACTTGTTGATATAGCTTCTGCTTCCACTAATCCATGTTTTGAGCCATGGAGGTTTTCTCCTTTGGATCTTGACTGTCTCACGGTTAAGTGATTTACCAACAGAACCGGAGCTCTGATACCAATTGAAGGTGCGTGGAGAAAACACAAGAAGGGGGGGTTGAATTGTGTTTTGGATATTTAAAAACTTTCCAAGATATTTAAACCTTTTTAGAGTCTTTAAAGCACAGCGGATTGTTCACACAATTAACTTATGGCGTTATGAATGATGAAGGAGTAAATGAGAGAGTGAGAGAGAGAAGAACACACAACAATTTATACTGGTTCCCCTCACAAATTGAGAGTACTCCAGTCCCCTTGTTTCCAGGAGAGTATCACTATAATCACGAGGATTACAATAGATGCTCAAGCACACAAGCTCAAGACTTCCTGCTCTTAGTCACACAAGACATAGAGACTTCCTTGCTCTGATCACACAAGATCAAAGACTTCCTTGTTCAAGCACACAAGCTTGAGACTTCCTGCTCTAAGTCACACAAGACAGAGAGACTTCCTTGCTCTGATCACACAAGATCAGAGGCTTCCTTGCTCAAGCACTCAGGCTCAAGACTTCATGCTCAAATCACTAAGATTGAGACTTATGTGCTTCTACACTAAGCAGAAGACTTTCTTGCTTCTACACTAAGCAGAAGACTTTGTTGCTTCTACACTAAGCAGAAGACTTACTACTAACTTATAAGCTTAAAATTATTACAAACATAATAACTTCAGAGGCTTAAGTTAGATTCTATGCTCACTTCATTTGAGAGATATTATCTATTACAATGCAGATTCTCATTTTCTTCTGAGAGATATTTTCTAATGAAGAGCGCTAGTCATCAATTCTTTCTTTGGCATATTTATATGAGTTGAGAAAGACATTGAGACGTTGGAGAAATTCCCGTTGTAAATTGGACAACTGTAGTCTTTGAAGATCCGTTGAGTAAAGCCACGTCTTCCTTTGCAGAGAAGCTTCACCTTTACTGTTTGTCCAATATTACAGTTATAAGGTTCAACTAGCTCCTAGAGAGAGGGATCACATCCTTTGTGACCGTTGCAATTTAGTTGACCTTATAACAAATCATCAGGCTTGATAAGTTGTAGTTGATGTAGCCCTCTGATGACTGGGGAATTCCTTTGCTTCTGATGAACCTTTGATAACTTGGAGTCTGATTGGTCTTTGAATGGTTGGCCTCTGATAGTCCTTCGCAATTCAGCTTCTGAACGTCTTCATCCTCTGAATGACTCATGACTAGCAGACAACCTCTGAACTCTTGTAGGCCTCTGAACATCCTTGAGCTTCTGAACTCCTCTGAGCTCCTGAACACCTTCAGACGTTCTGATCTACTTTGAGCTTCTGAACTTTGTATAGCTTATGACCACATTGTAGCTTCTGAACTCTTTCAGAGTCTAATTATTCAGACTTCCATTGGTTTCATCAGAGTTTAAATTAAGTGTGCTCTTGATTAAACGTTGAATTCTCCTGCACTTAATTTAAACATCAGTACCATCAATTGTCCATTTAATACTTTGTTATCATCAAAACCTAAGGGTGTGTATTAACACATATTTTGTTCCAACAACTTATTTTCTTAAAAATTAAAAAGGGGTTTACATAAGGGTTTTACATCCACCTAAAACTATTAAGGTGTATGAGCTTGTTTGTTATAGCTTTTTTTTTATTAAAAAAATAATAATCACTTATAAGAATATTACATTCGTTTGTTATAGCTTATAAAAATAATTGAATCTAAAAATAATCTTAATTAAAATTGGTAAAAATAAGAAATTAAAAATAGTAGTTTTTTCTTTAGAAATTTTAAAGAGAAGAATTGCAAAAATAATGTCAAGTTTAACATTATACTCCGGTTCAACTAAAAATTATACTTAGGTTCAACTAAAGCATAATTAATTGTAATCTTTGGCTTAAGGTTATATTCCGGTTCAACTCAAACACTATTAACCATAGTCTTTAATTCAAAGTTATACTTCGGTTTGAAGTATTTACTTAAAAATAAATATAAATAAATGTTTCTAGGAATTTGAAAATGAACTTATATTTAGAGACAAACCTTGTCTTTGAAATGAGACTTATAATTAGGGACGAATGGAGTATAAGAGAGAATATTAAAAGTAAGTAAATTAGTAGAATTAAGAATAGTTTTTTTTTAATAAGCTAAATTAGCTCACTAAAATTGACACCAGAGAGAATCGAACATGAGACCTTAAAGAAAGAGCACACTCCTAGGTCTCAAACCAATACCACCAGACCAACCCAAGTGAATTTTAAGAATGGTTAAATAGGGATATTCGTAGAATAATTTTTAATTTATAGGAGTATTAAATGAAGATAACTATTTACAATATGTTTAATTAGTCTTAGAAATTTTTGTTTCTTTGTTTCTTATAAATTTTTTTAATATATAAATTAAATATACAAATTATATTTCATACAATAGTTTAAGTCGGAATAAATACAAATTTCATCATAAAAAAATTAAATTTCATACTCTAAATAATATATTACGTGTTCCCAATGATTCGAAATTATCAATAATTTACTTTAAATTAATACTTGTACAAAATTGATCATAAAAAAATTATATATTGTATTATTTAAAAGAGAATTATTGTTTTTAATTGAAAATAGTTGTGTTTTTTAAAAACTTAAAAAAAATATTGTCTATTTTTTGTAGTGATATATATCCATGAAAATCAACTTTATGAAAAAATGTGTTTAGTTAAGTGGTTTAAGGAAATGTTTTGATCTCCAAGTGGTTAAGTGGTTTGTGTTTGGTTAGGTTAAGAAGAAGAAAAAAAATGCAAAAATGTTTTATCAAGGAGTGATGCACTTATGACGACATGTTTGAACTCACTTACTTTTGAGCTTATGTATAATATATTATGCAAATAAATAAATTTTTGTGTATCGTTCATAAGCTTGTTAAGGTAGTTTTTGAAAAAACATTTTAAGAAGATACAATTTTCGTTAATGAAAACTCTTGAATTACAATAAAAAATTATTTATTTGCATAAGCTATCTTTTAGACTAAAAAATAAGTCAATCCAAACGGGTACTTGATGATCACTTGTCTTATTAGCACTTCACATAATGCATTTGATAGCATGGTTAAGCACAGTTTACACCACATCCTCAAATTAAAAATCTTAGTATGTTAGTGTTATTGCTGTTGGTGGCAGGGTGGAGATAGAACACCAAATCTCCTTGTCACTTCAATACTCCAATCACCAAATCAAGCTAAAATCCATTTATCATCTCATATCTTATGACTTCAAGATCATAATCATAAGTTAAATATATCACTAGCCTAAGCCCTTAGATGATGAAAGTATCCAGCACCTATATAAACATAGAGATCGTCAATTGTGCCTTAGAACACAAGAAAGACAGAAAAAGTTAAACAAGAAAGAGGTTGCGAGTTGATTCAGACTGTGAATGATTCAAAGAAAACCACTTATCTGCAAAATCTGATTCACGAGCTGCTTGAATTATCTAGTTTAGACAAACTTAAATAAATAAATTCCTAACTTCCCAAGGGAGGGGTTTAATACTATTAAGAAAACATAAGAGAATTTCACTCATTATACTTCTTTATTCACTCATATGTTATGTTACCTATTCCATTCTTAAAAGACAACAGGAATCAACAACAGAAAAGAAAAATTCATTCACGAGCAATATTCTACAGTCTTGGCAGTAGTACTTAATGATACCATCAAAAACTCTGAAGTAGAATGAATAAGCACTTAAATTTTAAGAGCTAACAAGCTAAGGTTACATTACAAAAGAATAAGACACCACCGGCATTCTTAAATAAACAACGAACATAAAAGTTTGACCTAACTATATAGATCGTCGTCATTAGCTCCACCAGCAGATGTAAATGGGTCGGATGCACCTGTAGTGGCAGCACCACTGGTTCCGGAATCTGCAAACCTAAACTCAGTTCCAAACCCTCTGGACTGCTGCAGTGTTTGAGAAAATGCTTGGTACTTGCGAATGTCAGCATCACTTACGCTCCTTCTTGCGTACTTCATTGATTCCTCAAAATGAGCTGCCTTTATTTCAGCTACTTCATCGTCAACATCTTCTTCCATGGCCTCAGGGTTCTCACTTCTCTTTCTCTCTCTTTCAATGTCCTTTTCAATGTTCTCTCTTATGGCATATTAGCATGCACGCTGGCAAATCTCAGTAATATCAGCACCACTAAATCCTTGGGTGTACTTTGCAAGAGCTCTAATATCAACATCTTTTGAGATTGGGGATTTTCTCAAACAAGCTTTAAATATCTGATGACGAGAATCTTCATCTGGGAGGGGGATATAAATCAACTGGTCTAGACGACCTGGACGCAGAAGAGCTGGGTCTATAATGTCTGGTCGATTGGTGGCGCCAATGATGAAAACTGTTTTCTTTGCCGACATTCCATCCATTTCTGTTAGCAGCTGGTTCAAAACCCTGTCAGCAGCACCCCCAGCATCTCCTACACTACTACCTCTCTGAGTTGCAATAGAGTCAAGTTCATCAAAGAACAGGACACATGGAGCAGAACCACGAGCCTTGTCGAAAATTTCCCTGACATTTGCCTCACTTTCTCCAAACCACATCGTGAGTAGCTCAGGACCTTTGATACTGATGAAGTTTGCCTGGCATTCATTGGCAATAGCTTTTGCCAAAAGTGTTTTACCACAGCCAGGAGGACCATAGAAAAGAACTCCCTTTGAAGGCGACATTCCAAACTTCTCAAACTTTTCAGGATGTTCCACTGGATATTGAACAGTCTCTTGGAGTTCCCTCTTAACATTTTCAAGATCACCAATATCATCCCAGCTGTAATTGGGCACTTCAACAACTGTTTCACGGAGAGCAGAAGGATTGCTAGATCCAAGAGCAGTAGCAAAATGCTCATTTGTCACTGCCATGGAGTTCAATATTTCAGCATCAATTGTCTCATCTTCCAAGTCAATCACGTCCATTTTTTCTCTGATGCATTGAAGCGCTGCTTCGGTACACAAAGCAGCTAGATCAGCACCAACATAACCATGTGTCTCCTTAGAAATCTTTTCTAAATCAACATCTTCAGCTAGTTTCATATTCTTTGTATGAATTTGAAGAACTTCAAGACGCCCGACTTCATCTGGAACACCAATATCAATCTCCCGATCAAACCTTCCGAACCTCCTAAGTGCAGGGTCAATGCTATTAGGCCTATCTGTGGCTCCCATAACAATTACATGTGCACGTGATTTAAGACCGTCCATGAGGGTCAAGAGCTGGGAAACAATCCTCCTCTCAACTTCACCATTAGTTTTCTCTCGCTTAGGAGCTATGGAATCTATCTCGTCAATAAAGATGATGGATGGTGCATTCTTCTCTGCTTCCTCAAATGCCTTCCTTAAATTACTTTCACTCTCACCAGCGAGTTTTGACATTATCTCAGGGCCATTAATGCAGAAAAAGAAGGCACCTGTTTCATTTGCAACTGCTCTAGCAATTTAAGTCTTTCCAGTTCCAGGGGGTCCATACAACAGAATCCATTTTAGTGGCTTCACACCAATATACTTGAACAACTGTGGATGCCTCACGGGCAGTTCCACCAGTTCCCTAATCTGTGTCATCTGCTTTCTTACACCACCAACATGATCGTAACCAACCTCATCTAATCGATTCTCATCTTCCCTCTTAATAGGCTCTCCTTCACAAAAGATCTCTGTGTCTGGAGCCACAACACGTATTGAAGGGGCGATTCCGTTCTCTTATCTCGGGTTACCGGTAGGGGCGAATCCTCGGCGGAAATCCACTTGGGATCCTTTGATTGATCATTTGAGGAGGAGACTTCGTTCTTGGGGAAATAGGTACGTGAGTTTAGGGGGCCGGATTGTTCTTTTAAATTCGGTTCTCAATGCTATTCCGATTTTCTTCTTATCTTTCATGAAGATGCCGTCGGTGGTTCTAAAGGCGATTATTCGAATTCAAAGAGAATTCTTGTGGGGTGGAGTGGGGGGAGGTAGGAGGATAAGTTGGGTGAGTTGGAAGGAAGTTTGCAAACCAAGAAACAAAGGCGGCCTTGGGGTGAGAGATATTGGAATGGTTAATATTAGCCTTCTAATTAAATGGAGGTGGAGACTAATTAATAACGAGCATGCTTTGTGGAAGGAGATCTTATGTGCCAAGTATGGGCTGATGGTCCGGTCCAAGGTTCATTGGATTGATGGTAATATTGCTAATCATGCTTCGCCGTGGTGGAAAGACTTGTGTGGGGTCGACATTAGGGATGAGGCGAGTTGGTTTGCTCAAAATGTTAGACGAGTAATTGGAAATGGTAGTACAACTCGCTTTTGGTTCGATTGTTGGGTGGGGGATTCTCCGCTTTGTGAGCGGTTCCCTCGTCTCTTCTCGATATCCGCTTTAAAGGACGGTATGGTGAGTAACTTTGGAAGGGCTACGGAAGGTGTTTTAAGTTGGGAGTGGAGGTGGAGACGAAGGTTGTTTGTGTGGGAGGAAGATAGGCTTAATATTCTTACGAATTCCTTGCCTTTATTGGTCTTATCAGAGGAGGAGGATGGTTGGAGGTGGGTTCTTGATGAGGGTGGGGCCTTTACGGTCAAATCCGTTTATGAGTTTATTGGTAGTATGTTCGTTCCAAGTTCCTTGCTTGGGGTGCAAGAGCTTCGTGTGCTTTGTAATATTTGGAAGAGTCCGGCGCCATCCAAAGTTATTGCATTTATGTGGAAGCTTGTGCGGAATCGGCTACCGACGAGAGATAATTTGGCGTATCGGGGTATCCATGGGGGTGAGGTCACTTGTGTCCATTGTCAACGGAGGGAGGAGGTTGCGGATCATCTTTTTCTTTTTTGTGACTTTGCATCGCAAGTGTGGAAGACGATTTTTAGGTGGCTTGGGTTGATTTTGGTCATTCCGCCGACTATTGCTCTGTTTTACGATTATTTCCTAGGGGCTGCTTGTAACAAAAATGTTAGGAGGGGATTCTCTTTGATTTGGCATGGGTCGGTTTGGTTGATATGGAGGTCGAGGAATAGTATTATTTTCTCGAATGGAGTTGCAAATTTGGAGGAGGTGGTGGACGCGATTAAGCTTCTAGCTTGGAGGTGGGGGTTAAGTCGTCACAAGATTCCGGTTTGTTTATACTACGAATGGTGTTGGGACTCAGGACTCTGTTTACGGCGTTGGTCTCATGTGTGTTGGGCTGCTGTTTTCGGCGCTAGTGTTTGATAAGGGGCTTGTTAGGTGGTTTTTTTTGGTCCCTGTTGCTGGTTTTTCTGGTTTTTGGTGTGTTGGGAGGCTTTTGCGTCTCTCCTATTTTAGTTTTGGCGTGGTGCTGGGGTGTGTGGGTTGGGGCTGGTTTTAAGCCTTTGTATTTCCTTAAGTACTTCTTGTATTATTGTGATTTCAATAAAATTTAGCCTTTTCAAAAAAATTATCAACTAACTATATCTTCAATATTAATATCATCTGAAACATCCACGTGGCACCCTCTTAATTGTCCACGTGTGAAAATTCATTAGCCACGTGGACGATTTAAGCAAAAATTTGACTAAAAGGACTAACTTGAAACTTTTTAAACTTAAGGGACCAAATTGAAACCTTGAATAAATATAGGGTTAATTTGTTACTAGTAATTATGTCACTACTTGAGATTTGTTACTTGCCCTGCAATAGCTTTCCTGCATAACCATTTATTGAGTGGCATTTCACTCTGTTAGGCAATCACGTATTACAAGTTATTACTTGCCCTACAAGACTGCAAACTAAGCTAGTTGGGCTGATTTTCAAGTTGAATGAAGCTCATGAGGCAAACAACTAACAAGTACATTCCTTTCTTAGCATATATGATGAAGAGCCACAACAATAACAGAATAACAGATTAGTCAAGTCATTATCAAGAACATTCCTTAGTCAATTGGATTCCTGATTTCGAGGGATGGTAGTGACGCATAGTGAAAAACAATAAATTTAATCCAGTGTAATTTGCGGTCGTTGATGTTAGTTTTTATTAGCTATTCAGTTATAATGGTTGTTACACGTTTTATGTAGCGGCTTTCTGATTTTGTTTATGCAGTGGATTATTCCTAGCGAGGCAGGTTATATCGAGCCTGAAGGCATAGAAAAGACTGACACGATCAAGCAGGAGGCAACAGCCCGTGAAGTAGATATCTCAAGCTTAAGGAATCAATATGATATTACTTTACGAGGTACTATTAATTAATTGTTAGGATTGCAGAAACGTTGATGTCTACTCTCAATCCCGTAAAGTCCTTCCTTGTTGTTGTGATGTCTTACCGGTCTGTGTTTTAACATTGCTGCCATTGCAGTTTGTGATAAATTTATGATTTGAATCTGCTCTGTTAATTCTTTCGGTGGTATTTTGGCAAACCATAACCCAACGACCAACGCTGGGTCCAATATATAGAATAATATGGTTGCTGCTTAATATCTTCATTAGTGTTTTATTTTCTTATTCTTCTATCAATGTGATCTGCATTCATCTTAGATTATGGACATGCTCTTTCAGACCTGTAATATATTTGTTGTCTATTCTTCCTCAATCCTCCTCTCATATTCTTAATCTATACTTACACATTTTGCTTGTCAATTTTGTTATAGACTAGCTTACTCGATGCGAAAAATGATGGCAGATAAAGCTTTGGTATGTGAATTGATGTTTGTGCTTTGACAGAGACTTTTGATATGATTATATGAGTAACATAATACTAAATTATAGGTGATGAGGCTTTCTTCTTGTGAGACAATGGGCTCTGCTATAACCATATGCAGTGATAAGACTGGCACATCGACTATGAATCAGGTTGGTTGTGGTGCAGTATTTGAGCCATTGATTTATATATACGATAATGTTTTATGACAAGTCACTTAAACTTGTTGGCTTTTCAGTTTAATGGCTTGATTGCCATCTTATACTATGAATCACAATAAATGAATAGTTTTACATGTCAACTATTTTATCAATATGATGTGATATCCAATAAAATTTTGGTTTAAATCTTGATCTGGTTCCTTTACATTGGCTTTGGTTGGCATATATTTATGTTTGTACAGAAGGTTCTCACGGATTCTTGATTTTTATGAATTGTGACAGATGACTGTGGTCGAGGTTTGTTCCAGGGAAAGTAAGATTAATCCTCCTCACCGGTTAGCTGGTTCGATTACTTATCGCATAATATTGTCCTGTATAGGGTGCTAATCATGTTGAGGTTTCTGGATCACGCAACAGAATGGCAAGTTTACATTGGGGAATTAAGGTCTGTTTTGGAAAATCGGTTTCTCACTGTTTTTGTCAGGGTGATTTTTGTGCTTACAACTACTTGTGGCTGTTGTATGCCAATCTCAGGTTGGGATGAATTTTGCGAATGATCGGTCAGAATCATTCAAAAGTGGCAACAGTGACTCTTTGTTTTAGAACATGTTGAGCATGAGCGACCTTAGTTAATTGTTTAAATTGTCTGTAGAGATTTATGTAACCTTGTCTGATTTTGTATCTTTGTATTTCAGTCAATGTTCTCCAGGTCTTATCGAGTTGCTTCTCTGTTTCTAATTGATCTGCAATTAGATCCAATTTTTCATCTAAGTTTATGTCATTGCGTGTTTCTGTCATCACTCTTTGTCTCCGATTGATTTTGACTTAGAGTTGGACTTGTTATAAGGTGAATATTTTGTCTCTATATATATTATGTCTCTATGTTGGATTCATTTTTTATATATTTTTTCTGCTTAATCTTTGTTTGTAATCACTGCTTCACAATTATTTATGAATGCATCTATTCTCCTATGAAATTTTTTCTTCTAAAATTTTGTTAGGGCTTGATTCATGCTTTCTTCTAATATTAGAAAAGAAAACTCTACTTTTATTGCGTTCTTCAAATCCCAAACAGCCAAATATAATTAGAAATCAGAATTTCAAATAGCAACGATAAGAAATTAAAGGAATTAAAATCAAAATAGAGTTCCCAAGTTTGATCATTCTATTGCACAATGACACAGTTACAGTGACTCAGTCAATTGTTACTTTATCGTACAGTCATAAGTCTTAATTATTTCCTTTAGTTCACTGTCATGTCGAACAAAACACTCTACTACATATCTTATTTGGATATATACCGTAACAAGTTAATTTGTGGTACAAAAATGAAGCCACATTTCTTCTTGCATAAGGTTTCTTCTTGCTTAATATTGATTATGTTAGAGGGCGATAATGAAGTCACGTTATCAAAATCGGAATTACATAATATTTAAAGCTTTACAAATGGTACCTATATACATTAAAAAAAAAAAACACTCTACTACATATCTTATTTGGATATATACCTTACACCGCTGAGGTGAATAATTTTGATAGGTCCAAAAATTGATAAACAATATATATAAATTTACAAGCATATCTACATCAACCGTATACTGATACATATCCAAATATGATGTGTATGAGAATGTCTATAGAAAACAAATCAAATATACTCATTTTTTTTAATAAAATTTGTCAATCACCCAAATAATCTTTCTCTCTTTTTCTTTGGTATATTAATTTTAAGAATCTTTCTCTCTCTTTCTTTGGTATAATTTAATTTTAAAAATAATATAGGATATTTTTTTAAAAAATCTTCTATCCTATTTCTTTTGTTTTGCCGCATGTATCTCTGACAGATACGAGATGAAACAGTTTCTAGAGAGAGAGAGTGTGGAGAACACGTAGCTACTGTTCACCTTCGTCTACAACCTCTTGCAATTCCAATCAACTACACCGCCTCACTTTTTCCTTCTCTATTCTTCATGGAATCTTTCAATATACCTTGGAAATGCTTGGATCTTCTTGTTAACGAACCAAAAACCACCGATTTAAACCAACCCAAACCACAAAAAACCTTCGCTCAAGCCGTCACCAACCTTTGTGATATTCCCCTTTCGCAAATGCCTCTGGCCGTCATGAAAGGTGATGGACTCGCTATAGAGATCCCGAAAGCTGCGTATGACGCTGGTCTAGAAGCTTGCAAGCACAATCTGCACGGCAGGATCTTATGGCCTAAAGGTTCGACGCCACTTTCGGTTGCTGCTTTGAAAGAGAAGCTATCATTGATTTGGAAAGATTTAGCAAGGTGGGGAATCATCTCACTTGGTAAGGGTTTTTTTGAATTTACTTTCTCTTTGTTAGAGGATGTTAGAAGGGTTAGATCCATTCCTTCATGGAATTTGAACCCTGGAATGCTTAAATTATTTGCTTGGACCAAGGATTTTAACCCTAAGATGCAACACAACACTTCTGTACAAATATGGGTTAGGATTTATGGTTTGGGTCAGGAATATTGGCAGAAAAGTATCTTATTCACAATAGCAAGTAGTCTTGGAACTCCCATTTGTATCGACTCTGTCACTGCAAAACCGATGCATGAACGAACTTTTGGCCAATTCGCTAGGGTTTTGGTAGATATTGATCTTTTGCAACCCTTAAGATACAAATTACTTGTTGAGAGGAAAGGTTTTGCTTTCTTTGTAGAGCTTGATTATGAACACATACCTGAATTCTGCAGTAGTTGTAAAATTATTGGTCACAATGTTGATAATTGCAAGAGATGGGCCAAAGGAGAGGAGTTGAAAACAGATAAAGACAACAATGTTAAGAAAAAACAAATTGCAGAACCAAGAAAAGTGTTTGTCCCAACTAAAGATGTAAGACCACAACAGAGTAAGCCGATTGAAATTATCAATGTGGAAAAGGATGTGATTAATGTTGAGGTTTCTAGTAACAAGACTCAAGAGGTTTTTGCTGAAGGGAATGATATTGATAACCGAACCATCAACAACAATGAACCTATTGTCTCAAAAGAGTAGGAAAATACTAGTGAGAAAATTGATGTGTCTAACACCTCTCAAGAGCAGGTAGTGGAACATAGTTTGAGTCCTAGAGCTGTGCTCAATGCACAAGACAAACTTTTGGAGGAGGAATTGAATGATAAAAACACAACAGAAGCAGAGTTAAGTGTGTCTGCTTCTAGCTCTCAAGTCTCTTTTGTTAAGGACTCTCATAATCTAGTATTAAATGATGACATTTCAACTTTGAATGCTGATTTGAGCCAAACACCAGATAGAGTTTTTCATGATATGGCTTTTTTGAAGGAATCATGGGCAAACATGGCAGATGCAGAAGCAGAAGCACATTTTACTCTAAAGGATTAAAGTCAAAATGTGGAAAAACCAGCAACAAAGGATGGATTTCAAGTGCATTTATCAAGAGGGCAAAAAAAAGCTAATAAAAAGTTAAACAAGTCAAGTACAAATTCATATGCAACCAGGTCAAGGGTTTCTCCAAAACCTTTTAAATGAAGTGCATTTATTGGAACACAAGGGGTTTGGCTAACTCCCCTACAAGATTAGCTTTAAAGAGATTAATTATTCAACATCATCCTTGACATTATTTTATTGTCTGAACCTTGGATAGCTTTTGAGAATTTTCCTAGAAGGTGGTTAATTAGTTTAAAACTTAAAGTCTTTGCTTTGAATTCTAGACAAAACCTTTTGCCTAATATTTGGTGTATTTGTAAATCTTCCTTAAACCCTTCTGTTTTAGCCATTGACAATTAACAAGTTACTTTCACAATGGATGTAAATGACAAGACTTTGGCTTTTTCTGCTATTTATGCTTCCACAAGTTATTTGATCCGAAGGAAACTTTGGGTCACATTGAATACTTTGCAATCTCAATATGATTTACCTTGGTGCTTTATAGGAGATTTCAATGTGATCATTGGCGCTCATGAATATAGAGGTAGACTTTCTCCTGCTAGGTTACCAATGGATGAATTTCAAGCTTGGACTGACTCTTTTAATCTCATTCATCTACCCACTCATGGTGCTGAATTCACTTGGAATAATGGTAGAGGGGGATTTAGGCACACTGAAAAAAGACTAGACAGGGCTATTTGCAACCATGCTTGGATGGATTTATGCAATGTTTCTTCTGTTTCCACCCTCATCAGACATAAGTCTGATCATTTCCCTCTTTTACTTGAAGTACAGTTATCTTCTTTGTCCCTGGCTTCCAGCTTCAAATTTATGAAGATGTGGTCTTCCCATCCGAATTGTAAAAACATAGTTTTAGATTGCTGGAACACTGATGTTACAGGTTGTCCAATGTTTGTTCTTAGCAAGAAATTGAAGATTTTAAAGGACAAACTCAAGATTTGGAATAAAGAGTGTTTCGGAAATGTTCATGAGTATGTCAAAACTGCTGAGCAAAGACTTCAACAAATCCAAGACCAAATTCAAAATTCTGGTCACTCCGATGCATTATTAGAAGAAGAAAAGTTGGCTAACATATCTTTTGAAGATGCTTTAAATAGGCAAGAAGCTTTTTGGCAAGAGAAAGCTAATTTGAATTGGCATTTAGAGGGTGATAGGAATACCAAGTTCTTTCACAGAACTGCCAAAATCAAATCTTCTACTAAATACATTAATTCTCTTCAAGATGGTGACCGTGTGATTATAGAACAATCACAAATAACTGACCATATTGTAAATTTTTACAAAAAATTATTTTGCTCTAACTCTATTTTGCAGGACTCTTTACTTGTTGAGGATGTAATCCCTACTCTGGTAACTGATGAAATCAACGCTCTTATGACTATTTTACCTTCTCATGATGAAATCAAGGTTGCAGTGTTTGCTCTAAACAAGGATAGTGCTCCAGGGCCAGATGGTTTTGGGGCTTTCTTTTATCAACACTATTGGGATATTGTGAAGAATGATATTATCAATGCAGTTTTAGAATTTTTCACAACTAGTTGGATTTTACCAGGCTTCAACTCCAACATCATAGCTCTCTTGCCTAAATCTCCTGAGGCCTATTCCATTGATCAATACAGGCCCATTGCTATGGCTAATTTCAAATTCAAAGTTATTTCTAAAATCTTTGCCGACAAACTTGCTTCAATTATGCCTTCACTTATTTCTGAAGAGCAAAAAGGTTTCATACATGATAGAAACATCAAAGACTGTCTTTGCACTGCCTCTGAAGCTGCAAACCTTCTTCACAACAAGGCCTTTGGAGGTAACATTACAAAAGCTTTCGACACTTTGGATTGGTCTTTCCTACTTAAAGTGCTCAAAACTTTTGGTTTTAATGAGATTTTTTGCAACTGGATTCATGTTATTTTGAAATCAGCTTTTTTGTCAATTTCTATTAATGGTAAATCTCATGGATACTTTAACTGCAATAGAGGTGTTAGGCAGGGTGATCCTCTTTCACCTCTTCTTTTTTGTTTGGCTGAGGATGTCTTAAGTAGGAGTATCTCTAAGCTTGTTCTGGATGGTAGACTTAACCTCATCAAAGGTACTAGGAAATTCAATGTTCCTTCTCACTCTTTCTATGCTGATGATTTAATGATTTTTTGCAAAGGAACTTTAGCTGGTCTCAAAGCTCTTAAAGATTTGTTTGGTAGATATGCCAATGAGTCAGGTCAAGTTATTAACAACTCCAAGTCCACTATTTTCTCTGGCTCAATTACTCCTGGCAGGCTAGCTATTATATCTCAATTGTTGAATTTCAAACTTGGTTCTCTTCCTTTCAATTACTTGGGTGTTCCAATTTTTAAGGGTAAACCAAAGGTCTGTCACTTGCAGCCTATAGCTGACAAAATCAAGCTGAAGCTTTCAGCCTGGAAAGCTTCTCTTCTTTCCATAGCTGGAAGAGTGCAACTGGTTAGAGCTGTGATTCAAAGTATGCTTGTTTATAGTATTACACTTTATTGCTGGCCAGTGACTTTGCTCAAAGATATTGAAAAGTGGGTTAGGAATTTCATATGGAGTGGAGACATGGAAAAAAGAAAGTTGGTTACTACCTCTTGGAAGAAACTTTGTAGGCCATTGTCACAGGGTGGTCTTAATCTAAAATCATTGACTAACCTGAACAAGGCTACCAATCTTAATCTTTGTTGGACCATCTTAAACTCTAACAACTCTTGGGCTAAGCTTATAAGGGATAGAGTGATTAGAAAAAGAAAAATCATTCAACATCATATTTTCTCATCCATATGGAGCAGTGTCAAAGATGAATTTGAAATTATTATGGACAACTCAGTTTGGTTACTTGGTAATGGTGAAGATATCAATTTTTGGAATGACAATTGGTGTGGAATTCCTCTTGCTGAGCAGTTAAACATCCCGTTTCATATCAGACAATTTCTCTGCTCCACTGTTAGTGACTACTTGGTGAATGGTCTTTGGTCCATCCCTCTTCATCTTTCACTTGATTATCCCACTCTCAGTTCTATTGTTCAACAGATTAGTATTCCTTTAGATCCTTCTCATGATAAGCTGATTTGGAAGCACACTGATTCTGGTGACTTGCAACTCAAGGATGCATACTTGTTTAAAATCCAACAATTTCAAGACTTGCATTGGGCCAAAACCATTTGGAGTCCTGACATACCCCCTTCTAAATCTCTGTTGGCCTGGAGATTGATGCATGATAAAGTGCCTACTGATGACAATTTGATTCTTAGAGGGTGTTCCATTGTTTCCATGTGCAGCCTTTGTAACAAGCATGTGGAATCTTCATTCCACATTTTCTTTGATTGTGAGTTTGCTATAAAACTTTGGTCTTGGCTTGCTGGTTGTGTGAATGTAACTCTCCAGTTTACTTCCATGGAGGATATGTGGAAGCTTTGCGACCTGAACTGGTCTCCTCAGAGTAAGATCACTTTAACTGCAGCCATCATTAATCTGTTAAACTCTATTTGGTTGGCCAGGAATGATGCAAGATTCAACAACAAATCTCCCTCTTGGAGAACAACTATTTCCATAATCATTGCTTCTACAGCTTTGACAGGCAACAATACTTGCAAACCTTCTTCTAATTCTTTGAGGGACTTTGCTTTCTTGAAGAGGTTCAGAGTCAATATCCATCACCCTAAAGCTCAAATCATTAAAGAGGTTAGTTGGGAGCCTCCTTTATTACATTGGATTAAATGCAACATTGATGGGGCTGCTTGTGAGAACTCTAGTATTGCTTCATGTGGTGGTATTTTTAGAAACTCTTCTGCTGATTTTGTTTATGGTTTTGCCGAGCCTTTAGGGGTTACTTCTGCCTACTTTGCAGAATTAAGTGGTGCCATTAGAGCCATTGAAATTGCTTATCAACACAATTGGTCTAATCTTTGGCTTGAGTCTGACTCATCTATGGTGGTCTCAGCTTTCAAAAATCCATCAAAACCTGTGGTTTGGGCTCTAAGAAACAGATGGAATAATGCTTTATTTATGGTCAGTCAAATGAATTGCATTGTCACTCATATTTATCGTGAGGGTAACCAAGTTGCTGATCTTATAGCCAATCATGGTCTGACTCTTCCCTCTATTATCTTTTGGAACACTGCCCCTATGTTTATTAGTGATAGTCTTAATAGAAACAAGTTAGGCATCTCTAGTTTTAGATGTTGTTCTTCTTAATGGAGTTTTGGCCTAGTCCCCTCCTTTTGTAGTTGTCTCTCTTATTTATTTATATATCTATTTTTTGTGGTGTTGAGCACTTTGCTCTCACCTTCTTTGGTTTAAAAAAAAAAATATATGAGTCTCTCTACATTATATTCCTTACAGGATTCATTGTGTACTATTGTTTTTAATACTTTGAGTGAAAAAGTGTGTGAAAACCAAGATTTCTCAATCTCAAAGCCACAACTTGCAAACATGTAACGGAGGAGAAAATAGCATAATGCTTTTTGGCGTTCAACTCACCAGAGGAACCAACAACAACAACCACTCTCAATACCAACAACTTCCGCTTCAAGTTTCCACCTCCACCGATGCCAATAATGTCTTTGGCAGTCTCGTTCACCGATGGGAAATGTAGTATATTTGATCTTACCATCGATCCGGTAATTTTTTTCTTGTTCTTACAACTTTCTTTTGTTTCTAAGAATTTTATTTTCCTTTTGTTATTTTTTTATTTTGATAGAATTTTTTCGCTTAATTTTATAAATTTTTTTATAAACAATTTTTTAACTTACGTTTTATTTAAGATATGTTATTTTTATGTAAGATATGTTTTATTTTTATATAACTATTACGGTTTATGTTTTTACGTTGACCATCCTAATCATATCATTCAATATAATTGATTTTATTCATAATTATTTTTAAAATTGTATATGTGTTGGTGGTTGATTTTTAAAACTGTTTGTGATAATGTGATTTTTTTTGTAAGCAAATGCCCTATATACATTAAAAGAAAATAAGAAGAATATGACATAATTCAACCAAGTTAAACCACATAAATAGGACATTATTTTATTTAACAAAATAAAAATAAAAATAGGACATTATTTTACAACAACAAAAGGGACAAAAAGAAACAATTATTCTCTATTATTATTTTTTTAATTTATATTTTTTCTCTATGTTATTATTTATAATTAATAAAGTTGTCATATTGTTATTTTAAGATTAATTTTCTCAACAAAAGATAGATATAATTTGAAAAAATTGATCCACTTTTTATTTTGATTATTTAATTTAGGAGGTGGAATCTTCGACTTTTACGGAAGATGAACAAATTCAGCAAGAACTCGTGGTGCCCATACCTCCACCAACCCCCACTGCATATCCATCCACACACAATAACGGCAGCCCCACCGACGACCCTTTACCAATCAGTCTTGCCCCGATAGCATTGGCGGTGTGACCTCTTTCTTGGGTCAACTTGAATGACAACGGATCTTTTTCTTCCACCGAGAGTTTTCCATTGTCATTGAAGTTTCAATCTTTGCCTCAGTCGGACAACCATTCATCGAAAACTAGTAGACATCCGTCACCATCGGCATCTGGGGGAACTCATTCTTTCATTTAGTTGTTTATTTGAAATTCACAAACTTTATGACAATGTATTCTTGATTTCTTTTGAAGATTGATAATCATTCAAACTTTGGGAATGATATTTGACGTTTGTTTACTTTCACTGTGTGCTTTTATTACTACTTATGTTTGTTTCTATGACGAAGATGTGTGACACTTTAAATGGTGACAATTTTATTTATGATACTTATATTTAATTTATCAGCTTAGGTTAGGGTGTTACATATTCGGTAATGGTTATGTACTAATCCATTATATTCTAGACAATTTAATGTGGGATGTTATAAAAGTTCAATTCCTCGATCTATCCCTGCCCATTCCCCAAAAATAAAATCAAATGGTTATGTCCGGTGAAGATAGTTCAATTAGTAACTATTAAGAAATATTATCGAAAGAATTGTGGTTGGAATTTCATTTATATGAAAATTGTGGTTGGAATTGTGGTAAAAAATATATATATATGAGTTTGCTAACTTAGACTCACCTAAAAACATGAAGGTCTAATTTAACAAGGTGCACCTTTTCACTTTGGACAAAAACCATTCATATTTATTAGTTAAAACTAGTTCCTTGAGGGTGCAAATTAAGATGAATGGTTTTTGTCCAAAGTGAAAAGGTGCACCTTGCTAAATTAGACTTTCATGTTTATAGGTGGATCTAAGATAGTAAACCGAGTCTAACTACTAAATTATTGAATAAAAAGATAAATAAAAAAATTTAAAAGGCCAATTTTTATAAATTTATTGAGCAACAAATGCAAACTTTACAAAAACAAGCAGGTCGTGTGATACACTCAATATTTAATTCCCATCTCACATCTATATTTTTTTGTCAAGTAGTCTAGTGGGTAGAAATTTCACTCTTAAAATAAATAAGTGAGATGATAAAGATTTAAATATCGGTCTTCTCCATATATAACGCAATGTCGTGTCAAGTGAACAAAGCTCACAAAACTATCTTTGTATTCATTATTAAATGCTTTTATTATTTTATTTTATTTTTCTCTATTAAAAAAGTTCATTATATTATGAAAGACCAGTCATTTAATCTTTTAAATTTTGAAAATAACAAATTATTCTGTTATGAGGGTGTATTGGATCGAAATTTCAATGGATTTTAAAAGACTTTTTTGTGGAAAAAGAATCTTGTGGTATTCAATGAAGACTTTTATAAAATATAAACAAATCTTGTGGTATTCAATTAAGACAATTAAGATTTTTTTTTTTTAGGACAACAAAATCAGTGGGTATTCGGTTGAGATTTCTTATGACTTTAAAAATGTCTCTAGGTATTCAAAAATATTCCGATTTTGATGGATCCTTTTGTGAAATGGATTTTAAAAGACTTTTTGTTGAAAATATAAATACTTTTGTCATCTGACAATTCCACTCAAACCCTCTAAACTTTTTTTTTTTTCCTTCTATAAACTTTTTCCGCCGGCAAGGTTGGAAGTTCGCGCTTCATGTCAATCTTTGCCATTTGAAAAAATTAACATAATCTGCAGCTTTTTGCAACCAAAAGAGAAGAAAAGTTTGCTTCATTGAAACATAATTCTGTAAACAAGCAAACTATAACAAGCACACTGTATCTTCATCGCGTTTTTATTTTATTTTATTTTTATGATTCATAGTTTTTTTTCCCTTTTTTGTTTTTTTATTCATTGATTTTATTTGATATAGATTCATGATTTTTTTAAGAAATGACTCATTTTCATTGATTATTAATTATTGATTGATTCATTATTTAAAAGAAATTTGTATCGAATATATTGAGTCATTAAATCTTAAAAGTCTATAAAGTAGGGGTGCTCGCGGGGCGGTTCGGTTCAATTTTGAGCTAAAAAGTCATCATAACCGTAAGATAAAAATACACGCGGTTAGGTTTGATTTGGTTGGTTTTTAAAAAGTCATCCAATCCAAACCAAATCAAACCAATGCGGTTAGGATCGGTTCGGTTGGTGCGATTTATCACGATATAAAATATGACGATATTACTATTACCAACTTGTTACCAAATAAACATAGGAAATTTTAATTTATTTATTGTTTACATGATATAATATGCATATACAGAAATTGTATAT
Source organism: Trifolium subterraneum (assembly GCA_951799995.1). Lineage (NCBI taxonomy): Eukaryota > Viridiplantae > Streptophyta > Magnoliopsida > Fabales > Fabaceae > Trifolium > Trifolium subterraneum. Next base: position 9,367,375 of record OX637466.1, on the reverse strand, counting down.
ACATAAGAACTTATTTTTAATACCAATAATATAGTTTTGGATCACGTTAAATGATATGTTTTCACAGCCTACTGTTTTATGAACTCAATTTGGGTTGAACTTGCTAAGTTGGAGTAGGTAATACGTTGATTGCTATTAATTGATTGAGTTAAGTATTCCGGTTTGGTTCAGTTTGGTTCGGTTTTCTAAAATGAAAACCGCAAACCAAACCCAACCGTGCGGTTTAGATGAAAAATTATCCGTGCGGTTTAAACTAAATGTGGTTTTTTGCGGTTTCAGTTTGGATTGGTTGGGTTTGAGGTTTTACTTTTGGATTGGTTCGGATATGATCACCCCTGCTATAAAGTACTTTGAAATCTCAAAAGTTGTGTTATAAAATCTCACAAATTTTTGTGTTAAGAATCTTGATTGTAAAAATATTTTCAAAAAAATCTCACAAAATCAATACAATCTCACAAAGTCTTTTAAAATTTTCAAGATTTTTTTTTGTCAAAATAGTCTTATAAAATCGATACAATGCTCATGTCAATGACTCAAGTTCAAACCCACCTTATACTATTTTCTGTGTTGGATCAGTCCATGCACAAAAAAAGAAGACAATATAGAAGGTATTTCTCAAATTAATCAATCTTTAAATTGAACAATGAGCCATTTTTAGAGTAAGCTAACTTTTTAAAAAATTGTGCATATAACTCTCAATATATCAACGAATTATACTTCAAAGACTAAAATATGATTTGTATAATTTCTAAATACTACTAAAAGGAACATTTACCACCAATCGTCGTCTGTTAGTTTAATGGTAATTAACATTGAATTTAATATGAAAAATCACGATTGGTCCCACAACCGCAATCGAAAGAAAGCTGAAAACATTTGATAAAGAGAACTGACGTGAACCAGATTAAAAAATTAACATTTACTCAAAAGAAAAAATTACTTAAGCTTCCATTTTAAGCAATGTTCTCTTCTAAAGAATGTTTCACTTTCTCATAAGTGATTTGTTTATGCTAAGGTTTTTGCAGCACACATGTTTGGTTTTTTTTCATTCTTTAATGCATAGTGTGATGTTGATGATAGAATTAGACATGACATGCATCATTAGTTTATGACTTTATGCTTTTTTTACACTCTCTCTCTCTCTCTCTCTCTCAAACTATCATCCTGTGTTTGTGGAGCATCTATCTGTAGCATTTGATTCCCTTTTTTTTCTACCTGATCTACCACCTTTTTGTCTTTTGGGACCAATTTGCAACCACCCTTTAAAATCCCTTTTCAAAATTGCATGCCATGTGTTTGTGAAATTGTCTCTGTTACTAAACTTTCAAAACTTCAAACAAATTTCTTGTGTTTGACATTGATTTCATTTTCCTGGTATGTTCTGTTCTAACCCTTTTGGTTTTTGTTTCAATTTTGGTTCAAAGTTTATATCTTTAGATACAAATATTGCTTCTTAGAAACTTTTTTTTTTGGTTTTTCAGTTCATCTTTGTTGCTAGCTGCAAAATATAGATTGAGTTAGATTTTGGGTAAGAATCAGCTTTAGAAATGGAATATAATCAAATATAATTTATATAGAGTTATAGGTTTGTTTTGAAGCTTAAGAGAAAAAATGGGGTCTCAAGGTGGAACAATTGAAGAGTCTAGGACTACACTTTTATCTAGGTCAGGATCTTTGTATAATCTAACCCTTGATGAAGTACAAAACCATCTTGGGAATTTAGGTAAGCCACTTGGAAGTATGAATCTTGATGAGTTGCTTAAGAGTGTGTGGAGTGTTGAAGCCGGTGAAGTTTCTGATTTCGGTAACGATGTTGCTGGTACTACTACTAACATGCAGCATAATCAACTTGGTGAGATTAATCGACAGGGAAGTTTAACATTATCTGGAGATCTTAGTAAGAAAACTGTTGATGAGGTGTGGAAAGATATGCAAGTAAAGAAGAAGAGGAGTGTTGATAAGGATCGGAAAGCGCGTGACAGACAACAAACACTTGGTGAGATGACTTTGGAGGATTTCTTGGTGAAAGCTGGAGTTGTTGGTGAATCTTTTCATAATAAGGAAGGTGATTTGTTAAGGGTTGATTCGAATGAGGATTCTCGGCAAAATGTTTCACAACATGGTCACCATTGGATGCAATTTCAGCTTCCTTCAGTACAACAGCAGCAACAGCATCAACAAGAAAAACATATGATGCCGGGATTTGTGGCTGTTCATGCCATTCAACAGCCTTTTCAGGTTGCAGGGCAAGTTTTGGATGCGGCAATCTCACCGTCTTCTTTAATGGGTACTGTTAGAATATCTTGGTTTCTCTGTAGTGTATCTTAGACTATCTGCTAGGATTAGTTTTTATATATCTTACGATTATTTTTTGTTTCTTGATTTCACTACATACGTAGGTTTGAGTTTGTGTATCCCTATAATCTTTTGTATCAAGCTACTATGAAGTTAGTATCCAGTTATTATCCACAATAAACGAGGTTATTAGTATCTTTCTCACCCTTTCATCTAAAATATCACACCTTTGGCAGGTACATTATCAGATACACAAACACTAGGTCGAAAAAGGGTTGCCTCTGGAATAGTCGTAGAGAAAACTGTGGAGAGGAGGCAAAAGAGGATGATTAAAAATAGGGAATCTGCTGCTCGGTCACGAGCAAGAAGACAGGTTATACTCTTTACTCTGTGTGTGGAGTGTTGTTTTATCTTTGAATTTTTTTTAGTTTGTTTGATACAAGGTAAAATCTTTGTCAATGGAATGGACAGGCTTACACACAAGAACTGGAACTTAAAGTTTCGCGTTTGGAAGAGGAAAATGAAAGGCTTAGGAAACAGAATGTATGTATCTATAACTTCAAAAAGATGGTTCTGTTTTTCAATTGAATTCTGATCTACTGAGCATTCATATAAATCATTATTTTGCACCAAATTGTATAATATTTACAGAAATAAAAAAAGAAAATTTTCTTGGGATGAAGAAAAAGTTCCCTTGCACTGCACCCATAATGCATCCTATTAGTTTCTGGAAAATCCACTTTGGCCATGTCGATATTTCCTTAATACTTATTACTATGCCTAATTTCTTTGAAATCAAGATTTTTTGTAACTCTTCTTCCATTTGACTGGTTTGCTTATTTCATTAACACACTTTCCATCTGGTTTTGTAATGATTTCTTAGTCCACATTATTTAGACAGTGATCAAACTTTAAGACCTTATAACAAGCAGGACATACCTATCTGATACTGCTTTACCGATAAAATGGTGCCTATATGAACTGATTCTTTGAGTATTCTACCTACTAACTGTTAGTGTTTTTCTTGTTTGTTGAATTTTCGGTATAGTTGGAGATATAATCATACCATTAATGTATGTACTTAATAACTTATATTTTGGCCTTAACATAGCCCTTAAAAACCGACTTGTAGTGTCTGAATTGTCTAAGCTATATAACTGTATTTAGATCATATCTCTATCCAGTAAAATCCCAAAGCTATTGAGTTTGGTGCATGGATAATACCAGTGGCCTATAAACAGATTTTGGATAGATTCTGAAACAAGTTATTGCTTTTGGACAAACACAACCTCATGAAACTGAATTGCAAAGTAAGAATTTTCTGAGCTTTATAAGTTTTATTTAGGCCATATATCTAGTCAAAGTGGGACTTATTGAAAATTCCGGTTGAATCGCCCAACTCTCAGTTGGTCTGGTTCGGCCTTGCTTAGAAGGTTTTCGATTTTGTTTCCCTAAGGTGTTTGAACTGCTAAGTCAATGTCCTAGTCAGCGAAGCGATTAAGGGATACATCTTAGGCGGTCTCTACTCTGTGAATCCTGCAACTTTCTTTATGTTTTGTGAGGTTTTTTCCCAATAAAAATTTAAATAGTTAGTTTGTGACTTTTGTTAGCAAACTTTCAAATTGTTGTAGAAAAAACAATGAATGTAATGAAGTACTTATTTGATAACACAGCTAAAGTTATTCCAGAAAACTCATCTATTCTCACGGTAAAAAAAAATTCTTGTTACAGGAGATAGAGAAAGAGGTTCCATGTGCGCCGCCACCCGAGCCTAAGAATCAACTCCGCAGAACTAATTCGGCATCCTTTTGATGTCTTCATTGGAAGTAATGAGTTTCATGCTATCACAGTTCTCATATGCATTATGCATTTGACTCTAGTTTCCATAAAATTGGAATTTCTGAAGGGTATTTATCTTCTTGAGGTAGTTGTTTGTGATGTAATCAGTTCTTCATAGCTTGCTCTATTCCACTATAGTTTTGTTGTATGTTGTATCTATATTATTATTATTATCATGTATGAATTATGACTTAAACAGCACTATAAATATCTTTCAATCTAATTCTGGACCTACATGTTGATTTACTATCATTTTCTTTCTTCCTTGTGAGCATTTTTGTAATTTATAGTAGTCATTGCTCCATTGCATTTGGAAATTTACTTTAACTATTTCATTTCAAGCAGAATGTAGTTGATATTAGTGTGATGAAATTTTGTAGAAGAGTAGAATTTTTAGGTACATTAAAAGAGTGGAATTTGGACTAGATTAAAAGAAAGAAAAAAAAAAGGAGTGGAATTTGCTTACACATGTGAGTGACTATATTCCTAAAGTTGTTTTGGGAGTGAGAAAAAGTCCTCCCTTTTATTCTTATGTTCCAACTTTGCTATATCTCCAATCACTTGATATGACTCTAATTTGATCTGAGAGTATCAAATTCTTTTGACTTGCATGAATGGATTTTAGTGGAGCAGCATCACATATTTGTTTGTTGGCCAATTGAAATCAAAATCATATAACAATTTTACAAATTTTTTTTAATTAATTATTGAGTACTAGTCACATGTGATAAATATACATATATAGGATATATTTGAAATATAAGCTTGTTGGAAGATAAATATCTCAGTGTTAAAGTTGGAGCACATCAATTAGTGGAGTGGAATGTGTCCCCCACTGGTATATATAGGGCTTTGGCTAACATGAAAGAGTGAAACAAGTGGTACACCATTTTTCAATATCTCGATAACGAATACGAATTTTACAAAATTCATTATTAGATTGAAAATTTATATCATATAGATTATTCATATAAATTTTTAGAAAAATTGAAAATCATTTCATATGTTATTGAGATTCATCAAGATTAATAGTTTATGAATTATGATTGAATACCGTTAATTTTGATCAGTCTCAATAACAAATTAAATGATGTTCAATTTTTTAAAAAAATTATATGAATGATCTATATGGTATAAACTTTCAATTCAACGGTGAATTTTATAAAATTCGTACTCGTTATCGAGATATTGACAAGTGGTGCACCGTATACCACCTGTCTCACTCTTTTAGGTTAGAAGTGGCCTATATATAGATATAGATATATAAAGGAGGATAAGTAGAAGATATAATAAGTTTGTACCGTGGAACATTTGGAAGGTCCTTAGTGAAGTTGACATCAAGTACGGAGGAAATGGAAAATAATGTCCAAGTCAAAGATAAGGTGACATCAACAAAGACAATATATTGTTGAAGTTGAGGACAAAAACAAAGATGTGACTTTTAGGGAGGGGAATAATCACTTATAATCTAATGTGGATTGATGCTAGTAGAGACAATTGGGGAGTATGTCCTACCAGTAATTTAGGTGATTTAGTGAGTTAATCACAATACATTTGTGTGTGAACTCACCACAACCATAATTATGAGCATGTCAACCTTTTTTCTTTGGGTATGCCGAGTGCCACACACGAGCGGAGCGAAAACTAAGTAGGGCGAATTATTCGTCGGGAGAAATCCTTTGATTGCGTATTGAATATAGATCCATGCCTTTCTTATCTGTTTAATTGTGGCACTACAACGTAATCTCAACACAATCGTAACTACAATAACATGTTTAATTTGTATCCCAACACGAGTTCAATGTAATTATAACTACAATCACATAAACACTACTTAACCACGAGACTCCATTGTGAGTTCAACGTGACCCCAATTTAAATGATCCTGATCTACAGTTGTAGGGAGACGAGTCCGATGAAAATATTTAGGCATTGCTAGAAACGAGAACAATTGATTACAAGCATTGCATTGTAGAAAATCTCTACTTTTTTTTTTATATCAATTAGAAAAAAAACTCAAAAATCTCAACCCAAAATCTCATATATATTTCACAATTAGAAGAAAAAAAAAGCTCTAATTTTATTGAGTTCTTCAAATCCCAAACAGGCAAATATAATTAGAAATCAGAATTTCAAATGGCATCGATAAGAAAAAGTATCAAGAATGTGACTGATACCAAAGTAAATGGTAAAATTCTCCATTGTTATGCAAAAAGAAAGCTTGAGATAGAAGATAACAAAAGAGAGAAGAAAAGGAATAATGGAATGTTATTGATTTCAGTTAATGAATCAAGTTACATGAGTTGCAATATATACATATGATTGGTAACAACCAAAATGAATCATAACTAACTCAAAATAACTAACTATGCTTAGTCACTAACTGTCTAACTTGCTGAGCAAGTAATCTAACTATAACTATTAGTAAAATAGCTAATTCATTCCATATTTTGACACACCCCCTCAAGCTGAGGCCTAAAGATATTGATGAGGCCTAGCTTGGAGAATAGCCTGTGAAAATTTGCAGGATGCAATGCCTTTGTCAAGATGTCAGCAGTTTGGTTGTAGCATGATCTGGGTAATAGCTTCATGAGTCCTGCTTGTAGTTTCTCCCTGACAATGTGACAATCTATATCTAGATGCTTTGTACGCTCGTGAAATATAGGATTGGAGGCAATATGCAATGCATTCTAGCTGTCACATTAGAGTACATGTGATTTGTCTGTGTGAACCTGCAAGTCTTTCAATAAGTAACTCAGCCACTGCAGCTCACATGTAGCAGAAGCTAAGGCACGATACTCAGCTTCTGATGAAGATTTTGATACAATTAGTTGCTTTTTGGACTTCCAACAAATTAAGGACTGACCAATGAAGAAGCAATATCATGTGATAGATCTTCTGCTATCAGGGCAACCTCCCCAGTCAGCATAACTAAACCCCATTAGTTGGCGAGAAGCATTTCTAGGTGGTGTAGCTGTATTTTTGTAGATTCTATTTCTGCTAAGCAGTTTCCAGTGAGTACAATATCATCCACATACACAAGCAGTGTAGTGAAACTGACTTGTGTAGTCTTAGTGAATAATGTAGGATCTGAAGGCATATGTTTGTATCCAATGGTAGTGAGAAATTGAGAAAGTTTTTCATACCATTGTCTGCTGGTTTGTCTCAAGCCATATAGAGATTTTTGCAACTTACAAACCTGCTTGCCAGTAGCTCCTTCAAATCCTTGTGGAACTGTCATATAAACATCCTCCTCTAAATCACCATGTAGAAAAGCATTATCCACATCAAGCTGGTGTATGTGCCAGTTCTTAATAGAAGCAATGGCCAATACTGCCCTGATGGTGGTCATCTTTGCAGCTGGAGAGAATGTCTGAAAAAAATCAACCCCTTCTATTTGATTATAACCATTGACAACCAATCGTGCTTTGTATCTGTCTACGGTGCCATCAGCCTTTCTCTTTATCTTGTACACCCACTTACTTCCAACGGGCTTAGCTCCTACTGGCAAGTCAGTGATAACCCAAGTCTTATTATTTGCTAGAGCCGTCAATTCATTCTTCATGGCTCTGACCCAACATTCATGCTTAGAAGCTTCAGCATAGCTATCAGGTTCTGTGTCAGTAAGGAGTGAGAGGAAAAATGTTGAATAGGGTTCTGAGAGTTTATTATGACTAATGAAATTGGAAATAGGATAAGGTGTCTTATGAGCTACAACATTGCATTGATAGTCCATAAGATGTAAAGGCATCTGTTTTGTTCTGGTTGATTTTCTAGATGGTAAAATGGTAGATGGATTATTTGTATAATTCTGATCATGAGTTGAATTTGCAGCTTCAAAAGAGGATTGGTCAATAGTTTCATTGATGAGATCATGATCAGGTTCTGGAAGTGAGATGTGTGGAATGGTTTGGTTTGTTGAAAGGTCATTTGTGGTCTCTTGGCCATTTCTGGTTTGTGTAGGTTCTGTGGATGAATGAGTATCAATTGTAGGCTCCATATATTCCCATGTTGGTTTAGAGCTATTTGTAGGATATGGAAAAATAGTTTCTCCAAAAACAACATTTCTGGACACAATAATTTCATAATTGTGAAGGTCCAAGGCCACATATCCTTTCATGCCAGGTTTAATCCCAAGATATACACACTTCCTTGCTCTAGGGTCTAACTTGGACTTGTGACAATCATGAGTTGACACAAAACACACACTACAAGAAACTTGACATATAGCGACGGCAAAATTTTGTTGGTAAAGGTCCAAAATCCGTGGGTATAGGCTGTAAAACGTATACCCACGGTCATTTTGTTCCGTCAACTTTATCTCGCTGTACCAATGACAATTTGCCGTTGCTATAGCCTTTATACCTACGGCATTTTTTGGCATTGGAAAAACCTGAGAGCTATACCCACGGATATTACAAACTATTGTAAATCGATTTACCCACACATTTGTCCGTTGGTATAGGTTTCAATTATTTATTTATTTTTTTGCATTTTTTTTTACAGATTGTACATTTTTTTTAAATAATAATAATTTGCCAATATGCATGTTTTCTACACACCAAGTCAACTATAATTATAAAAGAAAATTTCCATTATATTGATTAAAAAATCTAATAAGTCTTACAAACTAACGAAGCACATTAAAACACCAAAACAATGTCATCTGGCTATATCTCCCAAAATTGAAATTGCACCAAATAACTTAAGAGAACTACTAGTTATTTCTAATCATATCCATCCCAAAATTACAACTCTAAAAAACTAGCAACCACAAAAACATACATATGTATGACATCCCTACCAAGCAATAAACTCCAACAGCTTACAACCCATAACATAGTACATGACATTCCTACCAAGCAATAAACAACAACATTTACATTGTTTAATTCTAAACTCTCTCTTCAATCTTCGTCAGTGTATGGACTTTGAGAATCCGTTTGATCAGGGGCACTAGAAGCATCTGTAACCTATAGAAAATAAAAGAGATCAAATTACAAACTTAATTTAATTGATGTTTTCATAATATTCGAAATATGAACACAGAGAATAAAATAAAATATACCTGTCTTGCAGCTCGTAAAGTGTCATTCACATCTTCTCCAGCAAATCATTAATGACAACACAATTGCCAACACCGCATTTGTACTATCTTGATTTTCCATTTGCTTATGTTTATCGCGCAACTCTTGATTTTCAGACAAAGAATCTTTCATATTTTTTGGGTTTAGGAAACTTGCCAATACATCGTGCAACTATTGATTAACAACTATGATAATGTTTTTCGACGGTCAATGAGGCATCCAAATAATATCAATAATTTATATAATAAATAATATTCATTGATTCTTTCCGGGTAATTGATGTATCCAATAATTCATCTATTATATTATGAAAGAATCAAATTCAATTCATATCACTATCACATCAAAGGCATCAAACAACTTTTACATTATGAGTAAAGTGTTCATACTTTTTTTTATGGTCAACGAGACATCCAAATACTAGCAACAATTTATATGTGAACAATAGTCATTGATTACTTTCGGGTCATCGAGACATCCAATAATCCATCTCTTATTATGAACGAATCAAATTCAATTCATATCAATATCACATCAAAGTCATCAAGCAAATTTTACATTATGAGTAGAGTTCATAATGTTTTTTGACAGTCAATGAGGCATCCAAATAATATCCATTGATTCCTTTCGGGTCACTGAGGCATCAAATAATCCATCCCTTATATTATGAACGAATAAAATTCAATTCATATCAATATCACATCGAAGACATCGGATAACATTATGAGTAAAGTGTTCATAATGTTTTTTTACGGTCAAAGAAGCATCCAAATACTAGCAACAATTTATATAACAAATAATATTATTTGATTCCTTTCGGGTCATCGAGGCATCCAATAATCCATCTCCATATATTATGAATGGATAAAATTTAATTCATATCGATATCGCATCGAAGGCATCAAGAAACTTTTACATTATGAGTAAAAACTTTCAAATACTAGCAACAATTTATATAGCAAACAATATTTATCGATTACTTTCGTGTCATCCGAGGCAGCCGATAGTCTGAAAATTTAGGCTCATATTTTATCTCGCGGTATTGAATTGCATTCAAGTCATAAAAGCTCAATAGATACCATCCTTGAATTATCACCACTCATAAAATTGAAACACTTTACAATATCGTCTTCATAACATCTTGACTTATCACTAAAATCAATCTCACACCCATTCTGATTTCATGAAATCACCATTACCATCAAACAACAGAAGCACACACATGGCAGAGAAAACCCCCAACAAAATTGAAGAAGAAAAGTGTGGAATAACCCTACCCAAAATCAAACGTAGAGCTTAGAATAAAGTGAGTTTTTTAAATCCTACGTAGAGCTTGGAATAGAAACCCTACTTAGAATTTTTTTATTTGTTATATAAAGTATTTCTTTTGTTTTGAATAAAGTGATTGTTCTTTTAAATCACCAAAAAAAAAGTTATTGTTCTTTTCTTTCTCCATAAGTTCCTTAATTTTTGGATATATATATATATATATATATATATATATATATATATATATATATATATATACTATAGTTGTACAATAGAAGTAACAATATTACTAAAAAAAAAGTAATAATATTGATTTTATAAAAAAAAAAAAGTAATAAGATTGATTATCACCAATGACACTTTGGTTTGATCTCATAGTGAGGAATATGCATGAGGTCTATAGTTCAATCCTGATTGCCAACATTGTAAACAAAAAACAAATTGATTACCACCAAATTTATTAATTAAAAAGTATAAAAAAAATATTGAAAAAATATAGAAAGAATATAATGAATCTTTGCATAAAAATAGAAGGAAAAAAAAAATGAATCTATGCATAAAAGTAGGAACAAATCTATACCCACAATTCAAAAAAAATATGAATCTATGCATAAAAGTATAAACATATCCCTTTTTAATTTTTAATTTTCAATTTTTTTAATAAAACATATATATACCCACAATTAATAATTTTTTCGTGGGTATAAGCCTGCTATACCTACGGCATATACTGCTGTCAATAGAAACATCTGTTGGTAAATGACAATTTTCTTGTAGTGACAGAGAACCAAATACCTTCAAATCTGACAGTTCAGGTAACTTGCCATACAAGGCATCATAGGGAATTTGACCTTTAAGGGCATTTGAAGGGACCTTATTCATGATAAACACAGAGTGTAGCACTGCATAACCCCAATACTTGGCTTGAAGATGTGATTGAGTCATTAGAGCTCGAGCTATGTTCAAAATACACTGGTGCTTTCTTTCCACTCTTCCGCTCTATTGTGGGGTGTGCAGACAACTTGTCTGATGTTGAATTCCCTTACTTGCATAAAAATTTGATAAAGACATGAACTCTTTACATTGTTCTTCAGAAGAGACATCAAAGTTTGATAGTCTTCACCACTAAAAGTCATTCTAGTATCCACACTACTTGGAGCCTCATTGTCTTCAATATTAACACAATTGGTACTGGACTGACCTTGATTCCTGCTACAAAACAATAGTCCCATCTTTGAACCTATAACCTGGTGGAAATCCATGTTTCCTAAAGCAATTGTCCACTATATGGTTGGTCTTGTGACAATAAGTACATTTCTTCTGAGATTGGAATGAAGGATAAGATTTTCCATGAGGCTTTCTTGCAAGATTAATAGTAGATGTGGTGGAATCCATTGGATCATCAACAATGTCCAATCCATTGAGACTCTCATGTTGAATAACAAGACCAAAAAAAACATTCAATACGGGAAAAGGTTCCATAAGCAAAATTTGAGATCTTACCATTGCATAATTTTCATTCAGTCCAGTGAGAAACAAAAGAATCAAATCTTCTTCTTTAAATTTCTTGGCATTCCTCATAGCTTCACACATACAACGAAAAGTGCAAGTGCAATTAGGTATTGGACGTGAAATCTCTAATTCCTCCCATAAACCTTTCAACTTGGTGAAGAATTCAGTAACTGATGAAGATTCTTGGCGAAGAGCATACATTTCCCTTTGTAAAGAAGCAACACGCACCCTATCTGCTCGCGAAAATCTAGCTTTCAAATCACTTCATGCTTGTGCTGCAGAGTCAGTGTACACTAAGCTTTGGGAAATGGCAGAGACAACGGAATTCATCAACCAAGAACGAACCAAGTTGTTACAACGGATCCATGGCTCATATGTGGGATCAAAGGGATCGGGCATTGGACACGAACCATCCAAGAAACGAAGCTTATTCTTCATGATAACAGCTTTCATCATAGATCTTGACCAAGCATGGTAGTTCTTACCATCAAGAAGTGGAGAAACAAGCGCAGCTGTGGCGCTTTCATTGGGATGAACATAATACGGATTTTGAGAAGGATCCGTAGGTGCTGGAACGGCAGGAATCTCATCCACACCGGAGGAATTAGCACGACGAACCATGGTGTAAGAAGGGTAAAGAAAACAAAAAGGAAATAAGACAATGAAAGTGAAGGGAAAACGAAGATGGCGCAGCAGAGCACTCAATTGAGATGCTCTGATACCATATCAAGAATGTGACTGATACCAAAGTAAAGGGTAAAATTCTCCATTGTTATGCAAAAAGAAAGCTTGAGATATAAGATAACAAAAGAGAGAAGAAAATGAATAATGGAATGTTATTGATTTCAATTAATGAATCAAGTTACATGAGTTGCAATATATACATATGATTGGTAACAACCAAAATAAATCATAACTAACTCAAGTAACTAACTATGCTTAGTCACTAACTGTCTAACTTGCTGAGCAAGTAATCTAACTAACTATTAGTAAAATAGCTAATTCATTCCATATTTTGACAAAAAGAAAGAAAATGTTTTATCATACTTTTTATAGCATAAATCTTTTGTTAATTATGTGTCAATCTGTTCCTCAATAGCACCAATAAAGGTTAATATAATACTAGCATAATATCCGTGCGTACGCACTGGTCGCGGCGTTGCCGCGATTTTTTTTTATCATAGATGGAACATTGTATAATGCGAAATTAGTCCCGTTATAAAATCACTCGTCACCGCAGAACTGTTCTCCGATATATGATAGTTAATATTTAAAATAAAATTTTCTTCAGCAACAACTTGTTCCTCGTGTATAATAGTCAATTTAAATTTTTTATTAACAACGATTTAATCATCGTCACATCGTGTATAATAGTTATTTTAAAAAAATTATTGACGACAACTCGTCACATATAAAAAAATAGGAATGTGAAATTAATATATGGGTAAAAATCTAGGTTGCCACAGAGATTATAAAAAATTAGGCATCTCTATTAAAATATGAGATTAAATATAGGTCCTCGTTGAAATTATAGAAAAGTATGCATGTGTATTAATATATGAGTAGAAATATAGGCCCATCGTATAAATTATTAAAAAAAGTAGGCATGCGTATTAATATGAGTAGTAATATAGATCGATATTAATATAAATTATATAATAGTAGACACTTGTATTTATATGAGTTGAAATATAGATACATGTAGCATTTATTAAAAATACATGTGTATTAATATATGAGTAGAAATATGAGTTATCGTAGAAATTATTAAATATAGTCACTTGTACTAATATACGAGTAGAAATATAAGTCCAACATAAATTATCAAAAAATAGTCAAACTTACAAATATATAGTACAAGTCTCGTAGAAATAACAAAAAAAATTAGGTCCTTATATTAATTTATTAGTATAAATATAAGTCTCATATAAATTATCAGAAAATAGACAACTTTATTAATATATGAGTAATAATATAGTATCATATAATTATGGGTTTGTCTAACATGTGCAACATTGCACATGTTAATATAACTAAAAGTAGTAACTTTTTATTAAAAAACAATAATTATTTATTAAAATATTATACATTTAATATAAAATGCACAAGTTACAATACAAATTTACTATTTTAAACTTCTTAACAAGTGCAAATTTGCACATGATAGAAAAACCCTATAATTATTACTACTTTCAATTCAACATTTTTCACTTGATATTTATGACACCAATACTTTATAAATGTACTATGAGTATAAGTTTCATAGAAATTATCAAAAAATAGACAATTTTATTCATATATGAGTAAAAAGATATAGGTCACATAGGAACCACTAAAAAAATTAGGTCATTTATAAATGTACTATGAGTATAAGTATAAGTTTTATAGAAATTATAAAAAAATAGACAATTTTATTCATATATGAGTAAAAAGATATAGGTCACATAGGAACCACGAAAAAAAATTAGGTTCTCGTAATAATATATGAGTATAAATATAGGTTTGTAGAAATTATCAAAAAAACATATGAGTAGAAACATAGTTCCCATATAAATCACAAAAAAAAGTAGGGCGTCGTATTAATATGAGTATAAATATAGGTCACATATAAATAGTAGAAATAAAATATAAAGTAATTTATAATAGAATATAATGATTATAATATTATTATTTTATTAAAATTTAGTATAAAAAGACACACTTGCCCCTTAATTAAAGAGGTGTCAAAAAATAAAAAAAAATACAAAAGGGTAGAAAGGGGATTTCATATGTATCTTCCTTTAATATATTTACATGAAGTAATTTATAACAGAATATAATGATTATAATATTATTATTTTATTAAAATTTAGTATAAAAAGACACACTTGCCCCTTAATTAAAGAGGTGTCAGAAAATAAAAAAAATTACAAAAGGGTAGAAAGGGGATTTCATATGTATCTCCCTTTAATATATTTATTTATTTACATGATGATATCTACCTCTTGCTTTGACAATTAGTGAAGAAACTTTTACAATTAAATTCACCGGTTGTTAATTTGTAAATAACAGTGAGAAATTCTAAAACTAAAACGGAACGGTGGTGACTAGTGGGTCACTAGTTTTTGGTCATAACATTGGTTCCGGCGTCCATAAATTTTTTTATAAACACAATTTATAGATTTATAACACCGTTGAGGTGTATAATTTTGATAAGTTCAAAATTTATAAATATAATTTATAGATTTATAAGTATTATTATCCACATCAGCATGATATTAATACATGATGCGTATGAGAGTGTTCACCGAAAATAAATCAAATCTGCTTATTATTTTCTTTTTAAATAAAATTTGTCAAACATCCAAAAAAAATTTCTCTCTCTCTTTTTGGTATATTAGTTTTAAAAATAATATAGGATTTTTTTTTTGAAAATATTTAAGATATTTTTTTAAAAAATATTCGATCCTATCTCTTTTGTTTGCCATATATAAATATCTCTAAATTATATTAGTCCTCTAAATTATATTACTGGCAAGGATTCATCCTGCATTATCGTTTTTTATATTTTGAATGAAAAAGTGTATGAAAACGAATATGTCTCATAACTCACAAACATGCAATGACGGAGGAGAAAACAGCATCATGTTTTTTGGCGTTCGAATCACCAAAGGAACTAACAATAGCACCAATAACAACAACCACTCTCAACAACTTCCTCCTCAAGTTTCCACATCCATTGATGCCACTAATGTCTATGACAATGTTGTTCATGCCTCTACTGGATCTCGTGAATGCAAACGATGTCAGTAATTAAAATTAACAATGTTTATTTTGTGGTAACTCTTTAGTTGTGATGCATGTTTGGCCGAAAAATACTTAAAATTTTAATACGAATTGTTTCATACAATAATTAAATTGAGTTTCTAATTTTTATTTTATTTTTTAATAATTAAATTTAATAAATAAAAGTCAGTTTATTAATGTATTTTCTTATTTTTTGTTTTAGTTAACGAAGGTAGTTGGACAGAGGAAGAACACAAGAAGTTTTTGATAGGGTTGAGGGATAAAGGTAAAGGTCACTGGAAAGCAATTTCTGAAGATTTTGTCAAAACTCGAACCCCGACTCAAGTTGCCACTCATGCTCAGAAGTATTATCTGTTTTGTCAGAACCAGAATCGCCGCCACGGTGGGAAACCTAGTATATTTGAACTTACCATTGATCCGGTGATTTTTTCTCTTGTTCTAACAACTTTCTTTTATTTCTAAGAATTTTTTTTCTGATGTTGTTTTTTTATTTTGATAGAATTTTTTCTTTTAATTTTTTTATGTTGTTTTTATAAACAATTTTTTAACATAATAATAATAATAATAATAATAATAATAATAATAATAATATATAAATTTTGACGAAATATTAAATAGAGAATAATGTAATTTTACACGTACACTTAATAAATTATATATTCTATTATATAAATATAAGATTTAACTCCTATATATTTTTTATGTGAGATATGTTTTTTCTAATAACTGTTATTGTTTATGTTTTTACGTCGACCATGCTAATTATATTTCATTAAAAATAATTGATCTTATTCATAATTATTTTTAAAATATTATATGTGATTGATGGTTGATTTTATTTTATTTTTATCTTTTTTATAATATTGATTTTATTTTAAGTATAAAACGTTTTTATATAAATAGTGGATGGTAGACAAAGAATCTCAATCTTCCTTATATGCGAAGGAAAGTAACAATTATTCTCTTATATATTCATAAGAATAAGAATTCTATTATTTTTTACTTTATATTTTTTATTATTATTTATAATTAATACAATTGTCATTAATGTGATTTTAAGATTAATTTTATCAAAACAAGATATGAGTTGATCTCGAAAAGGAAACAATTACTCCAATTTTTATTTTGATTATTTATTTTAGGACGTAAAATCTTCAACTATTGTGGAAGATGAGCAAATTCAGCAAGAAATTGTGGTGCCCCTACCACCACCACCAACCCCCACTGCATATCAATCCACACAAAATGGCGGCAGCCCTTTATCGTTATGTCTTGGTCCAATACCATTGGCGGTGTGGCCTCTTTCTTCAATCGACTTGAATGACAACGGAGCTTCTTCTTCCACTGAGATTTTTCCATTATCATTAAAGCTGCAATCGTCGCCTCCATCGGACGATCATTCACCAAAAACTAGCGGTCATTCGTCACCATCAACTTCATCGCTGGCTTTTAATTCTATGTCTGCTGGGAAGTCTAGTGGTGGAGTGGGGATAACATTAGCCGTGTTGCCTGAAATATTGTTTGGGGAGTTTATAGAAAAAGTACCATAATGCATTCTGTTTCAGAAATAAATGGCAATACTAGTTAGTTTCAGAAATTTTCTAAGTTTCCAATATGCATTGTGTTTTTCAATTGGATTCTCTTTTTCAACCATAATGCATCCTATTCCTATAAGTTTCTGGAAATTGCAGAAAATTTCACTTTAAAATCAAGATATTACTATGCCTAATTACTTTGAATCAAAATATTTTGTAGCTCGTCCTCCCTTTGACATGTTTGCTGATTTCTTAATGTAATTTTTACACAAATACTTAATACTTAATAAATTATATTTTAGGGGTAAATATGTTTTAATCCCTACATTTTGCGAAATTATTAAGAATGGTTTCATACATTTTAAAAATGGTAAAAAAAAACTCATAAATATTTTCCATTCTCAAAATTATTACAATCGGTTAAAAAAGCTTTTGTGGCATAAAATGTAGGACCATCCAGTATGCTTTCTGCCTGCTACACCAGTTGCACTTCAGCACGAAAGCTTGAGTCACCTAATAGAAACATCAGTGTCTGAAGGTCGTCGGTGGTACCTTAGGACCTCTTAGCTTTGCTCTGGCACCAGAAACAAAAGAAGTTTCCATCTCAAGCCAATTCAGACACCGCCTTTTGAAGTGCAACCAAGGCACCATCGACAGAAAAACGCTTCACAAAACATACTGCGTGTGCAAGTCACAACCTGCAAAAAGAAAGACAGCGGCTACAACACATATGATCAAAGTATCAAACCTGCTCCCTGGGCTTGGATTTATGCATGCATCACAAAGTCACCTCCAATATGTCCCTGTTAGACGAAGAGCATCTGAAAGAAGGCGAAGCACATTAACTTGAAAACACCTTCAGTCCAGCCTACAGAGCAATCCCCTAGACGGTTTTCTTCAACTCCAAACAGGCGATCGGATTCAATAACCATTGACTTAAGGGACACCTAAATCCTTTTAATCTATATCTAATAATTCTCCAAGATAAGAATGGATGATTATAATTATATATCTAGATAAATAAAAATTTGAATTTCAACCGAGGGGGTTATCCACATTTTGTGTCCATCAAACTTTGATTAGAATTTCGACCGAGGGAGTTATCCAACATGCTATCTAACAAAGACAGCATTTGCTGCATTATTGTTTGGTTTAAATCATCTCATACTACATTTTAGCTTATTGCAAGACATTTTCGTGTACAATAACAAAATGTCTTTTGGTGTAGTAAAATACTACAAGTTCCATGCTTCATGACAAAATATCATCACAAAAATTTAGTAGAAATAAAATCTGCAATTGCTAAGCTTGATGTTAAACCAGGTGACTCAATTCCAAAAAGATTAATAAGACCAGATACCCCATGAATGTCCTCTCCCTGCATATATTAAATAGGAGTTAGGCTAAAGTTTCAAATATATAATTAAAATGTAAAAATATGCTGCTACACCTTTTTTTTTAAGAAGCCAACGAAATATATTAAACGATTTAAGCACAAGGAGTGCCTAAAAATAAGTGGAATCAACCTGCAGCTAGTCCTAGGCAAGCTTTTGTGTTTAACAACCAAATATTTAAATCGAAACAATTTTTTCCTAGCTTTCAACCACCACCAAATGTTGATTTTGATGCTATAAACCAACCTTCCTTACGTTTAAAGCTCTATTGTTACACTTTTTCCAAATAGACCAAACAGTCGCTAACCATATTATTTAAAAACAACTTCTAGTAGACTTGAAAAAGTCATGTGACCCACAAAACTGAGATGCCAAAGCTATAGAGTTTGGCACACCCTTAACTCACATTGGAATTTCATACTAATGAGTTGCTTGGACTCACATGAATAGGAAGAGTACTAATGCCTGTGTTGATTCTAATTAAGTGTTGCTAATATAACTTGTCCTTACACTAATAAGGATTAAATATGTTTTTACTACCTATAATCATCTCAAATTTTGTTTTATGTTGCAGTGAGAGGGAGAGAATATTATTCCAAAAGAGATGTTGTGCACAAATAGTAACAGAAGGTAAATAACGAAATTGCAAACAATAAAGAACACAAGAAGTTTGATAACGGAGTTCCCCTTAGGTACGTCTCCGGCTGCAGAATTCGCGACAGCTCGAGGAATGGAACTCATGTCCTCTCACAATTGGTTAATTCACATACCACTAAACTATTTAAATTCATTTGACATATTTTGGTTACACCAACTAATAACTACGACTTTCAATGCCTAATTTTGTTTTTCTAGAAATCAACTCCATTTTTTTTTTCAACACACAATCAAATATAATAATATATATATTTTTTTCAAATCCAAGATATTTTTTCTCAATAATAATGCCTGATTTTGTTTACATGAAAATCAACCCCATTTATTTTTTTCTTCACACATTCAATATATTTTTTCTAATCCAATTATTTTTATTTGATCTACCTAAATTAACTCCATTTCTTTTTTTTTCATCAAACATTCAAAGAATTTTTTCTAATCCAAATTATTTTTATTTGATCTACCTGAATTTATTTTAATATTCAATATATATTTTTCCTTAAATAAGATCTATTATTAATAACATATATAAGATATATATTTCTTTAGCTAACCATAATTAACCCTATTTTAATTCAAATAAATTGTTAAAAAATACATCACCGCGATTCACTACACAAATATCTAACACTGTTATTGTTTTTATTCTAGGGCGCATTTGAAGTCTTAGTTGAAAAAATTAACGGCAATGTATATTTTACACATGAATGACCTGCATTGCGTGATTTTTATATTAACCAGTATGGTACTTGAGTGATTTTATTATAAACTTGGATGCGTCAGTTTGAACTGTTTTTAAAGGACAAATTTGATTGTGTTATTCATCCTCCTAAGTTCACTCCTCCTATGAAATTTAATTTGGATAAATGTAATACTCCATCATATTTTTGTAATGATCTTCCGGAATCAACTGACCTCCTATCATTTTCTCACAATTGCTCCAATTTTGCCTTAAAATTAAAAAAATGATTGACTAAATTTGATGTAAAAACTGGACTTTTGGTGGATTTTTTTATATGTTTTGCACCTTTTGTTTTTATTATATATTGATATTTCCTAACTTCATTTTTTCGATAGTATTCTACAAATATTATTTGAATGTTATATATTATATTTAACATTCTAAAAGTATTCTACAAAGAATAATAAAACTAAATTGAATGTTATATATAACATTCTAAAAGACCCGTGCATCGCACGGGTAGTAGTCTAATTTATAATAATAATAATAATAATAATAATAATAATAATAATAATAATAATATGGTCGTAAATACCCCTGAACCATACCGTGGGGACTATCACCCCTGCACCCCCCTAGCGCCCCCCAAAACATCTAGACAAAGCCCATATGGCCAGGGGGCGGCCATATGGGCTTTTCCCCAGCCTCTTCCTGATGCGTATATGAACCATACTAAACAAGAGATAACACATATAAGTAAGAAAGAAAGAAAGAAAGAAAGAAAATCATGCTATGCCTTTTGATAAGAACCTAGCAACAAGGGTCGAACTCTAGATAAGTTGGAATCTGGTTAGATAGACTTATTTGCGCTTATCTAAATGCATAAGCACTTGTGAGTCTGTTTGTAAGAGCTTATGACATGATAGTTTATGGAAACGACTTATAACTTATATGAAAACCATTTGACTTTAGTTTTTTGTATAGAATTAGCTTATACATAAGCACTTATATGATAACCACTTATGCTACAAGCGCGTAATTAAACCGTTTATCCAACAGGGCTTTGATCATAGAAGCAACATTAGGATTTAGGAGCTTAATCTGATATGGGAAGACACATGAAGTTATACAGAACAGTAGTGAGAGAGATTGAGAAATAACCTGTATTACAAAATCAACAGGTGACTGATAGGGTCCAGAAAGTTTTGGTCGTATCCCCGAATATCCTGGTTCCAAAGATCCATCTTTTAGATTTGGGTAGTATTTTCTTATCTCTGGATAAAACTTCTCAGCGCGATTTGCATTTACCGAATAGTCAAACCTAAGATCAATGGTTACTAAAATCAGTGAAAAAAATCAACATATTTTCTTGGTGAGGACATATATAGAAATCATACCATGAAAGAAAAGGTAAAATATGAAAACAAGATTTTGAAGCAATTTTTTCTTACAACTAAAATATCCAAAATACATGATAGATGAAATATCTGTAGTAATCGGCTTAAATTCTAAGATGATATAACAATATCTTTTATTGCTAAAGGGATTAGGATTGCTGAAGTCTTACAAGGACTTCTTTGGCCATATGCCATTGCAGATCGCCTGATATTAAATCTCGAATAGACTCTTCTACTGTCATAGAATTTGAACTACGAAAAACTCAACACGTAAAAACTAGTTTAACAAGTTATAACTTCCTTTGTCTTTAAGGACTACTACTTTGGTCATATCACTAGTAACTGTGAGATCTCACAAAATATTACGATTGTAAACATTAAATAAGAAATGACAGTAAGCATTAAGATTGGAAAAAAGTACTTCAAGGAGATGAAAAGCATTAGAGTATAATAGAGAAGTATCGTTTTTAAACATTGACACAAAAAACTACAGATTCAACCGAGAAAATGTTGCTATGAATCATATGAAGGAGGAACATGGCATATAAACATATACTAAAGGAATTCAAAAGCATGCATGGAAAAGGATATTAGAAAGTACTCATTTTGAAAGCTTGAGATATCATCAACACCATCAATCCATTCAACATCCGGACCAAACTTAACCTGACCGTTCAAGTCTAAAGTAACATGCACTCCAAGTCCACCATCCTCCGGTATAGGATATATCAAATGTCTGAAAGGAGCAGCTTTAGTATTCGACAACGTGAAGTAGCAACCGCGCGCATAATAGGCTGGAGGAACAACTCTCTTTTGTAGGCCAGTAAATCTTTTTGCAAGGGCGGGTGCACTTAGACCTGCAGAGTTTACTATAAGTTTAGGAACAAGTACTAGTTCTGGTTGCAAAATTGATGTTCCATTCCATTCTTTAAGACTCTTGGTTTCTGATATATGGAGACTAATCTCATTTCCGTCTATATGACCACCAATGACAGTTGAATTATATGTGAATATTGTTCCATTATTTTCAGCTTCCCCCTGAATCAATATTGGGTTTATATTCTAGTCAATATGAAATTTTAACTCGACATAAAGAAAATGGTTGGTCAAAAAATTGATTCCAAAAAAGTTATATTTTATTCAAATTTGAAGGCGTGTCTAGTTTTGAGCACTGGTACACATGGTTACATTCAATTGCGTCTATGTTCTCAAATTATTATTGGTGTCAGTGTGTCTAGTGTCCGTGCTTCATAGGTTATGTTGGTCCATTTTACAGTAAACAAAAGACGTAGTTGCACATAATTTTCGATCCCAGACGTTAATTTGATATCATACGGTTTAGATCATACAATAAGGATATCAGTTTAAAAAGATTCATGTCTTGACTGTTAATTTGAAATTGGATGGTTGAGATCGAAAAGTGTGTAACAGAGTTACTGCACCAAATCCAAATCCATTTCTACAACACGGTAAAAGAAGCTAGAATGCATACCACTAAAGAAAGCATTAAAGAATGAGAATCGACAATCCCTGATAGAGATGAGAGTATTGCTTTCACACATTGCAATTCAGGTTCCATTTTCATGGCATCAACACCATCCATCATCTTCAAACCATCAACTCCATTCTGTGTACCACGATTCAAAATATCATTTAGCTTTGGAATCTCGGAAGATCGAGTAGCCACTATAAGCTTACCGGTTTGTTCATGTGGAATATCATGCTCTGAGCAATACTTGTATAACATTTCTCTTCCTCTTACACAAAAAGTCGCCTGCAAAAATAAACTGAATTACATACAAAAAGAGAGGAAACGTTACAGTCATGTTTCTGTTAGTTGCATGTAAAAAAGAATAAGGAAAAAAAAAACACAAGTATGCGATAAGATGTAAAAGCATATGTTATAGCCATCATCAAAGAGAAAACTATCACTTTGCAAGCAAAAAGAATATCAGAAAGTTTTCAATGATTGTTTGCAACCGTAACTACAGTTTTAACATCAAAGATTTTTATGTGTTTGTGACTACATCTTAACTGCAATTTATCGGCGCATCAACCATAATTTAATGCAATATCAACAATTACAAAAACATAACTATTTCGAAACAAAATGAAGATGATTGGCATGCTTTATTTACTTGTAACAACAGTGTCGCGGCATGGCAAGGGGCTGGTTTGGAGAGTGTAATAACATCACGGGTACATCGCTATAATACGGTTAAAGAGGTAATCTTGTGTGGAGAATAAAGATGTGGCAGGGCAGGTTGCTATGATGATGTGAATGTTGTCGAATAATAGACATAATTGTGTTTGGAATGACAAAAAAGAACCGGGGCGCGACTTGGGGGTTAAAGCTTCGGTTATGTGGCACGAATGGCATGTAATGCAGAATTTTCGCAGCACAAACAGCATGCTAATGCAGGAACAGCAGCGCAGCAGCCCCTCATTTTTGCAGGAACAGCAGCACGCACAGGTACAGCAGTGGCAGAAGGTGCCAGTTGGGTGGTAAAAGTGTAATGTTGACGCAGCATTCCACAATACATTAGGAAGAACAAGTGCGGGATGGTGTGTGCGGGATCACATGGGACGACTTGTCATAGCGGAACCTCTTGGATGCAAGGTAGATGTTCCATAATTGAAGGTGAAGCTACGGCATTAATAGAATCCATGAAAGAAATGACTCGGAGAGGTTTCTCTCATGTCATCTTTGAGACCGATTCCAAAAGTGTAGTGGATGCAACATACAATTCCCAACCCGGAGTCTCCAAGTTTTGTTCTTTAATTTGTAATATTCAAAATGTTTTATCATTAAATTCTAACTTTAAGGTGAAGTTTGTCAAACGACAAGCGAACATGGTGGCTCACAAGCTTGCTAGAGCGGCCATTTCTTGGGCTAGTCGTTGTTACTTAGAATCTCTACCTACTTGTATTGAAACTATGAATAATGAAATAGTTTGAGTTTGTGTTTGTCAAAAAAAAAAAAAAAATTTCGAAACAATGGAAAAGTCCTAAACCAAGGTAAAATACTGCAACAGTTCAATTCTGAAATCTAAAGCAAGTATGGAATATAACTATGTTTGCTACCATATAACTTCAACTGACCCAACTACACCGATTCCAATGAATAATGAAATTTCCTAACACATTGCTCTCCAATTTACAAAGATCATTCCTTTTTGGGTTAATTAATGAAACAACTTCTGTAAATTTGGAATGGACCTAACTCGACCCTACAAAACCAACCTGTAAGGTGAGAGCTAGCTCCCACTTATATAACACATTTTCAGGCTATTTCATCCATAATAGAACTCTCAACCTATGAAGCACGAACACTTCTCAGATTAGGCATGTCCTGGTGTCAGACACACGTCGGTGTTTGAACCTACACTTATGATTACATTGAATCATGTCATTTTCTCAAATTATTACTGGTGTTGACGTGTCAGTGTCGTATTTGGTATCCGTGTTTGTGTCCATGTTTGATAGCTCTCAACACACCCCTCACACCCAAAAATGAATATATCGAGCCTGACTCAAGTGGGCTGATAGTGAGTAACCCAACAAATCTTGAATAGACTCTGATATCATGTTGAATGAGGGGAAAACGATAAAGGTATATACAATGAAACCGTGTGCCACAACTACACGGTAGAGTCAATTTTATATAGGCTCTAAGACAATATATACAAAACAAATATAAGACATATTTACATGATCTGATATGTCTATACAACAATAAATTCAAAGATTGTAATATATTTTCAACACAACCTTTTGAGAATATAGCCTTTTTTTGTTTTCACCACCTTATCCGGCCCATTGGACCGCCTAATCCGGTTCAGGGTGAATTGTGGCATAATGTGGTTTCAGCCCCCTCCCAATCGCAGTTACGGGGGATTGAACCGTGAAAGAATATAGCTTTTAGGTCACAACTTACCAACCCAATTTGATTTTCTCACTAACTAACTAAGATGATATCAACATTTAACAACAATCAAATAAAGAACATAAAAACAAGAACTTTCCTTAATGGGGTTACATAAAAATGAAAACTTTAATAACAAAAAGACACACCCACCACCAATCGTTAGTTGGTTCAGTGGTGATTGGCGCTGAACTTGGTAGGGAGGACCACGGTTCGATCCCCCGCAACTGCGATCGGGAGGGGGCTGGAACCACTTGATGCCAGAACTGACCCCGGAACCAGATTAAACTGGTGGTGAAAACCAAAAAAAAAAAAAAAAAAAAAAGACACACCCACCAACCTTAAAAGAATGACGAGGGTAATAAATTCCAGCATGAACAACTTCACTGTTTCTTGAACTAGTTCCAGTACCAAAACTAGGTGCCGATTCAATGACAATTACCTCTCTACCCTTGAGTGCTATTGCTCTTGCAACTGCTATTCCAACCACACCAGCTCCTATCACTATACAATCAACTTTCTCCCTTGGGACAGAGTACGAGGTTGATGTGTCATTTTGTGTGTTACTGCTAATGTTTCTGACCCAATTGCTAAATAAGTTGTTCCATTTCATATGAACATCACATGTTCTTGATGATGATGATGTGAATTTTTGTTCCAACGTTTGAATTGTTTTCTTCAGCATTCTAACGCACCTAGCTATAGATTTGGTTGTTACTTTATTTTCTTTCAATTGTGTTTGTTTGTTGATTGAGAATCATGACCATGGAAATGATGAATAAGGACGGTTTGATCACGATTTCAGTTGTGTTTGTTTTTTGAGCAATTTGGGTTCACGTGTAAAATGATTTGGCAAAGTAATTTTACACTCACTGTGTATAGAAATTAAACTAAAAGTAAAAGAGTTTAATTTTATAAAAAAAAATTATTTTTGAATGTGAAAAATATCACAAATGAATTTAACTTATATATACCGACTATATAAAGTTTTTTTTTTTTTTTGAAACCAGGTATATATTCAAAACGCTAAACAGGGGTTACGAAGGCCATTTCCTTTTGGATTATGGGCTTAATACATAAAGGAAAAGAGTGAAGCCACTCAGTGTTGGGTTCAATTTCAATCCGTTTTGCCAAAACATGGGCGACCCGGTTCCTATGTCTGTTGACCCAAGATATGTCAGCTAGAGGGTTTTCTCTCAGATACGCTCTGCAGCGATACACAACGGAACCCCAGGCTTTGCGAATGATGCCTTTTGACTTCACAGCTTTCCCCCAAGACGACATCTGTAGCGGCGATGTGAACACGCGTAGCAGCCCCAACGGCGCTTCCATCCGACCGACGAAGAACCATCCCTGAAAACCAACGGCCATCACTGCTTAGGTGAGCATCCACGTTGATTTTCAGGGTGCCCCTAAGCGGTGGACACCAGCTATTATTGTTACTGCTGTTGCGAGTTACAAGAGGGCGCTGAGTGATCTTGAGTTCGAGACCAAAGGCTTGGTATTCATGTAGCTGAGCTAGGGTGGTGTTGCAAACTTCAATGGGCGTAAGGATCTTGTTCTGGAAAATAGCAGCATTCCTGGCATACCAAATTCCATAGGTAATGGCTACAATTATCTCACAACTGTCTTTCTCTGTATTGTTTAACATGTATTGTAACCAATCGTCAAAATTAGGAACTTGGTTATTGTTTAAGTTTATTGTGAGGGGTGAGGCAAACCAAACTTGCTTGACCCAGTCACACTCAAGGAAAACATGGTGACAAGTTTCTATGGTAGTAGAGCACCTGGGGCATAGAGGGTCACATTGTATTCCTTTTTTAAAAATGTTCCCTTTAACCGGTAGGGCGTTATTGATAATACGCCAGATCAAGTGACTATGCTTAGGGAGTACATTCAAATTCCATAGTTTAGGCCAAAAATCCTTAGGATTGTTAGAGGAGCTAGCCTTGTTGGCATCAGTGTTGATTCCCCAATCCATAATCGTTTTCCATCCATAGTGCCATCCCAGGTTAGAGTATCTTCTTGTGTTCTATCAATGATAGGGATTTTTAGGATTTGCTGAGCCTCATGGGGATTGAATATCTGATTTATAAGATGGGTGTTCCATTCGTTGGTTGAATTGGTCATAAGGTTTTTGACCTTTACATAATTTGGGTTTAAAGGTTGGGGGGTCCACATGGTGGTGTTTCCTCTCTGATGGATCCAGTTGTCAGTCCAAGTGTTGATGTTATCACCAGACCCAATAGTCCAGTAACTACCTTTCTTTATAACCCAGCTTGCTTGTAAAATACTCCTCCAAGAGTAGCTCATCTGGTTTTTGGGTTTAGCCTCTAAAAACTGATCTTTAGGATAATACTTGGCTTTAAGGACTTGAGCAACCAAGGAGGAAGGTTGAGTAATAAGCCTCCAGCCCTGTTTAGCAAGTAGAGCCTCATTGAAGGCTCTTAGATCACGGAAACCCATCCCACCATTCTGCTTATCCCTGCACACCTTAGTCCACTTAACCCAATGAATTTTCCTTTGGTCAGTGGTGCTGCCCCACCAGAATTTGCAAATCATTTTTTCCATCTGCTCACAAACCCCCTTGGGGATGAGAAAACTGCTCATAAGGTAAGTGGGGATAGCTTGGGCAACAACTTTTATTAGAGTACTCCTGCCTGCAAAAGATAGTTTCTTCTCTTTCCACCCTTTAAGCTTGTTCCAAATTTTTTCCTGAATGAAGTTAAAGACCTGGGATTTGGATCTCCCCATAATTGTTGGCATCCCCAAGTACTTGGAGAATTGCTCTTTGATTGTTATAGGCAGGATATTGACAATATCCTTTTTCAGATCCCCTGATATTCCCTTGCTGAAAACCATTTCAGATTTGGAGAAGTTAACTTGTTGTCCAGATGCTCTTTGGTAGGTTAGGATAATGTTGTGAATGACATTGGCTTCCTCAACAGTAGCCCTACAAAACATTAAACTATCATCAGCAAATAGTAGATGACTGATCTCGGGGGCGCTAGGAGCAATTTTCACCCCATGGATGAGGTGGTCACTCTTAGCTTTTGTGATGAGGCCAAAGAGGACATTAACACATAAAATAAAAAGATAAGGAGATAAAGGGTCTCCCCTGACAGTATAAAGTTAGTTTACACATGAATCTAATAATATACTAATACATCATGTATTGTGTTAAAAACATATAACGTGTCACATTTATTAAATGTTGTGAAAACATATTATTGGATGCATATGTAAAAAAAATTACACTGACAATGAACAACGATTAAACTATGACTATAAATGTGTATATAGTTTTTTTTATCACCACTATTTTTTTATGCCAAACAAATCATAATTCAAGATCACAATGTTACCTTTTAATATTTAATCAAAATTTAAAATAAAGAGTTAAGAAAATCTCTTAAACATGTTGGGATATATTTCGTCAATAATGTTTTTGCATGATGAGTTGTATGTTGTGATTTCAAGAGTTAATTCTAGAGAAGGTTTAAAAATTCTAATTATCAACAAAGACGGTGAAGATACAAATAAAACTTTTAATTACTCTATAATAAAATATTTCGTAATATATCATAATTTATGTTGTGTGAAAATTTATCCAAATTTATTGTTGAAGTAATAATTAATATAATGTATTTGCCTCGAATTTCTAATATAATGTATTTGCCTCGAATTTCTAGTGAAGAAACTTTTGCAGTTAAATTTTGTAGTTGTTAATTTGTAACTAATTGTGACTCAGTCAATTTTGTTACTCACCTTCCCCTCATAAGTCTTAATTATTTCTTTAGTTCACTGTGATGTCGAAGAAAACAAGATTAAGGGTAATAAGTTAATTTGTCGTCCGGCATAAGGTTTCTTATTGCTTATTATTAATTGAAAATAGTGATTATGATTATGTTAGAAGGCGAAAATGAAGCCACGTTGTCGCGGTGATTTTCGGAGATCAAGCTATTGATTAATTTTGACTCGCAAAATAAGAAGTCACCACCGAACTTTAATTTTTTCAAGGGAAGGGGAAAATATCGAATAAAACCCAAAAATAAACATGCAAAGCTAGATGAACAATAAAGCAATAAACAATGCAATAAGAGATCAAGGTACGGGGGTTGATTATGCAAAGGGAAGGTATTAGCACCCAAAGCATTTATAGTACTCTATTGGAACCTCTTGTAATACATATGTTTTTGGCTAAAATTGTTTGCTTGTAAATGATTTGAGAGATGAGAAAAGAAATATCTTTTTATTAGTTTTTGATTTGGAAAGACATGAAAGTCTTATGTCTACGTACCAATGAAGGATCAAAACCTCATAGTTCGGGGTAAAAATAACAAAGTGGTTTGTTTGATTGTTTTTAGGAGAAGAGACAAGTTGTCATCTTATAAGTTTAGACTCATTTAATCAACATCTTTCAATCTAATGTTATGAATATGCATTTAAATATTTTATTAATAATTACTCAAACATTCTAATTTTGCAAATTAAAGTAAGAACCCTAAAATTTCAAACACAGATTAAATATCATTTAAGCACAAACAGAACTGACAAGCATATGACTTTCACTACGCATATTATGGACTACATTTTAGCTTCAGGAATCATTCAAAATAACGCATGTATGAGTGATTTTGGAATCATGAAAATTTACCTATTGGAACAAGGTCCAATGCCTCTTCTTTGCACTTACAGATGAAAAATAAAGATCCCTTTAGCTTGATTATATCTCCATTAATGTGTTGGTATGCTTATCTTGCCTTAAAAGTGTCTAAAATTTCTGAACCAAATCGACTTGCAAGAGTAAAAAGTGAGAGTTGGAAGATGATGATGGAGGTGCTACAGATGAAAATCAATGCATACAGTAGTCCATTTGTGATGTGTTTATGATGTTTTAGTGAAAAGTTTGGAAAAAAACTTGAAGAAATGAGAATTTCGAATTTAAGATTTTTCAAGATTTTTTGGGTGAATTTTTGGATGATTTAGTTCTGAGGCTTGAGGGGCTTTTATAGACTCTTGGGATGATCTGATGATCATACATGGAGTGTGTTTAAAGCATACATTGAGGCTGCTTTGCTTACAATTTGAGATTTGGTTCAAAAATGTCTTTGGTCCTCTTTTGAATTCAATGACAAAATGAAATGTTTGGTCGTTCATTGAAGGTGTTTTGCCTTGCTTCTGATGCATAGGTGAAGTGTATTCAGAGAAAAATGGTGTTCACCAGGCTCAAAGACATAAAGCAAGATTTTGAAGATTTTGGCAAAAAGAGCTTTTCACTTTTGATCCATTTGTGGCATGAAACTTGGGCAATGCATGGACTCTTTGTGTAATGAAATGTTGATCATGCTAAACATCAGTAAAAACTGAGAATAGAAGGTTCACATGAGAGGTTTTGTGGATCATGAGGTCATACCTTTGTTTGGACAAGAAAAATAACTTGTAATCTGATCTCAAAATCAGCTCTACCATGGCTTCATTGAAAATTCGTAACTTCATACTCAAGCAACAAAAACCTATGCTCTTGGTATCAATAGGAAGAGGACATGGCATACTACAACTTTTATGTTGAACACTGGAGCTGAATCAACTTGGGTAATGTAGAAAATGGGCCATCAAAAATCAAAATTGTCACCGAGGACCAATAAATTAGCTTCACCATGGTCATTTCTCTTTTTCGAAACATGGTTCTCAAGTAAACACAATTCACGATCTTGGTACAGTTGGAAAGATGGCAGAATGCTCTACAAATTTCATGTTTATCACTTGTCCTAAATCCATTGAAATCATAGAGAAAAATGGGCCAACAAAATTCAATGTTTAAACTGTTTGACACTTAGAAAAATTTCCATATGTTTTTGGCAATTTTATATCTCATCTTTCCATGTTGTTATAAGCATTTGAGTAATATTTTTTAATCCAAAATCTTCACCACGATGTAGTATCATATGCAATCTAGAAATGCAACTCTTGTTTCCTCAAAATGGATGCTTAAGGAAGAAGTTATGATCTTGAAAAGTTGGCTTCATGAACATAAAATTTTCTATATTTAGAAAAATTTCAAAACCTTAATTCTTGATTGTTTTTAAACCTTTCCTTGACTTTATTGATGCTTGATGTTATGCAATGATAAAAAAAGATTGTGCGATCTTAGGTCAAAAATTGGGGTATGACACACGTTATAAAAATTCGAATTACATAGTATTAAACCGTTACAAAAATGGTACATACATAAAAGAAATTAACACTCACGTACATATTTTATTTGGATATACTAGTACAACGCTGAGGTGGATGATTTTAATAGTCTAAAAACTTATAAACACTATTTATAGATCATAAGCATTATCCACATGAGCGGTATACCGATACAAATCCAAATATGATGCGTATGTGAGTGTTAAAAAAAAAAATCAAATCTGCTCATTATTTTCTTTCTAAATAAAACTTGTCAATCAACCAAATAATCTTTCTCTATCTTTATTTGGTATGTTAATTTTTAAAATAATATAGGGTATTTTTTAAAAAAATCTTCTATCCTATCTCTTTTGTTTTACCGCACCTATAAATATATAGTCTCCTAGATTATATTTCTAACAAAAGTGCATTATTGTTTTTATATTTGAGTGAAAAAAGTGTGTGAAAATCAAGATGTCTCAATCTCAAACATGCTCAAATTGCGGCCACAACTCGCAAACATGCAACGACGGAGGAGAAAACAACATCATGCTTTTTGGCATTCAACTCATTAGAGGAACTAACAACAACAGCAACAACTCTCAATACCAACAACCTCCACCTCAAGTTTCCACCTCCACAAATGCTAGTAATGTCTCTGACAATGTCGTTCACGCCTCTGCGGGATCTCGTGAATGCAAACAAGGCCGGTAATTAAAATTAACAATATTTGTTTTGTGGTAACCATTTAGTTGCGATGCATGTTTGGCCGGAAGATACTTAAAATTTAAATACAAATTGTTTCACATAATAATTAACAATTTTTATTTTAGTTTTTAATTCATTATTACAATGTTTCTTTTTTCACTATCTAGACTAACTTTGATCAAATTTTTATATTATAACAGACTTTCCCAAATTACATCTCCATAAATGTTTTTGCTAACACTGATCAAGTAGTTATTCTGTCTGATGACACCAACTTTATATACCAATGCAAAATTCACACGTCCACTAGAAGCAAAGACTATGGATCGTACGAAAAGCATATAGGTGATGGATGGTATGTATATATGCGTCATCACAGGCCAAGAGTTGATGACCTACTTGAGTTTAATTTAACTGAACCACACTTTGAACTCAATGTCAAACTTGAACGTCGATGATTTGCTTCCAACTAATGTCTACCCTCATTCCTGAAGCATGTTGACAATGTTAAGTACTTACTATTGTAACTTAGTGTTTTATTACAAAACTTGAACTAATGCGCACTACTTTTGTATCTATTAATCAATGTTTACTATTATGATTATCTTATAAGTTCATTAACATCGTTATTTAAAGACTAAAAGACACGTTCATCAATATTTAACCTCCACAATAGTTAAGACAAATAGTAAATACACATTCATCAATATTTGTTGTTACTATTTCATATATGGCCCAATAAAGCCCAAAACAAATAAACTCCACAAAAAACAGTATAGGACCCAAGGAATTGTAAAAAGCTTGAAAACAGGTTATTATCATATATAGAAATTTGTCTTCTAAACAAATTGTGTTTTACCAACAACTAATATTAATGTTTTTAGTCTGTAGTTTTTTATCCAAATCAAATTATTTTTACATAATAATATTTCACATAAAATTCTTTTCCTTTACAAAAATAAATCTCACATTTGACGACCATATGCACCTACGAATAAATTTACTCCATAGTGTCTATTCGACGATAATCATTTTATTTATATACAATTAGTAGCACTTTAACCAAATTCTTTCTAAAACTGAATCACACGTTTAACGACCAATCACCCGCACGAAATAAAAAGCGCCGAAGGCGCGTCCCGTGCGTAAGCACGGGTATGTTCCTAGTGTCTCTGACAATGTCGTTCACGCCTCTGCGGGATCTCGTGAATGCAAACAAGGCCGGTAATTAAAATTAACAATATTTGTTTTGTGGTAACCATTTAGTTGCGATGCATGTTTGACCGAAAGATACTTAAAATTTAAATACAAATTGTTTCACATAATAATTAACAATTTTTATTTTAGTTTTTAATAATTAATTTTAATAAATAAAAGATAATTTATTCATGTTTTTTATTATTTTTGTTTTAGTTAATGAAGGTAGTTGGACGGAGGAAGAACACATGTTGTTTTTATGAAAAATATCTTCCTTTTGTTATATCTTTTCATTTTGTTTGAATTTTTTCTTTATTTTTTATAAACAATTTTTAACTTAATAATAAAAAATAACATTTGACGAAATAATAAATAGAGAATAATGAAATTTTTACACATATGCTTAATAAATTATATTCTATTATATAGATTTTAGATTTAACTCCTACTAGTATAACTGACCCGTGCATTGCACGGGTTAATTTTCGTTGAAAAATATGGATTATTAAAATTTTAATATTTTTTTATTTATCAATTATCTACAAAATTTATTTTATATATTCAATGTAATTTTTTT
Organism: Trifolium subterraneum; assembly: GCA_951799995.1. NCBI lineage: Eukaryota > Viridiplantae > Streptophyta > Magnoliopsida > Fabales > Fabaceae > Trifolium > Trifolium subterraneum. Next base: position 9,333,338 of record OX637466.1, on the reverse strand, counting down.
TATATTTTTTAGTCAAAAAAATATATTTAATGTACGGGGAAGTGCGGCTTGAGGAAGAGTGAAACTCATCTACTCTCTGGTTTTGACGACGTGTTATTTTCTCCCCCGTAGCCATTTTTACCGGTCTCTACTACAATGCAATTATCTCATGAATATAAAAAATTGAATAAATAACTTTTATATTATTTTTCAGATGAAGATCAACCTCCCCGTGAGCCATATTTTTAAATGATTCTCTTGTTTAGAAAATAAAATTGCAAGCAATATAAAAAATAAAAAATAAGCATAAATATCGATGAGTGTTTTAAGAAGAGATATTTGTGATTAACATAGAAGATAAATAAATAAATAGGCCCTCCCCCGTATTAAAACATCCGTAGCAATATAACTATGTAGAAGTTACAAAAAATAAACCCCGTACATGAGTATAATATAGGTCCCGTGAAATTATTTTTAAAAAAAGTTATGTACGTATTAGTATATGGGTAGAAATATAAGTCCCCATAAAAATATATGTCGTAAAAATTACAAAAAATATAGGCGTTCACTTTGATATTACATACACGTTCATTTTGATATATTTAATTTCTAATTACTTGTGAAATTTATTTTATATTTAATCAATTAAATATGAAAATAATACACATTTAGATATTTTAAATAGATAGAACCCGATTGAGAGTGATCTCCAGATCTGAATCCTCTCCAGCCCGTCCTCTTATATTGCCTATTATGCTCTAATCTAGGCCATTTATTTATTTATTTTCTCTCTTCAGTTATATTCCTTTTTATATGTGAATATTCAACCATTGAATTATCGAAAGGAGAGAGGGCTGAACAATAATAACATGAGAGGGTCTAATTTTGTGATCTATCACTATTCGTTCACAACAATATTGGTATTTTCTTTTCCAGTCCCCGTAGAAATTATTAAAAAAATAGCGTTTATATTGATATATAAAATATGAATATAAAGTGTCACGTATTAATATATCAGTATAAATGTTGACCTCGTGTAAATTATAAAAAAAATCGTATTAATATGAGTGTAAATACACGTCCAGTAAAAATTACAAAAAGAATAGGTCTCCCCTAGTAATATGAGTGTGTGTATTAAAACATCCATAAAAATTAGCAATTAAAATATATGTATTAATTTTTTCAAATCTTTTAATATATTGTACGTATTTGTTAAGACACACTTAATTCCACTTTATTTTAAATTATATAAAACAAATAGTGCTAATATGAATTATCAGAAAAAAAAAAAAAAAACTCCATAAATTACTTTCTACCTTAGGCAATGTGTAAAAGAAATAGGAATAAAATACAAATAAAATTGAAGAAATGCGGCCACCAGGAATCGAAACCGTGACCCTTTGCACATTTAGACAATGTGTAAAAGAAATAGGAATAAAATACAAATAAAATTGAAGAAATGTGGCCACCAAGAATCGAAACCGTGACCCTTGGTTGGATATGGAAAGACCTTGATAGTTAGCCACATAGGAATTAAAAACATTATAGAAGGCCACATATGACATGAATTAAGGATAAATTGACACCTATAAAAAAGACCATGAAAGAGAAACTTGTAAACCTATAAATAATAGATTTTTTATGTAAGATATGTTTTATTTTTTATACTACCGTTATGGTTTATGTTTTTACGTTGTCCATCTTAATCATATAATTAAATATAATTGATTTTATTCATAATATTTTTAGAATTGTATATATGATTGATGGTTGATTTTATCTTTTTACTTTTTGATAATCTTGATTTTATCTTTTTCGTATAAAACTTTTTTATATTAATATTGGAGGATGATAATCTCAGAAAAAATTTGGTGTAAATCTGAAATATATTTTTACATATTTTAAACACTAAATAAAAAAGATGGATTTATATTTTAGCGCAAAGGGTTAAATTTCACAATATAACGATTGACTCTAATAGTTTTATTACATCCAATAGAGATGTAAGATAGAAAATAAAAAATGTTTTATTTTACCAGAAAAAGAGTTTGTGATAATGTGATTTTTTTTAAAGCAAATCTCCTAAATACATTAAAAGAAAATAAAAAGAATAGGAGATAAATCAAACTAAATTAAACCACACAAACATCTAAGCGGACATACATAGTTTTAAAAACAACAAAAGGGATAAAAAAAGAAGAAGAAGCAAATATATGCACACTACATTCACTACGTGAAACCAAATAGCATGAGCAGGAAAGTAACAATTATTCTCTATATATTCACTCTATATATTCATAAGAATAAGAATTCCATTATTTTTTTACTTTATATTTTGTATTCTATGTTATTATTTATAATTAATACAATTGTCGTTAATATGATTTTAAGATTAATTTTGTTAAAAATAGATATAATATGATCTCGAAAAGGAAAAAATTGGTCCAATTTTTATTTTGATTATTTATTTTAGGACATGGAATCTTCAACGATTATGAAAGATGAGCAAATTCAGCAAGAACATGTGGTGCCCCTACCACCACCAACCCCCACTGCATATATCCATACAAAATGGCGGCAGCTCCAACAGCAGCCCTTTGCCTATATGTCTTGTTCCAGTACCATTGTCGGTGTGGCCTCTTTATTGGGTCGACTTAAATGACAACTGAGCTTATGCTTCCACTGAGACTTTTCCATTACCATTGAAGCTGCAACCTTTGCCTCCATCGGACGACCATTCACCAAAAACTAGCGGTCATTTGTCACCATCAACTTCATCGTCGGCTTGCTTTTAATTCTAGGTCCGCAGGGAAGTCTAGTGGTGGGAATGGAGATAACATTATCGGTCCATAGAAAAATGATTAGTTAGAGGTCAATTTCTTTGAAATCAAGATATTTTAATTAAGAATAATGATTAGTTAGAGGTCAATTTATTAGTTAGTTAGTTAGGATTTCCAATAGTTTGTTAGAGTTGATTAATCCCCAAGTTCTATATAAGAGCTATTATTGTACCAAATTCATCATTTTTTATCAAAATAATTCATTAGAAATTTTACTTTTATGGTTTTTATTATTCAATTTTTCCAACCTCTCAAAATCTTAACAATATTTTGTAGCTGGTACTCCATTTGACATGTTTGCTAATTTCATTAACAAAATTGCCATCTGGTTTCATTTTTACACATATACTTAATAAAATCATTTATTTTATTTTATTTTGACAAAATTTATATTATATTATATTATATAAATATTAGAATTTTTTTGTTTTCACCACCAATTTATTAATCTGGTTCGGGGGTCAATTTTGGCATCAAGTAGTTCCAGCCCCCTCACCATCACAGTTGCGGGGATCGAACCGTGATCCTCTCTACCAAGTTCAGCGTCAATCACCACTGAATCAACTAATGATTAGTATATGAATATTAGATTTAACTCATATTTATTTATATATATATATATATATTTTAATGTGAAATATATATTTTTTATAACTGATATAGTTTATATATAAAATATTTTACGTTGTCAATCATAATCATATCATTAAATATAATTGATTTTGTCCACAAATCTTAGTTTAAATGATAGAAATACTGAAATTACTAGTGTCGGACGCCATGACCGGGGTTCGATCTCTGGTCACTCCACTTTGTGTGTGAGTTTCCAATGACTTTGCCATTTAATCTACCAACCAAAAAAAATAATAATTGATTTTAGTTATAATTATTTTTAAAATTGTATATGTGATTGATGGTTGACTGTATCTTTTTTCTTGTTGATAATATTGATTTTTTCTTTTTAAATCTATAAAAAAAATTAATATTTATACGGGATGATAATAATCTCAAAAAAAAATTTGTGGAGATCTCAAATCTTTTTTTTAACATAGTAATACGGGATAATAATAAATAATATGTTTAAAGGTTAAAATAAAATCTAACTAATAAAGGTGCCATAAGTTCTAGGTCAACTGTCAATATGTCAAAATTGTTAGGCCAGAGGTCATGACTCGGGTTTGAACCCGGGATCTCACAATTATGTGACTGTAATTTGAGTGGATTACCATTTCTTCTAAGACAAAAAAAAAAATCTAACCAATAAGGAGTATGTTTCAAGGTATAAACAGGGTCGGCCCAAGCCCAAAGCTAGTGAAGCTAGGGCTTTATGCCCCCAAGTCTTTGGACTCTCATAAAGGCTTTAAAGTTGTTCTCATAAGGCCTCAGTTTGATATTATATGTAATTGGCTTAAACGACATTTTTGTCCCTATATGTACGCGCTTTTTTGGTTTATTCCTTGTATCATTTTTTGTTTTAAAAGGTTCCTGAATATGCAAATCTTGTTGATTTTCGTCCCTACTGTTAAAAAACGACAGCGTTTATAATTAATTGGTAGCAAATTAGCTACAAATTAGCTACCAATTAGCTATCAATCAGCTACAAACGCTGACGGGAGGGACGAAAATCAACACGTTTTGCATATTCAGGGGCCTTTTTAAAACAAAAAATGATACAGGGACTAAAACCAAAAAAGAGCGTATAAGAGCATCTCCAAATGTGATACCACTTTGGAAATCATAAAATACTAACAAGTGGACCTTACAATGTCATGTAATATTTATGCAACTCATACTAATTTTGCTCTAATGGTGATACCACTTTGAGTATCATACATATTAACAAGTGGTCCCTTCTATATTTATTGTTTTAACTTAAAATTGATGATATTAAATTGATGGTACGGTACCTTAAATAATATACTGTATCATCAATTTTGATACCCTCTATGTCACGTAATGAAATTTCAATGATAAAAAAAATAAGGTACGAATCATTAGCCTTGAAACTCTCTTAGATTCCCTTATTGGAGATGCTCTAACTTCTTTTATTCCCATGATATTATTCCCATGAAAATGGATGGGAAAGAAAAGTTCACATGAAAATGGTAATACATTTTGAATAACTTCTCTTTTAATTCTCTTTTATATAAAAAATAAAGAGAAATGTGGTTTTACTAATTTATTCTTATTTTTACACAAAAAAAAACACAAATTTTTTCTTATTTATTATTTAATATATTCTCATTATTATAATACAAAGTACAGAATTATATGACACAATTAAAAATAATTAAATAATATTCTTTTTATTAAAAAATTAAAATAAATTATATTAGATACTAAAAGTGACACTTATTGAGATGTTTTTTCTTACAAATATGACATTTACAATCAAACAAAACAAAAAGACTAATATTTTTTATTAAAATTAAAATATTATTATATTAAAAGGCCTAAATTAAATTTTTGCTTCAGACCTCAACATACATCAGGCCGACCCTGGGTATAAATAAAATTCACGCTATATTAATACTATAATATGTTTGAAGGTCTAAATAAAAGTTAAACATTCTAACAAAAAATATTGTATTTTCAAGCTCTACAACCTCCCTATAAATTTTCCATCAAATAGAAGGAAAAAAAACCTCCTTAAACATTTATTGATTTTTTGAACGAAATATATTAAATTTGAATCTTTCATTAAATTGAATAAACTTTTAAAAATAAGAATGATTGAATGGAGATCATATATTATATTGTCTAATTAAAATAAATAAATTCTATGAATGATATGTCATTAATTATTTCTGATATATTATGTTGGGAGTAACACCCAATAAAAAAAATCAAATCAAATCCTCTTCAATTTATTTAATAATTGAGTGTTACATGTTAATGAAATCAAATTGCGAAATCTAAAAGTATTCAATGAGTGAGAACTCCAAAGTCTCATAACATGGTTTAAGAAAATAAAAACATAATCCCTTAAAAAAAATAGACTGAAGGTAAATGTAGAGTTTTTCCCCCAATAGGACTTCCTATCATAGCGACTCATTTATTGAAAGCGGGAAGGGAAGACAGCTCCTAATGTTATCTCCGGACTCTCGGCTAAGCATCATCATTTACCTGAAAAGCCTACGATGGCAAGTCGTAGGGTCAAACCAGAAGAGGTGAGTAACTCAATCACAAGGAATATCAACACAATGTCAAAAATAAAATTAAAGTACACATCGTCTTTGGACGATTGATATCAACACACGACAAATCACCAATTTAGAAGAAACACACACGAGAGATTAACAAAGCACAACTTCAATCATATAAATAAAACACATCACTATTAAAATTAAGCACAACTTCCATTCGTTAATATAAAACGCAGCATCATCAATTAAAATATGTACGCAATGCGCTTAGACTCGCTAAATGCATGTGGTACTAATAGCAACATCATTAGATTTCGGCATCATTAAGCAACATCATTAACTTCCAGCATCATTAAACAACATCATTACGGCATCATTGCGGCACCAATAGGACTCAACATGGACACATGAATGAAATGCATGTTTATATATATAATCGGCATCAATAAACAACATAACAACATCATTAATATAACAATCAACATCATTATAACACCATCAATAAGGCAACACGGCTCAACATCATTAATAACAACTATCATTAACAACGGCTTAAAGAACACACACAATAATCAACTTCATTAAACACGGCTTAGATAAAATAATATCAGAGGGTTTTGCCATCGTCGTGGAAATTCCACTTTTCCTACAATTAAGCTCTTCCTTAGAGGAAGCAGAAATCATAAAATCTTATAAAAATGTGAGATCAATTCATTCCATTTTTCCCTTTTTGGAGGATAAATTTACATATTTAAATTATGTGTCAGATATAAGAATACCCTATCCTATCCATCTGGTAATTTAATTCAATTAAATTAAGATTTTAACACAGCTGGACAACAACTAAATTGTACTCAAACAACCTAAAGAAATATCCTTAACAAATTAGACTACGATGGGAATAGTCTGCATGCCCAAGATCATATATGTATCAAGAGCTATCTAAAGTAGTGGAAACTATATTTTACTTTAGCCATAATTTTCTCTCCACATGGTTCCAAGTAATCAAGTTTCATCTTAAAGAAACTGACAAGTTTCACAATACTCATTTGAAAATATAAGAAGCATTCTCTTTTAATCCCCACAACCACTTCATAAACTATTTCAAATACTAATATCCTAAATGACATAACAATTTAACACAATATCTTTGTATCACCAAACGATACTTGCTTATTAAATTAATGATGAAATACCATTCCATTATTTTTCATCACGTATAAGTGCACAACTAAGCGAAACACCATTCCATTATTGTCCACTCCGATTTGATAGCATCACTGTGAACATTTATTTAATTTGACTCTTTTGTGGTTGCATGATGCTGCACGACCAGGGCATATCATCTCATGATTAACTTCTTTCTCTTCACCTTTTATTTTCTCATACTATGGTTTGGTGTGTGTGGGAGTGGAAGAGAAATATCAACAAGCAGGAGTTCAATTAAGATTATTTCAGCTTGATGATGGAGCTGCTGAGTGAGTTGATGTCCATCCTATTTTGTTTCTACCTTCGCCTATTTATAGTAAATAACTCGCTAATCGTCGGTAGGGTAATGCTATTTCGTCCTTGCAGGTGGATGGTGTTACTGTAGAGGGTGTTGTCCCTATCAGGCACGCGGTTGTCTCCCACTTTGCGTCTCATTTCAAGGCTGGAAATGTGGAAAGGCCGGGGGTTGATTCTCTTACTTTTAAACGGCTGCACTCGGAAGAGGTTAGTAGCCTAATCAAGCCTTTCTCGTTGGAGGAGGTGAAGACAGTTGTGTGGGACTGCGATAGTTATAAGAGTCCGGGTCCAGATGGAGTTAATTTTGGTTTCATCAAAGATTTTTGGACTGAGATGCACGGTGATATCATGCGATTTATTTCGGAGTTTCATCGAAATGGCAGGTTGACTAAGGGTATAAATGCGACCTTCATTGCTTTGATACCCAAAGTCGAGAGCCCTCAACGGTTGAATGACTTCAGGCCTATTTCCATTGTTGGTAGCCTTTATAAAATCTTGGCTAAGGTCTTAGCAAATAGGCTGCGTCTGGTGATGGGAAGTGTGATCTCGGAGTCTCAGACGGCGTTCGTCCGTGATAGGCAAATCCTCGATGGAATTCTTATTGCAAATGTGGTAGTGGATGAGGCGCGACGGGCTAAGAAGGAGTTGATGCTTTTTAAAGTCGATTTTGAGAAGGCTTATGACTCAGTGGATTGGGGTTACCTGGACGCGGTAATGAGGAGAATGGGTTTCCCAACACTTTGGAGGAAATGGATTAAGGAATGTGTTTGTACGGCTACCGTGTCTGTCTTAGTTAACGGAAGCCCATCTGATGAGTTTCCTCTAGAGAGGGGTTTAAGGCAAGGGGACCCCTTATCCCCGTTCCTCTTCTTGTTGGCCGCTGAGGGTTTACATGTGTTGATGGAGGCTATGGAGGTGCAAAACTTATTTACGGGGTATAGGGTTGGTAATAGTGCCCCGATCTCGGTGTCTCACCTGCAGTTCGCTGATGACACGCTTTTGATGGGGACTAAATGTTGGGCGAATGTTCGAGCGTTGCGGGCTGTGCTTGTGCTTTTTGAGACTATGTCGGGTTTAAAGGTGAATTTCAACAAAAGTATGTTGGTTGGGGTAAATATATCTGATTCCTGGTTAGGTGAGGTGGCGTCAGCCCTAGGCTGTAGAGTGGGAAATATTCCTTTCCTTTATTTGGGCCATCCTATTGGGGGTGATCCTAGGCGCTTGAGTTTTTGGGAACCGGTTCTGACTCGTTTGAAGAGACGTTTATCGGGTTGGAAGAGTCGTTTTCTTTCTTTTGGTGGTCGTTTGGTTTTGTTGAAGTTCGTGCTGACCTCTCTGCCTGTGTATGCTCTTTCCTTCTTCAAAGCTCCCTCAGGTACTATCTCTTCTATTGAATCTATTTTAATTAAAAAAAATTTGGGGGGATGTGAGGATTTTAGGAAAATCTCTTAGGTTGATTGGAAAACTATTTGCCTACAAAAGGAGTACGGAGGTTTGGGGGTTAGGAAGCTGAGGGAATTTAACTTGACCCTTTTAGGCAAGTGGTGTTGGAGGATGTTAGTGGATAGGGAGGGTTTATGGTTTCGAGTGTTGGCAGCCTAGTATGGGGTGGAGAGAGGTAGTTTATGTGTAGGAGGGACGCGTGCGTCCTCGTGGTGGAGGGAGGTAGCGCATATTCGGGATGGTGGCGGTGAGGCTGATAGAGGATGGTTCGGGGGACATATCTTGAGACAGGTGGGGGATGGGTTTGATACTTTTTTCTGGACTGATCCCTGGGTGGATGGGACCCCTTTGAGTGAGCGGTTTGGGAGGTTGTTTGACTTGGCAGTGAACAAATCGGATACTGTAGCCGACATGTTCCAGTTAGGGTGGGGGACAGGAGGGGATGCGTGGGTGTGGCGGCGACCATTGCGGGCGTGGGAGGAGGAGTTGTTGGGGGGAGTGTCAGACTCTACTTCTTACTATTTCATTGCAGGCTCACTCTTTAGATAGATGGTTATGGCGGCCGGACGTGGATGGTTACCTACCAAAGTAAACTTGTCCTATCGAGGTATTCTACCAGTGGGGGATAGTCTTTGTGTTTCGTGCTGTGGTGCGGTGGAGTCGGCTCAGCATGTGTTTCTCTCCTGTAGTACGTTCGGCTCTCTATGGTCTCTTGTTCGCTCTTGGGTTGGTTCAGCTTCGGTGACAGCACATAATCTATCAGATCACTTTATCCAGTTCACGACTTTAGCAGGTGGTACCCGAGCGCGTCGTTCGTTTATGCAGCTCATATGGCTTGCATGCGTGTGGGTTGTGTGGACAGAGCGAAATCAAAGGTTGTTCAGAGGCTCAACAAATTCTCCACTTCATATGTTGGACAAGATCAAGACTTTTTCTTTTAGGTGGTTGACAGCGAAGAGTTGTACTTTAGCTTTAAACTACCATAGTTGGTGGTCTAGTCCTATGCTTTGCTTGGGCCTGTGTTAACTTTTTGGGATTGTACGATGACTCACTTGTATCTTTACTCTGGTTTCCCTAGTACGCCTTGTGCTGAGGAGATTCCTTGTTTATAATATATATCTCATTTTGGCTTGTTCAAAAATAAAAAACTAGGTCACTTTCTCTCCAAGTAAAGGAAAAATTCTATTTTTATTATTAATCAGATCTCTACAAATATTCTATTCACAATCCTCCTAAACTCTATCTCACCACTAGGCCCAATTCCACCAACTCCAATTTTTGTATTATTTTACTTATCCTCACGCACCGTTTAATATTCACACCTGACGCTCCGATTTCTTCTTATTTTTATTTTAATTTACCAACATAGTTTTACCCATCTATTTCCACAAGGATTAGTTAATTAACATATTAAAATAATTAAATAATCACATATCCAACAACAACAGCAACAACATCATTTCAACACAGCCAACACAAACAAATAACTCATAAATATATATATATATATATATCTTAATTAATTACTCTAAAAATCGGGGCGTTACATTGAATGGAGTATCCAAATTTTTATACACGGTATGAAGGTTCTCTAGACCATAAGGATAAAGATTTTACAAGTGTATCAACAAAATCATAAACAGAAAATACTTTAAGAAAGAAAAAGTGCCAAAAAAATCCTAAAAAACTAAAAATATGGAAAACTATATGAATTATTTACTTATTTAACCCTTTTATTTTTATTTGGTCAAACATACACTAAATTTATCATCAATAGTTGTACTCTTTTTTTTTTGGCGAGTAGTTGTATTTTTTATCAAAAAAAAATAAAGTTGTAAAAAGTATGTTAGAAGGTGTGTTGCTAGATAATTCAAAGTTGTATTTTATTTTTGTTGTTTGTTGTTGTATTTTTATGGCCAATTTGCCACGAGCACACACAACACAACTAACAATCCCTTCTTTTTTGTTTTTTGGGTGGGAACCTCAACAATAATGCCGCGTAATCTTTAACGAATATTCACACAGTTTCAGTTCACAATGTTTTTTTCATGTTGCCGGAAACCTCATTTTTATCTTCTAACTTCTCTGAACCCTCTCAATTCCCAACCACCGTCTCTCTTCTCCGGCCACCTCCACCCCCTCTCATTTCTACCTTCTCTCTCTGCTCCGCCATCCTTCAGCCACGAAGGAACTAATTGCAGCCTCCAACAACCTTTAATCAACTACTAAGGTAATCAATTAAATAATTTAGGGTTTTGAAATTTGGGATTTTTTTTATATAACTTTAATTGTGATAAATTGATTGATTGATTACGCAATTGGAGGTCCAATGATATATTTATTGCAATGAGTTATGTGATGGAGGTGTCAGTAATAGGCTTATCAATCTGTTAAAAATTAGTAGGGTTTAGTCTTATTCTTCAAAAAAAATTGTGATTGTAAGTCCATTCATATGTTTATATATAATTGTTTTTGGTCAAGTAACCTAGTGGCTAGAAATTCCACCCTTAAAAGGTGGATAAGTGGCATGACCAGGGTTGAATTTTGGCGTCTTGCATATATAATGCAATGTCCCTACCAACTGAGCTAAGCTCACGGGAATATGTTTATACATAATTATTAGTTGCTAATTGCTATTCATTGATGTTGTATAAGTTGTTAATTGTGAACCATTGTTGTTGTATTAGTAGTTGGTAAATATGAATAATTGTCATTTGGTATTGATTTCTAATGAGAAATTCTATAGATGATTTGGTCCATGAATACAATTAACAAGAACTTTGATGATGTACTAATAGACATACATACATGCCTTTTAGAATTAGAATATGGAATATGCTGGAATTGGATTCAATGGATAAGTTTGTGCTCCAGTGTTTTGCCTTTTAGCAGGTTTATTACATTGTGAAATAACTGTATGGAGTGTAGCAGATGCAAATATGTTACTGATGCCATGCTTAAATGACAAGAATCGTGTTTTATCTTGCCTATGTATGAGTGTTATTATGGATTGCAAGGATGTGATGTTTCTAGACGTATGTTGGGTGAGGTAGTGGGACGTGCCGGTGCTGCTGTTTGTATAGTTTGAATGATCAATGATGTATATTTTTTCATAATTTAGCATATGTTGTGCCATGATTTTGCTTAAACATGTTTTTGGTTTGAAATAATAACACTGACTGAAATAATTAAATAATTTGCACCCCCGTGACCCAGGGTCTGGCTCTGGCACTGTAAATTAGTTCAAGGACCTGTTTACAAATTGCACATTAGTTTAAGGACCCATTTATATAGTGTGTGCCATGTCGGCATTGACTAACTGTTGACTAACCAATGACTAACGGAAGTTTAACATAAGGACCTAATTGAAAAATATAAAATAGTTTAGGGACTTAATTACAAATTTTTTAGTTCAGGCACCTAGAATAGATACATTTATTTTTCTTCACAACGATTCAATCAAGACTTGAAAGCACATGATGACATAATAAAGGTAAGACATGTCTACTTCATATATGTGCCACTGAATAGGGTTTACATTGTTTCATCAATCACTAAACAAAAACCACTTTGTCCCCTACTTGCTTTCATTGACCCTCTTTTATTATTATTATTATTTTTCCAGAACCCTTCTGTATTTCCTCTTCGGATATTTCTATATAACATTACAGAACAATTCCGAATCAACAACGATATAAAAATAAAAGGCTTCATTTTCAGTACCCCAATTGGAAAAAGAACTTAACTTTCATTCCCTTTTTGTAATTTAGGAAGTTTTGAATGGAGAATGATGTTGGGTCACCTCAGGGTCCGGTTACTTGTGGGTCATGGATTCGGAGACCCGAAAATCTCAACCTAGTTGTTCTTGGAAGGTCTAGGCGTGGAAATTCTTGTCCTTCTCTACTCCAGATTTTCTCATTCGACCCTAAAACTGTTTCTTTGTCTACTTCTCCTCTGGTATGTATTCCTTATAAATTCTCAATATATATGTATGTGTTGTTTGTAGAGTGATCCTTTTGGAACATTAATATGTTTTCTGCATACCCTTTTTATTTTAAGTTTATAAATTGTTGTTTTCTATGTGCATGTGTAGATTATGTTCCTGTTTGGATAACCAACTTAATTAAACTATTATAGCATAAACACTTGTTGTATAAGTGCTTATATATAACTATATAAGGTATTTCTATAACAAGCGATAAAATAAGTTATAAGTTGTTTTCATAAGCTATAAGGTGTTTTCATAAGCTTTTGTAGGATCAGTACCACTTGCAGAACTACTTGTACTTCTTTCCATTATCTATAAAGTATAAATTGACTTTTACTGTTAAAAATAAAAAACTATTCTGGTGAGGTTATAAATAAGCTGAAAACAGTTTGTGAACATAGCACTTCTAAACAGTGTCACAAATGTTTATGCACGTAGATAGCCTCAAATAAGTCACTCCAAACAGACCATCAGCTTGTTTGTTTGGCTTATTTGAGCTTATCTGCTGACATAAGTTTTGTGAGACAGTTTGGAAGAACTTATGAAAACAGTTTATGACAATTTTTAGAAGCTTTTTTCAGCTTATTTTCATAAGTTCTCTAATATAGCTTATGAAAACAGCTTACAGCATATACAAAACCAATTTACTTTATTTTCGACTTTGCTATAAAAATAGCTTATGTAAGTTTATACATCAGCGCTTAGCATGATAAGCACTTGTGCTATAAGCTGCAAATAGAGTGAGGCGTATGAAAATATGACTTATTTTTTTGCATTCCCTTTTGGTTGTAGATGAGAAATTGTTTATTTATTTGTTTTTTTTTTTTTCTTTCCTGAACAAGATTGTTTGTGGGAGTAGTTATTATGCAGTATGCATTAGTTCTGTTATTGAAAAGTATTTCTAATGTTGAGTTTTTTGATTGACGAATCGGAAGTGCAATTTTTCTTTGGTTCTAATGAGATTTTTGTTTGATTAATCTTTTAGGCCAATTATGTGTTAGAAGCAGAAGAAGGCGATCCTGTTGCTATTGCTGTGCACCCTAATGGTGATGATTTTACGTGCTCTTTGAGCAATGGTAGTTGCAAGTAAGCTTTTTTTTTTTGAAAGAGCAAAAATAATCTATAATATAGTAAGCTTCTTTTCTAATAGCCACGTGATTGAAACTTTGCTCTCTTATCTGAAGACATCTATTTAAAATTACTCTTTCGTAATCTGTTTCAACGCTGCATTTTATCAAAATAATAACAGCTACTGCATACTTCCACTTTCAATAGCGTTGGGATCTGAAGAGCGACATTTTATCTTCCTTTAACTTTTTGAAGGACAAAATAAAACCGTAGGCTCAGTTGTACCAAAGTTCTTTTTCACAGTTTCTTGTTCTTATTTCATGAGCCGCAGATGCGGCAAATTGAGGTGAATCAATGAAATTTTTCTAAATGTTTGCTTAATGTGTAATTTAATATTGCGGAGTGTTTGGTTTTAAATTGTGCTAAGATTTGATTTTGATTACTAATCTAAAGAATATATTACTTAGCTTAAAATTTTGGGTGGACATTATTGTAAAACTTAAGTTTGATATTGCAACGACACAATTAACAAGTTTATGTTCATCAATTTAGCCTATGTTTTGTATCACTGTGGATATGTCAGAATCATGGTAATGCACTGTGATTTTTCAAAAGTGTTAATCACCGGCGATTCTGGCATACTCACCAAACATACACTTAATAAGTATCTTAAACTACAAATATGATGACATAATAGTTATACTTGTTTCTTACACGTAGCTAGCAGATATTTTGCTTCGAGTTATCATTGTTTCTCCCTTGGAGACTGAACCACGCATATAGATTGAACTATTTTTCATGGCTCACAGATTGTTTGAGCTGTATGGTCATGAAGCAAACATGAAGCTGTTGGCCAAGGAACTAACCCCTCTACAGGGTATTGGATCCCAGACGTGTATTACTTTTAGTGTTGATGGATCTAAATTCGCTGCTGGTGGGTTGGTAAGCATCACTCAAGATTCCAACCAATTGCGTTCGTATTCTGTGTGGCATTTTTTGTTTTTCCTCTAGCGAATTGGTTCATGTATACTCCCTCTAGTCCTATAAGAAAAGTTTGACTTTTTAGGTTCATTGTAAAATGAATGTATTTAGACCATATTATAGTCTAGATACATTCATTTTACAATGAATCTAAAAAGCAAATTTTTTCTTACATATAGGACCGTAGGGAGTATTTAACTTGTTTCCTTAACACGTGCAGGATGGACATCTCAGAATTATGGAGTGGCCTAGCATGCGCACAATTCTGGACGAACCAAAAGCACATAAATCTGTCCGGGATATGGATTTTAGGTAAAAATGTACTAAGCAACTCTAGCTGGATCCTTCTAGAAGATGCATTCATCTAAGCATCCATTAAAATTCTAATAAATAATTGATACTTACTATATTGTCCTTTATTTTTGTCACACTTTAGTCTAGACTCAGAATTTCTAGCTTCAACTTCTACTGATGGTTCGGCAAGAATATGGAAGATTGAAGATGGTGTTCCTTTGACTACTTTGTCTCGCAACTCGGTATGGTGTGACTGATTTCAGAACTTTCGGAAAGATCTCTGCAGTTTTTGTTTCACAAGAATCTGTGCAGTTACTTGTACTCATCGATCCAAAAAAATTCTTTTTGTCTCTTTAGGATGAAAAAATTGAATTATGTCGATTTTCCAAGGACGGAACCAAACCGTTTTTATTTTGTGCCGTTCAAAAAGGTATGGGTATCTTGCTTTGAGTATTTGTTTTATTTGTATATCTGTCAAATCTCTTTTGATGAAGTATGGCCTTAATCATCGATACCTCTAATGTTGAGCAGGGGACAAGTCTCTCACTGCAGTTTGGGACATGAGCTCATGGAACAAAATTGGGCATAAGAGGCTGCTTAGAAAGTCTGCTTCGGTAATGTCCGTTAGCCACGACGGGAAATACCTTTCTCTGTAAGAACCTATATTGACCTTGTAGTAATACATGCCAATCAGTTTTTTAATCGACAGATAACACCTTGCCTCCTTAAAATATCATGTTTGATTCTATTGGTGAAAAGCACTTGTAAGAGTTGATTGCAGACATTCTAATTTCTTAGAATAAGTTTGTTTTAAACATTTGTCGGTCAATTCGAACGTAAATCCTTTCAGAACCGTTATAGTCAAAATAGGTTTTGAAAATATTAGTGGAGTCTTTCGGTACATGAGATAAAATTAGTCAATTTTTATTTTTTTTAATTAGAAGTATGCTCGTGATGTGATGAGCACCTTTGAGCTTATCAGATTTCTGTAATTTTAGGGGAAGTAAAGACGGAGACATTTGTGTAGTTGAAGTAAAAAAGATGCAGATACACCATTATAGCAAGAGACTACACCTCGGTACAAATATTGCAACCTTGGAGTTCTGTCCTAGTGAAAGGTAACGCTGGGTCGCCGGCACCTTTTTGATAAATATCAATCATCATATGCTAAAAATAAAAAAGTTCATTCTTATGTCTTGTATATTTACCCGAACTTTAATTATTTTATGCAGGGTTGTACTTACAACCTCGGTAGAATGGGGAGCATTAGTCACTAAACTGAATGTACCTAAAGATTGGAAAGGTTCGTTCTCTCTCTCTCTCTCTCACACACACACATACGCGCTGATGCACATAATCACACACTCAGACATGTCCTTTGGGAGATCATAGAATGATATAATGTTTATTGAATTTGACATTTTAAGTTTGGTGTGAAAACTGCAGAGTGGCAAATCTACTTGGTGCTTTTAGGACTATTTTTAGTGTCAGCAGTTGCATTTTACATATTCTTCGAGAACTCTGATTCATTCTGGGGATTTCCAGTGGGAAAAGACCAAAGACCAAGGTTTAAACCAATTATAGGAGACCCTCAATCATTTGAAGATCAAAATGTTTGGGGACCGTTAGACATGTGACCGTACCTCTTCGACATTCTTTGATGTTGTTCAATTGGAACCAGTATTCGTAGTAGTTGTAATGTAAGTGGTATCAACATTTATCTTAGGAGGGATTACACAAAGTAGATTTAGACAATTGATTGCTATTACTAGATTTTTTTTTTATTTCCTTTACTTTTTGGCCATTATTGATATGTAATTTAATTTTAAAAATAGGAATAGTCAAATTGGTTCTTGAAATATTGCAAGTTGCTCTTGAGGATGTATGTCTTTCACTTCAATCTTGAAGATACCTGTTCTAAGCAGCAGCACCGGCTAAGATTGTATTTGGTTATAGTTTGTCTTAATTATCATAATAATATAAATAGCTTGCTAAGTATTGCTAAATTGTCTTCTAGTTTAACCATTATTGGAAGATATGAAAGGTTTTAACTTATGATCACTATTTCCTTCGGTCCATTTTAAAATGAACATTTTGAAAAGAAAAAGAGTATTGGTCCTTTTTATAAAAAACACTCTTTAAATTTATTTTTTTATTAAATACACAATTCCATTTGTACCCTTATTAAATACATTTCACATGCTAGTTTAGGGTTAGTTTTGGAATAAAATATAAAATCTTAGAAATATTAATGAGAAAAATAAGTTTCCTTGGTATATGTGATTTTTCTAAAGTGTTACTTATAAAAAAGATCGGAAGGAGTAATTAACTACTAACCCGAATTTTAAATATAAAAAAATTTAGTGAACAAAAGTTGATTTATCTAATCCAAATTTTGACAAATTTATTACTAAGTCTCTAACAACATTTCTAACAAATTTATTACTTAAACAAAGTTTTTAATGTCGGTAAATTTTACTGCAACTTCATATTTTTTTTTTGGTCTAGTAGCAAGTTCTTCATTTTTACTATAGGTAATTATAATAAGGGATAGGAGTATCAAAATTTAAGAACTTACTTCAAAATAAAAATTCAAACAGAGGCCAAAAATATAATAACCCACGAAGTATTAAAATATGAGGCATTACTAAATTACATTTGCTAATTATTAATTACTGCACTCATTTATTTTTTGACTAAATACTACATTTATCATCTGTATCATGAATTTGGTTTAGATGTAAAATTTTACTTAGTATTTTGGCTTCCTTAGTACCACAATTAATACAACAAGTGCAACGGCGACTATTTTCTTGAAGTTGTTGACAATCACAATTCTTAGCCATAGTCCATGATCCTATTGCCATGAATTCATCATGACATGTGCGATTTTCATCTGAACAGTTTCCAGTTCTAATAGCTTGTTGGAGACAATATTTTGTTTCACTCTCTGGCTTCACAACTACAACATTATCATTCACACAATTAATTAAATATAACACTGATTATTAATTTTAATAAAAATAAGTTGTGTGATATATACCATACCAGATCCATAGGTGAGGGTGAAGATAACAAACAAAGCTCCAACCATTAGAAGAATGCTTCCTGACTTC
The DNA here is from genome assembly GCA_951799995.1 of Trifolium subterraneum. Lineage (NCBI taxonomy): Eukaryota > Viridiplantae > Streptophyta > Magnoliopsida > Fabales > Fabaceae > Trifolium > Trifolium subterraneum. The sequence continues at coordinate 9,314,977 of OX637466.1, read as the reverse complement.
ATTATCATACTTGCAAGTTTATTATCAAATGGAACTCTTCAAATTTTGGGATGATGATATCAATTGTGAGGAAATGAGCATACACACACACACACACACATATATATACACATAATTCACATTTAAAGACTTTAATTATATTAATGGTATTTGTATTGACTGTTTTCTCAAAAATAATTCCTGAGAAGAAAAATGTAAGAACATATATTAATGGGTCGTTTAATGATTTGATTCTGGATTTGATGTGCCTATGAAAAAAATATATTTTGGTTTACTAAAAAACAAATCATGTTGTCCCATGAGCTTGGCTCAATTGGTTGAACACCGCATTATATATGCAGGGGGCCGGGGTTCGAACCCGGGTCATCCCACTTTATCCACTTTAAGGGTGAAATTTCAAGCCGCTAGGCTACATGACCAAAAAAAAAAAAAACAAATCATGTTATTGTAAAAAAAAAATAAAAAATTTGGGTTGAAGCTTATGCTAAGCTCATTCTACCGTAGGAATTCCGCCACATGCAATGAGTCTCCTCCTACTAGCTGATGCTAGTGGGACTCTTTTTTCTAGATAATTTTCTTTTTGTCTTTTGTTTCTTTTGTTCTCATCTTGTACCAAAAAATAAATAAATAATCATAATCATGTATATCCAAAAAAAAAATCAAATTATTCTGAGCAAAATTGAGAATCTAAAGTCCGGTAAGGATTCCGATCTCTGGCTGAATCTCACTAGAAAAATACATTATCATGCACGAACAAAAACCATAGTAACTTACATTTCATCAACGCTATCGAAATTGTTCTATTGGAAAAATTCGAATGAAGACTTAGTTCTCTTAGCATTAACTCTGAAAGACGTTCACTAAGCCTCTGTTTGGTTTGGCGTTGGACAACACCAAACGCGCGTTCTTTGACTCCAAAAGCGATTCCGTCGATTTTTGGGTTGTTTGGCTAAAAGCAAACGTGAATCTCAGCGACGTGATTTTCTACTCAAACGTGAGTCTCCTAGAAGCCAGGATTCCTAGCTTTTGCGTCTCTTAAACGCGATTCTGCCTTTTTTTGTGGTAGGTATTCTTTTCATTACTACCCATCAATTCAACTTCAATTTTGCAACGAATCACCCCAACTTCATACGCTTCTTCTTCCTTCTTCATTATTACACATCAACTCAACTTCAATTTTTTTTTGTGAGAAAGATTTCTTTCCATCTGTTTTCAGATTTGCATATCTCATTTATTTATTTTTGTCATTACTCATGTTAGATTAGTGTTGGTTGGATGAATTTATTGCATATTGTTTCTTCTCTATATATATGATATGTGTGAATTATTTGTGACATACTTCCTTTCATTGTTCATCCAAGTCTGAAGGTGAGTAGAAATTTTATTGATTTTTTTGTTGTTGTGATGGCTTGCTGCAGTAGTAGTGTTCATTATTCTGTTTTAAAGTTCTTATTACATGTTATACACTCTACACTTTGTTTTATTAAATAATGCATAGTATGTGTTTGATAAAAAGTCTCTAAGAAGAAAACAATTTGTTGGTCTTGCTTTGTTAAAAAGTCTCTAATTTATGTTTCTAAGCTCTGTTATTATTAACAAAAAGAGAGCATATAGACACGATTTTAGACAAATGAATTATTGATGCAAAGGCAAATATTTGATTCCACTTTTTGCTGTTACTGGAGCTGTAAATGTGAATCAAAGTATTGCTGTTTCTTATATGGATTTCACTGATATAATTTCATCAACTAATTTTTTGTATAGTTTGGGTATGATATTGGAATTTGCTTCTTTTCTTTGGTTGAGATGGAAGAAACCAATGTTAGTGAGACCTTATAAGATTCCAATGAATTTGCCTTTGTTGGTTGTGATGTGTTTGGTACCATCTGGTTTTCTTGTATTTATAATGGCTATTGCTACTAGACTGTTTTTTTGGTGAGTGGTTTGATTACTATTGCTGCTGTCAATTGTATTCTTTTTGTTTATTAAGTAAATTTTTTTTTATTTTCTATGCTAATTTGTGTATATAGTATGGATACACATAAGAAGAAAGTTTTGGCGGTTCCCCCTTCAACTAATGACAAAGCTAATTGGGTGGATCTTAAAGCAACCGAAATCTTCATCAAAACATGCTTTGATCAAATTACCAAGGGTGAACGCGTCGGTACTTGTTTTACTAAGAAAGGGTGGAAAGACATTGTTTCCCAATTCAATACTTTAACCGGAAGGAATTATGACAAGAATAAATTGAATAATAGGTATGATAATTTGAGAAAGGAATGGAGAGTATGGTATACCTTATTTGGAAAAGTCACCGGATTAGGGTGGAATAGTGAGAAGAATATCATTGATGCACCGGATGAGTGGTGGGAGAACAAAGTATTGGTATGTGTATAAAAATATGTTGTTTAGTAATAGTTTTAGATTTATTGTGTTTCTTATTTGATGGTGGTTATGAACATGCAGGAAAATCCTCTATATGGAAAATTTAGAGACAAGGGACTTCCATTTGCTAACGAACTAACCACACTTTTCAAGGATGTAGTGGCTAATGGAGAGTTTGTTTGGGCACCATCAAGTGGCGTATTACCACCTAATGGGCACTTGGGTAACGATGATGATGATGATGATGATGATGTGTATCGCCCATGCCTAAAGAATCTTGGTTTGGATGTGGAGGAAGGCTCGAGTGATAGTGAAGATGCAAGTGTTGGAGCAACAACCGAATTTGGAAATATTAATTTGAATACTTCACAAGGAGATGCTAGCCAAGTTAGTGGACAAAAGAGAAAGAGAGCTAGTGGTGTTGAAAAGAAAGGCAAGAAAAAATTCACTCCCTCGGTCGCAATAGCCGAGGCTGTTAAAGAGATTGCGGAGACTTGCAAGTCACGAAATGATGCCACATCCAATGCTTCTATTGGTGAAGTGATGGCTGAAATTCAATCCATGGAAGAAGTTGTGGGTGATCTAGAATTTCATACAATGTGTTGTCAACTAATGATGTTTAAGCCAGCGAGGGAGATGTTTGTATCATTGCGAGGGTTTGAGGAGAGAAGGATGATTTGGCTTAAGTTTGCAGCATTTAACCTTATGCCATTTATGAAGATGTAACTTAACGGGCTTAAGAAATAACTTATATTAGGACTTGTTTATGTGTTAGCATGTGTTTGGATTATGATGTGTCTAGCTTAAGTCTTACTTATGTATTAGGACTTACTAATGTGTTAGGATTATGATGTGTCTAGTTTAAGTCTTATTTATATCTATTCTGTATTTTGGTTAAAAATGAATGAAGTAGATTTCCTGTGTGTTACAAGGTTGCTCTCTTATTTCAATTTATTTGCCTGCTGTTGTTCTGTTTTGCTGATAATTTATTTGCCTTCTTGCTGTCTGTGCTGTTCTGTTTTGCTGTTCAATTTATTTGCCTTCTTGTAATGGCAGCCTAGTAGGTGGTTTAGTGCTTATACTTCTCTTTTGTTTCATTTTTTGGTTCTTATGAATATGTTACTCTCTTGTGACAGGTTTCACTCTATTTAAAATGAATGGTTGGAATGAACACTTGGAACAAAATACACAAGATGATGATGATGCTATTTTTGAAGAAGCTTCTCTTTTGGCGGCACTAGTTGGTCAGTATGCAATAAATAATTTATGCAAAGAGCCGTGTAGAACTAGTGAACTAACGGGTCATTCGTGGGTTCAAGAAATATTACAAGGGAATCCTACTCGTTGTTATGAGATGCTTCGAATGGAAAAACATATTTTTAACAAATTATGTAATGAATTAGTTGAACATGGTTTAAAGTCTTCTAAACGTATGACAATTGAAGAAATGGTTGCAATGTTTCTAGTCATTGTAGGTCATGGGGTAGGCAATAGAATGATTCAAGAAAGATTTCAACACTCGGGTGAAACAGTAAGTAGACATTTTCATCGAGTTCTTCATGCATGCCTTAAGTTGTCTTTCAAATATATCAAACCCGAAGATCCTATGTTTCGTCATTGTCATGCCAAAGTAAAAAATGACAAACATTATTGGCCATTTTTTAAGAATGCTATAGGAGCGATTGATGGTACACATGTGTCATGTGTAGTTAGTGCTAGTGATCAAACTAGGTTTATTGGAAGAAAGGGATATCCAACACAAAATATTATGGTTGTATGTGATTGGAATATGTGTTTCACTTTTGTATTAGCTGGTTGGGAAGGTACTGCCCATGATGCTCGTGTTTTTGATCAAGCTCTTAGAAATATAGACCTTAATTTTCCACATCCTCCTCCAGGTATATATGTTCTTTTATGTTACTAGAAATGATTTGTTATATTGATAATATTTTTGCACATTCTAATAATAATGTATTATCACATTTTAATAATTCTAATTACTTTATTTTTTAGGTAAGTATTATTTGGTAGATTCTGGGTATCCAACACCAGTAGGATACATTGGTCCCTATAGATGTGAACGCTACCATCTTCCTGAGTTTAGACGTTCAAGTGGATTTGATAATCATAATGAAGTATTCAATTATTACCACTTAAGTTTGAGTAGAAAATCACGTCGCTGAGATTCACGTTTGCTTTTAGCCAAACAACCCAAAAATCGACGGAATCGCTTTTGGAGTCGAAGAACGCGCGTTTGGTGTTGTCCAACGCCAAACCAAACAGAGGCTAAGTCTACCACAAAGTTAAAGATGTGGCAAACGAAGCTCCGTGACTCGGTGATTTTGTTACAAGCAACGTTGCGCTAGTCACACGATACTTCCGATCAGGGGCGGATCTATGTTGAGCCAGACTGTGGCCATGGCCACACCATAATTTTTCATATTATTTCATATATATAACATATATTAAAAAAGAAAAAACATAAACCATAATAGGAAACACGAGAAGATGCAGTAAAAAAGAGAAAAAGGAAAAGAAAAGAAGATGAAGATAAGCAATTTTGATCACTGTACAACAAATGTTTTTCTTCAGTTACCCTTGCTTGCTCCTAAGCTGCGGCTCTTAGGTTGAAGAAGAGACAAACAATTTGGACTCAAATGTATTTGTGACCCGGCCCATTTAAATTTGTCAAGCATCAAAAACACTAAAAGTTATTTTTATTACTTTATTAACACACTCAAAGTTTCTTTTGTATTGTGACAGGCTACATGAATTTCTTTTTCTTTTTTCTCCTTATTTTATTTGTTTATTTTTTGTTCAGAATGCTTATATTTTTTTTGCCAAAAAATTGCTTATGTGCATCACTTTTGACCACCTGTCTTCCTCTTCTTTTTTGTACAATTTTTTTAAGGTTAGTTCTTACTAAATTTTAGTTCTCTATAATATTATAATTTATAAAAATAGTCTTTATTTTGATTATTTTTTTACAAAAAAATAGATATTCTTAGTTTCAAAATAATGCTCAACTAATAATATTAATATTATTAGACGTGATGAAGCTTAAAGTTTAAGCAATATTATTTCTTCTTTTCAATATAATTTAGTTAGTAATTTTTTTTTTTTTATGTTTGGCCACACCAATCTAAGACGTCTAGATCCACCCCTGCTTCCGATGAGTAATGGATCCCAACTGTTGAGTGCTCCAAGCCTCCAAGAGGATCATGGAGGTTTAACTTAAACGACGTTAAGGCATGAATCTCTGTTACGGGTACGGTTGTGTTACAGGATTAGTAAGTTTCTTTTTCTTTCTTTTTCCTTTCAATTTTTATTATTTTATTTATTTCTATTTTTAATTTTTTTTAAATTTTAAAAAATGACATGGCAATATGTCACTAAATAAATAAAGAAAAAAATGAAATAAAAGCACGTATGTTTGCCACGTCATCTTAAATGAAGAGTCGGAGTCCAAGTTATCAATCCACGATCCTAAACGATGGAATCTTGGCAATACTAGGGGGAATCGAAATTTTTTATAAGGATAAAACAAAACTCACTAACAGAATGGTAAAAATCAATTAACCCTTTTTATTCTTAATATCATCAAACACACACAACTGCCAAGTTTCAGCCTCTTTGTTTCATGCTGCTACAAATGTTGTTGATTATGCACCATAGTGTTACTTTGATATCAACTTTGTTCCACAAGAGTATAGTAAGAATCTTCTAGGAGCTAAGTCCTTTCAAATAACGTTAAAAAAAAGAAGTCCTTTCAAATTTAAATTGTTGTGGTGCAATATGAAAAAGCTCACTAGTGAGCTCTTTGTCGATCCTTTTTAGAAATTCAAGTTGTCAATTATCATTGTAAAGAGCTCTATCGAGTCTTTCATAAATTCTTTGGCCTCGATGAAACAAAGGTTTATGTAAACTTCGATCCAATAGCACCAAGATCAATCAACTCATAAGGATTTATTCTATTTTACAAAATATTACACCTCAGCAAAGCATACTAGCAATAATAGCAATGTCGTTAAAATCACCTACCAATAACCAAGATTTATTCATATTATTATAAATTTGGGCCATGTCGTCCAACAATAATCTTAGAGTGTGTTTGGATGAAGGAATGTTTTGAGATAAATTATTGTTTTGAGGGAATTCAAATTCTTTTGTCTAAATTTCAATGTTTGGATGGTTGATTTGGAAAATTTTTAAAATGATGGAATTTTATGAAGTATTTTGTCCAAGTTAAATTTAAGGAATTTCAAATGAGATCAAAAAGAGAGGAATTTGAAATTCCTTCCTTCTTTATGTTTCAACATTTTCAAATTGACCCTATAATATTTTTAAAATTACAATTTGACCCCTAATTTTTTCAAAAATTGCACATTGGTCCCTAAAAGTTGCAAATTGGCCCTTTAAAATTTCAAAAATTGCAAATTGGTCCTTATTTTTCAAATTTTAAATTTGACCCAAAACTTTTCAAATTTATAAAAATGGTCCAAAATATTCATAATGAATTTTTCTATTACTCTATCCAAAAACACATATTTGTAAATGAAGGTAATTCAAATACAACCATTTGAATTGCTTAGAATTTCAAATACTCTAAAATTTCCAATTTCTCCATCCAAACACACTATAAGATTATTTTCATCGGGGTTGGCATAAATAGGGGTGAAGAACCACCATCTTTCATAAACAAACTTCATTCTCATATTGTCGTAATTATTGGGGGTGTACTAAGAAAATTAGGAGGTCTTGACATGTTTGGTTGAACTATTCCTTTTGGGCCCAAAGGAGGGTCAATTTTGGAGCTCATTGCTTTTGAGTTTTGAGTCGAAGGAAATCAATCCCACCGACATTTGTTCCCCAAAGCAACACTTTCCCTCTCTCCCCATCATTGCTTGCTTTTTAAAATGTTGTGCTATAAATTCTCTCATATTGTGATTGGCCACTTTAATAAATTTGATGTAACTTTATCAGATTTTTTTACGGCGCTACTATGGCTCTGTTTGGTAAAAATAACGGTTAGCTTATAAGCTAACTTATAGCTTATAGCTGATAGCTTATAGCTTATAGTTGATGGCTTATAGTTTATAGCTGATAAGCTAATTGAAGTGTTTGGTAAAATTAGCTTATAGCTGATAAGATAATGTAAAATTACATGGAAGGGCATTATCACTTTATAATAAAATTTATATCAATTAATATTTAAGATATTATTAAAAAATATTTTTTATTTAAAAAAATGATTTTAAATATTTTTACCTTTTATAAAAAAAGTAAACATTACAGTAAAATATATTTAATATGTATGTATAAATTATATTATTGTAAAACTTAATTACAACGTAACATATACAATGAATAGATAATAATAATATTATACTAAAAAATCAATTTTGTAAAAGTAGAGAGTGAAATGTTAGTTAAAAAAAAATTGTGAGGATGTTTACTCGTCATATATAACACAAATGTGATATAAATTTTGCAATAAAAATATAATAAATATTAAAATAATGTTAATTATGCTTGTTGAAAAAAGATAATTTTGGCTAAATTATATTAATCTAAAATAATAATCAAAATAAGTACTAAAGAGTAAAATTGGGTTTTAGTTAAAATAATAAGGGTAAAAGTGGAAGAAAAGACAATAAGCTATAAGCTATAAGCTTTAATCTAATTGAAATAGCGTTTGAAAATAAGCTATAAGCTAGTCAAAATAAGCTATAAGCTCGTAACGAAAAGGTCGTTACCAAACAGGGCTTTTAGCTTATAAGCTATAAGCTAGCTTTTTGTGCTTACCAAACAGAGCCATATGTAACATTAAGCTAACAGTCTAACACCAATCACCCCCACTTGAGTTTTTTATTTTTATGTATTTTAAATAACCCACATGATTTCTTATAGCAAATAGGAATGCTTACCAAATAAAATTATATATATGTCACCTGGTGAATCCAATATTCGAACCAATAAACTTTTAATTAATTTGGTTTAGTTCAGTTTTTAGTGTTTTTTAAAAATGAAATCAAACCAAACTAATCGGTTTGATTTAGGTACTTTAATCGGCTTGCATTTATTTTTCCGATGTATTTAATCGGATTTGAATTGGTTCGGTTCTTAATCCGAACCATAAAAATCATTTTTTTTCGGTTTGAATTGATTTGAATCGTCGACATTTAATCAATTTTTTTTTATCCACTTACACTCTTACTATGTTCACAAAATGTGATCCTCTACCTTCTACTCACCGACTATATACCGGCCTCTGTGAGAGAATCCCGCGCAAGTGTACGTGTATCAATTTGATTGTGATGTGAACCTCTTATTTAGATATATTTTATTTTAAATATAAAAATAAAGAGGGTGAAGCTTAAGAACCGAAACTTTTCACGTTGGGGCGGCCGTTTGTGATTTTTCGTGAAGAGGAAATTCGCATTATTTAGCATTTCTCTTTTTTTTAATCTCCTCGAGATATTGAGACCCATTTAAATAGTTGTTCTCTTGCAATAAAGATTTTTCAATATGTATAGATTGAGTATCGTATAACCAAATAGTTAATGATCCAAGTATCTACCATTTAAATCACACGATATTAATAACATTTAGCCATTTTAACCATCAATAATTTTTATTTATTTTTGGTACAAAACCATCAATAAAATTACCATGGGTAGATTTGACCTTTCAACCTGTGATCATCCTTCTTTATCACCATTTTTGCCATTTGTACTATTTTTTTATTCTCTTCCTTTTTTTTTTTAATAATTAATCTCTTCCTTTTTAGTTGCCATACCATTGCAAGCATGTAATATATTTCTTGTCCTAAAATCATAAACATAAATATATTCAAAGACTTTAAAGTCATTGACCAAAGAAAAATGTCTTTAACATCAATTATGTGTTCAATATTTCTTTTTTAAATTACCATTAATTATCCCAACATTTTCCATTTGAATCATAATATTGTGCATGTGAACAAGTATGACAATAAAGTTAGGAAGCATTCTACTAATGGTGGTGTCTATGTTTGTTTTATTCACCCTCACCTATGGATCTGGTTAGCTATCACATCACAAGTTAATAAAAATTTCAACTATTAAAATATTAATGTTTCAAAAAAAAAAAACCTATTAAAATATTGATTTGAGAAATAATTATTTGGACATAATCTAAATAAAATATATTTGGGCATATTCACACAAATAAACCTATTTTTTATTTTTTTTATTTTAAATAATATGATTAAATTCTCCTTATTTAAAATTGTGTATATTTGTGTATATATTTGAATTTATGATGAGAATTTTTTTGATTACAGAATAATGATGAATTTTAGAGTAGAGTAATTTGGAAGTGTAAAACACAAATCTCTAATATGTAAGGGTGAGAAAATGGATCAATTATATGCATATGCAATTTCATGGAAACCTTCTATATGATAAACCTTCTATATATGTGGAAACCTAGCTTCTTCTAACAAATGAATTATACATTATGATCTACCTATAAAGTCAAAACCGTGTATGTATTATGTACAAATGGATTTAAGAGTTATTCTTTCCATTTTTTAAATAAATCCATTGGAACTTTATTTTGTGAAGAAATCGTGTACAACTCATGCACTAGTAATTTGGAACGTGACTATGTTTTTAAGGGGGAAAAAATGAAAGAATCCGAAGATTAAAATTCATGGGTATATCAAGAATTAGTAAATTTATCGATCTATACGTCTATAATAATCTAGACTTTGTTGGTATTTCCCCTTTTTAGCTTATGGACACAATATTTTATTCTTTTGTACCAAAACAATAAATTATTCTTATCTTGTGCAGGATCAATCCAATAGTGGGTTAGGATTGTAGAAAATTTTGATAGAAATATTCTTATTTTAGCTTCAATAGAGTTTTATTTCTTTTTTCTTGCTTTTTTTTAATTAACATTGGAGAAAATAATTCCAATAATTTGGTATTCATCTACCAAATAAGTAGTCAAAAATTGTTCCTCACAAAAATTAAACTCAAGTTCACAAAATTGGATATTTTTGTAATATGTGAAGGGAGGATCAAAACATGAAAGTTGAGGTGTTGTTGCTAATGGACTGTCATCCACCGCCTCAACAGCAATGGTTCCTTTGGTGTATAAATCAAAATTTGTTTAAAAAAAGTTAATTTTATATTTTAAAAAGATGAAATACATATTGATCTTTACCTTGATCAGAGTCGACCAGATGGTAGTGCACGGTGGTTGTTGATGTCCAACAGCTCCAATATACCCGGAGGGGGGTTGTGTACCTGCAGGTGCTCCGACGCTCAAGTCAGTTGAGGAAGGAGTAAAGGTTTTCAATATAGGATAGTACGTACCTTTGACAAGTGAGAGGTGCTCTCTATATATAGCCCCAGCGCTTGGCCAAGGCCGTTGATGGGCAGTTAATGCCCATCAATGGCTGTCGGAAAACGGCTGAGGAGCCGTGATGAGCATTTAATGCTCATCATTCCGATGTCGAGCGTTACAGAACGCAGGGGAGATGATCGCTGTCCAACGGTCAAGTGGACCTGGGCCTTGCGCTTTGGGCCTTGCTCGACGGCCCAATAGTGGATGTCCTCAACGCGTTGGGCATTTAGGCCCAGTCCAGAACAGGAGCCCCCCAAGTCGTCATGCTCGGAGACGAGGATGGTGACTTTAGTTGGCCATGACTCCGGTACTTAATAAAGTTGGGTTTGGATCTTTAGCGTCGAGCAAAAAGGATGTCGACGAAGAGTCCCTTTGCTTGTAAAATGATGTCGACGATCTGCTCGCTTGGGAGGAACAAACTCGTCGAGTTTTGTCGAAGAGTAAAGTGTTTGGGAGATGCCGAGGAAATATTGTGCGGAATTGTCGCACATTTAATGCGATCCGTAAATAACGCCGAGGATTAAATACGACGAGATTTTCGATGCGATTTTTTCTGATGTCCGTCGAGATTTGCGAACAAGTGGATGGGACTTGGATGGACAAGCCGTTTCCTCTTCTTTCGCCACGTGTAAAGGCTATGGCGATAGCACTCAAGTGCTCTCCTGTAGGTTTGAATCTCGAGGAGGAGTTACAGCCGTCAGATCTTCGCGCCTTCTCATTTCTGTGATCAGTGCATTGGGACCGTTGGATCCTTTCGAATCGTGGCCCTCAGATTGAAGCAGCGATCCAGATCTTGTTGGCGCCTATTTACTTCATGCGGGTGTGCTCGTAGGCGATTTCCTATATATAGGAAGTGGAGGGATTTTTTCAAACATTTATGTTTTTCCCTTTATCACTCTCTCAGTTTCTCTCAACTTCTCCAACTTTTCAAGTTCCTGTTCTCAAACTTTTTTCATTTTTCCAACTCCCTTTTGCCTTCAAACTTTCGGATTTCAAAGCTTCCTGTGGGATTTCATCATCAGATACTTTATCATTTACAAGTAAGTGTTTACATTTGTTCTGTTTTGATGTTTGTAAATTTTGCAAATTTATCTCAAGCTTTCCCTTTGTATCTTTCTTCGTTTTGCTTTGCTGTTTTACTCCATGATTTGGAGGCTTTAGTGGTGATTAGCGCCTATTTCTCCCGCAAAACAGAACCAAAACGTAGTTTAGTTGATATTAGGCCTTTGTTTGAGTTCACTAGCGATTTTCACTTTGTGAACTCACTTTGGCTCTCTGGTTTTTATGTTTTTAGGCCGAGCATTCATATGAATGCGCGAGCATTCATGTGGATATGCAGAGCATTCTTTCCCTTGGGAAGGAGATGTTCGTCGACCATTTGTGTACGCGAGGACACGAGTATTCCGTGCATTCTCCTCTTTAGGAGGATTAGGTAGTTGTCGAGCACGTGAATTCGTATGGATTTTCGATATCCTCGCCCTTTCACTTGATTTGGCGGTGGAAGGGTGGATTTGATGTTTAAATGTCGAATTCATCTTTCTCCTCTGCTTTTTCAGGTGCAATGACAGAAGAACAAGCTATTGCCTCGACCTCGAACGTAGACGGGGACGATTACGCCTGGGTGGCTGACGAGCCGAGGAACACCGTCTCAAGGTTTTCCCTGAACGGCGGGGAAGGGATATTTCGGACAATTCAGCGTTCCCCGGCAACTGATTGGAAGTTATGCATACCGAATACCAGTCGCCGTATCTGCAGCAAATTTCAATGGGGATCTTTCCCCATGTATCAAATTGCGTTCGAGCAAATGGGTTATAGGCTTCCTTTCAGCGACTTCGAAGTCGCGGTTTTCCGATATCTACATCTTACTCCTTCCCAACTACATCCGAATTCTCTGGCCTTCATACGGACTTTTGAGATGACAGCGGCGTACTTAGGGTTCATGCCGACCATTCCCCTATTTTTTCATGCTTTCCACCTGCAACGGTCGAAGCCCAAGGGTGACGCTGCGAACAAATTTGGATGGGTTTCGTTGAAGCAGAGCACCAAGCTCTTCGAGATATTTTTGGAATCCGTTCGGGGGTTCAAGGACTACTACTTCTTCGTCAAGCCCCTGAATTCTATCTCTTGGCAGAGCGTTATCTACCGGGGACCGGCCAAGGATGCCACTGGGGCTCCGTTAGTGGGTCCGGATGGTCGACAGATTTTGGAAGATTATAGTCACTTTCCCTTGTCGTGGAGGAAGAGTCATTACATGAAACCGGCCAGCGATTTTGTGTATTCTGCAGAGGAATTATCCGTCGAGGAACTGTCCAACTACGAGCAAATGAAGGCCTTCGTTGACAGCTTTCCTCGTAAATATTATGAAGATGAGGAGGGAAATCCTGTCGTGGACGACGCGGGTTTTCCGTTGACGAAGAAGGCCTTCATTGATACGAAGAGGTTGCTCGCCTGTAAAAGCGAGGCAGAGATGGAATCGTGTTTCCGTACGCATGTTATTCTTTATTTATGTCCTCGTTTACATTTTGTTTTAGTTTTCTCTTAAGTTTACTGACTCTGTTTATTTTTGCAGAGGAAATGTCGACCATTGCAGCGAAGCTTCGGAAATCCAAGGCTGCCAAGGAGAAGAGGCAAGCTGCGGTGCTTGGGGCCTCCTCGGTTGCTGCTCCTTCCCCCGGGGGGGATAATATTGACAATGCTCGGGCAAATGCCGCAGTCGTCGATATGGATGACGTGGCAGTTCATGGCGAGACCCAACCTCGTCCTGCAAAGGTGGCAAGGGTGGATCTAACAAATACGACAGCCACCGGTCGAGCAACCCCTTCCTCGCCGAGATTTGTGCTCCCGCCGGCCATTGGTAGCCCGGATCTGGTCAGGAAGTCCCCTGTGGCTCTTTCTGATGCAGAGCAGGCAATTATGAATGACATGGGTCCTGAGGCCCTAAAGAACGAGCTTGCGGACGCCATGGTTGCTGCGTTCAAGTTAATGGAGATTTCGAGCTTCCTGAATGGTCGGGAATGCAAGTACTTGGCGGAAAGGGATAGTGCCAAGGAGGAAGCTGCTCTTCTTCGACAGTCACTGGAGCAGGCCAAGGTCAACCACGCTGCTTATAAGGATAGGTACAAGCTTCAGGCGGACTTAATGACCCAGCTAACTGAAAAGGAGAAAGAAGCTGCCCGACCGGCCGAAGAGAAGACAGAGCTTGAGGGGAGGATCAGAGACCTGATGTCGGAGAAGGAGACCTTGGAGGGGAAGTTGAAAGACTTGGAGAGCAGGCCTTGCTCGAGCGGCACTGCCCCAGACGCTGACGAGCTTGTGATCGACCCAAATGGTGAATACAAGGGGTTCACTCGAGCAGCTCTGGTCTCCAGGATCTTTGAGCTTGAAGGGAAGGAGTTGGACGTTGCAAAGTCGAGCTTCGACAATGCTGTCGCCCAGCTATTGGTCCTCAACCCTGGGGTGGATCTTGTTGTGGAGGGCGCATCCGAGCTGAAGGAAGTCCTTGACGGCGTCATCGTCTCCCCTCCCCGGATGAAGAAGACTAATTTTAATTTGTTTTTGTAACTATATGCCGGCGTTATGCTGGTCTGGCTTTTTGATTTATTTGGCGCTTGCTCGCCTTTTATGTACTATATTCAGACATCTTGGCCTTCTGGTCGTTTATCTATAACTCCTTTTGCAATTTGTGTTCATTTATAATTTCTGCACGTTTATTGCTTGTTTGTGGAGTGTTATATTTTAACTTATCAATATTTGTGATTATTTCCCTGCGAATTCGACCATTAGAGTATGCGAGGATACTTTCTAAAATGGTGCTCGTTTCTAACTTAGGGTTTTAACGGTATTTTCAGACGTTCTATTCGTTAGGTATATTACCTTTTACGCTAGTGCTCGTCTAATAATTACGGTTGCTTCTTGATGTCGCGGATCATAAGCACCGTTCCCGAGCAGTTTGGGGAACTGCCCGAGTGTTTGGCTGGCTCCCAAACCGGAGTCGAGGAAAACTCCTTCGTTTGAAATTGTTCCTCGCAGCATTGAGCATTCCATCGCGAGCTGGGTGCTCTGCCGGGCTTGTACTGAGCGACGGTGGGGCTCGCATGGAGTATTCCCCCATCGAGCATGGGCGTTAGCATCTAAAGCTAACGTCGAGCTTTAAGGATTTTAAGATTCTTGCCCGTACCTAGGCATTCCTCCGTTGTATAGGCGCGTCTCCTCGGTGGGATTTGCAGCCTTCGCTGAAGAGCATGTCGAATTACGCTATTTTCAACTGTAGTATTGTTTTAGCTTCTCGGCGTTCCATGTGCGAGGAATTTCTTTGCCATAGAGATCTTCGAGGTGGTATGCTCCGTTTTCTGTTTTTGCTCGGACTCGATATGGTCCTTCCCAATTGGCTGCGAGCTTCCCTTCTCGTGCATCCTTTTGGTTTCTCCTTAGTACCAAGCTACCTACCTCGAACTCTCTTTTGATGACCCTTTTATCGTGCCGAGCAGCTATTTTCTGTTTGAGGGTAGCTTCTCGAAGAGAAGCCCCTGTTCTTAGTTCCTCGACAAGATCTAGTTCTTCTCTTAACAACTCGTCGTTTATATCCTCCTCGAGAGGATATTCGATCCTCGAGGATGGTTCTCCTATTTCCACGGGAATTACTGCCTCTGTTCCGTACGTTAATCGGAAGGGCGTTTCCCCGGTTGTGGAATGAGGAGTAGTTCTGTAAGACCACAGGACGTTGTGCAGTTCCTCGGTCCAATTTCCTTTAGATGCGCCCATCCTTCGTCTTAATCCTCGTAATAACACGCGGTTGGCTGCTTCAGCTTGCTCGTTGGTTTGAGGATGCTCGACTGACGTGAAGTGTTGAGTGGTGCCTATTGCGGCGAGGAATTCTTGGAACTTTTTGTTCGTGAACTGCGTTCCGTTGTCCGTTACCACCACTTGAGGGATTCCGAATCTTGCGAGGACGTCTCTTTTGAAGAAACGTAGTATGTTGGACGCGCTGATTTTTGCGAGGGGTTATGCTTCAATCCACTTGGTGAAATAGTCCACGGCCACTATGAGGTATTTGACTTGCCTCGCAGCTGTTGGAAAGGGGCCGAGGATGTCCATTCCCCACCAGGCAAACGGCCACGGGGAGATCAGCGTTTTCAGCTCGTTAGCTGGTGCGAGGTGCATATCCCCGTGTCTTTGGCACTTGTCACATTTAAGGACGTGGTCTCTGGCGTCGTTTTGCATCGTCGGCCAGTAGTACCCTGCCCTTAGTGCCTTTCTTGCCAAAGATCGTCCACCAATATGTTGCCCATTGATCCCTTCGTGGATTTCTTGCAAGATGAACTCTACGCGCGCTTCCTCCACACACTTGAGCAATGGGATTGAGAATCCTCTTCGATATAACTTATCGTCGAGCAGGACGTATGGGCATGCTCTCTTCCGGATTTTCGTCGCTTCTTTGGCATCTGCGGGCAGTGTGTTCGACTTCAGGAAATTGTATACTGGGGACATCCAGCTCTGTTCGTCGACAGCACAAATGTGCATGACTTCTGCTGTTATTTCGATGCTCGGTTTCGTTAATGTTTCCTGAATGAGGGATTGATTGCCCGCTTTTTTGCGCCTGGTGCTCGCAAGTTTTGAAAGGACATCTGCTCGTGCATTATGTTCTCGAGGAACATGTTTCACCTCCGTTTCCTTAAACTTTGTGAGTTTTGCCCTGATGAGGTTCAGATATTCGAGGAGTCGTTCCTCTTTTGTCTGGTATTCCCCTGATACTTGAGATGCCACTAGCTGCGAATCCGTGAATATTCTGATTTCCTCGGCTCCCATATCCTCGGCTAATCTCAACCCTGCTAGGAAAGCTTCGTATTCGGCTTGGTTATTCGTCGTTGGAAAAGAAAGTCCGAGGGATACTTCTATTAGGACCCCGTCCCCGTTTTCGAGTATGATGCCCGCCCCACTTCCCTGTGAGTTCGAGGATCCGTCGACGAAGATGGTCCATTTATTCTTTTCGAATGTGGTCGACGTTGTCATTTCGGCGACGAAATCAGCAAGTACTTGGGCTTTCAAAGCCTTTATACTCTCGAAGCTGATGTCGAATTCCGCGAGTTCCAAGGACCATTTCAACATTCGTCCGACCATATCTGGTCGTGCCAGCAATTGCTTTACGGGTTGGTCTGTTTGGATGATGATGGAATGGGTGAGGAAATAGTATCAAAGTTTCCTCGCAGCCATTATTATTGCTAGAGCAATTTTTTCTATTTGCAAGTATCGGAGTTCGGGTCCTTGTAGCGCTCTGCTTACAAAATAAACAGGCTTTTGCCCTTGCTCGGTTTCTCTTATGAGAACGGCGCTCATGGCCTCTGATGCTACTGCAAGGTAAAGATAGAGTTTTTCGTCCTCGACTGGTCGTGTTAACACCGGAGGTTCGGACAGTGCTCGTTTTAGGTGTTGTAATGCTCCTTCGCATTCTTCAGTCCATTCGAAATTTGTTTCTTTTCTGAGGAGTTTAAAGAGGGGCAGAGCATGTTGAGCAGATTTGGCGACGAATCTGGCCATCGAGGTTAACATGCCATTCAACGTTTGTATGGATTTCTTCGATTTTGGAGTTGGATAATCAAAGAAAGCTCTGCATTTGTCGGGGTTGGCTTCTATTCCTCGTTCAGTTAAATAAAATCCGAGGAATTTTCCAGCCTTTACCCCAAACGTGCATTCTGGGTTGAACCTCATGTTAAACTTTCTTGCTTGGTCGAACACCCTTTTTAAGTGGATGGTATGATCGATTTCCTCCTCGGATTTAACGATCATGTCGTCCATGTAAACTTCGAGCATGTCTCCAATTTCATTGTGAAATACTTTGTTCATCATCCTTTGGTAGGTGGCACCTGCATTTTTGAGCCCGAAAGGCATTACATTATAATAGTAATTACCCGTTTCGGTCATAAAAGCTGTTTTCTTTTTATCGATTTCAGCCATTTTTATTTGATTATAACCAGAATATGCGTCCATGAATGATAGTAATTTAAACCCGGAGGAATTATCTACTAATTTATCTATGTTCGGCAAAGGATAAGCATCTTTAGGGCAAGCCCTATTAAGATCGGTATAATCAACACACATACGCCACTTTCCATTAGATTTTTTAACAAGTACAACATTAGAAAGCCAGGTTGTGTACTGGGCTTCAGCAATGAAATTGGCCTCTAGGAGGTCTTTTACAGCTTTTCGAGCAGCCTCCGCTTTTTCGGGAGACTGCTTCCTACGACGCTGTACTACAACACTAGCCCTAGGATCTATGGTCAACTGATGACAAGCGACCTCGGGGTCTATTCCGGGCATTTCAGCTGCACTCCAGGCGAACAGTTCAGCATTTTCTCTTAAGCAAGCTTTCAACTGCCTTTTTACCAAGTCGGGGAGATCAGCTCCAATCTTCACGCCTTTGGTTGGATCCTCGCCAAGGGGAACTAGCTCGAATTCTCCATCAGGGATGGGACGATAGTTTTCTTCGATCAAAAGGTCATCCTTGCCTGTCTTCTTTTCTTGTTTGCGCTCCTTCTTGGAGGTTCGAGCATCCAATTCAACTTCATCCTCGATGCTGATTGAGTTTACGCCGGGGAGCTTTGCTTCTGCTTTCTTCTTCTTCGGCGTAACCACAGAGTTGAGGTTTTTGGACGCAGCTTCAAAACATCGCCGAGCAGCTTCTATATCCCCGTTGATTGTGGCGACCTGCCCATCTTTGGTGTAATACTTCAGCTTCAGATGGATGGTCGAGGATACTGCAAACAGTTCAGCTAAAGTTGGTCGTCCAATGATGCAGTTGTACAGAGACGGGCAGTCGACGACCAAGAATTTGACCTTTATGGATTTCATGGCCTTGTTTTCGCCGAAGGTGACGATCAGGTCCACGTATCCCCAAGGTTTTGTCGTTGATCCATTGAACCCTTGAAGGTCAGATCCAACGTAAGGGACCAAATTTTCCTCGGTAAGCTGCAGCACTTTGAAGAGTCCTGAGTACATAATGTCACAGGAGCTTCCTTGGTCGACGAGGATTCTTCTTACGTCGAAGTTGGCCATTTTTGCTCTGACGAGCAATGGAATTTGAAAGTTCGGTGATCCTCCGGGGACCTCTTCCCTGTAGAATGCCAAAGGAACAGAGCTTTCTTTTACCTCCGTTATTTTTATTTCCTCGACAGGGGATGCTTTTTCTAACTCATCGAATTTTCTTTTGATGGATCCGATGGTTATGGGGTTAAACCCTCCTCCGGAGATGACTAGTGCTCCGGGAAAATTTTCCCAACTCCCGTCCAGATGCGCAGCAAGGTAATCAAGGGCTCCTTTCTCTTCGTCAGTTTGCAGAGGAAGAAAATCTCCAGGTCTTGAAATGGCGAGGGCCACCCCTCCGATCACTCTATTCTCGTCCTCGACATGTTGTTCCGGGCTTGCGGGATCAACTGCCAACTGATTTTGTCGAGGAGCATTATTGTTGGCAGCCCTTGGCTGCCCATCCACATACTGTCGTGCATATCCCTTTTGAATAAGGATTTCAATGGCGTCCTTTAGATGCACACAGTCATCAGTAACATGCCCGTAACTTTTGTGGAAACGACAAAACTTCTTCTTGTCCACGTTTGGTTTTGCGGTCAGTTGTTTTGGGAATCTGATCCCCGCGCTTTTGAATTCAGCATTCGATATTTCGGATAAGATCCTATCTCGAGGAGCGTTCAGGGGAGTGTGGTAGGTGAACTGACTTTTTGGAGGTTTAGCCTCGCGGACTTTTCCACCTTCTCTTTTCTTTTCGTCTCCTCGACGTTCTTCTCTCTGTGAGGAAGGTCCACCGACCTCGAAATTCTTAGGTCTCCTGACTTCGGTGGCCTTTTGTTTATCCTCGTACTTGATATATCGTTGAGCCAACTCAAAGAATGCGTCGAGGGTTTCTACTTCGAGGATCCCAACTGCTTCTTGAAACTTTGTTCCTTCGCGCAATCCTTCTTCGAGGAGATACAGCTTCATCTTGTCGGTCGCTTCGACCTCGACAGATACTTTGTTAAACCTCTCGATGTAATTCCGAAGAGATTCCTCGGGACCTTGGACGATTGCCTTTAAGCTGGCCACCGTTTTCGGATGTCGCTGAGAAGTTGTGAAGTGTGCTGTGAACATTCGACATAGTTCTTCCCAAGAGTCGATCGAGCCAGGAGGTAAATTCCTCCACCAGGTTGATGCTCCTCGAGTTAGAGACAGTGGAAATAACTTGCACTTAATTGATCCTCGGAGATTCCTGTAGTCGAGGGCGGTTTCTACGCTCTGGACATGCTCGTCGGGGTCAGTTGTCCCATCATACTTGTCCAGTGTTGGGGGCTTTTCCAGTCCTCGTGGGAGTGGAATGTCCATAATTCTTCTTGAGAGGGGTCCTCGGTGCCTCTCTTCTCCACTGCTCGGAGATTCCCCTCTTGGGGAATGTCGGGCATTGCCTCCACGAGCAGCTGCTTCACCGCTCCTCGGTGGTGATCTGTTATTTCTCCGAGGTGGGGAACGTCTGTTCCTTGGTGGGGAAACATGTTTGTTTCTTCGTGGAGGAGAGTGATTCTGCTTCCGAGGAATGTCTCTGGGAGGACTTATTGGTCTCTCCTCATTTCGTCGAGGTGCAGGCCTCGGGGACCTAGACCTCGATCGTGAGCGATTGTTCACAGGGGTTGGCGATCTCTGTCGACGAGTACTCCGCGATACCCTTGAAGCAGCACGCGATTCTTCGACTGCCCGGAGTCGCCTATTCTGCTCGCGGATCAACTCGTTTTGTCCACGCATGTTGTTTGCTTGCTCGCGAAGTATCTCCCCCTGCCTGTTGATAGTGTTGACCAATGCAGCCATCACCACCTCCATGGGTGCTCCTTGTGGAACTGGTGGAACCACCAGTGGATCTGGTTGTGGAGGTTGCGGCGGCGGAACATCATGCGGAGTTACTTGTGCGTGCGCAGCGCTACCTTCCGGCGTGACAGAGGCTTCCTGGCCATCAAATTGGTTGTGGTGATTCGGAGGATTTGGGTGATTTTCTCCTACAAATTCATGGTTTGCATGGTTTGCACCAGCCATTTGGTCAAGAAATGGGTTTTTTGTTGTAAGTTTAGTTTTGGTCTAGTTCTAGGAAAAGACGGGGGAAACTTTACTCCCCACAGACGGCGCCACTGATCTTTACCTTGATCAGAGTCGACCAGATGGTGGTGCACGGTGGTTGTTGATGTCCAACAGCTCCAATATACCCGAAGGGGGGTTGTGTACCTGCAGGTGCTCCGACGCTCAAGTCAGTTGAGGAAGGAGTAAAGGTTTTCAATATAGGATAGTACGTACCTTTGACAAGTGAGAGGTGCTCTCTATATATAGCCCCAGCGCTTGGCCAAGGCCGTTGATGGGCAGTTAATGCCCATCAATGGCTGTCGGAAAACGGCTGAGGAGCCGTGATGAGCATTTAATGCTCATCATTCCGATGTCGAGCGTTACAGAACGCAGGGGAGATGATCGCTGTCCAACGGTCAAGTGGACCTGGGCCTTGCGCTTTGGGCCTTGCTCGACGGCCCAATAGTGGATGTCTTCAACGCGTTGGGCATTTAGGCCCAGTCCAGAACACATATGTTTTAAGACCATTTTATTATTATAAAAAAAAAAGACCATTTTATTATATTAAACTTCTTAACTAGTATCTGGAACACTAGTTAAAAATTTTCTTAAAAGATATAGAGGGAAATTTTGGATATGTTTTTAGTCTTTTTTTTTTATAAGAAAATTACAAATTTAAATATATTTATTTTTTAAACAAGTTTTCAATCATCTAAAATATTTGTCATTGATTTAGACCAATTCAGCTATGCCCTTGGACACATATGAGATCCATTGAAGTGATTTTTATTATTTAAGGGTGAAATTATGTTATGTCAAACTAAATTTTATTAGATTTAAGTTTGAATTTATAAAAAAAATGTAATGACAAACTAAAATTTTAACTAACAAAGGTATTTGACAAACTAAAAAGGTTTTTTAAGATGGTATTTCGGTCGAATTAATTAGGACAAATTTCCCATGTAAATTAGACGAAATGATGAGTTTGAATGGCATTCAGGCGGACATGTATGCATCTGAAAAAGGCGTGTCACAAATTGATTTGTCTGTGCCAAATACATTTTGGACGGATTTCAAACTGTTTTCGTACAATGTGAAATTTAAGTTTGTCCCATGTGTGTACTAAACTTCCAACGGATTTCGGACGGACTTGAATAAATTCTCCTACAATATAATTCGTGTGACTCTTCATTAAAATTAACTATTAAAAGTGCAAAAAAATAACAATATTAAAAATGCCAGTAATCAATCCTACAATTAAGAGTGAATAAAATCTCTAATCAGAATTTTAAAAATTTTATTTTTATTTGTTATATTTAATTTTAAAGAAAAGTTATATTGATTACAAGAGTTGAGTGTCACGTTAATAAATGATATCTCATTGACATTAATATGAAGAAATTTTTTCTGTAAAATAAAATAAAATATGAAGACAATTTTGGAGGACCTAAATTGTAAAGAATGAGGAAAAATGAGGAATCAAAATTGCTAAAGAAAAGTAAAGGATCAAATTCACAAATTGCAATTTAAGACTAATACCCCATTTAAATTAACTTATTTTTGAGCTGCAAAATAATTTATTCAAATAATTAAGTTCTTATGTCTTATTATAATTTTGTGAACGTAGTTTATGAAAAAACAGTTTAAAAAAAAATATAATTTTCGTTAGTAAAAACTTATAAGTTAACATAAAATTTTATTTATTTTCATAAACTTAAAAATAAGCTAATTGCAATTAATTTGTATATAATAATAATGTAAATTGCAATTAATCTGTATATAAAATCCCTCTTTAAATTTGTTGCTAATTTTCCATGATTTGCACAAATTATATTTTTTATTTTTTATACTAGTACTATTATGTAAATAAAACAAATAAGGAAAGACGAGTAAAAATTATGACCAAACAAACACACAGATTAGTTGGAGTTGGAGTAAAAACTCATTAATGAATAGTGTATAATTTTTACTCTCGTCTTTAGAAGCATTGAACCCTTACTTTATGCTCTAATCAATTCACGTCTTTTTCCTCTTTAATGAATAGTGTATAATTTTTATTTTTTATGCTAGTACTATTATGTAAATAAAACAAATAAGGAAATACGAGTAAAAATTATTTAAAGTTGGTGTTAGGTGTATATATAATGTTTCACGTCTTTCCTCATTAATGAATAGTGTAAAAATTCTACACATTATATATATTATGTCCTATGCATGTATATAAACCAAGCACAAAGCCATAGTTTTGTAGCTCAATATCTTTGTAACCTATGGCTTCATTTTTTTCAATTCTGCTACTGATCATTATACAATGTTTCCACCAAATTAGGGCTCAACAATTAGAGAACGCAAAATTAATCGTCAATGCTTCTAGTTCACCAGGGAAGCAAATCCCTGATACCTTTATGGGAGTTTTTTTTGAGGTTAGCTTAGTATGAAAAATTCAACTTTCATGAAAAAGATTGATTTTAAATTTTTTAATTTCTATATCTCATATGTTACCTTATAATTTTTTTTTTTCATTTTTGAAGTTTTTTTTGTTTTTTCATTTTTGAAGTATTTATCATAAAGTTTATCTATTTGTGAATTTAAGCATGTATTAATATAATTTTACCAATTAAATTCTTACTTACTTAATTATTATAGGAAATTAATCATGCTGGTGCTGGTGGATTATGGGCAGAGCTTGTGAGCAATAGAGGTCATAGAAACCTAAAATCTTAATTTTTACAACCTTTACTTCAATGTTATGAAGGTATTTGTTTTTTTGTTAAAGTCGGAATTTAATATTTCAGGTTTTGAAGCTGGGGGTGAAAATGATGCTTCAAATATCCATCCTTGGACTATAATCGGAGACAAATCATCGATACTCATATCGATTGATAGAACCTGATGCTTCAACCTTAACAAAAATGCATTGAAAATGGAGATACTTTGTAACAACTACTCATGTCTACCTGATGGTGTAGGCATCTCTAATCCTGGTTTTTGGGGCATGGTGAGCCATATCATATTCATGTCCTTCATTGTCTTTCTTTTTGGTTCCATCATAATAGATTAATAGTACCGAATCCTTAAAAAAATCTAGAATGAAACACGAGTGTCCTATATAATGTCACATTTTATTTTATGTATGTGTAGATAAAGAAATTTTTTTTTTTTGTGAACTAAGAGCATAATGATATCAAAGAGAATAGAAGACATCCCTATTAGGTTGGCACCCCTTGTACTCTCTAATCCTCTGTCAAGATAAAGAAAAATTAAAATTTAGTAGTTACTTGTAAAAACTTTTTTTTGACGCAAGCTATACTTCTAAAACTTAAAATAGTTTAAATTTAAATTTGATATATTGTAAATGTAAAATGTTTACATTATGTAAGGATTGGCCCGAAAAGGTGAAACTTTGAGATTTTGAAGTATGTTTCTTTAAAGGTTTTAGATTCGAATTCTTTCGGTACCGCTTTCTTTGTTGAGTTAGTTTATACATAGTAAAATTCTAACTTTAAATAGACCTCATCAATGAATAGTAAAGTTGATATCCCTCATATTAGTTGGTTCTTTGTGCTGGATACAAAGTCTTATAAAATAAATAAATTTACATTGTAAATAAATTAGAACTAATGAGATATGTGACTTTAAAATAGTTAGGATTTATTATGATGGGTTGAAACAATCTTTACACAAATAATGTATATAAATAGAATCTAATGTAAAATTTATTTTTAATTTTGTGCCTTCATATTTCAATCAAGATGCTTTAATGACAATTCATTCTCTATATGCAGAATATTGAGAAGGGGAGGAAATACAAAGTGATTTTTTATGTTCGTTCAGAAGAAAAAATAGTTCTAAAAGTTTCATTTGTTGGATCAGATGATCGTGTAAAGCTTGTTAGAAATAATATAAAACCATTGATGTAGCCTTTCCTAACAGCTTAAGCTTTTGGGACAATCGGTTATTTGACATGGTATCAGAGCCTCTATGACTAAGTGGTCTAGAGTTCGATCCCCGCTCCCCTCACTTTTTAATTAAAAGTGGAATTTAAGCATATGGTAGGTGGCCAATGCATTATCCACGCTTCAAGCCCAAATGGGCTCTTGCGTGAGGGAGCGTGTTAGAAATAATATAAAACCATTGATGTAGCCTTTCCTAAAAGCTTAAACTTTTGGGATAATCGGTTATTTGACAAAGCTAGCTTCAACCGACATCATCTTGTAGTGACTCTCAACACACAGATTAAATTTCCCTTTTTTTATATATATATAATTTATTTATTATTGGGTTATATTGAATACAAAATAATACCAAAGTTTGATCTATATGTTGCAGGGGTATTGATGGAAAATCATCAACATGGAAAAGGATAGAGCATGTGTTTGAAGCCAATGCAACTAATCACAATTCAAGTCTTCAAATAACAACAACCGGAAAAGGTGTATTATGGTTAGACCAAATATGAGCTATGCCTTTAGACACATATAAGGTATAAGGTATGTTGATGTGATTTTTATTATGTCAAACTAAAATTTATTATTGTACAATTTTTTTTATTACAGTTAAGTTTGAATTGATAAAAAAAAATTGACAAACTAAAATATTAATTGAAAAAGGTTTGTTAGTATATATTTTTTTTGACAATAAATTTATTAATATACTTATTAAATGTATAATTCTTTATTTTCATGGAACAGGGACATGGTTTCCGTACAGATCTTTTTCAAATGGTGGCAGACTTGAAACCAAAAATACTAAGATTTCCCGGTATGTATAAAATTTAATTTCTGTATTTTATTACATTCCATATCTTAGCAAAAATGGCAAAGAAAGATGCTCTCTATGATCCCATTCATTATTATTGTAATTTGTTACAATTTTTAATTTTTTGTTTTATTGTATTGTAATAGGTGGTTGCTTTGTTGAAGGAAATATCTCAAAAAATGCATTTAGATGGAAAGAGACAGTTGGATCATGGGAGAACAGACCTGGTCACTTTGGTGATGTTTGGGGTTATTGGACTGATGATGGATTTGGTTTCTTTGAGGGTCTCCAAGTAAGTCTATCTTTTTGTTGGTTATCACATGTATTTTTTTTTTTTGGATATATATATATATATTTTAATTTTTTGTGGATATGCATTTTTTTTTATTTTTTTGAACGGCAAATAAAGGTTAACATATGTATTATAAATATATTGTGTTGTAACTTGTAACTTATTAATTATCAAATGAACATTTTTATCCACAAACATAAACATGATTAATCTTAATTTTTAATTGAGTAAATCTACATGTAGATGAATCTTAGTTACAAGAGTTTGACTTAATAAAATGAACATAATGAATTAATAACTAATAATGAATCTTGTTTATATTGTAACACTTTTTTTTTCTTGAGTAGCTAGCAGAGGACCTTAATGCATTGCCAATATGGGTTTTTTATAATGGTATTCTTCTTGTCCTACATAGCCTCGTTTTTCATAGTATTATTTTTGGGTACACTTATGAGTATACTATACATGTCTTGTTTTTCTAATAACATGTCTTATTTTAGGTATCAGCCATAATGAACATGTTAATATCTCTGACATTTCACCACTTGTGCAAGTAAGACATTCGTTTCCTAGCTTAATAATTTTTATTTTTTTTAAAAGTCAAACTTTTAATGATTAATTACTATAATTTCCAATTTTAATTAATTAATTAATTGTGTATATGTAGGATGCCCTTGATGGTATTGAATTTGCAAGAGGAAGTCCTACTTCAAAGTGGGGTTCCATTAGAGCTTCTATGGGACATCCTAAGCCTTTTGACTTAAGATATGTTGCTGTTGGAAATGAAGATTGTGAAAGATATCTCAAACCTATCTATGAAGGCATGGCTTTTTTATTTGTATTAAACATATATGCAAAATAATAATAATTTTTTTTCAAATAGTTTAGCGACTTAAAATTTCACTTTTTTAAGATGAAATAATGGAAGTACCGGAGTTCGAACCTTCATCCCTGCATTTTACATGCAATGTCCCAATCAAGTGAGCTATGCTCATGGGACAAAATAATAATAATTTATTCTAGTATATTAATACTTTGTCAGTAATCTTTATAAGTTGGACACTTTTGATATATATATATATTAAGAAAAAATAGTACTAACTAATGTGTATATTTTTTATACAAATATTATTATTAAACTGTCAGTTTTGATCTATAAATGTATTTTTCTAGCCAAATTCTATGTAGTTGTATTTAGAGAAACTTTTTTCAACATAATATATCTATGTTAATCAATGAAAATTTGATTCACCACACTCTACACGACACTAATAATAATTTTAAAAAAATAATAGTGATCGAAGATATTCAATATCCAGTATCAAACATCGAACACACTTTTAATTCGAAATGTCAATGGTATATAGCATAATATTTAGAACATGCCAATACTCATTGATTTAATTTTGCTCTTTATTTTTCTTTTTTCTAATTTGTATATATATTTTGGATTGACCAGAAAATTACCCTGTGTTCTATGATGCAATCAAACATGTCCAGATATCCAAATTATCTCAAACTGTGATGCTTCTGAGCACCCATTAAATCACTCTGCTGATTTGTATGATTATCATGTAATATATATTATCCTAACTAACACAATTTCTTTCATTTTAATTATTACTTCATTTATTCTTATAATAATAATTTGATTTTCTTATGATCAGCAATATCCAAGATCTGCCATTGATATGTTTCACAAGCTACCTCAAGTGTTTGATCATGCCTCAAGGATTGGTCCAAAGGTTAGAAGATCCTCATCAAACATTATTTATCTTATTGCTTACATTCATATAAAAAACAATGGTTATTATCACTCTACTATTTTTTGGTGCACCATAAGAATTTACTAAAATTCCCTCGTCCACTACTTATAAATCAAGCACTAATTAGACTCAAATTTTTAATAAATTTTATTAGAGAACGAATTGTTTAAAAGAATTCGTGCTCGAATCCTGACTGAAATAATTCTTTATCAAACTTAATATACTTAGATTCCAGCTGAATTTTAGATGATCAAACTCGTTTTCCCCTTAAAATCACAGGGAAAAACACTTTTATATCTCACTATGAAAAGTTAAATTTATAACATAAGTGGTGAATAGTGATATGATTCATTCAAAGCTATTTAAATATGTTTCAGGCCTTTGTGAGTGAATATGCATTGATTGGAGAAGAGGCTAGATATGGAACCTTATTGGCAGCTGTGGCAGAAGCAGGGTTCTTGATTGGATTAGAAAAGAACAGGTTTAGCCAAACTAATTAAACTTCTTAACAACTTCTCATATCTCTATCTTTATATTTCTACTAATGACATGTAAAAGAATTTCACACATCTGTTTTCCGTTATTTTTTTCTTAGAATTGTGCAATTTTGCACGATATATTTACCAATATGATATAATAGATACACTATTAGATATTTAATGAATACGCGCAAGCTCTCAAATGTGTTCACTTCTTTACAACTTACCTTAACATATTTCTTTTTTGATGCAGCGATGTTGTGAGCATGGTTACCTATGCTCCACTGTTTGTGAATGTGAATGACAGAGCGTAAGAATTTTTTTTAAGAGAAGATTTTATTAATAAATATAGAATAATTATATATGAACGAAAGACAAACGGCCAAACATTATGTTTCGAAACGATTAACATAGATTTTGCACTATGTTTCGAAACTATAATACTACTTATCAAACATTATTTGATTTTTAATGGCAATTAGGTGGAATCCAGATGCAATTGTATTTGATTCTCACCAAGTTTATGGAACTCCAAGCTATTGGGTGATTAAATTGTTTAAGGAATCAAGTGGGGCTACATTGCTAAATTCAAATCTTCAAACTAGTTCTCCGATATTACTTGCTGCATCTGCAATTTCATGGAAAAATTCTGTAGATGGAAAATCAACTTTGAGAATAAAGGTAAAAGATTCTCTTTATGTTATACATTAATAATTTTTCTAAATTTAATTTTAAATATACTTCTACAAATTTTAAATAATATACTAGCATTTCTCATCTCAAAGGAACTAATGGCTTGTGCAGGTTGCAAACATGGAAAGTAAAATAGTTAAGATTGATATTTCGATTGAAGGGTTAGAACCAAATATGGTTATTTCCAAGTCAACAAAAATTGTGCTTACGTCATCCAATCCAATGGATGAGAATTCATTTTTAGAGCCAAATAAGGTGATTAATAAGCAAATTTTTCATTTGTTTTTAGAATTTCTTAGATGTGCAATACGTGTTAGTGTTAGAAAACTGATTTATGCATGTAGTTATGTTCAATTTTTTTATTTTTAAAATTATTTATTTTGTTAATTTGTAAGTGTCATGTCCGGCGTCTATAATTTTTGCGTTAGTATTTCATACTATGTTTATTATGTTTTTTTTTTTTAACATTCAGGTGGTACCAAAAGAAAGTACACTTGAGGCTGGCAAGATAATGAATTTAGAAATTAATCCACATTCGGTTACGATGTTCGACTTTCTAATGTAATAGTACTAGGCTGTTACCCGTGGATTAAACTTAAAATTTAATTTTTATGATAACAATGATGTTAAATTATGATGCATTGTAGAAAATATTTCTATGTAATACCCTACATATGTATTATGTGGAAGTTGCTTTGTAGACACTCCTTAATCCCTTTTTTCCACTATAAAGTACTTGCTTCTAAAACCTTACATTGTGTTCATAACAATTTTGCACTTTCTTGTTTTTTTGTGGCATAATTTTATGAGTGACACAAAGTTGTGAGTACAAAGTAAGAAATTGATAAACATTTTTTACAATTAGTAGTTATTTTTCCAATTAATGCATCAAGTATTTTATTTTTTAACTTCAGAATCTAATTGAGTAAAAAATAAACACATTTTGATTGCTAGCTCCAAGTAAATTTCAACACTGAATACACCAAATACTATTTTAAGTATAACTGTTTACACTGATTTTTGGTAAACAACCGCTAGTTTATTTACTGGTAAGATCAACTAGAAAATCTTGGGACATGTTTGTGCATTTATGGAGAGAAAACATTTAATGTTCATGATTTGAATTTTCTTGTTAAAAAGATTTAAATTGAAAGCATGTAAATGAAAATTGAAATGCAGTAAAGTACTTTGAATGAAAAGATTTGCAGAAAAACTAAAATGAATTTAAAAGACAAGTGCGAAATTCATTCGAATGAATGGATTTCTTAAAGTAAACAATGAATTAAAAGTTATTGGAATAAGAATTGCATTTAAATGTAAACATTCACAAATAAAGATTGGTTGACAGAATCATACATTTCCATGTCATTACTCATTTCGCTCGAACGCATGGGTACTCTGAGTTTTTGTAAGGATTTTTGTATGTGAAATTGTGACCCTTATTTTGACTACAAAATACATATATATAGACTTCTTAATTCAACTGCTCTATAACGGTTGTTGCTTGACCAAATGACGCGTGTCCTTGATTCTCATGCGCTGTCCTCAGCTTTGAACCGTTGCATCCGTTGCTAATCAGTCGAAATCGAAGTGAGTCAAGTTTGAAAATCATTCAGAAAGTACTTAGTCTTCTCGTGAAACTCCAAACTTCTTTTGATCCAGCCAGATTTCGATTTATATCAAAATCGAATCGAAAAGAAAAACTTTTGATAAAAGATTACATTAACCTTTTAAATATACATATTGATGACATGTATAATTTTGCCATTAACTTTTCTTTATTTCATATTTCGTTTCAAACAAAAATATGGAGTAACAATAACACCTAATCATTAATATTTTAAGTAAATTGCAATATAGAAATGATACAAAATAATCCATCAAAGTATAGGAATGACACAAAAGAACATTGTCATTTTATAAACCTTATTTGGGTATGATAATGTCTACCGATGAGTTACAATTTTGGATCTAACCATATCACAAATATTATGCAACAGACAAAAAGCACAAAGAAAAATAGGCAAATCTTGAAGCTTAACTTTTTATTAGTAGTCTCTTCTTTTTATTAGTAGTCATACCACGAGAGAAATTTTTGTGTGAGTCAACACCTAATCATTAATGATTAGGCACAATCAATCACATAATTACAAATCATTAATATATTAAAAAATTACAAGTTATTAATAAAACCAAATTTTTTAACAAAAAAATTAATAAAACCAAATCTCTATAAATAAGGAAAGAAGAAAAAAACACACATGTCCACTTTATAATTTATTTCCACATGCTCATTTTTTTTTCTTCATATTAAGCTCTTTTTTTTCTTTTTCTTTTATTTCTTTTTATCTTTACCACAGATATTCGGGGTCAATTGTAGCAGAATTTTTATTTATTTCTTTGTTCCAATTATTTTTATATATTATTATTTCTCTAATTTTTGGGTACTTTTTTTTTTTATAAGGCTGGGTATTTTTTTTGTTACTAATTCAAACCTTGTATTTATATTAATAAGCTAATTCAATTAACTTATAGTTTTTATATATATATACATATATATATATATATATGGGAGAGCGCGTGGATGGCGATTCTGCTACTGTTCATCTTCTTCAAGCTTCCTCGCTAGGTTTCCCCCGTTTTCCTTCTTCCTTCGATTTCGTCATCGATTATCATGCAGGCCTTCACGATTCCTTGGTCATGTCTTGATGCTGCTCCTAACCCTAAAATTCAGCCCAAATATTGTCCCAAGAACTCCAAAACTTTCGCCCAAGTCCTCTCCAATGTCTGCGATGTTCCAACATCCCAACTGCCACAACCTTGTGTGAAAGGGGATGATCTTGCCATCCCTATTCCAGAAGAAGAGTTTATATCCGGTATTGAAGCTTGTAAACACAACCTCCATGGCAGAATAATTTGGCCGAAGGGTGCTACGCCGTTAACGGTTGTTGATGTTAAGAAGAAGCTAACACCTCTTGGGAAAGATTTTTCACGATGGGGAATCATATCCCTAGGTAAGGGGTTTTATGAATTTTGCTTTTCCTCACTAGAAGATGTTAAGAGAGTGAGGTCTGTGGCATCTTGGAATTTAGACCCTGGTTTCCTTAGGTGTTTTGCTTGGTCAGGAGATTTCAACCCCAATCTTAAAAAAAAACACAACAGTTCAGGTATGGGTTAGATTGTATGGTTTGTCACAAGAGTATTGGAGACCCAAAATACTATTTGCAATTGCTATTAGTATAGGAACACCCATTTGTACTGATGCTATTGTTTCTAAACCCATGTTTGATCGTACTTTTGGTCAATATGCTAGGGTTTTAGTTGATATGGATTTGTCACAAACCCTAAGGTATAAGGTCCTTGTTGAAAGGAAAGGCTTTGCTTTCTTTGTTGAGTTAGACTATGAGAATTTGCCACAATTTTGTACACACTGTAATATGGTGGGTCACTATTTGGAGAATTGTAAGAAATTACATAATCATGAGCACAACTACAATGAAACAGTTCCTAAACAGAAAATAAAGCAAAAAAGTGAAGGAGTGAGGCAGTATGCTCAAACAAATGATGGTAGGGATAAGCAGAGTAAGGTCACCGAAGTGGTTGATATTGATGATTTAAATCACTCAAATAAAGGTAAAAAGTCTCAAGTTGATAAGGAGTTGACAGTTGAGAAGTCTCAAACAACGCCTCAGGTTCCTGTAAGTTTAATTTGTAACCTAAGAGGCGGGGTGAATTAGGTTTTGTGTAACTATTTGGTTGTTTTTAGAGATGTTATGGTAATTTATTTTTCTTGAAGGTTTGTGATGAACATATAAATAAAGTGTAGAAAAATAGAGTGCAGAGCAGAGAAGAAAGACACAAGAAAATTATAGTGGTTACCCTATTGGTACATCCACTCCCTTCACACCCTTGAAGGAATTCACTATGCTAGAATCTTTGTACAAGCCTTACACCAAGACCTATCCTACAATCTTTCTAACATACACAAGATAGTACCCCACTATCTTTAACCACAAGAATCTTCACCAAACCCTATGATGAAATTCTTATACAACACAAGATAGCACCCCACTATCTTTAACAACAATTCTCAACAAAACTATGATGAGAATTTACAAACAAGTGTTGAAGAAAATACAATAATGTATGGTTGTTATCAAATCAATATCACTTTAATAATATATGTAACTTAGTGCTCAGAAACCTTTTTGGATATGAAAATATAATCAAGGTTTCACAAGATATATGTATGAAAGTTTATGAGAAAAAAGTGATATTGTTTTACTTAGAAATATTGATAATGCGAAAGTTGTTATTAATTCTAATGATCACAAATATATTTATAGAGACTTTAGAAAATGTCCATGAAGCAAGACAACCCTTCAAAAAATCTTATAATAAAAAGTTATGTATTTAAAATCACAATGTAAAAGAAAATTCTGCATTCTGTCAAGGATATATTAAATCATTTGCTACGCATGGTCCGATTTAAAAGGGTCGTTTTCAAAATTCAAACGTTACACTGTTTTGGAATTACAAACAGCAATAGATCCTTTTAAATCGGTTAAACGACCAAACCGATTTAAATTGTACTGACAGCTATTTTTCAAAAATAAGTTTTTTATAATTTTTAAAAGCTTGCTTCGTATGGACTTTTATATTTAACTTAGAAACTTATTTGTAATTAATTTTAAAATAATTTCTGAGCATTCTAAGTTGTATAATTATTAAAAGTAATAGATCAAAGATAAGGACCATACTTACAATTTTTTGAAGAATACCATACTTACAATTAATTTAATAAAAAGCCTAAAGTCTTGGTCTTCATCTTGATTTTTTGTCTTGAGCATCTATAAGCTTTCTTCTTTTGTGATGTGAGTTTGTTATCATCAAAATCCAACCAAGTTCAAGAAGGAAATCTTCTTCACAACCTAGAAGCTAGTAAGGAATTAAAGGTATCCCAAAATAGATTCATGGTGCTAAATGATGAAGAAAATGACAGTGTAGACAATGAAGGCCAATGTATTGTCAATGATAGTAATGGTAACACACAAATCTCTGAATTTGTTGAGGCCACTCAATTTCAACTTGAAGAGAATATTGATGTTGGGGTGGAGACGGATACACAACATGAACAAATTTTTGTTGCAGCTAAAGAGTTGGATATTCAAGTTACTCATGAAAGGGTGCAACATGATATGCTATTCCTTAAGGAATCTTGGAAAAACATTGCTGAGAATGAAGAGGGAGAGCAGAGTTTGTTAGAGGACTTGGAAAAGCAGCCAGCTCCTTCTGGTTTCCAATTAGTTACTCATAAAACAAGAAAAAAAACATCTGTTTCAAGGTCTCAAGCATCCAAGGGGATTTATGAAGGTGTGAAAAACACAAGAAGGGGGGGTTGAATTGTGTTTTGACAATTTAAAATTTCTTCTAGATTCACGAATCTATCAGAGTCTATTTTGCAGCGGAGGAATCAAAACAACAATCAGTAAAATAGAGAGAGTAAGGAAGAGATGAACACACAAATTTATACTGCTTCCCCTCACAAAACGAGAGTACTCCAGTCCCCTTGTACTTACAAGAGAGTTCACTATAATCACACAAGATTACACAATTGCTCAAGCACACAAGCAAGAGACTTCACAATGCTCAAGCACACAAGCAAGGAGACTTCCAAATGCTCAAGCACACAAGCAAGAGACTTCCAATTTGCTCAAGCACACAAGATAGAGACTTCCAATAGGCAAGAGACTTCCAATTTGCTCAAGCACTAAAGTGAGAGGCTAGCTTAAATTACACTTATTGACTAAACTCAATTACAAATATAATCAAAACTCAAAGTCTTGATTTTGGAATTCAAACAATTCAGAGTTGTAGTCTTGTGCAGATATCTTCTTTTAAGCTCTTGGTGAGAACCCTTCTTTGTGTAGTTGATAATAGCTTTTGTGTTCAACGAATTCTTCTATCTTTCTTTTCTTTTTCTGCACTGGTTCGTTCTCGACACTTTTTCTATTCAAAGAGGTCTTCAATTTATAGACAGTTTGAATAGAGACGTTTAAAATGTGACCGTTGAAAGTACAGCAATTTGCCTGGAAAGTTATCTTTGTCTTTTTCCCAAAATAGGCAAACAACTTTTGCTCCTTTGTTCCTCGAAGGTAGATGTTTGCACAGAAGAGGTAATATTTTACCGTTGTCTTCAACTCCCTTTTTGACTGATTTAGATGACATGGATTTGCCTTTGCATTGGTCATCTCGTCGTATCTTTAAGCATAACGGGAATATCTTGAGACATGGCCTTATCTGAGTTGTTGATATTAAGATCGTCGTAGCTTCTGAGTGCATACTGTATGGCTTCTGATAGGCTCTTCTGGCTTTTGAGAGTCTTTGTCCTCTGAAAGGTTGTAAAGCGCTTCTTGGTGAACTCAGACTTCTGAGTCATTCAGATGCTTATATTCTATTCTTGACTTTTCAGATTCTATCTTCTTTCTTTCTACACACTCAAGTAAATTATTAGTGTTCTCCATCTTAGCAATAATACTTTGTTATCATCAAACCTCATTAAGTTCATAGGGTTTGTTTGGAAAACCTTTCTTGTTCCAACAATTTATAGTACCAGATCAAATGCTGGTCATAATAAGTCTTCACAATGAAGTGCTTATTTTGGAATCTAAGAGGGTTAGCTAATTCTCCTACAAAATTAGCTCTTAAAAATTTAATTTTGAATGACAAGCCTGACATCATCCTTTTAGCTGAACCTTGGATGAATTTTGAAGCTCTTCCCAGCAGATGGTTACAGAGGCTAGGTTTTAAATTGTTTGCTTTTAATGTAAGGGTCAATTTGTCTCCTAACATTTGGTGTTTATGTAAATTATCTCTTGACCCGATTGTCGTTTCTTCTACGGATCAATTTGTTTCTTTTACTGTCATTGAACAAAATAAAACTGTTGGTTTAACTGTTGTGTATGCCTCTAACTGTTATATCAAAAGAAGAGAGTTGTGGTCTGGTCTTAGCTTGTTGAACAATCAATTTAATATCCCCTGGTGTTTTATTGGTGATTATAATGTCATTCTAGGAGCTCATGAATACAGAGGTAGGTTTTGTGGAGCGTTAAGAGCGATAGAGCTTGCCAGTCATCATAATTGGAGGAGCCTCTGGCTAGAGACCAATTCATCTTTAGTAGTTCATGCTTTTAAGTCGAACTCCTTAATTCCTTGGCCTCTTAGAAATAGGTGGTTCAATGTTTAATTGTTATTAAGGAACATGAATTTTTTTGTCACTAATATCTATAGGGAGGGTAATGAGTGTGCTGACAAATTAGCCAATATGGGTTTGAATCTTAATAAATTTACTTTTTGGAATGATATCCCCTTAGTTTTGGGTAATAAGTTTGCTAAAAACAAGTTAGGGATGCCTAACTATCGGTTAACATCTTGAGTTCAATTTGGTTTGCTAGAAATCAAGCGTGTTTTAATGATAGAATTATTCATTGGAAGAATGCTATCAATATGATTATTTCCAATGTGTCTTTGTCTGGCAACATTACTAACAAAACTTTTACTTCTAGCATGAATGAATTTTGCATCCTCAAGAAGTTCAAAATTAGTGTGCATCCTCCCAAAGAACCTAGAGTTACTGAAGTCTTATGGCAACCCCCTATTTATGGTTGGGTCAAATGTAATACGGATGGGGCTGCTACTAGTTCAGCTTCTTCCCGTGGAGGGATTTTCGTAACTATAGTGCAGATTTCGTTGGTTGCTTTGCTGAATGTATCTCTCCTTGTACTGCATTCTTTGCTGACCTTTCTAGAGCGATAGAGCTTGCCAGTCATCATAATTGGAGGAGCCTCTGGCTAGAGACCGATTCATCTTTAGTAGTTCATGGTTTTAATTCGAACTCCTTAATTCCTTGGCCTCTTAGAAATAGGTGGTTCAATGTTTAATTGTTGTTAAGGAACATGAATTTTTTTGTCACTCATATCTATAGGGAGGATAATGAGTGTGCTGACCAATTAGCCAATATGGGTTTGAATCTTAATAATTTTACTTTTTGGACCTAACTATCGGTTTACTTCCTTTTGAGGGTTTGGTTTGCACCCCCCGTCCCTTGTATTTCCTTTTTATTTATGAGATTCTCTGGTGGTGTTAGCTTCTAGCTACATCACTTTTTGTCTAATATATATATATTTGTATTTTACTAATTATAATACAAATTGAATTAGCTAGGGTTTCGGCTATAAAATACCTCATAATTTATACGATATAAGTTTGTTTATCAATTATCCACTATTTTTTCATTAAAGAAATTCATATATTTTTGAAACTCCCTAAGTTTTAAAAAATAGAGAAATAATAATGAACAAAAATAAGGAAAATTCTTTGGTACCCAAAAAATTTGTATTACTGGGCACCGCTATTCCATACAGAAATTCTTTAAAATATGAATTGTGTAAATATAAGTTAACCATTAATATTAAATTATGATATGACATTATCAATATTCAACAAGTATTTATTATCGACCTGTTCACATAAAAATGACTGAAATTGAGAAATTTTATAAAAATGAAATTTTCTTTTATTCTAACACAAGCAATTATAAAGAAAAAAATAATAATAAAGTGCACTTGATTTTTTCTTTTACGACAATAATAACACATTTTTAAAATTTTATTCTAAAGTCCCAAAAAAAATCTTTTTATTTTATTCTAATAGGAGCAATTGAAGAAAAAAAAAAGACTACTAATAAAGTGTATAACAGTACTTGTTTTGTTTTTTTTATTTTATAAGATACTTGTTTTGTTTCTTTTATTTTATTGATAACTCACATTTTTAATATTTTTTTTATCTTTCCTTATTTATAAAGATTTTGTTTTAATTACTCATCTATTAATTATTTGTACTTTTTTAATATATATATTTTTTTTGACTCAAAAACAACAATGTTCATTCATTCAAATTTATAGAAAATACATCAATCAGAATTATTACATATTCAATTTCGCTAAAAACTAATAAAAATAAATCTGCGAACAGGCTCACAGCATCTGAGTTAATAGGATAAAACGGCCTAATGTCTATGACAAAGCCTACAGTTCATGTGACAAAATTCAAGTGTCCGGAATAGCCATGCATCCGGATCTGCAACGTTGACGACGCTAAAGTCATTGAATCTGCACTGAATTTTGATTGAAGCAAACCTGCAAATCTGAACAAAAACAAACACCGTACTACGACGGGATAATCAAAACACCGCACTAAGACGGGATTAAAACAACACCAGATGAAACAATCTCAAAGAAAACTCGAATGAAATCTAAAAATCACTTAGATTAAACGGGAAGAAAATAAAATGCGGAGGAGTGATTTTAGGCCAAAAAAACGACCTAAAATCACCCCTCACTAATCAAAGAAGAAGAAGAAAACTTGAAGAAAAGAAAAAAATAGGGCCGGCGGTGAGAGAAATAAAATGTTACCGTACTTTTTTAATATATTAATAATTTGTAATTATGTAATTGGGTGTGCTTAATCATTAATGGTTAGATATGGACCCACACAAGAATTACTCGTCATACCATTGCAAGCATTTTTGGTATGTAAGAATATTTTTTTCCGAAAATCTTTAAATATATTCAATGTCTCTTTAATGTCATTACCAAAGAAAAACGTCTTTAACATCAATTATGTGTATAAATATATGTGTTCATTTCTTCTTTTAATTGCCATTATCCCAACATTTTTCATTTTGAATCATAATATTGTGCAAGTTGTGAACAAGTATAGCAATGAAGTTAGGAAGCATTCTACTAATGGTGGTGTCTATGTTTGTTTTATTCACCCTCACCTATGGATCTGGTTAGCTATCACACCACAATTTTAATACAATTTTCTTTTTACTATTAAAATAATATTAGTACTATGCTATAGGATTAGTAGTAATTTGGAAGAGATATACTTACTTATGCACACATTTAGGCACAAGCTTTAGGCACACACATACAAATCAAAAAAATTAAAAATAAAATAAAATTGTCACATCAATTAATATAATTTTAATCATTTTCTCTTTATTTTTATTTTTTTCTTTTGAGTGTGCTTAACACAAGTATGATTTGTGTTTGTGCCTGTTGAAGATTTTCCCAATTTCGAATTGATTTTATGATGATGAATATTTATTTGGACATAACTCAAAATAGAATATATTTGGGCATATTCACACAAATAAACCTAATTTTATGATGAGTAATTTTTTTTTGTACAAAAAGGATTAGTAGTAATTTTAAATTTTGTATATTTGTGTGAGTATGTTTATATATATTTTATTTGAGGTTGTGAATACGTAAGAGTTATTCAATAAGATTTCTAATTAATTTTGTGAATGATATACTATTGTAGATTTGAAGCCAGATAGGAAAATTAAGTATTGTGTCAGAGAAATTACAACTGAAGGAAGCTGTTTAGATGAAACACCATTTAAACGTGATTGTAGAGGAGAATTCATGGCGATGGGATCATGGACCATGGCTCAAAATTGTCAATGTCAACAACTTCTCGATAACCAGCGTAGTTGTTCATGTTGTATTAATTGTGGTGATGAGGAAGCTAAATTATTAAGCAAAGCCTTGCATCTAAAGGAAATTGATGATACACATAATAGATGTAGTAATTTATAATTAATAGTAGATTTTTTTTATTATAGAATAATGATGAATTTTAGAGTAGAGTGATTTGGAAGTGTTATAAACATACATCTCTTCTCTAATATGTAAGGGTGACAAAATGAATCAATTATATGCAATTTCATGAAACCTTCTATATCGTAAACCTTCTATATATATATGGAAACCTTCTAAAAAATGTAATGACAAACTAAAATATTAACTGACAAAGATTTATTTGACAAACTAAAAACGCCTTTTCAGTTGGTGGTTGGCTTAGGAATAGAGTTTGGACAAATTACCCATGCAATTTAGATGAAATGATGAGTTCTGACGGCATTTAGACGGACAAGAAATTGACATGTCCGTCCCAACTGTGAAATTTAAGTAATTAAGTTTGTCCCATGTGTGGAGTGTGGACTAAACTTCCAACGGTTTTTGGACGTACGGACTGAAATAAATATTTCTACCATTCGTGCGACTTTTCTTTAAAATCATTATATACACTAGCGGGTTGTGTCTAACTTACGTGTCGAAAGAGAGAGGTAATTAGTGAGGAAAGTAAATTGTGCAGTTACTATTGTGTTATTTTACGTAGAAGTTAAGAGCAATCTTGGAAAGTCATGTATCCTCTTTATCTATTAGTGAAGGGTAATTTTGTCATTATGAAAAGGTCACCCCAAACTCATCTATCCACTTTATATATATAGTATAGATAAAAGTAGTTAAGGGTATGTTTGTTTCATGGATGCAAAAATTAAACCCATGATTAGGTTTCCTAAGAACATAATAACTGGAACTTTATTCCAAGGAATTTTGCAAAAAAGTGTTTGGTTAAGAATTAAAACTCCCACGAACAGTTTTTATTTATTTTTTAAATTAAAAAAAATTCACACACATCGTGGGTTATGATGATGCTCAATTCCATTATATTATGCTAACTGCCATTATAACAGCTGAAAACAAAACATTCTAGTCTTTTTTCCTTAGGAATATCAAGTCATTTGCAACTGATAATATATCCATGTTGGAACAAAATATGTGTTTATACACACCTTTAAGTTTTGATGATAACAAAGTATTAAATGGACAATTGATGGTACTAATGTTTAAATTAAGTGCAGGAGAATTCAACGTTTAATCAAGAGCACACTTAATTTAAACTCTGATGAAACCAATGGAAGTCTGAATATTTAAGACTCTGAAAGAGTTCAGATGCTACAACGTGGTCAGAAGCTATACAAAGTTCAGAAGTTCAAAGTAGATCAGAACGTCTGAAAGCTGTTCAGGGACTCAGAGTAGTTCAGAAGCTCAAGGATGTTCAGAGGCCTACAAGAGTTCAGAAGTTGTCTAATAGTCATAAGTCATTCAGAGGATGAAGGCGTTCAGAATCTGAATTACTAAAGACTATCAGAGGCTAAACATTCAAAGACCAATCAGACTCCAAGCTATCAAAGGTTCATCAGAAGCAAAGGGAATTCCTAGTCATCAGAGGGCTACTTCAACTACAACTTATCAAGCCTGATGACTTGTTCTAAGGTCAACTAAAATGCAACGGTCACAAAGGATGTGATCCCTCTCTCTAGGAGCTAGTTGTACCTTATAACTGTACCATTGGACAGACAGCAAAGGTGAAGCTTCTCTGCAAAGGAAGACGTGACTTTACTCAACGGATCTTCATGTCTACAGCTGTCCAAGTTGCAATGGGAATTTCTCCAACGTCTCAATGTCTTTCTCAACTCATATAAATATGCCAAAGAAAGAATTGAAGACTAGCGCTCAACATTAGAAAAATCTCTCAAGAA
The DNA here is from genome assembly GCA_951799995.1 of Trifolium subterraneum. Lineage (NCBI taxonomy): Eukaryota > Viridiplantae > Streptophyta > Magnoliopsida > Fabales > Fabaceae > Trifolium > Trifolium subterraneum. The sequence continues at coordinate 9,273,664 of OX637466.1, read as the reverse complement.
AGTGAGCATTTGAATTGTAATAGATAATATCTCTCAAATGAAGTGAGCATAGAAACTAGCTTAGAGCCTCTGAAGTTATTATGTTTTGTAATAAGTTTTAAGCTCTTAAGTTAGTAGTAAGTCTTCTGCTTAGTGTAGAAGCAAGTAAGTCTTCTGCTTAGTGTAGAAGCAAGAAAGTCTTCTGCTTAGTGTAGAAGCACGTAAGTCTCAGTCTTAGTGATTAGAGCAGTGAAGTCTTAAGCTTGAGTGCTTGAGCAAGGAAGTCTCTGATCTTGTGTGATCAGAGCAAGGAAGTCTCTCTGTCTTGTGTGACTTAGAGCAGGAAGTCTCAAGCTTGTGTGCTTGAGCAAGGAAGTCTTAAGTTTGTGTGCTTAAGCAAGGAAGTCTCTATAAGTCTTGTGTGACTAAGAGCAGGAAGTCTTGAGCTTGTGTGCTTGAGCAACTATTGTAATCCGTGTGATTATAGTGGAACTCTCTTGGAAACAAGGGGACTGGAGTACTCTCAATTTGTGAGGGGAACCAGTATAAATTGTTGTGTGTTCTTCTCTCTCCCACTCTCTCATTTACTCCTTCATCATTTATAACGCCATAAGTTAATTGTGTGAATAATCCGTTGTGCTTTAAAGACTCTGAAAAGATTTAAACATCTCGGAAAGTTTTTAAATATCAAAAACATAATTCAACCCCCCTTCTTGTGTTTTCTCCACGCACCTTCAATCCAATCATACAATTTGTTTTGTCAACAGAAGAACCTTTATTTTTCTTAATTACTTACAACGTAGTATTCTTTTGCATTATATATTACATTAGAAAATCAAACATCATCGAATTCGGATTAATTTCGACATTGGCACCACCTGAAGGTAAAAAAAAAATTAAAAAATTAAAAAATTGAATACAACTACATGCATAAATCAGTTTTCTAAAACTGACACGTGTTGCACATCGAAGAAAATCTAGAAACAAATGAAAAAATTGCTTATTAATCACCTTATTTGGCTCTGAAAATGAATTCTCATCCATTGGATTATGATGTAAGCACTATTTTTGTTAACTTCGAAATAATCACATTTGGTTCCAACCCTTCAATAGAAATGTCAATCTTCACTGTTTTGCTTTCCATGTTTACAACCTGCACAACCATCAGTTCCTTTGAGATGAGAATGCTATTGAAAGCACTTGCAATTTTATTTTTTTTGAAATGGCTAAATTTGTATTAACAAAATAGTGAATTAGCATAAGGAATGCTAAGAGCACAAAGGTTACAGAGGAGAATAACTCACAAGAAAAACTAGCATGCTAAGCAAAAGCATAGGCTACAACCAGTAAAGCAATAAAAGCCAGACTAATATGTCAAAGCCAACCCAAAAAGCAAAAAACGAAAACCCATGCCCAGTGGTAGCACAAAAGCTAGACCAAAAACACAATGAGAGAGGAAATCGCACAGACCCAAAATTAGTAAGCCATACACATCTTCGGTTGAACACGCCATTCATATAGGAGGGGGTGATCTACCTTTGATTGCTTAACCACCACTTCCAAGATGAGACTTTGATTCCGTCGATCACCTCCAACAGATCTATTCTACCATTATCGAATATGACAGAATTTCTATGCCTCCATAGAGACCACACCGTTGCAGTCCAAATCATACACAGTCCCTTCCGCACTTTCTTTCCCCCAACATGGATAATGTTGGATATTATTATTTGCTACCTAGTGTGAAGCAATCTTAACCAAGAAGAAAGCCACTAAGTTAGTTTACTTGGTCACTAAGAAAATTTGGTCATGTTGGTCAAAACTTGGTCACCAAGTTTTGTTACTTTGTTAGCAAGATTACTTGGTCAAGAAGGAAGTTACTTTGTCATGAAGAAAACTTGTCCATGAAGTAAACTTGGGCATCAAGCATTCAAGACCAAGCTCACCTATAAATAGGAGGTGGTGGTGAAGATTGAAATTCATTTTTTCCAACATTGAGAGAAAAATATTACAACCTTGAGAGAGTTTCATGAGAATTAGAGAGATTTCTAGTTAGTGAAATTCTTGGGTGTAATTGGGTTTTGGGTAGTGAGAGATATTGAGTGTTTGTAAACACTTTGTGTAAATTTCCCTTTTAAATAGAAAGGTCTGCAGCAGCCCGGAGACGTAGGCATATTTGGTCGAACTCCGTTATCAATTTCTATATTTTATTATTCCGCATTTATCGCTTTTCATTAATCTGACTTTAAGGAAATTCGGCGTAATTTCCTAACAACTGGTATCAGAGTCTTGGTTCTTTGTCAGCGATACTAAGGAAGTCAGATTCGAGTGGGAGTGATGGCCGCAGACGAAGGAAATGTGAAAATTGAAAAGTTCGACGGTGCGGACTTTGGCTTTTGGAAGATGCAGATAGAGGATTATTTGTATCAGAAAAAGCTATATCAACCTCTCACAGGAAAGAAACCAACCGAAATGAAAGATGATGAGTGGAAGCTTCTCGATAGACAAGCTCTCGGTGTTATCCGATTGTCGTTGTCTCGTAATGTTGCATTTAATATTGCAAAGGAAAAGACCACCGCGAGTCTTATGGCAGCTCTTACTAGCATGTATGAAAAGCCATCAACATCAAATAAAGTTCATTTGATGAGGCGGTTTTTTACGTTACGGATGGCAGAAGGCACTTCAGCTGCTCAACATCTCAATGAACTCAACATCGTTACAACCCAGTTGAGCTCAGTAGGAATCGAGTTTGACGATGAGGTGCGAGCATTAATACTTTTGTCTTCCCTACCAGATAGTTGGAGTGCTACTGTCACTGCTGTGAGTAGTTCGTCGGGAAGTAAAACGTTGAAGTTTGATGATGTTCGTGATCTGGTTCTCAGTGAAGAGATCCGACGAAGAGAGTTGGGCGAATCTTCATCCTCTTCGGTATTGCATACAGAGTCAAGAGGAAGAAATTCAACCAGAGGAAATGGACGCGGTAAATCAAAGGACAGGCGGTCCAAATCCAGAAATCATCGTAGTTCCAATAACTCGAAAACTATCGAGTGTTGGAATTGTGGAAAGCCTGTGCACTTCAAAAATCAGTGCAAGAGTCCACCAAAGAACAAGGAGGCGAAGGACGAGGCTAACGTTGCTTCAACCTAAAGAGAAGATGATGCTTTAATATGTTCTTTGGAGAGCAAGGAAGAGTCTTGGGTGTTAGACTCTGGAGCATCCTTTCATGCTACTTCACAGAAAAAAATTCTTCGAGAATTATGTCCCTGGTAACCTTGGTAAAGTTTATCTTGGTAATGAGCAATCTTGTGAGATTGTGGGCAAAGGTGAAGTGAAGATTAATTTGAGTGGGTCTGTATGAGAATTGAAAAATGTCAGACATATTCCCGACCTAACAAAGAACTTAATCTCAGTAGGCCAGTTGGCCAGTGAAGGATACACAACAGTATTTCAAGGTGATGATTGGAAGATTTCAAAGGGTGCAATGGCGATTGCTCGTGGTAAAAAGAGTGGTACTCTTTACAAGACAGCAAGAACATGTCATTTGATTGCGATTGCAGCAAATGAAAATCCCAATCTATGGCATTAGAGATTAGGCCATATGAGTGAAAAAGGGATGGAGATTATGCACTCAAAGGGTAAACTTCCAAGTCTTCGGTCAACAGAAATTGACATATGTGAAGATTGCATATTTGGAAAGCAAAAGAAAGTCGGCTTTCAAACAAGTGGAAGAACCCCAAAGAAAGATAAGCTTGAGCTTGTTCACTTTGACGTTTGGGGTCCAACAACTGTCTCATCCATTAGTGGAAAGAATTACTTTGTGACTTTTATCGATGACCACTCTAGAAAGGTATGGGTATACTTTCTAAAACATAAGTCGGAAGTATTTGAGGCTTTCAAGAAGTGGAAAACCATGGTAGAAAATGAAACAGGGTTGAAGATCAAAAAGCTCAGAACCGACAATGGTGGTGAATATGAAGACACCAAATTCAAGAAGTTTTGCTATGAGAACGGTATCAGAATGGAGATAACCGTTCCAGGTACACCTCAACACAACGGTGTAGCTGAGCGTATGAACCGAACGTTGACAGAAAGAGCCAGAAGCTTACGTATGCAGTCAGGCCTACCGAAGCAGTTCTGGGCAGAAGCAGTCAACACAGCAGCTTACTTGATCAACCGAGGTCCATCGGTACCATTGGAGCATAAAATACCTGAAGAGGTATGGACTGGAAAGGAGGTAAAACTCTCACATCTTAAAGTCTTCGGCTGTGTAGCATATGTGCATATTAGTGATCAAGGTAGAAATAAACTTGATCCTAAATCTAAGAAGTGCACTTTCATCGGTTATGGTGAGGATGAGTTTGGCTACCGTCTTTGGGATGACGAAAACAAAAAGATGATTCGCAGTAGAGATGTTATCTTCAATGAGAAAGTGATGTACAAGGATAGGCATAACACAACCACTAGAGATTCAGATGTTTGTGAGCCTATTTATGCAGACTTAGATGATGTTCCTGAAAGTCCTGAATCTGAGGAATTATCTGAATCAAGCAGCGGAGAACATTCTCCTTCATTACGAAGGTCTTCTCGACCTCATGTTCCCAACAGAAGATACATGGATTACATGTTGTTGACTGATGGAGGAGAGCCTGAAGACTATGCAGAGGCATGTCAGACGACAGATGCTAGCAAGTGGGAGTTTGCCATGAAAGACGAGATGAAGTCTTTAATCTCCAATCAAACATGGGAACTAGTTGAGTTACCTATGGGAAAAAGGGCACTTCACAACAAATGGGTGTATCGAGTAAAGGAGGATCATGATGGTTCCAAGAGATACAAAGCCCGACTAGTGGTCAAGGGATTCCAGCAAAAGGAAGGAGTTGACTACACAGAGATTTTTGCTCCAGTTGTGAAACTCAACACTATTAGGTCAGTGTTAAGTATTGTTGCCAGTGAAGAGCTCTTTCTAGAGCAGTTAGACGTGAAGACTGCGTTTCTTCATGGAGACTTAGATGAGGAGATATACATGCACCAACCTGAAGGATTCCTAGAAAAAGGGAAAGAGAACAAGGTGTGCAGATTAAAGAAGAGCTTGTATGGCCTGAAACAAGCTCCAAGACAGTGGTACAAGAAGTTTGAAAGCTTCATGCACAAGGAAGGTTTTCAGAAGTGCAATGCTGATCACTGTTGCTTCTTCAAGAGATATAATTATAGTTATATCATTTTGCTACTTTATGTCGATGATATGTTAGTAGCTGGTTCAGATTTGGACGATATTAGAAACTTGAAGATACAGTTGTCAAAGGAATTTGACATGAAGGACTTGGGTCCTGCAAAGAAGATCCTTGGAATGCAAATAACGAGAGATAAAGAAAACAAAGTTTTACAGTCATCTCAGGCAGAGTACATCAACCATGTTTTGCAAAGATTCAACATGGGCAATGCCAAACCGGTTAGCACACCTTTGGCAAGTCATTTTCGCTTATCCAAGGATCAATCACCTCAGACAGAAGAGGAGAAAGAACACATGGCTAAGACTCCATATGCATCAGCCATAGGAAGTTTGATGTACGCAATGGTCTGTACAAGGCCAGACATTGGCCATGCAGTGGGAGTTGTTAGCAGGTTTATGTCAAATTCCGGTAAAGCTCATTGGGAAGCAGTTAAGTGGATTTTGAGGTATCTACGAGGCACCACAGAGAAGTGTTTGTACTTCAGTAAAGGAGAAATTAAAGTACAAGGCTATGTAGATGCCGACTTTGTAGGTGAGGTCGATCACCGAAGAATTACTACTGGTTACATATTCACTGTTGGTACTACAGCAGTTAGTTGGATGTCAAGGATACAAAAGATTGTTGCTATATCCACTACAGAGGCTGAGTATGTAGCAGTAACTGAAGCCAGCAAAGAGTTGATATGGCTTCAAGGGTTGTTGACAGAGTTGGGTTTTATCCAGAAGCCGAATTCCTTGTATAATGACAATCAAAGTGCAATACATCTTGCAAAGAATTCAGCATTTCATTCAAGAACAAAGCACATTGATCTTCGTTATCACTTCATCAGATCTCTTCTTGAGGATGAGGTACTAACATTGAAGAAGATTGAAGGAAGAAAAAACCCAGCAGACATGTTGACAAAGGTGGTAACCATTGACAAACTGAAGTTGTGCTCAACTTCAGTAGGTCTGCTAGAGTAACAGACCAGAGAAGGCTGCTGCAAGACTGAGGTGTGAAGACAGATTGAAATCAGTCTTCAAGTGGGAGATTGTTGGATATTATTATTTGCTACCTAGTGTGAAGCAATCTTAACCAAGAAGAAAGCCACTAAGTTAGTTTACTTGGTCACTAAGAAAATTTGGTCATGTTGGTCAAAACTTGGTCACCAAGTTTTGTTACTTTGTTAGCAAGATTACTTGGTCAAGAAGGAAGTTACTTTGTCATGAAGAAAACTTGTCCATGAAGTAAACTTGGGCATCAAGCATTCAAGACCAAGCTCACCTATAAATAGGAGGTGGTGGTGAAGATTGAAATTCATTTTTTCCAACATTGAGAGAAAAATATTACAACCTTGAGAGAGTTTCAAGAGAATTAGAGAGATTTCTAGTTAGTGAAATTCTTGGGTGTAATTGGGTTTTGGGTAGTGAGAGATATTGAGTGTTTGTAAACACTTTGTGTAAATTTCCCTTTTAAATAGAAAGGTCTGCAGCAGCCCGGAGACGTAGGCATATTTGGCCGAACTCCGCTATCAATTTCTGTGTTTTATTATTTCGCATTTATCGCTTTTCATTAATCTGACTTTAAGGAAATTCGGCGTAATTTCCTAACAGATAAAATAGTTCAAAATTGAGAACAGATCATGAGGGAGTGTGAAGAATAATTCCAGCCAGCCAAACACCCCTTCCTAAACCTTAATTGCAATATCACAGTAAATGAACAAGTATCCTCCCAAAAGCTTGTGTGCGCACCATTCCCAAGTTTCCTCCTCACAGTTTGAGAAAACCAATTAGTGTTGAGATTTTTACCGATAGAACAGATATCCTTCGACCACAAGGAAGAAAACCAAGGTATACAATCATCTCCTAGCTCCATCTTTCCCACTGCGAAGTCGCCATATTTACTTTTAATGATCTCCTTCCATAAAGCATTATCATTAGTGAGAAGTCTCCATCGCCATTTAGCCAGCAAGCTAATATTAATAACTCTGACATCTCTCACTCCCAAACCACCCTTACCCTTAGGGACACAAACCACATCCCACTTAACCCACGGAATCCAGGTCTTACGCCTCCTACCACCCCAGAGGAACTCTCATTGTAATCGGCGAATCCTCTTCCACACTTGAACCGGGATCTTCAAGTCTGAAAGGTAAAAGATAGGTATAGCATTAAGGACCGAATTAAGGAGTACAATTCGTCCGCCAAGGCTCACATACTTGTTTCCCCACTCTCCCAACCGTTTCCGAAGCGATTCGAGAAGCGGTTCCCAAGTAGAAACCAGACGAGGATTTGCTCCCACCGGGAGCCCTAAGTACCTAAAGGGGATTGAGCTCAGTCTGCAATTTAGGAATGTCGATGCCATCCTCAGAAAATCTTGTGACACATTTACCCCCATCAAATTACTCTTCCAAAAGTTAACTTTTAACCCGGACACCATCTCAAAATCTCTCAGGATAGCCTTCAATGTCCACAAGTTGTCAACTGTTGCTTCACCAATACACAGCGTGTCATCCGCATATTAGAGATGAGAAACGGTCAAGCCTTTATTCCCGATCTGAAACCCACTGAAGCGACTTACTGCCACTGCCTTCTTCATGAGACCTCCCAGTCCTTCTGCTACAAGCAAAAACAAGAATGGGGCTAAAGGATCCCCTTGTTTTAGTCCTCGTTGAATATTTATCTTTTCTGACGGACATCCGTTCACTAAGACCGCCATATTCCCCGCACATACACAAGACCGAATCCAATCTTTCCATTTTGCACAAAACCCGAATCTACCCATCATATAATCCAAGAAGCTCCACTCTACCGAATCATATGCCTTCTCGAAGTCCACCTTAAGAATAAGGCAGCTACGACCATTCCTCCTTGCCAAGTCTACCACTTCATTCACCACCACCACTCCATCGACAAGATTCCTCCCTTTCTAGAAAGCCGACTGAGTTGGCTCCACAAGAGCATTCATAACCCGAGCTAGCCTAGCAGTTAACACCTTAGCAACAATTTTGTAAAGACAGCAAAGAAGTGAGATTGGCCTAAAATCACCCAAGGAGAACGGTGAACGGACTTTTGGAATCAAGGCCACAAAATACGAGGAGAAACTTTTTGGGAGTCTTGTAGTGCCATGAAACTGATCAAACAATACCCTTACCTCACCCTTGAACAGATTCCACAAGGATTTAACAAACGCAAAATTAAATCCGTCCGGTCCAGGACTTTTGTTTCCATCGGTATCTGATACAACAATATCAATTTCCTCCATCTGAAAAGGGTAGACAAGCCGTCGATTGTCTTCATTAGTCAAAGACGGGAACTGAATTCCATCTAGCTTCGGCCGCTGCCAACGAATGGAGCTAAAGTGATTCGTAAAAAAAGACACAACAACCTGTCGGACTGCATCCGGCGTCTCAATCCAGCCATCTTCTGTCTGAAGCGCTCTAATATAATTTTGCTTCCCTCTAGACTTGATACATGCATGGAAATAAGCCGAGTTTGCATCACCCTCCCTAAGCCATCTCGCACGTGATCTTTGGACATTAATAGACTCTTTACTAAGCCTCAAATGCCACATCTCAGAGAATAAAAGCTTTTGTCTCCTTACTTCCTCCTCCGACAAACCCACCAATTCAGCTTTGACGTCCATAATTCGTATCTCAGAGACAATCTTCTCAATCTTCACATCAGTGGCACCATAGACGTGGCGACTCCAATCCTTAATTATAGCTTTCAACCCTTTAAGCTTCTCTTTTAAGACATATGCCATCCATCCAGTAATATTGCTATTACTCCAGAAGCTCTCCACTAGCCCTTTGAACACATTATTAGCTAGCCAATGGTTATTAAAACGGAATGACTTCGGTCCCGAAGCCCTATTTGAAAACGTACGAAAAGGTGGCAGTGGTTGGACACCGTACGCCGAAGCACCCACAAGGTCGAGTTTTCCCCCATGGCTAACCAGTCTTCCGACGCAAGGACTCGATCAATTCTACTCATAGAGATATATACCGTTTGGATAAGCCCACGTAAACATCCTTCCCAACACCGGGAGATCCAGCAAATCCATATCTCTCACAAAGTCACAGAATTCTGCGATCTCAGAGGAAATAGCATTCAGACCTAATTGATTCAGCCCCCTCCGCTCTTCTCGGTCTAACACCGCATTGAAATCACCTAACACACACCACACACTCCCCCCGAAACCTCCTTTTGACATTTTGAGATTTTCCCACAACCTTCGTTTGGCCATGAGATCGAAACTAGAGTAGACATTCACAATAAAACACACCTTCTTGGTAGCGCCCCATTCCAAACAAACTCCCACAAAACCCTCTCCAATAAAAGAGAAAATAAGCAAAGCAGCCGCTTTATTCCAAATAGAGAGTATACCGCCGCTATTACCTGATGATGGAAGATAAACCCACTGACAATTCTCCCCACCCCAGATAGCATAACACAAAGCATCAGTAACAATTTCAATCTTTGTTTCTTGTATGGCTAAGAACTCCACCTTCTCCTTATTCACTAAATCCTTTATGGCACTTCTTTTGACCACACCACCCAGTCCACGAATATTGATAGAGCTTATAATCATTGATGACTATTCGACTCCTGCCACTTGGCTAGCTCACTTCTATCTCTGTCCTCCATACCAATCAGTCTATCTGTATGGACTTGTTTATTGGGATCATAACAAATTCCCAGCTCCTGTTGAAGTACCATCAATTTCTCTGCTTCCAGAACTTTACAAACAAGATCCTCTCTTGAAGATATAAACCCATCCACATCTTGAATTGAATCCTCATGAAGTAGAGTTTGAACCCCTGATTGACCAACATGCATGTTCTGATTAGTCAAGACCACTGTTAAATCAATACCAGGTACATCCACACCAACGCCTAAAGTCTCGCCTGAATTAATTTCCGCCTGCGAATTCTGGGAGGAACTCGCCGTCGATGATGCCTTTGATCCCATCGATCTCTTTCTTGTCGTCGGCATCTTGCCACCGTTAATAGCCCCCACTGGTCGCAAACATCTGTGACCTACCATCTCAGGGAAAGATAAACGCGGAAGGGATTTACGATTTTTTATAAATTTCGACTTTGGTGCTTTGTTTTGAATATGTCCCTCAAGTGGAGTTGGTTGAGGATTGCCTTCTGATAGCTTAGATAAAACCTTGGGTGTATGCTTCCCACGTGACTTCTTAATAATATTATCAAAATTCTCAATAAGTGGAATGTTACTAAATTGACCTCCCTTTCCCAAAGTTAAAGGGCCTGCACAAGGAGTTGGGGAAGCAAGTAACATGGGCTCTCCAAGGCCCAACATTGGAGATGAGACTTCTCCACCAAAAAAACCCAATGTCTCCTACTTGTTGTGTTGTTACTTTGACATCTACTCCAACTGCTGAGTCCACATCCAGCTGTCCACTTCTGCCCACCATATCCAACAACCTTGGACCTTGGGCATCTGATGACTCACCAGACTCGTTGACCTCTTCTGTCTCCATCACCTTTTCTACAATACTAGGAATAGAAGTCCTAAGCACTGTATTTTCCAAAGGCTCCCCAACCTTTTCCTCCAACAAACATATTCCTCCCGTTGACTCTGATGCTCTTTGACCCTGTTGCACATGCTCCTGCTGACACGTCTCAGAAGCCCCACTATCAAAGTCCTCACCGTCCAATCCTTCAAGCATCGCCATCACCGGCCCACCTCCACCGGAATGGCACGACGACGCCGCCACACTCCACCTCAATTGATCCTCCAAAATCAAGCTATCAAGCTCTCTCGGCCCAGCGCATTCTTCCACCACTCAAACCTTGTAACAAGCTCCTTGGATTCTGAGTTTTATAACAAAATCAATAAATCCAAGGAGTGATGTATCTATTAGTACTCATGCCACATCAAAGTTGTTCTTATTTGATGTTGCATCATCCACTTCAATGAACTTCCCACATCTGGTTGCAATCTTTTGAAAGATGTTATTCCCCCATACATGGAGAGGGACTCCATACATTCGTACCCATAGCTTCCTCCTTGTACGCACTTGTTTAGGAGTCCAGGGTATGATTCCTTCTAGTAAATCTTCCCACCACTGAATGTTATTTATCGAAGCTCCGACTTCAACATTTGAGCTCTGGGAAAAAAGGACCAAGTTTCCACCCATTGCCGCCACCTTCACCGCTTGCAAGCCAGCCATACACAGCTTCATCCGTTCTTCATTCTACCCACGTAATTGCCAATCAAAGTCTGCAAAAACTCCTCTTCCACCTCTACTTCTAAGATGGAAATCTCATCTGTGTCCTCCCCTGTTTTATTGACTACCGCTGTCGGCACGGATGAATCTCCCACGAGCACACTGCGAAAAGACTTATCTGCTTGTGCCGTAATTGTATTGCCTCCCACAACATGTCCCTTCGCTTGATCTGCGTTCCCTTTAGACACCGAAATTTTCGACCTGTTTCTTCCAAAGCGGGAAAGGTTTATCCGTAGTTTATATGAACCAATCCAAACATCTCCAAGTCTGCTACTGAGCTCCTCCACCTCTGTTACCTCTTTGAACTTTACGAACCCAAACTTATTACCTTGCTTATCCAGTTTCTTTGGGATGTAAACTTCCCCCACACGTCCATACTTCGCAAACATCTTCCACAGCTCCATTACTTGCATTTCTTCAGGGTAGTTCGTGAAGAAGAACGAAGTTGTCTCCTTGTTAATCCGATTGACGTATCCATCTTTCTGCTCCGGTTCATACTCCGTTAGTCGCACAGCCGCTCCCTCTCTATTGAGAGAACCTCTCTCTACTTTCTCTCTCATAATTGTTAGTTCTAATTGCGAAAGCACTTGCAATTACACCACAAGAAAAGGAAATACTTATTTTAATCTCTAAATATATGTGTTGATGTCTTCATAATGATCCTAAGAGACTTTAAAAAGTGCCTCGCCGATTAACAATATCAATCACCGCCATCAAAGAACATGCATGCATGCGTGCGTGCGTAAGACCATTATGATTAATCGGCGATGAACATTGAGGGTGTTAACATGTAAAATAACAAAACTACAACAAATACTAAACTAAAAAAAAAATTAAGAGAAAATATGGGAGAATGATTTCCAATCTAAATGCATTTTTGTTTACACACTTCCTTCAACACAGCAACCACCTAAAACAAAAAATAAAAAATAGCATTAGCTACATTATTAGGTATATATTATAGATATCTAAGAAAAACTATATGACCAATTGCAATAATAATAACAATAATAATGAATGTCAAAACAAATACTAAAATTTTATGCATACCAGGAAATCTTAATATTCTTGGTTTCAAGTCTGCCACCATTTGAAAAAGAAAAATGTTATGTAAACATAAAGTAACTGACAAAAATACGACAATATGTACTATTTAATTTTTTATTAATTTTTGAGTACCAATGTTAAGGGTTATACAAAATTACCAAAAAAAAAGAAGAAAGTGGTTTGCGATTGCAATGTCAAGTATAATGTCGAAGTTTTTTTATGTTTGTTGACTATATTGCAATTTAAAACTTTAATTGAACTATTAAAATAATAACCATGGAACATTTAATTGAAAATCAAAATGAAAAAAAATTAATCACTTCAACATACCTTATATGTGTCCAAGGGCATAGCTGATATTTGGTCTAACCACACCACCCCTTTTCTAGTTGTTGTTATTTGAAGGCTTGAATTATGCTTAGTTGCATTGGCCTCAAATACATGTTTCACCCTTCTCCATGTTGATGTTTTTTCATCAAAACCCCCTGCAACATATAGATAAATAAATATGGTATTATTTTATATTCAATCACCCAATAATAAATAAATAAATTATATATAAAAAAAAAGGGAAATTTAAGTCATTGTGTGTGGAGAGTCACTATAAGATAATGTCAGTTGAAGCCAACTTTACACCATCATCTAATCCAACAAATGAAACTAATTTCTTCTGTTGAACAAACATAAAAAATCACTTTGCATTTCTTCCCCTTCTCAATGTTCTGCATATAGAGAATAAATTGTCATTAAAGCCTCTTGATTGAAATTGGATGGCAAAAAATTAGAAATAAATTTTACATTAGATTTGATTTATATGCATTTTTTCGAACCTGAAATCTTAAAAGCAGAACACTTCAAGATCTCAAGACTTCACTATTTCAGGCAACTCCATAGAGAATGTATCTTAAACTGTTTAAAGTTTTACAAGTAGCTACAAAATTTTAGTTTTCCTTTATCTACACATACACAAAATAAAATGTGACATTATATGAGACAACCGTATGTTTCATTCTAGGTTTTTTTTAAGGATTCAGTAATCATATGATGGAAGAACAAAAAAGAAAAAAAAATGTAGAGCATGACTATGATATGAAATATGAAATCTCACCATTCCCCAGAAATTGGGAGTAGAGATGCCAACACCATCAGAGAGACTTGAATAGGAGTTGTCACAGTATACCTCCATCTTCAATGCATTTTTGTTATGCTCGAAGCAAGACGTTTGATCGGTCGATACAAGTATCGACGATTTGTCTCCAATTATTGTCCAAGGATAAATATTTGAAGGATCATGTTCTCTCCCCGCTTCAAAACCTGAAACATTAAATTGTGACTTTAACAAAAACAACACCTTCATAACATTGAAGCATGGTTTTAAAAATCAAGACTTTAGGTAAAAACTTGAACATTAAACTAGAATTGTAGAAAAACTAGACTTTAGGTAAATTAAGATGTTGATTGGTAAAATTATATTGATATATGCTCAAATTCACAAAAAAGATAAACTTTAATTTATAGTGAATACATAAAAAAAAAACTTCAAAATTGAAAAAAATTTTATAAGGTAGATATTTAAGAAAAAATTGTAGGAACAAGAGCAAAATTATAATGGATCATAACCTACCTTGCATTTTGTTAAAGTACAAAAGTAAGTATTTAAATTATCGTCTCCACATGGACTGGTGCGATATCGATGTCGTTCAACAATTAATATAATTTTAAGTAAAAGGGTTTCAAGATATTTGTTTGCGAAAAGTACGATTAAAATGTAACAATGATAACGTATGAAATAAAGAAGAGACAAGATTGCTGGGATTAGATTTCATTACTCATTCATATATATTTCCCTAATAAGTTATATAGATTTTAGTTATCAACCAATATTATCACGTATCGCTCGTCGTACGTTTCCGTGTCCAGATAACGCCGAGATATCTATTGTACCTATTAACCGCCGATGTCTTGGATGACCAATCGATACTATAGCATTAAGATTCGATACACAAAGTGAATATTAAATCTAAAATCTATGTCTAGAATTCAAAGTTCAATAGATATTATCCTAGTTCTTTAGATTCAAAAGGTATATGTCTATAACAATTCAAATCTCAAGATTAAGACATAAAAATCCCAACAAAAGAGTAATTTACACCTAATCCCAACAAAAGAGAGATTAACTACTCATTTTCATAATAGTTGTATAAAGATTAAAGCGAAAAGAGATGAACAAACAAATCAATGATGATGTCTCAACTATTGTAGTGTATCCACCTTCTAATCCCTTCCATCTGCCTCCTTGAGTCTCTCCTAGATCTGAAGCTCAGTTCTGTTTCTAATTTTTGGCCGTGTAAGAATGAATGAATTCTTTAATGGAGTGATCACTCCTTTTATAGGCTTCCAAAGTAAGCACAAGGTGGGGGGCGGTGCTTGATATTATCATCCTTACTAGCCAAGTAACTTAATAGCTAAGAATCCACAAAAGCTGCATTTTGACTTGGTCAAATAAAACTTCATCTTATCTCTTTACACAAGAGGACAAATGGTGCTCATTATATCTTGGACCAATCATAATTTTGCTTAGCCTTTAAGTATGTGGTTCTATTGACTTCTATTTTCAATTAAACTCATAAAGACCTATAAAAATGAGGGAAAATAGGTGACAGAAGCTAAACTAGCTAGTTATTTAAGAAAATTTAATATCTATACATAGTTGGGTCTTTCATTGAAATTACTTGCAAAACAAGTCAATAAATGCTTAAAATATATAGGTAAAATCACTGATATTTAGCACTTTTCACATATGGGATATTATATAAAATAAAAAAATTAAAAATCAAATGTTTTATGAAAGTTGAATTGTTCATAGCTAACCTCAAAGAAAACTCCCATAAAGGTATCAGGTATTTGCATCCCTGATGAATTAGAAGCATTGACAATTAATTTTTCTCTCTCTGATGGTTGAGCCTTAATTGAATAGAATGAAGCCATTTTTCTTCTTCAAAGCCAAAAGTTTGGGATGTGGATTACCTGTTGTTGTAGTTATATTTCAACTGCAATCCATTTCCAAAACTTTGTGTGTGAAAAGGACATATGTTCTATTTGTAAGCTAAGATAAAAGAATATCTCTCTACACGATTTCCCTTAAAAACATATAAAAGGTCATATTCCAAATGTACTAGTCCTACACGATTTCTTCACATATATGAAGGTGCGTGGAGAAAACACAAGAAGGGGGGTTGAATTGTGTTTTGGATATTTAAAAACTTTCCAAGATGATTAAATCTTTTCAGAGTCTTTAAAGCACAACGGATTATTCACACAATTAACTTATGGCGTTATAAATGATGAAGGAGTAAATGAGAGAGTGAGAAAGAGAAGAACATACAACCATTTATACTGGTTCCCCTCACAAATTGAGAGTACTCCAGTCCCCTTGTTTCCAAGAGAGTTCCACTATAATCACACGGATTACAATAGTTGCTCAAGCACACAAGCTTAAGACTTCCTGCTCTTAGTCACACAAGACATAGAGACTTCCTTGCTTTGATCACACAAGATCAAAGACTTCCTTGCTCAAGCACATAAGCTTGAGACTTCCTGCTCTAAGTCACACAAGACAGAGAGACTTTCTTGCTCTGATCACACAAGATCAGAGACTTCCTTGCTCAAGCACTCAGGCTCAAGACTTCACTGCTCTAATCACTAAGACTGAGACTTACGTGCTTCTACACTAAGCAGAAGACTTTCTTGCTTCTACACTAAGCAGAAGACTTACTACTAACTTAAGAGCTTAAAACTTATTACAAACATAATAACTTCAGAGGCTCTAAGCTAGTTTCTATGCTCACTTCATTTGAGAGATATTATCTATTACAATTCAAATCCTCACTTTCTTCTGAGAGATTTTTCTAATGTTGAGCGCTAGTCTTCAATTCTTTCTTTTGCTTATTTATATGAGTTGAGAAAGACATTGAGACGTTGGAGAAATTCCCGTTGCAACTTGGACAGCTGTAGACATGAAGGATCCGTTGAGTAAAGCCACGTCTTCCTTTGCAGAGAAGCTTCACCTTTGCTGTCTGTCCAATGGTACAGTTATAAGGTACAACTAGCTCCTAGAGAGAGGGATCACATCCTTTCTGACCGTTGCATTTTAGTTTACCTTACAACAAGTCATCAGGCTTGATAAGTTGTAGTTGATGTAGCCCTCTGATGACTGGGAATTCCCATTGCTTCTAATGAACCTTTTGATAACTTGGAGTCTGATTGGTCTTTGAATGGTTGGCCTTTGATAGTCTTTAGTAATTCAGATTCTGAACGCCTTCATCCTCTGAATGACTTATGACTATCAGACAGCCTCTGAACTCTTGTAGGCCTCTGAACATCCTTGAGTTTCTGAACTCCTCTGAGTCCCTGAACAACTTTCAGACGTTCTGATCTACTTTGAGCTTCTGAACTTTGTATAGCTTCTGACCACGTTGTAGCATCTGAACTCTTTCAGAGTCTTAAATATTCAGACTTCCATTGGTTTCATCAGAGTTTAAATTAAGTGTGCTCTTGATTAAACGTTGAATTCTCCTACACTTAATTTAAACATTAGTACCATCAATTGTCCATTTAATACTTTGTTATCATCAAAACTTAAGGGTGTGTATTAACACATATTTTGTTCCAACAATATATACATGTATAATGTATAACGTGACACTGATTAGAACTTAAAGGTATCAGGAATTTGCTTCCCTGATGAATTAGTAACAATTAGAATTAATTTTGCTATAAGCCATGGTTGAGCCTCAATGGGAGAAAACAAAGTATAATGATCAGTAGCAGAATTGAAGCTGATCAACCATTGCAAACAAAGTATTAGAATTTATTCAAATATTACATTAGTGTAATTTCATATTTCATTTTACACGTGCACACGCAAGCACGCATGCACGCGTGCACACATATGGTGACCTATAATAAATTGAAGCTTATCAACCATTGCAAACAGCACAACTAATTGTAAATGCTTCTCATTCATTGCTACCTTTATTTTAAAAAAATCTTCCTTAATTTTATTCCATGATCTCATGCTACCTTGTGATTTTTTATTTATTTAGTATATCTTTTTAACCAACTAATTTCTTTTATTCCATGATCCCTATTATTTCTGTCTTGGCTATATATAAAGTCTTAGGGAGTAAATTTCAATGAATTTAAGGGCTTGTTTGAATATGTTTATTTTCAATTTTTAAAATCTATTTTAGAAAATTATTTTTAAGAAGAGAAAGGAAAATAAAACATGTTTGGTAATGTAAATTTTTCAAAATTGTTTTAAAAATAAGAAAATAAAAAAAATTCATTTCGTAATCTAATTTTCAAAAACAATTTTAGGGTTGAGAAAATTAAAAATCTATTAGTTAATCTAATTTATAAAAACTGTTTCATAAACTTTAATAATTTCAATATAATTATTTCTACTTCAAATAAACAAATCAATATTTATGTAAATTCTTTTATTTTTTTGGTATAACGGGTCTATCGTAATGAGCAACGACTGTTCTTCGCACTCCTTGGCAGTGAAATTCACACACCACGAAATCTAATTCCCACCTCTTTGCCTATATATACACGAGTGTTTTTGCTCTAGCACGTATGAACCAAGAAAACAAAAGCAGATAAAAAGAAACTTTTTTAACATAAAGCCTTAGAACTCACATTAACACTAAAGTCTAAACCAAAACACATGGGATACATACAACAACAACAAATGGAAACATACTCTAAAACAATTCTGCTTCTCATTATCCTATCTTCCCATGCAATTGATTTTCTAACAACCATTGCAAACGACACAACTAATTGTAAATGCTTCTAATTCATTAGGGAAGCAAATCCCTTCCCTGATACCTTTAATTATAGGAATTTTCTCCGGTGGTTGGCTATGAACAATTCAAATTTCATGAAAAGATTGATTTTTAATTTCTTTATTTTATATCTTATACATGTTATTTGTATTATAAGTGGCTTAGTGACCTTAATTTCATGATTCATCAAGTGTGCCTCGTGTTGGTCTTCACCTGCGGATCTTACTATCATATCATCCAGGTAGACTTCCAGCATATCTCCTATATCACCTTCGAAAACCTTGTTCATCATGCATTGGTACGTAGATCCTGTGTTTTTGAGGCCGAAGAGCATTACGTTGTACATGTAGTTTGCGCTTTTTGTCATAAACATAGTTCTATACCATTCTCCTTCGTACATGGGTATTTTATTGTAGTCGGAACAAGCGTCCATGAAAGATAATAACTTGTACCAGCCGAGTTATATACCAATTTATCTATGTTTAGTAACGGGTAGGAGTCTTTGCGGCACACTTTGTAACACCCAAACTTTTAGATTTATTTATTTAGTAATTTCTAGTATTATTTATTTTTCTTTTTTTAATAATAATACGAGCTATATGTGGAGGACGGGGAAGGATATGAGTGCCAACTTAGTTGGAATATCAATCTTTCCCTTGATATCTAAGATGCTTTTAATTTATCAAAAAAAAATATCTAGCATTATTTTATTAGAAATTAATTGTTTTGATGAGTTTGTGTGGTTAATTAATTGTTTTAGCGTGATAAATAATTGAATCATACTTGGGAAATTTTAGTAAATTAAATAAACAGAGAAAAGTAGAGAAATAAGGAATATAGAAGACAAAAAGTTAAGTGTGCGGTGTAAGGACTAGTTGGCGCGTAAAAGAGGGGGTACGGGTTAGTAAAATAGTAGACAAAAAGAGGAAAAGGAAAATGAGCCTAGTGGTGTTATGAGAATATAGAAAGAGGGGAGGGGGGAGTGTTATGAAAGGGGAATTTTGTATAGAAAAATAAAATAAAAGGATCAGATTTTTATGACTCACTAGTCATAGACCCGTGCGACGTAACGTTACGCGTGTTATTTTTTCAGTATGCATTTATCATCAGATATTATTTGTTGTTGTTTATAATTTTCGAAGAATAAGTTGAAATTAAATGTTATAGTACAAATATGTGTGCTAAGTGAACATAAAATGTCATTCAATAAGTACCCACATTGTTACAGAATTACAAATACAATAAGTATTCAATAACTACACATTTGAAGTTCCATATTATACATATCATGAAATAACTATTATACATGACATTATATCTACAACATATTTTGCACTTCATTCATTATTGTCATCGTCACTTGTTATATTAATGACATCTTCATTTTTGATGATGTGCATTTTAAATATGTTGTCAAGAACTTGATATTCAAGTATGACATTGGTTGGAGCTTTGAATCCAAACTTATTAGACATATGTATTCCTGAAGTCATGTGACATTTGAAGGTGCGTGGAGAAAACACAAGAAGGGGGGGGGGTTGAATTGTGTTTTGGATATTTAAAAACTTTTCAAGATATTTAAATCTATCAGAGTCTTTAAGCACAGCGGAATTGTTCACACAATTAACTTACGGCTAAGTGAATGATGAAGGAGTAAATGAGAGAGTGAGAGAGAGAAGAACACACAACAATTTATACTGGTTCCCCTCACAAATTGAGAGTACTCTAGTCCCCTTGTTTCCAAGAGAGTTCACTATAATCACTAAGATGACAATCAGATGCTCAAGCACACAAGCTCAAGACTTCCTTGCTCAAGTCACAAAAGACTTAAGACTTCCTGCTCTAAGTCACACAAGACAGAGAGACTTCCTTGCTCCTACACTCATCAGAAGACTTCTTTGCTCTAATCACTAAGATTGTGACTTTTGTGCTTCTACACAAAGCAGAAGACTTACTTGCTTCTACACTAAGCAGAAGACTTACTACTAACTTTTAAGCTTAAACTTATTACAAACATAATAACTTCAGAGGCTTAAGCTAGATTCTATTCTCACTTCATTTGAGAGATATTTTCTATTACAATTCAAATTCTCACTTTATTCTGAGAGATGTTTTCTAATGAAGATCGTTAGTCATCAATTCTTTCTTTGGCATATTTATATGAGTTGAGAAAGACATTGAGACGTTGGAGAAATTCCCGTTGTAAAATGGGCAGCTGTAGTCTTTGAAGATCCGTTGAGTAAAGCCACGTCTTCTTTTGCGGTGAAGCTTCACCTTTACTGTTTGTCCAAAGTACAGTAATAAGGTACAACTAGCTCCTAGAGAGAGTAGGATCACATCCTTTGTGACCGTTGTAATTAGTTGACCTTAGAACAAATCATCAGGCTTGATAAGAGTAGTTGATGTAGCCCTTCTGATGATTTGGGGAATTCCTTTGCTTCTGATGAACCTTTGATAATTTGGAGTCTGATTGGTCTTGAATGGATGGCCTCTGATAGTCCTTCGTAATCCAGCTTCTGAACGTCTTCATCTTCTGAATGACTCATGACTAGCAGATAGCTTCTGAACTCTTGTAGGCATCTGAACATCTTTGAGCTTCTGAACTTCTCTGAGCTTCTGAACTCTTGCAGACATTCTGATCCTCTTTGAGCTTCTGAACTTTGTTTAGCTTCTGACCACGTTGTAGCTTTTGAACTCCTTCAGAGTGTAAAGATTCAGACTTCCATAGGTTTCATCAGAGTCTAAATCAAGTGTGCTCTCGATGTAACGTTGGATTCTCCTGCACTCTTAATTTAAACATTAGTACCATCAATTGTCCATTTAATACTTTGTTATCATCAAAACCTAAGGGTGTGTATTAACACATATTTTGTTCCAACTTCACCACCTTCCAAATGTAATCCTACCATATATGACTTTCCATTTGGATGTTGCAAAAATCCAAAAGGCTGTTCATCAAGCTTATAAAACCATGCAGCCTTAAATTTCGGACAGATTGAAACTTTGTCCTAAAATGATACAAAAAGAAGTTGTTATATATATAAGTTTAATATAACATAAATCAATTACATATTTGAATGCAGATTATCATAATGTTAAAGTGTTATACCTGATTTGGATAAATTACAGTATGGAATGATTTGGTTATGTTGATATCTTGTTGATCTATATAAATATTAGATTAAATAAATAGTATCAGGAAAAAAGAATTGGACATACTGATTTCAAATAACGCAAGATATAAAAAATATTGAAATAATGCAATAATATTGAGAGGTTAGTTAATGATAAACCAACCTCTTCGATGCTGAAGTCATTGTTCATATAAAAGTATTGTCCTGCACATTAATTAGTCAGAACTAATCAAATAATTAACATGACAAATTAAAGTTAATAAACAATCCTTGGTAGTTTGTTAGAGTCATGAAGTTAGTTTAATGTTTTGGTATGAAAATCACTGATATATGAATACTAAATTGTTAATGAGGTTTGTTTGCAGTATAGATCTAGAAAGTTTATGAAAAAGCGAAACAACTTAAAAGATATAAGAGTGGACTTCAATAAGGAACTGCTGTATTGGTGAATGAAAGGTATTCAGGAAATAAAATCTAAAAGGTGTTTTGGTAGCTCAAATCTAACTTCATTCACTAATAAAAACCCATAAACATCAATTTATCCGTTCGATCGAAAGCATTTGAAACAAATTCATAAATAACATTGTGAACTGAAAATTAAAAGGGGTTGAAACACTTACACATTCGATGAAGAAGAAGGGAATTCAATTTCAGCTTAGGGATTGAGAATAGCGATGGAGATGAAAGGGATACAGATGTGGTACTGTTTTGGTCCCAAAAGATAATTGTTTTATTTATTTTGTTAACTTCCTGTTGTTATGTTGTTTTGTGTGTCGGGCCAATAACATGAAGTCCGAAAATGTAGGCCCAAGAAGTATGTATTTGTTCTTATTATTTATTTAGGCAATTTTTTGCATATGCATGGAGGAGGATGTCAATGGTCATTGTAAATATGGTTTATAATATTATAGACTAAAGTTTAATTTTGAATAAAGATTAAATGTGATTGAAAATATTAAAAACCTTAATAGAAAAATATAATAAGGCAAAACTAAAAATAAATTTAATTAGAATACAAAATCATTAAACAACAAACTTTATTATGTTTGATTGCATAGATAGTCCAAGATTTCTAAAAATAAACAACACATTGTCTATTAGATTACATGGAATTTAAAATAAATAAGGTGACATTGTCAACAACGGAGACATTAAGTGAAATTGCAGGTTTGTTTAAAACAAACATTAAAGTATCATCTTCTTTCAAATTGTTTGCCTTGACATAGTTGTTCCATCCTTTTCCGATGTAAATTTTGTTGTCGTTTGTAGTTGAAAAGTGCAGTTTGCATGAATAGTTTTTCTTTTGATCATCAATAATTATAATTTCTTTTTGATTACGATCTCTAAACAGATGACAATACATTTTAGGAATATGTTACAAAAAAAAATGGTTGTCAACATCATTTTAATAAATACAAAAATTATAACATAATTATATATAATTATATTAAGATATGAGATACTAAACATACCAGATTTCGTTTTGTGGTAGATTGAATCTGATATTCCCACGTAGGAACTACATCATCGTCATCTACATAATGATTTGCTAAAAAATTTGCATAATCCGGATCGATCTCTTCAGAACTGTTTGTAAGCAGGGAAAATAACTTTATTATATTAAGTTATTGTAAAAGGAAAAAAAAATTATTATTGACTATATGTGATAAATCTAAAGAAAGTAAGAAAGGGGAATGGTAGATCATACGTTTATTATATACTACAAATAAGTGTATTTGTAGTGAATTGTCCTTGTCATGTAGGAGTATTGTTAGACATGTGACTACATTTTGGATCTTGTTATTGGCATTTTCTTCTAAAGCATATTATTTATACTTATTGAATTTGGTTGTTTGTACATAGCATGCATATTATATTTAGTCTAACTCTCGAAAAAGCTGCGTTTAAATATCTAATATGAAAATAGTTTTTTTTCACAATTATTATGTAAAATTTTAAACTATGTAGTAAAAAAAACAATAAGAAAAAGTTTTTGAACTTTACTAGGTAGATGAAATGTAGGAAAACTTCTTTTAAGACACGGTGTGTTTCGCACGTGTTTCATATTGTTTATTACTTGTCAAAAATGATTAACGGGCATCTAAACATGAAAGAAACGTATATGAAATTCGGAACTTAATCATTTTATGAAATACATAAAATACTACCAAATTGTATTGTTAATACATATGAAACGGACATATAACAATGCATTAAGATATTAATTATAATAAAGCTACAAAGGATTTTAGTCAAAGCTAATAATTAAAGTCTTTCAACTTGACAAACATTACTACCAAAATCTTTGAATTCAAATCGCAGCCTGTCTTGGAATGTAAATTCGTTGTCAAAGCAGAAATGCTTCCATCCTGTAACTAACTGAACTCTTCCTGAAGGATAATTCGGATATTTTAAGTGGACTTTTGAACTGTTTTGGTTTAGAACTTCTAAAATTAGGAATTGAAACTGAAATTCTCGAACATAATTGCTGAAAGCAGTAGGTAAAGTCTACAAAAGTAATTTGAAAAACTCAATATAAGTTAATTATGAAGTGATGAAGTAGTTAATGATATGAGTAGAAATTCAAACTTACTATGCGAGTTTCTGAGCTGCTGTTCATGTGATCTATATCCAATATGAAGACAATAGATTTAGGAATGGTATCATTATCAGGGGATTGTGGTATGCTCTCATGTGTGATTCCACTATTTGTAATAGATAGTGTTGGCTGGGTATGTTCTTCATCGGTGTCATTGTAATTATGTAAATATTCTAAACCGCCTTCAGCTACGAATCATGCAAAATCAGTGTCCATTTCGTCATCATCATCATCGTGCATATTTTGGTTACTAAAACATAAACAAAGTTCCCAAATAAATATAATTTCATATCAATTTGTAAATGAGTAATAATGATAAAAACTATATTAACTTATCAGCAATACTTGCTATTTGATTCATCCATGTGAAACCTACATTTTAAAGGTATACAGAGGTTGAGATTTTAATCAAAGCATTTTTACATAATTAAGATTACACAATTCTAATTGAAGATATTGGAAAAAATGGTGAATAGAAACATTGAATACATAAAATAGGTTCAAATGTTATGATAGTATTAAAAAATATTTAAGAGTAAGCATGTTATAAAATATGAACATGATTTGTGTAGAACATAAAGGAAAATAAATCTTACCTCTTTTGTGATTTGTTTTGTAGCAGCCGTAATGGAGAGAAAGGTAAGGGGATTAGGGTTTTATTGAGAGAA
This sequence comes from Trifolium subterraneum, assembly GCA_951799995.1. Lineage (NCBI taxonomy): Eukaryota > Viridiplantae > Streptophyta > Magnoliopsida > Fabales > Fabaceae > Trifolium > Trifolium subterraneum. Next base: position 9,248,917 of record OX637466.1, on the reverse strand, counting down.
AGGTTAAAGAAGTATGTTAAGATGTTGGGCCAAGAAAGGAAAATTTTGTTGGAAAAAAAGTAGGCCCACTTGTTAATATTCTACACATAAGGTTAATAAGTCAATAGAAGCAGAACATACAGATACAGCAGGAAATAGTTGTCCAACGGTTACAAACATGATATTAATTTAAACATGGTACCTAAATACTGAAATTAGATTAAACAAACATAAGAAACAAAGTCCAACATTGCAAAATGAATACACTGAGTATTACATTAACTGAGTTAGTTTGAGTTGTTTCCACGAACAATTTCAGCTTGTATTGCAGTCGCATTATGATGAGGAAGTTTGAAGATAAATTTATCTCCTGCTTTAATGTTGTTGTCCTTCACAAATTTGTGTCATCCGCTGCTTAAATATTTTTCAACATGTGTCTCACTTCTTTTAGTAGTGATGATCTTGCATTTGATTAATTCATTGGAGTGCACAGACTGTAAGACAATTGATGTAGCATCTCCTAATGCTTGGAGTGCAAATTGTGTAGGAATATTCTGCAATTAGCATAAACATTTGTTAAAAAACATGTAGGTCATTTAAAGAGTGAAAAATTATAATGCCATTTAAATACTTACCAAAGGTTGAATATTATTTCCATTCCCAGGTGTAATGTTGATTTTCTTAATCCAAGTGTGTACATTGTCTTGGTTGAAATCAACTCTTTGGAAAGAGTTAATTTCAGATGCAGTCATGATAGGATTGAAAGGTACTGGAGGAGTGGTGTTGTTAGCAGGAAAATTTGTAGCATTATCAGTTTCAGAATTATTTTCAATGGGGATTTCATTAATTCATGTGTTGACATCGTGAATTTCAAAACGATTATCAGAACCAAGGTATTCCAGGATGATTTCTGTTGGTTCATTGAGTCCAAATTGTGTTGCTATTATGATTCCAGACGACATATACGAATCAGGTTTGTGTAGATGCATATGCACTAAGGATTTCTTTCCTATTTTAGTGATAATCCAGCCATGATCATGTACTTTTAGTTGATGGAACCAAGCCTTTTTAAAAGTTTGGGGAATTTGGATTTGAGCCTAAAAATATGGGAAAAAACATGTATGAATGACAACAGATATGAGATTGTAAATGTAAGTGAAGTGATAGATACCTTGGTTGGATTAATGATAGTCTTGAATGTGGTCTCCTTTTGTTTGTGCTTTTGTGTCATTTTGAGTCTACAATAAATCATTTGATAAGTAAATGTAAAGTTATAATCAGAATTACATATAAGCATATGATTTTCATTTAAGTGATATTCTTTAAAAAATGATTATGATTAAATCTTAACAATTTATTGTTCCAGTTTCTATGTAGTTTGTATTAACATAATCAAAAATTCTGAAGATATATTAATGTATATTTTGAGTTAATAATAATGAGTTTTGTTAGCAAATGTAAAATTATCATGACAATCAATTAGTAGTAATTGAAACATGAACGAAACCTAAGAAATGGAAGCAGCTGTAAGTAAAATTGGAAACAGATTAGATTCAAAATAGTTGGTAACATGAAGAAGCAGATCTTATAAATAAGTTTATGAAAGAATCATAAGTCATATAGAAATACTAATAGAAAAGACTTGAAAGTGTTGGAACAAAATATGTGTTAATACACACCCTTAAGTTTTGATGATAACAAAGTATTAAATGGACAATTGATGGTACTAATGTTTAAATTAAGTGCAGGAGAACTCAACGTTTAATCAAGAGCACACTTAATTTAAACTCTGATGAAACCAATGGAAGTCTGAATATTTAGACTCTGAAAGAGTTCAGATGCTACAACATGGTCAGAAGCTATACAAAGTTCAGAAGCTCAAAGTAGATCAGAACGTCTGAAGCTGTTCAGGGACTCAGAGGAGTTCAGAAACTCAAGGATGTTCAGAGGCCTACAAGAGTTCAGAGGCTGTCTGCTAGTCATAAGTCATTCAGAGGATGAAGACGTTCAGAAGCTGAATTACGAAGAACTATCAGAGGTCAACCATTCAAAGACCAATCAGACTCCAAGTTATCAAAGGTTCATCAGAAGCAAAGGAATTCCCAGTCATCAGAGGGCTACATCAAATACAACTTATCAAGCCTGATGACTTGTTCTAAGGTCAACTAAAATGCAACGGTCACAAAGGATGTGATCCCTCTCTCTCTAGGAGCTAGTTGTACCTTATAACTGTACCATTGGACAGACAGCAAAGGTGAAGCTTCTCTGCAAAGGAAGACGTGGCTTTACTCAACGGATCTTCAATGTCTACAGCTGTCCAAGTTGCAACGGGAATTTCTCCAACGTCTCAATGTCTTTCTCAACTCATATAAATATGCCAAAGAAAGAATTGATGACTAGCGCTCACCATTAGATAAAATCTCTCAGAAGAAAGTGAGAATTTGAATTGTAATAGATAATATCTCTCAAATGAAGTGAGCATAGAAACTAGCTTAGAGCCTCTGAAGTTATTATGTATGTAATAAGTCTTAAGCTCTTAAGTTAGTAGTAAGTCTTCTGCTTAGTGTAGAAGCAAGAAAGTCTTCTGCTTAGTGTAGAAGCACGTAAGTCTCAATCTTAGTGATTAGAGCAGTGAAGTCTTGAGCCTGAGTGCTTGAGCAAGGAAGCCTCTGATCTTGTGTGATCAGAGCAAGGAAGTCTCTTTGTCTTGTGTAACTTAGAGCAGGAAGTCTCAAGCTTGTGTGCTTGAGCAAGGAAGTCTTTGATCTTGTGTGATCAAAGCAAGGAAGTCTCTATGTCTTGTGTGACTAAGAGCAGGAAGTCTTGAGCTTGTGTGCTTGAGCAACTATTGTAATCCTAGTGATTATAGTGAAACTCTCTTGGAAACAAGGGGACTGGAGTACTCTCAATTTGTGAGGGGAACCAGTATAAATTGTTGTGTGTTCTTCTCTCTCTCACTCTCTCATTTACTCCTTCATCATTCATAACGCCATAAGTTAATTGTGTGAATAATCCGCTGTGCTTTAAAGACTCTGAAAAGATTTAAATATCTTGGAAAGTTTTTAAATATCCAAAACACAATTCAACCCCCCCTTCTTATGTTTTCTCCACGCACCTTCAATTGGTATCAGAGCTCCGGTTCTGTTGGTAAATCACTTAACCGTGAGACAGTCAAGATCCAAAGGAGAAAACCTCCATGGCTCAAAACATGGATGAGTGGAAGCAGAAGCTACATCAACAAGCTGCTGATCTTAGCAAGAAAATTGAAGATGAACTGAGCTTAAATGAAGATCTGAGCAACAATCAAAATCCTTCCACTTCAGGGGCTAATCAAACTTCTGATATTGGTTCTACAGCTACTACTCTATGCCTCATTAGTGATGATAATGAAAGCATTCAGTGAGCAACAGTAAATGGCTTGTTAGATCAATATCAGGAGTTTAGGATGGAGGAAGATGAGAGCATTGAGAAAATGAACATAAGGTTTCAAGCTATCACAAGCAAGCTTGAAGAGCACAACAACAAACTCAGCCACAAAGAGCTTGTAAGCAAGTTGCTGAGGAGTTTGCCTCCGGATTGGAATAAAATTCCACATACTATAGAGGAAACTAAAGACATCAACTCAATGAGTCCTGAATCATTGATTGATTTTCTCAGAATCCATGAATTGGCTCTGAAGGATATGGAAGAGTTGAAACGTGAAGAAGCAGAAGCAGCAAGGAAAGGAAAGCAAGCATTGGAGCATGAAGATCTCGTTGATGAACCAGATGAAGAGTATCTTGAAAGGTTTTCAAGAAAAATTCAAAGATGGTACATCTTCAAGAAAAATGGAGGAAGACTAGCTAAAGGAATGACAACATGGGATGTACTAGACAACTTCTCTGAAGATGAGTCTGAAAGAGCACCAAGAGCTGAAGGATCAAGTTCTGAAGATGGCTCAGACTCTGAAGACTTAGGCTCTGATGAAAAGTCAGAACCTGAGAGCAAAGAAAGCATCCAGAGAACAATAAACCAGGTATATTCTAGTCTTTCCATAGCTAAATTGATCAAGCATCTTAATAAGACCTTACTTAAACTCTCTTATAGTCAGCAGAAGTATAAAAAGCTTAAAGCAGACTATGAGAATTTAAGTAAGCAAGAAAATCACTCTGAAGGTCTTAAACAAAAAGATTTTATCAAAACTAAAGACCTTGAGAATGATTTTGCTATATGTTACAAACCCCCTGAGCACTCTCTAGCTCTCAAAGAGTACTGTAACATCAATGCTGATCAAAATAAAATTGTTTCCATGCTTTTCAACCTTAAGACCAACAATACTAATGGGATTGGATACTCTAGTAGTAAAATACTAGAGGAACCAAGCTCATCAGTTATTGATGGAAGCTTCTCACTTCCAAATCTTTACACTACATTTGTATCTGATAGCTCTCAGATGAAACAAATGGAGGATGAAGATTTGGCAACTAACAGTCTAGGACCCTCAAGCAAGTGGGTACCAAGAGACAAAATTGTTTACTTGATTGCAGGTGAAACTAAGACTCTGAACCTTCCAATCACATGGATGCATGCGACTGTGAATGGAAGAAGAGCAATTGTGCATAGAAGGCACATTCTTGAAGATTCAGATGAGATGGAGTACATAAGGAACAAGAGGGAGTATGAAGACCTTGAAGCATGTATTGAAGATGACAACAACTCAGTATGGTGGAGCGATTGTTCAGGCTATGACACTGACTTCACCTAATCAAGAAAGCTTCAATACAAGGTAAGTATGCTTAACTCCTGAATGACATATTTAGAGGAATTACTTTCAAAGGTTTGAAAATGTCTTCTTAGGATACACGGTGTTCAGTACTAAAAACCTTGAAAAATCCTGTCTGAACATATTTTCTTGTGTCCTGAAAGACTTGTTTTCAGCCTCTGAAGTTCTTCAGGTTTCAGCATCTGAAGAATCTCAGACTCTGAGAAATGTTTCAACCTCTGAAGGTTAAGCCTCTGAATACAAAATGAATTGGAAACGTTTAAGTATGTTTACTAAAACGTTTTCGCGCTAAATAGACAACACGTACACACGTTCTGATTGGTTTAAAATAGTTTATGATTAGTTCTTTTCTTTTTAATTTATTTGTATGACTTAATCTTCCTTTAATCAAAATCACTAAATCAATTGCACACACTTCATCTTCACAACCTACACTTTCGATTGTCTCAAACTTAAAGAAAAACCCTTTTTCTTCAAAAACTTTTAGCAAAACCCTAATTGTAGAAATGACAGCATCCACATCGTCTTCAGATTCTCTATTTGTGTTTCCAAAGAACTTTCCCATCAATACTATTACTTGCGAAGAATTGTTCTCCACAGATTTGTCTCTAAAGATGGAGGGAAAATCTCTAAATCTGGTTATGGAACAACCAGTGGACTTTGACAGCTTGGAGAAGAATCATTTTGGTGTCTTAAAGTACTTTATTGAACGTGATGGGAGCTTTAAATACATGGAGTTGCTAAATGGCCCCATCTATCCATCATTAGTAAAGGATTTCTGGATCAGAAGTAAGGTAAAGACGGTTGAAGACTACAACAGGGAGCTGGATGAAAAGAAGAAGGAGAAGTTAGAAAATAAAGACAAGACTCCTCAAGAATTGGGAATAAGGATAGTTGAAGAAACTGAAGTGCATTATGTGGTTTGTGGATTTGAGGTCATTCTTACTGCTTCAAATCTGGCTAAGGTATTATCCATTCCAAATGAAGGTATCTACCATACCTTTAGCCAAAGTGAAGCAAAGAACTCAGAATTTCTGGTAAACATGACCAAGCTGTGCTACACAAAAGGAAAGAGTTGTGAAGCAATAAGGTGGGTGATCTGAAGCATATTCAAAGAGTATTAGCCAGAATTGTTCTAGGATCAATATTTCCAAGAAGTGGAAGTACTGATCAACTTTCTTGGGATCATAGGCACTTTGTCTATTTTCTCACAAGAAAATTCAACTTGAACTGGGCAAAATACATCTTCAATCACCTCTGCAAGGCTATAAGCGCTACTCAGAAACAGTCTAAGCCAAATGTTCATATCATCTATCCTAGGATCCTGAGTGAGATATTTTATCAGTGTGGAGTGATAGATGCAATTAAGGCTGCTGGTCATGACAATCTGATTAGGGAAATCAGAGCCTCTACAATCTCTGGTCACACTCTCTCTAACATGAACTTACTAGCAGGAAAAGAAATACAGCCCTCTGATCCATTTGAACCTCTACCTCACTCACAAGATTCAATGGTAAAGAGATTTGAGATTGACATACCTTCTGTCTCAAATGGTATTGTCAATCAATATATACAACTGCTAGAAAGTCAAGGTGAAGGGTTTGAGATTGAAGAAGAAGAGCTGAAGAAGAAAAGGAAGAGGCTAGTGAAGATAAAAGTGGAGAAGAATGAAGCTGAAAGGTTAGAAAGCAAAGGGAAAATCAAGTTCAAAGCTGAGAGATCAACTGTGATAGCGGTAGATGATGAAAGTGAGGATGATGATGAACCATTGAGTGTCAGAGTGAAGAAACTCACAGAGGAGCCAAGAAAGAAAACTACTGAAGGCTCAATCAAGGATAGCTCAGGAAATGCATCGATGTCTACACCTGCTACTGTCAACACTCAAGAAACTCAATCAACACCATCATCAACCCAATCAAAAACAAACAAAAATCCTGCTCAGAACCCACTCATTCATTCACCCTCTGAGCAGATTCAGAACATCTCTATCCAAACATGTCCTGAAGACAATCTCACGCTAAAACAAATTATGTCAGGACATGTTCATTCAGATCTTCTCACATCAAAAATAATCCACACTGAACCACAGCTCACATCTGAGTCTATCCAACCACGACCTGAACAACAAAATACTGAGGAAATTGAACGTCATTCTGAAGACATCCAACATTCACCATCATCGAACTACGTTGATCATATGGTCCAAGAGCTTCATGTGAATGATTTTCATTTTAAAGCTTTTGATCAACAGCAACAACAATCTCAATCATCACCTCAACACACCTCTTCACCCTCAAACTCTAAACCTCATACAACCAACTCAACTAACCCAGAAATCTTGAGTGAATGCAATAGCTTAATTAGACAGATACATGGTCTTCCTGAGTTAAGACTTTCTAACATATCATCATCTGAATCTGTTGCAAAATGGGTAAGCTTGGCAGAGGATTTGGTAGAGAAGCTGCATAGTCTTCAAGGAGCTGATGTTGAAGAACTAAGGAGGTTTGAAAAGAGGAAAGATAAGGTAGTTGAAGAGGTCATTCAGAAAAAGAAGGACGCAGAAAGGAATCACCCTGAATCCTTTACTGAAAGAAACAACAATCTGGATGAACCTGCTCAAAGAGATTCAAGGAGTGATCAAGAGCATATGAGAAATCTAGTGTATGAGGCTGAACTTAAAGAAATCAGAACTGAGATGAGCAAGTCTAAAAGGATGTTGGAGAAAGTCGATGGAAAACAAACAGAAATCTTAAAAACATTAACTTCTCTCTTTAACAAATTACCAGAAAGTCAATAAATGCTTAAGTGTTTATCTGCTGATTAAATGTTTTGATTAGACACTATATTAGGTTCAACTTGTGTAAACATTAAGTTGTTTCATAATTATCGGACTGATTATGTGTTCTTAATTGATTCTGTTTAGCATTGCTTTATTCTAGAAATGTTTTTATTTCTTAAAACAAATCAATTCTTGGAAAAATCAATACAACAAACTATTGAGCTATTACTTGTCAAACTTGATTTTCAATAAGTACAATATGTGATATTCTTAAAGCTTAAATTACATATCAAGAGAAGAAATATTTGTAAGAAATCAAAATTACATAACAAGCCAAAGTAATGAGTTTTATCACATTAAGAACTAAAGTTGTTGACTACATATCTATCTCCTAAAGACTACTTCTGGAAGCCTCCAAGGGATGACCTTGGAGAAGGGACTGATATTCTTGAAGAAACCATGCATAAGTTTGGTGTCCTTCAGGAATGTCAGTTTGCCCTTCTTAGGCTATGGACTTCAGTTTGATTTTCTTCAGGAAGATATGTCTTCAGAACTTAAAACAGTCAGAGTCCAAAGATTTCTCTTCAGACTCTGAACTGAGTTCTTCTGGAAAGGACACTGGCTTTGTTTCCATTGGTTTCTTCTTATGTTTTCTCCTATCTTGACTGACTCTCACTGAAACTACTTTCTTCTTCTCTGAGCGTTTCATTTTTTCTCTCAAGAGATCTATCAATAACCTAAGATTATTCTGTGTGAGTAAAATGACTAGGTATCTCTCTCCTTTTATAAGCAAAATTCAATGGCCGAGTATTAAATGTGTTCAACCACTCCTGATTTGACGGCATTGAAAGTTGAATTTCTATTAATTGCTTATATTACCTTTTTGATAATGACAAAAGGGGGAGAAAGAATATTGGTAAATCAATTGTTGGAAGAAGTGAAATTACTTGGCTTTTTAGGGCCTTGTAGTGCTTCAGAGAGAGAACGTAGGAGAGTGGTCAAGATAGTAGCATGAGGTACATGCTGTGTTATGACAATCTGATCTTTGAGGATTTCAAAATATTGTACTAAAAGAGCTCTGAACTGTTTTCAAATTTTTGTTCAGACTCTGAGCTATTTTCTTTGAAAAGATTTTTTAAAAGCTCTGAACTGTTTGAAAATATTTTGAACTCTGAAGCTGTTAATGATAACCATCAGAACCAAGTGTGTATGTAGAAGTCTTTAAGCGTCTCTGATCCTATTTTGTCATTCAATTTAAATATTGCTTCAATTTAATTATTGCTTCATCTTGCATCTGCATTAAGGGCTTAATTTCAAGGAGAATGCATTTATTAATTGAAGTTTATTATTCATAGTTAGTTCTTGAGTAAGGGTGCAACTTTACTCAAAGATTATCATACTATGGAAAGAAGAAGCCTGCAAACCTTGTTCTTTACATAGTGAAATATGAATAATTTAAGTCATATAATAAAGTATTTCTTAAACTGATTAAAATTAACTATGGATACAAACTAGGGGGAGCTTACAAACCTAACCCTATGGGTTATCAGACTTAGGGGGAACTTGCAAAACTCAGAAGCCTAATGTCAACATAGCTGATTTGTATCGACAACAATTGTATTTAATACTTGTGTTTGTCATCATCAAAAAGGGGGAGATTGTTGGAACAAAATATGTGTTAATACACACCCTTAAGTTTTGATGATAACAAAGTATTAAATGGACAATTGATGGTACTAATGTTTAAATTAAGTGCAGGAGAACTCAACGTTTAATCAAGAGCACACTTAATCTAAACTCTGATGAAACCAATGGAAGTCTGAATATTTAGACTCTGAAAGAGTTCAGATGCTACAACGTGGTCAGAAGCTATACAAAGTTCAGAAGCTCAAAGTAGATCAGAACGTCTGAAGCTGTTCAGGGACTCAGAGGAGTTCAGAAACTCAAGGATGTTCAGAGGCCTACAAGAGTTCAGAGGTTGTCTGCTAGTCATAAGTCATTCAGAGGATGAAGACGTTCAGAAGCTAAATTACGAAGGACTATCAGAGGTCAACCATTCAAAGACCAATCAGACTCCAAGTTATCAAAGGTTCATCAGAAGCAAAGGAATTCCCAGTCATCAGAGGGCTACATCAACTACAACTTATCAAGCCTGATGACTTGTTCTAAGGTCAACTAAAATGCAACGGTCACAAAGGATGTGATCCCTCTCTCTCTAGGAGCTAGTTGTACCTTATAACTGTACCATTGGACAGACAACAAAGGTGAAGCTTCTCTGCAAAGGAAGACGTGGCTTTACTCAACGGATCTTCAATGTCTACAGCTGTCCAAGTTGCAACGGGAATTTCTCCAACGTCTCAATGTCTTTCTCAACTCATATAAATATGCCAAAGAAAGAATTGATGACTAGCGCTCACCATTAGATAAAATCTCTCAGAAGAAAGTGAGAACTTGAATTGTAATAGATAATATCTCTCAAATGAAGTGAGCATAGAAACTAGCTTAGAGCCTCTGAAGTTATTATGTATGTAATAAGTCTTAAGCTCTTAAGTTAGTAGTAAGTCTTCTGCTTAGTGTAGAAGCAAGAAAGTCTTCTACTTAGTGTAGAAGCACGTAAGTCTCAATCTTACTGATTAGAGCAGTGAAGTCTTGAGCCTGAGTGCTTGAGCAAGGAAGCCTCTGATCTTGTGTGATCAGAGCAAGGAAGTCTCTTTGTCTTGTGTGACTTAGAGCAGGAAGTCTCAAGCTTGTGTGCTTGACCAAGGAAGTCTTTGATCTTGTGTGATCAAAGCAAGGAAGTCTCTATGTCTTGTGTGACTAAGAGCAGGAAGTCTTGAGCTTGTGTGCTTGAGCAACTATTGTAATCCTAGTGATTATAGTGAAAATCTCTTGGAAACAAGGGGACTGGAGTACTCTCAATTTGTGAGGGGTACCAGTATAAATTGTTGTGTGTTCTTCTCTCTCTCACTCTCTCATTTACTCCTTCATCATTCATAACGCCATAAGTTAATTGTGTGAATCATCCGCTGTGCTTTAAAGACTCTGAAAAGATTTAAATATCTTGGAAAGTTTTTAAATATCCAAAACACAATTCAACCCCCCCTTCTTGTGTTTTCTCCACGCACCTTCAGAAAGATGTAATAAAGTATAGATTGAAAGTAAATAATGAACATGCATCCAATAATTGAAAGTCTAGAATAACTTATACTTTTTCGATGAAGAAGCCATTGAGAAGATGAATGAACAGGGCGTCAATGTCCACCTTGAGGAAACATATGTTTGAAGTTGCAATAATGTTTAGAAGTGAAATAAGTAGGAATATAAAAGTACAGTTCAATCAATTAGATTGTTTTTTTTTTTGAAAATAATCAATTAGATTGTTAAGTTGTAATGAGGTAGTTGAAAATGTAATTGTAAATGTCTAATCTAGTTGAGTAATTAACTAAATGTAATCATGATTGTGTAAGATGAATATTTTGGAAGTTGCAAGTATCATTTTAGTGTGAAGTATAGCATAGTAGTCATAGTTATCTATTGTTAGATATAATAATGATGGTCATATCTATAATACTTTGGACTGTAGTATATTGTATCTGTTACAAAATATAAGTAAAAGTTTGTCAACAAAAATGAATGTATTTGATAAAAAAAATTGCTTATATTTTGCAACGGAGTTGAGTATTTTTTTGATGTATTGTATATATGATGTATTTTAGTTATAATATTGATTTGATATATTAAATATTCAAATGATGAAAAAAGAAGTTGCTTATACAATGTTACGATGGAACTACTATAGAAAATGTTACTGAAACATGTTGGTTGTTGAATATTTTAAAAAATTGTTTTATTGTTACTATAACTGTATAAGTATAAGAGGGAGTAATAAGTAAGTTAGTAGTTAAATTTATATAAAAATACTATAATAAAGCTGACATAGAGAATATAATAAAGCTTATATATTATAATCAGTTGTCAATCAATAAATCTAACATTATCAAAGGTAATAAAAAATTCTATGTGAAAATGATTGTCAAAGTGTTATATAAATATGATACTTGATGGTTGTGATTTATTCAATTGGAAGTTGGCCTAATTTGAAGTGAGTGAGTCAAAGTTAATCAAGAAAATGGATGAAAAGAGTGGTAATAGTTCAAGAACACCAGATGATGTGTTTATTACAGTTGTTTCAAAAGATCGAGTAAGAGTTATATTATTTACATTTGATTATTATTATGGTTATAGTATTGTTGTTTCATGTTGTTAATGGAATTTGTTTAGGCTGAAGGAGAATTGGATCCTAGTTTTGCAAGGAAATATGCAAAAGATTTAAGGCCATTGTTGAAGATTGTTGATATTGTTAATGAAGTTGAACACGTCGTGGGTTATAATATGAATCCGGATCGTCCTAGATTAACAACTGATTGGAGAGAATTATGGGATTTTTACAAATTGACTGAAGAACATCATCCAGTAATGTTATGTTATAATGGTGGAAATGAATTTTGTAACATCCTCAATTTTTTTTTAATTAACAAAATTTGAATCGTATCCTATCTATTTTATGCACATAGCTATTTTATTTTTAGTTTCGGCATGACAGTGGTAAAATAATTATTTTCGAATTTTATTTTCTATGAGTTATTCCTATAGTGACCGATTGATGATGCATTTTAATAGATTGTGAATCAACCCTTAATTTATTAGTATAGTTGGAATAATAAAATAAAATAATATGACGTGAATATGAGGAGCGAGATACTAATTACTGACTTAATAGTAGAGCATTGACTTTCTATGAGGATTTAATTATTGAGTGGTAACTCACGCATGGCTTGATTGGTGAGGAAATTATGTTGATTTCATTGGCAAATCAATTATCATAAAACACTATAAATCAGACTTATTACGTTGAATTATTCCAATTTTCACACAATCCCTTTTTCCTATACCACATACATATATGATTCTAGTAACCACATGATTTCTCTTTAATAGCCATTCATTACCATTGAATTTTATGTCTCACCCTTTCTTTCTAGACTATGGTACACGTGAACCTCTTAACATAGGATATAAATCTTGCCTCTTTATTTCATAAGATTTTCAACACTTTGTGAGGAAAAGAAAAAAAAAATTGTTATAGACTTATACCATTATTTAAATAGACGTATATGGTATAGTTCCAATCACCACATCTCAATTCCATACCTCTAAATATAAGAAAATAGAAAGAACAAGAAAACACTACACCAACTCTTTCATTTCGTTCGTACACTAGAGGTAACCAATCAATCCTTCTTTCTTCTATTCCATGAATTTATATTGGCTCTAATACTATAATTTATTCTTTTAAAGTTTTAAACCGTTCTTCGCAAGAGTGACGTGGGATTCTAAGGACTTTTACGTTAGAGTAGAAAAGCGCCTAAGGTAAGGGCTTTTTCCCCATACACTCATACTCATGGGATAAGTGTTATGAAATTTTGGTATAAACCTTTCTCATTTAGAAAGATAAGGAGGTAAAAATATAATGTAATGTTTTTAAATTTGAATTCTTAAAATGTTCGTTGTATGAGTATGTGTGTTGACTAAAAATTGAAATGGCTATGAAAATTGGAAAAAGAAATTTGGACCTTAATAAGTTTGAAAAAGAAAGAAAATGACTCTTTATAAGTATTGTTGTTTGTCATGATTGTGATGAAATTATTTGACCTCTTTGTGATGTCCTTGTGATTGGAATTTGTATGATATTGGCATATCATCATGACATGGCATTTTTGTATGTGGTATGCTCCAGCCTTGTGCGTAAGGGGGTACGTGATTATTTTATTTTGTGGTGCTCCAGCCTTGTGCGTAAGGGGGTACGTGATTTTCCCCATTGGTATGGTTGACTATATATATCCGGATCATTTAGTTCTAGGAGCATGCATTTTTGCATTGTTTTTGTGCCTTAATATTTTATGAACTCGGTTACGGAAAAGAATGGACCAAAGGTGTCTTATTAAAAAGATTATATATATAATTTAATTACTTTTTATCCTTTTTGATTGAGAAGTTTTTATACTATTTATTTTATGACATTTTTCTCTGCGTCAGTATGAATCAATTTGGATAAGGAAATTGACCCTTATATGATTTTGCTGTAGGTACTAAAGATGATGTGTGAAGTTGCATGTTGTTTGTATGCGCGTGGGGAATAAAATGGGATTTTCTGCCGATAAACAATTTTTGTAATAAACAATAATTCTGGTATTTTGATGCTTATTCATTTTTCAACTATTCATAGAAATACGGGACATGTTGTTTTCCGTTAGGATCGACGTTAAAAACTCATTTGTTTTCAATAACGTTATTCTATGTTACGACTTCCAGATTTTAAATAAATTAACTTAACCGAATGAAATAATCTGGTATTTCCTGAAACTACTAATTGTGCTTATCATGTCTTAACAATGTATGTCAAAAGCAAAAATGATTGATAACAGTTTGAAAATACTTTCTTTTATACGTAATTAATATATGGAGTCACTATATAAGTATGAAAAATCAGTTCCACACTTATTTTATTCAAACACCACGTTAGTATTACTACCCAAGCTAGAGATAATGGTACTTTTGGTCAAGTTGGTATTTTGTTAGATTTACCATCACAATGTAATTTTAATGACTTCTGCTTTCAAATTGTTTTACTTCTTTCTCTTTTAGAGAAAAAAAAAATGTCCAATAATTTAACGAACTTATTTAGAAAAAATAAAATCAGGATGTTACATTATGGTATCAGAGCAATAATCCTCGGACAAATATTTTTGGGTGGGAGCGATCTTGCATACGCATGTCTTGTGAATATGTGACTTATTGTGGTGATATTGCATTTTATCTTGGTAGGATCTTTGTGAGACATTTCTGTGATATCGCTCGTTATTCTGGTTTATTTATGGGATTCCACTTTCATTTTGATAACAGTTTTAATGTACCAATTGTCTTGACAATCAGGAAACTTTTCATAAATAAATGTGATGTTATTTTGAATTTAAAGATTCCTTTTTAAGTATGATTTTTTTTCTAATAAGATCATTAACAAGTTATTCTATAAAGTGTAGTACGACTTCAACAAAATTCGAAGTGGATTTCAATATAATTTTAGCTCTTGTTGGTACGTGAGGTCCTATTATTATTTAAATTTTTTTTTTCCAAGAAAAAAAAAATCAATATTTTTAACAAGTTATTACACTAAAATATTTATGATGTGTATCTTGATTGATGCGTGAGTTACTTGTCTGAATGTTGTGAATTTTGGTTATTTATTTATTTAATCTATTTAGTTTGAAGGAGGTTATCTAGCAAATTACTTTAGACATCCCCTATTTATAACCCCATGGGTTAGAATAAGACCTTAAAATCTTTCTAACTCAAATGAAATTGTAGGAAGTTACGATGCCTCCACGAAGAGCTGTCAACAATCAAAACATTCCTGAGCCCACCGTTGACATGGCAGGCGCCATCCAGGCAATTCACGCAATGGCTACTGCTATGACTCAACAGTCAGCAACTACTGCTGCACAAGCTGCCATTAATGCTCAACAAGCCGCAGCTCAAGCCCAACGCGAAGCTCTCAGGGATCAGAGAGAAGAGGCAACTGCTGCAGCCAGATTTAATCAGCAAAATCCGCCAAAGTTCCATGGAGAGCATGACCCGGACAAAGCTGATCTCTGGCTGGAAGAAATTGAGAAGATTTTTGAAATGCTACATTGCACTGATGCGAAGAAAGTGGAGTATGCTACCTTTTTGCTCAGAGCAGAGGCTGAAGCATGGTGGCAAGGTGAGAGGCAGATAATGGAGAATAACCATGAAGAGCTAAACTGGGAATCCTTCAAGCGGAAATTCTTGGATAAATACTTCCCGTCGAGTGCCAGATCAGAGAAAGAGGCACAATTCCTCAAGCTTTACCAAGGCAATATGACTATCGCCGAGTATGCCGATAAGTTTGATTCACTGGCTAAACATTTTCGTTATTTCCGTGACCACGTGGATGAAGATTACAAGTGCGAGAGGTTCGAGAATGGACTCCGATATGAGATTAAGGAGTCTGTGGCACCACTAGAGATTCGCCAATTTCAAGAGCTTGTCGAGAAGTGTAAGAAGGTCGAACGACTCAAGCAAGGTCGTGTGAACCGAGGGAACACTGGAGGACCAGCCTGAACTCAGGTAATAATAAAATCCATATTCTTTGGAAATTATTGGAGGATTCATATCACTAAACCTTTATCTAAACAGGGACAACATGATCGGAATGGTAGGGGCGGGCAACAAAAACCATATGCTCGACCCCAAGGAGACAGAAGAAACCTACACCAATCTCGGAATGGAGGTGGCCAACGAGCTAACCAGCTGAGTCATCCGCAACAAATTCATTGTTTCCGTTGCAACAAGGAAGGACACAAGGCATTTGAGTGCCCACTTGGAAAAAAAGTTTGCTACAATTGTCAGAAACCAGGCCACTTTTCCAACAATTGTCCTGAACTGAACCGTAACAACAACAATGCTGACGACACCATTACCAGTGCACGTCCCTCTGCCAAAGGACGTGTCTATCACATCGGAGGAGAAGAAACTTCAAATGCCTCAGGATTAATCCAGGGTGAGTGTGAAATTTAAGATAAACTATTTCCTGTACTATATGATTCTGGTGCTACGCATTCTTTCATTTCTGTGGAATGTGTGAATTCTTTACAACTACTTGTTACTTCCCTACCTTTTGATTTGATTGTCACAATACCATCTTCCGACCCTGTGATTCTTAATGAAGCTTGCTTGCAATGTCCCTTGACTATTTTGGGCATGAAATTCAAAGTTGACTTGATTTGCATACCCCTAAAACATCTGGGAGTGATCCTTGGGATGGACTGGTTATCTAGTCATTATGTTCTATTGGATTGTGCTCGTAGGTCTGTAATCTTTCCAGACCCCGGTGTTTCCCGATTCCTTGATGCCAACCGATTGAAATTTTCCTTGAAGGGAGGAATCCAGAAGTACGTATTCTTGAATTCTATCAGCATGAAACCAGAAGTAGATATTAATGACATCGAAGTAGTGAATGAGTTCCCAGAAGTATTTCCATTGGACGTGCCAGGGTTACCACCAGTACGCGAGATCGAGTTTGCTATTGATGTAATTCCAGGAACCGGTCCTATTCATATTGCTCCGTACAGAATGGCCCCGTCTGAGATGTCAGAACTGAAAAGCCAATTGGAGGACCTGCTGTCTAAGAAGTTTATCCGGCCAAGTGTCTCTCCGTGGGGGGCTCCGGTATTATTGGTGAAGAAGAAGGATGGGAAGTCGAGGTTGTGTGTTGACTACCGACAACTTAATAAAGTCACGATCAAGAACAGATACCCTTTACCACGCATTGATGACCTGATGGACCAACTTAGAGGCGCTGTGGTATTCTCGAAGATTGATCTGAAATCGGGATACCACCAGATTCGAGTAAAGGAAGAAGACATACCCAAGACGGCGTTTAGAACACGATATGGGCATTATGAGTATATGGTGATGCCCTTCGGAGTGACCAATGCACCAGCAATTTTCATGGATTATATGAACCGTATATTTCATTCGTTCTTAGACAAGTTTGTTGTGGTTTTCATTGATGATATCCTTATATACTCTAAGAGTAGGGAAGAACATGAGGAGCATTTGCGCTTAGTGCTACAAGTATTAAAGGAGAAGCAATTGTATGCGAATTTGGGAAAATGTGAATTTTGGCTAGAAGAGGTGAAGTTCTTAGGCCATGTGATCTCAAAGGAAGGTATTGCAGTTGACCCATCAAAGGTAGAAGCCGTAGTTGCTTGGGAAAGACTGAAGACTGCCACTGAAATTAGAAGCTTTGTGGGATTGGCTGGATATTACAGAAGATTCATCGAAGGATTCGCTAAAATTGTAGCCCCGTTGACGAACCTTACCCGAAAGAACCAAATTTTTGCATGGACGGATGAATGTGAGAAGAGTTTCCAGTTGATGAAGGAGAAATTGACCACTTCCCCGGTGCTAGTATTGCCACAACCAGAAGAACCTTATGAAGTTTACTGTGACGCATCTTATCAAGGACTGGGTTGTGTGCTTATGCAACATAAACAAGTTGTGGCTTACGCTTCGAGACAATTAAAGACTCATGAGAAGAACTACCCCACACATGATTTGGAGCTTGCCGCTATAGTCTTTGCACTGAAGATATGGAGACATTATTTATATGGTTGCACTTTTGAGGTCTTTAGCGACCATAAGAGCCTGAAATACCTATTTGATCAGAAGGAGTTGAATATCCGACAAAGAAGATGGATGGAATTTCTCAAAGATTATGATTTCACCTTACAGTATCACCCAGGAAAGGCGAATGTAGTGGCAGATGCGTTGAGCAGAAAGCGAGTTCATCTCTCGACTGTTGCGGTGAAAGGGTTGGAAATGTTAGAGAAGTTTCGAGACTTGAACTTGAATTTGGATTCTTCAACCGGACAAGTGTATTGTGGAATGATTACCATTGAGAATGAGTTAATGAATGAGATTATGAACCTCCAGAAAACCGACGAAGAAGTTCAAGAGAAGAAGAAATTGATCGAGATTGGGAAGGCACTAGAGTTCAAAGTGGGATCGGACCATGTTTTGCGATGCAATGAGCGTGTTTGTGTCCCTAATAATGCAGCGTTGAGAAAGACTATTTTGGATGAAGCCCACAAAAGTAAACTAAGCATTCATCCTGGGATGACGAAAATGTATCAAGACTTGAAGCAAAGATATTGGTGGTCAGGAATGAAGAAACAAGTCGCTGAGTATGTTGCTTCGTGTCTGACATGTCAGAAAGCTAAGATAGAACATCAGAAGCCAGCTGGGTTACTAAAGTCTTTGGATGTGCCGCAGTGGAAGTGGGACAGCATTTCCATGGACTTCGTTGGGGCGTTACCGAAGACTCAAAGAAAGTTTGACTCTATTTGGGTGATCGTGGACAGATTGACTAAATCAGCTCACTTTATACCAGTGCGAACAAGTTATACCGCGGCCAAGTATGCAGAGATTTATATTGAAGAAATCGTTAGACTACACGGAGTACCCTCTAGCATTGTGTCCGATAGAGACCCGAAGTTTACTTCTCACCTCTGGAAGGAATTGCAGGAGGCTTTAGGCACAAAACTGAGACTGAGTTCTGCTTATCATCCTCAGACAGACGGACAGACTGAGAGGACCATTCAGACATTGGAGGATATGTTGAGGGCTTGTGTCTTGGATGACCGAGAAAGTTGGGACAAGTTGTTACCACTTGTTGAATTCACCTACAACAACAGCTACCACGCGAGCATTGGAATGGCTCCATATGAGGCTTTATATGGACGCAAGTGTCAGACCCCATTATGTTGGTACAAGGATGGTGAGAGCACATTAGTAGGACCTGAACTGGTACAACAGACAACCGAGAAAATTAGGTTGATTCAGGAACGAATGAAGAATGCACAAAGCCGACAAAAGAGTTATGCAGATCAGCAGAGGAGACCTCTGGAGTTTCAGGAAGGTGATCATGTGTTTTTGAGGGTGACGCCTACAACTGGTGTAGGAAGAGCCTTGAAGTCAAAGAAGCTTACACCTAAATTTATTGGGCCATACCAGATCCTCAAACGTGTAGGGCCTGTAGCCTACGAGATAGCATTGCCTCCAAATTTGGCCAACCTTCATAGTGTGTTCCATGTTTCCCAGTTGAGGAAGTATATGTCTGATCCCTCACATGTTATCACACCAGATGACATTCAGTTGAAAGAGAATCTATCATTCGAGGTTCCGCCGATGCGCATTGGAGAAAAATCGACCAAACTCTTGAGGGGTAGGGAAATTTCATTAGTCAAAGTGATTTGGAATCCGAAAACTGGAGATGCTACATGGGAGCGGGAAGACCAGATGAAGAAACTCTATCCAAACCTGTTTGATACCTCATAGTTTCGGGGACAAAACTTCTTTTTAGGGGGTTAGTATTGTAACATCCTCAATTTTTTTTTAATTAACAAAATTTGAATCGTATCCTATCTATTTTATGCACCTAGATATTTTATTTTTAGTTTCGGCGTGACAGTGGTAAAATAATTATTTTCGGATTTTATTTTCTATGAGTTATTCCTATAGTGACCGATTGATGATGCATTTTAATAGATTGTGAATCAACCCTTAATTTATTAGTATAGTTGGAATAATAAAATAAAATAATATGACGTGAATATGAGGAGCGAGATACTAATTACTGACTTAATAGTAGAGCATTGACTTTCTATGAGGATTTAATTATTGAGTGGTAACTCACGCATGGCTTGATTGGTGAGGAAATTATGTTGATTTCATTGGCAAATCAATTATTATAAAACACTATAAATCAGACTTATTACGTTGAATTATTCCAATTTTCACATAATCCCTTTTTCCTATACCACATACATATATGATTTTAGTAACCACATGATTTCTCTTTAATAGCCATTCATTACCATTGAATTTTATGTCTCACCCTTTCTTTCTAGACTATGGTACACGTGAACCTCTTAACATAGGATATAAATCTTGCCTCTTTATTTCATAAGATTTTCAACACTTTGTGAGGAAAAGAAAAAAAAAATTTGTTATAGACTTATACCATTATTTAAATAGACGTATATGGTATAGTTCCAATCACCACATCTCAATTCCATACCTCTAAATATAAGAAAATAGAAAGAACAAGAAAACACTACACCAACTCTTTCATTTCGTTCGTACACTAGAGGTAACCAATCAATCCTTCTTTCTTCTATTCCATGAATTTATATTGGCTCTAATACTATAATTTATTCTTTTAAAGTTTTAAACCGTTCTTCGCAAGAGTGACGTGGGATTCTAAGGACTTTTACGTTAGAGTAGAAAAGCACCTAAGGTAAGGGCTTTTTCCCCATACACTCATACTCATGGGATAAGTGTTATGAAATTTTGGTATAAACCTTTCTCATTTAGAAAGATAAGGAGGTAAAAATATAATGTAATGTTTTTAAATTTGAATTCTTAAAATGTTCGTTGTATGAGTATGTGTGTTGACTAAAAATTTAAATGGCTATGAAAATTGGAAAAAGAAATTTGGACCTTAATAAGTTTGAAAAAGAAAGAAAATGACTCTTTATAAGTATTGTTGTTTGTCATGATTGTGATGAAATTATTTGACCTCTTTGTGATGTCTTTGTGATTGGAATTTGTATGATATTGGCATATCATCATGACATGGCATTTTTGTATGTGGTGTGCTCCAGCCTTGTGCGTAAGGGGGTACGTGATTATTTTATTTTGTGGTGCTCCAGCCTTGTGCATAAGGGGGTACGTGATTTTCCCCATTGGTATGGGTGACTATATATATCCGGATCATTTAGTTCTAGGAGCATGCATTTTTGCATTGTTTTTGTGCCTTAATATTTTATGAACTCGGTTACGGAAAAGAATGGACCAAAGGTGTCTTATTAAAAAGATTATATATATAATTTAATTACTTTTTATCCTTTTTGATTGAGAAGTTTTTATACTATTTATTTTATGACATTTTTCTCTGCGTCAGTATGAATCAATTTGGATAAGGAAATTGACCCTTATATGATTTTGCTGTAGGTACTAAAGATGATGTGTGAAGTTGCATGTTGTTTGTATGCGCGTGGGGAATAAAATGGGATTTTCTGCCGATAAACAATTTTTGTAATAAACAATAATTCTGGTATTTTGATGCTTATTCATTTTTCAACTATTCATAGAAATACGGGACATGTTGTTTTCCGTTAGGATCGACGTTAAAAACTCATTTGTTTTCAATAACGTTATTCTATGTTACGACTTCCAGATTTTAAATAAATTAACTTAACCGAATGAAATAATCTGGTATTTCCTGAAACTACTAATTGTGCTTATCATGTCTTAACAATGTATGTCAAAAGCAAAAATGATTGATAACAGTTTGAAAATACTTTCTTTTATACGTAATTAATATATGGAGTCACTATATAAGTATGAAAAATCAGTTCCACACTTATTTTATTCAAACACCACGTTAGTATTACTACCCAAGCTAGAGATAATGGTACTTTTGGTCAAGTTGGTAGTTTGTTAGATTTACCATCACAATGTAATTTTAATGACTTCTGCTTTCAAATTGTTCTACTTCTTTCTCTTTTAGAGAAAAAAAAAATGTCCAATAATTTAACGAACTTATTTAGAAAAAATAAAATCAGGATGTTACAAATTTAGTTTTTTTAAGATAGTATTTCCGAAGCTATATATATCGGAAATTCCAGATTGGCACACCTTATATGGAATTCACGATGATTCTATACAATTTGATAGAATAATACCAAGGCTTGATTTACATGATTCTTTATGGATAAGTCAATAGTGAAATAGTACATGAACAAATATGAAAATTTTTACAAGTAAAGTTTACATCAATAAGAGTATGTAGAAACATATAAGTTAATTGTTGTCAAATGTTTTACAGGAAATGTCTTGGCGTTTTATGAAGTGCATTAGGAAATATGGTCATAGATGCATTAGATCTGTTGGTCCAAGCTGCAAGCTTATGACATGTAATATTTCTGAAGTTGGAGAAGATTTCATACAATTAGATTATGGGTGGAAGGAATTTTTCATGGAGAATGGTTTTAAATGTGGAGATATAGTAAGAGTTAGTCCTTAGGGACTTCGAATTTCAAATGTTGTGAAATTTGAAAAAACATTAAGGGAAGAATGTATGTTTGGTGATGAAACCGATTTTGAAATTAATCCTACTTTGCGTTGGATGTATGAAAAATGATTAATGAAGAATGTAATGTTTATGTTTCAAAAGTAATAAAAGTGTGAGAATTGTATGCAGGATCGATGTATCAATTGATCTGAATGAATGTATTCTATTAAAATATTGATGTTACTATCAATTAGTAGTAAGCATGAGATTCATTAGTAGTAGAAAATATAGAATGACAACATAAATTATTGAAAGTAATTAGATGTAAGAGTACTTAACAGGATTAAATTGAAAATTAATTAATTAGTTTAGTAACCTCGTAAACATTAAGACCTAATTCTTTGAATTCGAATAGCACGTTGTCTCCGATGACAATATGATTGTCTAAACAAAAAAACTTCCAGCCTCTTATAATTTTTTCGAATCGCACGTTGTCTTTAGAATTAGTGATTTCATTTTTTCATCTCGAATATAATAGTTCAAAGCAGTTGGTAACATCTACATAATGATCAATACAAATTTGAATTTTTATAGTTAGACAAATATAAATATTAAAGTATGATATAATAAAGTAGGGTATAATGCATAGTAAATTATGAATCAGGACTTAGAATCTGAGTTGCGGACTTGCAATGGAAGTCATCAATTAGGAATTCAGTAGTGTCGTATACAAAATATATATGTATTTAGATATATATAAAAAATAATAATATTAAAGTATTAGTAAGAATAAGTACATAAGACATATCATAATTATATTATTTGTTCATGTGTTGCCCATTGAAAATGTTGGAATTCACAATATAGGTTGCTTGTTGTTTGATACAAAATATATGTGTATTAGTGAACATAAAGTAGTAAAGTGTTGGTTTGAATGATAAAGACAAACATGATGTATTAAAATATTAAAATATGTACATATGGATTTCGAAAGTTAAATAGTTTTATTGTGCATAAAGTTTGTTGGGTTATTTAGATAGTATTATTGTCGATAAATTTTAAAAGTATTAATTCATGAATTTCAGCAATTTTTCATTAGCTTACATAAGACATTATATTTGAACTTATAAACTTTTAATTGATAGTTCAAATTAAACATAGTAATATATATATATATATATATATATATATATATATATGACTATATTATACAAAGTCATATAGCAGTACATGCAGAACATAGTCTCATACAATAATGAACATAGAATACATTATAGGACATAATCCTTAACTTGACATTTAAACTAATTATATGATAAGCAGCTGGACTAAGTTAAATGTTACATGACATTTAATCACTGGTGTTCAAACATGACAGTTATACATGATACTGGATTAAGCAGAACAATCAGATCACCTTCATGTATCGCGATTGGCACGAATGATGTTGATAACCATCTTTGTTGGTGGATTTGCAAGATTGAACTCCAGCTTGTCTCCAGTCTGTAAGTTGTTTCTTTTGACAAATCTACTCCAAGATTTCCCAATGTATCTTTCAAACTTGTTTCGCTCTGCAGCAATTATTTTGCAAGAGGATCTCTGTCCTGTTTTAGTTTCCAACATTATCTTTCTTTGTTTAATTGGCATAGCCAGCCTAGCAACGCTCTTTGGGAAATGCTGTTAAAGTTAATCAGGTATAAGAAATTATTTTACAATTGTTTATAAGTTTAGAAATATACTAATTGTATAACTGAATCATACCATGACTTGAGATTTTGCATTTGATGAACTTGCTGCAGTTACAATCTTCTCCCAAACATGGCTTCCATCAGGTTTGTGCTTCACAATTGTTGTATTCCTTTTAGATTTCTTTGATGTAGTCTTTTTCAAGTTCACTCGACCATTATTCTTTTGCAAATGATTTTGTTGAATTATATGCATCATGAAAACAAATATTATTATATTTATAAATGATGCAAATTGAAATGTAAATGATGTGTTTAAATATGAGAATAAGATGAACTTACCATGTGTTGCCTGCGAATTGGTTTGGTAGTTGTTGGACTAATATTGTTTCCAGTTGAGGGAATCTGCGCAGTTGGTTGATGTTGGCCATTGTTGTGGTACATTTGAAGTCTTTTGGACCTCCTTGGATGTGAGTAATCATCTGTGTCATCAATGATGATTATATCATTTACCTGGTTCCTTTTAAAGTTATGCAACAGATAATAAAAAATTGTGTTCATGATGCATATAATTCAACAAAATCATTTGCAAACTGAAATGTATATGATGTGTTTAAATATGAGAATAAGATGAACTTACCAGCTGTTGCCTGCGAATTGGTTTGGTAGCTGGTGGATTATTATTGTTTCCAGTTGAGGCAATCTGCACAAATGGTTGATGTTGCCCATTGTTGTGGTACATTTTAGGTCTTTTGGACCTCTTTGGATGTGAGTCATCATCTGTGTCATCAATGATGATTATATCATTTGCTGGGTTCTTTTTCAAGTTCTGCAAGATTTAAAAAATACAAAAAATGAAGCACAACTATTAATGAAAATTTTAATTCATTGTTGAAATAATTATAAGTGTTTAATGGAACTTACGGAACAACGTTTGGTTATAGTATTTTTTTTTGCACTTGCAGCTGTTCCATTCATGTTACTGAATAATCTTAGTGGTTCATGCTGGTCAATTGAAGGCAGTTGATGTAGTGGTTCATCTAAAATTCTCATCCAAAACTTGTTATCTTCAATTACATAGTGCAGTTGTACTCTTGTTGGTTTGTCAAAACCAAAATATTTGGCAACACACACTCCATCACTTAGATATAAATCAGTGTGTGAGTGGTGAAATTTATCTCTCATTGCTTTTCTATTAGGACCTCTAATAGATCCAAAGTTGTGCTTTTGGAATTCCATTTTCCATTTTTGGTAAAAATTAGCAGGAATGTGAATATGTGCCTAAAAATTATATACAAAACTTAAATTAATTCAGCAAGGATGGTAAAGTGTAAGTATTATTTAGGTCAAGCTGTAAATTTAGATAGATGAAAATTAGAAAGACAGTACCCTTTTTGGATCAATGACAGTAAAAAAACCATGAGTCCATTTTGCTTTTTCCTCAACTGTTGGTACTCTGAAAGTTATTGGTTGTGGTTAGACTAACTTGTTTTGTAATCTATCTACTTATAAAAGTAACTAACATTAAAGAACAATATATATAACCTAAAAATTAATTGAACATGATATATGTGATAATTAACTTCATGTCCATTAAGAGTAAAAAATCATGAATGATATATGTTACCTTTTCTGAGGATGAACTTCATGTAAAATTCTCATCCAAAACTTATTTTCTTCAATTACGTAGTGCAATTGTACTCTTGTTGGTTTGTCAAATCCAAAATATTTTGCAACACACACTCCATCACTTAGATTGAAATCAGTATTTGAGTGGTGATACTTGACCATCAGTTCCTTTCTATTAGGACCCCTAATCGACCCAAAGTTGTGCTTTTGGAATTCCATTTTCCATTTTTGGTAAAAATCAGCAGGTATGTGAATATGTGCCTAAAAATGATGTACAAAACTTAACTTAATTCAATAGGAATGGTAATGTGTAAGTATTATTTGGGTCAAGTTTTAAATTTATATAGGTGAAAATTAGAAAGACATTACCTTTTTTGGATCAATGAGCGTAAAAAAACCATGAGCCCATTTTGCTTTTTCCTCAGCTGTTGGTAATCTGAAAGTTATTGGTTGTGGTTAGACTAAATAGTTTTGTAATCTATCAACTTATAAAAGTAACTAACATTAAACAACAATATATAAAGCCTAAAAATTAATTGAACATTAAGAGTAAAAAATCATGAATGATATATGTTACCTTTTCTGAAGATGAACTTCATGTAAAATTTTCATCCAAAACTTATTATCTTCAATTACATAATGCAATGCTACTTTGGTTGGTTTAGCAATTCCAAAATAGTTTGCAACACAAACTCCATCAGATAGATTGAAAGCAGTATTTGATTGGTGATACTTGAACATCAGTTCCTTTCTATTAGGACCCGTAATCGACCCATATTTATGCTTTATAAATTCCGTTTTCCATTTTTCGTAAAAATGAGCAGGAATGTGAATCTTTTCCTAAAAAGGTTGAAATAAACTATAATGAATTTATGCTTAAAAATGGGAATGTTAAATAATTGATTGTTTAAACCTGTATAATTTGATATGTGAAAATTCTAAAGACAGTACCATATTTGGATTAATGACAGTACAAAAACCATGAGCCCATTTGTTTTTTTCTTCAGCCGTTGGCAATCTGAAAGTATGTGGTCGTGGTTAGAAATAATTGTTTGGGAACCCATCATCTTAGAAAGATGGAGATAAACCCTAATATTGTATTGAACATGAAGAAGCAGATATTGTGCCAAATAAATAACATGCATTTATAGATGAGAAAAAAAGAAACCTTTTGGAAGAAGAAGCCATGGATGAAGATGATTCCGTTGAAGTTATCGGAGATGGAGTTGAGACGCAAGTCAGGAATGAACAGTTGGAAGAGAACTTTACTTTACTAAATGCTGATAGTGGAAAGCTGTAGTGGAAAGCTATATATGTCTGTATAATAATGGGCTCAAAAGCATGCTTATCTAACAACATTTCAGGCCCACCGTAAAACAAACAAAGTTGACCAATGTAATATGGTTTAACATTTCAGGCCCAAATTTGTAAATCATTGTGTTTCATTTGGCAACTAACATATATTAGTTATTGTTGTATAATTGATTCTATATATACAATTTATAGTTAAGATAATATGTTATTACAAAATTAGGAATTATAGTTTTTAATATATGATATGATTATTTTTATTTTAAAAAATAAACTATATGGTATCACATAGTTCATACAATATTATATCACAAATCTTGTTAATAATTATAAGACAATATGAGATTACAACTCATTTCATTCCTTAATTAATTAGGCATATTACATTGATACTGACAAAAAAAAGTGCAGTCAACAAAAAAGTTTCAACGAAGAATTAAAGTAAAAGTATAAGAGAAATTAAAAATTGAATATGCACCCTGAAAAAAAAAGGAAAGGAAAAGTCTAATTAAAAATATTTTGTATGAATAAAAAAAATGGAATATAGAAATAAAAATTGAATATAATTATAATGAGATAGGACTTACTTATAAAATATTATGGAAAACCTCTTTGTATACAACATTAGTTGTTAAACCTTTGGATTTTTTATGTTCATCGTGAATCAATATTTTGATTCCTTTTTTGCTTTTGACTCTATAAACTGCTACATAAATCTGTCCATGACTGAAAACATCTTTTTGCAAGTAGAATCCAACAAAATCCAAAGACTGGCCTTGTGATTTGTTAATAGTCATTGCATATGACACAGTAATTGGAAATTGTCTTCTTGTCAATTTAAAAGGCCATGGAATGACTGTGATGGAGATATTGGTATTCTTGGAATCTAAATGACATTATTATGGTATTTCCCACCAATGACTTTTGCTTCAATTACATGAACTGCTAATTTTGTGACAATCAACCTTGTTCCATTACACAAACCTTCAGCTTGGTCTATGTTTCTCATTAACATAATAGGTACTCCAATCTTCAACTTAATAATATGATTTGGAACTCCAGAAGTACAGAGAGAATTCAAAAACTCAGGTGTATAAATATGGAGCATATCTTCATTATGAATGTCTGATCTGTCAACTGTATTTGAGCTGTAATATTCAGTCTCTTCTCCTGGAAAAAATAAAAACATGATTGTTAAATTGATTTGAATTTTAAATTGAATTGTGAAAGTGACTGCAGAAGTAATAAATTGTTTAACATACCTGGCATTAATCCAAGAACATAATCATTTATTGAATCAACAACCTCAATTTTTTATGCTAATATTGCTCTACTTAACAGATATTCATGGTTTTTGTGATTATTTAGAAAATCTGGATAAGTGCTTTCGACAATTGCTTGAATAGGATCGTTAAATTCTGTTATCAAAATTTCTTTTGGAATTTCAATCTCAGCTGTTCCATGATTAGGGAAAGTTTTCCTTCTCCAACCAAAAGTAGCCACTTTGAGAATGCTGCAATCTCTTTATTTTCTTCAGTTGTAGAACCTTGTTTACGTCTCATATTCTTTGTTAAAGTCAACACTTTACAATGATCCCATATGTAAGATGCATTAAGTGATGAATGGACAATATCAGATCGGGTACCTCTTGGGATGACTGGTAGAATTTGTCTGAAATCACCTCCGAAAACAACCACTTTGCCTCCAAAGATTTCTGTAGAATTACTGCCAGCGCTCATAAAATCTTTGAGACTCCTATCCAAAGCTTCAAAAGTATATTTATGTGCCATTGGATCTTCATCCCAAATAATCAACTTGGTAGCTCGGAATAGATTAGCAAGGTTAGAATCATGTTCAGTTTTGCACATTGAGTTGTCCAAAGTTGGAACTGGGAGCTTGAACTTTGAGTGTGCAGTTCTTCCTCCAGGTAGTAGAAGTGCTGCAATTCCACTTGTTGCAACAGTTAAGACAATTTCTTGTTTAGATCGTAAAGCACTTGCAAGAGTTCTCCACATAAAGGTTTTCCCTGTTCCTCCATAACCATGTAGGAAAAACACTCCTCCCTTTTGGTTGTCAACAGCTTCCATGATCTCATCAAATATTTTTCGCTGCTCATCTATAAGGTAAATGAATTGGTGAAGTTGTTAACATAAGCATTAAAAATAATTTGGTATAGTTACAAACCTGTCAATGTAGAATGTAACTGATTAAATTCTTTGGTCAGATTAGGAATATCATAATTCCTTTCATCATAAATAAGCCGGTTGCCTAATTGTTCAAGCACATAACCATCGGGATATGGCATTGAAGTAAAAGACCTTAAAGTTCTTCTGTTAGCTTGTAATATTGTTCTATTTCAAGCAAAGTCAAATTCTCTAATTCTTGATCAGTTAGCTGCAATTCTGTTTAACATAAAACTAATTGAATCAATAATGTAACATAATATATAAAAGACATGTCCAAGTTTAACAGAATATGTTGAATTATGCAAAATACCTTTGTTATTAGTAATAAGTCTCTGTTGATACAATATTCCATCAGACAGCCATTGTATGGTTTTTTTGATAACATAATATGGTCTGTCCATAGTACCACACTGTAATAGTATGACAAAGAGTTTTCGCAATAAATAACCTGGTCCCCATCCGTGTGCTTCTCTGATTGCCCCTATGTATTCTTTGTCATCACCAAGAAATCCCATAGCAAAACATGCTTCCCTAAATGTCAAATGTTGGTAATCTTTAACCTTTTTAATGTCTTCATATGAAGTTGGTCCTTTGACAACTGTTAACATCATCCTCAAATAGAATAGCTCTCCAGTTGTTGGTGGAACCCAAATTAGACGGCCAATTTTGAAACCTCTTTTCCTTTGTGTCCAAACCTTATTTTTCTTACTGTAAGTAAACTTTGTAACAAATTGACCATATGTCAATTTTCTTGCAGATGGAAAATCTTGATTTGCTTGTAACCATGATGTGAACATTGATTCAGTAACACTTGGTTTTTCAAGAATGTTTTCCATCCGATCATGATCAGTAAAGTAGATAGCATTCTCTCCGACAAAATGAAAAAACATTCTTTCAACTGATGGTTTCCTACCATGAATTTTGTATGAATATATTCGCCAACATGCTTCAGTTGGTGAAATATACCTACAATCAAGATACTGCTTGATTTCATCTATTGGTTGGTTTTCAGATCGCACAACAGAAGCAGTTATACGGTCATAACCTTTATGTATGTACTTGAACAAATATTTGATTGAAGTGCTTTGATTACACCATTCCATCTTCATATGAGTTCTTTATTTAAGCAACAATCTTCTATTCTATGGCACAACATTTCTATTGTTCAAAGTAACACCATTTTTTTCTACTGTGTATGAATTTGATCTCCTTCTGTATAGTGGATAACCATCTTTATCAACTATAGTTTCCTCATTAAAATCTTTTGGAAAAAACTTAGAACACCTTCCAGTTGTCATGCAGGGTGAGTTGTTGTGTTTTTGTCCACATGGTCCATGAAGCATGTGTTTTTTCACCAGACTGTACAGGTCTGGATCAGTTTCAGGGTTTGGGATCTCAGCAGAAATGATGTTATCGATATCCGTTGGTGTAGGATACTTGCTTGACGGATGTAAAAAAATGATGATATGAGCATAAGGTAGTCCTCTTTTTTGAAACTCAATGGTGTACATATCTATATGATGAAAAGCAAGATGAATGAAATTATAAATTGCTACTTGTAAGTGTTAAATAATAAATAGTTGTAAGTGATGATTAGTTAGTATGTAAATACTTACATGCCAACACCTTGCCGAGTACATGTCTCTTGTTTAATTCTCTGGTTATTTCAGGCCAAGTTGGATTACATGTGAAAGTAATGAACAGGTCTGGAAAGCCAACTGCAGATGAAATTGCCATTCCATCAAAATATAATTGATCCATGTATCTTTTACTTCCGACAAATGTAGATGGTAGAACAACTCTTTGGCCTCTTTTGTTACTTGTGGTAGGGTTGTTGCTTTGATTCTTGTCATGTAAGTTATGATACTTACATACTCTCAGTTTTGGTTGATTTTTTCTTAACCAATTAAGTCTTTCAGTTTCCATCATTGCATAACCATCAACCACAAATTGTTGAAAAAGTCTCCTTGAGCATATCAAAGTCTTAGCTTCGTCTTTGCGAGTTTGCATTCGGAATGAGAGCCAATCTTTAATTGTAAGTCTATTTCTCTTTGTTATTTCTGTTTCATGCCTAAAACGATGCTGAATTCCTGATCTGAATGTATCTTCCCCATATGGAAAAATGAGTGGATATTGAAAAGCAAGATAGCTTGCATGGAATTCATTAATTCTTTGCAAACGGCCACTTTTTTTGTGCATTATGATGTCTCTTTGTGAGCCTGTATGTACATCACCAACTATGAAAGCAGCTACTTCAGACACTGTTGGCTTATTATAAATCCTTCCATCAGATTTTCTATCAGCAATCAATTTCAACTTAAGATCTTGAACTTGATTATTTTGCAACCTGTCACGTGCCATTCTGAACGCTTTAGCATGAACGTTGTGTTGATCAAGCATAGACTTCAGCTTCTTCACAATTTGTTCATCCAGATCTTTGTTGTTTCTGAATAAATAAGAATTTCATAAAGTTGCATTCACAATAAATGCCACATAATGAAATTTTTGTATATTATTAATTGGCCCACCTAAAATTATTCATTCGGTTCTTTACTTCATTATCAGTATCATAAATGTTGAGTTGTGCAAATTTAGGTTGTTCTCCTTCTTCTGGCAAGAGGCTACCAATTATGTGACATACTTGTCCTTGTATTCGTAAAGTTGGTGGGCCTTTTCCACGGAGATGTTGGTCATTCAACTGCATACCGGGTGAGGTGAATGCCAACATAGAATTATATATCCTTGTATGTGCTTGATAGTTCTTGCTATCTGGACTTATTCTGTCAAATAAAAGATGTTGTAGCAGTTCAGGTGGTTCTATTAGTAGAGGCAACTCAGCTTTGCCTCCATGACAACATAATTGGAACTCAGGAATTGTAGTATGCCTTGCCTTACATTTTATTTCTTCATACCACATGAAAGCACCACAATATTGACACAAATGATTTGGATCCCCTAAATCAAAATATCCTGCAGATGTTGATATTGACCTAAATGATAAGCTATTGATTTTGAATCCTAATTGTAAAAATGCATTTATTTAATTCTAAGAATTACCTTCGTCTTCATCTTCGTCATCTTATTCATTTATGTCTGAATTTTCCTCGTCAGTTAAAGCCTGATCAGAAAAATGTTCTGAACCACTTGAATTGTGTATGTCCGAATCAGACTCTGAAGAAGAATCTTCAATAACATGGTTGTCAAAAATGTGAGAGTATTGTGACCTTTGTTTTGGTGTGTTTGATGAACTTGGTTCATCAGCATGAAGGGTGGCAGAAAACTTGTTGTAAAGGTTAACTCCACGTGTATTGTATCTTTTGGGTAGTTCAACAATAGAATTGTGCAATGTATGTGGTTGTGTACATGGTGCAGATGATGTGGATTCAGTGAAATTGGTGAAAGCAGATGATTTTGTTTGCACATTTGGATTGTTCATACCTTTGGTAGTTGGGGTTGGTATGTTACATTGAGTATGTGTTGGAGAGACGAATGATTGTGTTCCAAATCCTGGAATGAGATGATCAAAAGTTTTTTGTTTATGAGCAATATCAACTTCCAAATGTGCACTTGTTATTGGAGAAGTGTATGATTGAGAACCAACTCCAGGAATACAATAGTTAGAAGTATTTGAATGTGTTGCATTGTTATGTGTAGTTGTGTGAGCGTTATTGGCAAAATGGTGACTATTTGTTGTAGTTTTCAATTTCTGTGAAGCACATTGTGTTTGACTTAAATTTTGTAATCTTTTCTTATGTTTTTGGGAAGATGATGGGTTCAGAGTTAAATGATTTTGTGAACCATTTAAAGGATGGTTAACATCATTTTGAATAACATTGATAGTGTATATGTTATTAATATGCAAAACATTGTTGGAGATAGAATGCAAAACCTTCCTTTGTGGGAGTGGTGGTGGACTTGATGAGGAAGCCACACTTTTTTTGAAATGTACACCATTTGTTTTGTTGATCATTAAACGTTTTCTTCTTTCTCTTGCTTTGGAATGATTATCTTGCTTGTCATTTTTGTTGTTCTCCATGAATTAACATGACATTTAAAAAGTAGTATCTCAACCAAATCATTGAATGAAACTATATGTTGCTTAAATGGTTAACAGCGAATTCTGAAAAATGTCAAAATTAAGTGTAGAAGACAATAGCAATGGTGTTACCTATTACTTTCTGGAGAAAACTTGTTTGAAGCTTAGGTTGTTCTTGAGTTTGGATGCATTATGTAACATTTTATTAGGAATGTTGGCAAATTAATTTTAATGTCATGAGTATTTTTGAAGCATCTTTCAAGGTTGGTAACATGTTTATTTATCCAATTGAAAACTATTAATTATAAATATTTGAATTTAAAATTTGAATTTTCGGACCAAAATTTTCTGCAACATTTGGGTGGGAAAACATAGTTGCTTCTTGGTGTTTGAAATATGAATTTTGAATTTGGTAAGTTGTTTATCTTTGATTTGTTTCAAAACAGCTGTAATGATGGGATGATATGTTGCACTCTCCAAGCAATGTCAGTTCATTTAATTCCCACCTAAAACCTATTAGCAAAGATGATAGCTATGTAATATAATAAGTTTATAGTATGGCTGGAAAGTCAAGTTTCATCAATGCTTTTTCTGCAACTTCAAGCATGCTGAGCAGGAAACATTAAATGCTCCCAACAACCGTCCTTTTGTCCTTCCCTTTGTTTAAAAGCGTAATATTGATGAATAAAAAAGGATTGAACTTGGAAACATATGTGACTATTCCATAATTCTTATATGCATATTAAGTAAACAATAGATAAGTACAAACTAATAACACAGATCTTCTTTAAACATAAACATTAATCCATTAATCAAAAGTAAACAATAACGTAGAAGCATATCATGCAGTGTCAATATGGTTCTAACTTTTAATTGGTGACTTTGTCTACATCAACCCTATTACTATTAACAATATCTAAAAAAGTAAATTTTAGTACATCATCATAAGTGAAACCATTGGATGCACAAAATTCTTTCCAACCACATGGAATTTTGATAAATGGATTTTGCCCTCCAGTTTTATATATTGAACAAATCATTGGCTCCATAGTTGGTCCCTCAAGGATTAATTCAGTATGATATGATGTTATATAATCACCCAACCATTTGTCAAAAACCTGAAAATGTGAATTTAGAATGAAAGATTAGTAAAGAATAAAGTGGAATTCATAATAGGCAACTTTGAAAATAATTAGTAACAATAGATACAGAAAAATTTGCTTAACTAATGTTGGATTTGGGATAGTGCATCTGTGTAACACAACCTCGAATGAGAACGGATAATTTGGTTTAGTATAAAGTGAATGAAATAATGGAAAACCATATGTTTGAATTTCTGCAGATGTACGCACAATGATAGTAAAAATGTTTTCACCAAAATACATCAAACATATTGCATGGTTATTAAAGGGAAGTTTGTAGTGGTTGAGCATTTTTGTCCATCTGTTTGTAATCCGAGGATGTTCGAGTGATTGGTTCCATTCAACAGTATGTAAATGCAGAAGATCATATATTTTCCATGTTCCAGCAAGTTCATGATGATATTTTTGTAAAGGATTAATTTCTCCAAATGACATAGATGTAGACTATGTAAAGGATTAATTTCTCCAAATGGCTGTATAAGAAAGAATCTGATCAGCAAATGACATAGATGTAGACTAAGTAAACAGTTAATATGTTGGAAGAAGTGTTGACATGCATCAATGTGAATTTTAAAAAAAACTTACAACATCTTTAACAAAGACAGATTCTTCATAGCATTTAAGTTTCCTTGATCCAATAATGTTTGGAAGACTATCAGTAAGCAGCTGTGGCATGTTTTAGACTTTGGTGTGCTTAAATGTATAAGCAATGCATTTGACAAATGAAAATCTTAGATAGAGGTAGTCTATTTATAAAAGGGTGAAGGAGAAATAGTTGGTGATGTTATAATAAATGTATAAGTAAGTGTAATAAAAGCTCCATAAGCAAATGCCCACAAAGTTGGTGCACAATTTAATACAAATATTGGTTTGGCAAAATACATATAATAGTAGGAAAGTTAATTGATGATTGTCATAAAGTACACATTAACCATTAAAAAGACTACATATAATTAAAGGCCTCTAATTTAATAGGTCGCCAAAATGCACAACTCAATTCTGATCAGAAAAGGTTGGAAACAGACCAAAAGTGTTCAACTTGTTCAATAAGACAGAAACCAAAGAGGCATCATTCATAAGTTGTTGCTGCTAAGTACTAATATTTAACATAGAAATATTTGGTTATTACAATAGATCAACTTTAGTTACTCCTTCTTGGGATGTTTAGGCAGTTTAGTGGAAGAAAGTTTGGCACCAATGCAGTCTCCAGGTTCAACATTGTCATCTTTAATGGAAGCTCCACTTCTTTTTGAAGGTGTTTTAATTGCCAAGAAATTTGGATCGAATTGATCAGTATCATCAGACAAAGAGGCCTAAAGCAAATTGAAGATAATCAGACAACAGACTACACATTTATTTAAGGATGTAAAGTTAGGATAAAATTAAGGAATGCAAGTACATATTAATACCGTTGGAACAACATCATCAGTTTCAGGATTGGAGTCATCAGGTTGAGAAGTAACATCCTATACATAAAGTATTTTTGTTGTTGTCAGCATATTGATGTGTATCTTCAATTACAATAAGGAATGCATATAAAAAAAAAGACTACATCTTACAAAAGTACCTCAGCTAAAGGAGAGGAAGCTTGTTCGAGTAGTTTGGTCTCCTTTGAAATATTAACAATAAAGTCAAAATAAAAAACAAAATTGAAATGAATGTTAGAAAGAGGACAAATGCACACTAAAGTATTACTTGAGCATCTGTGAATTGAGCTTTGATTCCTTCAATGAAAGATTCCCCCTCAATAACTCCTTGAACAGATCCATTTGACCATTTAGGCTGCCACTTAACCTTGATTGCCAAAGTACGACCTTCAATTGTGTCGATGGTGGTAGGATAATCGCACGGGTCATCTATGCCAATCTGAAACATGTGAGTTAACAAATATTAGTCAATATACAATGGAGTATTTACAAAATGTAGAAATGTAAATTAAAGTTGTAAAGATGAATACCGCAAGCATTTGATCACGAAGAGAAGCTGCAGATTCGCCGATGAGTTGTTCACATTCACGGTCCCAAAATGTAAAAGTTGTTTCACAATTCCCATATTTAACATCAACATCAAGTCTATACTTCCATATCTGAGTCTCAGTTGAATGTTTGTCAGCACACTTATAAGGTGGTTTGTCACCGAATGTAGTCTTAGGGCACTTATAGCAACCTTGGTAATACCATCCCTTGGGATTAAACCGAACTCGAACAATTTTGACAATAGTAACACAAACTGGTTCCTATTGAACAGAAACGATATATGTAAATATGTTGTATCATAATGTATTTGTGTTGATATTTTTAAATGTGGTTTACTTGAGTGTTAATGAGAAGTTGTTTATTAAGAAAGGAGTAAGATACTGACATGAGAAAGAGGCATCATTTGAGAGAGTGACATGATTTCAGCCTTGTTAAGGATTTTCTGTTCAGGAGTGTAAGTTGAACCTCCAGTTGATTGACTCATGAGTTGAGAAGGTGTTTCAACAATGTCAGCCATGGTTCCACTTGAAATCGTATCTGCTAATCTGTATATTACATAATCATGTTAGTTAATTATGACGTAATAGGATGTTAGGAAAGATTACACTGCTACTACCTTTTGGTAAAAGTCAAAATTTCAGGGATTTTGTCATTGATATAAAGCCTTGTATCAGTCCAAGTGTTTGAAACAGCCAATGGGTATCGTCCTGAATTAATACATTCAGCAGTTAATAAAAAAGTGCATTATAAATTATATTTTATTTTCCATAACAGGTGAAATATGTGACAATGAAATAAACAGGTAATTAACCTCCTGGCTTGATCTTCGCATATTTCATACAAACAATTGTTGGACCAGAAACATTGCTTTCTCTAGTGTAGGCGATGAATTGCAAAGCATAATGTTCCCATAGTGTGTACAGGATCTGATTGCCACTGTAAGAATGTATACATATATTAGGAGGATGCATTGTTAATAAGTTTGAAAAAATAAGTGCAAAAAATGTATTTCAAAGTAAGTTACCTAAGGTCTTTAAGATGGAAATTGACTTGAGCTTTTCTACTACCTTGAACTGCCTGTGTAAAACCAATATCATCTAATACTCCAATAACATCTGGGTACGACAAATTGAGTATATTAGTGCAAAATTTGTGACTAATTTAAAAGAAGTGGCAAGGAGTTGATTAAAGTTACGTATATGTATCAAAATAAAGTTGTTACCATATAGTAAATCTTCACGGAATTTTCCCATTGTAATCTCAAGAAAGTCTTTAAACTTAGGCATTGGATATGGAATTTCATGTTTATTAATATCCAAAACCCTAGTACCTCCACTAAACCTCAATTTGTATTTGTGATCTGATAGCTTAAATTGGTCATCATTATTGAGAAATTGGAAATTCTGGAATGTGTAAGTGTTATTCACAATGATTTTTGAATCTAAATCTGAATTTAGTTCATGTGGAACAATGACTACAATGGAATCTCCCTGAAACATACAATTTATTTTTCATAAAGGTGATAGTTAATAAATGTTAATGTAGATGATTGTTAATGATTTAAATGGCTAAAAAATGAACATGAATAATAATGTAGACCTTTGAGTCAACCACCAAAAGCTTAAAGCTTTGTTTCCCATCATTGTCAAAATTCCATTTGTCCTTGATCTTAGTAGCAATCTTCCAAAGTTCTTTGCCTTGTGAACATCTTTCAGCAAAGTTGGCTGTCTTTCCATAGACCTATATGCAGAAATGGTTGATAGGCAAAGCTCAATAATATATCAAATATCGTCTACAGATTTGAACATGAATGTTGGAGATAGTAAAAGCTCACCTTTTTTGTGAACTTGGTTTCATTTTTGAAGTGGCACTTGTTTCTTTGAAACTAAATTATGGAAAACATGTAAATATAAACCAATGTAAATAAAAAAGAAAGTACAAAGGGACTTGATTATTTGTATGGTTACCTAGCATCAGAAACTTGATTTTTTGTTGGAGTTTCAACAATTTCCATTGAGCTGGTTTAATATTTGAAAGACAAAATACATACATGGAAAATAAACCATATCAACATAACATGAATAATATTGGAAACTTAATGAATGAAAAATAAAAAATCTAAAGGATTTTTTTATGTTGTTTTGTTACCTATGATCATCAAGTGCATTGTTTGTTTCAGTTGCAACTATTTCCATTGAGCTGGTTGAACATTGAAAGATAACCATGTCAAGAAATTGGGAAAAAGGATAAAAATCAAAACTTGTTAGTCTTAAGCATGAAACTGCCTAAAATGGAAACAAATGAAGATACCTAGGTGGTTCAAGTTGAATCTTTGTTGCATTTGGTACTATTTCCATTGTGTTGTTTGATGATTTAAAAGACAATATACAAAAATGAAGGAAAAACCATGTCAAAAACAGAACAACAAAAAAATGGAATTCATTATAGCGTTGTTTTTGGAAAAAATACGGAATAATACTGATTTCGTTACCTTGCTTCAAGAATGACATCTTTTGAAGTTGTTGCTTTTCCCTTCGAGCTGTTTGCATTGGGTGAAAACACATTATTCAAAACAACAATAGAAGCTGAACTTATTTGATGATTATTGACTAGACTAGAAGGAAATTTTTTACCTTTGCTGAGGAACTTGCTTCTTTGTTGAAGATGTATCCTTTGAGCTTGATTTTCGAGAAAAAAAAACAGTTAAACAGAAATTTGTGGAACAAAATGTTATACATCATAGGAAAGTTTGTACCTTTGTTGCGGAACTTGCTTCATTGTTGTCCTTGTTTGAGGTTTAGACATGGTGATGAATGATTGTTGGTTTGAAAGACATAAGCAGATAAAGAGTTGTTGAAAGGTGGAGAGAGAGAAGAGAGAATGAGAGAAAGGTGGGAAAATTTGTGTTGGGAAGAAGTAGATTGAAGTCAAAAAGCAGAAAAAGTTTTGATGTGACATTATCATATAAACCAAAACTTCTTTTTTTCAATTGGTTTCTAACTTGAACTGTCGTTGTCAAGCATTTGGCTTACACGGCTCAGTTTGTTTTCAATTGATTTATACACATTATCTCACAATAATGCCATTGGCTCATATGGCTTGGTTAAAAGGTACAAAAGTGTGTACCTTTAGTTCAGTTTCAATTTTTTTAGACAGCAAATGCCCTCACTTGGGACAAATGGCAGTCTCTCAAGTGAGGGCAAAATGGAGGATTCCACAACATCTAACTTTCTTAGATGAGATTGATTGGAGAGGTTAACCTATAAAACGGGTAAGGATTAGGCCAAAAATAGGATTGTCACCTTTTTACCTAAAACAGAAAAAAAAAATAGGATTAGAGAGAGAGGAGCATGCGTGAGCTTGGAGGGAAGGGAGAGCAAAAACAAATCGTTAGGGTTAGGGTAGGAAATGAGTCGAGGTTAATTTTTTTGTCAAAATTTCAACATTTGATCTTTAACCTTTTAAACTATTTGTTTTAAAAGAAAAATCAAATATTAAATTAAAATAAAAGTCATCCTAAGCCACTATCTTTGGTCTAGTGGTGAGGGATTTGGATAGTATGCTAGAGGTCTTGAGTTCGATCCCCAACTTCGTTGTAAACAAAAATAAATAAAAAATAAAAGTCATCCCAGGTCTATAATGGATAAATGTGTACAAAATTGAGAGAGAGAGAGGTGGGATATATTGACTTCAAAAGTAAGTCATTAGAATTACTCCACATCTCCACCCTTCATTTTATTTTAATCCAATGGATTAAATTCAATTTTAATTCTTAATCACGTGACCTCATTTTTTTTAAGCTTTAAACTGCCATAGTTGGTGGTCTAGTCTTATACTTTGTTTGAGCCTTGTATGACTTTTTGGTTTTTGTATTGTCACTCTGATGTATCTTCTTTGATTCTTCCTTAGTATGCCTTGTGCTGAGGGGAATTTATATATATATATAGAGAGAGAGAGGTGGGATATATCTATGTATTAATCTAAAGGGTGATCGTGATCACCCACCCTCAAACCCTAATTCCACTTAGCCAATAGAAACCAAACAAGTGTCTTAGGTCTATGTACAATACCTCATTGGAATTATGTGGCGGAGATTGACAAGTGTTCTTCTCTAGGCTGTTTTCTATATAATGTTCTTCTAAAACTTCACATTGTTTTTCATATGGTGCAAGTGCAGGACATGTATTGGTCAGATCTGATATGAATGAAGCACACAGATTTGACACACAGATTTGGCACACAAATTTGGCACACATATTTGACAATTTGTTCACCCTTCGTATTTTACCACTTTCATCTCAACCATTCTCAATATATCTCTCATCTTGCGTCTTTATCGGTTTTCATTTGGCAGAGAAACATCGTGGTTGCTGGCTTTTTGTTTTTCCAACGAGATTTTGCCAGACGAGTTCCAAAGGTGAGACCGGTGGCTTTCAATTTGACAGATATTGGTGGTTTGGGTGATGGGGTTACTCTTAATTTGATTACTTTAGTGATTTTGTCTGGTCTCAAATTATTATTTGTATTCTCTATCTCTAATGCTTCTTATTCTTTCTTCCATTGATAATTTGTGTTTCTAAATGCAGCTGAGGAAAACCCAGAAATTCAAGAAACCTATGTTGAGGGGAAGCACCAGTTTCTTGGAATGGTAAAGCTTTCATTTTTAATAAATTTAGTTGTTACTTTATCATATTTCTCATGTGGGTTTTTTTTGGGACCGTCAAATTGAATTGTTGTATTTTTTTAAAATTGGAAAAACAGTGTTTGATTTCGGATTGACCAAAGCCATTTAATTTTTTGAGTTTTGTCAAGATTGTGAAAGGGAGAATAAACATGTCTGGTGGAATTCATTTTGTGAAATTTTGCTTCATACACTAATTTTCGTCTGTTTAGTGACAGAATTCGTATAGCCTTCTATGTAGAACTTTTGATTCTGCAATGGCTGAGTGCTGCCATCATGAGAGGTAAACATGATTTTAATAAACTATCATCTTTGGTTCTATGTATTGTTAAAATCAAATTTGCTTCTAAAAACACGTCTGATTGATTTTAAGGTTGAGACAAGTTTGTTCTTTACATAGGAAGCAAAGCATGTACTAATTTTAAGGAGAGATAATTTGTAACTTTGACTTGATCAACATGTTACAGTTGCTGCATATAATTTTCTACACATTGAGTTTAGTAATAGAATTCTTAAAAATTGAAGATGCATGCTTTTTATATTGAGTAACTTAGATTTGAACAATATGTTGCAAATTCCTTTACATTTCACTGGCTAGGTTGGTTTGCATAAGAAATTTATCAGATCATCCAAGTTAAAAGTATATGAACTGTTTTTTTGCTATCTAGAAATCTTTTGGGTATGGTTACAGTTTCTTATGTTGCTGTTTATGTGTAGCTCCTCTTGATAGCTCTATGGCATAACATGATCCTAACTATCTGGATATGGTAAAGGTTAGGTATAGGACTTTTTACATCAATGTTCCAGGACTCGGGTGTGTTGATAACTTTGCCTATAATATGCCTCTGAGTTTAATTTATTTCTCCCTTAAAAGTTTGCTAACATGATTTTTGAAAATAGTTGTTGGTAAATTGCCTTTTGATGTTCGAAGAAGAATTTGGAGATGACTCAAACACCAATGCATGCCTCCTTGCTGAGAACTTTAGGTTTGTCTTATCAGAGCCTTTTTTTAGTACCACCTAGGGAGATTTGTTAATGAAATTAAGATTTTGTGTTGGTTTGTAAATTACACTCGGACGTTTTGACCAGTTATCATGTAATTAGTTGACGTACTGATTAGAAAGGGAAATTTTTATCCATATATGAATATGTAATGTATGTTTACCTAATGTATTTTTTTTTTCTTACTTTCACTTGGATTTGTGCAGGAGCAAAAATTTGAAAACACAGGTGCTTGGATGCCCTAAAACCATTGATGGAAATTTGAAAAGCAAAGAAGTTCCCACAAGCTTTGGGTTTGATACTGCTTGCAAGGTGACTAGGGATACACATTTCAGTCTTTATTGTGCATGTGTTACTTTTTATTGGTTTAGTCCATACTTCTTAAAACATTTGCATTCCAATATATAATTTTGTCGTTTAATCTTCAGTAATCTGCAACATAATAGATGTAAGAACCAGTTTTTTACTTATATCTGTGGGAAACAAGATATCAAGTATATTTTAGTCTTCATTGTGCACTTTTATCTGTAATATACAACAGAATAGATGTAGAAACTAGTTTTGCACTTTTATCTGTGGGAGACAAGATATCAAGTATATTAGGATTCTCTAGAGAGCACCAGGTCAAATGCATGGGTATAGTATGTTGGTTGATCGCTTTGGTAATAGATTTGAAGTTATTATTGAGAAACGGGATGAGGAGCTGTGTTTCACTCATGGATCGCCTGAGGTCGCTAATTGTTATCTCGATGATGAAGTCATGATGGGGTGGGCTTCTCTTCCTTACATTAGACCAAAGTTGTTTGTGTTGATTGTCCAAGATCGTTATTACAGGGATGTATTTGGCCGGCATATGTACTCGAATTTATGTGTTAGTTTGTCTCGCTCTCTGTTTGGTCGCGATGAATATCCTATTCCTGGAGAGCAGATCCGCATGCCGTATCGGCACGATGATCGTGACTTCACGCATATTTTCGTCGTAGTTCTTATTGAATCTGATATCTACTCTGGATATTTGGTATGTTTGCTCCCCTCATAATTTGATCCTTATGTTTTAAAAGCATACACATAATTTTGACTTTACCTTCGTAACCATGTTTTTTTTATTTGTGTGTTAGACTATGGGATATAAACATTTTGCAAGCAAGCTCTTTGCTAAGGACGCTACCGCTGTGAAATTAGTGGATGATATGGGATTTGAGTGGAAATGTACTGTCGAGTATACTCCCCCCGTCCGATAATATAAAGATCGGTGGAGATTGGATGTCTTTCATGAGAACTAGGAAGTATAGAAAACGCACCTATCTGATGTTTTGAACAAGGAGGCTTGAAAGAGTGTGGGAGCTTTTTGTTATGGAGCGTTGATTTACATGTGCGTCTGTTATGTTTTGTTTACTTGGTAGGCTCTTTTTAATGTTATGGCCTCTAAAATTATTTTGCTCATCAACTTATGCTAAAGCACTAGCTTTATTTGAACTTATGCTAAAGTATATGTATGCAGTAATGTCTATTTTGTTAACATCTGTGGCATTTGGATTTATGAAAAATGTAATCGAACACTTAGTTTAACTTGATTGAATGGTTAAGAGATGTCAATGCTATGTGAATGTGTTTAGCGTACCATTGATGTGGTTAAGAGATGTCAAGTAAGGTTGAAGGCAGGCTTAAGGTGAAATAATATAGTTGAATGTAATCTTCTTAGTGTTGGGATAGCTTAAGATACAAATTCAGGTCATATCAGCTGACCATGAAATTTTGCAGTAAATAAAACACAGGATTTCATGCTCTATTTAAGTTTTGACAACACAATCTGTACAACCTTTCTTGCAGCATGAGTTTCTAAGCAAATGTGCAGATAGTGGAGTAATTAGTGTTTTCTTTTTTATAAGTTATGGCATTATTTGAATTAAGAAAATGCATGTGAGGATCTCTATTGTTGCTGCAATAGGTGTGTCTCTTTAATGGCCATGTCATGTGTAGGCATAAAATCGTTGTTCGCATGGTATT
This sequence comes from Trifolium subterraneum, assembly GCA_951799995.1. Lineage (NCBI taxonomy): Eukaryota > Viridiplantae > Streptophyta > Magnoliopsida > Fabales > Fabaceae > Trifolium > Trifolium subterraneum. Next base: position 9,205,023 of record OX637466.1, on the reverse strand, counting down.
TTCGTGATAGGGTTCTACATTCACTTTTGCATTCTTCTAACGCCGCTATTAATCTCTTAATTGACATCCGTTGTTTTATTTGCTATTTGTTAGAAATTTCTGTACAAGAGTATAAGCTTTTCGATATGGTTTGAGTCTGAATTGTGGCTTATGTGCTTAATTAAAAAAAAATTAGTGCCATGTGATCCTAAAAATGTATTTTTCCTTTGTAATCATGTCATATGTTAAATACCTATGCGTAAATCGAAATTCCACTATATATTAGTTATTGGTTTAAAAAAAACAGAGTTCCATGAGACACTAATAATTTTTATGTTAACTGTCAACGTATATTCGGTTGAAGATTTCGAGTCCCATGTGGCGCTAAAAAAATGCGATTTCTTTTAGCCATGTCATGTATTAAATCCTTGAGCATAAGTACAACGTCGAACTATCGAGAAACTGAGCAATCTTTCATGCTTTAAGTACAACGTCGGACTATCGTTCTAATGATGCAATTTGTCTCCCTATGCTATACCGCTTACGCTTTTTATTTTATGTCGTTGAGCATGTCTGTAGCAAGCTTCAACTGAATTTATCTTAATTTCCTTTTATAACTATCGTTGCTTATTTTTATTTATAGCGTTCCAACTTATTTTCTTCAATTCATTTACCATTCTACTATTGCTTTCATTCCTCTATGCAATTTTATTAGCGTGTGATTTTGCTCATACACTTCGGTGGTATCAATTTGTTAGTAATAATTAAAATTTCAATAACCATGATTGACAATAACCATGATTGACCCATCCATGGCGCTCCGTCGAACCCGTGCAACGTACGGGCCGACTACTAGTTGACTTCAAAAGTAAGTCATTAGAATTACTCCACATCTCCACCCTTCATTTTATTTTAATCCAATGGATTAAATTCAATTTTAATTCTTAATCATGTGACCTCATTTTTTTTAAGCTTTAAACTACCATAGCTGGTGGTCTAGTCCTATATTTCCTTGATCCTAGGCATGGCAACGGGGCGGGGCGGAGGCGGATTTTGCCCTCCCCAAACCCAAACCCATAAAGTTCGGGTTTCCCCAAACCCATCCCAATTCCATGCGGGGATAAAAAGTATAACCCCAAACCCCTACCCAACGGGGATCGGGTATCCCCAACGGGGTTCGGGTATCCCCGTTATGCCTCTTTTCACATGAATTATGATTGTATTTTAGTATTTTTTTTATTTAAAAAAATAGGTTAAAAGTCCAAAATTATTTTGTTTTAACAATATTTTTTTAAATAAATAAAAGAATTAGTGAAAATCATTTGTTTATTACTCAAATTAAAACTAAAAAATAAACATATGAATATAATTTAAGAGATTGTTTAAGAGTTTCAAATTTCAAAGAGGTAAAATCTAATTTTAACATAAGCGGGGCGGGTTCGGGGACGGGTTCGGGGTGGGTATCAATGTCCCTGTTACCTGCCCCAAACCCATGTTTTGATATCAGGGAAAACCCATACTCAAACCCAGTCAACTCGGGTTTTCTCCGTCAAAGCGGGTAGGGTTTGGGAGGGTACCCGCGGGTATAGATTTTATTGCCATGCATACTTGAGCCTTGTATGACTTTTTGGTTTTTGTATTGTCACTCTGATGTATCTTTTTTGATTCTTCCTTAGTACGCCTTGTGTTGAGGGGGATTTACGTTCGTGTATATATATATATATATATATATATAGAGAGAGAGAGAGAGAGAGAAAGAGAGAGAGAGGTGGGATATATTGACTTCAAAAGTAAGTCATTAGAATTACTCCACATCTCCACCCTTCATTTTATTTTAATCCAATTGATTAAATACAATTTTAATTCTTAATCATGTGACCTCATTTTTTTTAAGCTTTAAACTGGCATAGCTGGTGGTCTAGTCATATGCTTTGCTTGAGCCTTGTATGACTTTTTGGTTTTTGTATTGTCACTTTGATATATCTTCTTTGATTCTTCCTTAGTACGCCTTGTGCTGAGGGAGATTTACGTTCGTGTATATATATAATGTCGATATCGAGTTATCAACGGATCCCTCCTCATATATATATATATATATATATATATATATATATATATATCATTTTGACTTGTTCAAAAAAAACTACTCACAATATTTTATGATTTCCTTCCTATTATTACTCTAATATTCACGGTTTCCTTTTTTGCTCAATATTCACGTTCATCATTATCATTCTGTTCACAATTATTCTTTTGAAACTCATATGCTGCTCAATCTAAATCTCTTCAATGTCCTTTTCTTCAAGGACCTGATGCTGCTTTCACTCTGGTATTATTTTACCATAGAATTTTTTTTAATCAAACCATTAAATTAAATTTAACCGCATCTCTTTTTCTATTTCTATATTTTTTTGTTTCTTATGAAAAAAAGAACTACGTATCATTCAATTGACCAGGAAAAGGATTATTGGCCCAGCGAGATACGATATTTTGGTTTGTGAATTGGTTAGGTTGTTCATAAGATTATTGGGAGTTTGAATTCACTCTATTTACTACTTCTCCATTTATTCTCCATTTAGGAGAGAGATAGACACAATAGAAGATTTGTGGGACCCATTAAAAGTGGGTCCCACTAATGAGTGAGTGCCACAAATTTTATATTGTGTCTATCGAGTTGGGATCCTCTCCATTTCTCATTATTTCCATTTCCTCCATTAGTGTATGGTTTTGAAAATATAAATGTAAAAGTGTGACATTAAGTGTGTCCAAATGTCTTTTATACACCCCAAAACATTTAAAAACTTTGGTAATGGAAGAAATGGAAAGAATTGAAAATGGAGAGGATCTTAATTCATGTCTATCACTCTCCTAAATGGAGAATAAATGGAGGAGTAGTAAATAGAGTGAATCTAAACTTGATTATTGGTCCAGCGAGATACAAAATTTGGTTTGTGAATCGGTTTGGTTGTTCATAAGATTATTGGTCCAGCGAGATACGAAATTTTGGTTTGTGAATCGGTTCGGTTGTTCAAAAATATAAGGGAGAAAGTCTCCCATGAGCTTGACTCAATTGGTTGGACATTGCATTATATATGCAAGGGGCCGGAGTTCGAACCCCGGTCATCCCACTTATCCATCTTAAAGGGTGGAATTTCTAGCCATTAGGCTAATTGACCAAAAAAAAATAAAAAATAAGGAAGAAAGTTTCATAAAGTTAAATAAAATGAAAACCGTGTCTTATAATTGAGTTTTGGGTCTAACTCAACCTCACAAAACCGGCTTGCAAGGTGAGAATTATCCTCACTTATAAACACATATCCAGGCCATCTTGCAAGTGATACAGGACTTCTTTAACACACTACATCGCGCTCAGCACGGTTGTACTTGTTGCGCGGATATAAATGGTGGAGGGCCCAATTAGAAACTTGATTGCAGCGGCCCGACGAAGTGGCTCAGCAAATCGTGGATAGGCTCTAATATCATCTTAGAATTGAGTTTTGGACCTAACTCAACCTCACAAAACCAGCTTGTAAGGTGAGGAGTACCCTCACTTATCGCAAGTGATGTGAGGCTTCTTTAACACTGTGAATGGTTTTCTCTTTAATAGAAAAAAGTAAAACGTTAATAAGTAATAAAAGGAGATTATAAATTTTGACAAAAAACAAAAGAGAAAACTATAAATATTGTGAGGAATGGTTAAGCAAGTTAAGGTACATGATTATTAATGAGAATTGATTTTAGACTAATATATTAAAATATAATTAAGGGTGAGGATATTGAGTACTTTAAAAGAGTTATGCTTAGGGTCAATATATATATATATATATATATATATATATATATATATATATATATGGGAGTTGCTAACCTACTCCCACCTTTTTCTCTAAGAAGATTGAAATGCAGCGGAGTATAGAGATAAAACACAATAACAATTAAGGACAATGCTAGGAGAGAAAGACACAGGAAATTTTATATTGGTTCCTCTCACTAACGAGAGTAGTCTAGTCCCCTTGTCTTCACAAGAGATTTCACTATAATCACACGAGATTACACAATTGCTCAAGCACACAAGCAAGAGACTTCACAATGTTCCAGATCACACAGCAGGAGACTTCCAAATGCTCAAGCACACAAGCAAGAGACTTCACAATCTTATATAAAATAAGATAAGCTAATTTGAACTAAGCACCTAAGACTTTTTACTCTTTTGAACTTTGAATAACAATTACAGAGAGTTACAACTTCTTGAAGAAAGTAGTCAGAGTTTAAAGTCTTGTGCAAATGTAAACTTTGATAGGTTTGAGTGTAGTGTTCTTGAGTTGTGGATTTTCGAGAGAGATTTTTTGGTTCACAAAGTCTTCTATTTGTAGGCAGTTGAAATGTAGACGTTGGAAGTGACCGTTGATGGGTTTACGATGTCAGCGCAAACTTTGCTGTATAGATACTTGACTTTTTGTCCTTATACCAAAAGAGGCAAAACCTGTAGCTATCAGCTTCCTTGAACACTACGATGTTTGCACAGAAGTGGTAAAGTCTTCCTTTTGTCTAGGCGCTCTTCCTTTAGATGTGTTGACTTGATTCAAACTAACATATCTTTTTAGAGTGCAGAGGAGAGCCCTTTCCTTAACGGTTGAATCTTCAGAACTTTAAAATATTAACTTCTGAGTGCAAAATCTTGATGGCCTCTGATAACGCTTGTTCTAGCTTCTGAGTGTCTTCAAGTCTTTCAGAACCTCTGACTTATCAGTCAGAATCTATCTCTTGTATTTTTCCTGCATTCTTACAAGGTAGAATTTTAGTATACCAACTGTGAATTAATACTTTGTTATCATCAAAACTTCATTACATTCATAGGATTTTTATGGAAATCCATTCTTGTTCCAACAATCTCCCCCTTTTTTATGATGACAAACATAAGTATTAATTGCTCGTTGTTGTTGAATTAATTCATCATGTTCTTCTTAGGTTTGTGAGTTTTGCAAGCTCCCCCTGAGTCAGATATCCTATAGGGTTAGATTTGTAAGCTCCCCCTAAGTTTATCCATGATTAATTAAAACAGTTTAAGAACTAATTATTATATCTTTAGATCAGATTTTCATACTTTGACACTCAGAGGTTAGGTTTGCAAGCTTTCCTCTTATGTCATGTGAGACCAAAACAATTTCGCAAGTTGTCTTAAGTCTTACATATGAATTTCCAGTCAAATAAGATTATGGTTAGATCTCCTTTCAAAAATAATCCAAAAATAAAAAACTGATAAATTCTTTAAACTAATAAATGGTTCACTTTTAAAGTTTCAGATTATTACGCGCAATTAATAGCTCTCTTACTCCCCCTTTTGGCATCAATCAAAAAGAACTAGAAGCATAACATATTTATAAAGCACATAAGCAAGTTGTATATAAAGAGAAACACTTAATGAGAAGGTTGTACATAAACATAACAAGTTATCTAATAGTGCACAAACATATCAGTTAGAAGCAATTAAGGTTTGGCCAGGATTGGAAATCCATAAGAGTGGTAAATTGATGCTTCATTGCACGTTCTATTGCCTCTTTATTTCTTCAGAAACATTACCAGTCATGATTGAACTCATCACCCCACCATGATGTATCTTCAGTGTCTTCTGGAAGTGGACATGGTAAAGGATTATCTTCGTCTAAACTGTTGTCCGTTGAGTTCTCATTTGATTCTCTTTCCTCGAATTCAGAATCAATTGCTTCATCAAAGATGTATTTTCTAGATACAACAGCAGGAAGACCATTGCACATCACTTTTACCCAAGAGATGGGAGTATCAAGATCTCTTCTCATTTTTCCAATAATGAAAAGAATTTTGCTTCTTGGCACCCACTTTTGGATGCTTCCATATGGGTTAACTTTAAAACTTCCATCTTCTTGTGATATTCCTTGAGTTGCCTCTTGAGATGAATCCTTAGTAAATCCTTAAGGTGATTCATTTAGTCTAACAGTAGTTTCACATTCCAATTTCAGTTTCTCTTGAGGTAAGACTTGCTTTAGAGAATAGGAGAACGACTCAGCAGGTTTTGGACGGTGTGAGGAGAATAGAAGATGAGGATAGCAAGCGTTTGACATTCTTGATTCGAGTAACAGAAGTTGATAAGTCGCTGGGATGCATGGATTGAGAAATCTGATGACAATCGCTGGAAAACTCAAAAACATCTTTGGAGGTAGTAATGTGAGGGAGAGATGAGGATGTCATAGTATTTGTTGGAGAGAAGATCAAGTATTCTGACGGTTGGGAATAAAGTGTGGGAAGTGAGTGAAAGATGTGAGATAGTGTCCAAGTGATATATATATATATATATACTTCATGCCATAGGGAGAGACGAACTATTAAAAAAAATGCACTAAAGACCACATCATTAACTTCCACTTTACCCACTTTGCACTTGACACAGATCTCGGAGAATTGATTGAAGTAACTGACACAATAATAGACAGCTGTGAGTCTTAAGGACACGTAGCGTCCATTCTCTAGTCAGAGCCATTTTTGAAAATGGAAAGGTTACAGACGCTGAATGACTCAGAGGCACACTATAGTCAGAGGATCTGAGAGAGTGACTTCTTAGATCATTCAGAGTCTGTTTTTCCAATAACTATTCAGAGATCACTTTTCATCATAGATAAGAGCCATATTCAAATTTTTCTTTATAAAATCATATCTTTCTATTGCCAAAGGCTTAGTAAATATATTAGCCCATTGACTTTCAGTTTCAACAAACTTTAAGTCAATGGTTCCTTTTTGAACATGATCTCTTATAAAGTGATGTTTGATTTCAATATGCTTAGCTCGAGAATGCATTATTGGATTTTTAGAAAGATGAATGGCTGCAGTATTGTCACAATAGAGAGGGACATTTGAACTGCTTACTTTATAATCCTCTAATTGGTATTTCATCCAGAGTAGTTGTGAGCAACACTTTGCAACTGAGATGTATTCTGTTTCGGCTGTAGATAATGCTATAGTGGTTTGTCTTTTACTGGCCCAAGAAATAAGATTCTCACCAATAAATTGACAATTTCCACTGGTGGATTTTCTTTCTAATTTAGCTCCAGCAAAATTAGCGTCACAGAATCCAACTAGCTTAAAATCATTGGACTTATTGTAAAAGAGCCCAAGATTAGTAGTTCCTTTAAGATATCTAAAGATTCTCTTCACAGCAGAGAGATGAGATTCTCTAGGATCTGATTGGAATCTTGCACACAGACACACACTGAACAAAATATCTGCTCCTTGGTGTATTTTGTTTGATGAATGAATGTTCCTTCACTTCTTTGATTGATTTGAATTCCAAGAAAGAACTTCAATTCTCCCATCATGCTCATTTCAAATTCATCCTGCATTAACTTGGAAAATTCTTTGCACAAAGATGCATTAGTAGAACCAAAGATAATGTCATCAATATATATATTTGGATAATCAAAATATCTTTCTTTAGTGTTTTTCTGAAGAGAGTATTGTCAACCTGTCCTTTTCAAACCCCTTTTCAATAAGATAAGTACTCAATCTTTCATACCAGGCTCTAGGAGCTTGTTTGAGACCACAGAGTGACCTTTTTAATTTAAAAACATAATCAGGGTTTGATATATCTTCAAAACCAGGAGGTTGTTTGACATATACTTCTTCAGAAATGACACCTTTTAAGAAATCACTCTTTACATCCATTTGATCAAGAATAATATCATGATTCACAACAAACGAGAGAAGGAGTCTGATAGCTTCTAATCTGGCTACTGGTGCAAAGGATTCAGTGTAATCAATTCCTTCTTGTTGGCTATATCCTTTTGCCACCAATCTTGCATTGTTTCTCACTACTTCTCCTTGTTCATTTAACTTATTTCTGAATACCCATTTTGTTCCAATAATGTTCTTGTGAGAAGGCTTGGGTACCAGAGTCTACACATCATTTCTTTCAAATTGGTTCAACTCTTCTTGTATTGCCACAATCCGGGCATCATCTAGGAGCGCTTCATCAATCTTGGTCGGTTCTGACAATGAGAGAAGTCCAACTAATGAGTCTTCATTTCTGAAGCTTGATCTTGTTTTCCTAGGACTGTCTTTGCTTCCAAGAATCAACTCCTCTGGGTGTGAAGACTTATATTTCAAGGTGTTCCTTGATTGTAGATTGTCTTCACTTCTTGGATTGTCAGCTTCTGATGCTTGTGGAGGATTAGTTGATGCTTCAGCTTCTAATTCTTCATGGTTGAGAATAGGTTCTGGTAGGATATCTTCATCAGAGTCTCCATCTTCTGATAGATGTGTATCTGCAAATTTCTCAACTAGCTCTGACGTGTTGTCAGGCTGCTTGTCATCAAATTTGACATGCATACTCTCCTCAACTGTATTAGTCTCAGAGTTATACAGTTTGTATGCTTTTGAGCGTTCAGAATATCCTATAAAAATATCCTTAGAAGCTTTTGCATCAAAGTTCTTTGGATGAATTTTTGTGTTTAGGATATAATAGATACATCCAGACTGATGAAAGTAAGAGACATCAGGTTTTCTTCCTTTGAACAATTCATACGCATTTTTGTTAAGATAGGTCTGATGTAAATTCTATTTTGCACATAGCATGCTGTGTTTACTGTTTCTGCCCAGAAATGTTTTGCCATGTTAGTTTCGTGTATCATGGTTCTGGCCATTTCTTGTAGAGTTCTGTTCTTGCTTTCAACTACTCCATTTTGTTGTGGAGTTCTTGGAGAAGAGAACTTGTCGCGGTGATTTTTGGATGTCGAGTTATTAATTAACTTCGAATCGCAATTTAATATTCCACCACCGATCTTTAATTTATCCGAGGGAAAGGGAAAAAGTTCGAAAAAAACCCTTTTTTTAGAGATCAAGGTCCAGGGGTTAATTATACGAAGGGAAGGTACTAGCACCCTAAGTATCTATAGTATCCTATAGGAACCTCTTGTTTTTATTCTAACTTTGCGCTTTATTTTTAATTCCTTGTAAAAAAATGTATAAATGTAGGAATTAAAGTGACGATAAAAAAAAAAGTTTAAAATGAAAAAGAAGAAAAATGTTTTTTTTTGTTGATTTTATTTGATTCGCCGAAACAAGTCTCATGCCTACGTACCCGAAGGATCAAAATCTCGTAGTTCGGGGTAAAAATTACGAGTAATTTGTTTGTTTAATTTTAAGGTTTTTGAAAATGGTTTTAAAGACTAAAAAGGCAAAAGTGGCAAAATGTGAGTTTGATTGATATTAATTTGTGAAGAAAGTCTATATGGTTAAATTGATTAAAGTTTGATTATGAAATAAGACGCGGACACTTGGTATAAAATCCAAGGTATATTGAGAAAAGGTTTTGAGTGATAAAAGACACTTGGTTTAAAATCCAAGGTTTTTGCATGATTAAAGATGTTGATTGAAGAAAATGCACTTGGTTTAAAATCCAAGGTTTTTGCGAGAAAAAGGAACACTTGGGTTAAAGTCCAAGGTTTTTGCGATAAAAGAGCACTTGGTTTAAAATCCAAGGCACTTGGTTTAAAATCCAAGTTTGCGATAAAAAAGAACTCTTTATCAAAGCGACGTCTTTTCCCTCGGAATTTAACATTCTAACGTTTTTGCGAAAAGCAATAAAAATAAATATGCATGAGATGCAAGTTTTCATTTATGGTGTACATTTATTCCTAATTACATTCTAAAATATTTGCGAGAAAAATAAACATGAAATGATGCAAGATAATGGATGCTATGCAATTCTCATTTATAATGTACATTAAATCCTAAAATACATTCTAATGTCTTTGCAATAAAATAAATGATTAGTTAATAAGGCAATAAATAAATTGTTAGATTAGATGAATTATTAACAATAAATAAGATCAAGATATATGAATAAAAATGATACATTAGTAAGTTAGTAACAATAATTAAGAATAATGATCATGAATAATAAGAGTTAGGTTAGTGGGCAAATATATATAAAAACATGAATTAGAGCAAAAATAAACACAAATAATCATGAGATAAATAAATAATAAAAAAATAAAAAGAACCTCAAATTAGTGCTTATTTTGGATTTAATAACTCATTGAAGCACATTCCATAAACACTTTTATCATAGGTTAAAAAATAAATAAATAAATAAAAAACAGAAGGGGTGCAAATATTAAAACGAAAATAAAAGGGGGTGCAAAAGGCAACCCAGGGGTTTAGGCCCAACTGGGGGTGTGTGAAGAAAAATGAATAAAAAACAAGATCAGAGCCGTCTGATTGATCAGACAGCTCTGATTTGATCACAGGCAAAATTAGATCAGGAACGCATGATAGAAATCACAAGGACACAGACGCGCAGGTGCACCGTAAGGTCGTGCACCTGCGCGCACAGGATCAGGATGAGGTATAAAAGGGAAAACCCTAAAAAAAATCACAAATTTTCACTTCTCCTCTCTCTCTTCTCTCAACCGACGGCGGCCATACTCTCTTCTCCCTCCCTCTCGGCCGTTATCTCAATTGTTTCTAAAAATTTCAACATCAAACCCATACAAAATCTACTCTTAAATCCAAATATAAACTCGAAATAAGCAAAACTAAATCCCACAGTCCAGATCGAGAAAGAGTAAAAAAGGAAAAGATACAACAACCTTTTGGATTGTGATCGAATGTGATTCTTCTTCTTCTTTCTGTTTTTTTCGATTTCGTTTTTGATTTAGTTGGTTTGTGTATGGTTGAATCGGTTTGAATATGGATGATTCGGTTTGAATATGGATGATTCAGTTTGTGGTTTTTGGGTTCTGATGATGAACAATGGTTTATGGGTTTTTCGTTTCTGGATTTGTGATGATTTGGGTTGTTGATGAACGATGGTCTATGGGTTTTTCGTTTCTGGATTTGTGATGATTTGGGTTGTTGATGAACGATAATGATGATATTGTTTTGATTTTTGTTCTGTTTGTTATTTTTTATTTTTGAAAAGGAAGGAAAAAATGAGAAATTTTGTTTCTGCGGCTGAGGAAAAAATTCTGACCTAGGGAAATGTGCAATAAATGTAGTATAAATATTGTGTCAGAGATAGGGTTTTGGCAGATGAAAATTTCCCCTTTTGGACAAAATTGCCCTTTGGGGCTTGGATGAGGACAAACACAAATTTGGACTTAAAAATTAAACAGCAACAAAAAACAGACTAAAAAAAGAAAACGAAAATAATAATAAAAAATAATCAAATGACTTAAAAAAAGATAAAATGAAATAAAAACTAAATTAAATAATAATGATAAAAAATAAATAAATCAAAATATATAAAGAAATAAAAATAATAATAAAAGAAAATAGAAAAAGAAACCAATAAATGAGGTATTTTAAAATACCTCCCGGCCGAAATTTCGTCAGAAACGACAAAAGAAAAAAAAAACCAGTTTTAAACGCCGAACAAAAGTGATCGGTCAAAAAATGGGGAATGACAGATGCCCCTATTTAAGTTTCTTCCATCGGAGATAAAAACAAAAAGATGACTTTTTTGATGATGTTTTGTTTTGGTTCGACGATGGAAGAGACTTAAATACAGAGTACACAATTTTTTGACCGGACTAAACTATAAAATGTTATGATATGATATTATGAGTGTTATGCTTATGAGTGTTATGTTTACAAGTGTTTGAATGTAATGAAGATTATTTGACAGAAGTAATGAAGACAGAAAGCGATAAAGTCCTGTATGCGGACAGAAAGCAGTAAAGTCCTGTGTACGGACAGAAGTAAAGATAGAAAGCGATAAAGTCCTGTGTGCGGACTGAAGTAAAGACAGTGTCTACCAACATTGTGGGATGGTAAGGACACAACGAGGAAATAAATTGTCTGTTGTCGTTGTGGGAGAGCGAGACATAACAAGAATATGTATTTGTCTGGACCAGACACACTGGAGATGACCTCTTTTGGGGAAATTAATTACAAGTTTGCAGTTGATTGTTTGCAAAACCTGCCACTTGGAATATGTTTGATGGAGACATCTCTAGACCAGACTCACTGGGGATGACTCCTTTTTTTTGTGATGTATGATTGATGGAGACATCTCTGGACCAGATACACTGGGGATAACTCTTTTTTGTGATGTATGAAGCAAGACACATGATGGTCAATGCAGTATGTATGAATGATTTTGTGTGTATGTTGCATGTAAATATGAATGTATGTATGAATATGTGGATGATTGTATGTATGTATGTATGTATGAATGATTGTATGTATGTATGTATGTATATATGAATGTATGTTATGATTGTATTTGTATGATTGAATGATATTTTTACATGACTGGATGAGATAAAAGTTTGATCAGACAAGATGAGCATTGGGCCGACGTATCCGTACAACCACTCAATAGTTCTCCACTAGGGTCAGCACCTTTACACGTGAAATAAATCAAATCCTCGGGGTAAAACCCGGTATGGTATGTCAATCCATGTTAAGAGTGATTGCTTCTTGGGGTAAAGCCCATCGGTCATAGGTCTAGCTGAAGTCGCCATTTTGTACACTAAACCGAATATTTTCTCATGGTCTTGTTTTGACAGTCATGCATTTGCTTCTCTTCTTTTTTTTTTTTTTTTTTTTAAATCCCTAACTTTTGCCTGAATCGCCCTTTCGGGTTTTCAATCCATCGGGAATATATATCTCCTCTTTTTTGTGTCCCTAATTTTTGCCTGGATCGCCCTTTCAGATTTTCAATCCACCGGGACGCTCCTTTTTGCCTAAGCCGCCTTTTCAGGTTTTCAACTTAGCGAGCTGTTCTTTTTTGTTCAACTTAAAGATAACCACTTGCTGGAGATTACCAGAGAACAGTCAAGTTCAGTATTCAATTGAGGAATGTTGGATCACATGCTCAGCATATTATAGTAACACACATGTCCATAAGAACCCAAAATATCAACTCGATGATTATTGGCTCAAGGAGGAAGAAACATAACAACTATCTTGGAAGATCTGGATTGCCCCTGGAAACCACTTTAGGTGCCCCAAGTGAGTGAAACCTTGACTTTGAATCTTTGAAGTGTATGCCCCTGGATGTAAAGACTTGCCCCTGATTGGCAGGTTCCTGAGGTAACTTGCCCCAAGTTAGGAGCGTTTTGAATTGATTTGCTCTTGATTAAACCATTTAATTGAATTTCCTTGATGCCAAATATAAATTTGTAAACAAAATTGTTTCTTTTGAAAAGTGTTTCTAATGTAATGTACATGCAACTTTTGGAATCGAAAACTTTTATAGAAAACTCATGTGGTGTGTGTAAAAGATAGTTACTCAACAAACAGGCGGAGTCAGTCTTAACAATAGTTTTGCTGATTATGCTTTCAAAGTAAACCTAGCTTCAATTAGGTCTTTTGAGGGTTATAACGTGGCCTGGTTCCTGGTTTTGAAAAAAAGATTATTAGGCTCAAAATTCTGTTTTAACCCACCCACTCTTCTTTGATGTCCTTCATTCCTATGTTCAATTAATTCATCAGACACGCTTTGGTTGACAAGAAGATTTATTTTGACAATGATGTTTGAGGTTGACGCTTTGGTCGAAGCCTTGATGAGATTCTTGAAGTGGTAGTCACTTTTTCATTCACAAACTTGTTTTCATCATTTTGCTCTTAATCCCTTATTTTTGCATGGACCAATTCTTTTGATTTCGCGATCCATCGGGATGCCCTGAATTCTGCCTTTGTCTTTTTACTTAGCCGGCTTTTTGTTGTTGTTTCTTTTTTTTTGTTTGTGTTTTTTTCCTTTTTTATGTTGGACGATTGTGACTGCCACATGCTATTGTGAGTTTTGTCTACTCATGACTTCTTCTATCTCAACGGATTTATCCTCTTGTATTGGGATGTATCATTGAATTAATTGAAATACTAACCTGCCCCGGGTTAAAATTAAGGGTTTTTTTTTATATAGAAGGAACACCAACTTCTGGCTCAAAGGGGTTGACTACGGATTATCTCATTATTTCTCCGGTGTTTGGGAAGTGAAACAATGCCTTACATCATCAACCGGGTATTACTAATGAAAGCATATATCAGCACATACCAGCAATTTTAACATTTAGTTTACATCATCCTCCCCTCAAGTTTGAAAAGTGAAATAGAAAAACATTACCGTTTATGATGGCACAAGAAAAGAGTGAATACGAATGGATGGATTCCAAAATATGCATGCTCATTGTTTAGAAATTTTAATTAAAAGATGCAATTTTAAAATGCAAATAAAGGCTTGGCAAGAAAGAAATTGCAATTGGAAAAATAAAAGGCCTAGCGATCCTAGGGACAAACTTCTTGATAATCTTGAAAATGACGGAGGACCCATGACTAGGCAGAGGATGAACTTTGAACATTAGGATTCTTATCCTTGAAAGATAGCACCTTGTTGCGGATTAAATCCTGAACAGCTTTTTTGTGAGGATAGCAACGCTCTACATCATGGCCAGGGGCTCCTTGATGGAAGATACCGGTTAGATCACTGCGGTACCAGGGAGGTAGTTATGCTGGCACAGGGGGAGGTGGCCTTGTCTGGACAAAATTTTTAGCAAGTAAGGCGGGGAGTAGGTCGGCATATTTCATGGGTATGGGGTCAAATGGAGGATTTCTCTGGGTGCGGTTATGATTGAATGATTGTTGGGAAGATGGTGGGTGACTTTGTGGTTGATGTGGGTATGGTTGTTGTGGAGATGTTTGTTGGAGATATGCTAGTTTATGAGATTGTGGGTATTGTGGGGGTGGTGTTATGGCTGCAATATGTTGATAAGATGGGTTTCTTGAATGAGGTCCTCCTTGGGCCACCATACCAACCTCAGACTCCTTTTCTTTTGAAAGGTTGTTGCCATACCTCTTCGCATTATTGGCCGGAGCATTTCCCCTCGTCAACCGCCCTTGACGGACTCCTTCTTCTAAGCGCATTCCCATTTCCACCATTTCGGTCAAGCTTCTTGATACAATACCAACCATTTTCTCATAGAAGAATGGGCTTAGAGTATGCAAAAATAACTTACACAATTCTTTCTCTTCCACTGGAGGACGAATTTGAGCAGCAAGCTCCCTCCATCTTTGAGCATATTCCTTAAAAGATTCCCTCTCTTTTTGTGCCAATGCCCGTAACTCATCCCTATCAGGGGCCAGATATGAATTTTAATTGTACTGCCTAATGAAAGCACTGGCCAAATCATTAAAGGAGCTGACGTTAGCCCTATCAAGGTCCATGTACCATCTCAGAGCTGCGCCAGTCAGACTGTCCTGAAAATAATGGATCAACAACTTATGATTATTGGTTTGGGTTGACATCTTTCTGGCATACATTATCAAGTGAGCCTTGGGGCAAGTACTCCCCTTATACTTCTCAAAATCCGGAACTTTAAACTTACGAGGGACCACAACATCAGGGACCAAGCATAGTTCATGAGCATCCTGGCCGAACAAGTCTTTCCCCCTAAGAACCCTCATTTCCCTCTGTATCTCGTCATACTTGATCTGTAAGTCATCAACCCTGTCATAACTCCCTACACTTTCAGAATGAAAGATGGGCATCTGATTTTGCTGGATAGTATGAACCAATGGTGCAGTCACAGTTGCTGTAACCTGAGGAAGTGTATTGCCAAGCTGAGGAATGGGCACTGTCGGTTGGACATGAGGAATCTCAGATACTACAGGACGTGATTCCTCCCCAAGAAAACCAACTGGCATGCCCCATGGGTAACCTTCGGGCATAACAAACTGAGGAGCGCTAAGAGGCGCAGATGAAATAGGAGGAGGTACAAGAGCATTACTAGGCTGAGGAACTGGTGCTGACACCTGATTCTGGGCAGCCATCAAAGAAGCCACCATGCCAGTCAATTTCTGTTTGCATGTTTGTCATCTGTTCACGGAGCATATAGTTTTCTTCCTCGAAATTGTTCATCTTGCTCTTTCGATTAGACCGAGTATTGTAGAGACGGGTTGCTTTGTACCGAATACGCCAGGCCACTTTGTTTGACTGAGGTAGAGAGAGGAGGAAAAAATGAGACTCGAGTTTGGAATCTTATGAATGTAGTATGATGCATGATGTGTTTATGCTAAAATATGCAATGTTTTTTTTTTTTTGGTTATCGAAGGACTTATCCCAAATTGGTTGTAAACATTTAGATATGGATTTTGTAAGGAGAAAAGAAGAAGAAAGAATTTATTATGTGTCGTTGGAAATGAATGTTCTCTACAATGTTTGCAAAAAAATTTGTTTAAATCCTTCGATATCAGATGAGGAAAAAGAATTTATGAATGAGTGCATGCATGCATGATGCGGAAAACATGGTGGGGTTAAGGTATAGTGTTGGAGTCAAAGGTGAAACCCTCTCATATGGTATGTACTAGGGTTCATGTGTACCTGCATTACGGGTTCTACAAAGTTCCCAAAGTCATCAACCGCCTCATGAACATCACTGGATTACGTGACTACTCTCGTTCCAATAATATTCACAAGATGATCTCGTTTGAGTGTAGTCTCGCGTGACGACTAAATTCAAGACTTACTCTTGATTAGCCACCGCACTACGCCCTAAAAAGGCCAAGATGGGTTAAAGGTAATTCTAATGGTTCTCGGCTTCTCCGGACACTCACATTGAAAGTAATAACACCATCATGACTTATCATGACGACGAGTACTACCGTCGTGAGGCCTCCACCGAGCAGGATCATATCACATGTGCTTCATAATCTAAAGACATGTCACTATGATTTCATTGAAGGTGCGTGGAGAAAACACAAGAAGGGGGGTTGAATTGTGTTTTGGATATTTAAAAACTTTCCAAGATATTTAAATCTTTTCAGAGTCTTTAAAGCACAGCGGATTATTCACACAATTAACTCATGGCGTTATGAATGATGAAGGAGTAAATGAGAGAGTGAGAGAGAGAAGAACACACAACAATTTATACTGGTTCCCCTCACAAATTGAGAGTACTCCAGTCCCCTTGTTTCCAAGAGAGTTTCACTATAATCACGAGGATTACAATAGTTGCTCAAGCACAAAAGCTCAAGACTTCCTGCTCTTAGTCACACAAGACATAGAGACTTCCTTGCTTTGATCACACAAGATCAAAGACTTCCTTGCTCAAGCACACAAGCTTGAGACTTCCTGCTCTAAGTCACACAAGACAAAGAGACTTCCTTGTCTGATCACACAAGATCAGAGGCTTCCTTGCTCAAGCACTCAGGCTCAAGACTTCACTGCTCTAATCACTAAGATTGAGACTTACGTGCTTCTACACTAAGCAGAAGACTTTCTTGCTTCTACACTAAGCAGAAGACTTACTACTAACTTAAGAGCTTAAGACTTATTACATACATAATAACTTCAGAGGCTCTAAGCTAGTTTCTATGCTCACTTCATTTGAGAGATATTATCTATTACAATGCAAATTCTCAATTTCTTCTGAGAGATTATATCTAATGGTGAGCGCTAGTCATTAATTCTTTCTTTGGCATATTTATATGAGTTGAGAAAGACATTGAGACGTTGGAGAAATTCCCGTTGGAACTTGGCCAGCTGTAGACATTGAAGATCCGTTGAGTAAAGCCACGTCTTCCTTTGCAGAGAAGCTTCACCTTTGTTGTCTGTCCAATGGTACAGTTATAAGGTACAACTAGCTCCTAGAGAGAGGGATCACATCCTTTGTGACCGTTGCATTTTAGTTGACCTTATAACAAGTCATCAGGCTTGATAAGTTGTAGTTGATGTAACCCTCTGATGACTGGGAATTCCTTTGCTTCTGATGAACCTTTGATAACTTGGAGTCTGATTGGTCTTTGAATGGTTGACCTCTAATAGTCCTTCGTAATTCAGCTTCTGAACGTCTTCATCCTCTGAATGACTTATGACTAGTAGACAGCCTCTGAACTCTTGTAGGCCTCTGAACATCCTTGAGCTTTTGAACTCCTCTGAGTCCTTGAACAGCTTCAGACGTTCTGATCTACTTTGAGCTTCTGAACTTTGTATAGCTTTTGACCACGTTGTAGCATCTGAACTCTTTCAGAGTCTAAATATTCAGACTTCCATTGGTTTCATCAGAGTTTAAATTAAGTGTGCTCTTGATTAAACGTTGAATTCTCCTGCACTTAATTTAAACATTAGTACCATCAATTGTCCATTTAATACTTTGTTATCATCAAAACTTAAGGGTGTGTATTAACACATATTTTGTTCCAACAATCTCCCCCTTTTTGATGATGACAAACACAAGTATTAAATACAATTGTTGTTGATAAAAATCAGCTATGTTGACATTAGGCTTCTGAGTTTTGCAAGCTCCCCCTAAGTCTGATTACACATAGGGTTAGGTTTGTAAGCTCCCCCTATTTTGTATCCATAGTTAATTTTAATCAGTTTCAGAAGTACTTTATTATATGACTTAAATTATTCATATTTCACTATGCAAAGAACAAGGTTTGCAAGCTTCTTCTTTCCATAGTATGATAATTTTTGAGTAAAGTTGCACCCTTACTCAAGAACTAACTATGAATAATAAACTTCAATTAATAAATGCATTCTCCTTGAAAATTAAGCCCTTAATGCAGATGCAAGATGAAGCAATATTTAAATTGAATGACAAAATGGGATTAGAGGCGCTTAAAGACTTCTACATACACACTTGGTTCTGATGGTTATCATTAACAGCTTTAGAGTTAAAAATATTTTCAAACAGTTCAGAGCTTTTAAAAAATCTTTTCAAAGAAAAATAGCTCAGAGTCTGAACAAAAATTTGAAAACAGTTCAGAGCTCTTTAGTGCAATATTTCGAAATCCTCAAAGATCAGATTGTCATAACACATATTTTGACCACTCTCCTACGTTCTCTCTCTGAAGCACTACAAGACCCTAAAAAGCCAAGTAATTTCGCTTCTTCCAACAATTGATTTACCAATATTTTTTCTCCCCATTTTGTCATTATCAAAAAGGTAATATAAGCAATTAATAGAAATTCAACTTTCAATGCCGTCAAATTAGGAGTGGTTAAGCACATTTAATACTCGGCCATTGAATTTTGCTTATAAAAGGAGAGAGATACCTAGTCATTTTACTCACACAGAATAATCTTAGGTTATTGATAGATCCCTTGAGAGAAAAAATGAAACGCTCAGAGAAGAAGAAAGTAGTTTCAGTGAGAGTCAGTCAAGATAGGAGAAAACATAAGAAGAAACCAATGGAAACAAAGCCAGTGTCCTTTACAGAAGAACTCAGTTCAGAGTCTGAAGAGAGGTCTTTGGACTCTGACTGTTTTAAGTTCTGAAGACATATCTTCCTGAAGAAAATCAAACTGAATTTCGAGGCTCTAGAGGGGCTAGAGTCTTCTCCTGAGGAAAACCAAACTGATGCAGCAGAGTTGGTTTCTTCAAGAAAGACTACTGGTTGAATGGCTTCAGCCAAAACCTCAACCTTTCCCCTCTGCAAAGGTCATGTAGGCTTGTAACCACAAACATGACCTTTTAGAGCGTCCAGAAGATAGTTCTTAGAAATATTAGTCTGTAATACAGAACTTATGTTCTTAATGAAATAAGATTCATTACTTTGGCTTGTTTTATTTGATTTCTTATTTTTATGCCTTCTCTTGTTATGTAATTTGATATTTTATGAATATCCACATATTGTACTTATGAAAAGTGAATGAAATTCAAGTGTTTGAAAGATTATTTTGCAAGATAGAAATCATTTAAAGAGTTAAAACAAACAAACAAACGACATACCAAACAGAATTAACAACTTGCATATTCAGATAAATATAGTGAATAGGTATGTTCGATTATCAATTAGAATTTTAACCTAAACAAAAGTTTAACCTAATCAGGATGCTTTGCAAATTATCAATCATAAAGTCATATAAGCAATTAAACAAGTCCTAAGGTTGGGGTTGACTACAGAGAGATGCTAGGGTTGTCATGATGTTTTTCTGATTGGCATTTACTTCTTCCATCAATCCCACAAACTTGTCTACTTTTGCTTCAATCATTCTGATGTCATCTTCATAGAAAGGGTTCCTTAGATATTGTTGATTTGCTTGATCACCCCTCAGACTGTCTTGAGAAGGAACATTCAGATCGTCCACCTTTTCTCTTGCAGCAGAGGATTCAGGATGATTCCTCTCTGTGTCCATTTGATTCTGAATGTCCTTCTCAGCATTGATAGCTTTCCCTTTGTCAAACGTCTTTTGATCTTCCACAGCTGCCTTTTGAAGATTGTGCACTTCTTTCACTAGTTCCTCTGTCAGACTTATCCATCGAGAAGCATACTCAGATGAAGGCATATATGTTTGCCTTAGATCATAAAGACCATGTATCTGTTTAAACAAGTCATTGCAATTGCTCAAGACATCAGAAATGTTTGATTTGGTTGGGTAAGGTTCATTGGATAAAGGTGTGTTGATGAGTTGAGAACTGGGATTGGTTTGGACAAAGTCTTTTAGATGAAAATCTTCTAAAAGAAGTTCATTGATCATAGCCTCAACAGGGTTTGATGAAGGGTGGTTCAAGTTTTCTTCTGAAACAATATGTTCAGAGAATTGGAGTTCAGATGGAGTTTGGTGTTTGAGTGGGTGAGAGTCTGAAGGCGTTTGAGTTATAGATGACTTGGTCTTAGCTTTTAGATGTTCAAGGCTAGCTAGGATTTCATCTAACTCATTGGGGTTGTAATCAGACGAAGATGATGATGAGGAAATGTTGATAAAGACTGGTTCAGGGAGATTTGTTTTGACATGTTGCGATATAAGTTGTGTCAAGGTGAGATTATCTTCAGAACTTGCTTGGTTTTGAGTTGGAGTGAGTTGGTTTGATGATGAGGTTAACTGAATGTCTTGAGTAGTAGCAACAACAGGTTTAGATACACCACCTGATTTTTTGTGATCTGAGCTTTCATTAATCTTTTCCTCAGACACCTTGACAAGCTTCCTTCTTCTGACGCTGAGAGGTTCATCATCACTCTTTGAGCCTTCAACTTTATATGCTTTCACTAACCTTCTTCTCTTCTTCTTCAACTCTACCTTCTCAGTCTCAAAACCTTTTCCTAGGTTGTCCAACAGTTGAATATACTTATTGACAATGTCACAAGAGATTGTAGGCATGCCAATGTTCCATTTGTTAACCAAGGAGGGTTCTGAGTGAGGATTCTGAAGGTTGTACTTCATATTCTGACATCAGGTTCATGAAAACTAGTGAATGAGCAGATAATGTGGAGGCTCTGCATTCTCTTAACAAGTAGTCATGACCAGCAGCTTTGATTATATCTATTACTCCACACTGATAGAAAATCTCACTGAGGACCCTTGGATAGACTACATGTATATCAGACTTGGCCTGATTTTGAGATAAGAGCACAGATTTGCATAGGTGATCAAAGATGTATTTAGCCCAATATAAATCATATTTCCTTGTCAGAAAATAGACAAAGTGGCTATGATCCCATGACAAATGATCAGGATTTTCACTTCCTGGAAATATAGAACTTGACATGATTTTGGCTATCATCTGCTGAGTGGGCTTCAGATCACCTATCTTGTCGCTCTCACAGCTTGTCCCCTTGACGTAGCATTGTCTTGTCATAGTCTTCAGAAACATAGAATTCTGTGCTTCATTGCGACTAAAGGTGTAGTAGATGCCTTCATTTGGGATGGATAACACCTTAGCCAAGTTTGAAGCAGTGAGAATTACTTCAAATCCGCACACAACAGAATGCACCTCCGTTTCTTCAATGACTCTTAAACCTAACTCTTCAGGAGTCTTGTCTTCATTTTCAATCTTTTCTTCTCTCCTTGCAGCTAGCTCCTTGTGATAGTCTTCAACAGTCCTCACCTTGCTTCTAATCCAGAAATCTTTCACCAGAGTAGGATAGATTGGACCATTTAATAAATTCATGTACCTAAAGCTCCCTTTGTGATTAGAAAAGAACTTTAGGACATCAAGATGGTTCTTTTTCAGACTATCAAAGTCCACTGGTTGTTCCATAACCAGGTTCAGAGATTTTCCCTCCATCTTGAGAGATAAACCTGTAGAAAACATCTCCTCGCAAGCA
Organism: Trifolium subterraneum; assembly: GCA_951799995.1. NCBI lineage: Eukaryota > Viridiplantae > Streptophyta > Magnoliopsida > Fabales > Fabaceae > Trifolium > Trifolium subterraneum. The sequence continues at coordinate 9,183,018 of OX637466.1, read as the reverse complement.
ATGGTGTTGATCGGAAAGTTATCAGGAAAAATAAACAAGGAGTCCGGAATTGGTGTTGAAGTAGATGTCATTTCAGAAGGTTAGGGTGTGGAGGATGTTAAAGTAAGAGATAGAGTTTGTTCTGGCTTTGAAGAGAAATAGTTTGATAGTGTAGGGTGTGAGTGTTTAAGAGTTTTTAGAAAACATAAAACAAATTAAAAACACACAATACATTAAAGAAAATACAACAAACTAATCATTAACTGCGTTCAAACCAATTAGAACGTGTGTACGTGTTATCTATTTAGCGCCAAAACGTTTTAGTAAAAATACTTAAACGTTTCCAATTCATTTTGTATTCAGAGGCTTCTCCGTCAGAGGTTGAAACGTTTCTCAAAGTCTGAGATTCTTTAGATGCTGAAACCTGAATAACTTCAGAGGCTGAAAAACAAGTCTTTACAGAACACACGAAAATATGTTCAGACCGGATTTTTCAAGGTTTTTAGTACTGAACATTGTGTATCCTAAGAAGACATTTTCAAACCTTTGAAAGTTATTCCTCTGAATATGTCATTCAGGAGTTAATCATACTTACCTTGCATTGAAGTTTTCTTGATTAGGTGTAGTCAGAGTCATAGCCTGAGCAATCACTCCACCACACTGAGTTGTTATCATCTTCAAAGCAAGCTTCCAAATCTTCATACTCCCTCCTGCTCCTTATGTACTCCTCTTCATCTTCTTCTCCATCTGACTCTTCAAGAATGTGCCTTCTATGCACAATTGCTCTTCTTCCATTCACAGTCACATGCATCCATGTGATTGGAAGGTTTAGAGTCTTAGTTTTACCTGCAATCAAGTAAAAAAATTTGTCTCTTGGTACCCACTTGCTTGATGGTCCTAGACTGTTAGTTGCCAAATCTTCATCCTTCATTTGTTTCATCTGAGTGCTATCAGATACAAATGTAGTGTAAAGATTTGGAAGTGAGAAGCTTTCATCAATAACTGATGAGCTTGGTTCCTCTAGTGTTTTACTACTAGAGTATCCAATCCCATTAGTATTGTTGGTCTTAAGGTTGCAAAGCATGGAAACAATTTTATTCTGATCAGCATTGATGTTACAGTACTCTTTGAGAACTAGAGAGTGATCAAAGGGTTTGTAACATATAGCAAAATCATTCTCAAGGTCTTTGGTCTTGATAAAATCTTTTTGTTCACGACCTTCAGAGTGATTTGCTTGCTTACTTAAATTCTCATAGTCTGCTTTATGCTTTTTATACTTCCGCTGACTATTAGAGAGTTTATGTAAGGTCTTATTAAGATGCTTGATCAATTTAGCTTTGGAAAGACTAGAATATACCTGATTTATTGTTCTCTGGATGCTTTCTTTGCTCTCAGGTTCTGACTTTTCATCAGAGCCTGAGTCTTCAGAGTCTGAGCCATCTTCAGAACTTGATCCTTCAGCTCTTGGTGCTCTTTCAGACTCATCTTCAGAGAAGTTGTCTAGTACATCCCATGTTGTCATTCCTTTAGCTAGTCTTCCTCCATTCTTCTTGAAGATGTACCATCTTTGAATTTTTCTTGAAAACCTTTCAAGATACTCTTCATCAGGTTCTTCAACAAGATCTTCATGCTCCAATGCTTGCTTTCCTTTCCTTGCTGCTTCTGCTTCTTCACGTTTCAATTCTTGCATATCCTTCAGAGCCAATTCATGGACTCTGAGTAAATCAATCAATGATTCAGGACTCATTGAATTGATGTCTTCAGTTTCCTCTATAGAATGTGGAATTTCATTCCAATCCAGAGGCAAACTTCTCAGCAACTTGCTTACAAGCTCTTTGTTGCTGAGTTTGTTGTTGTGTTCTTCAAGCTTGCTTGTTATAGCTTGAAACCTTATGTTCATTTTCTCAATGCTCTCATTTTCCTCCATCCTAAACTCCTCATATTGATCTAACAAGCCATTTACTGTTGCCCACTGAATGCTTTCATTATCATCACTAATGAGGCAAAGAGTAGTAGCTGTAGAAACAATACTAGAAGTTTGATTAGCCCCTGATGTGGAAGGATTTTGATTGTTGCTCAGATCTTCATTTAAGCTCAGTTCATCTTCAAATTTCTTGCTAAGATCAGCAACTTGTTGATGTAGCTTCTGCTTCCACTCATCCATGTTTTGAGCCATGGAGGTTTTCTCCTTTGGATCTTGACTGTCTCATGGTTAAGTGATTTACCAACAGAACCGGAGCTCTGATACCAATTGAAGGTGCGTGGAGAAAACACAAGAAGGGGGGTTGAATTGTGTTTTGGATATTTAAAAACTTTCCAAGATATTTAAATCTTTTCAGAGTCTTTAAAGCACAACGGATTATTCACACAATTAACTCATGGCGTTATGAATGATGAAGGAGTAAATGAGAGAGTGAGAGAGAGAAGAACACACAACAATTTATACTGGTTCCCCTCACAAATTGAGAGTACTCCAGTCCCCTTGTTTCCAAGAGAGTTTCACTATAATCACGAGGATTACAATAGTTGCTCAAGCACACAAGCTCAAGACTTCCTGCTCTTAGTCACACAAGACATAGAGACTTCCTTGCTTTGATCACACAAGATCAAAGACTTCCTTGCTCAAGCACACAAGCTTGAGACTTCCTGCTCTAAGTCACACAAGACAAAGAGACTTCCTTGCTCTGATCACACAAGATCAGAGGCTTCCTTGCTCAAGCACTCAGGCTCAAGACTTCACTGCTCTAATCACTAAGATTGAGACTTACGTGCTTCTACACTAAGCAGAAGACTTACTACTAACTTAAGAGCTTAAGACTTATTACATACATAATAACTTCAGAGGCTCTAAGCTAGTTTCTATGCTCACTTCATTTGAGAGATATTATCTATTACAATGCAAGTTCTCAGTTTCTTCTGAGAGATTTTATCTAATTGTGAGCGCTAGTCATCAATTTTTTCTTTGGCATATTCATATGAGTTGAGAAAGACATTGAGACTTGGAGAAATTCCCGTTGCAACTTGGACAGCTGTAGACATTGAAGATCGGTTGAGTCAAGCCACGTCTTCCTTTGCAGAGAAGCTTCACATTTGTTGTCTGTCCAATGGTACAGTTATAAGGTACAACTAGCTCCTAGAGAGGGATCACATCCTTTGTGACCGTTGCATTTTAGTTGACCTTATAACAAGTCATCAGGCTTGATAAGTTGTAGTTGATGTAGCCCTCTGATGACTGGAAATTCCTTTGATTCTGATGAACCTTTGATAACTTGGAGTCTGATTGGTCTTTGAATGGTTGACCTCTGATAGTCCTTCGTAATTCAGCTTCTGAACGTCTTCATCCTCTGAATGACTTATGACTAGCAGACAGCCTCTAAACTCTTGTAGGCCTCTAAACATCCTTGAGCTTCTGAACTCCTCTGAGTCCCTGAACAGCTTCAGACGTTCTGATCTACTTTGAGCTTCTGAACTTTGTATAGCTTCTGACCACGTTGTAGCATCTGAACTCTTTCAGAGTCTAAATATTCAGACTTCCATTGGTTTCATCAGAGTTTAAATTAAGTGTGCTCTTGATTAAACGTTGAATTCTCCTGCACTTAATTTAAACATTAGTACCATCAATTGTCCATTTAATACTTTGTTATCATCAAAACTTAAGGGTGTGTATTAACACATATTTTGTTCCAACATTCATCCCATCCTATCTTATTGTGTCGCTCAAGCCCGGGTTAGGACTTATCTCACCACTCAAAGCAAACTCAAGTATATATATATACTAACATTCACACAAGCAAAAGAATAATAGCGCGAAGATAGAAAATAAAACAAGTTAGGCTCAACCCGCTTGGTTGCTCCCCAGTGAAGTCGCCATTTCTGTCGCGGTGATTTTTGGATGTCGAGTTATTAATTAACTTCGAATCGCAATTTAATATTCCACCACTGATCTTTAATTTATCCGAGGGAAAGGGAAAAAGTTCGAAAAAAACCCTTTTATTAGAGGTCAAGGTCCGGGGGTTAATTATACGAAGGGAAGGTACTAGCACGCTAAGTATCTATAGTATCCTAAAGGAACCTCTTGTTTTTATTCTAATTTTGCACTTTATTTTTAATTGCTTGTAAAAAAATGTATAAATGTAGGAATTAAAGTGATGATAAAAAAAAAGTTTAAAGTGAAAAAGAAGAAAAATGTTTTTTTTTTGTTGATTTTATTTGATTCGCCGAGACAAGTCTCATGCCTACGTACCCGAAGGATCAAAATCTCGTAGTTCGGGGTAAAAATTACGAGTAAATTTGTTTGTTTAATTTTAAGGTTTTTGAAAATGGTTTTAAAGACCAAAAAGCCAAAAGTGGCAAAATGTGAGTTTGATTGATATTGATTTGTGAAGAAAGTCTATATGGTTAAATTGATTAAAGTTTGATTATGAAATAAGACGCGGACATTTGGTTTAAAATCCAAGGTTTATTGAGAAAAGGTTTTGAGTGATAAAAGACACTTGGTTTAAAATCCAAGGTTTTTGCATGATTAAAGATCTTGATCGAAGAAAATGCACTTGGTTTAAAATCCAAGGTTTTTGCGAGAAAAAAGAACACTTGGGTTAAAGTCCAAGGTTTTTGCGATAAAAGAGCACTTGGTTTAAAATCCAAGGCACTTGGTTTAAAATCCAAGTTTGCGATAAAAAAGAACTCTTGGGTTAAAATCCAAGGTTTTCACGATAAAAAGAGCACTTGGGTTAAAATCCAATGCCACTTGGTTTAAAATCCAAGTTTGAGATAAAAAGAACTCTTGGGTTAAAATCCAAGGTTTTTACGATAAAAAGAGCACTTGGGTTAAAATCCAAGGCCACTTGGTTTAAAATCCAAGTTTGAGATAAAAAGAACTCTTGGGTTAAAATCCAAGGTTTTTACGATAAAAAGAAACGTTTGGTTTAAAGTCCAAAGTTTTGAAAATGCTCGATGACAAAATATTTTTATGCTTGGTGATGTTTGAAAATAAATTGCTTTCATATTTTTTGAAGAGGTGTCGACCTCATTTTTTTGATAAAAAAGAATTGGATAACGGTTGCGCGCGAAAAAAAAATACTAACGTTATAACAAATAATTTAAACGCGAAGACAATTCGCAATGATAGATATTTTGATCAAAGCGACGTCTTTTCCCTCAGAATTTAACATTCTAACGTTTTTGCGGAAAGCAATAAAAATAAATATGCATGAGATGCAAGTTTTCATTTATGGTGTACATTTATTCCTAATTACATTCTAAAATATTTGCTAGAAAAATAAACATGAAATGATGCAAGATAATGGATGCTATGCAATTCTCATTTATAATGTACATTAAATCCTAAAATACATTCTAATGTCTTTGCAATAAAATAAATGATTAATTAATAAGGCAATAAATAAGTTGTTAGATTAGATGAATTATTAACAATAAATAAGATCAAGATATATGAATAAAAACGATACGTTAGTAAGTTAGTAACAATAATTAAGAATAATGATCATGAATAATAGGAGTTAGGTTAGTGAGCAAATATATATAAAAACATGAATTAGAGCAAAATTAAACACAAATAATCATGAGATAAATAAATAATAAAAAAATAAAAAGAACCTCAAATTAGTGCTTATTTTGGATTTAATAGCTCATTGAAGCACATTCCATAAGCACTTTTATCATAGGTTAAAAAAAATAAAAAAAAAGAAGGGGTGTAAATATTAAAATGAAAATAAAAGGGGGTGCAAAAAGCAACCCAGGGGTTTAGGCCCAACTGGGGGGCGCAACCCAACTGGGGGTGTGTGAAGAAAAATGAAAAAAAAACAAGATCAGAGCTGTCTGATTGATTTGATCACAGGCAAAATTAGATCAGAAACGCATGATAGAAATCAGAAGGGCACAGACGCGCAGGTGCACCGTAAGGTCGTGCACCTGCGCGCACATGATCAGGATGAGGTATAAAAGGGAAAACCCTAAAAAAATCACAAATTTTCACTTCTCCTCTCTCTCTTCTCTCAACCGACGGCGGCCATACTCTCTTCTCCCTCCCTCTCAGCCGTTATCTCAATTGTTTCTAAAAATTTCAACATCAAACCCATACAAAATCTACTCTTAAATCCAAATATAAACTCGAAATAAGCAAAACTAAATCCCACAGTCCAGATCGAGAAAGAGTAAAAAAGGAAAAGATACAACAACCTTTTAGATTGTGATCGAATGTGATTCTTCTTCTTCTTTCTGTTTTTTCGATTTCGTTTTTGATTTAGTTGGTTTGTGTATGGATGGATCGGTTTGAATATGGATGATTCGGTTTGAATATGGATGATTCGGTTTGCGGTTTTTGGGTTCTGATGATGAACAATGGTTTATGGGTTTTTCGTTTCTGGATTTGTGGTGATTTGGGTTGTTGATGAACGGTGGTTTATGGGTTTTTCGTTTCTGGATTTGTAATGATTTGGGTTGTTGATGAACGATAATCATGATATTGTTTTGATTTTTGTTCTGTTTGTTATTTTTTATTTTTGAAAAGGAAGGAAAAAATGAGAAATTTTGTTTCTGCGGCTGAGGAAAAAATTCTGACCTAGGGAAATGTGCAATAAATGCAATATAAATACTGTGTCAGAGCTAGGGTTTTGGCAGATGAAAATTTCCCCTTTTGGACAAAATTGCCCTTTTGGGCTTGGATGAGGTCAAACACAAATCTGGACTTAAAAATTAAACAGCAACAAAAAACACACTAAAAAAAGAAAACGAAAATAATAATAAAAATAATAAAATGACTTAAAAAAAGATAAAATGAAATAAAAACTAAATTAAATAATAATGATAAAAAATAAATAAATAAATCAAAATATATAAAGAAATAAAAATAATAATAAAAGAAAATAGAACAAGAAACCAATAAATGAGGTATTTTAAAATACCTCCCTACCGAAATTTCGTCAGAAACGACAAAAGAAAAAAAAAACCAGTTTTAAACGCCGAACAAAAGTGATCGGTCAAAAAATGGGGTATGACAAAACTCATGAAGAATGCCATACTTTTCACAAAAGATTTCAAAAGGTTCATTTTCAAATTCACCACCATGATCAGTCCTAACTTTTAGGATTCTTAAATTCTTTTCGTTTTAAAGTTGTGTGAAGAAAACAGTAAACTCATCATATGCATCATCTTTTGCTCTAAGGAATCTAACCCAAGTCCATCTGCTGTAATCATCATCAATGACAAGTCCATATTTCTTTCCATTGATTGAAGCAGTGCTAACTGGTCCAAAAAGATCAATGTGCAGAGTTTCTAAAGGTCTGTAAGTGGATACAATGTTTTTAGCTTTAAAAGAGGTTTTCACAATCTTCCCTCTTTGACAAGATCCGCAGAGAGCATCTGAGTGATAGTTAATCTTTGGTACCCCTCTGACTAGATCATGCTTACTAAGTTTTGAAAATATTCTCCAATTAGCATGACCTAATCTTTTATGCCAGATCCATTTCTCTTCACTCATAGTTAGAAGACATACTACTTTTTGGTTTGCCAAATCGGAGAGATTGACCTTGTACACATTTTCCTTTCTTTTTCCTTTAAAAACAATGGACTTATCAGAATCTCTTATTACAGTACATGCATCTTTAATAAATGTAACCACAAACCCACTGTCACAAAATTGACTGATGCTAAGTAGGTTGTGTGTTAATCCATCTACAAACCAAACATTATCAATTGACAGAGAAGAATTACCTATACCTCCTTCTTGGTTACCTCCAAAACCAATTGTACCTCCTTCTTCCAGAGAGAGAGATTTAAACATGTGCTTGTTCTCGGTCATGTGTCTTGAAAACCCACTATCCAGATACCAAGAGTGACTGAGAGTTTGTCTTTGTCTGGATAGCTGTACAATAATTAACATCAATCATCGCAGTAATATACACCACACTCAGTGATGTATTCATTGTAATATTCATAGTCTTCTTTTAGTGTTTGTGATTCATTTTCAAAATAATGTTTTGACACATAGGCTTTCTTTCCATTGCAGATGACCGTCGTCCACTTATCAGGTAGTGTGTTACCCTTTTTGAACTGAAAATCTGTATTATATAAAACTTCACACTTTGGTACCCATTTGGGTCCTGATTGGTTAGTTCTTCCATTTTTACTCCTGTGTTGTACCCTTGGAGTGCCCATTGGATTAGTATAAAATTTCCTTTGAAAATAAGGTCTTTTGAAAGTTTTTTTGAGAAGGTTCAAGACTTAGTATGATCACAAGTATTTGTTCTTTTAACAGACCTTAGTGTTGGTTTGTTATAGATCAACGTATCTGTGTGATTCTTTGGTCGTTTCTTTGATTGATTCAGAGTCTTTTCTTCTACCAAAGGAGTTTTTGAAATTTGGTTTTCATTTTCAGAGTTCTGAATGATCTCCTTTGTATTAGTTAGAGGCTCTAAGACAGTTGCCTCTGAGTTCTCTTCAGACTGTAAAACAATCATAACTTTACCTTTTTCTTCTTTGGGTGCAAACACAGTGTAAAGATGAGGATAGTATTTTCTTAGACATAATGATGTACTAGGAGTTCTATTGCAGCATCATAATCCTTCATTATTTCTTTGACAATTATTAAATAACATAGAAATGATTTTACTTTGATCCATTTTGTTCTGAGTGAATTCATGAAACTCTATTTCATATTCATCATAACATTTGTTACAAGTGGCACATCCTTTTTCAAGATTCTTTATTCTAATTGAAGAATCAATGTAAAGATTTTGATAATGATGTGCCTTTCTTGACATTTCATCATACTTATTTTTAAAATCTTTTAGTTCAGATGAAATGTCAATAAATTTTGTCATGGATCTTTCAAGATAAATTAATAATTGTTCTTTAGTAAATTTAGAAAATACCTCTTTTTCAGCATCGTTGTCTTCAGAGTCATTCTCAGAATCAGAATCATCACATACATCAGCATCTGAGTCAGCATTTGCCATAAGTGCTAGATTTGCTTCTCCGTCTTCTTCATCAGATGATAGATCTAGACTTTCAAATGTCGCCATAAGGCTCTTCTGAAACCTTCTTCTAAATCTTTCCTTTCTATCACTTGGCTTCTTGCTTGCTTCTTTAGTCCGTTATGGACAGTCTACAATAAAGTGTCCAGTCTTCTTGCAGTTGAAGCATGTCTTGTCCTCTTTGTTGACAAAGTTTCTTGAGCTACTTCCTTTGTTTCTGCTAAAGCTTTTCTTGGCCCACTTCTGAAATTTTTTCGTGAAATATGCAAATTCGTCACCGAGATCTGTGGAAGATTCTTCTTCAACCTCCAAAGCTTTAGCTTTAAGTCATTTGGAAGAATTTCTGGTTGATGACAAAGCCACTGACCTGACTTTCTTCTTTTCAACATCAGCGTTCAATACCAACTCGTGGCTCTTGAGATTGCTGATGAGTGACTCAAGGCTAATGTTATCGAGATCTTTAGCTTCTTCAATGGTTGTGACCTTAGGTCTCCACTTATCAGTTAAGCTATTTAAAATCTTCCACACATAATCAGAGGTTGTATAACTCTTCTTGAGAATTCTGAGATTTGATACCAGAACTTGAAATCTAGAGAACATGGTTTCAATATCTTCATCTGGTTTCATTGCGAAAAGCTCATATTGTTGCACCAAGAGTCTAGCTTTTGCATTTTGAACTTGCCTATTTCCATCATACTTCGCACAGAGTGAGTCATAGATAGTTTTGGTTGTAGATCTGTCAATGATCTTTGTATATTCATCATGAGATATGGCTTACATCATGATTTGTTTAGCTCTGTTGTGATTTGTAAAGATCTTCTTATTGGCAGTAGATAGAGCTCTCTTCTGAGCAAGAGATATTTTCCCATCACTTTCAATACCATCAATGTTAACTCCTTCTTCAGTGCTATCAGATATGAGCTTTATACTGGTTCCTCTCACTAACGAGAATAGTCCAGTCCCCTTGTCTTCATAAGATATTTCACTATAATCACACGAGATTACACAATTGATCAAGCACACAAGCAAAAGACTTCACAATGCTCCATATCACACAGTAGGAGACTTCCAAATGCTCAAGCACACAAGCAAGAGACATCACAATGCTCTAGATCACACAGCAGGAGACTTCCAAATGCTCAAGCACACAAGCAAGAGACTTCACAATGCTCCAGATCACACAGTAGGAGACTTCCAAATGCTCAAGCACACAAGCAAGAGACTTCACAATCTTATATAAAATAAGATAAGCTAATTTGAACTAAGCACCTAAGACTTTTTACTCTTTTGAACTTTGAATAACAATTACAGAGAGTTACAACTTCTTGAAGAAAGTAGTCAGAGTTTAAAGTCTTGTGCAAATGTAAACTTTGATAGCTTTGAGCGTAGTGTTCTTGAGTTGTGGATTTTCGAGAGAGATTTTCCGGTTCACAAAGTCTTCTATTTGTAGGCAGTTGAAATGTAGACGTTGGAAGTGACCGTTGATGGATTTACGATGTTAGTGCAAACTTTGCTGCATAGATACTTGAGTTTTGTCCTTATACCAAACGAGGCAAAACCTATAGCTATCAGCTTCCTTGAACACTACGATGTTTGCACAGAAGTGGTAAAGTCTTCCTTTTGTCTAGGCGCTCTTCCTTTACATGTGGTGACTTGATTCAAACTAACATATCTTTTTAGAGTGCATAGGAGAGCCCTTTCCTTAAAGGTTGAATCTTCAGAACTTCAAAATATTAACTTCTGAGTGTAAAATATTGATGGCCTCTGATAACACTTGTTCTAGCTTCTGAGTGTCTTCAAGTCTTTCAGAGCCTCTGACTTATCAGTCAGAATCTATCTCTTGTATTTTTCCTGCATTCTTACAAGGTAGATTTTTAGTATACCAACTGTGAATTAATACTTTGTTATCATCAAAACTTCAGTACATTCATAGGATTTGTATGGAAAACCATTCTTGTTCCAACAGTCATAAGATTAGTTTTGTAAATTTGTATTGTATTCTAATTTCAAAACAAAATATTAGGAACATACTTCCCTAATTTTAGTAAATGTCTCATAGTTACTAATTACTCTCTCCATTCCTTTTTATTTGTCGTTTTAGAAAATTTACTACAAATTTAAAAAGTGTATTTTTGCACCTTAAATCTTCCTATTATACCCTAATTTTATTTTATTTTTTTTGGAATATATTATGTACAAAAAAAATAGGAACAAAACAAAAACAATAAAAAGATTATACGAAGAACGTTAGGAAAAAAACGACAAATAAAAAGGAACGGAGAGAGTAACATTGTTTCTTATGGTTTTCTAATACCATAATGAAGAAAACACCACAGTACAAAGCACCATGGACAAAATAACAACATAAACCCCAATCACAATATCCATGACCAAAAAAAATGTGAAATAGTGTTTCATTTTTTTTTTTTAAAAAAGGAGGAGTAGCAAAGTACTACTACCTCAAACATATATATAATGATCAAACTGAGAGATCTACAAAAAATAGGAGGGGGACTAGGCTAAGACCTCCCTAACTATGTACAACCCTAAAGAAGGGTTTCCCAAGTCTATTTGCCTCAACATGATCTCTAATAATTTGGGGAACCTCATACCATAGAGTAAAATTATCAAGAGTAAGACCTAAGTTTGCTAGACCATCTGTACAAAAATTACCTTCTCTAAAAACATGGGAGACAATGAAGTTCATAGACAGAGTAGCAAGGATGCAATTATGCCATCTATTACTTAAGAACCAAGGAACTAGCTGAGAGGATTTGAAAGCCATTACTACCAAAGTAGAATCTGTTTCCAACCAGAGATTTCTCCAATTTTTTGAAGCTGCAATTTCTATAGCATTCATAGCACCATATAATTCAGCGATAAGGGCTGAAGACAAACCAATGTTTTCAGCAAAACCACACAAAAATTCACCATTGTTGTTTCTAAAAATCCCACCACAAGCCGAAGATGAAGTTGTTGAGGCATCATCAGTATTACATTTCACCCAATGAGCCAAAGGTGGCTGTCAAATGACTTCCTTCAGAATGGTACAGTATGCATATAGGATAGTTCAATTATTTTTTTGTGAATAATGTCATTAGAGTGTTAGTTCCTATGATACATTTACTAAAATTAAGGTATCATGTTTTTAAAAATTTGTTTTAAAAATAGAATAAAATGAAATTTACAAAACTAACCTTATAATTCAAGTGGGTTTGTATAAATTGAATTTGACCTCAGTAGGCTGGCTAACTTACTCCCTAGGTGGGAGTAGGTTATTACCCCTATATATATATATATATATATATATATATATATATATATATATATATATATATATATATATATATATATAAAACCGAACTAATTCATGAGTTAAAGAGACGAATTATATATATAGTTTATGTTCAACTCATTTATTTAACGAACTTATTAATTTTTAATTCAAGTGCAACTCATTTGGTTCATGAACCAAGTTCACGAGTCAATTATCGAATCGAACTTCGAACTATTTATGAGTTGACTCGAGTCATTGCCAGCCTTAGTTAGGACTTAGGGAAATCACTACAATCACAAAAAGGGAGTTTAATCATTCACTTTAAGTTTCTGAATTTTAATAGTATGAACATAGTCCTTTTCTTTTCACTTTACTACCATAAATTGCTTGTTGTTGACGTTGTTTGTGTTTTCTTAAATTGAAATTTCGTAGTCTGATATGATGTTGATTTTATGTTGTTGCTAAGTTTGAATGAGTCTCTGAGTTCATCAATGGTGTGGGTGCAAAAGTTTTAACAAAATTATAACTTTGGGTACGTAAAAACATGATTTCGAATTATTAATTGATAAAGCTTGAGTTTTTATGTTGTTTTAGGTATAAAAATCAATTTCTAAATCTTCTGGGGATTTTTTGAGTCCAAACCATCGAAATCAGAGTTTTTAGGGCTTTAATGGCGTTTTCCACGAAAGTTGCAGAATTTGGATTTTTACAGGGTGATGGGGCGTCACCCAGCATGACGGGCGTCATGATGGCTGACGGGTCGACCGTCATGGCCTCGCGATGGGCATCATGACCGACCTGTCCTGGCTCAATGATGGTTGGGGTAGGAGGAGAGCACACTAGCGTTGACTTTCGTCAATGCGCCTGTTTCGATTCCTTTTTTTTTTGTCCAAAATTTTTGTTGTTGGGGTTTTTAAGGTCTGCTTTAAAAAATAAACTAGTAAGGGATTGTTTGAATCGCTTCTAGTTTTTAGTTTTTAAAACTTGTTTTATAAATCAGTTTTGAAAACTCTTTTTAAAAATAGAATAAAAACAAAATTTGTTTGGTGATCTAAATTTTAAAAATTGTTTTAGAGATGAGAAAATGAAAAAATATGTTTGGTCATTGAGTTTTTGAAAGCTGGTTTAAAGAAAGGAATAAAAGCACAATTTTACTAATCCAATTTTTGAAATATGATTTATTATATTAAATAATAAAAAGTAAAAATCAATATAATTGTTAAAAAAAATAAAATTTTTGCAATAGATATTTATATAATATACTAAATATAACTGCAATTATTTTTTAAAATTTCGAATTATATGTATAAGTTGACTTAAAAGCAATGACAAAAAATGGTGACGAAAAATATTTGAGGATCAAAATTAAGGATGAGTCGATGTTTTAAGGATGAAAATTTAAACTTACTCTTGTAAGTATAGTTTACAAGATTATTTTAGTTTTAAAAATTGTAAAATTAAAAATAGTTTTTAAGAACTGTTTGTAAATAGAAGTTATCCAAACAGTTTTTTAATTTTTCAATATTTAAAAACTAAAATAGAGATTTTGAGAAGTGTTTCAAACGGGCCTTAAATATTTTATTCCATTTCTTATTTAAAACGAGTTAATTTTCTAACGAGTTTGCAACTAATTCAGTTGCGGTCCAGCGGAGTTAATAGTTATATTCAATTAATTTTAAATTGATAACTAAATCATTATTAATCCAGTTGTTAATTGGGGGAACTCTTTTTAATCCAGTTGTTAATTTCATTTGAGATTTTTTTTTTTGGATTATGTTTAATTTCATTGAGATGTTGTTAATCTAAAGCTTTTGGAAATTTTATTATTAAAAGTAGATTTTTTTTGGATTTGTTTAATTTATCGATGTTGTTGGTTTTTAAAATTTTAATTCCTCTATTGTTTATTGAATTGCTTGTTATTTAGTAGACCATATAATTGGGTTAAGATCCTCTCAATTTATAAAAATAAATGGAATATGCAATTTGGAGGGAGATAGACATAAAAAATAGGTGGCGGGTCCTATCATTAAGTGGGTCTACAATCATTAATTATTTTTTACTTTTTATGTGTCAATCTCTCTCCTAAATGGAGGAAATGGAGATGAAAATAAATGGAGAGGATCTAGACTCCAAATATGTGCGACACTCTTTTCTAAATAAATTAATGGACTATTTAATAAATAAAATAAGTGGATATAAGGGTGTTACATAGTTGGTATCAGAGCAAATCGATTCAGTTAGACCAATAGTATTTCTTTCTAACTTTTAGGTAGGGGTGTACATGAGCCGGATTGGGTTGGGTTTGACCAAAACCAAAGCCCGAACCATATGTAGTACTCCGAATTGGGTCGAGCAAAATAACCACCCACTTTACAATTGGACCGGGTTGGATAAATCCACTTATTTTCGGGTTGGGTTGGGTGGGTATAGTGTGTTACCCAAATTTTAATTTTTTCGATATTAAATGACGAATCATCATATTTTTCATAAAATTAACTCAAATTTTTTTATTTCTGAAAAAATAATTTAAAATATTTTCAGTATATTTTTAGCATCATCATATTGTTTCCTTCATAAAAACAACATATTTTCACTATTTTTTTAGCACTACTACTTTTAAATGACAAAAATAAGTTGAAGAGTGAATACTCGAAGAAGATTATAAGAAAATGCGTTAAAATCGTGATGTACAAAATGTGTTTACCGTTGGGAATAAACACACATACAATTTTTTTTGAAAATTAGAGTATTGAACATGTGACTTTTCCCTTTTAATACTCAAATTGCAAAAGAAAAATCTTTGTTATTTATATTAAAATTATTTTTAAAAATCATAACACTACAAATTAAGTGGGTTGGTGGGATTTTTGGATTGGATCCGGTTTTGCCCGAGACCCAATTTTTTTTATGGATTTTTCATTTTGAAGTTCATACCCATCCAATGACCTAATCCAACCCACTTTTTTAGGTTGAATTTGATGGATTTGACCGTATTTGTCCAACCCATGTACACCTCTACTTTTAGGTTTGGCATTTCCAAACATGGCTAGAGGTAACGATGAAGTTATTGCGAATGTGATGACAGCTAGCTATGGCGCATGCTTGTCCTCTTAGGCTAACAAAATCAACAAGGTGGGGCTGATAGGTTCTGTGAGAGAAATGTAATTGACCTTCTCTTAAAATAACCAAAATAAATGCTTTCACATAGAATAGACCTGTAAGCAAATCCGTTGTTCATACATTTTTATTGGTACAATATTCATACTCATTTTTAATTTGTCAAAAGAGAAGAACACCATTATTTATTTCTCTATATTTCTATGAGAAAAATAAGCTTCATTCAAATGAAAAATAATTAAAATGATCATCCATATGGACATTTTTCATCCACATTTTAAGGTAATTACTAATTGTTAAGAAAGCCTACTGATACACGTAAGGTATATCAAACAATGTGACTGAATGTGGATCAATTTGGACATTCATTATCTTGCCAGCATTCTCAAATGGACTTTCTTTTGGCACCACCTACACACACAAAATGTACATAAATAACAAAGATCTCTACCAAAAAAAAAAATACACACATAATGTTGTCACATAAATGTTACTCAATTAATAATTATCCGTGACATTATTTATGGAGATCTAAATTTAAACTCAAGATTCTCTATGCTTAAAAGTATTAATTTAACCAATAAATTATTTGATAAAAAAAAAAATCTAGGCATACAATGTTCACAAGCTAATTCTTTGTCAAATATTATAAACTATTATAAACAATTGAAGATTGTAGAAGCACATATAAAAAATTGCTTATTAGGTACCTTATTTAGCTGCGAGAAGGAATTTTCATCCATTATATTGGCCGATGTAAGTATTGTTTTTGTTAACTTGGAATTTTCAAATTCAAACCCATCAATAAAAATATCAACATTCACCGTATTGCTTTTCAAATTTGCAACCTGCTAGAGAGCACTCACAATCAAACCACACAATGAATAGAAAATATTCATTTTAGTCATATTAAATTGTAACATTTTTGAAACAAAAAAGTAATCATTATTGTTCCGACCCTAAGGCTCTGTTTGGTAAAAATAGCGGTTAGTTTATAAGCTAGCTTATAGCTTATAAGCTAAAAGCTATAATAAGCTACTTGAAATAGCGTTTGAAAATAAGCTATAAGCTAGTAAAATAAGCTATAAGCTCATAACAAAACGACCGTTACCAAACAGAGCTTTTAGCTTATAAGCTAAAAGCTATAAGCTCGTTTTGAAGCCTTACCAAACAGAGCCTAAATGTAACGTTTTTGAAAAAAACGAAATAATCATCAGGAATTTTATAATTTTTTTTGTTAGAGAAAGAAACCATATAACTAAAAAATGTGACCAAAATTAGCTCAGAATTAATATGAGTTTAGAGAAATTTATTTGCAATAAAATTGGAATGAATATCTATGAATATATAACACAGATCTAGAGAATTAATGTCGTTACCTTTATTCTCAAAATTGATTTACCATCTATAGAAGATTTCCAAGAAATTGCAGATGCAGCAAGTGTAGAAGAATTAGATTGAAGAATTGAATTTAAGAGTGTTGCTCCACTTGATTCCTTGAACAATTTAAGAACCCAATAACTTGGAGTTCCATAAACTTGGTGAGAATCATATACAATTGCATCTGGATTCCACCTATAGTTAATTATCATTGAAAAATCAAATAATGTTATATTATACTATACTATTTGGTTTAATTTGGAGAAAATACTTTAAATAAAATAAATATATAAGTGGAATGATTTAATACCTCCTATCATTGGTATTGACAAAAAGTGGTGCATAGCTAACCATGCTCACAACATCACTACATGCATTAAAAAAGAAAAATGTTAAGTTGTACATGTAAAGAAGTGTAAGTTGGTAAGAAGTTCAATTTTGATTAAACCTGTTTTTTTCTAATCCAATAAGGAATGCTGCTTCAGCTACAGCTGCCAAAAGGGTTCCATATCCAGCCTCTTCTCCAGTCAAAGCATACTCACTCACAAATGCCTGAACAATATTATTCAGATAGTATTCTCATCGATGGTTAAAGACTATAAATATCCTATTAGTTTCTAACAACCATAGCTGGTGGTCGAGCCCGCTGAATTGTTTGAGCATGTTGTAAGTTTGTTTCTTGGTTTCACGATTGTTTGTTGATTATAATTCTTGTAAACATTTGTAATCTCTTGTGGCACACCTTATACTGAAGGGACTAATTGGTTGGTTAATATAAATCTCATTTTGCCTTGTTCAAAAAAAATATTATTCAGATAGCTTTCAATTAATCAAGTAACTAAAAGGACTATTGAGAGAAGATATATATTTACCATAGAAAACATATGATTGGTCGAAATTAAAAATGATTTAATAATATTTAAAAGAAATAGTTAAATACATTTTTTTTTGTCTATGTGTGTATTTGATAACGTAATCGGAAGAACATGCCGAGGATTTCTCTCTTCATTTATTTTTGTTGCCTATAAATTGACCAGAGCACTGGACATGACAATAATACGTAAGCACTAATCATAATTTAAAAATGAAAGTGATTGAATATAAACACATGCCACATTATTCATTGTGTAATTACTTACTTCTCTTTACTAAGTGTTAGAGTTTTGTATATATTGTAAGGTTTTTCATCACAATTTATATCACATAATAACATTAATTTTTCACATATGAATATAAGGTAATATTGTTAAAATCAAGGGTTGAACTTAAGACGTAGAAGATATGAGGCCTTCATTTTTACCAACTAACAAAAGAAACATGTGTAATAAAATTGGTATATTATAAATTTATAACAAAATTGAAATTTTTTGAGGCTATTTTTAGCCTAAATTAATTTTTGAGGCTTAAAACCCTTTGTTTTGTTTGCTTGACTCTTGGATCGGCTCTAACACATATGTGTAGACATATATATATGTGTGGAGGGACTCAAATAAGAATACTTTATTATTATTATGAAAAACGAGAACAAAAAGTTGTAATAATGATTATTATTTTTAATTAAAAAGAATACTGGGATATTACTGAGGATATGATCAAACCTTTGGACCAGTGCGAGAGGCATGATCAAAATCTTGAGCCATGTGAAATATTTCATTGGCAGATCGTGGATATCGCTGAGAAGAAAATAATATAAAGTATTAGAAGGATAAATGTAAGTAAACCAAATAAAAGAAATTGTGCAGTAAGTTAGAGTATATTATTACATGATAATCATATAAATCAGCAGGATGATTTATTGGTAGCTTAGCAGCATCACAATTTGAGATGATTTGTATATCCGGGTAGACTTGTTTGATTGCATCATAGAACTTAGGGTAATATTCTTGTCAATCATATCCAAAATACAAAGTGAAACAAGTCAAATTAAAATTACAAATAAAAAGAGTGCAATATTAATGAAAATCAATAATGTTTAAAATCAAATATTTGAAGGGACAAAATTCTACTCAATCAGTTGAATTAGCTGCAGGGATATTTGGTGGACTTAATAAGGTGCCAAAGATCCTTATTGAGGTGGGTTGCAAATAAATAATAGTAATTTTAAATGAATGAATTACATAGTGGAAATATAAATCAATTTTTTTTTAATATGTTTTTTTGGGTTAACTCACTGTAATTAGGATCTTCAACCTACAATAAATATCTTAAGAAATTTCTATGACTTAATAAGTTCTTTAACATGCGATGAGACTAATTTTCGAGTCAGCAATATGGTATCTTAATTTTTAATAATAGTTGAACTCTCCCAAATCAACGATTTTTTTTGTTCCATAAGTCTTAGTTCAACTGGTAAAAATGTCGAAATTGTTAGGTCGGACGTCGTGACCCGGATTCGAACCCGGAATCTCACAATTATATGTGATTTTAATTTTAGTGGATTACCACTTCATCTAAGACAAAAAAAAATCATTTTTTTTTTTGCAAGGGTCATATTACTATCTCTCCAACACCATGTTTGTAAATTTTCACTTATTAACATATTCATGAAGATATTATGTATTTTCTATATATGCTTAAAAAAAATAGACATACCTAGATATATAGCTTTGAGATCTCTTTCACATTCTTCATTTCCAACGGCAACATATCTTAAGTCAAAAGGCTTAGGATGCCCCATAGAAGCTCTAATGGAACCCCACTTTGAAGTAGGACTTCCTCTTGCAAATTCAATACCATCAAGGACTTCCTACAAATATAATCAAGATTTGGAAATGATGCTCAATAATTATGTAAATTTAGAAAAAAATAGAAAAAGGAAATTATTAAATAAATTACTAAGTTAGAAGAAGAAAGTTACATACTTGCACAAATGGTGAAATGTCAGAGATATTAACATGTTCATAGAGGCTGATACCTAATATAAGATAAGGAAAAAAACATAATTATTTGGCTGAAAAATGACAAAAGAATATAATTATTTGGACAAGAAAGAATACCATTATTAAAAACCCATATTGGCAATGCATTAAGATCCTCCGCTAGCTGCTCAAGAAATAAGGAAAGTATTACAAAATAAACTATTTTTTTTATATCAAAATAAACTAAATTTTACAGGTTTTAATTTCTTTTGAACATCCTCTTGAGGTTATAAAATCGATTTATTTTTAAACCAAGATTCAATTGAATAATTTTTTTTTGAAGCGGCAAACAAGATAATATATATACAGAAAAGGAGGAACATAAATTTAGCACAAGAGGTACTCTACCCACCCTCGTAATCCAAGATTCAATTGAATAATTAGAGGTAAGTGTTTCGGGAAAAAAAAATAAGGAAGAGGGGAGGAATTACAAAGTTATCAATCAATCAATTGAACATAATTTAATGAGTGATTCATAGGTATATCAAATATTGAACAATTTATTAACCATCAATCAATTGAACATAATTAACCGTGATCTTGAAATTAAATTATTAACTGAGATTTCAAAGTGTTCAATCCATGTAGATTTGAACAATTATTAAAAATCATGGCTGGTCATGTTTATATATATACAAACTCAAATTTAACACATTATTAAAAACAATATTACATATCTCAATATAGGAGTAACCTTTTTCCAAAATTTTGTTTATTCATTTTATAAGACATTTTATAAAGATCAAATGACATTAATTAAATTTTTACAAGAATACTCCTGATTAAACAAAGAGAAGTATATTTTTTTCTATCTTAATAATTGAAAGGCAATCATGGGGAAAAAAAATGTATATTATTGACAAATTTAATGCAAAAAATAGTTTTCTTAATTCTTGTGCTTTTGTGAAAGATGTCTTTTATATTGGAACGGAAGAAGTATTACCTTGGTGCCAAAATATAAAACCTCTATGACAAAAGCACAAAAATTAAGAAAATTATTTTTTGTATTAGATTTATCAATAATATACACTTTCTTTTCATAATTACCTTTCAATTATTACGAGAGCAAAATAGTGATATTTTACTTATCTTCATTTAATTAATAATATTTTTGTGAAAATTTAATTAATGCGTCTTGAACTTTATTAGAGATATAGTTAGTTACTAGCTAGTTACTAGTTAGTTAGTCTAGTTAATTAGCCTATAAATATGGTCTTTCCATAGTCATTTGTAAATAACTTTTCTCATTTGTAATATTTTTACTTCATCAATATTATACACTTTTGAGCTATTTTCTCTCCTTATTCAATGGATGTCATGTTTCTTTAACATGGTATCGGAGCAAATATCTTATCACCTTGAATCATTTTTTCCACTGCATTTTCTAGAGAAAATTGAATTTTATCATGGCTCATTTTTCTCAATCTATTTCCAGCAAATATTCTTCTTTTCCTTTTCTATTTTCTGAGAAAATCCTTGCTTCTTTCTTTCTTCATTCTCGGTTTCATCTTTCCTTTAATTTTCATTTGAAGATCTATTACCAATTTCGATTTCGGATTTGGTTCTTGTTCGTTTTTCTTCAGTTTCAATCTCCAAGATCCATTCGCAGTGTTTGGAATCCTAGGGTTTCACTCTTGCAGATTCATTGCAATTGATGAGTAATTAGGAGTCTAATTCTTTGTTCAAGGCTCAATTCTCTTGCGTGAATTCAATTGATTGATGTTCTTGTTCTTGATCACCGTTTTTGTTCGCAATTTCGTTTTGAGATTCTTGCGATTTAGTTATGCGGTTATCGCTATTCATGATTCATATCCTAGTGTTTTCAACTCCGATCGCCGTTTCTGATTTTGAATCGCCATTCCAGTTTTTGAATTGAAGGAACAAGGATTGTGGAGACGCATTTTCAGCGTCGGTGACGGAGGGAAGCAACGAAGATTCTGGTTCTGTTTTTGGTTAGTTCAAAGAGAACATCTAGATATAGATTTGGAATTTCTTCCTAGTGGACAATTTCTGGTAACTGCAATTATTCTCTTTTCTCAAGATATTCTGATTAGAATCTGTCATTTGCTTTGAGTTGCATTTTTGTGGTTTATAGTGCTCGCCAGATGTTTGATAAAAGTTATCGTTGAAGATGGATTTCAGTTGTTCTAATTCTAGTCAATTGGATATGATTGATTTCAATTACTGAGTTAGATACAAACACGGTGGTAGTGTTGGAAGTTTTTAAGTTTTTCTTTACCATCCTTTTGAGCCATTTGTCTATATCATATCCTTGATTTTGGGATTATTGGTTCTCTCATTAATTGGACAAGGGACTTGGCATATCAACACTTACTAATATAAGTCCAAACATTGCATGGTTGGTTGTGGCATATTGGTAGCATTCTACAATCTACACTTCATAGTGGATTTTGGATATTTGAATATGCATTATAGGTTTTGTTATGTGCCAAGTTTTGTTACCAGAGATGGAAATTTTGATTGAATGGAGATAATGATCTAGTGATGGATTTGGTTTAGAACTTCACTGCTTTGAAGTCTCACATGCACACTTAGTTCCTTTTTAGTTGCCTTTGGTTTGTTGAAGTTTATTTCTGGCTGCTGCTTTCATGAGAGCCTCTCAGCATCTGTTTTGCTTCCTACAAGTACAATGTGCTTCCTACAAGTGTTGGAATTTAGTCTTGTTTGAAGTTATGCGTGCTTGCTACTGATTTACCTCCGTTTATGAAGATTGAAGACTAGTTTGGGTAATTTAATCTACTTGTTGTTGCCCTGTTTTAGGCAGTGATTAGCCATATTGGCTTTGTTGATTTGCTTTTGTTCATGGTGGTTAAGCATTGATATAAGCTTCTGTCATGAATGATTAAGCATCAGATTTTTGTTTAGCTTCTGCCCTTGTTAGGTGGTTAAGCATTTGTGCTTCTGTTAAGTGGTTAAGTTCTTGAGTTGAGACTTCTGCTTAATGATTAAGCTTTTGCCTTATGGCTTTGTTGATGATAGCATCTGCCCAATGGTGGTTAAGCTTTGGATTGTTGCTTCCTACAAGTGGTTAAACCATGAGACGTTGTTTCTGGTTGATGGTTAAGCTTTTGTTGCCTTTAGCATTTGGATGGTTACTCCAAAGAGTGGAGTACCTTGATATTTTTGGAGTGAATGTTGTGAAGACGCCGGAAGAATCTTGAAGGGCCCATTAGTTGGTTGAAGACTTCTAAGAGCTATGCACCTCAACTGCTACCAATTTGGATATTGAGCTTCATTTTACTTTGATTGTATTTTTTACTTTGTATTGCTCATGTCAAGTTGAAAGTGTTTTGAACACCTTCCAGCTTGCGGGAGGCTATTAGAGATATAGTTAGTTGCTCTCATTTGTAATTTTTACTTCATTAATATTGTACGCTTTTGAGCTATTTTCTCTCCTTCTCCCATAGATGCCATGTTTCTTATTTATAACGGATATTAATGGAGTTAATAATAATAATAATAATAATAATAATAATAAACTAGAAAAAATATCCATACTTGGATATATATATATATATATATATATATAACACATATACGTCCTAATATATAAGATATTTTTGCAAAATTTTAGTGTTTTATTTTATAATACCATTTATATAGATCAAAAGATGTTAATTAAATTTTCACATGAATACCACTAATTAAATAAAGAGAAGTAAAATATAGCTATTTCTCTATCTTAATAATTGAAAGGAAATCATGGAAAAAAGGTATATTATTGACCAATTTAATACAAAAAATATTTTTCTTAATTCCTGTTCTTTTGTAAAAGAGGTCTTATATATTGGGACGGAGGAAGTACTATCTCCTTGCCAAAATATAAATCTCTTTGACAAAAGCACAAAAACCGAGAACATTAGTTTTTGTGTTAAATTTATCAATAATATACATTCTTTTTCCACAATTACCTTTCAATTATTAAGAGAAAAAATTAGTGATTTTTTACTACTCTTCATTTAATTAAGAATATCTTTGTGAAAATTTAATTAATGCGTCTTAAACTTTAAATAAAAGTCTTATAAAATAAGTAAAAACATTTTTCAAAAAATTCATAAATATTATAACGGAGTTAATAATAATAATAATAATAATAATAATAATAATAATAAACAAAAAAAACTAAAAAGATCCATACTTGGAGACCCTCAAAATAACCAAAGCCATCATCAGTCCAATAACCCCAAACATCACCATAATGTCCAGGTCTGTTCTCCCAAGATCCAATTGTTTGTTTCCATCTAAATGCATTTTTTGTCATATTTCCTTCCACATAACATCCACCTATTACAATGCAATCAATTAAAATTAAAAATAGCATTAAGTAGATGAATTAATGTATTTGATATAAAATTTAGACTAGAGAAATTTATTTTTATTGACTTGTTTTTGTTTATATTTTGGGACCAAATGAGTATATTATATCACAAAAAAAAAAAACAATATAATGATGGACCACTTGTTATGAGACAAAAGTTGTAACAAATTGCAATAATGAAAGGGAAAGAGCATCTTTTCATGCCCTTTTTGTTAAGATATGTTATGTATAGTAAACAAAACAAAAAAACTAAAGCTAGTATAAATAAAATAAAATAAAATAAAAACCAAATGCATTATGCAGTCTCTTAAGAAACGTTCATTAAAATAGTACTAATGTTGTTAAGGACATAACAATGTGCTTACAAATGGTAAATTTAAATGATCACATATGCATTCATTTTAGAAAAAGAGACATGCTAACAATTTCTAAATTTTAGAAAAATTAAATGGAGTATATCTTTTAAGATAATATTTTTTTATTAAATTTTTTACCATATGCTTAGTATTTCAAAAAAAAAAAATACTAAAACTTTATATATGCATACCTGGAAATCTAAATATTTTTGGTTTCAATTCTTCCACCATTTGAAAAAGATCCTTGCGAAAACCATGTCCCTATCCAAGAAAAGAAAGTTGTGAGCTTCAAAGTATTGGAGTGAAAATGGAAAAGAATTTAATGTAAATCACTTGAAAACTACATTGGAGTCATGTTTTTATAAAAGAGTCCGCAACTATAATTATTGCTATGATGTCAAGGGATTCTTATTCCTCGACCACATATAGCGACACCATAGTTGCAGGCGCATCAGCCGATTACAAGGTTTTTACCAAAACAAAAATAAGTTCGTAGCTATGATTGTATATCGACTCTAGTTGCAACCATTTTAACCAATGCCAAAGTTTTGAATGTTTATTGACTATATATATATATTGCGATTTAAGACTTTAATTGGACTATTAAAACTATAACCTGTGGAAGTTTTACTTGAAAATCAAAATCAAAAAAATAATCACTTCAACATACCTTTTTTTTAAAAAAAAAACTTCAACATACCTTATATGTGTCCAAGGGCATAGCTGATATTTGGTCTAACCACACCACCCCTTTTTCAGTTGTTGTTATTTGAAGGCTTGAATTATGATTAGTTGCATTGGCCTCAAACACATGCTCTATCCTTCTCCATGTTGATGTTTTTCCATCAATACCCCTGTAACATATAGATCAAACTATGGTATTAATTTGTATTCAATCACCCAATAATAAACAAATAAATAAATTATACATAAAAAAAAAAAGGAAATTTAATTCATTGTGTGTTGAGAATCACTACAAGATGATGTCAGTTGAAGCCAGCTTTACACCATCATTTGAACCAACAAATGAAACTTTTAGAACAATTTCTTCTATTGAACGAACATAAAAAACCACTTTGTATTTCTTCCCCTTCTCAATGTTCTGCATATAGAGAATAAATTGTCATAAAAGCCGCTTGTTTAAATATGATTTGTAATTTATACACATTGTTTGTGTCAAAAAATTTAACGGTTTCAATCAATCATAATTAAAAAAAAAATCACAATCACTAAATTATTAACGAGTTTGCATTGAATTGTAATTACTTTGAAGACTTGGTATATTAGTAGTTTTAATTTATTGACAATGTAAATTTATTTATTTTCGAAGACTTGGTATTCAGCAAAAAGAACCGACTAATTAATATGAGGGACGTCGACTTCACTATTCATTAATAGGGTATATTTAATAAAGTTAGAGTTTTACTAGGTAACCCAATACAGAAACTTTAAAAAAAAAACATAATTCAAAGTGTCAAAACTTCAGATTTTCAGGCCAATCCTTAGGGAATGTAAAAACTTTACACTGACAATATATCAAATTTAAACTGTTTTAAGCTTTAGAAGTAGCTTGCGTAAAAAAATATGATATGAAATATGAAATCTCACCATGCCCCAAAAACCAGAATTAGAGATGCCAACACCATCAGGGAGACATGAATAGGAATTGTCACAATATACCTCCATCTTCAATGCATTCTTGTTACGCTCGAAACATGACGTTTGATCGGTCGATACAAGTATCAACGATTTGTCTCCAATTATTGTCCAAGGATAAATATTTGAAGGATCATTTTCTCCTCCAGCTTCAAAACCTGAAACATTAAATTGTGACTTTAACAAAAACAACACCTTCATAACATTGAAGCAAGGTTATAAAAATCAAGATTTTAGATAAAAACTCGGACAGTAAACTTGAATTGTAGAAATGACCTCTATTGCTCACAAGTTCCGCCCATAATCCACCGGCACCAGCATGATTAATCTCCTACAATAAGTAAATTAAGATGTTAATTAGTAAAATTTATTGATATATGCTTAAATTCAGAAAAAAGATAAACTTATAAATACTTCAAAAATGAAAAGAAGAGAAAAACTTCAAAAATGAAAAAAATCATAAGGATCATGACAGTAAGGTTACTCTGCAACTTACAATACATGTAACGTATATAGCTAACCTCAAAGAAAACTCCCATAAAGGTATCAGGGATTTGCTTCCCCGATGAATTCGACGCGTTGACAATTAGTTTTGCTCTCTCTAATGGTTGAGCCTTAGTTGGGTGGACACAATGTATAATCATGAGTAGCAAAATTGAAAAGAATGAAGCCATAGGTTACAAATTGAATGAGATATTGAGCTGCAAAACTATGGCTTTGTACTTGTTAATAACACAGTAAGCAATAGAATATATAACATACAAGAGAGAAGTGATTATATTAGGCAATGTGTCAAATTTGATGATGTGAGGTATAGGCACATGACATGTATACATGTCTATTATTAAGTATATAGCCAATTTGAATTTACTTTTCAACATGTTCTTGTGAGGAAAGAAAAATGTTCACGATAGTATTATGATGGTAGTATTTTAAATACTTCTACGATCCCAATTATAAGGAGAAAAAAATAAATATTTATTAAACTATTTACTAGTATTCTCTCAACTTTTTGTACTTTTTCAAATATTATCCTGGGAAATTGACGAGAAATTAAATATCCTTACTAAAGTTAATTATCATGGAATCAAATTGGGTTGACGCAGTGTTGGCTTGTGATCTTGGAGTGTGTTTTTTATAAGAACTCATATTTGATTTTTCTTGTTGCCAATATTGGTAGGCTAGTCCATACTGAATCAAATTGGATTAAGGAGTTGGAGGTCCAAGGTTCAAAGTCTTATATAAGGAGATATATTAACAAGGCTTAAATGCAGTTTTGATTCCCCCTATTTTACAAAATATGCAATTCTAGTCTCCCTATTTTGTTTTGCACAATTTTGATACCTCTTATTAACAAAATGCACAATTATGGCCCCTATTATGTTTTGCGAAATTTTGGTTCCCTATTTTAAAAATTATCACTTAAATTCTAGCACCTACTAGGAAAAGATGTTAAGACAAAAGTTATAGCACTTGTCGTATGTAACCAGTCGTAAAGGTAAGACAAATGCTCTAGCGTGTGTCCACAGTAGTATATAATGAACAATTAAAACAACAGACAGTAAACGTAAATAACACAGAGTATTGTTAACCCAGTTCGGCGTAAACAACGACCTACTCTGGGGGCTACCAAGCCTGGAAGGAATCCACTATAATAGATCTAGATCTAAGCCCTCAGCAAACATACAAGTTTACGACTTATCTCCTAGACTCTACCCGTGCTAACTCAACCTAGGAACTCCTAAGTTTGAGACCCCGTCTTACTTCCTTTCAATCACACACCCTGTGATTATAACAGTAATACAAACAATTTGGTTTCACTCACCAAAAACAAACAGTCTCCGTACTTAAAAGCTTAGGAGAAGTTACACAAAACAGTCCTAAGCTTGCATCAAGTAGACACAAGAAAGGCTCACCATTAACAAGACTCAAACCCTAAAACTATATTCTTCAAATACGGCTTCAGTAGTCTTTAGGTTTTTAGTCTTCACATATATATAAGACCTGAGTTAGCATGGGCTAGGTCTTCATCTTGGGCTTTAATCTTCAGCTGTCCTTTTGCAAAGTCCAGCACACATGAAATGGAAAGAATCACGTGTTTCCATAAATGGCGTAACATCTTCTAGAAATACTTCTTCGTGCAGCCGCCTTATAAACCCTTGTTTAAAACGTGCGTCTTGATATGCAAGTAAGGCGAAAATAGTGCTTCAGTGAATCTTCAAAGATATGGCGCGCAAATAGAACATTAATTACCTGCATGACAGATGTTGTACCCACATGCTACGGTACCTGGTCCAACATCTTGCTAGAACTTGTTTTTGCAAAATGAGACCAACATACAAAACACCAACAATCTCCCCCTTTGGCAAATTTTGGCTAAAACAAGTTGAAACAAGTTCTGGAGAAATGCAATACATATCTTCCTTCAAGTCAACGCAAACACACAGTTAAGAAAGAAGATAATACATTGTCACATTATTTTCAAAAGAGGTCTTCAAATGAGAAATAATGAACCAGCAGCATCAGAGGCATGCAACAGCGGAAATACACAGCCTCATAGAGTACAAGATAGGAGAGAAATAAACTCTCACAAATATAAGCGCCATACAATCGTACCAGGGAAAATTAAATTCCCACAAACAAGAAACATCATAGGAAAAATAAATTCCTACACCTCTGAGAAAAAATAAATTTTCAAGTATCAAGTAAAAGTGGATTCCTTTTAAATAGACAAGATGTCTTAGCATTTGAGATGGCATCTGTCACACACAACTTGCATCACAACAAAAGTACTGCTCCCCCTGAGTTCATGCATATGTCACATAGTAGAGAATGCTCCCCCTCAACAGAGCATACATACACATATAAAATACTTGCTCCCCCTCAAACTCAGCACACACATAGATAGACAGATAGATGGTATAACATGTGTCGCATCATTACCACGAACAGAACTACTACTACTACTACTCCCCCTTTTTAGCCATAATTTTGACAAACATAATAATTCACGCATAGATGGAAGAAAACAGAAGTAGCATCACATCAGAGTACCATTATTACAGACCAGTAGCACATGTTAGTGCACAAAATATCCTGGGCATAGCCCTCAAAGTAAAGACAGAAAAAGAAAACAGGAGCAGTAAAACACAGGAGCATAATCATCATCCAGAGAGGCTTTCATCAGAGCCCTCTATAATAGCTTCACCATCAGCATCATCATTTCCAGCACCAGCTTCCTCAAGCTCTAAGGTCTGGATAACAGCTTCCAGCTTCAACTTCTGGTCCTCTAACCCTTTGCAGGTAGCTTTCAGCTCTGGAATCATATCCTTCCTTGTCAACACTGCAGAAGACTTCTGGACAGATGTTGTAGCAATATCAGGAGCATGTGACCCTTCAAACAATTTGCTGTGCAGAATCAGAGGAGCTTTCCTCTTCATAGGAAAATCAGTACTCCTTAGAATACCTGGTTGTTGACTCAGAATAATGCCACATAGCAAGGTTGGAAAAGCAATAGGCTTCTTAATGGCCATACTGTCAGCATGCTTCAAAGTCTGATTAAAAATATATGTGCCATAATCATACTTGACCTTAGATCCAATGGTGTATAGCAGACGTGCCAAGTCAGTAGAAATATCAGAGGTATGCACAGTGGGCACCCAATTCACAGTACCTATCTTGTTCAAACAAGCAAACTTCACAGTCAACTTGTTGGATCACACCTTCTTGCCCTTAGGCCATTGCTTCACACTTCCATTGGTAATTGCCTTAGCCAATTCACCATCAGTCAGTTCTACCTCAGGAGTCCTATCATCATCCCTTCCCAGAAATTCATTAATGATAGATGGGGAGAATTTAACACACAAACCACGGACAAAAACTTTATGATATTTAGGACTTTGGGGGTTATCACAGTCCTCAGGGACATTCACAATAAACTCTCTCACAAGCTGTTCATAACAATCACCCAATCCCCACACAGTTTTGATCAATCCAGCTTCCTCTATCAAGCTCACAATATCAGTACACTCCAGAGCTTCCTTTCCCAGTTCTCTCTCTAGAGCAACTCTTCTTTGAACAACATATTTCCATTTGCCTACACAGCAAGCAAGATGGAACGAGATATTATCAATGGCAACTTCAGGGACATTAGATGGTACTTTTTTGCCACCCATACTTTTTCTGCCAATAGAAGCTCCGCCAGATGCTTCACCTTTGGTCACAGACACCTCTTCCTCAAAATCAGAATCACTTTCTACAGCCTTTCTCTTCAACTGTTTCTTCTGGACAACAGGAGTGTCAAAACGACTTTTAGGTCTAGAGGGACCATACATGGTTTTCTTGGCAGGTTTCTTCACATGTTCAATAGCTGGAGCCTTGGGGACAAATGCTACAGCTTTGCCAGACTGGCTTCTCAGCCTCTTTGCCACACTAGCACCAAACGTTTTCACTAGGGGTGGAGACAGAGAACCCTGCTCATCAACATCAATCACATTATTCTCAGCAGACACAGCTTTCTTACCCTTATCAGTAACACCCACAGTGTTACCACTAGCAGACTTTTCTTTATCATCAGAACCAACCACACCTTCAAATTCATCTGAGGATTCCTCACCCTCAACATCCTCATTAGTTTTTGTCTTCTCACTTTCATTAGACTGAGATTTCTCAGATATTTCCTCAGCCACCACATCATTATCATCATTATCATCTTCAGTACCTGTCTTATCAGTATTGTCACTACTAAAACCAGATCCAGAACAGAACTCAGCTGCAGTATCAACATGATGATCTTGTTGGTCTAGAGATGCTTTAGCATCTGGCACAACATCAAATTGAGGAACAGAGTCCTTGGTGAGATTCAGAGTTTTTCACCTTAGCAGTCAGAAGCTGTAGCCTTGAGTTTTTCACAACATCGAATTTTCAAACTTAACAGTTAGAAGCTGTAGCCTTGAGTTTTTCACCTTTGCAGTACCTTCATGTGTGGTCATTAGAATTTCCCATGCTTCCTTAGCAACTAAGCACTGTTTGATCATACGAAATATGTTCATGTCCACAGCATTAAATAAACCATTCGGGACCTTGGAGTTGTCATGTGCAAGTTCATCCTCTTCTTTGGTCCAGTCCACTTCTGGTTTTAGCTCACCTGTGGTTTTACCATCTTTGTCACATATCACTGGATGCTCTCATCCCGTCAAGACAGCCTTCCAAGATTTACTATCAAGGGATTTGATAAAAGCCACCATTCTAGATTTCCAGTAATCATAGTTTGATTCATCCAGAAGCGGAGGTCTGTTGACATAGCCACCTTCCTTATCCATTATCCCATAAAGTAACTTTCATGGTCCTCACCCACGCAGAACAGGGTTTCTGCTCTGATACCAATTGAAATTCTGGCACCTACTGGGAAAAGATGTTAAGACAGAAGCTATAGCACTTGTCGTATGTAACCAGTCGTAAAGCTAAGACAAATGCTCTAGCGTGTGTCCACAGTAGTATATAATGAACAATTAAAACAACAGACAGTAAACGTAAATAACACAGAGTATTGTTAACCCAGTTCGGCGTAAACAACGACCTACTCTGGGGGCTACCAAGCTAGGAAGGAATCCACTATAATAGATCTAGATCTAAGCCCTCAGCAATCATACAAGTTTACGACTTATCTCCTAGACTCTACCCGTGCTAACTCAACCTAGGAACTTCTAAGTTTGAGACCCCGTCTCACTTCCTTTCAATCACACACCCTATGATTATAACAGTAATACAAACAATTTGGTTTCACTCACCAAAAACAAACAGTCTCCGTACTTAAAAGCTTAGGAGAAGTTACACAAAATACAACACAAAACAGTCCTAAGCTTTCATCAAGTAGACACAAGAAAGGCTCACAATTAACAAGACTCAAACCCTAAAACTATATTCTTCAAATACAGCTTCAGTAGTCTTTAGGTTTTTAGTCTTCACATATATATAAGACCTGAGTTAGCATGGGCTAGGTCTTCATCTTGGGCTTTAAAATCTTCAGCTATCCTTTTGCAAAGTCCAGCACACATGAAATGGAAAGAATCACTTGTTTCCATAAATGGCGTAGCATCTTCTAGAAATACTTCTTGGTGCAGCCGCCTTATAAACCCTTGTTTAAAACGTGCGTCTTGATATGCAAGTAAGGCGAAAATAGTGCTTCAGCGAATTTTCAAAGATATGGCGCGCAAATAGAACATTAATTACCTGCATGACAGATGTTGTACCCACATGCTACGACATCTGGTCCAACATCTTGCTAGAACTTGTTTTTGCAAAATGAGGCCAACTTACAAAACACCAACAATCACGATATTATTCTGATGGGAGTATTTTAAATACTTTTACGATCCCAATTATAAGAAGAAAAAATATCAAAATTTATGAAACTATTTACTACGTACTCTTTTAACTTTTTGGATTCATTTTCAAATATAATCATGGGAAATACACGAGACATTAAATATACTTACTAAAATTAATTATCATGGAATCAATTGAGGTTGGTCTAGTAGTGTTGGGACCTTGGAGTGTGATTTTCTTAAGATCTTAGATTTGATTTTATTACTTGGTGCCAATATTGGTGGGCTAGTCCATACAGAGCAAAAAAAAGGGTTAGATGGATAACTCAACTAGTTGTGCAAAAGGTTAAGGAGTTGGAGGTAGGGATGGCAATAGGTAGGGTATGGGTAGCGTACTATAGTACCCATCCCCATACCCGCAGTTTGAAAAAATACCCGTACCCGTCCCCATACCCGACTGGGTAACAAATTTTGCACCTGTACCCATACCCTGTGGGTACCTAAGTACCCATACCCGTACCCATTACCCGCACTTTTGCGAAGAATTAATCGATCAATTATTTATAAAATATCATATTATTTTAATAAAATTCAAAGAAAATTCAAAGATTTTAATGTCGATCTATGAAAATTATAAACAAAATTACTACTAATCTCATGTTAAAGTTCATATCTCTGTTGACATATTCACATTGTGTTTGATTATGTTATAAATAAACACTTTTATTAAAAACATGGATAATAGTTTAATAGTGTTTGTATTTTTTAAAACTAATATACATATACTTTTATATAATAATATAAATTAAATTAATAAATATATATTATATGGGTATGGGGCGGGCCCGCTCATTTTTGTGGGTAATTACCCATACCCGTGCCCATACCCAAAATGCGGATTTTTACCCTACCCGTTGTGGGTATTTTCTGCGGGTACCCACTGGATATGGGTCAAATTGCCATCCCTAGTTGGAGGTCCAAGGTTCAAAGTCCTGGCAAGGTGATATACTAACAAGGCTTAAATGCAGTTTTGATTCCCCTATTTTACAAAATGTGCAATTTTAGTCCCCTATTTTATTTTGTACAATTTTGATCACCTATTTAACAAAATGCACAATTATGGTCCCCTATTTTTTTGCGCAATTTTGGTTCTCTATTTTGAAAATTTTAGACATTGGGTCCTCCTTTGCCTTTTTTAACCTTCAATGTTGATGATTTGACACATTTTTTAAAGGGTTAAATATTGTTTTATTCCTTCTAAATATACAAAATTTTATTTTTAGTCCCTCTAAAATTTTCATTCGAACTTTAATTCATCTAAATTTTCTGCTTTCAAGTTTAGTCTTTGCTTTTTTTTATCTTTCAAAATTTCACGTATGTTATAAATGAATTTTTTCCAAAACATACAATTATTAAGACCTTAAAATTACATAATTACATTAGTTTGATTATTCAATATTTAACCTTTAGTTTAACAATTTAATCTTCAATATGAAATTATATAATTAAACAAAAAGTCAATTATTAACAAAAATTAAAGACTAAATAGTTAAATAATTAAACTAATTATATTTTAAGGTCTTAAAATGATATGTTTTAAAAAAAGTCATTTATAACGTGATACACAAACTTTTAAAAAAATATAGACTAAAATTGAAAACTAGAAATTTAGAGGACTAAAAATATCATCACATGACTTTTTGGATACTTTTTCAAATATCATCATGGGAAATTGTGAGACATTAAATATATACTCGCTAAAATTTATTATCTGGAATCAATGGTTGGTCTAATGGTGTTGGCTTGTGATCTTAGAGTATGCTTCTTTTAAGGTTTTAGGTTTGACACTCTCCGATCTCTTAGATTAGTCGGTCCTTGAACCAGATGTCGAGTTTTAAGAAATAAATCATCACGGGAAACTGTAGGACATAAAATATACTCACTAAAATTAAAAAGACAAGATCCTACAACAAAAATTGTCCTTCATTAATGGTATAAGAAAGACAAATTGAAGAATTGAAAGAAGAGAGAGTAATAATAGTAGTTAAGAGTATAATAAAAAAAAGGAGAATGTTAACATGTGCACTAAGGGCACATGTTAAGGAAGTAAATTTAGAAAATATTTATTGAAATTAGTTGTGCATTTTATCTCTCCAGCATTAAATTTCTTGCAATATTAAATGCACAATTTCTATTTTAAGGTATCTTAACATGTGCCCTAAGGGCACATGTTAACATGACCCTAAAAAAAATTAGCATTAAATACTTCATTGGTAATGTAATCAATTTTTTTTTTTTTTTGTCTTAGATGAAGTGATAATCTACCGAAATTAAACTCACAAATAATTGTGAGATCCGGGTTCGAACACGGGTCACGACGTCCGGCCTAACAATTTCGGCATTTTTGCCAGTTGAAGTAGGACTTATGAGACAATGTAATCAATTTATTATTTGATATAATTTTTTTTCTAAAAGCGACTTATAATTTAGGATAGAGGGAGTATAATTTAGTTATAAGAATGCAAAAATAATTGATCTAATGAGCTAGGTTGTGGATTCCCACCTGAATATTTCAATTCTTCATAGTTTGTGTCTGAGAGTTTTGTTGTAAACAAAAATCAATCTCAATTAATTATAGTAAATCTCAAAATTGTCTATCCATCTCATATAAAAGACCTAAAATTCGATTTAAGCCAAGATAAAAGAATATCTCTGTCGTCCACAAATCCTAGCTCAAATGGTAGAAATACCGAAATTGCTAGTGTCGGACGCTATGACCAGGGTTCGATCCCTGGTCACTCCACTTTGTGTGTGTGAGTTTCCAATGGCTTTGCCATTTCGTCTATCAACCAAAAAAAAAAAAAAAGAATATCTCTGTCAAAATTTGATGCAATCCTCACTCCCTATTGGATCTACTTTCATAAGTTCGAAAAGGGAAATATCAACAGATGTACCCTCTTAACTTGTATGCTTTGGATTCTTCATTTTTTTCCATAAAAACATAAAAGGTGATACTCCAAATTAGTACATTAGTCCTACAGAATTTCTTCTCAACATACATGTATATGTTTCATTCTTTCATATATAACATGACATTGATTAGAGCTTAAAGATACAATGTTTATTTTGGTTTGTTTCTATTTTGGTTTAGATGTCACTGTTTTATTTGTCTCATGTTGGCTATATAGGTAGCTATTAATTTGGGAATATAAAATGAAGATATTGGAATATGGAAAGAAAATCATAATGCATTTCATTATATACCCTTCATTTCTTAGTTTAGAAAAACATCTTGTTTTTTCCACATCGAATTAGGTGGAAAGTGTGTTTGTTTGGTCGTAATTTTTATCATTTTTCCTTATTTGTTTTACATAATAGTACTAGTATAAAAAATGTAATTTGTGCAAATCAAGGAAAATATGCAAAAAAAAAAAAAAGGATATTTTCATAATCATATTTGGATGGTCTCCAACTTCACTATTATTACTGTAAAAAAAATCATTATTATTATTATTATTATTATTATGTACGGTTTATTTGCATTTTTTATCCCAAATTGCGATTATGTAATTTTGGTTCATTTTTTTGAGCGATTTTGATTCCTCATGTTTTCTCCATATGCAATTTAGTGTAGATGCCAAAATTTCTCCATATTTATTAACTTATGTCTACTAATAATATTCAATAGTATTATTTTTTTTTGTTACATTTCAATAGTATTATTTTAATGATTAAGAAAAAGAATTGTTGGAAAAACCCATTTTTAACCTTATAAAATGGTGAATGCACAATTAATTATATTTGATTTTTTAACATGTGTCCTTACGACACATCTTAGCATTTTTTCATATTTTATAACTAAGTGCAAAAAGTTGTTAGAGAAAACAATACATCTTTAAAATTAATTTCTTCATCCCATAATAGTCGACTATTTATAAATTTTACACAAGTTAAAAACAATGTATATATGTACCAAAAAAATGTATAATCGTAAGACAACAATATTTTTTCTGAACGATTCTTATCAAGTACTCTCTCTATCTTGTCAAAAAAAAAAGTATTCTCTCTGTCTCATAAAAAATGTCTCGTTTATGATAATTGGAAAATTTAAGATACCCTTAACAAACTTTGGATTCCTTCTTTTCTCGTTTCCTTAAAATCACAAAAGATGATGTTTTAATTCAAACCAATCCATTAAGACTACATTGGGTACAAAGGCGTGTGGGACTTGGAGCCCAAGAAAATAACGATATGGATAGGCGTACATCATAGAGCCTGTCTGTTAAGAGGTGGCAGACAAATTAAATAATTCAAATATTTTTAGATTGTTCGATTAAGATCAAACAAATTTGAATATGTTTACAATTTGATTTTAATTTTTAAAAATTGTAATATTTCTCTTTTTGAGATAAGATCAAACTCATAGTAGAGCTTTGATCACACCGTATGTCAACTAAAACGTCACCCATCCATGCACGTTAACGGAGGAATATTTCAACTTCTCTTTAATTTGCTGAAATGACACAGTTTTCTTGTTGTTGTTGTTGTTTGAGGATTGATTCTGAGGAGATTCCGACTTTTCTTTTGATTTTTCATAAGCTTTGTTCATAGATTTGGAAAAAGCTTCGAAGTCACTATTGAAAGAGATGGAATGGATTCCAATGGGGTTTATTTTTCTAGTTAACAAAGAGGATAGAGCCATTTCGGTCAGAGAAGACGACGGAGGTTTGAAGGGTTTGGGAGTGATGGAGAAGAAAGGGTCGTTGCTCGTGTTTGCTAGGGTTCAGTTGAATAGCGTGTCTGTCTCAATTGTGATGCGATGCGGCTACTGATCTTTCAAAATTGTCTTGGCCCATTACCATTGTGGCAAATTCTTTTTTACCCAGCCGAAACATATTGGATTACCTACCCCCATTTAAGTTGTCAAACCGAGAAAGGTATAATATGTGTCTAATTTATGATGTAACTATATTTTGTTGTTGTTTAGTTAGTTTATTTGTGTTAGGGTTCTTTTTCTTCTTTGTAGATTAGGTTTTATGTGCTTTTTCTCTTCCTGCTTGAGCATATATACATGAAATCCTTGGACACCATAAATTATGTTTTTCTCCCTCTTCTATATATTAAAAAAAATCGTCAAAAAGAAAATGAAAAAATAAAACTATTTAATTTTAAACATGAAAATTGCTTTTTTTAACAAAACCATTTTTGAAAAGGAAAACAAAAACTTACAAAAAATATAGATAAAACATTAAAAAAAAAAATGCTTTTTTTTAATAAACTATTAAACAAAAGGCCCTACAGCTTGTGGAAAATTAACAACCTTATTAACTAACTAGTCATTGACGTTGAGTGAAAAAAAAAAAAAAAAACTACTCATTAAATCACCAACTAATTCTTAAAAGAGTTGTACTAACTTCTAAGGCTTTAAATTTAAAATATTATGGTGTTTGTGTAGCTGTTAAATAAAAAAGCTAAAAAGAATCTAATACTAAAAAGAAACCTAAAATCAATTTGTATGTATAGGATTAAATATGTTTTTAATTTCCTATAATGCATTTCATTATATACCCTTCATTTCTTAGTTTAGAAAAACATCTTGTTTTTTCCACATCGAATTAGGTGGAAAGTGTGTTTGTTTGGTCATAATTTTTATTCATTTTTCCTTATTTGTTTTACATAATAGTACTAGTATAAAAAATGTAATTTGTGCAAATCAAGGAAAATATGCAACAAAAAAAGGATATTTTCATAATCACATTTGGATGGTCTCCAACTTATTTCTAAGACCTGAATTTATATCCTCACTGAATAGGTATTATTCGGGTTCCGGACTGAGATTGTTTCCCATGACATTATCTTTTAGTCAAATCCCTTAATTTGTTTTTAATAAATGCAGTTTTAATTTATTTTAAGTAAATAATGGATACACACCAATCGATAATTGGTTCTGTGGTAATTGACGTTGAACTTATTAGGGAGAATTATGGTTCGATTTCCCGTAACTGCGATCGGAAAGAGGACTGAAACCACTTGATAACAAAATTGACCCCCAAATCAGATTAAACTGATGGTAAAAGTCAAAAATAAAATAAAATAATCGATACAGACTGAACTTGCTCCTGCAAACTTTTCACAGGAGAAAATCCATCTGTAGTGTAACCCTAAGATAACCTTAGCAATGCTAAGAACATAATCAATTTATAAGAATACCAAAAAAGTGTTGGATTGGATATCCCTTGGCAATTTTCAAATGAATGAGATAAATGTTGGCGAATGTGTGCATATCTCCCTAATGACTAATAAGATCTCGAATTATCTTTTATGGTGACCCCATGATCATGTGTATGTATAAACTTTCTGTCATCATTCTTTTTTTCTTAGAAAAATAAATGAATCAATGTCATGAAAATCCTTAACAACTAAAAGTGCATAACTCTTTAATATGGTCCCCAGTATGCTTCAAACCTTCCGTGTCCAAACCGCGTAAAGCGTCCCATGTTTCCACTTGGCGACTTTGCAATTTAGCGTGGGGAGACTATGTGAGAGACAAAATAAAATTAAAGTGGTATTTAAATTTTGAAAACATACTAATAAAGACTACAAAGAACTTTTGTA
The DNA here is from genome assembly GCA_951799995.1 of Trifolium subterraneum. NCBI lineage: Eukaryota > Viridiplantae > Streptophyta > Magnoliopsida > Fabales > Fabaceae > Trifolium > Trifolium subterraneum. The sequence goes on along the minus strand of OX637466.1, from coordinate 9,144,062 downwards.
GCAAAAATAGAAGAGTAAAAAGAATTTCTTCATGTGTGTTCTTAATGACTTCCATTTTCTTCTATTTTTAAAAATAATTCTTCTTATGATATGTTTGGCATGAAAACATACTAATTTTTTGAGATAAGGAGATGATCTTTTTACTAACCATTTGATTAGAAAATGGAGTTAGTAATTTAGAATTCGACTGCGAAATAGATAGTAAAATAAGTAAAGTTTAATGAAAAATAATTTATCTTTTTTAGAAATTGAATTTGAATTCTTTTAAATGATAGAGATCATTAAGCATTCGATCTCAATCATTTGTTGATACGAAGATGATTTAAATCGATAATAACTTTTTGATAATTTATTTGTCAACAAAAAAAAACTTTTTTGATAATTTATATGCAACAAGATAAGTTCAACTTATATATCACCTCACGTTATGGGTGAAGTATTAAATTGAGATTTTAATGGATTTAAAAATATTTTATTATAAAAAAAATTTATGGTATTCAATTAAGAGCAAAATTTGTTTTTATTCAATTGAGATTTCTTAAGATTTATAAATGTTTATTTATATATTCTTTTTTTTAACGAAACAAACTTAATGAATTTCATTAATTACCAAAATTTTAATATATGAAGGAATAATCTTAAATCTATGGAAACTAGTCTAGGAATTACCCGCCGTAGCTAGCGTTTGAGCAACCAAATTCACTTGTCTCCTAATAAACTAAACTTCAAAGTTTGCACAATATAACGATTCAAAGTCTATGTATATATTCTAAACATTGAACATTGCAAAAATTAGTTAGTAAGGTAAAAATTGTTTCTACAAGATAAATATATTTTCAGGTCATCTCTCATCTAATGTAGAACTCTTAATAATTCAATTCTACAATGAGATTAATCAAATATAACATGACATTGAAGGATGGATATATGCCCAACCAAATTCAAGATATCCGATGTTCACCGATATTTAATAAACACATCAACATCTCACTTAAAATAATTGTTTTTCAAATCAAATACATGTACAGATTTTTTTTTTTTATCAAAATACATATAAGATGTTAAATATAACCATATTGACATTTGAGTTATGTCTTACATACTCACTTAAAATAATACAATCATCTAAAATTAGTTGATTTAAACCATTGATTTAAGTAATTAGTTGATCTAAACCATTTGAAATTTCAAAAGAGAAGAAAAAAAATTAATAGTAAGACAAACAATTACATTGTGAAAGTTTCTCTCCTCCCCCTCCCCTGAAAGTTTATCTTTCACCTCTCTAGCAAATTCGGAAAACGTTGTCTGAATTTTTTTAATGTAAGTTTTATACTGAAAAAACACTTCGAAACGTGTTTTTTATACTTTGCTCTGGATGTATGGAAATTATAAAAATATCATTAGTATCTTGTTTGATAGTAATTTTATGGACTAAACTGACCATAAAAAACACATTTAGAAAATAAATTGACTATCCAAAATCATATTCAAAAACTAATATAACTAATAAGAAATATAATTGTTAATCTATTTATAATTTTAATATATTCAAGGACTAATGCAACAATGAGTTATGCATTTGAGAATTAAAATGGTAATTTACTCGTTTTTTGGTCAAATATTTTAGTGGTTAGAAATTTCATCTTTAAGATTAATAAGTGAAATGATCGAGATTCAACACAATCCTTGCCTATATAATACAATAATATCCATACAAACCGAATTAATCTCACAAGAATTGATGCACTTGTTTTTATTATTCATGGATAGAAATAGAGAAAAAAAACCCATAGAAAAAGAGTTACGACTATTATGAACATTTGAACTTTATCATATAAAATTTGTTACATTTATAGCCATTATTATATTAATTTATGTTTTTAACTCTGTTACTACCAGCTTATTCACAAATTTATCTTTTTTAATTTTAGCAAACATGAATATCTAATAATTTTTTTTCTTGGTCTAATATATGTAATAATTTTAATCCATATATTATATCAATTTTTTTTGGTACATATATATATATTATATATATTTGAATCAATAAATTTTAATTGTTTTTAAGTACAAAAAAAATTGGTAAAGGCGTGTGCAGACCGTGTTGGCCAGTAAGCCAGTTACGAAATTATAACAAACAAAAACACACCGAAGAAAAAAAAAACAGACCGAAGCCTCATTTATATATAAAACGCTACCGTTTCATTCAATCAATCGTTGAAGATTCAAACACGCGCTCTTTCACCATCTTCTTCATCATAGAAAAAAATCTCAAAACAAAAACCGATTTATTTTCTCTCTCTCTGAAAAACTAACGATGGCAGATCAACTCACTGACGATCAGATCTCTGAGTTCAAGGAAGCTTTCAGCTTATTCGATAAGGATGGCGATGGTTAGATTCTCTCTTTTTGCGCTTTTCTTTGATTTTATTTTGTAGATCGCTTTTTTTTTGTGATTTTTTTTTTTGTTTTAATTTTCTTATGATTCCATTTGGATTAGGAGTTTCTCTAGTTTTTTGTTTTGATTTGATGATTATTCATTTTTTTCAATTTCATGTAGTTATTATTATGTTAAATTATCGTTGATTTGAGTTGTTTTGTTGATTTAGATGAACACATGTTTTCAAAGAATTCAAAAATTAAATATAAAATGAAAACGTGTTTTATTTTTTATTTTATTTTTACGATTTTTTTGAGGAAAAACATATGAAGCTAAAGAAAAATGCGATATTAGAATAATTTGTAGCATATTTGTGCGATCATAATTCTGAGGTTATATCTCGATTTTAGTTTGATAGTTACTAATCAATAATTTAAGAATATAGAACTAACAGAAGTGATTGATGTAACCATATGTTGGTGTTGTGTTAGTATCCGACAATCACATGTGTATGACACCGGGCACACCTTTGATCCGAATTGTTAATAAATTTGAAACTTGGAATACTCTTTTTTATTTGTTTTGCTGCATTTTTCTAATCAATAACTAGCAAGTATAAAGATCTATGAAGCACGGACGGACACTGACACGTTGACACCGATAATAATTTGAGAAAATGACTTCATTAAGTGTAATCATAAGTGTCGGTGTCGTGTCAGTGTCCGACAGTGACATGTGTCCCACACGGGATATGGCTAATCTAAAGAGTGTCTGTGCTTCATAGATAAAGATTATGTTAATTCACATATGCAATACTTTTTCAAAGTCTATTACATTTTTATGAATATTGTTTGGATCCTGCCTTCGATGTATGCTCGGGGATCAAGATCGGATAGTTCAGATTCAAGCTTGGTATTTTAAATCATAACTTGTGCCCTCAGTGCATGGTCTTGAGTTGACTGCGGTGAATCCAATTTTATATTATTTATAGATGTTTTTCCTATGGCTTGTGAGTTTGTTTATGCGTCTTTGTTTTGAGAAACATGGCATGATTTCCGGTGTTGAAAGATATGGGTTTTCAGTTTTCACGATGTAGATTATTCAGTGTTGTCAACCGCGGATCAGGAATACTGGTTGTTCAAATTCCATTATAGTGCTTGTATTGGACAACACTTTGTACTAAATAATGAATCGTAAAACAATCGTGATTTCTTCAAATTACACTAGTGCTTGTATTGGACAACACTTTGTACTAAATAGTGAATCGCAAAACAATAGTGATTTCTTTAAATTCCACTATGCTACAGTGCTATAGTGCTTGTATTTGACAACACTTTGTACTAAATAGTGAATCGCAAAACACTTTGTACTACGCTACAGTGCTATAGTGCTTGTATATGACAACACTTTGTACTAAATAGTGAATCACAAAACAATAGCAGTACAGCACTGTTATGCACTGTTATTTGACAACATCACAATACTGAGTTTATTGCTGAGTTTTTTCTTTGATCGGATTAAGAACTTTCTATTATTACCATGTTATATTATTTTAAAAGTTGATTGAATGAAAAATGTTGAATACACATTGGCTATAATTATGTAGCTTATATGATATACAAGTAGGGCGAGTAAGTGCTGGAAGGATTTCAATCTAAGTAACCATAATTGTCATGAATGAGAAAAGTGTGGTTACAAATTGGCTATTTGTGGTGGCTAATTTACTAGCAGGGTGTGTGATTAACCATAATCATCTAAGAAAGAGACTGAATGTGAGAAGTTGTTTATACATTGGCTTGGTAGCAGGATGTATAACTAACCATAATCATCTAACTAATTTTTAGCTAACGGGAAAAAATTCACAAGCTTACGAAACAACTAACCATATTGGGGAATAAACTGATGAAGCTATAAATTTGTTGCTGTTGTTGATTATTGTAAATGGTGTGAACGTGCAGGTTGCATCACAACCAAGGAGCTTGGAACTGTTATGCGTTCATTGGGGCAAAACCCAACTGAGGCAGAGCTTCAGGACATGATCAATGAAGTTGATGCTGACGGAAATGGTACTATTGACTTCCCTGAGTTTCTAAACCTCATGGCAAGGAAGATGAAAGACACTGACTCTGAGGAGGAGCTGAAAGAGGCGTTTCGGGTTTTCGACAAGGATCAGAATGGTTTCATCTCTGCTGCTGAGCTTCGCCATGTGATGACCAACCTTGGTGAAAAGCTCACTGATGAAGAAGTCGATGAGATGATCCGAGAGGCTGATGTTGATGGTGATGGCCAAATAAACTACGAGGAATTTGTTAAGGTGATGATGGCCAAGTAATCTCTTTTACATCATATCTACAAAACCTTAATTAAGAAAATGTTGATTAAATGAATGATGACAAAAGGGAAGGGGACAATGTTTACTTGTATAACAGTGCTTTGTAGTAATCATTGTCATTTCTTCTTACATTAAATTTCATGGTTAAATGTTAATTAGTGGTAACTTGGTATGTCCTGAATCTTATGGTTGTGGTTGATTGGTGTCTTTCTTAGTTTGTCGTGTAATTTTATCGTTAAAAAAAAAGTTGTAATGTTAATGTTACTTCAGTTTCTAGTATCACTCCTCATTTTTGGTGAATGGTGATGAATATTATTGTTATCGTAATGATATTTGACATTCAGCATTTCATTATTTGTAATATTTTCATTTTTTTGAATAAGGGTATAACTAAAATATACAATTTGTAAGGATGATGGGTATGAGCTTCTCACTCCGTCTTAGACACAACATATGATGAAATTTTCAACACCTACGCAATTACATATGATAATACTAATCAAGTATGGAAACTACAATTTGTAAGAAAGAGGATCCTTACTTGGGACCAAATCTTCATCACCTACGCAATTAGAACATTGGTCTTGTAAGGATGAGCTTCTAAAATCAATATTTAGGAGTATTATGTTTTAGGAGTCTAAGACGTATAACTAAAATAAACATATTACACACTAATAGTGATAGGCTTGGTTAAAGATGATTAATAGGGGCTAACCAAGTTTGTAATTACAGAGTTAGTTTCTCATTATTAGGGAATTAGTTATAGGGATGAAATGAAATCCCCTGTTGTTATTACATAGTCTAACTGTAGTCCTCTCTCTAGGTATCTCCCTTGCAATGATACAATTAATTAGTGAATCATTTTTTACAGTTTCATTCTTTCAATCTTGTTATAAAACAATCTATGTTGACCAAAAAATAAAGAACAGCCAATTAGATTTGAAGAACAACCCTCTTAACAGAAGCTTGAGTGAGAGAGTGTTTCTTCTACAACATGCAGAAACAACTCCCTTGAGGTTCAAGACTGTAATTTATGTTAGGGATTGGCTACCTCCATTAGATTGTGATGTTAGTGTTTGAGGTTATACGGATCACATTCCAGAATAGGTTTTACACGAAGACAAAATTGATGTTCGCCATAATGTTCTTGGTCATTCACAAAGGCTGTTGCATGTTGATATGTCGCCCTGCCATGGCAGAATGTTTATTCCTCCGTCTCAAATAGCAGTAGCAAATAGAGAAAGAGTTTTCTATAGCTCTAAATCAACTTCAGCAGTTAGAATGAAGTTAGAATGTATTCTAATTCTTTTGGACATTAGCGAACATTGAACCAACTTCACCATTGTCATTTGTTCAGTAGAGAAGGTTATTCTACTCTTGTTAAAGCACAATATACTTGTTACTATAACAATACAATATACTTGTTAGCATATATAATTTGAACATATCACTATTGATTTGCGATATGCTATCAGTATAAAGTATTGTCTAGTACGTAGCGGCTATAGTAACAATATAAAACTGTAGTACGTGTATCTCAAAATTTGAATAAAATGTTATTTTACGCAATCCACAATTGATACTACTGGCTAGTTTATGATCCGTTTGCTACTGGTTTACTACTCTCTATTAATTGATTACTCTTTTCACCATTCAAACTTCAAACAATCCTTTTCAATATTGATCAACAAAGAATGTTAAAAGTTCACCACCAAGTTTAAGTTATTAGCTACCATAAGAGACTAGTGTTGTTTGTAACATTTACCTCAAACTTTTGTGGTTTGCAAGAATCATTATGGCTCCATGATGCGTTTTTATTGTACTAGTAAGATGCAGAATACAAACACTTGCATGTTGAGAGAAAACTGTGATCCTAAATTGTTCAATTACTGTATGCAGAGATAATTATTATCGTTATCCTACCACCTTTTAATGATACTTGTATGATTGTTGCTTGTAACATGATATTAAAACATGGACTATATGTAATTTTACGGGCATGTATGCGATAACCGATGTTATACAAGGCAGTTTGTCTTTGGGATCCCTTTGTCTTTTGCTCGAAACCGAAATGGGCTAAGAAAGTTGTGAAAATCACCAATCATATAGAAATACGGCGAAGTCAATAAACAAAGAGAAAAAGAAAGTTTGCAACATTGATATCTTGCGGTGGTGGATGATACTAGGTGTTGGTGGCCGGATGCGAGAGGTATGTTTACCATAAAATCAGCCTATAATCTTGCAATTAATAATTTGATTGATATTGTCTCCCAACTGGATCAAAGCTCATAACTAAAAAGGTACAATGCCCTCAAACTTGCACTATATGTGATGGATATAATAAAAATTCATTGTACCTTTTTGTAACTTGTCCGGTAGCCATAGATACATGGAAAAGTTTGGGATTGTGGGATTAGTTAGAACAACATGTGTTAACTGCAGGTGGTATAGTTAATTTATTCTTTACTATTGCACCGCAAATTTCTTAGGTTAGGCGATGCATGTGGTGTACAACCATGTGGAGCCTTTGGAAAAGTCAACATTTGAAACTTTGGGATGAGGTTGATGAGGTTGTAACAACAATCTATCAACCTGCAACAACATTCTTGAACCAATAGCAGTGGGCACATTTGAACGATGTCCAAGGAGCAGGCCAAGCAGCTTGGCCAACTCATCTCAAGTGGAGAGACCACCGTTAGGTAAAGTTAAGTGTAATGTTGATGTGGCTTTTGGTGATAACAAAGTGGGGATAGGTATGTGTATACGTGATGATAATGGCAACTCTTCGTAAGGGCAAAAATTATGTGCTACGATCCCTTGCTTAGTGTATAAAGTAAGCATTAGTGTGACTTTAATTAATCAAGTTTCCCTATTTCCAATTCATTTTTCTTAAAATATGGCACAAGTATCTTTTATTTTAACTAAGATACGACAGCATTGAAAGTATTAGAGATAGTATAACATACAATGAATCTTTGGTAAAAGAAGATCAAGATCCTATGTTCAAAAAGAAGAGAAAAACGGTAGGGAGAAAGTAGAAACAACTAGAAAAAAAAACAGAAAAGGAAAAAAGGCACTGATCAAGAATTCTAGCCTTTAGATGGGGGTGTTTATTGACAATTGAGATTGTAAGTTAAGTTAGTTGAGCCACTTGTTGGTTACTAAACACTACACTTTTCTTAGTATTTTACATTTTCTATTTCCATGCATGCAAATTGTTAGCTCAGCTATTGTACAAATGAGCTTCTTACACACTAAGTAATTGGATGAATTGAATGGAATGAAAGAGATAAATCAAGAGATATTGGTAGCAATCACTTATTCTAATTAGTGGTGAAAATACAATGATTACAAGCTTATATAGGGATTGATAACTATCTAACTAACATTATAAATTTTTCTAACAAAACTAACTAACTTGTCTTGGTTGTTAATTAATCTAGCATATTTTAGTTATTAATTCACAGGTTCATTCGCAACTGTTAACTTTTGATCCAACGTTTGCATTAATGTAGTAACTGCGTTAAATCCATTTTGATTCAACAAATCACATCGAACAAAAACCCAACGGATTGCAATATTTGGCATCCTATGTTCCTCTCATAGTCTCACACCATCATACTTCAAGGGAGACAAGATTGGTTAAGCAAGAAACTGGTTAGTTCAATACTTTAATGTAATTTGTCAATATCGAAAGTGTGTCATTGCAAGTATTCAAATTACATCGACACAAACTCACACAGCCTGTAAAATTTCTTGATCCACCATAGAACACATGCCTACATTAACTATCCTATAGAAGTCGCAATAATTCAAAAGGAGCAATTTTCTCCAATAACATATATTAGTTCACCTCCAAACAATTTATGCCTTCCGAAAGTGCACTTCTAGTAATTCATGCATCATCATGTCTCTTCAATTATTGCAAAAATATCAAACTAGGATTAAGGGAAAGAAAAAGGTTAAAACTTAATCTTATAATAAACTTAATCTTCTAATCCTATAAATGAAAAATGGCAATGATATTTAGAGTAATAGAAGATTAAGATATGTTTGGTTTCATAAAACATTTTCTCAAACCAAATGTGGAGGCTAAGAAGGATTGAAATTCGGCACTAAATCAATTGATAAGAAAAGTATCTAAAGCACTTTGAAACAGTTTTCCACAGCAACAGAAACCAACAAGGGCATTGAATCATCATGAAGCATACAAAAATCCAAATTTTGAAGCCTATGAACTTTCTATGGATGTTCCCAATGCTCTAATAGAAGTTAATGTAATACATCTTTGAGATAAACATTTTTAATCTGTTAATTAATCTGCATCCATTTCTTCAAGAGCTAATTTCGCTGCTGCCTTAGCTTCTTCTAGGAGCTCCTCTGGGACCTGCACATGATTAACTTAGTACCACGTATATAGATTAACAAGCAACAAAAACAACCGGAAACAACTCTATGCAAACACTTGAATGCATTTTTCACTTAGAAAAGATTCAAGAACTTCAATAAGCGTGTATTTGTTTTCACGCTCGACTAAGGAAGATGTAAGTCCAATACAAGCTATAGTTTGTAGCTTCTGATATTTCATGGCAAGAGGAAATTGTGCGTTAAAGTAATTTGACACAGCTCCAAACAGATACTAAATTCAATTGACTGGACGAGTTTTAGGAGGAGGGGTAGGGTCAGAGAGAGAGAGAGAGAGGAGCTACTAGAAGACGAAAATTGTCCACTGACATGCTTCTTATGTTCCATGGAAAGATCTACGTTTGTGGACAAGGATGCTAGAGGTATAGTGTGCTTCTTCTCATGTCAGAAATGTAAGTTTTGAAAACTATCATTATAGCAATCAAAACATACTAGAAAAGATTATGGTCCAGAAGCCATGAGTTTAAATGCAATACGTAAAAGGATGCATCCGCAAATATACTTGCTTATCAATATCGTCAATAGCAGATCACAGAAAATAGCAATTTGTTCAAATTCTTCTACGCTGTACCTACTATTTGACAACTGTTACTCAATAACGTATTGCAGAACAGCAGCGGTGTGTTCAAATTCCAACATTATAGCACCACTATTTGACAACACCAATGATTATTCAGCCACATACTATTTTGACTCCAAATCCTTCACACTAAATTGAAGACCCTTTGCCCAAAAATGTTTATAAAAAACCCTGACCTAAAAACTAATCCACCATAATGGCATAAGTGACAATTCAAAGTCACACAGGATGTATTGTCATTACTCTTAATTGATATTTGATCCAACAAATTAAATGTCTTATAAATGAGCTCCAGATACAATTTAAAAGGCAGCACCATGCAACAAATTAGAAGCCAACTCGACTGCTTTCAATAGTATTTCATGCTTTCAGCAGAAACTATTGTTCCATTTAATTTCTGAATACATTCTGTTTACATTTTCTAAACCTTATGTTTATTTTAAATACTAACATGGAAATGGAAGACTCGTGTAGTGAATATTTGTGACAGAGAGAAGGTGAAAAGCAAACTAGGAAAGAATAAATTTTCAAAACTAATGAAAACAATGTTTTGGCATTTTCATGTTCCATATATCATTGTGTAAAAGATGGTGAGGAAAATATTCTCTTATGTTCCATATATCATTGTGTAAAAGTAACTCAAAGTACACCTTGCTGCCTTACCTTTTCATGTTGACGGTTTGATTCGTCACACACCCAGCTCATTTCAAGTTCAAAATCTTTATCCTTTGCCTCGTCATGTACTCCATATATACTGCTTGGCACAGATAATTGCAGAAAGTGTTGTAAGTTTCACATTAAGAATATAAAAGTATTGATGAACACTGGCAATAATCGTGCTACTTACATCTTAGCTACTTCAATGACTCCTTGTCGGCAGGTCAAATCTGCAAGCTTCAACTTTTCAATCTCTCTGCCAAGACATTAACAAGATAACATTGTAAAACAAGATGGTGATAAGGAAACTGATGCAAATGCAGCATAAGACAGAAAAGGAAAAGTGTGCCATCAAACTATAATAATCAATTTCACGCCATACTATTGCACAGATATATGGGTTGGAGAAGGTGCGGAGTTACACAAATAAACCTTAGTCAAATTGGTGAACATACTTAAACAAAATTATTGCATTTAAAGTTTATACTCTCCCTAGACCACAACAGCAACAGCCTCATACAAGAGTAAACCCTCGTAGGTTTCAAAACACACATGTAGATCGAGGGATGAACAGATGGGGTGCAGAAAAAACTTGCACTGTGCGATAGAAGGGCTTGAAGGCTGAGGTGACAGTGACATTATCAACCATTCTAATAATTATCCTACATATAATTTAAAAGAAGTTTCGTGCAAGAGTTACTCCTATCTTGCTTGACCTTAAGCAGCTGATTGTCAAAATTTACCAACAGAAATTCCATGTAACAGAAACTCAAAGTAGTTATTACATTATATAGCATGCAACATTTTTTAATAGAAAATTAATATTGAAAGCAAAGGATACTAGTAAAAGGATAATAATATATTGTCTCTAGCATAGAAAGTAATGAAAAGGAACCCACAATTGTTGTTCAATTTAATATTTAATTACATAACTATGTTATATATCCACTTACGTTTTTGCAGCCTGTCTTCCCTTCCCAATTGCAGCGCCAAAATACCTCTAAAACAAATACCAATACAAACAAATCAGTACAAAAAATCACACGAAACTTCAAGAAAGTAATATTTGTAGCTCAGGCAACAATGAAAAGATTAGACATTGCTATTAAATAAACTAGACTTACATAGGAGACACCAGAAGGTTCGACCATGTACAACTGTGGTCCATCTCTGTCATAACCACCTAGTATGACACCACATCCAAAAGGTCTGCAGCACCATTATAGATCGGTTATTATTATGATGTCTGAGAAAATATAACTTTAAAATGACTACAAGAGTGTTAGCCTCGCTGAACCTGAGCCACCAATATAGAGTGCAAAGGTGCACATAGCTAGCCACGCGATCAGCAAGCTCCTTGACAGGAATGGGGTCACCATACACGCTGAAAAAGAATATACGTCAGAATAAGCTTCTTTTTTTTTTTCATTTCAAAATTTGCAGAAAAACCATTAAGAAAACATATGAATTATAAGATCATTATACTTCAAGTCATACAAAATAGCACGTCAAAACTATAATAACTCAACTCAACACCGTAAATCATGAACTTTGGAAATGACTTCGTTACTACATTGCCTCTTGCTTTGGTCATCAATCATCAAGCAATACTCTTAAATATAAAGGGATCTTTAACTGGTTACAACTTGTACATACTAACTAAAATTGAGAGAAACTTTTAGCATGTTGAATTGTCAACCTATTTCAAGTTTCAACACATTTCCACCTCTATATCAAGTTATCTAATTATTTCATTCAGTAAAAGACAGATGCCTGAGAGCTGACTATCGGATTCATGTATGGCTTTCTCCAGGAGAACCATATCAATCCAAGACCAGATAGCATTAAGATGTGTTAGAATAGTGATTAGTGAGCTATTTGATGTGTAAGTTATAACACATCATCTTAGTTTGGACAAAAGCTTTTGATCAGATAATTGTGAATAAGAGCACAAGTAACATTAAGTTAATTGTTAACACTTGTGCAGTGGATGGTAATCAGTTTGAACATTGTTAGACCACAGGTAATTTATTTTTCTCAAACCTCGTGCACCTATGACAATCTTAACACATTTAATAGGGACGTATAATAACTACAATGAGTTGACGTTTTCTTTATAACAAGGTTGGGTTGACTTTGAGCCAAAAATAAGGTTGAATCAGTACATAGGGTTTCAATTAATCTCCCTAAAATATAATTGCTAAAATTTCCTAGCTACTACTGTTTTTATCCTTGAGGAAAACATATATCCTAGCTAAACGAAAAGAAACTATAATTAGGTTAACTTCAAAATCAACAATGTCGAGTTATTTTCCACTTAGGGTTTTCAATTAGTCCATCTCTCCTTTCTAGCAGAAGCCAACTCAATCAACTAGAATTAAATACGATACATAGTTTAGATAAGTAAATGTTGCAAGCAAATGGAGCAAACCTGTCATAGTTAGTTGCTTCAGACTTAGCCCTGGCAACAATTTGCCTGCCATCAGCTGCTAATCCTGCTACAGCCTAAAAAATGAAGAAGATTTATACATCAATATAAGTTTAAAGTATCATATCAACTAAAACTTGGCATGTGATATTATATGATAATTGCTAAAGAAAACTACATTTAAAAGTATAGCAAATGCAATGCTTAAACTCGGCTAACTGTATCCCCAATGCATTGACCAGGCGCACACAAGAACTTCATCTAAACTGTACTATATTGGTATTGATATGGTATAGAACCATGATTATTTCATTGACTTTTCTGATATTGACTTCCAATTAATAGAACACAGAGAATGCCCTGAATTGCTCTTCTAAATTTGGTAGTTCTATACGATAAGTAGGTGTTACGTTATATCGTTAATCTAATATTTCTTATGCTTATTCCATAAGAACTAACAAGGTGCGAAGCAAATAAACAATCCATAACACGTAATAAAAACATTAGAACCCTACTTCTAGCTAGTTCTAATTATCCATTAGATCAACCAGCGATAGAGTACATGATCTCTATATGTACATGAGACTTATATTTCATCCCAATCTTTCACTCTTAGACATCAATTATTCACACCAATTCAACACCGGCAATTAGTAAACAAACCTAAGTCATTCACAAATACAAAAAACAACAAAAACAGTAACAAGATATGTCGGTAACAAAGTACCATTCCAGAGTGTCGATGGACAGCATGTATTCTTCTATTGGAACCCGGAAGCATCATTTTCGAAGGGATAAGCTTCTCAACACCCTAAAATTAACCAAATTTGCACAAAAAATTAACAACAAAATCGAAAACTAAAAAACAAACTAAAAATCATCATAATAATAACAATCTAAATTAACTTACCAACACAATCCCATCTTTGCATTTGATACCAATAACAGTCCTGCACCAAAGTTTCAAATCTGAAATCACTAACTCAAAACAAAACAAATAACCTAAAAATAAAAACTACATTCCTTCAATGCACTCAAATCCAAATGTTAAAAGAACTAAAACCCATTATTAATATTTTAAAAAATTCAAAAAAAATTAAAAATCGAAAATCACTATAACCCTTAATTCCAAATCATAAAAGAACAACTGCATTTCATTGAAACCCTTAATTTCAAATCATAAAAGAACAAAAACCCAAAATTTATATTTGAAAAAAGATGAATCAGAAATCGAAAATCACTAGCTCAAACAAAAAAAAAAAAAAAAAACCTAAATCACAAACTAAATTTCATCAAAACCCTTAATTCCAAATCATAAAACAACTAAAACCCATTATTAATAATACAATAAATTTCCAAAAGATGAATTAAAAATCGAAGCTTGAAAGAAAATTTGTAACCTACCCGCTATTATCGACAGCTTTAGCAGCGTATTCGATCTGGAAAACACGACCATCAGGAGAGAAAGTCGTGACGGATAGATCGTAACCTGTTCCGATGCTACTCATTTTGATGAATGATTTTGAAGTTTTTGAAGAATTTGAAGATTTTGATTTTGAAAGCTTATGTGTGAGAAACTTTGGAGAAAGAAGAAATTATAAAGAGGGTTTTGCTTGTTCAAGAGTTAACTGCGTGAGAGAGTGGAAGTTTAATGAAATTGTATATGTGACTTGTTGTTTATACAATATTGCAAGTTTGTCCTTAAAAAATAAACAGGGTTGCTTATTTTGGGCTTTTTATTTTTATTTTTTTTTTAAGCACTGGTCTTGCACCTGGAGGGCCTGTTCATCAGATTGTTGATGAACGAGCGGCAGATAATGGGGAAACTCGTGTTCGGCCTTTGAGACATCGTACGTGAAGTCACGTGGCCGATTGCCGACATTTGCCTACAGTCCGCTCCATACCAGGCTTGTTTAGCATGGCAGCCTGATTGGGTGGGGCTTTGCGTAGAGCGCTTATGATGAGCGAAATCTGCTGACGAAAAAAGCCCGGTGCTGGAAGGTCGGAAGGAGGTGCTGTCAGTAAGAAGGGAGCCGGCGCCTTTCGAATTCGAAGCACTTTCTAGTGTGCGCTGTTTTTTGTTAATGGTTCCAAAAAAAAGTTTAATGGTTCCGAAATTTTGGATTGATCTTTCAAGGGTATTGTGGCAAAAAAAAAATTATATGATTGTATTTTTTTTTAAACGAAACAAGCTGAATATATTTCATTAATCCCCAAAAGTTCAATGCATGAAATAATAATCTCAAATCTATGGAAACTAGTCCAAGAATTAGCCGCCCTAGCTAGCGTATGAGTAACCAAATTCACTTGTCTCCTAATAAACTTAACTTCAAAATTTGGGCACGATAACATAACAAGAATGATATCGTTAACGATTTAAAGAAACTCTAAGTTGCCGCTCATCTTGGTATGAATTGTCTCAATCAGCACTTGAGAGTCACTTTCGAATTTGACTCGTTCAAAGCCAGCTTCATTCATGGCTTGCAATAATGATCATGTTTCACCCTCCTCTGTTGATAAAACCATTTGATGCCACCGTATGAATCCAACAGTAAACTCACTGAAGCTATTACGAAAACCCAGGCCCCCTTTGTCTTTAAGACATGCAAGTCTCTCCCACTTTAGCCGGTGAATACTTTTACTATTAGCAGTACCACCTCCCCACCAAAAAGCATTTATCATTTTTTTCAATATCATCAATAAAAGAAGGGAGAATAAACATACTCATAACATAAGATAGAATACCTTGAAGAACTGACTTTATCATAATCTATTTTCCAGCTTTTAGTAAGGCTCTTCCTCTCCATGAATTCATCTTCTTCCAAATGTGATCTTTATTATAGGAGAAAGTTGCCTTCTTGCTTCTATCTATCATGGACGGTAAACTTAGGTAAATACTTCTACCCAAAACATGTATGACACCAAGTATGGAAGCTAGATCTTCTTGTGCTGCCTACGACATATTACGACTGATAAACACTTCGGACTTAGTCAGATTCCTGACGCATGTTCATATGTATGTCGAATACTCAAAAGTTGGTGCACCTCGGCAACTTCAGCTCTTCAAAATAAGAAACAATCATCTGCAAATAAGAGATGAGACACCTACGGGGCACCTAGACAAATTCGGGCACCATGATTATCACCACTACCAGCAGCTTGATGTATAAGAGCAGTCCATCCTTCAACCACTAGAATAAATAAATAAATAAATAAGGAGACAACGGATCCCGTTGTTGGAATCTTCTTCCCAGAGTAATAGGACCAACTCTATCAAAATTCATAAGCACTAAATAATTAACAGAACTGACACACATCATCATCCACTGTATCCACTTCTCACCAAAACTCATTTTGACTAACATACACCGAAGAAAACCCAGTCCACCTTGTCATAAGCCTTACTAATATCCATCTTTAAAGCAAACTCACCTCTACGCCTTGTAGTCTTTCGCTTCATTGCATGAATAACTTCAATAGCAATAAGACCATTATCAAGGATCGATCGACCTTCGACAAAAGCTGACTGCTCTTGGGAGACACATTTATCAAGAAAAAACTTCAACCTGTTAGCAAGCACTTTAGAAACTATCTTATAGAGGACATTACATAGGGAAATAGGTCTCAAGTCCTTCATCGATGTAGGATTGTCACATTTAGGAATGAGACAAATATTAGTTTCATTAAGGCTAGAAGGAAAATACCCTCTATCCAACCATGAAGATGTTGCACCAAAGATATCATCCCCACAAAGTTCCCATAACCTTTGATAGAAAGTCGGATTAAAACCATCAGACATGGTGGTTTGTCCGGATGCATCTGAAACAACGTCTGTTGTAGTTCAACTTTAGTCAGAGGTGCCATAAGTATATGATTATCATCCCCTAACACCCTTTGTTGAATAAGATTAAGTACCGGTTCATGAATTCCGCTTCTATTTTTAAAAAGAAAATCAAAAAAATGATTAGCTACCTCGCATAAATCCTTCTGAGTATGGAATTTTGTACCCGCTTCGTCTGCAAGTTTGGTCACCCTCTTTTTCTTACTACGGGCTGCTTCCAATATCCTTCCTCCTGTACAAGCAGAGTAGCATGCCTATCAGAACATTCTTGATACCTCTACTCTCTGCCTCCCCCGACTTATCCCTTAATGTCTCCATCTCACGAACACATGCATCAATCTCCTCCTTAAACTTCATTATTTTCCTTTTACCCCAACTTGGTAACTTGTTGGCACAACGAGCAACACAGTCAACCATCTCCATATTTTCATTCACACCCCAACCTTCAATAACTGTCTCTTCCAAATCAGGTTCTTTAACCATTTATCCTCAAACCGAAAAGAACCATTGAAGCGAACTCTGATAGTAGGACAACATCGAAGTAAAATTGGACTATGATCCGAATGTGAGGCTAAGAGGTTAGATAGTCGTACATTAGGTAAAAGATGTAGCCAACTCGTACTAGCCATAACTATATCCAACCGTTCTTCAATAACATGGGGTGTACCACGACTCTTAATCCAAATAAATGGGTGTGTTTCAAGAGGAATATCTGTCAAGTTACAATCACTAATCGCTTGTCTAAATCCCATACACAACCAATTGGGATGTGGGTGAATGCACTTTTTATCATCTTTTGAGAGTAAATCATTAAACTCGCCAATAATACACCAGGGTACAAGGGACATATTAACTAACTCTCTCAAAAGATTTCATGCATGTGTCTGTCTACTGCGATAATTTATTTGGTTACAAAAGTGGACCCTTGGGCCGATGCATATGATAATATGCAGTCATTAGCAAAAGAGGTATGTTATATGTCACCAACAGCATCCACACGAATTTTCACGACAAACCGGTTATTTTATGTTTCTTTCCTATATAGTAGCTACTATTAAGTAGAAAAAAAGGTAGAAAAAAAAGGTACATGTGTTTAACAAAATGGAAAAGGGGCCATCCTCAAAAGACTACCATTGCAAACGCAAGTATTTTCGCAAGATCCATCGTTTCTCTTAGGGCAATTTGGGTTGAGTGCATTCATTTTCCTATGCAGTCATGCATTCAACATAACATCCACCACACATCATCTAAAGTTTTATACAACACTCATCTCCATAAAAATAACTTAAAATCCAGCCCACATATCAAAATTGAATGCACTCAATCCAAATTCACAATAGAGACATACATATCTTCTATCAATAACTCTGAAGATGACGTACAAAAAGTTTGCGCATATCAAATACAACTATCGATTTTCTTCTTATATTAAACTGTATAAAATTTTAGCATCTTCATTACGATCCTTGTTCACTGAATCTCTATCTCTATTATCCCTTCAGCTGCTCACCTAAGTGTGACCAATTTCCATAAAAAATTCTTATATTCACTCCATAAGCTAAGCAAAAAGTATCACTCCATTTTCATTGTGCTGTTGTTAAAGATTTGTATTACAATTTTCTATAAAGATCTTCAAAAATAGAGAACAAAAATGTTTTTATTAAATGTGAACCAGAAATTTTTTCAAACCAAATATGTCGGTTAACTGCTCAATCCAATTTTATGGGTGAACCTATATACCACCATTGATAACTACTCAACCCGACTAGAATAATAAAAATTTCATATGATGGATAATTAAATGGTTACACCATGAAAAAACATTACAACAGTAAAAAACAAAATAATAAGCGGCGGCACAAATCAGATGTGATTCACATAACCAACAATGTATCAAATCAAATGAAATGGCTTCAATTATCGTGGGGGTGGAGGAGGTGGTGGTGGCAGGTTTGACTTTGCAAAACCCACCCATGCAACAATGCCAACAGCAAGGATTACCCATCCTAGTATGTCATATTTCAGAGTACTATCCTTCTTTTTCTTTTGAGTCTGAAAAATAATCAAATAATCAGGTGAAAAATGAACTTAAATAGGAAGAACATAGTCTCGATCTCCATATATATTAACATATATCCCCCATACACTAATTACAAAATCAAGATCTATCAATTAAGTGTACTAATGGTAGAACCTGATTATAAAAAATTAATGGTAGAACCAAACTCATCCCTTAAAATGTAGAATCGAGATCTATCAATTTTGTGCACTAATGGTAAAACCTACAAACTCATCAAAAATTGTGTCCAAAACTGGTGTCTTAATTCATCTATCTTTACATTAGGAAATGAATTTAGGGCAGAAAAAATGAACATCTAAAATACATAAACTTTGAACAAAAAACCATGAAATCTAGTAAAAGAAACTCTTTATTTCATCGTGAGAAGACTTATCGAATGCGTCTGCAATAAGAGACCATTGCACATATAAACAGCATATTTTAACTTATGTAACCAAGTCTTGGTGCAAATGCTAAACCAATAGATTAATAACTAAAAACATATACTATGGGTGGAAAAGAAATTAAGAGAAAACTGTACAATTGCATTGGATTTACCGGAGAAAGAAAAAAAAAAAATAGACAGTAACTTTTATACCTTTGTACCAGAAGAAGAAGAAGGCCCAGCTGCGCCTGCTGATTGCTGACCTAATCCATGCTTATGGATTTCAACATGTAGCTCAGGGGCCTTAAAAAAAGGTATTAGTAAATTAAATGGTCCGGTAACAAGGGTAAGAACAGTTAATGATTTGTTTAATAAAAAAGTAAGATTATATAGTAGCAATAAAAAATGCATGAGAATGTCAAGTTAAGCACCCTCCCAAAAGGTCAAACTACAAAAAATCAAAATAAATAAATACAGAGAAAGGAAAAACTCAGCAAAAAAAAGAAATACAACACTAAAATGTAGTCAACAAATACAAGAAGCAACAAGAGAGAGATCAGAAGAGTAGAGGCAGTAGGGTAAGGGAACACAAGAATATGGAGGCAGACCAAAAGGTGGAAATCTAATACATTCCTTCAACTTATAAAAGGAAAAAACAGCACAATTTAAAGAGAAATAAGGGTTTCAAGGTTGGACAAGGTTGGACATATGCAGCATTGTAAAAGCTTGGAACTGAAAAGACTTGACACTAAATAACATTTTGAAAATTCAAAAATCAATCTAATCTAATATGTACCTCATTGAAAAGGAAACACTGGTCATTCCACTTCTCTGGCCATAAATTTATTATATGAATGAAAATAGTTTATGACAAGTGATTGAAACCTGATATAGCAGGCCATCTTATTTAAAAGGAACACTTGTTGATTATCCTTATACAGCTAGCCATCTTAAAGGGAACACCATATAAATCAACCCAAAAACATGATTTTCAACCATTGCAGAAATAAGATGATTAAAAAGTCAATGTCAAGAAAACCAAACAAATTACAAAAGTCATTTCTATATTACACCAGGTATTGCAACTTCCAAACACAAAACAGATGGCAAACTATAATTAAAACAGCATGACATTACATTACAGAACATACCTTAGCAGCCACTTCCAACGATTTACGATAAAGTTCATTTGAAGGTTCCTATATAAAACAAAAACCACTGTGTTACACGTTACATTTACAAGTCAACAGGTAAAAAACTTCCCACTGAACTAAAATTGTACCTCATCAACAGCTTGTTGAAAGTACACAGCGGCTTTGTCAAAATGAACCTTAGCCTCATCCGGGTCTGGGTTTAAAAATGCCTGTGAAGTCAGAGCATTTCCCAAACACCAAAGAGCGTCATGCTTGTTGGGATTCACAGTAAGAGCCTCCTCCAGCTTTGAAATAGCATCTGAAAATAAAATTTCAAGTGAGAAATCCACAAAACGCAAGTAAATGAACGTTCGAAATCAGACATATATCATAAAGCACTAGCTCTCTAGTTCCACAACACCCTAACATAGCAAGACTGTCTGCACACATATTTGCTTCTTGATAGATGTGACTAATGACCACCTCCCACTCTCGCTCAAGAAGTTGTAGAATCTTGGCACTAATTGTCAAATAATCGATTATCCCAAAAGCTTAAGCTGTTAGGAAAGACTACATCAATGGTTTTATATTATTTCTAATACGCCCCCTCACGCAAGAGCCCATTTGGGCTTGAAGCGTGGATAATGCATTGGCCCACCTACCATATGCTTAAATTCCACTTTTAATTAGAAAGTGAGGGGAGCGGGGATCGAACTCTAGACCACGTAGTCATAGAGGCTCTGATACCATGTCAAATAACCGATTATCCCAAAAGCTTAAGCTAACATCAATGGTTTTATATTATTTCTAACACTAATCTCCAGCCACTAGCACTAATTGTCACTTTATTCCTGATGCACTTAATAACCGCCTCTGATCAATGCACAACTCCACCACCTTAAAACCTTTATCATTAACCAACTGCAGTCCAAGTAACACACCCCACAACTCTGCTACATATGCACTACCATTCCCAATACCTTTAAAAAAACCACCAAGCCATTCCCCATCAACTCCACGAATTAAACCACCACAACCCGCCTGACAACTATCTTTACTAGCACCATCGGTGTTTAAGTTAACCCGACCCAGCCTGTAATTTATAATATTAGAAGTTTGTTTAGCCAAATTATACTCCTACAATTTGTTGTAGACCACAGCCCAAGAATTTTTTGGTCTCACAAAATTGTCCATGTGTACTTTTTTATCATACCACCACCATATATGATAACAAGTCAATTCCCAATTCTCCTTCCACCTCAAATCATGCTGCCAGACCCCATTGTAATTAATATTCAAAACAATCCACTCTTTCAAATTTCTATTGAAAAATTCAACTCTCAAAGCTACAGGCACTATTTCCATAAAGCAAGAGCATGAACACAATCTCTCAAAGCATCAATTTATCAACAACAGTAACTGTGTTTTATAGATCCAAATCGATCCTCTCAGATCAAAATTGTGAGAATTAGGTATCTAGGTCTCTCTTATTAAAATAAAGTTCATAAATATTTACACGGAAAGAGAGCCAGTCAGCAAACACAAATTTCACACGATACATATGAACATTTTCATACAAGATCCATTACTCCATATCATTATATGGCCCCTAAGCATTCTTCACACTTTACACATTCTAGGAGTTTAAAAACTTAAAAAATGAAATAAAAACCCTCTAAACACAAATTTCACACAATATAAAAAACCCTCTAAACACAAGTCCAAATACAGCCCAAAAACCATTTAATAAAAACACATAAAAAAAAAATTCAGCAAAAATTGTCAAAAATTAAGCACCTTGGGTCATCTTTTTTGACTCAGGAAGATTCTGAAACTGAGACAACTCTAACAAAGCTCCACCCCATCTTGTCAAATTCTGCAGAGATTCAAAATTACAAAATCCAAAATTTATACACAAAATTTCCAAAACAACAAATCCATATGCACCAAAAAAATTCCAGAAATTATACACAAAATTTTCAACACAGCAACTTATCTATATATATATATATATACAAAAAAAAAAAAAAAAATTCCAAAAATTATACACAAAATTTCCAACACAACAAATAACCAATAGGTGTACAAAATCAATAAAAACAGATTAATCTGGACAATAACCAAAACAAAAATCAATCAAAAAATCATTAATCGAAGCATAAAAAATTTCAAATTTTCCAAAAAAAAATCAACAAAAAAATAATTGGGGAAGTAGAGAGAGACTGACGTCGGCATCGAGAGGGTTTTTGATGTATTCAGTTTCAGCGATTTTACGTGCATGCTCGAAGAACAAAATGCGATCGAAATCGTCTTGTTGTTGCAAATCCATGGAATCACCTTCGTCGTCGATCGAATTTTTGTTTCTAGGGTTTTGGGTTTTGAGTGATGTTTTGAGCTCCGGGAAGCAGTGATAAATAATAAATAAAGTGAGTGTTTATATGTTAAATATGTTTTTAGTCCATATATTTTGCGAAATTGTCAACAATGATTCTGCTTTTTTACGAAATTGTTAAGAATGGTCTTATATTTTACGAAATTGTCTAGAATAGTCCCTACAATTTATGCCACGTGAGTTTTCCGTCAGCGACATCAACAAAATTTGATGGATTGGACTAATCTTGATAACAGAAAATTTTATGGAATTTTTTTACAATTTTTAAAATGTAGTGGTCATTTTTAAGAATTTCGCAAAATATCGGGACCAAAAACATATTTAATCCAACAAAAAAAACGTATTTAACCCAAAAAAAATTAATCTATGAAGCACGGACGCTCGTACGATACATGTCGGATAGCTCACACCGGTGTCCGAAAAATTCCAATTTTTCCTTTACTTTGACTCTTTTGATCGGTGTCTGACACTGTATGACACCGGTACGCACGTGTCGGACAAGTGTCCCAAAAAAATTGTTTTTTCTTTGCTTATACTCTCTTTAGACACATATCAGACATATCTATAAGAGTTAAAAATGTGTCGAAACAACATTATTGATCAAAGTGAAATTGAAAACATTACATTTTTATTACAATATTTTTAGTTTTTCGATAGTAGATAGATAAATAAAGGTAAAATATTATCATACCTTGTTTTAAAACTTTTTTTTAAGAAATAACTTCCTCAACTTAGATTTTGCATGTATATATTTTGATTATCGATTTATATCTTTTATAAATATGTAGCGGTGTCGGTGTCCTATATTTTTTACGTCAGCGGTATCGCGGTGTTCGTATCGTGTCGCAGTATTCGTGTCAGAGTTCGAGTTTCATAGAAATTAATCGATTCAGTTCGGTTTAGATCAAAAATCAAATCGAACCGAAAGAAATCAAACTAGTTTGGTTCGATTCTCGGACTTTAATTTTAAAAACCAATCAACCCTACCAAACTTCTTACTAATACTAATTTATATAAATAGATTAGATGAAATAATATGATTCACTATATAACAACTTATGACAGTTTGTCAAAAAAAAAAAACTTATGAGAGTAACTTTTTTTTTTACAATAAATTCACTAACAAAACAATAACATAAAATACACATGATTAATGTATTTTTTGAAAAAAAAAAATCATAAACCGATCAAACAAATCGTGAAGTAAAAAATAATGTGATATAATAGTCACAAGAAAGAGGTTTGAATTATAACCTTTTTTAAATTTGTTTCTCAACTTCCAAAATAAATGAATCAATCTTTGATAGATATGATTCTCAACTATGAGAAAGAAAAGCCGTACGTGTGCATGTATGATCTATCTATGCAATGATAAAGAAGAGATAGAAGATTGAAACACAAAGTTTTATACCGGGTTCACCTAGCGTGAGATACTCTAAACCTCATAAATTGTGAGAGTTAAATATTTGTTTGGGATGACATCCAAAATTTTGCACAAACCTTTTCTGGTCTAGAAAGACCTTACAACAGTGTGCCAGAGATAACCTATCAAATTCTGCACACAAACCTGGTCTAAAAAGACCTTACAAACAACCTACTAATCCTTCCTTAAGCTCAGAGAAGATTAAAGGTGTTTACAAGTAACCAATGAAGAGATGAAGTTGTTTTTGATCTCTAACTAAAGAGATAACATCTAAATACAAAATCACTTATGGAACGGTGATAAGCCCAAATTACTTGAAGAGATTATGATTCTTGAAGAACCCTTGCATGATTGCAAGGGTTGATCCTTGAAGGATGAAACAATTTCTAACTAGTAGAAAACTCTAAAGCAATTTTTTTTTTTCAATCTTATTTCATATTGTTTATGATCTAACTCTATTGAGAATCTCATAGGGAACAAGGCGGTACACATTCCTTTATACACGCAGTTTGGTTGCTTCTGAATTTATTGCCCAAGACATAAAACAACATGCATTTGATCTTACTTATGATGTTGATTCTGATGATTTTTTCACAAAAATAATCATCACTTCATTTAATTAAAATTTTCTTAATCATCTAATCGGAATAACTTTTTGTTTTTGAAGTTGTTTCAGATGCTGCTTCTAATCTTTTCGACATTGCTTCTAAAGCGGCGACTCTTTGATATTCATCGATCAATATCCATTAAACACTTAAAAAAAATGTTTCTCACATGGTGTTGACTTGTTGAAAACTTTTAGTCTTGTGGACCTTCAAATTGATTTTGAGAAAGATAAATATGTTTATGATCTCATATGGTTCTCAACACATATACTTATGATCATAAAAGCTCTAGTTTCTTTGAGATAAAAACATAAATATGCTAAAACACGCTAACACCCAAGACTATTTAAAAAAACACCCAAAACACACTTAAAGAAATATGTTAGATAACAAAACACATTAGAATCATAAATGATTCTTAAGTCATTGAGTTTGTTATCATTAAAACATCAAAGGGATTTTGGGATATTTCCTCAACAGTCTTCCCATTTTTATGATTACAAACTTATAATTAACTTAGGATGTCATTTTTTATTCCGATTAAAAAAATATTTGCATGAATAAGCTTGGGTGCAGTTTAGTGATCGATATGGTCGAAAATCTTGTTTTTCTTT
The DNA here is from genome assembly GCA_951799995.1 of Trifolium subterraneum. NCBI lineage: Eukaryota > Viridiplantae > Streptophyta > Magnoliopsida > Fabales > Fabaceae > Trifolium > Trifolium subterraneum. Next base: position 9,118,808 of record OX637466.1, on the reverse strand, counting down.
TTCGGATTGGTGTCACGACCCTATGGTTTGTTTCTAAAGCAAGTTATTATATGTATAAGGATCTCCTTTATAGCATATTTGACTTATAAAAAAATCTATACATTTATCATCTATGTATAAGGATCTCATTATCTATTAATTATCAAAAAGTAAAAAAAATTTTTCATTATCCGTGAACCGTGGTAGATAATATTGGTGGTTAAAAATACTGAGAGACCAAAATGGCATATAATCAACCAATTATTTATTAAGCCTTTGAAACTTTGTATTTCTCAGATTTCTCAATGTCTAAATTGACTCTTATTGCAAGATCATCCAAGAAACACCAAAAACTATGAAACTACTAATGTAACAAAATTTTTGTTATAATAAGAATAATTTGTGAAACTTGTTGGACAATATCAGCATATTTTGGAAGCGAAGAGGTATCATGAAAAGGAGGGTAAGTTGGTGAATCTCCTGAAAGACATCCATTAACATCAGTCAAGATACCACTCACATGCACGTTTACACCATCATAATCTCCTTTCTTTAAGAATTGTTGAGCTTCCACAATCTCACGAAGAGCTCCTTCATCCATTCCAAAATGATCCAAACAATTCTTGTAATGATTTAATGCCTTGGGATTGCCACCACTTTTTGCAATTAGTGTTTTGATTAGATTAATTGTCTTAGACACATCAGTACGAGCCACACCAATTGTGTATGATGCAAGGCTAACGAGGTCTCCGCCTGCACCACCTGACTTTGATTTGAGAAGAGTTATACAGAAAGAGTAGTTTTTGGCTTTCTTGCAAATGGTTTCCACGTCCACAATTTTGGTTGGAGAAGAGGATGCAACACATAAAAGGAACATAACTACAAAGCATATGAAACGAACCATATTCTATTCAATTGTTTTCAATTCAGCTATTGTAATATATTGATTTCCTTTGCTTCACTCCTCAAAGGCTCTATATAGTTCTCATCAAAAAGAAAATGTCAAAAATCATTAAAGAAAGAGAAAACACGTAAACTTTGGTATTTTAGAGTTTTACCAGAATTAAATAAAGTCTAACAAAATTTGTGCCTCTATCATTAATGATATTTTTTTTGGTTAGGTAGCTTAATAATGACTATAAATCCACCTTTATAGGTACTCCCTCCGTCCCATATTATAAGGGGAAACAAAAAAAAAACATTTATTAAGAAAACCAAAACTTGAGAATTTGAAATATGGTTTTGTGGGTTTTTCTTGAAATAAGTTGCATGGGAAGATGTAAATACAAATTTGATTGGTTGTTGTTTATTGAGAAAATGAAAGAGAGAAAAATTTAAATGCAATTTGCATTTAATTTTATAAGAATAAGTAAAAAACATTCTTGAAAGTTGTTTTTTCCATTATAATTTGGGACAAAAAAATGGTCATTTTTCCCTTATAATATGGGACGGAGGGAGTAAATAAGTAGGAGATATTGAGTTTCAACCCCGACATTACATATAAAATTCAATATCCCTATAAATTGAGTTATGCTCATGGCGACTCATTAATGATATTTTTATTAGTGTCAAGCTAGTGCTTTCGTTGTAAGGATATTCTATGTTGGTACCCGAGTTCGATCCCGAGTCTCCTCGACACTCTCCCCATCATGTATATTTATTTGAGCCTGTATTTTTTTACGCAATTTGAGCATGTATTAGACACCTGGACAATAGCTAAAAAAGAGTTGTCAAAATATTTTTTTTCTTTGCTTCTATTGCCATTAAAGACATTAAAACACATTAAAGTCAAATCGACCATCAATAAATATTGTTGAGTTTTGAAGATTGACTTCATTTTTGGTAAAATAAGTCTGAGCCAAATGTGGGTCCAATGCAGTAACCTATGGATTCCTCAGGAAACAGCACACTCATCTATCACTAATTTACTTAGCAAGGAGGATGAAGTAAGGCTGTGGCACCAAAAGCTTGGGCATTTGCACCTCAAAGGAATGAAGAGGATTATAGCTAAAGATGCCATAAGAGGAATACCCAAGTTCAGTATTGAAGAAGGAAGCATATGTGGAGAGTGTCAAGTAGGGAAGCCGACCAAAATGTCGCACCCAAGGTTGGAACATCAAACCACAACCAAATTACTTGAACTACTCCATATGGACTTAAAGGTACCAAATGCGGTCCCAAATGTTGACACATCAGGACCCCCGATTGACAGCACTGAAGATCAAGAGACTCCTGAAGGAACCGACTCAGAAACAGAAGGTCAACCATCCAAGAAAGGTCCATCTATCAGAGTTCAGAAGAATCATACTAAAGAACTCATAATTGGAAATCCAGATAGGCATCGCTACAAGGAGATCTAATGAGCTAGTGGCCAACTCATGTTTTGTATCCAAAATTGAACCAAAGAATGTGAAAGAAGCTCTCACAGATGAATTTTGGATCAATGCAATACAAGAGGAGCTGAATGAGTTCAAGAGGAATGAAGTATGAGACTTAATTCCTAGACCCAAAGGTGTAAATATCATTTTCACTAAGTGGATTTACAAGAACAAGTCTGATGAAAAGGGAACTATCACCAGAAACATTGCAAGACTAGTTGCTCAAGGTTATACTCAGATTGAAGGAGTAGACTTTGATGAAAAATTTGCTCCAGTAGCACGCCTTGAGTCCATAAGGTTACTATTAGGAGTTGCTTGTATTCTGAGGTTCAAATTGTTCCAGATGGATGTAAAGAGTGCCTTCCTAAATGGGTACCTTAAGGAAGAAGTATATGTGGAGCAGCCTAAAGGGTTTGTAGATTCCCACCTATCAAATCATGTATACAAACTAAAGAAGGCGCTTTATGGCCTAAAGCAAGCTCCAAGGGCATGGTATGAAAGATTGACAACATACCTAGTGAAGAATGGCTACAAGAAAGGAGAGACAGACAAAACCTTGTTGGTCAAAGAAGAGAAAGGAAAGCTCATGATTGCACAAATTTATGTGGACGATATTGTCTTTGGAAGAATGTCAGACACAATGGTTAGACATTTTGTCAATCAGATGCAGTCTAAATTTGAGATGAGCTTAGTAGGAGAGCTGACCTACTTCCTTGGGCTTCAAGTCAAGCAAATGGAAGACACAACATTCATCTTTCAAAGCAAATATGCTAAGAATATTGTGAAGAAGTTTGGGATGAAGAATGCTAGTCATAAAAGGACTCCTGAAACAACACACTTAAAACTCACCAAAGATGAGAAAGGTGTTGATGTAGATCAAAGTCAGTATAGAAGCATGATAGGAAGCCTTCTATATCTCACTGCTAGTAGGCCAGACATTGCCTTTGCAGTTGGAGTGTGTGCTAGATATCAAGCTACACCAAAGATGAGTCACCTCACACAAATCAAGAGAATTCTCAAGTATGTGAGTGGAACATGCAACTATGGCATCATGTACTCCCATGGTGAAGACTCAAAGTTGGTTGGGTACTGTGATGCAGATTGGGCAGGAAGTGCAGATGATAGAAAGAGTACCTCAGGTGAATGTTTCTTTTTGGGGAATAACTTAATTTCCTGGTTCAGCAAGAAACAAAATAGTGTATCATTATTCACAACTGACGCAGAGTATATTGCAGCTGGTAGTAGTTGCTCTCAGATCCTATGGATGAAGCAAATGCTAAGGGAGTACAATGTGGGGCAACATGTGATAACATTGTACTGTGATAACTTAAGTGCTATAAATATTTCCAAGAATCCTATTCAGCATAGTAGGACAAAGCACATTGATATAAGGCATCACTTCATTAGGGAGTTGGTGGAAGAAAATGTTGTGACCTTGGAACATGTGACTACTGAAGGTCAAATTGCATATATATTTACCAAGGCATTGGATGCAACACAATTTGAAAGGCTTAGGGGAAAACTTGGAATTTGCCTTTGTGAAGACCTGTAGAAATTACAGTTGGTGATGTGTGCAACAAATCCACTTTCCCTCCATTTATTATTGCACGCAAATTCAAACCCACCATCATTACCTCCACTACCCAAACACGCCACCTACCAAATCCTTTCACCTTCGATACACCCTCCCTCAGCCAACAACCTTCGTCCATAAATACCCATCATCTCCCATTCATCAAACTTTTCCATAAACCTCCCACCTTCGCAAAACCCTTTCGCATCCACTTCATCTCTCCAACCAGAAACCTTCATACCAACATCATCACCGTCATACCCCATTTTTTGACCGATCGCTTTTGTTCGGCGTTTAAAACTTTTTTTCCTCTTTGTCATTTCTGACGAAATTTCGGCAGAGAGGTATTTTAAAACACCTCATTTATTGGTTTCTTTATTTATTTTATTTTATTATTCCTTTTATTTCATCATATATTTTGATTTTTTTTTATTATTATTATTTAATTTAGTTTTTTTTATCTCATTTTATTTTTTTAAGTCATTTTTATTATTATTTTTCGTTTTTTCCTCAGGTGTTTTTTTTGTCAATTTGTCAAAGGTTCAAATCTCTGTTTTTGTCCTCATCCAAGCCCAAAAGGGCAATTTTGTCCAAAAGGGGAAATTTTCATCTGCCAAACCCTAGTTTCTGACACTGTATAAATACAGTGTTGATTGCACAGTTTCCAAGGTCAGAGAATTCATCCAGTAGCCGCAGAAACAAAAACAATTTCACTTTCCTTCTTTTTTTGGATCAAATCCACAAAATCACAAACATAAATAAAAAAAAACAGAAAACATAAATAAAAAAATCAACATCATCATTCAAAAAATCATCCAAACAAATCAGAACCGAAATCAAAAAAACTGAATCTGAACCCACAAACCTTTCTCAAATCCGAAATCAACAATCAAAAACGAAAATCATTCGAACCCAGAAAATCCGAAGTCCACAAATCCAAATCCATAAATCACTACAACATTTTGAAGCTTAGGCAACAGTTTTTTAGGCAACGGGTAAAAATCGTACACACAACAAGGAATAGGCAGCGGTTTTGTGCGTGTTGCATCGTTTTCTTACCAACAATAAAAAACCGTTCCTAAACACGGTATACGCAACGGTGTTGTCACCGTGTGCAATTTGCTCACCAATGGTAAAAAAACTGTACCTATAACAATTTATTGGCAACAGTTATGATAATATTTTTAGCAACGGTGGAATAATGGTTCCTAAAATTATGTATAAGCAACATGTTTATAAATGCGTCTATAAATGTTAAAAGGCCACATGTGAAAACCGTTCCTATAAATATAAATATATTAAATACTAAATGACAAAAAAAAAAATAGCCAGTAACCTATCTCCGCTTTTATTTGGGACTGAAAATTAAAAAAAAAAGAAATAGAAGAAAATCATAAAATAACAAAATTAAAAAGATAAAGGGTTACAGATACTAATTTTGTACTTGAATGAAAGGGTTATGAAATACTACTATCTTTCACAAAAGAAAAAGGGTTATGAAATTTCAAATTTCTTTCACAAAAGATGAAATTTCTTTCATCCTTCTCTGAATCTCGGCATCTCTCCTATTCAAGCTTCTACTCTGAATCTCAAAGCTTCTTCTCGCGTGAATCTCTAAGCTTCAAGTTTCTCGCGTCTTCAAGTGTCACTCGTTGTGAATCTCTCTCTCTCAAGCCTCTCTGATACTCGCGTGTGTCTTCAATCTTCTCCTCGGAATCACTCGTTGAATCTCTCAGGCAAGTTATAATCTATGTATCCTTTGTTACCAATTTCTTGTTTCACATTTGAGTTTTATCCTTTTTTAAGAAATTAGGGTTATCAATTTATGTTTCTCTGTTCTGCTGGTGTGGTTATGATTTTGGTGGTGTTTTGGTTACCTTGCAAAACAATTTTTGTTACCAATTGTGTGTTTTGTTGTACTGTGTTGTGGTTATGATTATTGTGTCGTGGTTTGTGGTTCTGTTCTAAGGTTAGTCCCTAGGTTAGAAACTGACATAGGATTATCATGTCTTTAATGACTAAAACTAATATGCAAATAGTGTAGGATTATCAGTTTTGATTATACATAAAAGTTTGCAACAAATTAATTATTTCACTTTAACAAGAACAAAAGACCGATTAAGACTAAGAGTAAAAGCACTCCTAGGAATCACTCTTCATGTTGTTGGTTCATTGTTCATTGAGATCATTTTACATTCTTAAAATTTGGGAAAGTTTATGACTCTAAACAAGAACGCACACCTCTTAATTCTCACATAATTGCAATTGCAAAATCGTTAAGAAAATTAATTTTTAGAGAATGACTAATCCTCTCACTCTCAGTCAGAACCATTATTTGATATAAACTAATATAGGCCAAGCAGATTCAATCATTTTATTTCACAAGAAATTAAATTCATTTCACTAAATATTCCAAGAAAACCAATCAACTATTTGAATATGATAGCAGTCTTCAACATGGACTCGTTATTCAAGATTCCTAGAAAATAAGACCCTTGTATTATGAAATTTTGCATTTTAGCATTCTACATGTCATTTATACATGGTAAGAAGAAACAACCAGAAATTATTATAGCATCTATAATGTGTCAATTAAGAGAATTTGGCTCCTGCATATGTTATGTTGGGACTAGATGAATACATATGTTATGTTTGCTCAATCTTAGTTTAATATATATGATTTAGTATTTCCACTTGCACTACAACATTTTTGACTTTTAGCCACACTTTGCCTTCTACTGTTAGTGCCGCGTTTTATGGGTACAAGCAGGAGGTTTCTGGTTTTTTAGGGGGTATGTTTAGTCACTCAGCACTTTGTTTGTTTGGACTGCCCTGCTTTTTTGTTCTATTTTTTTTTTCTTCCTATTTTGGGCCCAGTTCCTCTTTTATTTAATTTGTATTCTTTTCGGGTTTTTGTACATCTTGTACATATATTTTACCTCTTCAAAAAAATGGGACTGTGTTAAAGAGCTTGATTTTGAAAAGTATTAATTTGTTCCCTTCTAGAAAAGCAATAGTTGACACAATGTAATGTACTCCCTCCGGTTCTATATATAAGCAAAATTTAACTTTTTAGATACATTGAAAAAGTAATATATCTAGTCTATATTATTGACTAGATACATTATTTTTTCAATGAATCTAGAAAGTCAAATTTTGCTTATATCTAGAACCGGAGGGAGTATGTGATAGCATATATGCTGTGATTTTTCTCTCACGCTGATAGTGTGTTTTTTTCTTCTTCTGTTTGCACTATGCAAATTTTGGTGTAGGTGGATGGGCATGTTTGAAGTACAAGGCTCTTGAGTCTATGCAATTTTCAATGCCCAAATTAAAGATTGGCTACAAGTTGTGACAATTCCTACTTACGTTTACATTGAATGTAAGAGGTTCAAAACAAAAAAATGAACCTTCTAAAGTTGAAGTAGTGGGTGGTTGGCGATCTCGGGGAAATTTGGTGGATTGAAAGCCTTATGTGATGGTTCATTGGCAATGCATGGTAATTGGAGTGATACTATATCGTACAATCAGATTTGCTTTTGCATAAATATGTAGCGCTGTTGGTAATTGATTGCATAAACGAGTATGGTTATTATTAAGGTAAAATGAAGTTGTCAGCGACGACAACACTGTCGTTGTGTTTCACCTTGAAACCATGGATAAAATACAACTCTATCAAGGTAAAATATTAAAATCCTTTGGAAAATGATCCAACTTTTTTGCCTTCACTTTGATGTTTTGTTAAGTTGTAATGTTAGAAGAAATCAAGTGTGATGTGTCTCTTTCATTTATTAGGTATTTGATTCATCAAATGTTTGTTTTGTTGTTGTTTTATTATAGAAAAGAAAGATACAATATGAATTGCACTTACTGATGTCAAGGTTGTGAGAAACAATCTTAGTGCTGGGCTTAGAGATGTTGTTTCCAGTCATCAATGTCCTATTATTGATTTTATTTCTTACATATGAATTTTCTTTTGTTTAGTTATCCTTGCAACTACATTTTTTGATTGCACACTTTTCCAATTTGAATATAGTATCTTTGATTGAAGGGAAAATGATAGAGAACCTTGGACCTTAATGAGATAACACGGAACCTAAAGAAAGAAACCCTTACTGCACTAGCTAGTTGTCACCTTATGTGATACTCATAAAGTGTTCCTTTGTGATTTTGTTTCCGTCTTCTTAAATTATTAGTCCATTCTTATTTACTATTTATTAGTCTTGCAATTTGTTGGTCTTTAAAATTACTAGAGAATCAATAGTTTGGTCGACATGTTCTTACTAGTTTCTTAAATTTACTTAGTACATTGCTCAACCCTTCCATCTTTAAGGTGTAGTTTTGAAGACCAAGAAATAGAAGTGTGTGAGTTTAATTTGGATGTTGTTTTCATTTGTATAGAGGCATTTTTCCAGAAATGGTGGAGACAACAAAGTAAAGCTAAGAAATTTAAAGTCAAAGAGCTTGTTAACTCGGGTCAGCTCGAATTCATGTATGTAATCTAATTACTAGGTTGTGTATCATTGCTTTTCAAATTCATGTTTAACATTACAGTAGTTAATGATTCGACATGGATTGTTAGCTGTCTGACATGCACGATGAGGCCACCCGCATTACACTGACCTGTTTGATCAGACCACTCTCGGGCATCAATTCATCAACGACGAGTTTGGTAATATTCCAATTGTTTGGCAGATTGATCTGTTTGGCCATTCCGCAGTTCATTTTTACTTGCTTGGAGCTGAGGTATGAATGTTCTTGTTTCTTTCTAATTGTAAATGTAGCATGCTAGAATACGATTATAAGTGAATATGTCATATTAAAGTTCTTTGGTAAACATATTATTAGTCAAACATTTCATTTTTCATTGGATGATCCAATATAAGCATGGTCTCAATTAACTTAATGTTGAACTTGTGTTGACTTCTATTGCTACAAGGTTTCATAATTTGCTATATGCTTTTTTCTTTGATAGGTTTGAATCAGGCTGAAGACAAAAGTAGAATTGTATGATGGATTGAGCAGGACACATCTTGAAGTTAAAACAAGGTTTCATAATGTTCAAGGAACTAAGGAAGCCAAGACTCCATTGATTGAAGTTCAAGGACCAAATAGCATGTTAGTGATCAATATTGCTAGAAGTAAGATAACTACATGAGCTTGAAGTTGAAGATGATGAATGATATTATTTGCACATGTTGATCATTATAATTTGAGGCAAAGTTTATGTAAATACCAATCCTTTTTGGTTATTTTAATTTTGTATGTTTTGGATATCCAAACTTGGAATATTATATAATACAAGAATGTTATCTATTTTAACTAAGTTTGTAAAATTGAGTTTTTTTTATTTATATTAATGCTTATTATGCTATTTATTGTTTTTCCAAAAATATAAAATAAAAATTAATTGTTATTATAAAAAAAAATTAAGAAAACCATTGCTATAAAATAAAATGCAAAACTGTTGCTACAAGATTACACAACATTGCAATAACCGTTCCTGTAGAAAAAACGTTGCCGTAACAATAAGTACTAAACCGTTGCCTATAAAACAAGCAACAAAAAATAACCGTTCCCTAAATTTAATTCAAAACCGTTGCAACAATAGCAACAATCAATAAACCGTTCCTCTAACTCTAAAAACCGTTGCTATGGGACTAAAGAAAACCGTTGCCATTTACTGGTTTAAGCAGCGGTTATGTATTACTGTGGGCGAAACTCAAAAACCGTTGCCTAAAGAAAAGGCCACGGCTGTATAGAGCGCACAACAAAAACTGTTGCAGAACCGTTGCCGTAGGTTATAGGTACGGTTTTTTGGCTTTACGCAACGCTTTTGGCATGTTGTCTATGCTTCAAAATGTTGTAGTGAATCCTTCTTTGGTTAGAATCGAAATCGAAACCCAGAACACAAACAACTTCCTTTAACCAAATCGAAATCGAAAAAACAAGCAAGAAACGAAAAGAAAGAAGAAGAATCAGAGCAAAACACAACAAAGGGTTTATCTCTTTTCCATTTCCATTCTGTTTTTTTTATCTAGTTTATGGGGTTTTGTTTGATTTATTTGAGTTTTGATTAGGGTTAATGAGAGGTTTGTATGATTGTTTGATGTAAAAAATTTTGAAAATGAGTTTCGGTGGTTGAGAGAGAAAAGAACCGAGAGGGAGAGAAGAGAGCTCGCGGCGGCTGAGAGAAGAAGAAGAGATGAAATGTGAAAAATTTAGGGTTTGAGGGTATTTATACCCTGACCCGATCCTGTGGGTGCCAATCCATAATCGTATCGTACACTCGCGTGCCTAGGACCGTCTGATCTGATCAAACGTTCCTGATCTTTCCATCTCTTTCCCTTTTATGATCAAATCAGAACCGTCTGATCAATCAGAAGGCTCTGATTCCGTTTTCTTTGATTTCTGCGCGCACCCCCCTACTGGACCACGCCCCCCAGCTGGGCTTGGACCCAGTAGTGCTTTTTGCACCCCCCCTTTCTGTTTTTATTGCTATTTGCACCCTTCTGTATTTTATTTTTATTTTATTTTATTTTTTAACCTATGATAAAAGTACTTATGGAATGTGCTTCAATGAGCTATTCAATCCAAATTAAGTACTAATTGGAGGTTTTTTTTTTATTAATTCACTAACTTAACATTTTATTTATGCTTAATTATTGTTACTAACTCACTAACTTAACATTTTATTTATGCTTATTATTTTTAATTATTGTTACTAACCCACTAACTTAACAATATCAATTTTATTTATTGTCATTAACTTATTAATCCTCTCTAACTTAACATTTTCATTCATATATGTCAATCTTATTTATTGTTAATAATTCATCTAAATCTAAACAATTTATTTATTGCTTTATTAATTAAAGGACTTTAGTATGTATTTTAGGATTTGATGTAAATATAAATAAAAATTGCATAGCATCAATTATCTTGCATCATTTCATATGTATTTTTCTCGCAAAAAGTTTAGAATGTAATTAGGAACAAATGTACACCATAAATGAAACTTGCATCTCATGCATATTTATTTTTATTGCTTTCCGCAAAAACGTTAGAATATTAATTCCGAGGGAAAAGACACCATTTTGATCAAAATATCATTACGAATTGTCTTCGCGCTTAATTTGCTTATTGCGACGTTAGTATTATTTTTTCGCGCGTTACCCCTTTTATTGATTTGGAACCCAACATTCCAATTGAAATAATTAATCATTTTCTTCTCAAAAAAATAAGGTCAATACCTCTTCAAAAAAATCAAAACAATTTATTCTAAAAAAAAAAAGCACAAAAATATTTTGTCACCAAGCATTTTTCAAAACTTTGGACTTTAAACCAAACGTTTTTTTTTATCGTGAAAACCTTGGATTTTAACCCAAGAGTTCTTTTTTCATCGCAAAACTTGGATTTTAAACCAAGTGGCATTGGATTTTAACCCAAGTGCCCTTTTTATCGTGAAAACCTTGGATTTTAACCCAAGAGTTCTTTTTATCGTAAACTTAGATTTTAAACCAAGTGCCTTGGACTTTAAACCAATGGCTTCTTTTATCGTGAAAACCTTGGATTTTAACCCAATTGCTCTTTTTATCGTGAAAACCTTGGATTTTAACCCAAGAGTTCTTTTTATCTCAAACTTGGATTTTAAACCAAGTGCCTTGAACTTTAAACCAATGGCTTCTTTTATCGCTAAAACCTTGGATTTTAAACCAAGTGTCATTTTTTCTCGCAAAAACCTTGGATTTTAAACCAAGTGCATTTTTCTTCAATCAACATCTTTAATCATGCAAAAACCTTGGATTTTAAACCAAGTGTCTTTTATCATTCAAATCTTTTCTCAATAAACCTTGGATTTTAAACCAAGTGTCCGCATCTTATTTCATAATCAAACTTCAATCAATTTAACCATATAGATTTTCTTCACAAACTAAAATCAATCAAACTCACATTTTGCCACTTTTGGCTTTTGGTCTTTAAAACCATTTTCAAAACTTTAAAATCAAAAAACAAATTTACTCGTACTTTTTACCCCGAACTACGGTAGTTTGATCCCTCGGGTACGTAGGCATGAGACTTGTCTCTCCAATCAATAAAATCAACAAAAACATTTTTCTTCTTCACTTTAAACATTTTTTTTATCATCACTTTAATTCCTACACTTATACATTTTTACAAGCAATTAAAATAAAGCGCAAAGTTAGAAATAAAAACAAGAGGTTCCTATAGGATACTATAGATACTTAGGGTGCTAGTACATTCCCTTCGTATAACTAACCCCCGAACCTTGATCTCTTAAAAATAGGGTTTTTTTCGAACTTTTTCCCTTTCCCTCGGATAAATTAAAGATCGGTGGTGGAATATTAAATTGTGATTCGAAGTTAATTAATAACTCGATATCCAAAAATCACCGCGACAGAAATGGCGACTTCACTGGGGAACAACCAAGCGGGTTGAGCCTAACTTGTTTTAAGTACTATCTTCGCGCTATTATTCTTTTACTTGTGTAAATGTTTGTATATATATGCTTGAGAATTCTTTGAGTGGTGAGATAAGTCCCCCACCCGGACTTGAGGGAACCATAAGATAGGATAGTGATATAATCATAATGTCTCTCCGAGAGTAAGTTTCGGCCGTGGCATATGTGGTAACCACACTCAATTGAGGAACCTTGGAGGTAATAGTGCCGACATGAGTAGTCGTGTTTGACATTCTATCTTCAAGGAACCGACGATGTTGAGGACCTTTAGTTACACCTAACCCATCTTGGCCTCTTTAGGGCGTAGTGCGGTGGCTAATCGAGAGTAAGTCTCGGATTGGTTGATACGTGATACTACACTCAAACGAGACTTTTCTACGAATTTTGTTGGATCGGAAGTAGTTCCGTAACCCGATGATTTTCGGAGGAGGTCGAGGACTTTGTAGAACCCGTAATGCAGGTACACATGAACCCTAGTATTTATCATATGGGAGGGTTTCACCTTTGACTCCAACATTATACCTTAACCCCACCATGTTTTCCGCATCATGCATGCATGCACTCATTTATAAATTCTTTTTCCTCATCCGATGTCGAAGGACTTAAACAAATATTTTGTAAACATTGTAGAGAATATTCATCTCAAATGACACATAATAAATTTTTTCTCTGTTTTTTTTTTACAATATCCATATCTAAATGTTTACAACCAATTTGGGATAAGTCCTTCGATAACAAAAAAAAAAACATTGCATATTTTAGCATAAACACATCATACATCATACTACATTCATAAGTTTCCAAACTCGAGTCTCATTTTTTCCTCTTCTCTCTACCTCAGTCAAACAAAGTGGCCCAGCGTATTCGATACAAAACAACCCGTGTCTACAATACTCGGTCTAAGTTGAAGAGCAAGATGAATAGTTTTGAGGAAGAAAACCATATGCTCCGTGAACAAATGACAACCATGCAAACAGAAATCGAGAAATTGACTGGCATGGTGGCTTCTTTGATGGCTGCCTAGAATCAGGTGCCGGCACCAGTGCGTCAGTCTAGTAATGCTCTTGTACCTCCTCCTGTTTCATCTGCGCCTCTTAGCGCTCCTCAGTTTGTTATGCCCGAAGGTTACCCATGGGGCATGCCAGTTGGTTTTCTTGGGGAGGAGTCACATCCTGTAATGTCTGAAATTCCCCATGTCCAACCGACAGTGCCAATTCCTCAGCTTGGCAATACACTTCCTCAGGTTACAGCAACTGTGACTGCACCTTTGGTTCATACTATCCAGCAAAATCAGATGCCCATCTTTCATGCTGAAAGTGTGGGAGGTTATGATAGGGTTGATGACTTACAGATCAAGTATGATGAGATACAGAGAGAGATGAGGGCTCTTAGAGGAAATGATTTGTTCGGCCAAGATGCGCATGAACTCTGCTTGGTCCCTGATGTTGTGGTCCCTCATAAGTTTAGAGTTCCGGATTTTGAGAAGTATAAGGGGAGTACTTGCCCCAAGGCTCACCTGGTAATGTATGCCAGGAAAATGTCAACTCAAACCAGTAATGATAAGTTGTTGATCCATTACTTTCAGGATAGTCTGACAGGCGCGACTTTGAGGTGGTGTAACACCCCGGATTTTGATCTAAGACATTTCATCTAATTCTTTTAATTTTAGAAGATGGTAGTTTTTGTTTATTTATTATTTACAACTTATCACAAAACAAATCATTATTTTTCTCTTAAAATTTCGAGATATCAAATTATTGAAATAATAATAATAAAAAAATATTTACTGAATTCAAAAATATTACAAGTCATCAACTTCCAAAATATTTTAAATTACACTTAAATAAAAATCCTTTTTTTTTTCCCCCGCACACGCAACGATTCGTGACTCCAACAAAACAATACTCATCTTGAAGCTTTGAACCTGTAGTGGTAAGGGGCAGTAATCTTTCCCATCGCCCATATCAAGAAAACCGAACATAATTTAGCCGCATAAAATAGAGCATATCAAAGCACACGTAAACACCATTAACAAAAATAATACAATGTATGCATGCTCTTATTCTAAATGATCCGGATATAGTCACCCATACCAATGGGAAAAAAACACGTACCCCCTTACGCACACAACTGGAGTACCACAATAATAAGATAATCACGTACCCCCTTACGCACACAGCTGGAGTACCACAAAAATAAATGTTCATGCCATGTCTACACACACCATCACAAATATTCCAAAAATCATGTATTCACAAATATTTGTAAGAAAACACACACATGACTATCATCACACAATATTTCAATACAACTAAATGTACGCATAGTAACTTGTATGGAGGAGACTGCCCTTACCTTGGACTTTTTTTTTTCTTTACATATGAACTCTAATGGCACAAGCTTCCAAACAAGAATATAAAACGAACCAACATTTTGAATTAGTGGAAGAAACCTAGAATGATGTTTGATGCTCAGTAAAGTGGCAGAGGAAATATGTAAGGCTAGCTTTATGATTTGTGAATGAGGTTGAGGTGTGATATTTTGTGTATTGGCTCTTGTAGAAACTATATATATGAAATGAAATAGGGAAAGGACCGTGTGAAGTTACATATAATATAGGCATTATTAACCTTGTGAGAGACTTATCATACTATCAAAAGGGCAAGGCAATAAACCAATATAATGTTTCTAATTAATTAAAATAATTGCAATTGAATGGTATTTGTTGACTTGCTAATGTAACTGAAGAAAATTGAGTAAGACCAGAATAAAATTGCGGCTAGAAATATGTTCACCAGTGAGAGAGAGCATTCATTTGTTGTTTTAATGAATTTGAAGGAATTAAAAGAAATAAAATCAGTATGTCCCTTATGGTCAATTGAAATTAATTATATATTAGAGAAACATATTCATTCACGTAAAATGAGTGTATTGTTGTAGCAATGAGTATCAATTGGTTAGATACACAAAATAATTAAAATTAATATTAAAATAAGACTAAAGTGAAATGAAATAAAATAGAAGAGTACTTATTATTATAAATAAATAAATATATAGAAGAATAGGCAAACTTTAAGATATAATAGTTTATTTAAAAGCATGATTTTTCTTAAATTCTTTACCCATAAAATAAGTTGTCAAATAATAAAATAACAAAAATATTGTAAATAAATGAATAAAATATTGGGGTGTTACAGGTGGTACATGGACCTTGATAGGGCTAACGTCAGTTCCTTTAATGATTTGGCTAGTGCTTTCATCACGCAGTACAATTACAATTCATATCTGGCCCCTGATAGGGATGAGTTACGGGCCTTGGCACAAAAAGAGGAGTCTTTTAAGGAGTATGCTCAAAGATGGAGGGAGCTTGCTGCTCAGATTCGTCCTCCAGTGGAAGAGAATGAATTGTGTAAGTTATTTTTGCATACTCTGAGCCCATTCTTCTATGAGAAAATAGTTGGTGTTGTATCAAGAAGCTTCACCGAAATGGTGGAAATGGGAATGTGCTTAGAAGAAGGAGTCAGTCAGGGACGGTTGACAAGAGAGAAAGCTCCGACTAATACTGCCAAGAGATATGGCAACAACTTTTCAGAGAAGAAAGAATCTGAAGTTGGCATGGTGGCTCAAGGAGGACCTCATTCAAGAAACCCAGCTTATCAACATATTGCAGCCATATCACTACCACCACAATATCCACAATCTCATCAACCACAAAGTCACCCACCATCTTCCCAACAATCATTCAATCATAACCGCGCCCAGAGAAATCCTCCATTTGACTTCATACCCATGAAATATGCAGACCTACTCCCCGCCTTACTTGCTAAAATTTTTGTCCAAACAAGGTCACCTCCTCCTGTGCCAGCAGTACTACCTCCCTGGTATCGCAGTGATCTAACCTGTGTCTTCCATCAAGGGGCCCCTGCCCATGATGTAGAACGTTGCTATCCTCTCAAGAAAGCTGTTCAGGATTTAATCCGCAACAAGGTGCTATCTTTCAAGGATGAGAACCCTAATGTTCAAAGTTCATCCTCAGCCTAACCATGGGTCCTCCGTCATTTTCAAGATTGTCAAGAAGTTTGTCCCTAGGATCATTAGGCCTTTTATTTTCCAATTACAATTTCTTTCTTGCCAAGCATTTATTTGCATTTGAAGGTTGTATCTTTTAAATTAAAATTTCTAAACAATGAGCATGCATATTTTGGAATTCATCCATTCGTATTCACTCTTTTCTCTTGCCATCACAAATGACAATGTTTTTTATATTTCACTTTTTATGTTAACCAACTTGAGGGGAGGATGATGTAAATGTTTAAAATTGTTGATATGTGCTGATATATGCTTTCATTAGTAAGACCCGGTTGATGATGTAAGACATTGTTTCACTTCCCAAACACCAGAGAAATAAGGAAATAATCCGTAGTCAACCCCATTGAGCCGGAAGTTGGTGTTCTTTCTATAAAAAAAAGGCTTAAATATGAAAATAGTCCCTGCACTTTCGGGCCATTTTAGTTTCAGTCCCTGCATTTCAAAATCCTTGCAAATTGCCACTGCACTTTCAGTCTACTTTAGAAATAGTCCCTCTGCTGACTTTTTTGATGATGTGTCATCGTTTTTGACAGATGGCGCTGATGAATAGGACAGGGAGATGCTGACTCAATTAAAAACAACTTAGAAAGACAAAAATGCCCTTCTTCTTCCTTGTTTAAATTAGGTTTTGGAGCTTCACAATGGAGGCAGTGGTTGTGTAATTCTTCTTCGTTCGTGTTCTTCTTCTTCTTCGTTTCTGCTTGTTCGTGTTCTTCTTCTTCTTCTTCCTCTTAACCTGCATCACAATTTTACTATCAATTCGAATTATAAGACAAAGATCCTTTGCAATTGAAGTATCACATTCAATAACAAGATCATGAATTTTACCATTGTCAAAAAACACAACCTTGTTACCAAAATACTTCTTACCAAAAACATGTTCTTTCTTAGCAACAAAAACAACATTCAAAGGTAATGGAACAACATTAGATTTCTTAAAAGCTTCTTTCCTTAAATCACCAAGAAGAAGAATCATTTGTTTATCAACAACTACACTTACAAAAAACCCTTCCAATGGTTCAGGTCCAACACCAAATCTAGCTGAAGAAAGATCCCAATAAACATCAATCTTACAACAATAAGCTTCAAGATTCTTACAACCTTTTCTCTTAGAAAAAACCCAAGGTTTTATATCAACTTTACATAAACATTGATTTGAAGAATCATCAATTTCAACACTAAAACCTTGACCCATTAAACTTTTACTCCATGTGATTGTAATTAAGCAAGATCTACCTCTAATTAAACACTGATAAACACAAATAACCAGATTTTGTGCTGTTTTGCTTGAGTTTGAACTTGAAGATGATGAATCTGATACTTGAACTGCATTTTCACCAAAACAAGATGGAAAATCCTTCATTTTTTTCAAATGGGTAGTTTCAAAACAATTAAATTTCCAAACTTTTGGAAAGAATTAACAAAAGGGTAACTAAAAATAGTGATATCTAAGAAAAAAAACAGAATTTGCAGAGAGGTGAAAAACAGAATTTAACATGAATAGATGAGAGTACAATTTGAAGGCATCTGAGAAAGTGTTAGAACCCCACATAAGAGAGAAGGGCATTTTTGTCTTTCTAAGTTGTTTTTAATTGAGTCAGCATCTCCCTGTCCTATTCATCAGCGTCATCTGTCAAAAACGATGACACATCATCAAAAAAGTCAGCAGAGGGACTATTTCTAAAGTAGACTGAAAGTGCAGTGGCAAATTGCAAGGATTTTGAAATGCAGGGACTGAAACTAAAATGACCCAAAAGTGCAGGGACTATTTGCATATTTAAGCCTAAAAAAAAAAACCCTTAATCTTGACTCGGGGCAGGGTAGTCTTTCAATTAATTCAATGATACATCCCAATACAAGAGGATAAACCTGTTGAGATACAAGAAGTCATGAGTAGACAAAACTCCCAATAGCATGTGGTAGTCACAATTGTCCTACACCAAAACAAAAAAAAACACAAACAAAAATAACAACAAAAAGCCCGCTAGGTAAAAAGACTTAGGCAAAATTCAGGGCATCCCGATGGTCCATAAAAAAAAAAAACCAAAAGAATTGGTCCTTGCAAAAATAAGGGATTAAGAGCAAAAATGTCGAAAACAGGCTTGTGAATGAAAAAGTGACTGCCACTTCAAGAATCTCATCAAAGCTTCGACCAAAGTGTCAACCCCAAACATCATTATCAAAAGAAATCCTCTTGTCAACCAAAACATGTCTGATGAATTAATTGAATGTAGGAATGAAGGACATCAAAGAAGAGTGGGTGGGTTAAAACATAATTTTGAGCCTAATAATCTTTTCTTTTCAAAACCATGAACCAGGCCACGTTATAACCCTCAAAAGACCTAATTGAAGCTAGGTTTACTTTGAAAGCATAATCAGCAAATTTATTGCTAAAACTGACTCCACCTGTTTTTGAGTAACTATCTTCTACACACACCACATGTGTTTTATATAAAGTTTTGTGATTCCAAAACTTGCATGTACATTACATTAGAAACACTTTTCAAAAGAAACAATTTAATTTGCAAATTTATATTTGGCATCAAGGAAATTCAATCAAAGGGTCTAATCAAGAGCGAATCAACTCAAAGCGCTCCTAACTTGGGGCAAGTTACCTCAGGAACCTGCCAATCAGGGGAAAGTCTTTACATACAGGGGCATACACCTCAAAGATTCAAAGTCAAGGTTTCACTCACTTGGGGCACCTAAAGTGGTTTCCATGGGCAATCCAGATCTGCAAAGATAGTTGTTATGTTTCTTCCTCCTTGAGCCAATAATCATCGAGTTGATATTTTGGGTTCTTATGGACATGTGTGTTACTATAATATGCTGAGTATGTGATCCAACATTCCTCAATTGAATACTGAACTTGATTGTTCTCTGGTAATCTCCAGCAAGTGGTTATCTTTAAGAAGCTGATATGATTTTCTTTTCCCCAGTGAAAGAAGGAGCTGAGACCCATTTTGGGAGGCTCATATCAACAACAAATGGCATCTCTTTGAGAAGTTTGCATTCAACAGCAAATGACATCTCTTTGGGAAGTTTGCATATCAGTAGCAAATGACATCTCTTCGGGAAGTTTGCATATCAACAACAAATGACATCTCTTGGAGAAGTTTGCATATCAGTATATGAATCTTGATTCTTTCTATAAAAAAAAACAAAAAAAAAAACAAAAAAGAAGCAAAAAGAACATCTCGCTAAGTCGAAAACTCGAAAGGGCGGCTTAGGCAAAAATGAGCGTCCCGGTGGATTGAAAACCCGAAAGGGCGGTCCAGGCAAAAATTAGGGCAAAAAAAAAAACAAAAAAAGAGAGATATATTCCCGGTGGATTGAAAACCCGAAAGGGCGATTCAGGCAAAAGTTAAGGATTTAAAAAAAAAAGAAAAAAGAGAAAAGCAAATGCATGACTGTCAAAACAAGACCATGAGATATTCGGTTTCAGTGTACAAAATAGCGAATTCTACCAGACCTCTGATCAACGGGCTTTACCCTAAGAAACAATCTTTCGTACCATGGATTGACATACCATACCGGGTTTTACCCCAAGAATCTGATTTATTTCACCTGTACTAGGGGTGTTGTCCCTAGTGGAGAATTGTTGAGTGGTTGTACGGATACGTCGGCCCAATGCTCATATTTCCTGATCAAACTTTTTATCTCACCCAGTCATGTACAAATACCATTCAATCATACAAATACAAGCTACATAACATATATTCATACATACATACAATCATTCATACATACATACATACATACATACATACATACATACATGCAATCATTCACATATTCATACATACATTCATATTCCCATGCAACATGCACACAAAAGCATTCACACATACTGCATTGACCATCATGTGTCTTGCTCCAATACATCACAAAAAAGAGTCATCCCCAGTGTATCTGGTCCAGAGATGTCTCCATCAATCATACATCACAAAAAAGAGTCATCCCCAGTGTTGTAGGACCAAGCGCTTACCACTGCACCAAAAACAATTGCTGTTAGTGAAGGCGCAACTTAATATACTTATAGTATAGAGTTCTTTAAGGGGCTGCGCCTAAGCGCCATGATTTGGGATGTTAAGCCCATCGAATCCTAAGGGTGACGCTGGATTTATATTCCAACAATCTCCCTCCCATTGTCAGCCGGGGGATTCGAACCCATGACCTTGCTCTGATACCACTTGTAGGACCAAGCGCTTACCACTGCAGCAAAAGCAATTGCTGTTAGTGAAGGCGCAACTTAATATACTTATAGTATAGAGTTCTTTAAGGGGCTGCGCCTAAGCGCCATGGGTTGGGATGTTAAGCCCATCGAATCCTAAGGGTGACGCTGGATTTATATTCCAACAAGTGTATCTGGTCCAGAGATGTCTCCATCAATCATACATCACAAAAAAGAGTCATCCCCAGTGAATCTGGTCCATAGATGTCTCCATCATTCATATTTCACAAAAACAAAAAAAAGAGTCATCCCCAGTGGGTCTGGTCCAGAGATGTCTCCATCAAACATATTTCAAGTAGCAGGTTTTGCAAACAATCAACTGCAAACTTGTGGTTAATTTCCCCAAAAGAAGTAATCTCCAGTGTGTCTGGTCCAGACAAATACATATTCTTGTTATGTCTCGCTCTCCCACAATGACATCAAACCATTTATTTCCTCGTTGTGTCCTTACCATCCCACAATGTTGGTAGACACTGTCTCTACTTATGTCCTCACATTGGACTTTATCTTGCCTCTGTCCGCACTCAGGACTTTATTGCTTTCTGTCTTTACTTCTGTCCGCACACATGACTTTATCTGCTTCTGTCCGCACACAGGACTTTATTGCTTTCTGTCTTTACTTCTGTCCATACACAAGACTTTACTGCTTTCTGTCCGCATATAGGACTTTATCGCTTTATGTCTTCATTACTTTTGTCAAATAATCTTCATTACATTCAAACACTTGTAAACATAACACTCATAAGCATAACACTCATAACATCATGTCATAGCATTTTATAGTTTAGTCGGTCAAAAAATGGTGTACTCTGTATTTAAGTCTCTTCCACTGTCGAACCAAAACAAAAACATTATTAAAAATCATCTTTTTCTTTTTATCTCCGACAGAAGAAACTTAAATAGGGGCATCTATCATACCCCATTTTTTGACCGATCACTTTTGTTCGGCGTTTAAAACTAAAAAATATCAATTTTATTCTAAATTAACTCCTAAAAATCTCAATTTTATTCTAAATTAGTACTAACACAATTGGTGATAATAAAGGTTTAGGTAGGACTAGATTAGAAAATTGATCAACATGTGAATGTTTTTGTGGGAAAGATTGAAAATAAAACGTGTCTCATGAAAAATAACATCTCTAATATATGATGAATTTTCTAGATTTCAAATCATACAACTTGTAACATTTTACTCAATGGACATAGATCACAACAAATGTGTGAGGAAGCACTAGAATCAAATATCCAATTAAGTACCTAGAAGAGTCAAAATTGGAGGAAACATACGCAGGACGGATTTAGGATTATTTTTTTAGTGTAACCAAAATTTATCAGCATCAAAAGTTTTAAATGATAATATTAAATTCAAGCACTAGATGTTTACGCTATATGTCTCAAATTTTTGGTCATTTTAGAATTTCGCACATAAATTAAGAAATAATAAATATTGAAATGTTATGTTATTCTCTTGCAGTCTCCTTAGGCACACCTTGTGCTGATGAGACTATTTGGTTGAGAATATATATGTCTCATTTTGATTTTTTTTTTAAAAATGTTATGTTAGAGATTAAAAATTTAATAAAAATTAAGTAAAGATTAAATTTAAAGTATTACATTTTATAGAGATCAAAAACATATTTAACTTCATTTTTTGGTATAATAGCTTAATGACTAAAAATTCCACCTTAAAGGTAAATACGTGAGTGTCCGAGATTCAAACTCCGACTCATGAATAA
The DNA here is from genome assembly GCA_951799995.1 of Trifolium subterraneum. NCBI lineage: Eukaryota > Viridiplantae > Streptophyta > Magnoliopsida > Fabales > Fabaceae > Trifolium > Trifolium subterraneum. The sequence goes on along the minus strand of OX637466.1, from coordinate 9,096,337 downwards.
TATATGTGATGTCTCAACCAATTGAGTTAAACTCACGGGGACAAAACATATTTAACTCTACACATATATATGAGTATATAAGTATATATGTTATGTATAAAAAGAATTTGAAATTTTTTGGTGTAGCCATGGCCACACTTGGCCTACACCTAGATCCGTCCCTGACCATACCTAGGTAAGAAATGTCCAGTTGATCAGATTCAGGTGAGGCAGAGCCTAAGCCATATATGTTTCTAACTAAATTCTACAATATCATTTGACATTTCTAATTGAAATGGATCTCAGATACTTTGCGGGGATTAGTCTATGCAGTTGCGCGCAGAAGATACGGTTGGTGTAAAAAAATGAAAAAAAGAAAAGAAGTAACCACTTGTGTAACATCTTAAATGGTTAACCGAAATTTGAAATAGATAACAAAATAAACTAGTTTCAAGATATAAATACTCTGAAATGCACTTTGCTACCTAGTGTTAGCAAAATATTTCAAATATCATAAGAATTCAAGTGTTATCTTAGAACATCCAATTAACTCAAAATATAACAATAGTTCAACAAAGACAAACAAAGAGACATAGATAATAAAAAATACTACAAAGATTATCAATATCACCAAACCAAGACACATATAATATCGGAGCGACTTCTGTCAAATGCCTCTTTTAGCGACTTGAACCTTCAAGCCATGTTTCATGCGATGAATAACAGAAATTCTTGGCATTACAGGGTGACCTTCTACCAATTGTATGTGAAACTTCCATAATATAGCAGCTGCAACCATCTTCATTTGGACGAAGCTAATATCTTTACCCAAACAACTTCTAGGACCTGTATTGAAAGCTATGAACTTGTAAGATGGAACACGTATAATGTCTCCTTTATCCGATATCCATCTCTCAGGCTTAAATTCAATGTAATCTTCTCCCCATATTAGCAAGGTGCACCTTTTCACTTTGGACAAAAAATTCCTTGACATTTAGTTATTTTACACTAGAAAATTGAGGGTTAGTGAGGTAAATTTTATTAAATATTGTGCACTCATTTGCTAATTTAGACCCACTTAATTATAAATATATACAACCTAAATAAACAACCTAAAAAATAAAAAAAAGAACAAAATTCATGTTCCTAATTAAGCCAGTGATTTACGTGAACATAACCACATTTTTTTTTTCAATAATCAATATCACCAATTTTAATTTGCATCTTCATCTTCTATTTGATAACTTTATTTTAGAATGCTCCAAATTATTTTTATTACATGTGAATGTTTCTGTGCCTTTTTTGTTATGGTCAATGCTCATCTGCTTCTAAAAAGCTTCAGTATTAATTATTAAGAAAAACACTTCAATGATAAAACATAAGATTGGAAAATGTAGTTTGTGAATTTTAAGGAAGGATAAAACATGTTTTGTTATTTTTTTTATAAAACTCCAAAATTGCCCTTTATTTTAAACTTATTTGAAATAGTGAAAGAAGGGTATTTTTAGTCATAATAGAAAAGGTGCTCTTTGCTAACTTAGACCTTCATATTTTTAGGTGGGTCTAAATTAGCAAACCCCTATATATATATATATCTGTGTGTGTGTGTAAAATATGCAAACAACACAAAGTATATCCAATAAAAAATAAACGCATTATTTATTGTCTCAGTTTTGCTGAATTAAGAATTTTCCATATTCATATTTATTTATATTTAAGTTTAGAATATATAACTAATCGTTAGTTGGTTCTATGGTAATTGACCCGTAAATCAGATTAAATTAGTGTTGAAAGCAAAAAAACAAAAACAAGTTCAAAGTACGTCTGAATCTCACTATTTATTGTCTCCATGCATTAATCACAACCGAAAATGGGAATAGACAGCTATGCATTGATCACCACTAAAAAAAGGGCATTTATTATATGATTAAGGAAGGTACTATGTAGAATGGTTCCTATGTAGACCAGTGTGTTAATGTTGTTAACGTTTATGAAAATCTGACACCCTGTAAACAGATGTTACGCAAGATGCTACAGCAATGTTTGTAGCAATAAATCACACAGTAAATAATGAAGCAGTAAATAGTAGAACAGTAAATAACACAGTAAGTTTGTTAACCCAGTTCGGCATAATCACGACCTACTCTAGGGGATACCAATCCAGGAGGAATCCACTATAATAGTACTAGTTCTAAGTTCTCAGCAAACGCCCCGTTTACAACTTATCACCTAGTCACTACCCGTGCTAATTCTACCTAGGAACTCTTAGATATGAGACCCCGTCTCACTCCTATTAAAACAATACTCAGAAAGTTACTCACTGTAACAGACACTCAAACAATCAATAACAAACCTACCTCCGTGCTTCAAAGCTTAGGAGTAAGTTCACACAATTCAAATCTCCGTACTTAAAAGCTTAGGAGAGGACACACGAATACAACTCAAGTAATCAGTCCTAAACTTGCATCAGCTTGACACAAGAAAGACACACAATAAACAAGAGAAACTCTAAAACCCTAAAACTCACACTTTTTGTAAACACGGCTTTAGATAAAAATAAACAAAGTTTAGGTCTTCATATATATAGCCTTGAGATCGCAGGTTCTTGTTGCGCAAGAAAAAGCTTCAGAATAAATCTGAACCATTGAGATGATCAGCACAAAGATTTACTTCAAATATTCTTCAAAGATTGACTTCAAAAAGATTTACTTCAAATATATTTTCTTCAAAGATTTAATTATATTATTGAGATAAATAATATAAACCGCCTTCAGAAACTTAAGGAACAAGGCGCAGCTTGGTCTGTTAAAACGTGCTAATCTTTTATTCTCAAACAAATCTTTCTAAGATTTAATATAAAAATTATGCGCAACACAGTAGCAGTAACGATGTACTTCAAATGCTACAGCATCTTGTCCAGCATTTTGGCTAGAGTTAGTTTTTGCAAAATTGTAGCCAACATACAAAAACCCAACAATCTCCCCCTTTGACAAATTTTGGCTAAAACAACTTTACACCAGTTTGTGGAGAGATGCAGATCATACTTTCCTTCGAGTCAACATAAACACACAACTAGGAAAGAAAGCAGACAATAACATCAGAGGCATGCAACAGCGGATCATACACATCTAACCTCATGAAGTACAACAAGAGAGAAATAAACTCTCATAATAGTGGATTCAAAAATTAAGACTCCTTCATTTCATGCTGTGGAAAAATAAATTTCACACATATTAGGAAAAATAAATTCCTATAAAGTCATAGAGTCATACATGCATGCATGGAATCTAAACATTCATCAACAGTAGAAAAATAAATTCTACTCCCCCTTAGTACATGCATAGGGATGAGATTACTCCCCCTCAAAACCTGCATATCATTAACAGACAGAACATGCTATACCAGATGCTATAGCATTTGTTGTCACATCATGCACAGAACACCAGAAAACCTTCAGAAAATCAGAAATATATTACTCCCCCTTTTTAGGCATAAATTTGTCAAAGAGTATCATAGGAGCAACAAGCAGTACCAGAACAAAGAACAACCACAGAGTGCAAAGAACACACGCAGGTGCAATAATTAACAAGAACATAGTCCAAAAAGTACCAGAACATAAGAACCATAAAGTACCAGAGCAAAGGAGACATAGAGTTCATATTACAGACCATATGCACATGCAGGTGCAATCAGAAACAGGGCATAGGCCACACAATAACATCCAAAATATCAAGCAGAACAGACAAGAGGACTTGCATCAGAATGCTCTTCCTCCAGCCACCACCTACATCATCTGTATCATCTTCAGTAACATGAGGAATAACACTTGAAGTGCCTTCTATTCCAGCACATGCAGCTGCTGTTTTCTCAAACTCTAAAGTGTGGTCAACAAGATCCACCATACCCTTCTTCTCACCAAAATCCTACTAACCTCCTTGAGATCAACAATTATTTGATCCCTTGTCAGAATATTTGTTGGCTGCCTAGCATTATGTGCAGCAACAGGTGCAACAATATCTGCAGCATGTGTCCCTTCAAACAATCTATAATCCAATGACAAGTCAGATTCCATTCTTTTGGGCACATCAGCCTCAGTACAGATACCAGGGTGTTGATTCAAGATAATATCACAAATCAGAGTAGGAAAGGCAATTGGCATTTTCACAGCATGTGATTTGCAATGCATAACAGTTTCATCAAAAATATAAGTTCCATAGTCAAATTTTGATCTAGTCCCTATAGCATATATAAGTTTAGCCAAACCTGAAGCTACACTGTTAGAATGTGTAGTGGGAGACAAAGATTTGGAAACATGGGAGAGAGAATGAAGAAGATGAGAGATTGTTAATGTGTGAGTAAGTTGGTTATAGGAAGTTACAATAGTTTTCCCTTGATTTACGTGCACCATATATAGGATAGAGGGAAATTTGGTTGCACGTATTATGCACAGTAATTGCTACGTCTCTTCAAATAAGCAAACGCCAAGTTTGCTTTGCAATTTTTCAAATTGGACAACATCATTCATTCTTCTAGTAGTAATTCCTTGACCTGGATCACCAATGATGAGTTCCTGAGGATGGTTTTTCTGAACTCTGATGGAAGGACCTTTCTTTGGTGGATCATTGGTAGGATCAATACTGGTAGGATCAGGCTTAGAGCTTTCTATACTGTTTTCAACTTCTTCTACTATATCAGGTTCATCAGACTGTATGTCAGATTCTATAGCATCATCTGCCACATCTGTCGATCTTTCTTCTGCTGAATCATCTACTACCACATTACTTGATTCCATTATGACCTTAGTCCTGGAGTTGTATACCCTGTAAGCTCTACTATTTGAAGAGTATCCCAGAAAAATTCCTTCATCACTTTTAGGATTCAACTTCCTTCTCTGTTCTCTATCTGCTAATATATGACATTTGCTCCCAAAAACATGAAAATACTTAACAGTAGGTTTTTTGTTTTTCCACAATTCATACAAGGTAGTAGTAGTTCCTGATCTTAAAGTTACTTTATTATGAATATAGCAGGCTGTATTCATAGCTTTAGCCCAAAAGGAATATGGAAGTTTCTTAGCATGTAACATTGCTCTAGCTGATTCTTGTAGAGTTATATTTTTCCTCTCAACCACTCCATTTTGCTGAGGTGTAATAGGAGATGAGAACTCATGCTTGATTCCTTCAGATGCACAGAACTCAGAGAACCTAGAATTTTGAAATTCTTTTCCATGGTCGCTTCTTATTCTCAAGATCACTTCATTGTTTTCTCTTTGAAGTTGTACACATAAGTCTTTAAAAACATCAAATGTATCTGATTTTTCTTTGATAAATTTTATCCAAGTGTATCTGGAAAAATCATCAACAACTACATAGGCATACCTTTTACCCCCCAAGCTGAGAACTTGCATAGGTCCCATTAAATCCATGTGAAGAAGATCAAGGACTCTTGTTGTGGTCAGATGATGTAGCTTCTGGTGTGGCGTTTTGGTTTGTTTTCCAATTTGACACTCACCACAAATATGCCCTTCTTCAATTTTGAGTTTTGGAAAACCTCTAATGGCTTCTTCAGATATTGCTTTCTTCATGCTTTTCAGGTTCAGATGTCCTAACCTTTGGTTCCAAAGTTTTACCTCATCCTCCTTGGCTTTTAGACATGTCGATAGGCTCATATCTTCTTGAGAAACCCATAGATAGCAATTGTCTTTAGATCTTACACCCTTCATCAGTAGCTCACCCTTATCATCTGTAACTAAACATTCAGTTTTAGTAAAGTTTACCTTCAAACCTTGATCACATAATTGACTGATACTTATTAAATTTGCAGTTAATCCTTTAACAAGTAAGGCATTGTCAAGTTTGGGAAGGTTATTATTAATCAGCTTTCCTATACCAACAATTTCTCCTTTAGCTCCATCTCCAAATGTCACAAAGCTAGTTGAGTAGGTTTTCATGTCTACGAGAAATTTATCAATACCAGTCATATGCCTAGAACACCCACTGTTGAAATACCAGTCTTCTCTTGAAGAGGCTCTAAATGATGTGTGAGCTATTAGGCCTGCAACTTGATCTTTATTCAAGGTTTCATCAATTTTGGGAATTGAGCTTACATCCTCATTTTTAGGTTTCCACTCTTTTGGAGTGACAAATTGACGAGGCTTCCTGTTAGGATACCCATATAACTTATAACATAAGGGTCTTATGTGTCCTTTTCTACCACAATAGTGACATACCCAGTGATGAGGCTTTGTCTTATACCTGACTCCATGATGCTGCTTAGAATGTTGTAACATCTTTCTGCTCATAGGTGATTCTTTTGGTTGAGTGTACATAAGTTCAGGATTGTAGCTTCTGTGTTTATTGACATTCTCATAACTAATACCAGTGAACATAGGTCTTCTCATATTCTTTTCTAGAATTTCATCTAATTTGTCAGCACCAGTTTTGTTCAACATTTCAGAATATTTTCTCAGCCTTCCAATATCAACTTCCAACTTATTTATCTCCTCATTAGCTGCATCAAGGTCAGAGGTTAAGTTGTTTACCTTTTTCTGGAGATCATCAATCTTTGACAGAAGACTAATTTTTTCACCCTGAAGTTGTGAGTTGAGTTTCTTTTGCTTTTCAAGTTCTTTGCACTTTTCTTCAGAAACTAGGCATAGGTCTCTGTATGTTTCTGCTAGTTCATCATAGGAGACTTCTTCATCACATGATTCTGTATCAGATGTTACAATTCCTGTTAAGACTGTAACATGTTTCGCAACTTCAGATTCTCCTTCTTCTTCTGATTCATCCTCATCGGACCAAGTGACATTCAGACTTTTCTTTTGTTTCTTTAGATAAGTAGCACATTCTGTTCTGATGTGACCATACCCTTCACACTCATGACATTGAATCCCCTTACTTTGAGCAGGTTTTTCATCAATCTTTGTTTTTCTTGAGTTACCAATGCTGCGACTCATGTCAGTAGCAAGATGCCTAGCATTCTGCCTGGGTCTTATGTCCATCCTTTTTAGAACCTTATTAAATTGTCGTCCAAGCAAGACAATAGCTTCAGAAACACTGTTAGTTGACTCCATATCACTCTCAAGATCTTCATCCTCAGTGTTTGATACAAAAGCAATGCTTTTGTTTTTCTTTTCTAATCTTTCATTAACAGATGATTCATAGGTTTGCAGAGATCCTATTAATTCATCAACTTTCATGGTTGATATGTCTTGAGCTTCTTCCATTGCGATCACTTTCATGTCAAATTTCTTTGTAAGAGACCTAAGAATTTTTCTCACAATTTTTTCATCACTTTATTTTTCTCCTAGATCATCAAAAGAATTAGCAAAATCCATAACATTCATGTAGAAGTTGTGAACACTTTCATCCTCTTTCATCCTAAGATTTTCAAATTTCCTGGTTAGATTTTGAAGTCTTGAGATTTTTACCTTGGCAGTACCTTCTTGAGTGGTCTTTAGTATCTCCCAAGCATCTTTGGCAACCTCACACTTTTTGACTAGCCTAAACATATTTTTGTCCACACCATTAAACAGGGCGTTTAAGGCTTTAGAGTTGCCAAGAGCTAATGAGTCTTCTGCAGCAGTCCACTCCTCCTCTGGTTTCAGTGCATTTGTATCAGCTCCATTAGCATCCTTCACTTTGGGATGTTCCCAACCTTTAAGCACAGCTTTCCAAGTCCTGCTGTCCATAGATTTCAAGAATGCTATCATTCGAGCTTTCCAAATGTCGTAGTTGGAGTCATCTAGAAGAGGTGGCCTGGTTACGTATCCTCCTTCTCTGTCCATTACGTCAGATATCTACCCTGGAGCTCACCCACGCAGGTTAGGGTGCCTGCTCTGATGCCAATTGAAAATCTGACACCCTGTAGACAGATGCTACGCAAGATGCTACAACAATGTTCGTAGCAATAAATCACACAGTAAATAATGAAGCAGTAAATAGCAGAACAGTAAATAATACAGTAGGTTTGTTAACCCAGTTCGGCGTAATCACGACCTACTCTGGGGGATACCAATCCAAGAGGAATCCACTATAATAGTACTAGTTCTAAGTTCTCAGCAAACGCCCCGTTTACAACTTATCACCTAGTCACTACCCGTGCTAACTCTACCTAGGAACTCCTAGATATTAGACCCCGTCTCACTCCTATTAAAACAATACTCAGAAAGTTACTCACTGTAACAGACACTCAAACAATCAATAACAAACCTACCTCCGTGCTTCAAAGCTTAGGAGTAAGTTCACACAATTCAAATCTCCGTACTTAAAAGCTTAGGAGAGGACACACGAATACAACTCAAGTAATCAGTCCTAAACTTGCATCAGCTTGACACAAGAAAGGCACACAATAAACAAGAGAAACTCTAAAACCCTAAAACTCACACTTTTTGTAAACACGGCTTTAGATAAAAATAAACAAAGTTTAGGTCTTCATATATATAGCCTTGAGATCGCAGGTTCTTGTTGCGCAAGAAAAAGCTTCAGAATAAATCTGAACCATTGAGATGATCAGCACAAAGATTTACTTCAAATATTCTTCAAAGATTGACTTCAACTTCAAAAAGATTTACTTCAAATATATTTTCTTCAAAGATTTAATTATATTATTGAGATAAATAATATAAACCGCCTTCAGAAACTTAAGGAACAAGGCGCAGCTTGGTCTGTTAAAACGTGCTAATCTTTTATTCTCAAACAAATCTTTCTAAGATTTAATATAAAAATTCTGCGCAACACAGTAGCAGTAACGCTGTACTTCAAATGCTACAACATCTTGTCCAACATTTTGGCTAGAGTTAGTTTTTGCAAAATTGTAGCCAACATATAAAAACCCAACAGTTTACATTTTAAAAATCTTACTGAAAATATTAACTAGTTAATATGTCTTAAAAAAAATTACTAGTTAAACATATTATTAAAAAAAATTGTTTGAAAACTTGTATAATATGTCTTAAAAATATTATTGTGCAAAAAAATATATCTCAAAAATATAAAAATTTATTTTTATAATATTAATTTTATATTTAATTTTAATTTTTTTAGTATGTTTAACAAGTATTCTAGGAACAAACCGACAATAAATCGAATCAATTAAAAAAAAATTGCGACCTAATTTAGTAAGTAATTCATTGATGTGATTCGTGAGTCGAATGAGTTGAATTTAAACTAAAAATTAAACTTGTTAAATAAATTAGTTGAATTTAAACTATATAAATTAGTTCAACTTGTTTGATTCACAGAATCTTATTATACCTTTCTTTTCCACTCTCTACAATCCTATGGGTATGCAATTGGAAAAAATAATCAAAGAAATGTTAATCGGTTTAAATAGTATTTTTCGATTTGTTAGTAAGCGCACAAACTAACTATAGTAAGTCTAACAAACAAATAAAAAAACGATTACAAGTTCTTAACTAACTAACTAACTACCCATTTGAATTATACTCACAACAGGTATCAATAATTGTTGCCATAACAATAAGTAAGAGGGGGGTGGAGAAGATCGTGAGGTGGCAGTGCCGGGACCACCTAAGTTGGTGGGGGTCTGGGCTGTTACATGTAGCATTACTCTTGCTGACTCTTGCAAGGTTCTATTCTTCCTTTCTACCACACCATTTTGTTGAGGTGTGATTGGTGCTAAGAATTCATGATTGATTCCTTCAGAGGAGCAGAAATCAGAGAACTTGGAATTTTCAAACTCCTTCCCTTGATCACTTCTGATTTTGACAATTCCAACTCCTTTTTCTCTTTGCATTTTTAGGCATAACTCTTTAAACACTTCAAATGCATCTGATTTCTCTCTAATGAAGTTTTTCCAAGTGTAACATGAGAAATCATCTACTACCACAAAAGCATACCTCTTGCCTCCAAGACATTCAACTTGCATTGGTCCCATCAAGTCCATATGGAGTAATTCAAGTATTTTAGTTGTGACCTGATGTTCCAACTTTGGGTGCGACATTTTGGTCTGCTTCCCTACTTGACATTCTCCACATATGCTTCCTTCTTCAATATTGAGCTTGGGTATTCCTCTTATGGCTTATTCAGCTATTAACCTCTTCTTTCCTTTGAGGTGCAGATGCCCAAGCTTCTGGTGCCACAGCCTTACTTCATCTTCCTTGCTCACTAAGTTAGTGATAGATGAATGAGATGTATCTTGAGGAATCCATAGGTAGCAGTTATCCTTGGATCTTTCTCCCTTCATGATCACTATATTTTTGTAATTAGTATTCAAGCATTCATTCTTGGTGAAGTTCACCTTCAGCCCTTGGTCACATAACTGACTTATGCTTATCAAGTTAGCAGTCAGTCCTTTTACTAATAGAACATCATTGAGTTTTGGTAATCCTTTGTTGATCAGATTTCCAATCCCCTTGATTTCTCCTTTAGTACCATCTCCAAAGGTCACAAAGCTAGTGGTGTATGGATTAATCTCAATGAGATCTTTCTTTTCACCAGTCATGTGTCTAGAACATCCACTGTCAAAGTACTAATCTTATTTTAATGAGACTTTGAAGGATGTTTGAGCAATAAGAGCTTTGACTTCAACATTGGATTTGGTTTTCGAAAGCTTCTTGTTGTCGGCCTTTTTAGGAATTGGGCTGACTTGTCTCACTTTGTATGAATACCCATGAAGCTTATAGCAGTAAGCCTTTATGTGTCCATACTTACCACAATGATAACATCTCCGTGATTCATACCTTGGAGGTCGCTGATGTAGTCCAGCATGTTGGCACTTCCTATACCTTCTCTGGTGGGGTGCTGAATGTTGAGACATTTGACCCTTCCTTCTAGTTCCAAACCAAAGGTTGGCTGGAGCAAACTTCTTGACTGGACCAGAGGACTGTTTCTTTGTAGACTGATAGCCCAATCCTTTGCCTTGCTTGGTCCTTTGATTTGCTTCCAAAATTCCATCTAACCTGTTTGTGCCATTGTTTAGCAATCTTAGTTGTTTGTCCACACTTTCAAAATGGGACTTTAGCATGCTTGCTTCACTCTGAAGATTAGCTATGGTAGACAGGTGTACTTGCTTTTCCTTTTCAAGTTGTGCAATGGCCTTCCTTTGTTCCTCATTTGTCTTGCACAGTTCTCGACTTTTGATGCACAACTCTTTGTAGGTTGCAGCAAGTTTATTATAGGAAACATCATCATCAGAATCTGAATCAGACACGAACCTTCCAGTCATGGCATTTATTGACTTGGTTGCTTCATTGTCGCTTTCAGAGTCTTCATCAAACCATGATATACCATTTAGGCCTTTCTTCTGTTTTTTCAGATAAGTTGGACATTCTGCCTTGATATGTCCATAGACTTCACATTCATGGCATTGAAATCCTCTGCCTTGATTGTTTCTATCTTCAGTTCTTGGTTTCCTTGACATATTTCCCTGTTTGCTGATATCGGGCTGAATGTGCTTCCCATTGGGCCTTGGCTTCGCCCTCCTTAGTATTTTGTTGAATTGTCTTCCAAGTAATACTAGGGCATCTAAGATGCTTTCATCGGCTTCTTTATCACTCTCTGACTCTTCATCAGCATTGGAAACAAAAATAATGCTCTTGTTCTTCTTCTCAGTTCTGTCTTTCATTGAGAGTTCAAAGGTTTGAAGGGAACCTACTAGTTCATCCAGTTTCATGCTTCCTATTTCTCTGAATTCTTCAATGGCAGTGACTTTCATGTCAAACCTGGATGGTAAGGATCTGAGGAGTTTCCTTACCAATTTTTCTTCAGGTATTTTTTCACCTAATGAATCAAAGGTGTTAGCATAGTCAAGTATGCTCATGTGAAAGTCATGCAGTGTTTCTTCTTCTTTCATCTTCAGACTTTCAAACTAGGTGGTTAAAATTTGGAGTCTAGACATCTTCACCTTACTTGTTCCTTCATGAGCTTTAATGAGGATTTCCCAAGCTTCTTTGGCTGTTGTGCATTATTTGATCAGCCTGCACATGTTCTTATCAACTCCATTATATAAAGCATTCAATGCTTTTGAATTCCCCAGTGCTAGTGCATCTTCAGCAGTAGTCCATTCCTCTTCTGGTTTTAACTCTTCAGTGTTAGCTCCATTAGCATCTTTGACCTTGGGATGTTCCCATCCTTCGAAAACTGCTTTCCAAGTTCTGCTATCAAGGCATTTCAGGAATGCATGTTGGAACAAAATATGTGTTAATACACACCCTTAGGTTTTGATGATAACAAAGTATTAAATGGACAATTGATGGTACTAATGTTTAAATTAAGTGCAGGAGAATTCAACGTTATATTAAGAGCACACTTAATTTAGACTCTGATGAAACCTATGGAAGTCCGAATAATTACACTCTGAAAGAGTTCAGAAGCTACAACGTGGTCAGGAGCTAAACAAAGTTCAGAAGCTCAAAGAGGATCAGAACGTCTGAAGGAGTTCAGAAGCTCAGAGAAGTTCAGTAGCTCAAGGATGTTCAGATGCCTACAAGAGTTCAGATGCTATCTGCTAGTCATGAGTCAGTCAGAGGATGAAGACGTTCAGAAGCTGAATTGCGAAGGACTATCAGAGGCCAACCATTCAAAGACCAATCAGACTCCAAGTTATCAAAGGTTCATCAGAAGCAAAGGAATTCTCCAAATCATCAGAAGGGCTACATCAACTACAACTTATCAAGCCTGATGATTTGTTCTAAGGTCAACTTATTGCAACGGTCACAAAGGATGTGATCCCTCTCTCTAGGAGCTAGTTGTACCTTATAACTGTACTATTGGACAAACAGTAAAGGTGAAGCCTCTCTGCAAAGGAAGACGTGGCTTTGCTCAACGGATCTTCAAAGACTACAGTTGTCCATTTTACAACGGGAATTTCTCCAACGTCTCAATGTCTTTCTCAACTCATATAAATATGCCAAAGAAAGAATTGATGACTAGCGATCTTCATTAGAAAACATCTCTCAGAAGAAAGTGAGAATCTGCATTGTAATAGAAAATATCTCTCAAATGAAGTGAGCATAGAAACTAGCTTAAGCCTCTGAAGTTATTATGTTTATAATAAGTTTAAGCTTATAAGTTAGTAGTAAGTCTTCATCTTAGTGTAGAAGCAACAAAGTCTTCTGCTTAGTGTAGAAGCTCTTCTGCTTATGTAGAAGTAAGAAAGTCTTCTGCTTAGTGTAGAAGCATATAAGTCTCAATCTTAGTGATTAGAGCAACGAAGTCTTCTGCTGAGTGTAGGAGCAAGGAAGTCTCTCTGTCTTGTGTGACTTAGAGCAGGAAGTCTTAAGCTTGTGTGCTTGAGCAAGGAAGTCTCTGATCTTGTGTGATCAGAGCAAGGAAGTCTTTGATCTTGTGTGATCAGAGCAAGGAAGTCTCTCTGTCTTGTGTGACTAAGAGCAGGAAGTCTTGAGCTTGTATAATTGAGCATCTATTGTAATCTTTGTGATTATAGTGAACTCTCTTGGAAACAAGGGGACTGGAGTACTCTCAATTTGTGAGGGGAACCAGTATAAATTGTTGTGTGTTCTTCTCTCTCTCACTCTCTCATTTACTCCTTCATCATTCACTTAGCCATTAGTTTAATTGTGTGAACAATCCGCTGTGCTTAAAGACTCTAATAGATTTAAATATCTAGAAAAGTTTTTAAATACCCAAAACACAATTCAACCCCCCTTCTTGTGTTTTCTCCACGCACCTTCAATGCAATCATCCTTGATTTCCAATAGTCAAAGTTTGAGCCATCCAGAACTGGTGGTCTGTTCATGAGTCCTCCTTCTCTATCCATCTTGCCATAAAGTATCTTCCCTGGAGCTCACCCAATCAGATAGGGTGCCTGCTCTGATACCAATTGAAATTCTGGCCCATGAGGGTCCAATGCGGTGCACGATGTTGCAACACTGGTCCTCCTAAACACACAAAAATAAAACGACAAAATTTTAAATAACACAAGTTATTTGTTAACTCAGTTCGGTGCAACTCACCTACTCTGGGGGATACCAATCCAGGAAGGAAATCCACTATGGTAAAGTAGTTCAAAGCTCTCCACAAATGCCCCGTTTACAGCTTCTCACCAAGCAACTACTGATAACACCGAAAAATGCACTATTTATTTAATATTATCTGTCTAAGTATTTTAATATTTTCTCTAAATTATCGTAATATTAATAAAATAATTATTACTTTTTATAAAAATACAGATGCAGCCGAAACGTAGCAAAACATGAGTTTTATGTGACTAAAAGCCAAAGTACCAAACAAATAAATTGGGCCAACCCAATTTATCAAGTCCAAAGTGCTACATGCATGAAGCCCACACCTCACAACAAAACAAGGCGTTGGTCATAGCTTGTAATAGTATGGCATTGGGCATAACTTTCAAAACACATGCACACACAACTAAATTAAAGGAGAACGTGCAGAGAGAGAAAATAGGAGCACGTGAAGAAGAGATAAGACCCAAAGCTGGTCATAGACTTGTGACCAACGTCACAGGCTGATTTTACGCAAGTATATTGTTCTGTTTTTTTTTTATTCTCAACACGATGTAACAAATTTTCCTATCGTGGGGAGAAAATAATGGCTCAACTGTTTCACAAACTTTCAGTGTTATTTTTTCCAACACGCAATATTTTAGAATTTAAGAGATATCAGTCTTATAATTTTAGTTCCGTTGTACTTTTAATTTTCCAGTTCCGGTTGCAATTTAATTCTGTAAGTTGCATTCATTTAATATATTTTATTCCAGTTTATTATTTTGCTTTCAATTTGCTTACTTATTTTTCTGTTACCGTACGTGGTTAATATTGCATGTCTTATTTTACCTTTATTTTATAATACTTCACTGCAACTTGTTTACTTATCTTGTTCCAATACCAATTACATGGTTCTGTTTCGTATTCAGTTTACTATTATTAAATTAATTTAATATTTATTTAATCGTAATGTTCTTATTTACAATTATGTCGAGCTAATTTAATATAACCGGAATGTGAATTAAAGGCTGATTTGGGTTTAGTAATTAAATTGCAAACTTTGTTTTCGAACAATCTAGTTTTCTGGTACCGTTTTTAATTAAACGATAGACTATAAATTTGCACGACAATGAAAATTAACTAAAATGCAAGTCAACAACGCGAGAATGTGAGATTTATAATAGATAGTAAAAACTGGACATTAATTTTAAACACCACGACAGCTCTTTAAAATTAATTAAACAATATTAGTTTTCAAAAAAATATTTTATAAATAAATGCGAGAGCGAGAGTGAAGTATTTATTTTATATTCTATGATATAGTTCAATAGCGCGATAGCGTGAGACCTTCATCTTTAAACTAATATTGTTTTGTGAAAACTATATCTTTTTAATTAAATTGAATTGATTTTCAAAAAGTATTTTTATAAGTAAGTGTGAGAGCGAGAGTGAAGCATTTATTTTATATCTATATGATATTAACCAATAGCGCGAGAGTGCGAGGAGCGTATTTTTAAATCAATTTCAATTTGTTAAAAAATGTAAACTTTTTCCCTAAACGCAATTTAATTAGTGAATCCTTTGAAGCAATTAAAAGTAACATTCCAGTTTAGTTAAATCTAATTATTTAAATCAAATTTATTTTTTAAAAGTCCCTTTCCAACTATTATTTAGCCTTAGATTTACATAGCAACATTAGATAACGATAAGCTCGACTTTTGGTCTCTGTGGGATCGATAATCTTTTATAACTACACGATACGTCTGTGCACTTGCAGAATTATCGCATCAACTACCCGTATAGACTTCTACCTAGGAACGTCCTAGATATGAGACCCCTCTCACTTCCCTCAACCACACAACCTGTATGGATTTAATTCTGTTCTATCAACCATTCACACTCTGTGCTTAAAAGGTTTAGAGTGAACACAATTATCCTTCTCAAGTATCAATCGTGATACATGAAAGAATAATACTAATGCCGAAAACTTAACTCGCACTAACTGCGTTTAGATCTTCAATAGTTTCAGGTGCCTTGAACGAATGGAGCTTCGTTCTTTATATAGAGTTCTGAATCCTTTATTCAAATTCCCTTTGATAAGGAATTCGGTTACAAATCAAATAATATTCAACTTGATTTTATCTTTTAGAAACTCCAGCTGTAGATCTTCAATCTTCAAATAACAAACTCGTTCCTTGTTGCATAAGCTAACGCGAGTTTGTTTCTTCAATCTATCAAACATATCCGCGCGCTAGACAAAGATAAGGATAAGGCGCGCTATCAGGCCGTGGTTCCCAATGTCTCCACATTGGACCAACATTTGGCCTCAGGCTTATTTTACCAAAAATGAAGTCAATCTTCAAAACTCAACATACTCTAAACCTCATAAATCGTGAGAGTTTAATATTTGCTTGGGATGACATCCCAAATTTTGCACAAACCTTTTCTGGTCTAGAAAGACCTTACAACAGTGTGCCAGAGATAACCTCTCAAATTCTGCACACAAACATGGTCTAAAAAGACCTTACAAACAACCTACTAATCATTCTTTAAGCTCAAAAAAGATTAAAGGTGTTTACAAGTAACCAATGAAGAGATGAAGTTGTTTTTGATGTCTAACTAGGGAGATAACATTTAAATACAAAATCACTTATGGAACAGTGATAAGCCCAAATTACTTGAAGAGATTATGATTCTTAAAGAACCCTTGATTCCATGTGTTGATCCTTGAAGGATGAAACAGTTTCTAACAAGTAGAAAACTCTAAAGCAATTGTTTATTTATTTTTTCAATCTTATTCATATTCTTTCTGGTCTAACTCTATTGAGAATCTCTTAGGGAACAAGGCAGTACACATTCCTTTATACACGCAGCTTGGTTGCTTCTGAACTTGATGTCCAAGACATAAAAGAGCATGCATTTGATCTTACTTATGATGTTGATTCTGATGCTTTTTTCACAAAATTAATCATCACTTCTATCATTTAATTAAAATGTTCTTAATCATCTAATATGAATAACTTTTTGTTTTTGAAGTTGTTTTAGATGTTGATTCTGATCATCTTGACATTGCTTCTAAAGTGGCTACTCATTGATATTCATCAATATCTATTAAACAATTAAAAAAAAAGTGTCTCACATGATGTTGACTTGTTGAATCCCATGTATAATCATCTAATATGAATAACTTTTTGTTTTTGAAGTTGTTTTAGATGTTGCTTCTGATCTTCTTGACATTGCTTCTAAAGTGGTGTTGTGGTGATTTTTGGATGTCGAGTTATTAATTGACTTCGAATCGCAATTTAATGTTCCACCACCGATCTTTAATTTATCCGAGGGGAAGGGAAAAAGTTCGAAAAAAACCCTATTTTTTGGAGATCAAGGTTCGGGGATTAGTTATACGAAGGGAAGGTATTAATACCCTAAGTATCTATAGTACTCTATAGGAACCTCTTGCTTTTATTCTAACTTTGCGCTTTAATTTTATTTGCTTGTAAAAATGTATAAGTAGGAATTAAAGTGATGATAAAAAAAAGTTTAAAGTGATGAAACAGGAAAATGTTTTTGTTGATTTTATTGATTGGAGAGACAAGTCCCATGCCTACGTACCCGAGGGATCAAACCACCGTAGTTCGGGGTAAAATGGTTTGAAAGACCAAAAGCCAAAAGTGGCAAAATGTGAGTTTGATTGATGTTAATTTGTGAAGAAAGTCTATATGGTTAAATTGATTGAAGTTTGATTATGAAATAAGACGCGGACACTTGGTTTAAAATTCAAGGTTTATTGGAAAAGGTTTTGAGTGATAAAAGACTCTTGGTTTAAAATCCAAGGTTTTTGCATGATTAAAGATGTATGAATGAAGAAAATGCACTTGGTTTAAAATCCAAGGTTTTAGCGAGAAAAAGGAACGCTTGGGTTAAAATCCAAGGTTTTAGCGATAATAGAAGCCATTGGTTTAAAGTCCAAGGCACTTGGTTTAAAATCCAAGTATGGTGATAAAAAGAGCACTTGGGTTAAAATCCAAGGTTTTCGCGATAAAAAGAAACGTTTGGTTTAAAGTCCAAAGTTTTGAAAAATGTATGATGACAAAATATTTTGATGCTTGATGATGTTGAAAAGAAATTGTGTTGATATTTTTTGAAAGAGGTTTTGACCTCATTTTTGAGAATAAAGTGACTAACTATTTTTTTGAAGAGGTGTTGACCTTATTTTTGAGAATAAAATGACTAATCATTTCAATTGGAATGTTGGGTTCCAAATTAATAAAAAGGTAGCGCTAAAAAAAATACTAACGTCGCAATAAGCAAATTAAGTGCGAAGACAATCCGTAATGATATTTTGATCAAAACGGTGTCTTTTTCCTCGGAATTAAATATGATAACGTTTTTGTGGAAAGCGATAAATAAATATGCATGAGATGCAAGTTTTTTCATTTATAGTGTACATTTGTTCCTAATTACATTCTAAGGTAAAATAAATATGAGATGAATGCAAGACGATGCTATGCAATTTTTATTTAAATTTACATTAAATCCTAAAAATACAATCTAATGTCCTTGCAATAAAATAAATGGTTAATTAATTAGGCAATAAATTAAATGCTAGATTAACAAGCAATAATAATGAAACCTGTGACGCATGATCAAAATCAAAGAGTTCTAGGCGCGTTGGTGTACGATATGTCCATGGACGGGCACGCACTGGATCGTGAAAAGGGGTATATATACAGAAACCCTAAAAAACAAAACAGAAATTATAAACTTCCTTCTTCTTTCTCTTACCCTCGCCGCCGGCGAGTTCTTCTTCTTCCTCTTTTCTCAAACTCTTGTCTTCTCTCGATCTCTCTTCTCTCCTTCTCAAACTCTCTGTTCTTTCTCTCGATCTCGCGATCTCTCAATCTCTCTTTTCTCCTTCTCAGTTTCGTTTCGGTTCCTGGGTTGTTGATGATTCGGTTTCGTTTATGATTTTTGGTTTGGATTTGGTGATTTGGGTTATGATTTTTGGTTTGGTTTTGAGGTTTTTTGGAAATGATGATGATGAAGTTTGTGATTTGATTCTGGAATTTCGTTGAACAATGGGGATGAATTTGTTTTTGATTTCTGTTTTTTTGGTTTTAAGTTTGAATTGATTTGTGGAAGATGAATGTTGATGAAGATGATTATTGTTCTGGATTTTGTTTTTGATTTTTGATTTTTTGTAATTTTGATTTTTGTTTTGATCTGGATTCAAAGAAGCAGATGATTCTGCGGCTGATGCATTTCTCTGACCTAGGGGACTGTGCAATTAATGCACTATTTATAGTGTGTCAGAAACTAGGGTTTTGCAGATGAATATTTTCCCCATTTGGACAAAATTGCCCCTTTGGGCTTGGACCAGGACAAAACCAGATATGGACTCTTTAAAAAACTGGCAAAAATACCAAAAAGGAAAAAACACAAATAAAAATAAAAATTAAATAATAATATATATATAATAATAATAATAATAAAACGAAAATAAATAATAATAAAAATAATAAAATAAAGAAATAAAGAAATAAAAATAATAATAATAATAAAAAGAAAATAAAATGAAACCAAATAAATGAGGTATTTTAAAATACCTCTCTGCCGAAATTTCGTCAGAAACGACAAAGGAAAGAAAAGCCAGTTTTTACGCCGAACAAAAAGTAATCGGTTAAAAAATGGGGTATAACAAATGGCTACTCATTGATATTCATCAATATCCATTAAACAATTAAAAAAAAGTTTCTCACATGATGTTGACTTGTTGAATCCCATGTATAAGTCTTTTTCAATTTTAGTCTTGTGAACCTTCAAATTGATTTTCAGAAACATAATTTATGTTTCTGATCTCATATGATTTTCAAATGGATTGTTTATGATCATAAAAGCTCTAGTTTCTTTGAGATAATTACATATGTGTTAAAACACACTTAAAGAAACATGTTAGATAATTCTTAAGTCATTGAGTTTGTTATCATTAAAACATAAAAGGGATTTTGGGATATTTCCTCAACAATCACCCCGTTTTCTACGATGACAAACTTATAATTTAGGATGTCATTTTTTATTTTAATTAAAAAAATATTTGCATGAATAATCTTATTATTAGCCCTCCTTAATCTGATTAAAAAAAATAGTTGTATGAATAATCTTATCTCTTGGGTGCGGTTTAGTGATCTGTATGGTTGAAAATCTTGTTTTTCTTTTTCGGATTGGTGTCACGACCCTGTAATTTGTTTCCAAAGTATATGATAACTTGCTTTGACTTGTAAGCATATGATAATCATATTTGAATTATAAAAAAAACTATACATTTATCATCTATGTATAAGGATCTCATTATCTATTATCAAAAAGTAAAAAAAATAAATCACTATCTGTTAACCGTTGTAGATAATATTGGTGGTTAAAAATATTGTGAGACCAAAATGGCATATAATCAACCAATTATTTATTAAGCTTTTGAAACTTTGTATTTCTCAGATTTCTCAATGTCTAAATTGACTCTTATTGCAACATCATCCAAGAAACACCGAAAACTATGAAACTACTAATGTAACAAAAAAGTTGTTATAATAAGAATAATTTGTGAAACTTGTTGGACAATTTCAGCATATTTTGGAAGCGAAGAGGTATCATCAAAAGGAGGGTCAGTTGGTGAATCTCCTGAAAGACATCCATTAACATCAGTCATGATACCACTCACATGCACGCTTACACCATCATAATCTCCTTTCTTCAAGAGTTGTTGAGATTCCACAATCTCACGAAGAGCTCCTTCATCCCTTCCAAAATGATCCAAACAATTCTTGTAATGGTTTAATGCTTTGGGATTGCCACCACTTTTTGCAATTAGTGTTTTGATTAGATTAATTGTCTTAGACACATCGGTGCGAGCCACACCAATTGTGTATGATGCAAGACTAACGAGGTCTCCGCCTGCACCAGCTGACTTTGATTTGAAAAGACTTATACAAAAAGAGTAGTTTTTTACTTTCTTGCAAATGGTTTCCACGTCCACAATTTTGGTTGGAGAAGAGGATGCAACACATAAAAGAAACATAATTACAAAGCATATGAAACGAACCATATTCTATTTAATTTTTTTTTCAATTCTCCTATTGTAATATATTGATTTCCTTTGCTTCACTCCTCAAAGGCTCTATATAGTTCTCATCAAAAGGAAAATGGCAAAAATTATTAAAGAAAGAGAAAGCACGGAGACTTTGGTATTTTAGAGTTTGACCAGGAATTAAATAAAGTCTAATAAAATTTGTGTCACTATCATTAATTAATGATATATTTTTTTGGGTCAGGTAGTCTAATGAATCTAAATCCACACCTTTATAGGTAAATAAGTAGGAGATATTGAGTTTGAACCCCGACATTACATATAAAATTCAATATTCCTATAAATTGAGTTATGCTCACGGTGACTCATTAATAATATATCTATTAGTGTCAAGCTAATGCTTTCGTTGTAAGGATATTTTATGTTTGTGCCCGAGTTCGATCCCGAGTCTCCTCGACACTCTCCCCATCATGTATATTTATTTGAGCATTTTTTTTTTGACGCAAATGAGGGAGGGGAGAGGAGGAGAGGTAATTTTATTAAATACGTGTTTGGTTCAAATGAGGGGAGGTGAGGTATTTTAATTAAATATATATTTGGTTCACAAGGGGAGGGAGGTAATTTGAAACTAATGTACCTTTTTACCCTTAAAATTTTATTACACACATCTTGAAAACAAATACTAGCTACAACACAAGAGAAATTTCCTGATCTTGTTAATCTATCTAATCCTATAAAATATTTATAAATCAAGCTCTATATTATATATGCAACAACTCATAAAACAAATAAATATATAAATACAAGCTTAATAATATTTTGGTAATAAAAATGGAAATATCAATATAATAAGATTAATATACAAACAACACACATGAAGATTGAAAATGTGATGTTACAGACATAAGCTTCTTTTTTTTATGCATAAGCATATGAATATATATAATCGTGATCTTCCAGCAAGAATAAAAAATTGAAAACATGGTGTTCCAGAGGTATGCAAAATTGAAAATGTGATGTTCTTATAAGAGACATATACATATCAGAAAATAGACAAGCAGTAGTAGAAAAATAGAGAACACGGTACCAACGTTCAACAAGTTGTAAGGGCAATGAAAATAAAATCTAAACTTTATAACAAGGATAATTTAGGATTTTAACAAAATAATTAAGGGTAATCATGTCAATATAATAATTTATATATTGGTTTCCCTCCCCTCCCCTCCCCTCCAAATCCCCCCAATTTGGGGGAAGCAAAAATTGCTCAATATTCCCTCCCCTCCCCTCCCATCCCTCTCATAAAAAATTGAACCAAACATAAAATTTTAAAATATCACCTCACCTCTCTTCCCCCCAGTTTGTCCAGTCCCAGGAACAGTTTTAAAATCAAACACAGTACAACTGAAGTTGTCCTATCCAATCCCTTATTTTTTAGCAGATCAAACGCACCCTTAATAATTAAAAAAGAGTTGTCAAAATATTCTTTTTCTTTACTTCTATTGCCATTAAAGACATTAAAACACATTAAAGTCAAATTGACCATCAATAAATTTTTTTTTTTTTTGACACAACATCAATAAATATTATATAATCATTTGTTTTACATAGATATTATATAATTATACAAATCTATTAAAATAAAATACTATGGAAATGACATTTTTTTGCCCTTTTTCTTATTTTGACACATCAATATACTAGGGTAAATTTTGCCTTTTATACCAAATTTTAATAAAATAATATTATTATAATCATTATACTCTATTACAAATTGCTTTTACCTTTTATTTATACTATTTATATGAGACTTATATTTTTACTCACATATTAATAAGATTGTTTATTTTTTAATAATTTCTACGACACCGGTATTTATACTCATATATTAATACAAAAACCTAATATTTTATTTTTTTTGTGATTTCTATGAGAGGGTAATTTTTGTCTTTTATACCAAAATTTAATAAAATAATATTATTATAATCATTTAAAAACTTTTATTAAAAAAATATAACGTCATCAATTTTCAGTCAAAATGTCAACAAAGACTAGAAAATGTAAATGGGTTAAAATTGAGAAGTAATTAATGGTGGATGGATGTGTGTGATGTTAGAGAGGGGGTTGATTTGAATGTATGCCGTTTGATTTGAGAATAATCTTTGGAGAAAGATGAGATATGGGGAAAGGACGTTATTTTAGAAAGCTAAGTGGTTGGATGAGGAGAGTCTTTGTATTCGGTTTAGCTAGTAGGTTATTCGATTTAGCAGTTCATAAAAATATCTCAGTGGCTGAAATGCATAAAAGGGGGTGGGGTGTTGAAGGGGAAGGGTGGAGGTGGCGTAGACGTAGGCGTCTTTTTGCTTGGGAGGAGCTGTTGAGGGAGTGTTGTGCTGCTTCAGATAATTTTTCTTGAGGTAAACATGTCAGATGAATGAAAGTGGCAACTTGACCCTGATTCCGGGTATTCAGTGAAATAAGCATATCATTTACTATCTCAAATTATTGTTTCTCTTTTTGCTTGGCGATTATTAAACAACATGTTACCATCGAATGTTGATTTGGCCTAACATGGAATGCTATCGACATATCCGTTAGTGTGTACAAGTGGTTATGGAGTAGTTGAAACCTCCAATTACTTGTTCTTGGGTTGCGCTTTCTCTTAGACTCTTTGGAATAAAATTCTAAGTTGGATTGGTGTTTCTGGCCCTCTTTCTAATGTTACTGATGACCATGCTTTACAATTTTGCAATTCTTTTATGTTCGGTAAAGATGTTCGATCTGGTTTACAAGCAATTTGGCTGGCTACTTGTTGGACTTTCCCGAAAGAAAGAAATAGCATGTTGTTTATTCAAAAAGATTCGTCTATCGAGATATTGGTTGATATGGTGAAAAACTTATCTTGGTGGTGGTTGAAGTCTCTCAAAAAGGATTTTTAACTTTAATTTGAACTTGTGATGGCTTAACTGTTTGGGTTGTTTTGGGAATACGCCTTGGTTAACTTGGCCTTTCTGTGGTGTTTGTTTGTTTTCCCGTTACTATTTGTATGTAAACTTGTTGTATCATTTTTGTTAGGCGCATCTCGTACTTAACTTATTTTAATATAATTATTTGGCTTCTTAAAAAAAACGAGCAATTAATATATGGAAAGTCAAAATCTAGCAATTGTAAAACTTGGAGTGTTAAATTCAACAATTGAAATTTGGGGAGACCAAACTCAAGCAATTGTAATACTTAAGGCTCCGTTTGGATTGATGAAATGTAATGGAATGGAATAGAATAATATTCCATTGTTTGGATTTAAAAAATAATAACGGAATGGAATGGAATAAGATGGAATGAATTTCATCCCATACCACCACTTACCTTCAATTTTGTTCCAATTTTTTTTAAAATATCCAAACAATAGAATGGAAGATTTATTCCATTCTGCTCCATCATATTCCACTTCTCTCTATTTTGTTCCGCTCCATTCCATTATATTTCATCAATCCAAACATAGCCTAAAGGATAAAAAAACTACATTTAAGCCAAAGTAAATAACAATCAATTTGAGGGTGGGTTGTTTAGCCAATTGGTTTGAACTAAATGTTGAAGGACCTGAGGAGTTTTTTAACAAACTGAAATGAGATATATTAACCAACCAATTAGTCTATTCAGCACAAGACTACAAGAATTTACAGATACAATAATCGGAAAACAATTGTGAAAAACAAAGTTACACCATAACCAAACAAGTAAGCGGGCTCAACCACAAGCTATGATATATAGTTGGAGACTAGATAATATTTGTTGTATTCAACCACTAGTAAGAATAAAGTTTGACCTTGTCCAGCAAAGGAAGGAGCGGCATGCTCTGAGATCACCAGATGAAAAACTAAACCAAAAAAATAATCTGTCAGATATTGAGGGTCCACTGATGATAAACCAATCAACGACCTAACTCTCGACCAAAGAGAGCCAAAAACGCTGTAGGAAATAAATAAGTGTTGAGCTGATTCCATACCTATGCATTCAGCCACACAAGACTAGGCCTCTGGGTAAAGATGCCTCCAATCGCCAAATTTACTTTAGTTGGTAACCTATCATGTGTAACACCCAAACCCGTCATTTAAATATTTCTACCTTTATTAAAATCTTTTTAAAAAAATACGCAACGGAAAATCACAATTTATTTATAAATGTTTGGTTAAGGTATTACAAACTTCAACTTACTTAACTAATTGAATAATTAGCCTAAACATCGCCTACAAAATCCTTTTATAAAAAGATACATTTTTCAAAGTAAATATATTAACTTATAAAGGACTCAATATCCTAATTAAAACCCTTTCCCGTGTCACACTCAGAGCGGAGCTTCACCAAACACTTGGGCATCAAATAAGCACACAGCCTGTAAACCTGGACCACCCAACGGTCCAGAGGTACACAAAACAGAGAGTTAGCAAAACAATCCAAACATAAATGTAAGTACATAGAATACTATACATTTAAATCTCATTAACATAAGGTACATAATCCAAATCGTGTTTTGCATATAATTAACATACCAAATCAAAACATGAGTCACACTTATTCAAATATAAGGGAGATTCTCAAATACAAACATTGCACATTCACTTAACAAGTACAAGTAGTAAAACATTAGGCATCCAAAGGAATGGTCAATTACCAAATACCAAATATTTACACATAGCCTAAATGCATCTCTAATGCAACACATAATGACATGTCTCTAATGCATCATCTATATGCAATCACTTATACTCAGATTTTAGTCATGGCGGACTCTGCATTGCTCAGATTTTAGTCATGGCGGACTCTACAACACTCATCACTCAGATTATAGTCATGGCGGACTCTACTCATTAATCTTACATGTATACATGCTCATGAATCCACATACACAATTAATAGCTTTAAGCCACTCTTCATAAATTAGATACAATAATCTAATATTCCACTTTATCGAATAACATAATTCGATATCATAACTTTATTAGAATACTATAATTCTAATATCATTTAAACATCATAATTATTATTATTAATAATTATATTCTCATATAACATTCATTAACATCAACAAATCAATATTATTAATTAAAACATCCTTAACATTTGTTATTAATTAATAAAACTCAAATTCAATCATCGTTAATCAAACATCATCAACAATTCTTAAACATAAAATTAATCCATGTTATAAATAAGTAATTGCACTTTAAACATTAGTAAACATTGTTTAAACATTGTTTAATCATCATTAAACATTGTTTAAACATAACTCTATTCTGACATGTTCGCCCGGCGAGCCTCGGCGAGGAAAAACAGAATATTTTGTCGAAATCGGCGAAAACTGGCGAACCATTTCGCCAGGCGAACTCATACAGAACTGGGTGCTCTGCATCGCGAGTTCATACTCAAAATCACCCAAAAATCCCATTTTTCAGTTCCAGATCCCAAAATATGTTGTTTTCAAGTATATAACTTATATATAAACATGAAAGTACACTTTGATTCACAGATCCATATCATTTCATACCAAAAAGTAAGAGATTTATACTTTTATTCAAAAACTCATAAACTTCACCAAATCTCTACAAACATCTACAAATACCCATTTTTACCCATCAAAATTGTTCATACTATTAGGTAAGAGTATATTAAACATGCTATGAACATTTGATTTCACTTTGGTTATGAAAAATCATCCCAAAAAGCCCACAAAAATGAGTGGAGAAAGTTTGGGTTCAGAGAAATCGACATTCTCTCCTTTCTCGAGTCACTCGCGATTATGAAAACTAACTCTCTTACCTTAGATCGACGATTCTCGGATCTTCTCTTGATCTCTAGCTCTTTCTCTCTTCTAGGGCATTTCTCCTCTTCTCTTCCTTCTCTCTTCTTTCTCCCAAATTGTCACAAATGTGACACTCTCTCTCTAACTTCCCATATATATAGCTCTCCCCATTTTACCAACTAAAGCCCATTAGCCGAAAAGCCCAAAAGCCCACTAACACGGCCCAACACGCGTAAACTCTCATAAACTCGATTAATTAACTAATACTCTCGCTAATTAATTAATCACCACAATAATAAAATAATAATAATAAGCCACATCAATATATAAATATACACATATATACAAATAACGAATAAATGAAAATCGGGTCATTACAACTCTCCCCCACTTAAAAGAATTTCGCCCTCGAAAATTACACGACTAAAAACAACTCCGGGTAAAACTCCTTCATCCGATTTCCAACAACACATTACCGAGTTCAACAAAATTAGTCTATCCCAATCAACACAATATCATCTACTATCAACAAGAGATCAAGGACGGCCAGTTCCTCAATTTGTCAATAGATAAACAACAATCATGATGGTGGCATAAACCAGTCTTACCAAACTACAATAATGTTTTCCTCAAGTATAAAACCTCCATCAAATATCATTTCATAGTTCTCACGATACTACCACTACTAGACATACCAATCCCTCTTATTCCGAAAAGATATCTCCGTTGTATACTCCATAATTCCTTAAATCCATAAGTCTTTAATTCTCCCATTAATCACTTAACTACTCCAAATCACTTATTCATATCCGAATCATATTCCAACCATTCATTTGAGATCACAATCTCAACATCCATCTGATGACCAA
This sequence comes from Trifolium subterraneum, assembly GCA_951799995.1. Classification (NCBI taxonomy): domain Eukaryota; kingdom Viridiplantae; phylum Streptophyta; class Magnoliopsida; order Fabales; family Fabaceae; genus Trifolium; species Trifolium subterraneum. The sequence goes on along the minus strand of OX637466.1, from coordinate 9,068,684 downwards.
TTTCCCAAATTTTCTTGATACATGCATGCCAAAACTTACTATCCCTAACCATTAAATTCCTTTTTCTCGCATAACTTAAATCATTGCGTCGACTTCCAACATAACTTCTCTATTTCCAAGTAATCTCTTAGCCAACCTCTGAATTATTTAACACAAAATTTTCAATACTATTTCTTCCGTCGACATACTCTTATCCAAAAATACATCTTAAGTTACTCATCAAATTACTATTGTTCCACCATCCACGATGAAAATATCTAAAATCCTTTACTTACTTATCAGACAATATGACCATACTATACCAACATACACGATGCGTCCAACATTACTAGTCTCTACCGACTTTTCTATTCCATAATCAACTTTTCCAATATATAATTTCTAATCTCACTCTTATCTTCCGAATGCTACAAAAATACCCTCCGATACTTACTCTAGGCATCACCTTCAAATTCTTAATATATACACACAAACACAATATCCATTTTCGTGTGAAATAACTTCTTTCGTGAACTCCCTCTTGACATAAGTCACTTTCCATTTCTCTTTCTGGTACTCGTTCTCAACACGTTTTCCAACGGCCAACTTTCTTATTTCTAATCGCCCAAAAATGATACTTCACTCTTAGCTTCATCTCAACCTTCCAAGACCTCATTCAACTCCGACACTAATTGTCCTATCATTATCCAAATTCAATTATTCTTTCCTCGACAAGTCTCTCACAAAATTCATCGAAATATTATCCTACTTCAACCTTTGAATACACTCTATTATCCTGTACAATCCTCTACTACCGACAACTTAACAAGTATACAAATCCTGTCACGGTATTCCCTTAACTTCATTCTCATCCACTTTAAAATCCGCTTCTTTTCCTTGATTAATTAACACCAACGGTTTACTAATCTCCACATCTACTTTCTAAGCTTATAAAATCTCTTCAAGAAATAACTAATCGGTTCCAATATACTCAACCTCATACTTCTAGAAATCATCTCACACAATAAATTCAGAACTCCTAATTGTTCGGTCAAATTCAACTTCTTACCATAAGTACTGACATTTCCATAAACTTCTTTAATCAAGCATCCGCTACAACACTAGAGTCACTCGAACGATAACTTAATTCGAAATCATCATCTTCTCAAGAATCATAATCACCTCCTCTACTTCACATTCAATTTCTTTCTGATCAAACATGCACTTCAACTTCGATCCACACGAACAATATTTCCATACTTTTAGTACCACACAAAATTTCCAACCGTTCCGAATACTCTTCTTCTTACTTAATCAATCTCACTAACGTTCTCACAACGGACACTCGTCTGACAACTTCTCCTCGAGAAATTCCCACAACTTGTTACTCACGTTCATTTTGCTCCCAATAAGTATCACTAAATCTTGAACACTCCGCTTCAAGAACATCTCTACCTATCCTCACTTCTCACGTTTGAAACATCTCGGAAGAATATTAACCTACTCCCCCACTTATCTCAAACCCACCGTACTCATCTACCAGAACTCCCAGTGCTCACGCCTAGTCGTTCTATCGTTTCTAAACTCATTCTTCCCTAGAAGAAACTAGTATCGACAACGTTTACACGTATGTCGCATACAAAGGGTAAAATACCGAAACACAATACTCAAACATCTACACAAAATTATGCAAGCATATTAAGGTAACACATCATTTCCTCAAATTCAAAATAAGAATCAAATTAACACAAGAAGATGAATATCGCATAGCAGCAATTCATACTCACACACGCATCTCGTGCAAAGAAACAAATAGCCCAACATGAGAATTCACATAGTACCATAATGTAATCAAAACATGTGTAAAACATTCACCTAGTTCATTTAAAGAACAAGACATAGTCACATATTATGACTCACAATAACATACCAAGTTACTAGTAATAATCTAGTACATGTTATAAATCAAACATATATCAAACACAAACTTGAATTCACTCATATTCTACTCCTCATACCTTCATGAAAAAATTAGTTTTCACTTAACTCGAAAGAAAATAGTTTACATTTTCAACAAATCCACAAAATCAAGAATTAATATCAATTTTAAAATTATCTCATGTCACAAGGATCTACACATAAAGATGCGCATAAGGACATGCATAAGAATACACATGTAAACATACATAATAATTCCCATAAACTTTTCTACAATTAGTTAAATTAAACTATTAACTCTATTCACATATGGATTCATTTAGCACAAAAGAGTTTTCAATATCCTACACGACTCCAATTACTATTTTCATGTTGAATTTCATCCTAATCTCACACAAGGAAAACAAGAATCTCAATTCAAGCAACTTAGGACAAAACATCACGTATCACTAATCAACAAGGATACAATCACATCAATTGCTCACCAAAAGAATTAGAAATCACATAATCCAATTCACTTCAATTATGGTACATGAATAAACGACACTAAGTAAATTCATAAACACATCACAACTCATACACAAACACGACTGACACACGACGCTCACTTGGTCTGAATGCACATATCTGCTCTGATTGACACATAACCCACACAATCCGAAGACAACGGGGCTTTGATACCACTTTGTAACACCCAAACCCGTCATTTAAATATTTCTACCTTTATTAAAATCTTTTTAAAAAAATACGCAACGGAAAATCACAATTTATTTATAAATGTTTGGTTAAGGTATTACAAACTTCAACTTACTTAACTAATTGATTAATTTGCCTAAACATCGTCTACAAAATCCTTTTATAAAAAGATACATTTTTCAAAGTAAATACATTAACTTATAAAGGACTCAATATCCTAATTAAAACCCTTTCCCGTGTCACACTCAGAGCGGAACTTCACCAAACACTTGGGCATCAAATAAGCACACAACCTATAAACCTGGACCACCCAACGGTCCAGAAGTACACAAAACAGAGAGTTAGCAAAACAATCCAAACATAAATGTAAGTACATCGAATACTATACAATTAAATCTCATTAACATAAGGTACATAATCCAAATCATGTTTTGCATATAATTAACATACCAAATCAAAACATGAGTCACACTTATTCATATATAAGGGAGATTCTCAAATACAAACATTGCACAATCACTTAACAAGTACAAGTAGTAAAACATTAGGCATCCAAAGGAATGGTCAATTACCAAATACCAAATATTTACACATAGGCTAAATGCATCTCTAATGCAACACATAATGACATGTCTCTAATGCATCATCTATATGCAATCACTCATGCTCAGATTTTAGTCATGGCAGACTCTACATCACACAGATTATAGTCATGGCGGACTCTACAACACTCAGATTATAGTCATGGTGGACTCTACTCATTAATCTTACATGTATACATGCTCATGAATCCACATACACATAATATAATATTCCACTTTATCGAATAACATAATTCGATATCACAACTTTATTAGAATACTATAATTCTAATATTATTTAAACATCATAATTATTATTATTATTAATAATTATATTCTCATATAACATTCATTAACATCAACAAATCATTATTAATTAAAACATCCTTAACATTTGTTATTAATTAATAAAACTCAACTTCAATCATCGTTAATCAAACATCATCAACAATTCTTAAACATACAATTAATTCATGTTATAAATAAGTAATTGCACTTTAAACATTATTAAACATTGTTTAAACATTGTTTAATCATCATTAAACATTGTTTAATCATCATTAAACATTGTTTAAACATAACTCTGTTCTAACATTTTCGCCCGGCGAGCCCCGGCGAGGAAAAACATAATATTTTGCCGAAATCGGCGAGAACCGGCGAAAACTGCCGAACCATTTCGCCCGGCGAACTCATACAGAACTGGGTGCTCTGCGTCGCGAGTTCATACTCAAAATCACCCAAAAATCCCATTTTTCAGTTCCAGATCCCAAAATATGTTGTTTTCAAGTATATAACATATATATAAACATGAAAGTACACTTAGATTCACAGATCCATATCATTTCATACCAAAAAGTAAGAGATTTATACTTTTATTCAAAAACTCATAAACTTCACCAAATCTCTACAAACATCTACAAATACCCATTTTTACCCATCAAAATTGTTCATACTATTAGGTAAGAGTATATTAAACATGCTATGAACATTTGATTTCACTTTGGTTATGAAAAATCATCCCAAAAAGCCCACGAAAATGAGTGGAAAAAGTTTGGGTTCGGAGAAATCGACATTCTCCCCTTTCTCGAGTCACTCGCGATTATGAAAACTAACTCTCTTACCTTAGATCGACGATTCTCGGATCTTCTCTTGATCTCTAGCTCTTTCTCTCTTCTAGGGCATTTCTCCTCTTCTCTTCCTTCTCTCTTCTTTCTCCCAAATTTTCACAAATGTGACACTCTCTCTCTAACTTCCCATATATATAGCTCTCCCCATTTTACCAACTAAAGCCCATTAGCCAAAAAGCCCAAAAGCCCACTAACACGGCCCAACACGCGTAAACTCTCATAAACTCGATTAATTAACTAATACTCTCGCTAATTAATTAATCGCCATAATAATAAAATAATAATAATAAGCCACATCAATATATAAATATACACATAAATGAAAATCGGGTCGTTACATCATGCAACAGTCTCCAAGCAAAAATAGACACCTTCGAGGGAACTTGTTTGTGCCAAATATGATCTTCAACGGCGTCCAAAGGAACAAACGGATGAGAAGTCAATAACTGATAAGCCCCCATACTGAGTAACCTCAGACTGGATCAGGCCGCCATTGCCATAAATCTGGAGACTGAGCCTGCTAAACAAAGTTGTGAAGTAATTCCTAACACTCCCCCAACATTTCCTCCTCCCACGCCCACAACTGTCTCCGCCACACGCACACCTCCTCTCTGATACCCTACCCTAAAGAAGACAAATTAGCCACCGTACTCGATTTGTTCACCTCCAGATCGAATAAGCGCCGAAACCTCACGCACAGGGGAGTCTCATCTAACCAAGTATCAATCCAGAAGAAAGTCTCTAACTCATCCCCCACATTCTTTAGGACACACTCCCCAAATCACCCACCTCCTAGACCCTCTAATCCATCACGAATCCTCACAATCTTCCTCCACCAAGAAGATCCACTCCTCCCTCTTCCCCTCTCAAACACCCTTTGTCAACCCCTTAACGGGCTACCAGCACCCTGAACCACAAACCCCCTCTATCCACTAACATCATCCAGCACCATTTACCCAAAAGTGCAGTATTAAACTCTCTCAATCGCCTAACCCCCAGCCCTCCATACTCCTTACACAAACAAAGAGTGTTCCAACTAATCTAAAAAGGTTTTCGTAGTGTCCTCATCCCCACCCCAGAAAAATTTAATCAAAAGAGAATCAATAGAAGAGATAATACCCGAGGGAGCTTTGGAAGGTGTTTGACTTCTTTGCCAAATTTTTTTTTTGCTTTTTTAGTTTTAACTTAGAAATCGTTTTTTTATGGGTCTTGCTAACTAGTGCCCCTGGGGCGGGCACTAGTTAAGGAACTAAAAAGGGATAGAAAATAAAAAGTAAGCATTGAAAAGAGTAAAATACTATTTTTGGTCACATCATTGATAAAAACTTGTATAGCGGTATTAGAAAATTCTAATTATTACCTACATAGTGTGACACAAGTGGTAGATACTTGGGTTCCTTAACCATTTGGTCTTGGGTTCGATCCCCGGCCAGTGCGTACGGAGAAGCATTTGTTGGAAGAGGTCAACCCCTTAAATGAATCTCAGTTAGCTCAAGAGAATTAGTCTCTGCAGTTGCGCGAGGAGGATACTTTTGGTTTAAAATTTTTTTCTAATTATTGTACATGTATTCATTGAGCTTTATGTATATGTTGGTAACATGCATGTGATACTGTTTTATTGTGTTGATTACTTTATACTAAAAATAGGAACACCAAAGAGAAGAACTTATGGAAAAACTTTGTGCAAAAGTATTCATGGAAGAACTATGGAAGAGCGTGAAGAAGTGACATTTAATGAGCTAGGCCAGCCTATTGGGCCAACTGCAAAAGTAGTAGCTCGCTTCGGTCTTTTCTTGGGAACATTGGCTAGGAAGTCAACATTTTGTCCTCTAATTTACACAAATTGGTCAGGAATACCAAAAAAGAATAAAAGACGCTTTTGGAGATATTCTAATGTATGTGTGTATGTATGAATCTGAATATCTAGTTATTAAAAAAACTTTGATTTCTTGATCATGTTTTATCTTATATGAAATTGTAGCGGAAGTATATCTTGCCGGCTGAAGCACGAAGTTGGGTTGTAATTGCTGTTAGAGATTTATGGAGAAGATATACGCATAAAATTAAGAAGAACCATTTTTTGAAGTATTCCAACATGACTGAGAGGCTCAAAAATCGTCCTCCAAAGGTGCCCGAAGCTCATTTTAAGAGCCTTTGTGAATATTGGAATAAGGAACCTATAAAGGTAAGATTGATAAAAAAATTATTTGTGAATTGTTCAACTTTTTATGTATATGATTATTTTATTCATATTTTTATGTAATAATTACTTCAACTTTAAATGTAGGCAATCAATGAAAAGAATACTAGAAATAGAGCTCAATTAAAGTGGGTGCATCGAATGGGTCCCAAAAACTTCTCTTTGACTCGTGAAAAATTGGTAACTTTCCTACAATAGGCATTTTAACTCATGGGCTGTTATTATGCATTTTATTTAATGTATTTCTTTGTTACTTCTTTCTGTAATAGGCATTTTTAATTCATAGACTATTTTGTTTTGGAAATCTTATGTTTTGTGCAGCGTGCAAAAGAAGGAAGAGAACCTACTCAGTCAGAAATGTTTGTTGAAACTCGGAAAGGAGATAGAGGAAAACAGGTGGATGTAGAAACTGCAAAAGTAATTGTAAGTCAAAATTAATGGCTTTGGCTAACATAGATAAGTTAGATAAGTATTGCATGGTACACAATTGTTATGAGCCATTAGACATAGATAATATTCCAACCATGAAATGAAGTTATGGGTTTTGTTTCGAAGATAAAAGGGGCGAAAATGTACTTTTCAATTTCTGCAGAGCATATATATTTGGCAAACATTGTATATATTAGTAGTTAATATATGTATTTGTAATTTTTCATAGTCCAAACTTGAAGAAATGGCTGAAAATGAGGAAAGTGATACAGAGGCATTTGAAACTGCTTTTGGAAAGGAGCGTCCTGGCAGGTTCTGTTGTTATGGGAGAAACATAACTAAAACTTCCTTAAAGCGAAAGTCAGAGATTAATGCTTTGAAAAAAGAACACAATGAAGAGGTTTTTACATTGAGGCACGATTTTGAACATAAAATTGATAAATTGCAAAATGCTTTTAAGACATTAATGCAACATTGCAATCCTCAAATCCATATGGAATCGATAGAAGATTTGTTAGGATTATCCCATGGAGATGCAAAGGAGAGTGGGCCACAAATGCATTCCTCTACATTTATTCATGCTCCAGATCATCGAAAGGTAGTCATATACATCAATGTTATAGTTTTTATGTTACTGTAATTAGAGTTTTGAGTTCTAGCAAGTGTTTAATATTGATTATGCTGTTACAAAGTCAAGGCACCTCATTATTTATGAGGTTGATTTGTCCTGGTGCTGTGTTGTTTTGTTTATTATATGTTGCTACTATTCATGATTTGTGTTTTTGTGTTTTAGTTCTAGCTAGGAATGAGTTTGTGGGGCTGTTGTAATTCTTTGTGTATTTGGTGTTTGTCTCGAGTTTTTTATTGTGGTAGTGATTAATTCGGTTTATGTATTTGTTGTTTAAAATAAAATTTATGTTCATCTGCTGATTGTGCGTTTATTTGCTTCAAATGTGTTAAAGTTGTTGAAGAGATAGAGATTGCCACTTTTCATAGGCACTGTTAGTATTGAGTGGCCTTTAATTGTATTGTTTTATTTTCTAATATATGCAGCAAGGTTTCAATGAAGATGATGAAGAGGACGACAACATAAGCGATGACTCTCAAGAGGATGACGCAAGTGATGAGGATGACGGCATAAGTGTTGAATTTCAAGAGGACGACATAGGTGACGAAGACGATGATGAAGATGATGATCATGAAGATGATGACGAGTTCGACGAACTTAAATGAGTTGGATGGTGTTGTTTTAGGCTTACACTAAGCATTAAACTTGAAGAAACTATGTATTTTGTCATGTTGTTAGACTTGTAGTTCTAAGTATTAAACTTGAAGAAACTATGTATTTTATCATTTTGTTAGATACTTCTAAGTATTAAACTTATTGTGGTATTAAGTAATGTTAGGCATTTTGTGTCTACTATGTGTATTTGAATTAATGTGTGAAGATTTTAATGAGATATTTGTAGTAAATGCAATTTGTGTTTGACGCAATTCTTGTTTGGTGCAATTCTTGTTTAGATCATAACTCATAGATACAATTACCATGTATACTTACGATTTCATTTTAGGGAACACTTAGTAATTGTTGCAGGTCTGACAACATTTGTAAACGTCCCCTAAGAGTGTTCCTATTGTACCAGGTTTAAGGAACGCTTTGTAATCGTTGCAAGATTAGGCAACACTTGAAAAGCGTTGCCTAAGATACCAAAGAAAATCGTCGCCTTTTGCTGCAGTTTAGGCGACGTTTTAAAATATTGTGCCCAGAAAGTGACAAAACGTGTTGCCTCAGACAATAGGCAACGCTCGCATAGAAGACCCTTGGAAATCGTTCCCTATTCTTTTAGGCAACATTTTCTATGGTTTTGGGAACGTTTTCGCGTTGTTGTTAGAGGCATTAAATGTTCTAGTGCTTGGTTGAAAAATGTTTGTGCAAGAGTGATAGAATGTAAAAGACGAGAAATTCAATAGATAAAAAGTAGTGTTGTTGGGATTAAATATTGTAAATTATATTTTTATATTCAATATATCATCTCGCTCTTCATATATTTCTCTTTCCGGCAAACAATGAGGAATTCATCATATCTATGAATTTTTTATGTCTCGCTCAATTAATCGATACAATGACATGATTTGATAGTGTCTTTGACGGTAAACCTAACTCTATGTCTAGCAACTAGAATTCACAAGTGATTATCTTCCGGTTTCTTTAAGAATAAAGTCTATTTCTAGCACTTTATAAATAAAAGGGTTAAATATGTTTTGGTCCCTATAGTTTCTCAGAATTTTATTTTTAGTCCCTGAAGATTTTTTTCACACTTTTTAGTCCCTGAAGTTTTTACCGTCAGTGCTTTCAGTCCTTTTAATCAAATTCTTGTATACTTTTATATTTTTTAATGGTTTTTTATATTCGTGTTTGTAATATTATAAGAACATCTCCGATAAAAATTTAAAATTTTGTTGCGTTAAAAACACACTCAGAGCAAGTGTACTCTTGCGCAGCAGTATAAAAGATTATCGTTTCCACAGGGATTAATTAACAAGTACTAAACTACTTAAGATTATTTATTATTTAGACTGCGAATAATTGAGTTGTTTACTATAACTAATTAAGTAAATAGAAAATAGCAACGAACATGAACAAAAATGCAAAGGTGTAAATTAAGAAAGAAAAGCCTAGGGTCATGGTTTCACTCGCAATCTCTGATTCCCTATGTCTAGTTCCACTTGACTTCCATTATTTTAACTCAATTACCAATCCCTTTACTAAAACTATTAATCCGTTTGGTCATTCGTGATTAATAATCTTTTTCCTAAATTAACCCCTTGTTTGGTCATGCAAAAAGTTGAAATTCAAAGAAAAGCATAAAGCACAAAAAGGTTGAATGATTGGAAGACTAAGATTAAGGTTTTGTCATGCAATAATCTAAGTCTCATTTATCCTATAGGTCCACCAATCAACTGCAGTACGATAGCTGATCAGTCAATTGATTATAAACATTCATAGGTTTGATCATTCCTACTTATGCGATAAAATCAATAGGATAAAATTAATTGAACTAAAAATAGAAATTCAAACTCAAACAAGAAACTAGAACATAATGTTGGAACAAAGTTCAGATTGGTGTGTGAATTGAAAATAAAATTTTGAGTCTCACATCGGATACTAAAGAATACTAGTGTGTTGTAGCATACTAGTGTGTATTTTGAGAAAATAAATAAATTAAGTCCTACTTTGGTGAGATAGGACACTTTTATTTATTTATTTATTTAGTTTATTGTGATTCAATTTCCATCAATTTGTAACCGTTAGAATTAATAGGAGAATAACTCCTAATTGATCAACACATTGAAAGAGCCTTGCTCAACTCTTATGAGCTGCCTACCAAAAGAAAAAGTACAGAACAGCAACATGCTTTGAACATATATAGTTATATATTCATTGCTGCCGTAAAGTTACCATTTCATGGGGTGTAAGTGTTAAGTTTTTTTTTAATTGGAGACCCTAGTTGACAAGCAGCTCAATTAGCATAAAACCAAAGTTCCCCTGCCGTCTTTGACAAGAGAGGTGGAATAGCTGATTGTTGAAGGACTTGATTTATTTGCCTTGTTGAATACAAATATACTACATGAAGCTACTACAAGTACACGTTCCCTTGTTGAATAATTAAAGGCAAGTATTTCTAATATTTTCTGAAGCATTCTTGTCATATTTGTATGAAAACAATTTGAAAGGGTATTCATGGATAATGGCTGTGATGGTTAAATTTTTATGTCAAATGCACGCAGTCATTTGATACTTCAATTTTAATGCTTCTAATCTTTTGAGAAATTTACTATGAATTTGTTTTTTAGAATTTGTTTCTAAACATGAACCATTCTATGTAGAATTTAATTTTGATGACTATACATAGAGTTTGTTCAATTGTTTATTAGACTTATAATTTTAACAAAACTTCTATTGTGAATTAGAAGCTCATGCAGTTTAAAGAGAAAGTAAGATAAGTTTTTATATATTTCATAAGTTGAAGCTTTGAATAAAAGAGAAATCTTTTTTCTGTTAATTTGGTTTGTATTATGAGTGATAATAGTATCACTAGTTCCTTCAATATTAAGAATGGTTTTAGCACCATTATCCCTTTGAATTGAGATTAGTCTTAGTACTATATTAGAATGACCTCAGTGTCATTATACTGATTGATATTGTAGTATCAATACGGTGGTATCGTAGTATCAATGAATCATAGATTGATATTGTAGTATCAATATGGTGGTATTGTAGTACCACTGATTCATAGAATGATATCGTAGTATCAATTCGAGTGGTATCGTAGTACCATTCAAGAAGGTGTAATCTTTGACCGATTTCTACCGTGCAGTAGCAAATCGATATACAGTTGTAACTGAGCTGTTTTATCCTGGGGACTTCGTGGTTGATAGTCTGCTTGCACAATTTTGGGCAGTGCCGCGAAACGTCTTAAACAGAGCGACCTATTCCGCACTCAACCCAGTAATTCTGAAAATTATTTTTAATGATTTTTTAACTCAGGTAACAACAATTTTAAGACGATTCTTTCTGCCATGACTACCGAAGAAATTACTGGCTAAGATTATAATGTCGCTGATTATGACAAACAATTTCAGTTTGAACGGAATCACTTCAAATATTAGCAACAAAACAATTTATATTTTTTTTAGATCAATAAAAGAGTTGCTAATTTGTTGAAGGATTATATTTCAATTGTATTTGAAATAATTGAACAAGTTTAACAGGATAAAAAGTCTAAATAATATACACCGAAAGTCTGATAACTTGTCTTCTTTTGAAAGAAAAAGTTGTAAAGCAAGATCAGAAAAACAAGGAAGTTGTTTGTTGTCTTGAACAACGACACTAGAAACAAAAAAAATCACTTCATCAATTTTGTTGATGAATGTTGAGATTATTTTCATAAATCTTATGAAAAATAAAAGAGACAAGTGATATTCTTGACGTGTTTCAATTCTTTGAAACTGAAATAAAAAATTTATTCAATAAAAAAAAAACCAAGTAAATTTTGATAAGGCACAAAATATGATTCCCACATTTTTTAATGAGAATGAAATTATTCATGAAACAACTGCACCTAGCTCTTTTGAGTTGAACGGTAAAGCGAAAAGATTTTAAAAATAAAATAAAAATAAAGAACTTTTTACAGATCTAGTTGTTACAGTCATGTTTAATTTCGGCATTGCATCTCATTAGTGGGGGAAATTAATTAACTGTTTGTTTTGTGCTAAATAGAGTACCTAAGTGCAAGAACATAATTTACTTGTGAAATTTTGAAGAAAAGAGAATTTAATTTGTCTTATATTTGAACTTGGAGTAATTTAGCGTGTGTTCAAATTTCTGACTCCAAGAGAGTTAAACTCACTAGTAGAGTCTATGAATGTGTGTTTGTTGATACACAATTAACAACAAAGCTTATAGATTGTTGCCTAAATGCCAAAATGATTATAGAATGCAAGATTTCTATGAAATTGAATTTCTCTTTAAAATTGAGAAATAGTGGGGGATCTAGTGGGGGCATTGTAACTGGTCACATTCCAGTTATCAGAAACAGTAATGAGAACATCGAACAAGATGTAATAGAACCTCAAAGAGGTAAGATAGCAAGAATTGCTAAAAAAAAAAAAAATGAACCTGATTACATGGTTTATAGATTATAAGATGATCCAACGAACCTCCAAGAAACTGTCGTTCTTGGATGTTGATTTATGGTGGTAGCCATAAATGATGAGATGGATTCTCTATACTGATTTATGGTGGTGGCCATAAATGATGAGATTGATTCTCTAGAGTCTAATAAGACTTGATATTTGGTAGACTTGTTTCATGACTACAAACTGAATGGTTGTAAATAAGTTTTTTAAAGAAAAAAATAGATCTTTTAACATTTTTCCTCCAATCACAAGAATAATATCCATAAGGCCAAATGGATATTAAAACTGTTTTTATAAATAGTGAATTGGAAGAAGAAATTTTTATGGAACAACCTAAATATTTTTAACTCATGGGCAAGAAAATTAAAGTCGATAAGTTAGATAAGACTTTGTAGAGTATTAAACAAGTCATATGAAATGGCATGAAAAGTTTGACAATTTGATGATTGTCAAATGATTTTCGAAGTGAATGTAATCTTAGATGAGATTACTGATTCATGAATGCGAATTTCCTTAAATCAATCACATTATGATGAGAAATTTTTAAAGAAAAATATTTTACTGAATGCAAACTTGTTTGCATACGATATGATCATAGTGTAAAAACTATGGAAAAACACTGTTGAATGTGTAAGACAATCAGAATATAAAAGCATATATATGTTGCCGCATTTGATATGCCACTGATTGTATTAGACTCGACGTTGCATATGTAGTGGCATTGCATATGTCGTGGTACTGTTGTGCAGGTTTGTTAGTAAACCAAATAACAAGCATTGGTGTGCTGTTGAGAGATTCATGAGATAAAAATGACCATGAATCTCATATTACATTATTAGAGATTTTCTGATGTTCTTGAAGGATACAGTGATGTAGATTGGAATACATTACTATATGATTCCAAAACAATTAATAACTATATATTTAATATATATAGTAGAGAAACTGTATCTTGGAAATCAGAGAAATAGACTATATTGACTTGGTCAATATGAAGTCTAAAATGATAGCACTAGCCATAGCTAGTGAAGAATGCAAGTTGGTTGCTTGCTATTTGAGATTCCTTAATGGAATAATCTATGATATATGTGTTGATCCATTGCGATAGTACCGCGGCTATTGCATAAATTGAGAACCGTTATTATAAAGGTAAAAGACGTCGAATAAAAAGAAAGCACAACACAGTGAGATAGTCAGTCTCTAAAGGTGTTGTAAGAATGGGTCATGTACACACTGATGAAAATTTAGCAGATCCTTTGACGAAAGGAATAGGTAAAAAGGAAGTCCATAATACATCTAAAAAGATGGGACTAATGCCTATATGAATTTCTCATGATGGAAACCCAACCTAAATGACTGGAGATCCCAAGAAATAGGTTCAATGGGTAATAACAAGTTGTGAGGAGTTAAAGATGATCATGCAAATATAAATAAGAGAAGCATGAATCCTGAAAGCAAAAGGATGAGATAATAAAACTCTTAATGAGATCTATACTCTGTATGAGTAGAGTACCGAGCTTCAGGAGTACTTTTGATAGACTCACCTATGTGAATGTGGAACTGAGGCCGGTTCCTATGGAATTTAGAGGCGAATTCCTAGAACGTTCATGAAACTGGGATACACGTGCAGGGCCATTAAAGCACGGGCTATAAAGATACATCTTAAGATAAGGTTGTGTGCGGGTTTGAGAAAAATCTGAGATAGAGTTCAAGACAAGTGTCACTCTTGCTAAATCGGGCTCTTACTTGCTACGTAAAGGTTCAAGTCATAGACACCTTTGCTTATGCACAATCTTATAGAAGCGTCCTACGATATATTGAAATTTTCTTTTAAATTCAAGTGGGGGATTGTTGGAACAAAGTTCAGATTGGTGTGTGAATTGAAAATAAAATTTTGAGTCTCACATCGGATACTAAAGAATACTAGTGTGTTGTAGCATACTAGTGTGTATTTTGAGAAAATAAATAAATTAAGTCCTACTTTAGTGAGATAGGACACTTTTATTTATTTATTTATTTAGGTTATTGTGATTCAATTTCCATCAATTTGTAACCGTTAGAATTAATAGGAGAATAACTCCTAATTGATCAACACATTGAGGGTGCGTTTGATTTGCAAAACAGTAGGTACTGGACAGGACAGAACAGCACAGTACAGGACAGAACAAGATAATACAGTACAGGACAAAACTGCATTAGAGAGAGATAGAGAGATAATATTTTTTATATTAAAAAATAAAATGGGTATTTTCGTATCTTTTATAGTTGTACGGTGGACAAAAAGTTGTACTGTGGTTCAGTAGGGCACAAAAATTCTTGTTTTTGTCCTGTCCCTTACTGCCTATTTGGCCAGTCCCATAAACAGTTTCTGAATCAAACAGGGTACAATAAAAGTTGTCCTGTCCAGTCCCCTGTTTTTTAGCAGATCAAACGCACCCTGAAAGAACCTAGCTCTACTCTTATGGGCCGCCTCCCAAAAGAAAAAGTACAGAACAGCAACATGCTTTGAACATATATAGTTATATATTCATTGCTGTCGTAAAGTTACCATTTCATGGGGTGTAAGTGTTAAGTTTTTTTTTTAATTGGAGACCCTAGTTGACAAGCAGCTCAATTAGCATAAAACCAAAGTTCCCCTGCCGTCTTTGACAAGAGAGGTGGAATAGCTGATTATTGAAGGACTTGATTTATTTGCCTTGTTGAATACAAATATACTACATGAAGCTACTACAAGTACACGTTCCCTTGTTGAATAATTAAAGGCAAGTATTTCTAATATTTTCTGAAGCATTCTTGTCATATTTGTATGAAAACAATTTGAAAGGGTATTCATGGATAATGGCTGTGATGGTTAAATTTTTATGTCAAATGCACGCAGTCATTTGATACTTCAATTTTAATGCTTCTAATCTTTTGAGAAATTTACTATGAATTTGTTTTTTAGAATTTGTTTCTAAACATGAACCATTCTATGTAGAATTTAATTTTGATGACTATACATAGAGAGTGTCGAGGAGACTCGGGATGGAACTCGGGCACCAACATAAAGGGTCTGTTTGTTTAAACTTTAAAAAAATAGATTTTTTTGAAAAAAAATCTAGAGATTTTTTTGTAGAAATTTTGAAGAAAATCTAAAGCCGTTTTCCGTTTGTTTACAATCATAAAAATCTATTTTTTTTTAAAAATGGTTTTAAAAAAAATAGATTTTGAAGAAAGCTATTGAAAATAGCTTTTCATTTTGAAGAAAAAATAGACTTTTTTTACTAATATGATTTTTGAAAAAATCTGAAACAAACACCAATAAAATAAAATAAAAAGTGATTTTTTTGAAAAAAAATCTCAAACAAACGGGCCCAAAATATCCTTGCAAAAAAATCGCTAAACTAACCGTAGCCAATA
Source organism: Trifolium subterraneum (assembly GCA_951799995.1). Lineage (NCBI taxonomy): Eukaryota > Viridiplantae > Streptophyta > Magnoliopsida > Fabales > Fabaceae > Trifolium > Trifolium subterraneum. Next base: position 9,052,635 of record OX637466.1, on the reverse strand, counting down.
GAAATATCATATTAATGACAGTGACACAAATTTTTATTAGATTTTACTATCGAAATACCAAAGTCTTCCTCCTTTCTCTTCCTAGCTTTAATGATTTTTGACATTTTCTTTTTGATAAAAATTATATAGAGTCATTATATAGAATCATTGAGGAGTGAAACAAAGGAAATCAATATATGTTACAATAGGAGAATTGACAAAAAATAAATTGAATATAGTTTTTTTCAATATATATTATAATTGTGTTTTTTTATGTGTTGCATCCTCTTATCTAAATTTTTGTTACATCAGTAGTTTCACAGTTTTTAGACATTGAAAAATCTAAGAAACACAAAGTTTCAAAAGCTTAATAAATAATTCATTGATTATATGCCATTTTGGTCTCTAGATAATTTTAACCACCAATATTATCTACCACTGTTCACAGATAATGAGATCCATAAACATAGATAATAAGCAAAAAAAATTTGACAGTAATAAACATATATATATATATTCTACCATAAGATTTTACTACTCCTTGTCCATGCTGTCTGCACATGTGCGACGCAATCAAATTTGAAGAATCCCTGATACCTATTGTGAAATACAATTCAAATGTGTAGTTAGTTAGTTAATTAAGAACTTGTAATCGTTTTTTGATTTGTTTGTTATGCTTATCATAGTTAGTTTGTGCGCTTACCATCGTTACTTGATATCCAAGTAAACTATATAAGCTTGTAAATACTCATTCTTTTGTTAATGCAGTTACTAAGAGTTTTTCCTATTATTCTTTCCCTCTCCTAAAATTCCCATTTACATTTGTGTATTTCCAACAAATTGGTATCGAGAGCATTGTTGAGAGATTTGTTTCATGCGGTGTTTGATCTTGGTGATGGTGAAAAGAATAGAAATATAAAATAGGATAAAAGAATGAGGTTAGGGCTCGTTTGGTGCGCAGGATAAGATAGAGACAAAATAATATAAGAAGCAGGATAAGGAAAGGATAAGATAGTGATAGAATAAGCACGTATCCTGTCATGTGTTTGGTGCACACAGGATATGAAAGTGACAAACTTTATAATATTGTCAATATTTATTCATTGATACTACTAAAATTTAAATTGTAGCACTAAGATAAATATCAAATTAAATTAACACACACAAGTAAAGCAGATACATGTTATATTTATCTAAAAAAATTATTCTCGAAAAGCAATGTCAAAATTATTTTATACACATTTTTTATAAAATAAAATAATAAAAAAAAATATTAAATAAAATAAAAAATCATATACCGATTAATTAGTATACGTATGATTTTACAAAATAAAATAATAGAAAAGTATTAAATAAAATAACAAATCATATAAAGATTAATTATTATACGTATGGTTTTATACAATAAAATAATAAAAAAAATATTAAATAAAATAAAAAATCATATAAAGTTTAATTAGTATACGTATAGTCGTGTGAATCAAGTAATATATATTAATTAATAAATATATATATATGCATGACTTATTAGCAAAATATGGTGAAAAAAAGAATAAAAAATTCATCAAAATGCATTCACCCGGATTCGAAGGGGGGATATTGCTATCATGTTGCTAACCTAGCTTAAAGTAAGGATTAGAATAACAAAGAGTCAATAGGATATGATTAATAATAGGTTAAATTTATCCTTTCTAGTTGGTGCACCAAACAACGAGTAACAATAGGATAGGTTAATTTTATACTATCATGTCTCCCTATCCGGCGCACCAAACGGACCCTTAGAGTTCCAATAATATCACATTAGTATTGCTTGATCAAATAAGGATTTTCTTATACAAGCAGTGAAGACGAAGTAACACGAATATCTCCGGTAGTCAGTCTATTTCCATCAGCCGGGCGATGGGAGCAAGAATAGATAATATAACATTTTCAAAAGAGAATAGATAACATTTTCAAAAGATTAGGGTTCCAATATTATCATAAGATTTTTAAAATGTAAACGTTTAACACACGGGTCTACATAAGGACCGGTCTACATAGTAATAAAGGTGTGTGCTAGGTTGTCTTCCTATTAAGGTGTGCTAGTTACATTCTGCTGATGTGGCCCCACTTAAAACTGACCATGACCATGTGTACTTTACTAATTAGTTGCACTGTGATGTTGTTTTAATTGATTTTTACAATAAGAATTTTAAATTAATAAACAATATAATTAAAGATTGGGTCAATTTGAAAATAACAAAAGTATATACAACATTTTTTAAAAGGGTTAAATATGTTTTTGGTCCCTATAGTTTCGCAGAATTTCGTTTTTAGTCCCTGAAGATTTTTTTAGCACTTTTTAGTCCCTGTAGTTTTTTCCGTTAGTGTTTTTAGTCCCTACTTTTAATCAAACTCTTATATATCTTGTATACTTTTACATTTTTGAATGATTTTTTGTATTCATGTTTATAATATTATAAGAACATCTCCTATAAAAATTTAGAATTTTTTAACATAAGATGAATTATTTATGAATTTTTATATGCAAAAAACGAAAAAATTCATATTTAATTCATCTCTTGTTAAAAAAATTTAAACTTTTGTAAGAGAGATTCATATAATGTACTAAACATGACCGCAGAAAAAAATTTAAATTTCGAATGATATGCATGAGTTGAGCACGAGTTGAATGAAAAGTAGGGACTAAAAACACTGACGGACAAAACTTCAAGGACTAAAAAGTGTGGAAAAAAAATTTGAGACTAAAAACAAAATTCGCCGAAACTATAGGGACCAAAAATATATTTAACCCTTTTTAAAATAACAATTAAAAGTGTGAAAGAGATAAAATAATACAGTTGTCAAATTGTAATTGGATCTACATCATAGTGTGCTGTTTGCACACCTCTTTATGAAGGTAATATAGAAAAAACCTATAATAAATGCCCTTTTTTCAGTAGTGATCAATGCATGGCGGTCTATTTCCATTTTTTCGGTTTGCACACCAATTTAATTTAATTCGGGTGTAAATTCTAACATCAAGTTATTCCAACTCTTTCTCAATCACAGTTGTGAGGGATCGAACCGTAATTCTCTCTACCAAACCGAAAGTGAAACAATAATTAATGCTTATTGTTTTTTATTTTTTATGAGATCTACTTTGTGTTGTTTGCATATATTTATTTTGTTACTCTCTCAGTTTCTCGTCTTAGTAATTATTTTGTCTTCTACGGTACAAATTTCTTCTACACTTAACATGAAAATAATTATGAGTGAACAGTGAACTACCATAAGGAAAATGTAATTGAAGAAGCGGCGGTGGGCATTGTTTTTTGGCAAGAAATGTAAAAAAATCTTTTGGGAAATTCACGAACAAATTTGTTTGTTGTATATAGCATTACTGAATAAATATTGGGTTATGTTAACACCTAAAAACACATGTTAAACTACCTAACAGTATAAACTAAGCATAATAGACACTCATTTGGACACAGGATATACCTCTCCTTAATCGAATTCGAGTTGATAAACAAACACGACATATTGTAGTGTTTGTATCTGGATTTTACCGTGTAATTACCATCGTTCTCATATTTCCACGCCATCTTGTCATCTTTCACCTCTCAAATAAAGGTGTTTTAATTATAGGTTCAGCCACTGTTTCTAAAAAAAGTAAATGAATTTTATGAATATCTCATCCTCTCACATCTTGTAATAACATATCATTGACATAGTCTCGTGAACTTAACTCACTTGGTTGGAATATTGTATGTAAAATACAGTGATCAGTGTTCGAACTCTGATACTCCCACTATTGCTGGTAAAAAAAAAACATATCATTGACATGTATATAATATGTATTGTAGTTTTGAGGAGCTTGCACCCATAACCATAAGTTGTCCTCCCACGCGGACATGATTTTGATCTTACTCCCATCACATATCTTCCACCTACACACATTAATAAGAACATCACCAGACTTCCAAATACTTCTCCTAACATAGTTAGGATTAGCACCAATTTTAGCATCAAATAAGGAGGACCGGGGAAACTACCTAGCCTTGAAGGTGGCCAACGGATTGTGGAAAGGCTTTGATACCATCTTAGAGTCAAGAGTTGAGTCTAACTCATCCTTACAAAATCAGCTTGTAAGGTAGAGATTACCTCTTACTTATAAACAAATATTTAGACCCTCTCGCAACCTATGTGGAATTCCTTAATATATACTTTCTTAAAAAAAAAAGTAAACAAATACATAGATAATTCAATAAATCTAGAATAAGAGTTTTTGCTTATATATTTGAGACTAGAAAGTATATTTTTTTGATGATTATTAGTTTCAACTTTCAACCATATACTATCCCCACATAATAATAATAATAATGCACCTAACACTAATAGGGATGAAGAGAATTTAAAGGTGTGACATGCTGTGAAACTGAAATGATTAATTCTCTTCATGCACTAAAAGTTATATAAGTGTTAAGCATGTACATATTTTATTATAAGATCCTCTACCTTGAGTACAAGCAATATAGACACAAGTAAATCCAAAATGTTCATGATTCAGTACTGTAATATTGTAGGATTTGTAGCCATCTTCATCCTCTTCTTCATATACATCTACTATTGGAGACGCAATAGATATGAAATTTTTCCGAATTGGCCAATAATTGGCATGCTACCGACAATTCTGCGTAATGTGTCCGATTTCCATGAATTTATGACCTTAGTTTTGAAACATCATGGAGGAACTTTTCATTTTGAAGGTCCAATGTTCACAAACACAAGTTTTGTTGGTACCTCTGATCCAAAGAACATTGATCACATCACAAACACAAATTTTGGAAACTACGGAAGAGGAACTAACTTCAAAGAAATTTTTGATGTTCTTGGAGTTAGTATTTTAAATTCTGATTTCCATGAATGGAAACAAGAGAGGATAGTGAATCAATTAATTTTCAAAAGGAAAAGCTTCAAGAAATTCTCCCACCAATCAGTTCAGAAGAAGGTGGAGAACTGCCTTTTACCATTTCTTAACGATGTATCCGAAGCCGGAGCTCAGGTGGACTTGCAAGATGTCTTTAGTAGGCTCACCTTTGACACCACCTGCACCATGTCATTTGGATTTGATCCTAATTGTCTTTCAAACAAGTTTAACAAGCTTCGAGAATTTGCTTATCTAAAATCTCTTCCTGTGATGGAGGAAGTAGCATTTTACAGGCACTTCATTCCAAGTTATTTACGGAAGCTGCAGAAATGGCTCAACGTTGGTCAAGAGAAGAAGTTCAAGGTAGCTCAAGAAGATATGGACCGGTTCTTGTACGAATGTATGAGTACATATTCAAGCAGAAGTAGTGAAGAAATGGACGAATGTTATTTCGACTTGGTAAAAGAATTGACGAAAGAAGGATATGGAAGGGGGGAAATGAGTGAGAAGTATGTGAGAGACACTGGACTCACTCTTCTGTTAGCAGGAAGTGCCACAATTAGTACAACTCTCAGTTGGTTTTTTTGGCTTGTTTCAACTAATCCCGTTGTGCAAGCCAAAATTATTCAAGAGATCAAAGAGAATTGTCTCACTCAATATGAAAATGGTATTGCTTCAAGGGAAGATGATCTTGACAAGCTAGTTTACCTCCATGGAGCTTTATGCGAAGCATTGAGGCTTCACCCTCCAATACCATTTGAGCATATGTGTTCTGTCAAATCGGATATATTACCGAGCGGAGACCATGTTAGTCAAAATACAATGGTAATGTACTCTATGCATGCTATGGGAAGGATGGAAGAAATATGGGGAGAAGATTACAATGAATTTAAGCCTGAGAGATGGATATCAGATAAAGGAGACATTATATATGTTCCATCTTACAAGTTCATAGCTTTCAATACAGGTCCTAGAAGTTGTTTGGGTAAAGATATTAGCTTCGTCCAAATGAAGATGGTTGCAGCTGCTATATTATGGAAGTTTCACATACAATTGGTAGAAGGTCACCCTGTAATGCCAAGAATTTCTGTTATTCATCGCATGAAACATGGCTTGAAGGTTCAAGTTACTAAAAGAGGCATTTGACAGATATTAATAATCTTTGTAGTATTTTCTGTTATTCTATGTCTCTTTGTTTGTCTTTGTTGAACTATTGTTATATTTTGAGTTAATTGGAGATGAACTCTCCAAGTAACTCAAAGAGATTTAAACTCTATTAAAGTATGTTCTAAGATAACACTTGAATTCTTATGATTTTTGAAATATTTCAAATTTAGGTTAACCATTTATTTAGAAACATATATGGCTTAGGCTGCCTCACCTTGTGCAAACACCTAATGAGTTTGAGTTATTGAAGCAGCGCGTCGGGCTATAATCGGGCACTTCCATCGTGCTATGAGCGGACAATTAGTAGACAGGCAGGTACGTGCTCCGATATAAAGGGGTCAGCTCGGCAAGTAAAGGATATAAGGAAAGAAGCTCATAAAGTCATCACACGCAACCGAGCAAATAGAACCTTCCCTCTCTGCAAGCAAAGAAAGAAGAAGGTGAGCGATTGTAAGGGAGATGCTTCTAATCAATAGAACAGGAAGAGGAGGAAAATAAAAGCCGTATGACGCGAGAGTCTCACGTACGGTTCCTTTAAGAAGGGTGTGAGACCACCACCTATCAGGCCCGACGAGCGGTCCACGGAGCTGCATCCCTACTCACCTGGTCCATGCACATTGCTCTCTCCAGGAGCTATTCAATCATAGAATAGATTCCCATCAAGCTTTATCTGATCAATTGGACATTTCTTGCCTAAGTATGATTTACTCCAATTGAGTAAAGGTTACAAGTTTTTTTTTGAAGAAGAAGAGGTTACAAGTTGAATGATTTTACATCTAGAAAATTTATCATATAGAGATGTTATTTTTCACATGTTTGATCAATTTTCTTATCTAGTCCTACCTAAACATTTATTATCACCAATTGTGTCAGTACTGAGATTTGGTATTTTTTGTGCTAATTATAATTAAGGATAAAACTGTGATTTTTAGGAGTTGATTTAGAATAAAATTGATATTTTTAAGTAAAAAATTGAAATTTTATCTAGCCTTTGGCCCTGTTCGTTAAAAAATAACGGATAGTTGATAAGCTAGTTTATAGTGGATAGCTTATAAGTTAGCTTTTACCTTATAGCGAATAAGTTAGTTGATTGAATTTGTAGTGTTTGATAAAATTTGCGGTTGAACTAGCTTATAAGTGTGAAATGACATAAAAAAGATATGTTTAATTAATATTTAATTTTTTTCAAGGAAGATGATAGGGGTAAAATTGTAAGAAAAGATGATAAGCTATAAGCTCATAAGCTACTTAAAATAAGCTATAAGCTCTTCTTTAAAAACTGTTACCAAACAGAGCTTTTATCTTATAAGTTATAAGCTAACTTTTTTGCCTTCCTAAACAACGCCTTTATAGTTTTTTTTTTACAATAGAGCAGTGAATCAAACCTAGAATCTCATGCAAACCATTAGAGCTGTAAAAAATGAAACAGGCTGATAGGCCGACCCATTAGGCCACGGTCTTGGATTAGTCGGGCCTCAAAAACATAGTGCAAAATGCAATCAGGTTTTTTCGGGTCAAACCCATTTAACCCATATGGATATCGGACTGGGCTGGGTTAGCCCATCATTTAATTGATAACAGCACATTTATGTCATTTTTGTAAAAATATTATCAATGAAAAATTATTATTTAATTGATAAATTATTATAAAAAATATATTTAAATGTGTAAGCTAAATAAAAGGGGGTATATTTACTTCTTTTTTTGAAACAAACAAACTTAATGCATTTCATTAACTATTAAATGTTCAATACCGAATTCGCTTGTCTTCTAATAAACGGTGGTATATTTACTTAAAATTAGAGTTTAATTGATATTTACTGTTGATGTGAAAACTATCTACACTTGCATCAAATAATATCCCTATAAAATTGATAATTATGAAGAATTAATACATCAAAATGATATAAAAGATATTGAATAAAAAGAAAAAAAAGTAAAGTAAAATGGGTTGGGCTAACCCATTGGCCTACAAGTGCTGGGCTGGGCTTGATAATTGCTAGCCCAATAATAATAAGACCGGGTCAGTCTAACCCATTTATTATGTTTGGCCCAGTAGGCCAGACTGACGAGGGCCAGACCAACCCATTTGATCAGCCTACCAATTAAATTAAATTCAGGACAACACTATTACTTTGCATATTTTCATCACTTAATTATAACAATGTGATTAGCTAAATTGATGATCAACATAATTAAAATTTGGACAAATTACACTGGCCTCTCTCAAAGTTTGTTAATATATCACTCACTTCACTTCTATTTTTAACCAAACACACATCTCCCTTATCTAATTTTCCTAACAAATCCCTCTCCTAGTAGAAAATGATCATAAATCTACTTCCTCATCCCTTTCTTTCTTTCATTCAACTACCACTCCCTCATTTATTACCAAAGAGGGTAACCATGTGACTGCCACAATCAACTTACCAACTTACTTTGTTTCTGTTTTCTTTCTAAAAGAAATACTTCGTTCGGTCCTTTTTATAATAAACAAAAGTAAAATATTTTTTGTTGTCCCGGAGAGTTCTGAGAAGGGTGTGAGACCACCACCTATCAGGCCCGACGAACGGTCCACGGAGTTGCATCCCTACTCACCTGGTCCATGCACATTGCTCTCTCCAGGAGGTTGGCCATCTCCAATTAACACAAAATATAACAATAGTTCAACAAAGACACACAAAGAGACATTCTATAGATCATCGATAATGCCATAGACATTATTAATATAACCAAACCATAACGATATTTAACTAAGACATATATAGTACATAATAACAACATTGTATTAGTGACCTCTATCAAATGCAATGAAGCACAAACACATACACGGACGGTGAACACGAAATAGACACTAACACGTTGACACCGATAATTATTTGAGAAAATAAAATAATTAAGTGTAATCATGAGTGTCGGTATCGACCGACACGTGTCTGACACAGGACACTCATAATCTAAGAAGTGTCTGTGTTTCATAGATCAAATGCCTCTTTTAGTGACCTCAACCTTCAAGCCATGTTTCATACGAAGAATGATAGAAATTCTTGGCATTACAGGGTGACCTTCCACAACCTGGATTTGAAACTTCCATAATATAGCAGCTGCAACCATCTTCATTTGAACAAAGCTAAGATCTTTACCTAAACAACTTCTAGGACCTGTATTGAAAGTTAAAAACTTGTAAGACGGAACATGTATAATGTATCCTTTATCTGATATCCATCTCTCAGGCTTAAATTCCATGCAATCTTCTCCCCATATTTGTTCCATCCTTCCCATAGCATACATAGAGTACATTACCATTGTATTTTGACTAACATGGTCTCCGCTAGGTAATATATCCGATTTTACAGAACAAATTTCCTCAAAAGGTATAGGAGGATAAAGCCTCAACGCTTCACATAATGCTGCATGGAGATAAACTAGCTTGTCAAGATCCTCTTCCCTCAAAGCAATACAATTCTCATATCTAGTGAGACACTTCTCTTTGATCTCGTCAATAATTTTGGCTTGTACAACGGGATGAGTTGAAACAAGCCAAAAAAACCAACTGAGACCTGAACTAATTGTGCCATTTCCTGCTATCATTAAAGAGAGCGCGGTGTCTCTCACATACTTCTCATTCATTTCCCCTCTTCCATAACCTTCTTTAGTCAGTTCTTTTACCAAGTCAAAATAACATTCATCCATTTCTTCACCGTGTCTGCTGGAATATGTACTCATACATTCGTATAAGAACCGGTCAATATTTTCTTGGGCTACCTTGAACTTCTTCTCTTGACCAACATTGAGCCATTTCTGCAGCTTCCGGAAATAAATCGGAATGAGGTGTCTGTAAAATATTACTTCCTCCATCACAGGTAGAGATTTTAGATAAGCAATATCTCTAAGCTCATTAAACTTGTTTGAAAGACAATCAGGATCAAATCCAAAGGCAATATTGCAGGTTATGTCAAAAGTGAACCTATTTAAGACATCTTGCAAGTCCAACCGAGCTCCGGCTTCGGATACATCGTTAAGAAATGGTAGTAGGCAGTTCTTCACCTTCTTCTGAACTGATTGGTGAAAGAAGTTCTGAAAATTTTTCCTTTTGAAAATTAATTGATTCACTATCCTCTCTTGTTTCCATTCATGGAAATCAGAATTTAAAATACTACCTCCAAGAACATCAAGAATTTCTTTGAAGTTAGATCCTTTCCCATAGTTGCTAAAATTCTTGTTTGTGACATGATCGATATTCTTTGGATCAGAGGTACCAACAAAACTTGTGTTTGTGAACCAGGGACCTTCAAAATGAAAAGTGCCTTCATGATGTTTCAAAACGAAGGTCGTAAAGTCATGGAAATCGGACGCACAGCGCAGAATTGTCGGTAGCATACAAATTATTGGCCAATTTGGAACAATTTTATCTCTATTGCGTCTCCAATAGTGGATGTATATGAAGAATAGAATGGAGATGGCAACAAATCCTACAATATTACAGGACTGAAGCATGAACATTTTGGTGTATATATTTCTTGTACACAAGGTAGAGAGGATCTTATTATAAAATATTTACATGCTTAACACTTTTAATGATGAACAAAATTAACCATTTCACACCTTTAGATGATTTAAATTCTCTTCATCCGTATCAGTGTTTGGTCCATTATTATCATGTGGGTAGGCTTATGATTGAAACTAATAATGAACAAAAACAGTACTAAATTAATTATAAGAAACAAAAAATTTCACACTTTTGTAAAAGGGTGAACTTAACTCAATTGGCAGGAACATCACATTATATACGCGGGAATCACATTATATATGCAGAAGTCGGAGTTCAAATCTCGAACAATTCATTTATTCACCTTTAAGGTGAAATTATTTGTCACTAAGCTACTTGACAAAAAAGTAAAAATATACTTCTTATGTTATTTTTTAAGTATTGTTTTGAAATAGTAACACCAAATTAGCGAAATGTATTTTTGCACATTTTCTTGCTATTATACCTCATTTTAATCCACCAATAAATTTATATTTTTTTTGTTACACACACCTTCTTTTTCCAATAAATTTAATATGTAATTTTTCTATCGTATCAAACAATCGTTAGTTACTATCTCTTTCTTCAACAAATTCCTATTTTTTGCATCCTCTCTCGTAACAAACAATTGTCAATCTTCTAAATTTTGTGCACCTATCTTTAATTATTTTGAGTCAATATAAATATTATTAATTCCAACTTCACATTAATCAAAAGCTAATAAAAAAATAACTTTCCTCAAACTCTTTTAGTCAAAATTAAGGCTTCAACTGTGGCTTCCAACAATGCTAGATCTTTTTGAGCTTTCAATTATCCATTTTTTTTTGTGACAATTGCATTACAAGATCTATTAGAGCATCTCCAATGGTAATATCACTTTAGGAATAGTACATTACTAATAATTGGTTCCTTCAATGTCATATAATACTTATGCAACTCATTCATATTTTACTCCAATGAAGATAACACTTTGGAAATCATACATTAATAACTAAGGACCCCTTTTATACTTATGTTTTTAACTTTGTCTTAATTAAAAATGTAATATTAAATTGAAAATATGATACCTTATGGTATGGTACCTTAAATAAGGTACCATATATATCATCAATTTTGATACTCTTTATGCCACGTCATGGAACTCCAATGATAAAAATAAATAAGGTACGAATTATTAGCCTATAAAACTCATTATAATACTCTTATTGGAGATGCTCTTAGGTCTAAAAACTTTAGTTTATTTACATCTCTAGAGTTTGGTAGATGCTTTAATTTTTTGTCTTAGCTATCTAAGTTTGGTAGAAGCTTGATTTTACTTTGCAGGCTCAGTCCCCACATACATGCATGGATTTGGCGTCTAGATCGCGGCAGGGGTTATACAGCCAGGGGAGCTTATCAGCTAGTGACATCATCACCGACTGATCCTTTGAACTCCGTAGCAGATCTTATTTGGCACAAACAGGTTTCCTTGAAGGTGTCTATTCTCGCATGGAGATTATTGAGAGACAGATTGCCAACTAAAACAGATTTGGCGATGCGTGGTATCATTACTTCAGTGGCTTAGTCTTGTGTGGCGTGTGGCCGGTTGTGGAGACATGGAGACAACTCATCACTTATTTACCTTCTGCAGTATCTTTAGTTTTCTTTGGCCATCAGTTAGGTCTTGAATTGGCTTGTCATCAGTGGGTCTGCAAAATATGGGCGATCATTTTCTTCAGTTTACTTTCTCATCTGGAGGTCACAGCGCGACCGTTCCCTACTCTAGCTTATTTGGCTTTTATGTGTTTGGGTCATTTGGAATGAAAGAAACCAACGATTATTCAGAAACTCATAACAGTCCTTACCCCAGTTGTTGGCCAAGGTGAAGCTTTATTCGTACTGGTGGTTGAAGACAACAAATATAAATTATTTAGTCTCCAACTACCATAGCTGGTGGATGAGTCCTTTTACTTGTTTGGGCATTGTGTAACTTACTTTTCTCGTTTGATTTTTCGACTTATGTAACTCTAAACTCTTAGTCTCTCTAGGTACACCTTGTACAGATGAGACTATTTGGTTGGTATTATATATATATACACAGTAGAAACTCTTTAAATTAATAATGTCAGGACCGGAGAAATTTATTAATTTAGAGAGTTATTAATTTATCGATAAATTAATAATTATTAATTTAAAGAGTTTTTAAGTAATTATACTGTACATACCAAACAAAAATACAAATTAGTCTATGCCTCTTAGAATTACGTTGTAGCGAACTTTGAGACTCAGCGTAAATTAGTAACTACTATTTTCATATGCATTGGAAATCAATAATGACTTTTGAAGTGCTACAGATAGACTTGAACTTTAAAGGAAAACAAACAACTATTGAATCATATTTCAATAGAGTGTAATATATTTTTTTCAGTTTTTATGAATTATTAATTTATGATTTTTTTGGGACCAAAAATTATAAAGGGATCTCCCGAAAAATTATTATCTTATCGACGTTTTCAATTTTTTACATTGGCTCAAATCGGGACCGGACAAATTTATTATTTTAGAGAGTTTATTAATTTACCGAGTATTAATTTAAGGAGTTTCTATATATATATATATATCATTTTGATTTTTTCAAAAAAAAAAAAAGTTTGGAATATTAAAAGAGTACAGGGTAGGGGTACGGTAATTGATGAGTCACTTTCGTTACGAGCCCTGTTTGTTAATAGTCTTTTCGTTACGAGTTTATAGCTTATTTTGACTAGCTTATAGCTTATTTTCAAACGTTATTTCAATTATCTTATAGCTTATAGCTTAGTGTCTTTTCTTCCACTTTTATCCTTATTATTTTAACTAAAACTCAATTTTACCCATTAGTACTTATTTTGATTATTATTTTGGATTAATATAATTTAGTCAAAATTATCTTTTTTGAGCAAGCATAATTAACATTATTTTAATATTTATTATATTATTATTGCAATTTATAACACTTGTGCTATATATGACGAGTAAACATCCTCACAATTTTTTTGAAATAACTTTTCAGTCTCTACTTTTACGCATGAGCAAGGTATTGCCTTTATTATTGAAGGTTACATACAACGTCTTAAACATTTGTCAACAAACATAAATCACATATAGATGCAAATGGACTATCTTGCATTAATGTGTACAAATCATAAGGAATATTTATAATTAAATTTCATTTTTATATAAATTAATTTTTTTTGTACTTTAATTTTCATTAATGCAATAAAAAACGTATTCTGCTAACTTACATTGAAGATTAGTCTAAATTTTTTATACATCAATTTTTTTTATAAATAGTTGATTTTTGGAAAACAACAAATTAAATCACATAGAAATATAAAACTCAGTGTGAAAACACCTTAAATGGAAAAATGAGTACCGAAATGTATAATAGAGATATGGTCGGGCGAGTTATTAACGTATCAGGAAATTAAATAATAATTAATAATAATAATAATAGTTTGAGCATAAATCTGATTTATTTAATTTATGTTTTGTATACTTATTCAAACAGGATAGAACAAAAATTGTTTAGTTCCCTGTTTTTTAATCTATCAAACTCACCCAATATTTACATTTACTATGAAAAAACAAAAGCAACGACAATAACATAAATAGAAGATTACAGCAGCTAGAGATATACTCCTACTAATTAACAATATGAGTTTCTATTAATAGATACTAAAATCTGGCGATATGGCCGAAATTCCGAACCTTTCAATAAGATAAAAAAACATAAGGCTATGAAACATAGTTTGCTAGCTCTTCCATGTACAAAAATGTTAATCATTCTTTTAGCACCGTTCCATATTGTGGTTACTAATGGTTGAACATACACATATCTATTTCAAAGAAAGTCTAATACATAAACAAACATTATTGGCCACAACAAACATTTCACTTCAATACATAAATCAAAATGGTTTAGAACATCCAAGCAAGACAACCAAAATATAGTGTTTAATCAATTAATAAATTTTCATTGCCACAACAAACATTTCACTTTTCAAAATTACATCCTTTGAAGTATCTAAATATATATAAGTTCATCATCTCAATTGACAGCACACTCTCAATGCTCACAAAATAAAGGGCAAAATACAATTATTAATAGAAACAATAAAAATAGTGTTTAGCTAAAAACAATAAGCAAATCTTGGCTTATTCTCTTGCCACACAACCTTCCTGCTCTTCTTCCATATATCATTTTGTTTGACTGCATTAAGGATCTACATTTAGGCCGCTGCCAGTGGATGTTCTTCATGTCTCCATATTTTTCTATTCTTTTTCATTGTGTAAGTCTTGTCTCTCCTCTCTATCTCTCTTTTGCTAATAGAAAAAATAAGACTTTAACATACACAAAAAGAACAATTATAAAATAGAAATACAAAAAAAAGGCAAAACAATTAGGATTAAAATAAAGTAATAACAATGGGCAAAAATTGAAAATAATAGTAGCAACCAAATAAATTTTAATTATTGGAAAAAAGAACAATAGAAAATCCCTCTTGCCAAAATATTCTTTTATCCCGATATTTGTTAACCAATTTCATGCTAAAAAGAACATCATAGAAGGGAATACTTGGTTGGGCACGGACCTAAGAAAAATGTATTTAAGCGCACACAAACAAAAATGAAAAAGTTAAAACAAAATTTAAATAGTCACATCATTTACTCATTTTTCATTAAAATAATTTCTCATGTATGTGTGCGTTTTTTCTTGGGTTTGTGTCCAAGTAAGAGTTCCTCCATCATAGAAATTGGGAGACAAAATCATAAAATATATAGTTTTTTTTTAATCAATCATAAAATTCTTCAAATCAATGAACTTTTCCAATCATAAATTCCTGAAAAAGTAGTAGCGTTATTAAAGTTATCTTTAATCCCTAATTGAAATATAATGTAATGCAACAAAGAAGAATCACAAAAAAAATTAAGTACAAAAATATACACACATGTTAAAGTAAAGTGGAAAGGAAAGGGATTGATATTTTACACTTACTCAAACAAAACATAAAAAAAAAAACTCAATCATAGCCAGTTGCATAAATAACTCCCTATCATCCCCTTCTCTCGTTTTCCCTCTCCTCTATAGCGGTTTGTTTTAAATAAACTATGAAAATAAAACTGCCTAGTCTTTTTTGCCCATAAGTTAGTTTTGAACGGGGGCAAGGGTTTGAATGGACTAAGGGGTAAACTTGGTAGAAAAAAAGGCTACACCAAAGTTCAAGTGTTCCCTTTATTATTGTTATTATAGAAGATTACACAATTAAATCAATAAATTCAATTTAACAAAGATATTTCAATGACTAATTTAAAAGGATATTTGCACAGGCATATGTTTTGTATAGACTCATAATGATCTATTGACATTGCAAATAAAAAGCACAAAATTTACCTTCACAAAGACCCAATTTTTTCACATAATCCATGTGATTTCATAGCCATAATATTATCGTGACATATTCTTCTCTTTTATCCTAGGATTGAAAACACAAAAAATTAAATGAATAAAATGCCATAAATACAACAAATAATCAAATTGAGAGGAAACCATTATAGAAAAAAGAAAAAGAGAGAATATAGAAATAAATCAACAGAGAACCGAGAAGTTTTTTTTGGCGAAATCAAAAAATTCTAGTAGCGACTGTCGGCAGGCTTATTCACCGCTGATACACAGAGAGTGGAGAAGAAACCAAAAAAACCAAAATGTTTGATTCTGTCATATTGGGATTAGAAACAAATCTGACTGAAGAAAATCCTTGGAACTCCAAGAGTTTTGTTGAAACGAACAAACAAAGAAGTAGAAAAACAATTAATGTTTGTTGAATTGTCATGTTATACCTTAAAGGATTCCTCATATTTGAAAGTTGTTATAACAAAACATAAACAACAATGTATTCAAAAAAAAAAAAAAAACATAAACAACAATGAATGTTAAAAATCAACACAAACCAAAAGGCATATATCATTAGTCGTCACCCTCATCAATGCGGTATCTTCCCTCACCGTTTCTGTGATGACTTCCTATCATATATATCATAGAATAAAAAAGGAAGATGGTTAAAACTTAAAATCAAGAACAATAGAAAAAACAAATTAAAAGAAAAGTGAAACATAAGAAGAAAGATAAACCGAAATAGTGAGAAAAATTGAAAAGAGGGTGCAAATATGAAATATTGGTTGCTGATTTGAATGAACTCGGTTCTTTATCGGTGGTTTTAAACCATATTTTGCGGTTATTTTAGAAAACATGAATTTGGATATGAATTTTGTTGAAGAGATATGCAGAAGATGTGTAAAGAACAATAAGATTAGTTAGTTTTGGAAGTTAAAGATAATTAGTAGGTTTTGGATGTTATTATAGAAAAAATCTACTAAGGGTATTTTAGGATTTCTAAAAAAAGGTTACAGCAAATTTTAATTGTAGTGAAACAATTATTGCCAGTTGTTCATTACACTTTTGCGATAAGAGGTTTATATTATACTCTTATAATAAATTGTACTCTTATAATATAAACCTCTTAGCAAAAACTACTTTCTGCCATTTTTACATTTTTTCAGTATTTCTCTTAACAAAAAAATTGTTCTCATCGAGAGAAGATGGAAAGTATAAATAGATTATTAACCGCAATGCAAGTATATCATAGCGACATTGTTTTCATCATTATTATCTTTTTCAGTGAAATTTTTTGGGTCTTCTATTTAATAGTGCCTTAAACCGTACAAAAGTTGTCCACTTACATATTGTTATGGTTTCGCATTGATGATGAATAGTGATTTCACTTTTAATAATACATTCCATCTTGAATAGACAACATTCAAGATGAAAAGTATTATTAAAAGTGAAATGCTTATGGCTAATATTTTTTACTAAAGAATTCTTCAATTTTGTAATTTTTAACTAACGAGTGTATGAATTATTTGATTCATGATTCCGCCTATCATATCCACACAAACGGGCACTCCACGTGCTCCTCGACACATATCCGTTGAGCTTATCCACTCCTCCTAGGATCGTGGAATAGCTCCACCATGGTAACAACTGGCAACGACTTTTCCCATATTCTGGGAGTTATCTTGGCATTCTACCTTATTGGGCTGCTCATCACGGCCCACTAAGGAGACCTTTGGCCCAGCGCTAGGGGCAACTATATAAGCTCTCCTTGACAGGAGAGCAAGGTACACAATTCTTATTCTCTACTCTCACTCTCTCTCTCTCTCTAGATAATTTTACTTATCCACTGTCTATTGTCTCAAATTTGCTTATACTCTTATCTAGAATGTGTAGGCAACATAAACTAATATATTGTAGAGAAATGTACTTTTCTCTACAATCTGCGTATTTTTCTAACAACATTCACGATGGTAATTAATTTGGCTAGATTTTAATTTATTTACCATTCTTCTTTGTCCTTTCTTTTGATTTACCTTACCTTTCAGTTTATTTATTTATTTTATTATGGTATTTGATTTTGATCTATACCATCTATTTAGTTTTCTATGTTATTTGGTTTAGTTACAAATTCTAATGGAAGGGGTAAGATTATGCTATGCATACCAAATTTGTCATGGGTTTGTTCACGGATTTTGTGAGTATGAATATTTGGAATAACGTCTCGGTTTTTATTTAATGTAACTATTTTTTATTTTGCAGATCTGTTTTGAAAAGATGTTGATGAATTTGTGTCAATGAATCTTATTTCAACAAGAGTAGAGAACAAGAGAGAGACATCCTAAAAACCTATGAACAATTTTTTGGTGTGGTTCATTTTACTTAATCTTTGTGTTGTCAAATGGGACAATCATAGAGTTTTTCGGTACATGTTAATCAATATCGATTTTATACATGTACACCATCATTTATTGCATAGTTTCATCAACATCGAAACAAAAGCATAGTTTATCGATAAAAAAGAAGACTCAAATAAACAGGTATCTATTCTAAATTGGTATATTTTAGTATTTAATAAATACTCTATCAAACATTGAATTTATATTTTGCTATTTTAAATACATTGTTTCCTTGAATTTTTTTTATGGAATCCACTTAATGGACAATATATGTTCTCTTTGTACTTTGATGTAATTGAAAATTAAAAATAATTTTATATCTTGATTGTATTATATTTTCTCTTACTTTTTAATAGTGCCTTAAACCGTACAAAAGTTGTCCACTTACATATTGTTATGGTTTCGCATTGATGATGAATAGTGATTTCACTTTTAATAATACATTCCATGTTGAATAGACAACATTCAAGATGAAAGATATTATTAAAAGTGAAATGCTTATGGCTAATATTTTTTACTAAAGAATTCTTCAATTTTGTAATTTTTAACTAACGAGTGTATGAATTATTTGATTCATGATTCCGCCTATCATATCCACACAAACGGGCACTCCACGTACTCCTCGACACAGATCCGTTGAGCTTATCCACTCCACCTAGGATCGTGGAACAGCTCCACCAAGGTAACAACTGGCAACGGCTTTTCCCATATTCTGGGAGTTATCTTGGCAGTCTACCTTATTGGGCTGCTCATCACTGCCCACTAAGGAGACCTTTGTCCCAGTGCTGGGGGCAACTATATAAGCTCTCCTTGACAGCAGAGCAAGGTACACAATTCTTATTCTCTACTCTCATTATCTCTCTCTCTAGATAATTTTACTTATCCACTGTCTATTGTCTCAAATTTGCTTATACTCTTATCTAGAATGTGCAAGCAACATAAAAATAAATAGACAAAGTGATATGAAAATCCCAAGTAGGGATGAGATGGAGGAAAGTAATTGTTGTTTGTTCACAAACATTTGGACATATAATTTAATCACACACAATTGACAAAAAGTAGAAAGAGAATATATTTACTTATTTTAATGTATATTTGTATAATAGATATTACATATATCACTGTTGGAACAAAATGTGTTTTAGTACACACCCTTGAGTTTTGATGATAACAAAGTATTAAATGGACAATTGATGGTACTAATGTTTAAATTAAGTATGCAGGAAAATTTTATGTTTATATCAAGAGCACACTTAATTTATGCTCTGAAGGAACCTATTGGAAGTCTGAATCATTACACTCTGAAAGAGTTCAGAAGCTAAAACGTGGTCAGAAGATAAACATGTTCAAAAGCTCAAAAGGATCAGAATGTCTGCAAGAGTTCAGAAGCTTAGACAAGTTCAGAAGCTCAGAGACGTTCAGATGCCTACAAGAGTTCAGAAGCTCTCTGCTAGTCAAGAGTTATTCAGAAGATGAAGACGTTCAGAAGCTGAATTACGAAGGACTATCAGAGGCCATTTATTCAAGACCAATCAGACTTCAAAGATATCAAAGGTTCATCAGAAGCAAAGGGAATTCCTCTAGTCATCAGAAAGCCTACATCAACTATTCTTACCAAGCCTGATGATTTCGTTAAGGACAACTAATTGCAACGGTCACAAAGGATGTGATCCTACTCTCTATAAGAGATAGTTGTACCTTATTACTGTATTTGGATAGACAGTAAAAAGTGAAGCGTAACTGCGAAGAAGACATGACTCTGTTAGAGTAAATATTTGAAAGTTACAGCATGAGCAAAAAGGAATCAACAGCTGTCCATTTACAATGGGAATTCTACAACGTCTCAATTTCTTTCTCCAACTCATATAAATATCAGAAAGAAAGAATTGATGACCAAGAATCTTCATAGATCATATCTCTCAGAATTAAGTGAGAATTGAAAGTGAACCTTTATAGAACATATCTCTCAGAATTAAGTGAGAATTGAAACTAGCTCAAGTCTCTGAAGTTATTATCTTGTAATAGTTTTAAGCTTAGAAGTTAGTATTACTCCTGCGTGAGTAATTTGGAAAAGTCCCAATCTCAGTGATTAGAGCAAAGGAAGTCTCTTGTCTTGTGTGACTTGAGCAAGGAAGTCTCTTGTCTTGTGTGACTTGAGCAAGGAAGTCTCTTGTCTTGTGTGACTTGAGCAAAGAAGTCTCTTGTCTTGTGTGACTTGAGCAAGGAAGTCTCTTGTCTTGTGTGACTAGAGCAAAGAAGTCTCTTGCTTGTGTGCTTGAGCACCTGAATTGTAATCTTAGTAATTATAGTGAAATCCCTTGAGCACCTGAATGAAGTAAATGATTGGAAGCAGAAGATACATCAACTTGTTGCTAATCTCATTAAAGAAATGGAAGATGGACTTATTTTGAATGAAGATCTGAGCAACAAGCAAGTCTCTACATCAGATGGTGATGTTTGTACCTCTAGAGCTACAATAGCAAAAGACAAGGAAGCAGTAAGAAAAGGAAAGCAGACAATGAAGCATGAAGATCTTAAGGAAGAATCTGATGAAGAATACTTTGATAATTTCTCCAAGAAATTTCAAAGATGGTCTGAATTCAAGAAGAATGGAGGAGAGATGACTAGCAAAAAGAAATTGACAACCTGGGAAGAGCTGGACAAATTTTCTGAAGAAGAAAAGGAAGTCAAGCTAACAAGGAGACCAAGACCTGAAGTGCAAGCTAGACCTGAAGCAACAAAAGAGTCTGAACATACAAGTTGTGACTCTGACCAAGACATCCTGAATCAGGTATACTCTCAACTTCCTAAAATTGAACTCATAAAACTACTAAATGCTAGTTCACGTAAGTTTCAAAAGCTCAAAGTTGATTGTGAACACTTAAGTGAACAAGCAAGTCAATTTAAGTGTTTATTTCAAAAGGCTTTAGAAAAGATTGAAGATCTTGAAAAAGGGAATGCCAGCAGTAGCAAACCTTATAAGAACTCAATTGATTCTAAAGACTTCTGTAATACACACATTGACAGTAGTAACATTATTTCTTTACTGCCTTCTTTCAAAAACAATGGTGTAAATGGAATTGGTTATTCATGTGCTGACACATATGAAAAACCAAGTTCATCAAGCATATTTGAAAATGCTTCACCTTTTTATCTATATTCAAAATTTGTACCTGATAGCTCTCAGGTGGTACAAATAGAGAATAGAGGTCAGGTAACTAACAGTCAAGGACCCTTCAGCAAGTGGGTACCAAAAGACAAAATTGTTTATTTGGCTGCAGGACAAATGAGGACAATAGACTCTCTACTCACATGGATGCATGTGACTACAAATGGAAGGAGAGCAATGGTGCACAGAATGCACATTTTTTATGAATCTGATGGTGAAGAAGATGAAGTGGATTTCATAAGGAATAGAAGAAGATATGATCCTTATGATGAAGAATTTGAAGCTTGTTTTGAAGATGACAACAACTCAGTTTGGTGGAGTGACTGTTCAGGCTATGACACTGATTACAATTGAAACAAGAAGCTTCAATGCAAGGTGAGTATTCTTAACTTCTGAATGACAATTCAGAGGAGTAACAATCAAGGTAAAAAATGTTTTTTTTTGGACACTTGATTTATTGAACAAAATGTTCAGAAGTAAAACCTTGAAAAATCATGTCTGAACATATATTTTAAAATGTCCTGAAAGACTCATTTTTAGATTCTGAAGTACTTTAGATTTCAGCATCTGAAGTAGTTCAGACTCTGAGAAATTTTCAACCTCTGAAGGTTAAGCCTCTGAAAAGGAAATGAATTGCAAACGTTTAAGTATTTTTTACTGAAACGTTTTGGCGCTAAATGGACAACACGTACACACGTTCTGATTGGTTTGAAACAGTTAGTGATGGTTCTTTTCTTTTTGATTTAATTTTAATGTGCACTTTATTTTGCTTTTAAACTAAATCACTTAATCACTTGCACACTTTACATCTTCACAACCTACACTTTCATCTTCTAGACATCAGAAAACTTTCTTTCTCTCAAATTAGTAAAACCCAAAACCTTAACTTCTGAAATGGCAGCATCTACCTCATCAGCTTCTACTACAGCTTTTCCGTTTCCAAAGGACTTAGCAGTCAACATCATCAACTGCTCAGAGTTATTTAGCAGAGAGAAATCGCTAGAAATGGAAGGGAAATCACTCAACTTGGTTATGGAACAACCAGTTGATTTTGAAGGTCTTAGATTGAATCAACACGATATTGAGAAGTTCTTCACTGATCAAGATGGAAGATTTAGATACATGAAGTTATTAAATGGTCCAATCTACCCTACGCTGGTAAAAGATTTCTGGATTAGGAGCAAGGTAGTAACGATGGAAGACTACGATAAAGAAGTGGCTACCTTATGAAACTCAAAGCCTGAAAACAAGGACAAGACTCCAGCTGAACTGGGTCTAAGAGAAGTCAAGGAGGAAGAAATCAGGTCGGTTGTGTGTGGATTTGAAGTAGTTCTGACCCAATCTAATTTGGCAAGTATTCTACACATTCCCAATGAAGGAAAATTCAATGCCTTCAGTGCAGCTGAAGCCAAGAACACAGGGTGTCTAAATGATATGACGAAGAGGTGTTATGAAAAAGGGAAAACTTGTGAGAGCAACAAGAGTGGTGATTTGAAACCAACACGGAAACTACTAGCCAAAATCTTGCTAGGATCAATCTTCCCAAGGAGTGGAAGCTCTGATCAACTCTCTTGGGATCATAGATACTTTATCTATTATCTCACTAGAGGATATCAACTAAACTGGGCTAAGTATATCTTCAATCACTTGTGCAAGGCTGTTAATGCTATCCAAAGGCAAACCAAGCCCAATGTTCATGTCATTTACCCAAGGATTCTAAGTGAAATTTTCTATCAGTGTGGTGTGATTGATGTGATCAAGGCTGCTGGTCAAGAGAACTTGTTAAGGGAACTGAGAGCCTCTATCATCTCAGTACATACATTGTCCAACATGTATTTCCTACCAGGACAAACCTTGAAGCTTTCAGAGCCATTGGAACAGCTACCACACTCAGTGTTGGAACAAAATGTGTTTTAGTACACACCCTTGAGTTTTGATGATAACAAAGTATTCAATGGACAATTGATGTTACTAATGTTTAAATTAAGTGTGCAGGAGAATCCAAAGTTATATCAAGACCACACTTAGTTTATTCTCTGAAGGAACCTAATGGAAGTCTGAATCTTTACACTCTGAAAGAGTTCAGAGGCTAAAACGTGGTCAGAAGCTAAACTTGTTCAGAAGCTCAAATAGGATCAGGATTTCTGCAAGAGTTCAGAAACTCAGAGACGTTCAGATGCCTACAAGAGTTCAGAAGCTATCTGCTAGTCAAGAGTTATTCAGAAGATGAAGACGTTCAGAAGTTGAATTACGAAGGACTATTAGAGGCCAATTATTCAAGACCAATCAGACTTCAAAGACATCAAAGGTTCATCAGAAGCAAAGGAAATTCCTCTAGTCATCAGAAAGGCTACATCAACTACTCTTATCTGAAGGTGCGTGGAGAAAACACAACAAGTGGGGGTTGAATTGTGTTTTGGATATTTAAAAACTTTTCAAGATATTTAAATCTATCAGAGTCTTTAAGCACAGCGGAATTGTTTACACTATTAACTTACAGCTAAGTGAATGATGAAAGAGTAAATGAGAGAGTGAGAGAGTGAAGAACACACAACAATGTATATTGGTTCCCCTCACAAATTGAGAGTAGTCCAGTCCCCTTGTTTCCAAGAGAGTTCACTATAATCACTAAGATTACAATCAGATGCTCAAGCACACAATCTAGAGACTTCCTTGCTCAAGTCACACAAGACTTGAGACTTCCTGCTCTGAGTCACACAAGACAGAGAGACTTCCTTGCTCTGATCACACAAGATCAGAGACTTCCTTGCTCAAGCACACAGGCTCAAGACTTCCTGCTCTAAGTCTCACAAGACAGAGAGACTTCCTTGCTCCTACACTCAGCAGAAGACTTCTTTGCTCTAATCACTAAGATTGAGACTTATGTGTTTCTACACTAAGCAGAAGACTTTCTTGCTTCTACACTAAGCAGAAGACTTACTTGCTTCTACACTAAGCAGAAGACTTACTACAAACTTGTAAGCTTAAACTTATTACAAACATAATAACTTCAGAGGCTTAAGCTAGTTTCTATGCTCACTTCATTTGAGAGATGTTTTCTATTACAATTCAAATTCTCACTTTATTCTGAGAGATGTTTTCTAATGAAGATCGTTAGTCATCAATTCTTTCTTTGGCATATTTATATGAGTTGAGAAAGACATTGAGACGTTGGAGAAATTCCCGTTGTAAAATGGACAGCTGTAGTCTTTGAAAATCCGTTGAGTAAAGCCACGTCTTCTTTTGCAGTGAAGCTTCACCTTTACTGTTTGTCCTAAGTACAGTAATAAGGTACAACTAGCACCTAGAGAGAGTAGGATCACATCCTTTGTGACCGTTGTAATTAGTTGACCTTAGAACAAATCATCAGGCTTGATAAGAGTAGTTGATGTAGCCCTTCTGATGATTTCGGGAATTCCTTTGCTTCTGATGAACCTTTGATAACTTGGAGTCTGATTGATCTTGAATGGATGGCCTCTGATAGTCCTTCGTAATTCAGCTTCTGAACGTCTTCATCTTCTGAATGACTCACGACTAGCAGATAGCTTGTGAACTCTTGTAGGCATCTGAACATCTATGAGCTTCTGAACTTCTCTGAGCTTCTGAACTCTTGCAGACATTCTGATCCTCTTTGAGCTTCTGAACTTTGTTTAGCTTCTGACCACATTATAGATTCTGAACTCTTTCAGAGTGTATAGATTCAGACTTCCATAGGTTTCATCAGAGTCTAAATTAAGTGTGCTCTCGATATAATGATGGATTCTCCTGCACTCTTAATTTAAACATTAGTACCATCAATTGTCCATTTAATACTTTGTTATCATCAAAACCTAAGGGTGTGTATTAACACATATTTTGTTCCAACATTCTCCCCCTTTTTGATGATGACAAACATAAGTATTAAATACAATTGTTGTTGATAAAAATCAGCTATGTTGACATTAGGCTTCTGAGTTTCGCAAGCTCCCCCTAAGTCTGATATCCCATAGGGTTAGGTTTGTAAGCTCCCCCTACTTTGTATCCATAGTTGTTTTTAATCAGTTTCACAATTATTTTATCAGCTTCTTCTTTTCATAGTGTGATAATCTTTGAATAAAGTTGCACCCTTACTCAAGAACTAACTATGAATAATAAACTTCAATTAATAAAAGTATTCTCCTTGAAATTAAGCCCTTAATGCAGATGCAAGATGAAGCAATATTTAAATTGAATGACAAATAGGATCAGAGGCACTTAGAGACGCCTACACACACACTTGGTTCTGATGGTTATCATTAACAGCTTCAGAGTTCAAAAAATTTTCAAACAGTTAAGAGCTTAAAAAAAATCTTTTCAAAGAAAATAGCTCAGAGTCTGAACAAAATTTTTAAAACAGTTCAGAGCTCTTTAGTACAATATTTTGAAATCCTCAAAGATCAGATTGTCATATCAAAGCATGTACCTCATGCTTCTATTTTGACCACTCTCCTACGTTCTCTCTCTGAAGCACTACAAAGCCCTAAAAAGCTAAGTAATTTCGCTTCTTCCAACAATTGATTTACCAATATTCTTTCTCCCCCTTTTGTCATTATCAAAATGGTAGTATAAGCAATTAATAAAAATTTCAACTTTCAATGCTGTCAAATAAGAGTGGTTGAACGCATTTAAGACTCGGCCATTGAAATATGCTTATAAAAGGAGAGAGAGATACCTAGTCATTTTACTCACACAGAATAATCTTCGGTTATTGATAGATCTCTTGAGAGAAAAAATGAAACGCTCAGAGAAGAAGAAAGCAGTTTCAAAGAGAGTCAGTCAAGATAGGAGAAAACATAAGAAGAAACCAATGGAAACAAAGCCAGTGTCTGTCACAGAAGAACTCAGTTCAGAGTCTGAAGAGAAATCTTTGGACTCTGACTGTTTTAAGTTCTGAAGACATATATTCCTGAAGAAAATCAAACTGATATCCAAGGCTCTAGAGGGGCTAGAGTCTTTTCCTGAGGAAAACCAAACTGATGCAACAGAGTTGGTTTCTTCAAGAAAGACTACTGGTTGGATGGCTTCAGCCAAAACCTCAACCTTTCCCCTCTGCAAAGGTCATGTAGGCTTGTAACCACAAATATGACCTTTTAGAGCATCCAGAAGATAGTTCTTAGAAATGTAATATGTAATCCAGAACTTATGTTCTCAATGAAATAAAATTCATTACTTTGGCTTGTTTAATTTTTGATTTCTTATTTATATTTCTTCTCTTGTTATGTAATTTGATTCTTTAAGAATACCCACATATTGTACTCATTGAAAATCAAATTATATGAATGAAACTCAAGAGTTTGAAAGATCAATTTGTAAGATTGTTTGTTTTAACGAAAATGAAAATCAGTTAAAGAGTTAAAACAAACAAACGACATACTAAACAGAATCAACAACAGACATATAAGCATTCAGATAAATCTAGTGAATAGGTATGTCAGATTAGCAAACAGAGTTTTAACCTAAACAAAAGTTTAACCTAGTCAAAGTGCTTAGCAAATTATCAATCATGAAGTCATATAAGCAATCAAATAAATCCTAAGGTTGGGGTTGACTACAGAAAGATGCTAGGGTTGTCATGATGTTTTTCTGATTAGTATTTACTTCTTCCATCAATCCCACAAACTTGTCCACTATGGCTTCAATCCTTCTGATGTCATTCTCATAGACAGGGTTTCTCAGATGTTGTTGATTACCTTGATCACCCCTCAGACTGTCTTGAAGAGGTACATTCAGATCGTCCACTATTGAAGCTAACCTTTCCCTAAGGTTTTGCCCAATATTTTCTCTTGCAGTAGAGGATTCAGGATGATCCCTCTCTGTGTCTCTTTGAGTCTGAATGTCTTCCTCAACATTGATGACCTTCCCTTTGTCAAATTTTCTCTGTTCTTCCACAGCTACCCTTTGTAGATTGAGCAGTTCTTTTACCAGTTCCTCTGTCAGACTTACCCAATGAGCAGCATACTCAGATGAAGGCATATATGTTTGCCTTAGGTCATAAAGACCATGTATTTGTTTAAACAAGTCATTGCATTTACTCAAGACATCAGTATTGTTTGATTTGGTTGGGTGAGGTTCATTGGATAAGGGTGTATTTGTGAGTTGAGGATTGGAGTGAATCGGTATTTGTTGGGACTGTTGAGGACTAGGGCTGGTTTGGACAAAGCTTTTGAGGTGGAAATCTTCTATAAAAAGTTCTTTGACCATAGCCTCAACATGGTTTGATGGTGAGAGGTTCAGGTTTTCTTCTGAAACAACACGTTCAGATGAAGTTTGGTGTTTAGGTGTCTGAGGGTCTGAAGATGTTTGAGTCATAGATGGCTGAGCTATTTTATGCTTAGATTTGGCATTAAGCAGTTCAAAATTAGCTAGGATTTCATCTAACTCATTAGGATTAGAATCAGTCGAAGAGGATGATGAAGAAATGTTGATAAAATATGGTTCAGGGTGAGTTGTTTTGACAGGTTCTGATATAAGTTGTTTTATGGTAAGATTATCTTCAGAACTTGTCTGGTTATAATTTGGAAGAGGTTGGGTTGATGATGAGGTTAAATGAATGTCTTGAGCAGTAGTAACAACAGGTTTAGACAGAGATATATCACCTGATTTGTTATGATCTGAGCTTTCAGCAATCTTTTCCTCAGGCTCTTTGGTAAGTTGCTTTTGTCTAACACTGAGAGGTTCAGCATCACTTTCTGAGCCTTCAACCTTATATGCTTTCACTAGCCTTCTTCTCTTCTTCAATTCTTCCTTCTCAGTCTTAAACCTTTCTCCTAGGTAATCCAGCAGTTGAATATACTTATTGACAATGCCACTAGAAACTATAGGTATGTCAATGTTCCATTTCTTCACCAAAGAAGGTTCTGAGTGAGACTGAGGTATCAAAGGATCTGAAGGTTGTACCTCATGTCCTGACAACAAGTTCATGTGAGAGAGTGTATGAGCAGATATTGTGGAGGCTCTGAATTCCCTTAACAAGAAGTCATGACCAGCAGCTTTGATTATGTCTATCACTCCACATTGATAGAAAATCTCACTGAGGACCCTTGGGTAGACGGCACGTATATAAGACTTGGCCTGATTTTGAGTGTTAAGCATAGATTTGCATAGGTGATCGAAGATGTATTTAGCCCAATTTAAATCATATATCCTTGTGAGAAAATAGACAAAGTGTCTATGATCCCATGACAATTGATCAGAATTTTCATTTCCTGGAAATATAGAACTTCACATAATTTTGGCTAATACTCTCTGAGTGGGCTTCAGATCACCTTTCTTGTTGCTCTCACAACTTTTTCCTTTGACATAGCATTGTCTTGTCATAGTCTTCAGAAACATAGACTTTTGTGCTTCATTGTGACTAAAGGTGTAGTAGATGCCTTCATTTGGGATAGATAGCACCTTAGCCAAGTTTTAAGCAGTGAGAATTACTTCAAAACCGCACACAACAGAATGCACCTCCGTTTCCTCAATGATTCTTAATCCTAACTCTTAAGGGGTCTTGTCTTCATTTTCAGCCTTTTCTTTTCTCCTTGCAGCTAGCTCCTTGTCATAATCTTCAACTGTCCTCACCTTGCTCCTGATCCAGAAATCTTTTACCAGAGTAGGATAGATTGGACCGTTTAATAGATTCATGTATCTAAAGCTCCCTTTATGATTAGAAAAGAACTTTAGAACATCAAACTGATTCTTTTCCAAACTATCAAAGTCCACTGGTTGTTCCATAACCAGGTTCAGAGATTTTCCCTCCATCTTAAGAGACAAATCTGTAGAAAACATTTCCTTGCAAGCGATGGTGTTGATCGGAAAGTTTTTAGGAAAAATAAACAATGAGTCTGAAACTGATGTAGAAGTGGATGCCATTTCAGAAAGTTAGGGTGTGGATTTTGCTAAAGCGGGAGAAAGAGTTTGTTCTAGTTTTGAAGGACAAGGGTGAGGGATGTGATAGTGTAAAGTGTGAGTGTTTAAGTGATTTTGTTAAAAACATAAAACAAATTAAAACACACAATACATTAATTAAAAAATAAAGCGAACTAATCATTAACTGCTTTCAAACCAATCAGAACGTGTGTACGTGTTGTCTATTTAGCGCCAAAACGTTTCAGTAAAAAAAATACTTAAACATTTCCAATTCATTTCCTATTCAGAGGCTTATCTCTCAGAGGTTGAAACGTTTCCATAGTCTGAGCTTCTTCAGATGCTGAAACCTAAAGAACTTCAGAGGCTAAAAACGAATCTTTCAGGACACAAAAATATATGTTCAGACAGAATTTTTCAAGGTTTTATTTCTGAACACTTTGTTTAAATAAATCAGGTGTCCTAAAAGAATATTTTAACCTTTGAGTGTTATTCCTCTGAATTGTCATTGAGACTTTAAGAATACTCACCTTGCATTGAAGCTTTCTTGTCAATTGAAGTCAGTGTCATAGCCTGAACAGTTACTCCTCCAAGCTGAGTTACTGTCATCTTCAGAACAAGCTTCATATTCTTCATCCTCTTCACCATCAGATTCATCAAAAATGTGCCTTCTGTGCACAATTGCTCTCCTTCCATTTGCAATCACATGAGTCCATGTGAGTGGAGAGTATATTTTCCTCATTTGTCCTGCAGCCAAATAAACAATTTTGTCTTTTGGTACCCATTTGCAGATGGGTCCTAGACTGTTAGTTACCTGACCTCGATTCTCCATTTGTACCACCTGAAAGCTCTTAGGTACAAATGTTGAATATAGATCAGAAGGTGAAGCATTTTCAAATATGCTTGATGAACTTGGTTTTTCATATGTATCAGCACATGAATAACCAATTCCATTTACACCATTGTTTTTAAGAGATGACAGTAAAGAAATAATGTCACTACTGTCAATGTGTGTATTATAGAGGTCTTTAGAATCAATTGAATTCTTATAAGGTTTGCTACTGCTGGCATTCCCTTTTTCAAGAACTTCAATCTTTTCTAGAGCCTCTTGATATAAACACTTAAATTGACCTGCTTGTTCACTTAAGTGCTCACAATTAACTTTGAGCTTTTTAAACTTACGTGAACCAGCATTTAGTAGTTTTATGAGTTCAAGTTTAGGAAGTTGAGAATATACCTGATTCAGGATGTCTTGATCAGAGTCATAACTTGATTGTTCAGACTCTGATTCCTCTTTAGACTCAGCTGCTGCTTCAGGTCTTGCTTGCCTTTCAGGTCTTGATCTCCTTGGTAGCTTGACTTTCTTTTCTTCTTCAGAAAGCTTGTCCAGCTCTTCCCAGGTTGTCAATTTCTTCTTGCTGGCTATCGCTCCTTCATTCTTCTTAAATTCAGACCATCTTTGAAATTTCTTGGAGAAATTATCAAAGTACAGTAATAAGGTACAACTAGCACCTAGAGAGAGTAGGATCACATCCTTTGTGACCGTTGTAATTAGTTGACCTTAGAACAAATCATCAGGCTTGATAAGAGTAGTTGATGTAGCCCTTCTGATGATTTGGGGAATTCCTTTGCTTCTGATGAACCTTTGATAACTTGGAGTCTGATTGATCTTGAATGGATGGCCTCTGATAGTCCTTCGTAATTCAGGTTCTGAACGTCTTCATCTTCTGAATGACTCACGACTAGCAGATAGCTTGTGAACTCTTGTAGGCATCTGAACATCTATGAGCTTCTGAACTTCTCTGAGCTTCTGAACTCTTGCAGACATTCTGATCCTCTTTGAGCTTCTGAACTTTGTTTAGCTTCTGACCACGTTGTAGCTTCTGAACTCTTTCAGAGTGTAAAGATTCAGACTTCCATAGGTTTCATCAGAGTCTAAATTAAGTGTGCTCTCGATATAACGTTGGATTCTCCCGCACTCTTAATTTAAACATTAGTACCCTCAATTGTCCATTTAATACTTTGTTATCATCAAAACCTAAGGGTGTGTATTAACACATATTTTGTTCCAACATTATCAAGCCTGATGATTTGTTTAAAGACAACTAATTGCAACGGTCACAAAGGATGTGATCCTACTCTCTCTAGGAGCCAGTTGTACCTTATTACTGTATTTTGAACAGACAGTAAAAGTGAAGCTTAACTACGAAGAAGACGTGGCGTTGTTCAAAGGATATTCAAAGGCTACAGCTGTCCATTTTGCAACGGGAATTTCTCCAACGTCTCAATGTCTTTCTCAACTCATATAAATATGCAAAAGAAAGAATTGATGACTAAGGACCTTCATTGAATACATCTCTCAAAATCAAGTGAGAATAAAGAATTGTAATAGCAAATATCTTTCAAATTAAGTGAGAATTGAAACTAGCTCAAGCCTCTGAAGTTATTATCTTGTAATAAGTTTAAGCTTAGAAGTTAGTATTACTCCTGCGTGAGTAATTGGAAAAGTCTCAATCTTAGTGATTAGAGCAAAGGAAGTCTCTTAGTCTTGTGTGACTCTGAGCAAAGGAAGTCTCTCAGTCTCGTGTGACTCTGAGCAAGGAAGCCTCTTAGTCTTGTGTGACTCTGAGCAACGAAGTCTCTTAGTCTTGTGTGACTCTGAGCAAGGAAGTCTTGTGTGAACCTCATCCACACTCAGAAGATTCAATGGTGAAGAGATATAAGATTGACATACCTGCTGTCTCAAATGGTATTGTCAATCAATACATACAACTGCTAGAAAGTCAAGGTGAATGGCTTGAGATTGAAAAAGAAGATTTGAAGAAGAAGAGGAAGAGGCTGATAAAAGTAAAGGTGGAGAAGAATGAAGCTACGAAGGCAGAGAGTAAAGGAAAGACCAAATCCAAGGCTAGGAGTTCAAATGTGGTAGTAATTCAAGATGAAGATAGTGAAGATGATGATGA
Source organism: Trifolium subterraneum (assembly GCA_951799995.1). NCBI lineage: Eukaryota > Viridiplantae > Streptophyta > Magnoliopsida > Fabales > Fabaceae > Trifolium > Trifolium subterraneum. Next base: position 9,020,242 of record OX637466.1, on the reverse strand, counting down.
ACCTTTAAGTGTCAGACGCAAGAAAAATAAACATGTTGAAAGCTCATCCAAAGACAACTCAGGTAATGTATTTATGTCTAAACCTGCTGTTGTAAATACTCAAGAGACTCAACCAACCCCATCATCAACCCAACCCAGAAATTCACCTCTACAATTCCTTGAGGAACATTTAGTTGGTGAATTATCCAATCAAACCAAAACCACAAATCTAGTTCAGAACCCATCCACCCAGACAAGTCCTGAAGACCATCTCACATTAAAACAACTTATTTTAGAACCTCCCATACCAGAAATAACCCATATTGAACCACACCTCTCACCAGAACCTGTTCAAACACCACCTGAACACGAACCCTCTGAAAATCAAGGTTCTGGCCACCAAACACATTCTGACAACCAAACACATCCTGAACCTCAACCATCACATAACCAAACACAACCTGAACAACAAAGTACTGAGGAACTTGAACATCACTCTGATGTTTCAGAACATACTGAATTTGTTGTCTCAGAAGAAATCCAAAATTCCCCATCATCAAACCATGTTGATGCTATGGTCAAAGAGCTTCATGTGAATGATTTTCATCTAAAAGCCTTTGATCAACAGCAACAACAACCACAAACATCACCTCAACACACCATCACACCCTCAAACAATGAACCTCACCCAAACAACTCAATTAACCCTGATATCTTGAGTGAATGCAACAGTCTGTTCAGTCAGATACACGGTCTTCATGAGCTCAGACAATCCGACATGTCTTCATCTGAATATACTGCACAATGGGTAAGCTTGACTGAGGAATTGGTAAAGAAGCTGCATAGTCTTCAGAAGGCTGATGTTGAAGAACAGAGGAGGTTTGACAAGCGAAAAGCTTCAGTGGTTGAAGAGGTCATTCAGAGTCAGAAGGACACAGAGAGGAATCTACCTGAATCCTCTACTGCAAGAGCAAATGATGAGCAAAACCTAAGGGAAAAGATAGCATCACTTGAGGAAGATCTGAATGAACCTATCCAAGAAAATCTGAGGGGCAATCAAGAGCATCTGAGAAATCCAGTGTATGAGGCTGAGATTGAAAGAATTGAAGCCAAGGTGGACAAGTATATTGGGATGATAGAGGAAGTCAATGGAAACCAAAAAGAGATCATGAAAACCTTAGCTTCCCTCTGTAGTCGTCCTCAATAAACCCCTAGGACTTCTTTGTTTGCTTAATTGATTATTTAATTAATATCTTGTTATGCACAGTGATAGGATTAAGCTTATACTGTTGTATGTTTTTAACGTCATTATGTGCTAATCTAATTGTCTCTTTTGGATATTTTAAACTCTTGTGTTTTTATTCATAACATTGATTTTCATGAGTACAATATTTGGTTATTCTTAAAGAATCAAATTGCATAACAAGAGAAGAAACATAATAACGTAAATCAAATTAAACAAGCCAAATCAAAACTTTTTATTTCATTGAGAACATAGTTTCTGAAAATACATATAAAATTCCTAAAGACTATTTTCTGGATGCTCCAAAGACCATATTGTGGTTACAAGCCTAAATATGAACTTTGAAGAGTGGAATTGGATGAGTCATCCAACTGGTTGTCTCTCATGAAGAAACCAATTCTGATGCATCAGTTTGGTTTCTTTCAGGAAAAGACACTAGCACCTCTAGAGCCTTGGAAATCAGTTTGATTTTCTTCAGGAATATGTGTCTTCAGAAACTGAAACCAGTCAGAGTCCCAATCTTTTTCATCAGACTCTGAACTGCGTTTTTCTTGTTCAAACGCTCGCTTTGTTTCTCTTGGTTTCTTCTTATGTTTTCTCCTATCTTGACTAACTCTCTTTGAAACTACTTTCTTCTTCTCTGAGCGTTTCATTTTTTCTCTCAAATGATCTATCATAACCTAAGATTATTCCGTGTGAATAAAATGACTAGGCTTCTCTCCTTTTATAAGCTCATTTCACCGACAAGGTCTTAAATGCGTTCAACCACTCCTGACTTGACCGTATTGGACGTTGTACTTGTTAATTAATTGCTTATATTACCTTTTTGATAATGACAAAAGGGGGAGAAAGAATAATGATAAATCAATTGTTGGAAGAAGCGAAATTACTTTGCTTTTTAGGGCTTTGTAGTGCTTCAGAGAGAGAACGTAGGAGAGTGGTCAATCTTAGTAGCATGAGGTACATGCGTTGAAATGACAATCTGATCTTGAGGATTTCAAAATATTGTGCTAAAGAGCTCTGAACTGTTTTCAAATTTTTTGTTTCAAGCTCTGAACTGTTTGAAAAATATTTTGAACTCTGAAACTGTATTTCATGATAACCATCAGAACCTTATGTGTGTATACGTTTCTAGTACCTCTGATCCTATTGTCATTTATTTAAATATTTTTATTTCATCTTGCATCTTCATTAAGCGCATAATTTCAAGGAGAATACATTTATTAATTGAAGTTTATTATTCATAGATAGTTTTTGAGTAAGGGTGCAACTTTATTCAAAGATTATTACACTATGAAAAGAAGAAGCTTGCAAACCTTGTTCTTTATATAGTAAAATATGAATAATTTAAGTCATATAATAAAGTAATTCTGAAACTGATTAAAATTAACTATGGATACAAAATAGGGGGAGCTTACAAACTTAACCCTATGGGATATCAGACTTAGGGGGAGCTTGCAAAACTCAGAAGCATAATGTCAACATAGCTGATTTTTATCAACAACAATTGTATTTAATACTTATGTTTGTCATCATCAAAAAGGGGGAGATTGTTGGAAAAAAATGTGTTTTAGTACACACCCTTGAGTTTTGATGATAACAAAGTATTAAATGGACAATTGATGTTACTAATGTTTAAATTAAGTGTGCAGGAGAATCCAAAGTTATATCAAGAGCACACTTAGTTTATGCTCTGAAGGAACCTAATGGAAGTCTGAATCCTTACACTCTGAAAGAGTTCAGAAGCTAAAACGTGGTCAGAAGCTAAACTTGTTCAGAAGCTCAAATAGGATCAGGATGTCTGCAAGAGTTCAGAAGCTCAGAGACGTTCAGATGCCTACAAGAGTTCAGAAGCTATATGCTAGTCATGAGTTATTCAGAAGATGAAGACATTCAGAAGCTGAATTACGAAGGACTATCAGAGGCCAATTATTCAAGACCAATCAGACTTCAAAGACATCAAAGGTTCATCAGAAGCAAAGAAAATTCCTCTAGTCATCAGAAAGGCTACATCAACTACTCTTATCAAGCCTGATGATTTGATTAAGGACAACTAATTGCAACGGTCACAAAGGATGTGATTCTACTCTCTCTAAGAGCTTGTTGTACCTTATTACTGTATTTTGGACAGACAGTAAAAGTGAAGCTTAACTGCGAAGAAGACGTGACTTTGTTCAAAGGATATTCAAAGGCTACAGCTGTCCATTTTGTAACGGGAATTTCTCCAACGTCTCAATGTCTTTCTCAACTCATATAAATATGCAAAAGAAAGAATTGAAATTCTGGCATGCAGTGGCAAGATGCTCTATATAATGCTGTAGCATCTTGTACCGCATCATACTAACAGAATATGAACAATAAACAATAAAGGGTAGGAAAGTAAATAACACAGTATGTTGTTAACCCAGTTCGGAGCAACTCTCCTACTCTGGGGGCATACCAAGCCAGGAAGGAAATCCACTATTAGCAGTATTAATTTAGAGCTAAACTCCCCCGTTTACAACTCCTCACTTAATCCCTCCCAATGAAACTTCTACCTAGGAACTCCTAGATATGAGATCTCATCTCACTTCCCTACAACCAACACAGATAGTGTTGTTCTTACAATGTTGAATATGATGTTGGAACATAATACGAGACACTAGTTACTCTTGCTTAAAAGCTTCGAGTAAGGCACATACTTGGAGTTGCTTACAAGCTTCCTCCAATGACAATAGTGACCAACTCACAATCCGAGTGGTTCACTTTTACACCGACTCTCCTAGAGAGTGGCTACACGACTAAGCCCTAATAATATTACATTGTTGGCTTCAGTTCTCTTTTAGGTTTTAGTCTTCACATATATATACCCTGAGTTAGCATAGGCCAGATCTTCGTTTTTGGGCTTCACAATATAGCTGGTCGTTGAAAAAGTCCAGCAAACATATTCTTGGATAAAATCTCTTGTTTCCATAAATGGCGTAGCATATTATGAAAATATAACCTGGTGCAGCCGCCTTATAAAACCTCAATGAAAACGTGCGTCTTGGTATATAAGGAAAGACGAAAATATTGCTTAGGCGAATCTTCAAGGATATGGCGCATAAATACAGCGAGAATTACCGTCACGACAGATGTTGTACCCACATGCTACGACATCTGGTCCAACATCTTGCTAGAACTTGTTTTTGCAAAATGAGGCCAACATACAAAACACCAACAATCTCCCCCTTTGATAAATTTTGGCTAAAACAAGCTAAGACAAGTTCTGGAGAGATGTTGTACAAACCTTCCTTCAAGTCAACACAAACACACAGCTAAGAAAGAAGATAATACATTGCCACGCTATTTTAAAAATAGATCTTCAAGTGAGAAATAGCGAACACGCAGCATCAGAGACATGCAACAGTGGAAACAAATAATTAGCCTCATAGAGTACACGATAGGAGAGAATTAAACTCTCACAGCATAAGCGCCATACAGTTAAACCAGGGAAAAATAAATTCCTTCAAACATGAATCACCATAGGAAAAATAAATTCCTACACCACTGAGAAAAATAAATTCTCAGATATCAAGTAAAAGTGGATTCCTTTGAAATAGACAAGATGCCTTAGTTCATGCATCTGTCACACACAACATGCATCACAACAAAAGTAGATTGCTCCCCCTGAGTTCATGCATATATCACAGTAGAGAATACTCCCCCTCAACAGAACATACATACACATACATATATAGCATACCTGCTCCCCCTCAATCATAGCACACATATAGACAGACAGATGGTGTAACATGTGTCACAGCATTATCACGAACTGAACATGCATCTTTACTACTACTCCCCCTTTTTAGCCATAATTTTGACAAACATAATACGCCATGCATTGACAAACAGAAGTAGCAACACATCATAGTAGCATAATGACAGACCAGCAGCACATAGGAGTGCACAAGATATCCTGGGCGTAGCCCTCAAGGTTCAGACAGACAAAAACAATAGGAGCAGTAAAACGCAAGAGCAAAGACATCATTATTTCCAGCACCAGCTTCTGCAATCAAGCTCACTATATCAGTGCACTTCAGGGCTTCTTTTCCAAGCTCTCTTTCCAGAGCTACCCTTCTCTGAACATATTTCCATTTGTCTACACAGCTAGCAAGATGGAAGAAAACATTATCAATAGCAACCTCAGGTACATTAGCAAGTACCTTCTTGCCACCTACACTTTGTCTGCCAACATAAGCTTCACCAGATGCTTCACCTTTAGACACTTCTTCCTCAAAGTCAGAGTCACTCTCTACAGCCTTTCTCTTCAACTGTTTCTTCTGGACAACAGGAGTATCAAAACGACTCTTAGGTCGAGAGGGACCATACATGGGTTTCTTGGCAGGTTTCATCACTGATTCTACAATAGGGGGCTGTGGGACAGATGGTATAGCTTTACCAGAACTGCTCCTCAGTCTCTTAGCAACACCAGCACCAAATGTCTTCACCAGGGGTGGAGACTAATCAGTATCATCACTACTAAAACCAGTATCATAACATACGTCAGCTACAGTATTAGGATGAGGAACCTGTTGGCCCAAAGATGCTTCAGCATCTGGCACAACGTCAGATTGAGGAACAAGGTCCTTGATGAGATTCAGACCATTGTCAACCATGGTGTCACCAGTTTCAGTAACCTTTGTTACAGGATCAATATCCACTTCCATGTCATCAGTACTAGGAGCAGCCTCAGGATCCTTAACAGTATTCACATCATCAGTATCTAGGGTTTCAACCTGATCAGATTTCCCTAAATTCTCCAACTCAATTGAAATTCTGATACCAATTGAAATTCTGGCACCTACTGGGGACAGATGTTAAGACAGAAGCTATAGCAATTGTCGTACGTAACCAGTTGTAATGCTAAGACAAATGCTCTAGCGTATGTCCACAGTAGATTATAATCAACAAGTAAAAGCAACAGACAATGAAGTAAATAACACAGAGAATTGTTAACCCAGTTCGGCGTAAACAACGACCTACTCTGGGGGCTACCAAGCCAGGAAGGAATCCACTATAATAGATCTAGCTCTAAGCCCACAGCAAACATACAAGTTTACGACTTATCACCTAGACTCTACCCGTGCTAACTCAACCTAGGAACTCCTAAGTTTGAGACCCCGTCTCACTTCCTTTCTATCACGAACCTCGTGATTATGACAGTTGAACAAACAATGCGGTTTCACTAACCAAACAACAAACCGTCTCCGTGCTTAAAAGCTTGGGAGAAGTTTCACAAAATACAAAACCAAACAGGCCTAAGCTTGTGTTATAGAATCCACAAGAAAGGCTTACAATTAACAAGACTCAAACCCTAAAACTATATTCTTGAAATACGGCTTCAGTAGTCTTTTAGGTTTTAGTCTTCACATATTTATATGACCTGAGTTAGCATGAGCTAGGTCTTCATATTGGGCTTTAATCTTCAGCTGTCCTTTTGCAAAGTCCAGCGCACATATAATGGAAAGAATTACTTGTTTCCATAAATGGCGTAACAACTTCTGGAAAGTATCTCTTGGTCCAGCCGCCTAATAAACCCTTGTTTAAAGGCGTGCGTCTTGATAAGCAAGTAAGGCAAAAATAGTGCTTCAGATAATCTTCAAAGATATGGCGCGCAAATAGAGCATTAAATACCGGCATGACAGATGTTGTACCCACATGCTACGGCATCTGGTCCAACATCTTGCTTGAACATGTTTTTGCAAAATGAGGCCAACATACAAAACACCAACAATCTCCCCCTTTGGAAAATTTTGGCTAAAACAAATTAAGACCAGTTCTGGAGAGATGCAGTACATACCTTCCTCCAAGTCAACATTCTTTTCAACTTCTTCAACAATAAGCCTAGTCTTCTCAGTCTCAGAACTAGAGTGATTCTTAACAACAGTATCAGAACTTATCACACTAATGTAGCGTGTGATGAAGTAGTTAAGGGAAGTTTTTAAGACTTTCCCTAAATTAGCGTGCGCAACATAAGAGTAGAGAGAGAAAATAACTGCTGCACGCTTTTCAGACATTAACTGCTACAAGTCCTCATGCAGGCAAATTCCTAATTTGCCTCTTAGCTTCTCGAATTGGTTAGCATCTAGTGCTTTCGTGAATATATCTGCGAGCTGTTCTTCAGTAGCAACATGTTTTAAAACCACCACATTCTCTTCTACTAAATCTCTGATAAAGTGATGACGAATGTCTATGTGCTTTGTCCTACTGTGTTGTATAGGATTTTTTGAGATATTGATTGCACTCAGATTATCACAGTACAATGCCATAGCATCTTGCTCAACATTATACTCTCTTAGCATCTGTCTCATCCAGACAAGTTGTGAACAACTACTCCCAGCTGCAATGTATTCAGCTTCAGCAGTTGAGAGAGACACACAATTCTGTTTCTTACTGAACCATGATATCAAATTTTCTCCCAAGAAGAAGCAACCACCAGAAGTGCTTTTTCTATCATCAGCACTGTCAGCCCAATCTGCATCACAATATCCAATGAGTTGAGAGTTGTCACTCTGTGAGTACATCATGTCGTAGTCACATGTGCCACTAACATACTTAAGGATTCTTTTCACTTGTGTTAAGTGACTCATCTTTGGATCAGCTTGGTATCTTGCACACACACCCACTGCAAAGCTAATATAAGGTCTACTAGCTGTAAGATATAAGAGACTCCCTATCATACTTCTATAGAGACTCTGATCAACACTAACACCCTTCTCATCTTTTGTCAGCTTCAAATGAGTAGGTGCTGGAGTCCTTTTGTGAGTAGCGGTGTCCATTCCAAACTTCTTGACAATATTTTTTGCATACTTACTCTGAGAGATAAATATTGTCTCATCCATTTGCTTCACTTGAAGTCCAAGAGAAAATGTTAATTCGCCAACTAAACTCATCTCAAACTCTGACTGCATCTGTTTGATAAAATGCTCCACCATCTGACTTGACATCCCACCAAACACTATATCATCAACATAAATTTGTGCTATCATTAATTTACCATGTTCTTCTTTTACAAACAGAGTTTTATCGTGTCCTCCTTTCCTGTATCCATGATTGACTAGAAATTCAGTCAATCTCTCATACCAAGCTCTAGGAGCTTGTTTCAACCCATATAAAGCTTTCTTCAACTTGTAGACATGATCAGGGAGATCCGGATTCACAAAGCCTTTTGGTTGTTCCACATACACCTCTTCATTTAAGTATCCATTGAGAAAAGCACTCTTAACATCCATCTGAAACAGTTTAAATTTCAGAACATATGCAACACCAAGTAACAGCCGTATAGATTATAATCTAGCAACTGGGGCGAAGGTCTCATCAAAGTCTAAACCTTCCACCTGAGTGTATCCCTGTGCCACAAGCCTCGCCTTGTTTCTTGTAATAGTTCCATTTTCATCAGATTTATTTTTATAAACCCATTTAGTACCTATTACATTCAACCCTTTCGGTCTAGGAACTAGATCCCAAACCTCACTTCTTTCAAACTGGTTCAATTCTTCTTGCATGGCACTGATCCAATAATTGTCAGTGAGAGCCTCTTTGACATTCTTTGGTTCTATTTTTGACACAAAGCAAGAGTTAGAGATTATATCTTGATTTCTTCTTGTGGTGATACCTTCATCTGGATTGCCTATGATCAGGTCCTTGGGATGATTTTTCTGGACTCTGATAGATGGTCCTTTACTAACTGGAGCAATAGTATTATCAGTGATAGGACTATCAGGTGTTACCTCAAGCTCTTCCACACTTGCAGTTTCTTCAGGCTGGAATTCAAAAGCTTCAGCATCTGGACTTTCATCTGTCTTAGCGTCAGATGCTACATCATCTATCACAACATTCATTGATTCCATCATCACTTGAGTTCTGGAGTTATACACTCTGTAGGCTCTGCTGTTAGTAGAGTAACCCAAGAATATACCTTCATCACTCTTTGGATCCATCTTCCTCCTTTGTTCTCTATCTATCAGAATGTAACACTTACTTCCAAATACATGAAAATACTTGATAGTAGGTTTTCTTCCTTTCCACAATTCATATAAGGTCTTAGTGGTTCCAGCTCTTAAAGTGACACGGTTGAGAATGTAACATGTTGTATTCATAGCTTCAGCCCAAAAGTGTTGTGGCAGTTTCTTTGAGTGTAGCATGACACGAGCACATTCTTGTATTGTTCTGTTCTTTCTTTCAACTACACCATTTTTTTGAGGTGTAATAGGTGAAGAGAATTCATGTCCTATTCCTTCAGCAGTGCAAAACTCAGAGAATCTTGAGTTTTCAAATTCTCTACCGTGGTCACTCCTTATTCTGACAATAACACTACCTTTTTCTCTTTGAAGTTGTTTACATAAATCCTTGAAAGAACTAAAAGTGTCTGACTTTTCTCTGAGAAAGTTGATCCAAGTGAATCTTGAGTAGTCATCTACAACAACAAAAGCATATCTCTTTCCTCCTATACTTTCAACCTGCATAGGCCCCATCAAGTCCATATGAAGTAATTCAAGCACCTTTGATGTAGTCAGATGCTGCAGCTTCGGGTGTGGCATCTTTGTCTGCTTCCCAATTTGGCATTCACCACATATTCTTCCTTCTTCTATCTTCAGTTTAGGTACCCCTTTTTCTGCATCTTCAGCTATGACTTTCTTCATACTCCTTAGATTAAGATGACCCATCTTTTGATGCCATAACTTGACTTCATCTTCTCTAGTGATGAGACAGGAGGAAATTTGAGCACTTTCTTCAGAAATTCACAAATAACAGTTATCTTTAGACCTGACTCCTTTCATAACAGATTCACCATCTTCAGTTGAGACGATGCATTCAGATTTCGTGAAGTTCACCTTCATTCCTTGATCACACAATTGACTGATGCTTATGAGATTTGCAGTCAATCCTTCCACTAAAAGAACATTCTCAAGCTTAGGCAGACCATTTGCAATGAGACTTCAGATGCCTTTGATCTGACCTTTGGCTCCATCACCAAAAGTAACATAACTGGTAGTGTAAGCTTTAACATTGGTTAGATAACTTTCAACACCAGTCATATGTCTTGAGCAACCACTATCAAAGTACCAATCATTTCTGGATGAAACTCTCAGAGATGTATGAGCTATGTGAGCAACATCATTTGCCTTTGGTTTCCATTCTTTCTTTGTATTGCTTGAATCAGATTCATACCTGGGATTATTATACCATCTTGGAAACCCATACAATCTAAAACAGAAAGGTCTGATGTGACCTCTTCTACCACAGTAATGACAGATCCATCCCTTAGGTTTAGGAATGATTATGGCCGGCTGATGTTGTTGAACATGCTGTGGCATATGTCTGGTTTCAGTAGGATCATAAGTGTCTTTAGCAGGAACAAATGTACTAGTGGAAGTAGCATTTTTCTGTTTAGGATAATTATATTCTACTCCAATACCCTTAGGTTTTCCAGCAACTTGACCCTCAACCAGTATATCTAATCTTTCAGTTCCATTATTTAGCAGTCTAAGCTGTTTATTTAAACTAGTCAGCTGATAGTTCAATGTGCTTACCTCATCTCTAAGAGCAGAAGCCTCAGACAGATGCTTTGCCTTCTCAGATTGTAGCTGCTTTGTGAGTTGAGATATTTCAGTCTGATGCTTCAGCTTCTCAGCTTACAATTTACTTATAGTGTATTGTTGCTGCTGACACACCTTCTCACTCTTCTGACTCAGTGCTTTATAAGACGCAGCTAGCTCATCAAAGGTCAATTCTTCATCATCTGATTCGGATTCAACAATTCCAGTAAGTGCAGTAATGTGATTTGCAGACTCAGAGTAGTTATCATCCTCAGAGTCATCTTCATCAGACCAAGTGACAGCCATACCCTTCTTCTGTTTTTTCATGAATGTTTGACATTCAGCTCTAATATGTCCATGACCTTCACATTCATGACATTGAACACCTTTTCCAGTACTGGCCTTTTCTTCAGGTTTGTATTTTCTTACACCATTAAACTTTTTGTTATTATCAGAAAAATTGCCTTTAGCATTTGTCCTGCCTCTTCCATCCATCTTCTTTAGTATTCTGTTGAACTGCCTGCCTAGATGTGCTATAGTTTCAGATAAATTTTCATCAGTTTCAAAACTATTTTCTACTTCATCACTTTCAGTGGTGTTGGTAACAAGAGCTATACTCTTCTTCCTCTTCTCGGTTTTCTCTTTAGCAGCCAGCTCATAGGTTAGTAATGAACCCACCAAATTTTCAAGCTTCATCACTCCTATATCATGTACTTCTTCTATGGTAGTGACTTTCATATCAAACATCTTAGGAAGATATCTAAGCATTTTTCTTACCATTCTTTCCTCGCTTAGCTTTTCACCTAGAGCATCAAAGTTGTTTGCAAAGTCTAGAATGGTCATGTGAAAGTCATGAACAGATTGATCTTCACCCATCATTAGATTCTCAAACTTTACGGTCAGAAGCTGTAGCCTTGAATTCTTCACCTTGGTGGTGCCTTCATGTGTAGTCATTAGAATATCCCATGCTTCCTTAGCCACTGAGCACTGTTTGATCATCCTGAAAATGTTATTATCCACAGCATTGAATAAGGCATTTAGCGCCTTGGAATTTCCATGTGCAAGCTCATCCTCTTCCTTGGTCCACTCCGCTTCTGGTTTTAGTTCACCTGTAGTTTTACCATCTTTGTCGCGTATCACTGGATGTTCCCATGCCGTTAGGATAGCCTTCCAAGATTTGCTATCAAGTGATTTGATAAACGCCACCATTTTGGCTTTCCAGTAATCATAGTTTGATCCATCCAGAAGTGGAGGTCTGTTGACATAGCCACCATCCTTGTTCATTATGCCAGAAAGTAACTTCCCTGGTCCTCACCCACACAGAACAGGGTGCCTGCTCTGATGCCAATTGAAATTCTGGCATGCAGTGGCAAGATGCTCTATATAATGTTGTAGCATCTTCTACCGCATCAGACTAACAGAATATGAACAATAAACAATGAAGGGCAGGAAAGTAAATAACACAGTATGTTGTTAACCCAGTTCGGAGCAACTCTCCTACTTTGGGGGCATACCAAACCAGGAAGGAAATCCACTATTAGCAGTATTAATTTAGAGCTAAACTCCCCCGTTTACAACTCCTCACTTAATCCCTACCCAATGAAACTTCTACCTAGGAACTCCTAGATATGAGATCCCATCTCACTTCCCTACAACCAACACAGATAGTGTTGTTCTTACAATGTTGAATATGATGTTGGAACATAATACGAGACACTAGTTACTCTTGCTTAAAAGCTTCGAGTAAGGCACATACTTGGAGTAGCTTACAAGCTTCCTCCAATGACAATAGTGACCAACTCACAATCCGAGTGGTTCACTTTTACACCGACTCTCCTAGAGAGTGGCTACACGACTAAGCCCTAATAATATTACATTGTTGGCTTCAGTTCTCTTTTAGGTTTTAGTCTTCACATATATATACCCTGAGTTAGCATAGGCCAGATCTTCGTTTTTGGGCTTCACAATACAGCTGGTCGTTGAAAATGTCCAGCAAACATATTCTTGGATAAAATCTCTTGTTTCCATAAATGGCGTATCATATTATGAAAATATAACCTGGTGCAGCCGCTTTATAAAACCTCAATGAAAACGTGCGTCTTGGTATATAAGGAAAGACGAAAATATTGCTTAGGCGAATCTTCAAGGATATGGCGCATAAATACAGCGAGAATTACTGTAACACCCCAAACCCGAATTTACATAAAATTCTAACTTTCAAAAATATTTTACACAAACTCGCAGCAGATACAAAGACTTCATTGATTAAATCAAGACCAAAATACAAAACACTAGTTTGGGTATTACATTCTCCAAAAATAATACTAATTAATAAAAATAGTATCCACCGGTCTATACAATAAGTACTCAATTAATACAACATAAATATAACAGACTCGATAAACATGAACCCTTCCCGTGTCCTAATCAGAGCAGAGCTTCACCGACAAATTATACCAAAAACACCTGGGGATCTGAATCGCCCAACGATCCAGCAAACGCACAAACAGAGAGTTAGTTACATATAATCGGCATTCAAACAAACGAAAGTAAGATACTAACATTCAATCCAATTCAACATATACAATACATATATTCATCAATCATACATATATTTAGCATGTATATAATAGCAATCCAACAACATCAATAAGACATGTACATTTAATCATTTAATATACATATACATATTCACACCATCAATGATCAACAACTTATATGCACAATCACTTAGCACATAATTAGACAATTATCACATCATCATCACATATAGCACATTTAAGGTTCACCTTCCTAAATGCATCTAATGTCACCTTCATGCCATGTCCCCTAGACACGACTACATGCATGCGGTACCATTCACCAAAATAGGATACAAGAATCCTATGCGTTATGGATCAAACGTCCAAGCTTCATCAATTCGTTATGGGTCAAACGCCCAAGCTTCATCAATTCGTTATGGGTCAAACGCCCAAGCTTCATCAATAGACTCAATCATGATGCATGAACATATATATAACGTATGTTATTCACCACCATTATGTAACCTCATGTATACATAATCTTCACCATCAATTATTCACCAACACATAACATACTTATATACATTCATCATCATCATCAATAAGCATTAACAATCATTCATATAGAAACATCACCATCCGTCATATTCATTATAAATCCAACATCAATCATCTATGTATTAATATAATACTAGCAATTCATACATCAACTACACCTTCAACAATTAATAATCAAGTAAGCCTGACTACTTCGCCAGCTCTTGCTAGCTCTCGCCATAGCGAGGCAAGTCAGAGGCTTCTCGCTATCCCTCGCTAGTTCTCGCCGTAGCGAATCAAGTCAGAGGGCACTGGGCTGGCTGGCGAGCACTGGCGAGCCCTGGCGAGTTCCCTCGCTAGTTCTCGCTAGTTCTAGCCTAGCGACGCGTGCCCAGAATTTCTGCTCTGTTTTACGACCGTTCGGATTCCACTCCCAAAATCATCCGAAACGTGTTCCAGTTTTAAAAAGATGTTTTCTTTAGGTCATAGACATGTTATCATACATAGAAGTACAAGTTTCATAACTTAAAACTATTAAAATCATCATCAATTAGGATTTATCATATTTTTCATCAAAAGCTCATGAACATGCAATTTCAAACCAACAACTCTAGATTTTCGAAATTGAAATCATCCACATATATTTTTAGCATTATAATACATGAATAACACTAAATCAACAAGAAAGATAACACGAAATCATTACAAAAGGAAGCATTTTGATTCATTCATAAACATAAAAATGCTAACTTTAAGCATAGCAAGGGTGAGAGGGTTTGGGCAAAGAGAACATGGTTTCTCCTCCCTCTTAATCACCCACAATTCATATATAACTACTCTCTTACCTCTAGTTCTTCAATGATTATCCCCTCCACAAGCTCCCTCTCCATCTTTCTCTCTTGTTCTTCATTTTCCACTATTTTCTTCCAAATTTTATGCCATAGTCTGAGTTCGATTTCTCCCTACTCGGGCCTTGTTTCGACGATCCGAACGGTCAAAAGTTAGCTTCAGATGTTGTGAACCATCCCTCAAAATTTCAACGAAAATCAACGGTTAACGAATCGGGAATCGAAGATTTAGTGAAGGTGTTGAAGGGAAAACGGGATTTACTTACCAATTTCATTCTTCTCTTCTTTCTCTTTCTTTTTCTTCTTATGAGAGCTTCTCTCTCTTCCTCCATCCAAAATTCATGACAAAATGAATCCTCTCTCCTAAAAGTACCAATTTATACCTAGGTCAACATCTCCTCCAATTACCACATTACCCTTCGTTTATTCCAAGTCCATTCCTCATAAAGCCCAACTTAATATTCACACCTCTCAAAAACACTACTATTCTAAATACACCACCACACCAAAGCCACATATTTAAATAAATCACACAACATGGAATTTAAATAAATAAATTAAATCAAATAAATAATTAAAAAAAACGTGATGTTACAATTACCGTCACGACAGATGCTGTACCCACATGCTACGGCATCTGGTCCAACATCTTGCTAGAACTTGTTTTTGCAAAATGAGGCCAACATACAAAACACCAACAAGAATTGATGACTAAGGACCTTCATTGAATACATCTCTCAGAATCAAGTGAGAATAAAGAATTGTAATAGCAAATATCTCTCAAATTAAGTGAGAATTGAAACTAGCTCAAGCCTCTAAAGTTATTATCTTGTAATAATTTTAAGCTTAGAAGTTAGTATTACTCCTGCGTGAGTAATTGGAAAAGTCTCAATCTTAGTGATTAGAGCAAAGGAAGTCTCTTAGTCTTGTGTGACTCTGAGCAAAGGAAGTCTCTTAGTCTTGTGTGACTCTGAGCAAGGAAGTCTCTTAGTCTTGTGTGACTCTGAGCAAGGAAGTCTCTTAGTCTTGTGTGACTCTGAACAAGGAAGTCTCTTGTCTTGTGTGACTTGAGCAAGGAAGTATCTTGTCTTGTGTGACTTGAGCAAGGAAGTCTCTTTGTCTTGTGTGACCTAGAGCAAAGAAGTCTCTTGCTTGTGTGCTTGAGCACCTGAATTGTAATCTTAGTGATTATAGTGATATCCCTTGGAAGTGCAAGGGGACTGGAGTACTCTCGTTTTGTGAGGGGAACCAGTATAAATTCTTGTGTCTCTCTCTCTCTCACTCTCTCATTTACTCTTCCATCATTCTCTTTTACTCACGTTGGTTGTGTTAATCATTTCGCTGTGCTTAAAGACTCTGATAGATTTAAATATCCTGAAATGTTTTTAAATATCTAAAACACAATTCAACCCCCCCTTCTTCTGTTTTCTCCACGCACCTTTACTCAGGAGACTCTATGGCAAAAAGATTCAACATTAACATACCTTCTGTTGCTAAAGGTATTGTTAACCAATACATACAACTATTGGAAAGCCAAGGTGAACCTTTTGAGATTGAACCAGAGGATGTGAAGAAGAAAAGAAAGAGACTGGTAAAGGCTAAGGTTGAATAAACTAAGAGTGAAAGCAAAGGGAGGACAAAGTCTAAGGCTGAGAATTCAACTGTGGTGGTGTCAGAAGATGTTGAAGAGGATGATGAACCTCTAAGGATCAAGAGAAGCAAGATTTCTATGGAGCTGAAGAAAAAGAAGAAGAATGTTAAGAGCTCCACCATTGATGATTCAGGTACTGTATCTAAACCTGAAGATCTTGTTGTATTAACTCAAGAGATGACTCAGAACCCCCCAACCTCAAACAAACCATCAGAGTCAACTCTAGATTTCCTTGAACAACATTTAGCAGGTGAACTCCCTTCAAAATCTAAACCTTTACCATCTGATAATGTTCAGAACTCTGACATTATTCCAGACTCTGAACAAAATCAGAACTTAACCTCAAATCTAGACCAAATCAATCCTGAAACCAACCTGTCGCGGTGATTTTTGGATGTCGAGTTATTAATTAACTTCGAATCGCAATTTAACGTTCCACCACCGATCTTTAATTTATCCGAGGGAAAGGGAAAAAGTTCGAAAAAACCCTATTTTTAAGAGAACAAGGTTCGGGGGTTGGTTATACGAAGGGAAGGTATTAGCACCCTAAGTATCTATAGTACTCTATAGGAACCTCTTGTTTTTATTCTATCTATGCGCTTTATTTTAATTGCTTGTAAAAAAAAATAAAAAAAATAAAAAAATGTATAAGTGGGAAATTAGAGTGATGGTAAAAATGCTTAAAGAATGAAAAGAAGAAAAAATGTTTTTATTGATTTTATTGATTGAAGAGACAAGTCTCATGCCTACGTACCCGAGGGATCAAACCACCGTAGTTCGGGATAAAAAGACGAGTAAATTTGTTTGTTTTGATTTTAAGGTTTTGAAAAATGGTTTTAAAATACCAAAAGCCAAAAGTGGCAAAATGTGAGTTTGATTGATGTTAATTTGAAGAAAGTCTATATGGTTAAATTGATTAAGATTTGATTAAGAAAATAAGACGCGGACAATTGGTTTAAAATCCAAGGTTTTTTGAGAAAATGTTTGAAGTGATAAAAGACACTTGGTTTAAAATCCAAGATTTTAGGCGAGAAAAAAAAAAAGGGACACTTGGGTTAAAGTCCAAGGTTTTAGTGAAAAAAGAAGCCATTGGTTTAAAGTCCAAGGCACTTGGATTAAAATCCAAGTTCGCGATAAAAAAAAAAGACACTTGGGTTAAAATCCAAGGTTTTCACGATAAAAGACGCCGTTGGTTTAAATTCCAAGGCACTTGGTTTAAAATCCAAGTTCGCGGTAAAAAAGCACTCGGGTTAAAATCCGAGGTTTTCGCGGTAAAAAGAAACGTTTGGTTTAAAGTCCAAAGTTTGAAAAGTGTATGATGACAAAATATTTTTGATGCTTGATGATATGTGAAAATGAATTGTGTTGACTTTTTTTGAAAGAGGTTTTGACCTCATTTTTGATAATAAAATGACTAACTATTTTGATTAAAATGTTGGGTTAAAATAAAAAGGTAGCGCGCGAAAAATGATACAAACGTCGCAATAGGCAAACTAAGCGCGAAGACAATCCGAGATGATATTTTGATCAAAACGGTGTCTTTTCCCTCGGAATTAAATATGTTAACGTTTTGCGGAAAGCGATAAATAAATATGCATGATATGCGATTTTTTTATTTATTTATAGTGTACATTTGTTCCTAATTACATTCTAGAGTATTTGCGAGGAAAAATAAATATGAGATGAATGCAACATGATGCTATGCAATTTATTTAAATTTACATCAAGTCCTAAAAAATACAATCTAATGTCTTTACAATGCAATAAATAATTAAGCAAAAAATAAAATAAACATAAAAGGGGTGCAAATATCAATTAAAACATAAAAGGGGTGCAAAAAGCAAATCTGGGCCCAAGCCCAGCTGGGGGGTGTATGAAGAAATTTACGAAAATCAGATCAGAGCCGTCTCATTGATCAGACAGCTCTGATCTAATCACAGGCAAAAGGAATATAACACACATGATCAGGATCAGAGAGGATACAGGCGCGCAGGTACATGGTATTGCCATAGAACGGGACACACCAGATCAGGTCTGGGTATAAATACCCAGAAAACCCTAAAAACCATTTTCATTCTCACTTCTTCTTCTCTGACCCGCCGCGGCCATAACCTTTCTCTCTTCTCTCGTCCCTGTTTTTTTCTCTCTCAAACTTCACTCAAACCCAAATTCTTCAAACGATTTCAAACAAACATACATAGAACAACAATAATCCTAAACTTAAAAATCAAAATCGAGATAAGCAAAGTATCAATCCGAGCAACCAGATCGGATCGAAAGAAATGAAACCTTGTGTATTTGGTTTTGAATTTCCAAATTCTTCTTCTTCTTCTCTGTTTGATTTCGTTTGCAATTTGGCGTTTGGGTTTGGACTAGATTTCGATTTGGATCCGGATTGGGGTTTTTGATTTCGGATTTGATTTGACGAAATGGTTGATGAACGATGAAGTTGGGGTTCTGATTGTGATTAATGGAGGGTTTGATGGTTTCTGGGTTTATGATTTTTGGGTTTGAATTTGGTGATTCGGTTCTGGGTTTTTTGAATGGCGATGATGATGATTATGATACGGTGATGAAGATGAACTGGTTTGATTTTGATTTTTCTGTGTAATTTTGATTTTTTTGTGGTAGAGGTTGCGGCTGATCCTCTTTTTTCCTTCTTGGGAACTGTACTATTTGTACTGTGTCAGACCTAGGGTTTGGCAGATGAAAAAATACAACATTTGGACAAAATTGCCCTTTGGGCCTGGACAAAAAAAACCTGATCTGGACTTCTTTAAAAAAACACCAAAAATGGAAAAATACACAAATAACAATTAACATAAAATAAAAAATAATAATATATCAATAATAAAAAACGAAAATGAATAATAAAAATAAAATAAAAATTAGAAAATAATAAAAGGAAAATAAAATGCAACCAAATGAGGTATTTTAAAATACCTCTCTGCCGAAATTTCGTCAGAAATGAACAAAGAAAAAACCGTCGTAAAAAGACGCATAAAAGCGATTGGTCAAAAAATGGGGTATGACACAACCCATCAAATCAAATTATCTCAGAGAACACTCAAGTCCAACCAGAAACACCTGAGATAATCCAATCTGAACCATATATACCCTCTGAACCTGAACATGCTCAACCACAACCTGAACCATATACCTCACCTAAACATGTTCATCCACACTCAGAACAACAAACACAACCTGAACATCAAATTGAAATTGAACAACAAACCAGCACACATACTGAAGTGATTGCAACTGATTCTCATGAGTCAGTGCACACTGAAGTACTCCAATCTAATGAAACCCCAAACTCACCAACCAGGGATCAGGTTGATGAAATGATCAAAGAACTAACTACCTCTGATGCACAGTTAAGTTCATTTGGTCAACCTGATCAAGTTCAACAACAACAAATAACCAATCAACACTGTCAGACTGCTGAGAAAACCCAAGAGGCTGGGACATCTACAGCATCTGACTGTGTGATCAGTGCATTTTAATGCACTTTTTAATCACTCTGTGCTATGGCAATTTTATGACTTCTCCTGCTAATTTGGTATTTTTATCATGTTTTGTGTTTAGAGTCTAGTTTTGCTATTATTTATGTTTTGCTATTTATTTTCGTAATAAACAGTAATTTGACACCTTCTGATTGTGCAGACCATAACTTGAGCTACGAATATCGGATTGAGGCGCGGGAAGATGCGTTGGAAAGCTAAGAGAAAGAGCTACAACTTTCATGTTGAAGCCGAAAGCCAATTTGGAGCGCAAATAAGTCAAATAATTACGTTTATGTCCCAGACGTGATTTTAAATTACCAATTTCCAGCATAACTATATTTTTCGGCCCAATTGTTTTGTGGCCCGTTTTGCTTGCTTATAAAAACCCAAAATTCTGACCTAGGGCAGCTCTTACACTCTATTCACGAATTTGAAAAAAACCCTAGCAGCCACCACTTGAATGGAGAACTAATTCCTTTTATCAATCCGTTGGTTTGAGAAACTTTGATTCATTATCTTGAGGTTTGATTCTAATGCAATTTCAATTCATGTTTCTATTTCTTTCTATGTAAATTTCTACTTATTAATTTGCAATTCGTTTATCATATTTGATGCTTAATTACATATAATTCGGTTTGCAAGTTTACGAGATTATTCGAATTAAGTTACCGCTTGTTTAATTTAATTCGGTTAGGAATTTACAGAGTCTACACACGCTTGTTGTTATAGGATTGATTTGAATTCACGTTTTTTAATTTATATTATTGATCGTGATTCTGTGACGCTTGTTTGCTTTATCATAATCAATTGAACGTTCTGTTATAAGCTTTTCAAACAGTTCGAATTCATATAAAACTAATTGACGCTTGATTAGTTAGTTTTATGATCAATCAAGGATAGAAACTGAAACGAATTTATTCTTTTGCCATGAACCTATGATAGATGATGAACGAAGTTAGATGAAACCAACGGATTGATTGCTTGCTACTTATTAATTTTCACGAATTATTATTTTCTGTTTCAACTATCGAAAACCCCCATAATTTACAGTTTTTGAATTGTTTCTAATATAGTTAAACTGATTGTGAGTCTTTGGGAAACGACCAAGGTTAACTACCTTGTACTACTTTTCTTAAAACATTATTTGATCACGAAACGACCGTGATCACTGTGTTGCAACTCAAAATGAACCTCAACCACCAACATCACCTCAACACACCATCACACTCTCAAACAGCCTATTCAGGCAGATACATGGTCTTCATGAGCTGAGGCAATCTGATATGCCTTCTTCTGAGTATGTTGCTCAATGGGTGAACCTAACTGAAGAATTGGTGAAGGAGCTGTATAGACTTCAAGAGACTGATGTTGAGGAGCAGAAGAATTTTGACAAAGGTAAAGCTACTGAAGTTGAAGAGGTCATTCAGATTCAAAAGGACACATAGAGGAATCAACCTGAATCCTCTACTGTAAGAGCAAATGATGAGCAAAACCTGAGGGAAAGGTTAGCATCACTTGAGGAAGATCTGAATGAACTATCAGAGACATTTTGGGAGCAAATCAAGAGCATCTGAGGAATCCTGTCTATAAGGCTGACATTAGAAGGATTGAAGCCAAAGTGGACAAGTATGTTGGACTGATGGAGGAAGTTAATGCTAACTAGAAGGAAATCATGAAAACCCTAGCTTCTCTCTGTAGCCATCCTCAATAAACCACTAGGATTTCTTTGATTGCTTAAGTGTTTATTTGTTGATTAATATTTTGTTAGGCACATTGATAAGTTTAAGTTCATACTGTTGTATGTGTTTAATTTCTTTGAGCTAATCTGAAATATTTATTCACTATGTGTTAATCTGAATGTTTGTTTTGTGATTCTTTAAAACTTTTGATAACTGTTTTTCTTAAGATTTAATTCTTCAATTGGCTTTCAATTCTTTTAAAGATTATTTCATTTAAAAACAGTTTTTCAATTGATATTTCAAACTCTTTGTGTTTTTATAAAATTGTTTTTCAATTAATACAACATTTGGTTATTCTTAAAGAATTAAATTGCATAACAAGAGAAGAAACTTAATAAAGCAAATCAAATTAAACAAGCCAAATCAAATTTTTATTTCATTGAGAACATAAGTTACTGAATGCATATAAAATTTCCTAAAGACTATTTTCTGGAAGCTCCAAAGGCCATATTGTGGTTACAAGCCTAAATATGACATTTGAAGAGGGGAATTGGATGAGTCATCCAACCGGTAATTCAACCGGTAATCTTCAACGAAGAAACCAATTCTGATGCATTAGATTGTTTTTCTTCAGGAGAAGATTCTAGCCCCTCTAGAGCCTTGGATATCAGATTATTTTTCTTCAGGAGGATATGTCTTCAAAAACTCAAACCAGTCAGAGTCCCACTCTTTTTCTGACTCTGAACTGCGTTTTTCTTGTTCAGACACTGGTTTTGTTTCTTTTGGTTTCTTCTTATGTTTTCTCCTATCTTGACTAACTCTCTTTGAATCTACTTTCTTTTTCTCTGAGCGTTTCATTTTTTCTCTCAATTGCTCTATCAAAACCTAAGATTATTCTGTGTGAAAATAAAATGACAAGGTATCTCTCCTTTTAATAAGCTCATTTCAACGCCAATGTCATAAATGTGTTCAACCACTCCTGACTTGACTGTATTGGACGTTGTACTTGTTATTAATTGCATATACTACCTTTTTGATAATGACAAAAGGGGGAGAAAGAATAATGATAAATCAATTGTTGGAAGAAGCGAAATTACTTTGTTTTTTAGGGCTTTGTAGTGCTTCAGAAGGAGAGCGTAGGAGAGTGGTCAATTTAGTGGCATGAGGTACATGCCTTGAAATGACAATCTGATCTTGAGGATTTCAAAATATTGTGTTAAGCTCTGAACTGTTTTCAAAATTTTTTGTTTCAAGCTCTGAACTGTTTGAAAAATATTTTGAACTCTGAAACTGTATATCATGATAACCATCAGAACCCTATGTGTGTATACGTTTCTAGTGTCTCTGATCCTATTGTCATTCACTTAAATATTTTTATCTATTTCATCTGGCATTTAAATAATCGCGCATAATTTTAAGGAGAATACTTTTATTAATTGAAGTTTATTATTCATAGATAGTTTTTTTAGTAAGGGTGCAACTTTATTCAAAGATTATTACACTATGAAAAGAAGAAGCTTGCAAACCTTGTTCTCTGCATAGTAAAATATGAATAATTTAAGTCATATAATAAAGTAATTATGAAACTGATTAAAATTAACTATGGATACAAAATAGGGGGAGCTTACAAACCTAACCCTATGGTTATCAGATTTAGGGGGAGCTTGCAAAACTCAGAAGCCTAATGTTAACATAGCTAAATTTTATCAACAACAATTGTATTTAATACTTATATTTGTCATCATCAAAAAGGGGGAGATTGTTGGAACAAAATGTGTTTTAGTACACACCCTTGAGTTTTGATGATAACAAAGTATTAAATGGACAATTGATGGTACTAATGTTTAAATTAAGTATGCAGGAAAATCTTATGTTTATATCAAGAGCGCACTTAATTTATGCTCTGAAGGAACCTATTGGAAGTCTGAATCATTACACTCTGAAAGAGTTCAGAAGCTAAACATGTTCAGAAGCTCAAAAGGATCAGAATGTCTGCAAGAGTTCAGAAGCTTAGAGAAGTTCTGAAGCTCATAGACGTTCAGATGCCTACAAGAGTTCAGAAGCTCTCTGCTAGTCAAGAGTTATTCAGAAGATGAAGACGTTCAGAAGCTGAATTATGAAGGACTATCAGAGGCCATTTATTCAAGACCAATCAGACTTCAAAGATATCAAAGGTTCATCAGAAGCAAAGGGAATTCCTCTAGTCATCAGAAAGGCTACATCAACTACTCTTACCAAGCCTGATAATTTCGTTAAGGACAACTAATTGCAACGGTCACAAAGGATGTGATCCTACTCTCTCTAGGAGCTAGTTGTACCTTATTACTGTATTTGGACAGACAGTAAAAAGTGAAGCGTAACTGCGAAGAAGACATGACTCTATTAGAGTAAATATTTGAAAGTTACAGCATGAGCAAAAAGGAATCAACAGCTGTCCATTTACAACGGGAATTCTACAATGTCTCAATTTCTTTCTCCAACTCATATAAATAAGAAAGAAAGAATTGATGACCAAGAATCTTCATAGAACATATCTCTCAGAATTAAGTGAGAATTGAAAGTGAACCTTTATATAACATATCTCTCAGAATTAAGTGAGAATTGAAACTAGCTCAAGCCTCTGAAGTTATTATCTTGTAATAGTTTTAAGCTTAGAAGTTAGTATTACTCCTGCGTGAGTAATTTGGAAAAGTCTCAATCTCAGTGATTAGAGCAAAGGAAGTCTCTTGTCTTGTGTGACTTGAGCAAGGAAGTCTCTTGTCTTGTGTGACTTGAGCAAGGAAGTCTCTTGTCTTGTGTGACTTGAGCAAGGAAGTCTCTTGTCTTGTGTGACTTGAGCAAAGAAGTCTCTTGTCTTGTGTGACTTGAGCAAGGAAGTCTCTTCTCTTGTGTGACTAGAGAAAAGAAGTCTCTTGCTTGTGTGCTTGAGCACCTGAATTGTAATTTTAGTGATTATAGTGAAATCTCTTGGAAGTGCAAGGGCACTGGAGTACTCTCGTTTTGTGAGGGGAACCAGTATAATTTCTTGTGTCTCTTTCTCTCTCACTCTCTCATTTACTCTTCCATCATTCTCTTAGATTCACGTTGGTTGTGTTAAGTATTCCGCTGTGCTTAAAGACTCTGATAGATACAAATATCTGGAAAAGTTTTTAATATCTAAAACACAATTCATAAAAAAAACTATTAAGGGTATTTTGGGATTTCTAAAAAAAGGTTACACCAAACTAATTCCTTCCCTTTATCATTGTTATAGATATAGATTATAGATTTAACGTCTTCGTGTGACCTAATTTTTTGTTTTACAAAAGTCAACAATTCATAAAAAACCGATCTATAAAAAATTTAGAATGATCTTCAACATAATTTAGCATTAGAAAATGCGGATCACACAAACGTTCCCGTTTGGCCGCTAGTAATAATAATAGGAAGATAATAATAATAATATTAATAAATATTTAACATGGTGAGAGATATATGGTATTCCATATTTATTAGACGTTAATTGCAACATAATATCAAATTGATTGATGTAGTGTAGTGGCAAAAAACACAAAATAAATCTTAAAGGTTGCAGGTTTGATTCTTTGTGAGGTCTTTTTTTAACATTTTATTTTATTTTATTATTTTAGTGTAAAATGAGAGTTTATTATTTTATTATTTTATGTGAGGTACTCCAACTTTTAGATTTTGTAATTGATGTAGTTTTGGATTTATGTCCCCTCCATCTTGCTTTTGTAGCTATGTCTTCTAATATATTTTGGGTTGGTTAGCGCTTTGCTTGCATCCTCCTTTGGAAAAAAAAAAATAGTGTAAAATGAGAGAAAAAATGAGGAAAATAATTAGGTCTAGGGTTAGTTTTTCGGAACAAACTTATAATATAAGAGATTAAGATATTAAGATAATATATAATAATGATATATATATATATATATATATTTATATATTTTCAATGCAAAAGTTAACGTCAGTAACTATAATTTAATTTAGTTGTATTTAGGGCCCGTTTGAGCTTATACAATTTTTATGTATTTTTATAAGTTTGCCAAAATAGTTTATGATAAAATAGCATATAAAAATACAATTTTCACTAGTGCGAAATTATAAAATAGCATAAAACCTAATTTATATTGCATAAGCTGTTTGCATAAACTCAAAAATAAGTTAATCAAAACGAGACCTTATAGGACCGCAAAACTATTAAATTAATTATGTTTATACGGAAAAAGTATTTCCATTTTAGGCTATATACTGTATATACAAAATTTCAATTTTAATAAGAATACCAAATCATTTAATAATATTATTTATAGAAATGAAATTGCATAACCGTATTAAAAATCGTATAATAGGAGAATTTATAGTTTTTTATTTATAAATACAAAACCAATCATACTCTCTCTTTGACCATATTTATTGCAATGTTTACAATTGAATAAATATATTTGTCAAAAAAAATTGAATAAATATATATAAAGTCGCTAAAGAAGAGTGAATCAAAGGAAATCGCAACCTTTATAAAAAAATCAAAATCATACTACGTTAGTAGTTAGTAGTAGAATAGTAGAATTGAGAAAAGAAAACATCAACCGTTGGGTGGTTGAATAGTAATTAATGCTGGAATTTAGTAGGAAGAACCATGGTCTAATAGTGAATCAAATTAGGCTGGCCGGAGACTGTTGGTGAAAAAAATTGAGAAAAAAAAAAATAAAATATGATCAAACAACTTTCTTTGAAGTTATAAGATTAAACTTATACCACTAAGTTAGCACTTGACGAATAAAATTAAAATATAAAAAACAACTCGAAATTAAATAACTTAGAACAATCCAATATATTTATTATCCCTTACTATAAAAACCAATCTATTTTGCAAGATTTAAATATTTTACAATAATCTGAATAACTTGAACTCCTTGTTGAAGAACATCAACATATTTTGCTAGTAAAGGGCTAGTTTTATTTTTATGGAGGCTATCAATACATTCAAGAATGTATGGCATAATTTCAGCAGTATTTTTAGCCATGGATTGATATTTTTTGAAATACAAATCAAATTCAGCATCCCCAAGCTTAATACTTATCTCATTAGAAACTCTTGAACATGGATAATAATATTGTAGTACCGTATCATTAGAAGCATTTTCCAATTCAGCTATGAGTATTTTGGTATTGGTCAAATTTTTACGAATCACCTCAATTGTGTATTGTGCAAAGTCAGCAAGATCTACATCTTTTGCTCCTCTTGATTTTGAGTTGAGAAGATTTGAACAATATGAAGGATTTGAGGCTTCTTTGCAAATCACATCTACATCAACAACCTTGGCTGAAATTGATTTGGAGGAAGTAACACATAGAATAAAAAGCACTAACAAGAGAGAGGAGTATTCACTCATTTTTTCTTTTGTTGTTTTTCTTTTTCTTGTTTTTGTGTTTTTCTTATTGATTTTAGGGTTGGTTTTATAGACTACATTGTATGAAGAGCAAGGTTTTGGAAAAAAAAAAAAAAAGATATTAATATTAGATATGAATCAAATATTCCCTATTTTGGGTTTAAATATGAAACAAATATTTCAGGCATATTCTGCTCAAATTCAAATAAATGTATAATTATATGTTCCACCAAAAAAACTATTCTAATTGAATGTCACTTAAACAATAATAATAAAATTATAATTTTAGAATTTCTAAAAAACAAAAAAATACAATATTAGATTTTCTTAAAAAAATAAATAATATTAGAGTTTCTACAAAAATGAATATATAAGTTTCTGCAAAAATAATAATATAATATTACAGTTTCTACAAAACCAATAATAAGAGAAGCTCTAATTGAATGCCACCGATTCAATTTATATTGAAAATGTACAAAAGAGCTCTATGAGAATCTCGTAATGTATTATTAAAAAAAAAAAAAAAAGGAATATCGTAATGTATATTATAGATATAGAGATATAAAAATTAATTAATGTATGTTAATTTCAAGGATTTAGTCTAGTTGTCAAAAGACAAGTCTTATATCAAATTTTTATATTGTAAAAGGTTAAATATATTTTAGGTCTTTATAAAATTACTACATTTTAGTTTTCGTTTGTATAAAAAAATCACATGTATTTATCTCTAGAAAATTCAATTTTGTTTTAATGGTTAATTTATATTTATTTTAATGTCAATATTATAACTTTTTGTTATAACTTTTTTAAATCGGTTTGAATCAGATGACTCAATGTCTAAAAAATAATGACACCTAAAAAATTTGAAGGATTTTAAAATATCAAATTCTTATTTTTTTTTTAAAATTTCACATAGACATTCACAATTTCATTCATTCAAATATCCTAACTTCAAATTCGCCGATTTTGGCCGGTTCGATCCAACAATTAGACCGGATCAGACCAGTGATATCCCGATTCTCAATTCAACCGATTTGACTGTCCAATCCGATTTTTAAAACACCGAATAAATCTCTAATTAAGTCAATGTCATATTTTTAATGGAATATATTTTGATGATGTAGAGTCATCTAAGTGGATTAATTATTTACATGTAAGTAATTAAACTAGAAAAATGAATAATTTGGTGAGAGTACTGAATTATTTACATATAATGATCATAAACTAGAAAATTTTGAAAAATAATGACATGGCTTAAATATGAAAACAGACCCTGCAATTATATCTTGTTTTGATTTTGGTGCCTCTAAAAGAAAAAGTTTGATTTTAGTCTCCGTAAAATCTCAAATTTTTTAAAAAGGTCGTTGAGGTGGTTTTTTTGATGACATGTCAAATTGTTAATGATTTGGCACATGCTGATTATGATTATTTGATGATGTGGATATTTACATGTAATTTTCATATAACGTTTAAATTAAAAATTATATTTTTCATAAAAACAAAATAAATTAAAAAAAACAGGAAATTAATTTATTTAAAATATAAATGGGTTAACTGAAAAGGCTTTAAATATGAATTAAAAAAACAGAATTTAAAAGGATATGGAAGAAGATGGAAATCGTAGGGTTCCTCCATTGAAAGGGACAAAATCAAAATTAGGATTTGTTGAATGCAAGCTTCAATAGTCATTCATCTCAATCTAATTAACATCAAGAAGAATGCAAGTGTTTCACGGCGCGACGAGTTTCCCATCACAGAACTTGACTGATTTTCATTCTGGGTTTTTGTTTCTGTTGTGTTTCGTTCTAGTTCCTATCTCAGATTTGTTTTTTGCTTTTCATGGTTTCTGTTTTGTTTTGGGTTGCTGTCTCAGATTTGTTTAGTGTTTTTAGAGCAATCTTTGGATTAATGTTTTGAGAGCAATGTTAGTGGTTGTGAGGTTTATGCAAAACAAAAAAATGTTTGTGTTTGTGAGGAACAGATGAGCAATCTTTGAATTAATCTACCCTTCAATTTTTAACAGATTTTCTATTTTTTTTTATTTTTTAAATTTAAAACATTTCTTAAAAACTAAAATGTATTTTGAAACATAAAAGTTAAATAAAAATGTAGTTAAAGTCACGTCAATAAACAAGCACAGTCAGCATCTGCCAAATTATCATAAATTGGACATGTCAGCACATATTTCAATTCAGGGACTATTTTAAAAGTTTTGAGATTTTGCAGGGATTAAAACGAAGTAAATTCTAATATGGACCACTTCATCAAGTGGTCTATGATGAATCAGTCACGAATAACATTATAACGAATACGAAATTTACAAAATCCACCGTTGGATTGAAAGTTTATATCATATAGATCATTATAGAAAAATTTATAAAAATTAAAAATCATTTGATATGTTATTAAGACACATCAAGATTAACAGTTTGTTAAATAACATAAATCTTGATGGGTCTCAATAACATATCAAATGATTTTCAAAAAATTTAAAAAATTTATGGATGATCTATACGATATAAACTTTCAATCCAACAGTGAATTTTATAAAATTCATATTCGGTAGATCACTTGTCCACGGTGGACCACTTGTGAAGGTGGTCCACCGTAGCATTAACCTTAAAACGAAACTTTTTTTACAAGGACTAAAATCAAAACAAGGTATAATTGCAGAGACAGTTTTCATATTTAAACCTAATGAAACCTATAAATGTGAAGGATTTTAAAATATCATAATTTCACATATTCTTTTTTTAAATCAAATTCTTTTTTTTTGAACGAGACATTCACAAATTCTAAACATAGACATTCACAATTTCATTCAAATATCCTAACTTCAAGTTTTTTTTTCCCGAATAAGTTCTCATTCTATGATTTTATAATTTCAATTATTCCCGTGAACTTAGCTAAGTTGGTAGGAATGTCACACGGTAGGAGCTCGGTTCGAACTCGAAACACGTCACTTATTCACCTTTAATGAATTTTCTAGCAACTAGGCTATTTGAGAAAAAATAAAATTCAATTTAAAAAAAAAAACACAAAAACAAAAAAGCTTATTAACCGCGTCATTTTTTGCCGGTTCGATCGAACAATCAAACCAGACCAGTGATCTCCTGATTCTCAATTCATCGTGTTCGCAAACCCTAATCCTAAATTGGTGATATCGATTTCACAAGTTCTTCATTGAGGTTCTTCATCCAGGTATGTATCCATGTTACAGATTGCACAATTGGCCTAAATTGGTTCCTTGCAATTGCTAGTATTCAAACGATAATGCTTTTGTTAGGATTGTTTTAGTTTTGATATAAGAGAATTGCTTTAGTTTTGAATTG
The DNA here is from genome assembly GCA_951799995.1 of Trifolium subterraneum. NCBI lineage: Eukaryota > Viridiplantae > Streptophyta > Magnoliopsida > Fabales > Fabaceae > Trifolium > Trifolium subterraneum. The sequence goes on along the minus strand of OX637466.1, from coordinate 8,989,992 downwards.
TTTTTGTCAGGATTGCTTTTGATATAAGAGAATTGCTTTAGTTTTGAATTGTTTGCACATTGAGAATTGGAACGAAACCACACTGATAGGCTATACTAAGTCCCACACTGGTTGCGAGATGGCCTGAATGTATGATTATAAGTGAGGGCAATCCTCACCATACAAGCCGGTTTTGTAGGGTTGAGTTAGACCTAACCTAATACTCAATTCTAAGATGGTATCAGAGTCACTCCACGATCGGTTTTGTAGGTTGAGTTAGGTCCATTACTTCTAAGACTAACTAATCATTGCAAGAAAGAACAAACATAATAACTGCTTAAGATTTTTCCATAGCATTCAAAAGTAATTGAATATTACACCTTAAATAGTTAGGTCAACTTGTACATGGATCTAGATACTAATGGACCATAGGCCCTTGGAGGAATTAGAACAATTGAAACAATAAAATAAAAACAGCCCAACAACTAATGGTCCAAAAAAGATAAAAATTTAAACACAATCTTTCATCCAAAAAGGCTTCTGAGTTGTTCTTTTGGGCCTAGTATGATCCAAATTGAGGCCCATTGCTATCAGTGGGATTTCACAATGAAGGGTGAATTAGCCAAGTTTCCCCATAAATGAAATGGATGCCTATAAATTCCTTGGCTTCTTGATCAGTCAATCTGTGTACCCATGGAGGTCGTCTAGCTAAGTTGGAACCAGATCCGCTACACTTATACTCTCCATAATACGCGGTCCTGCATTTACGCACAAACAAATTCATACAATAATAAGTCATTTGCATAATAATTAATTTCTATAAAGATGAGAAGTTAAAAATACTAACAAGCTGCTGTTTTGTGCGTTCATAGTATCATCCCATCCTTGGGGGAGAATAATATTGTTCATGTTGGTATAAGAGTAAATGACCCGTGAGTATGGTCCCCACGGTCTTCCGAGATAGACCTGACCACTTCCTAATACTTTGCTATTTGTTATTGAAAATCCGCTCTCCACTGACACACTTGAGCGCTCTTGAGCTGTGATAAATCCCAAATTTTGGGCTATGGACTCTATAGTACAGCCCTGCATCAATTGAATAAAAAATTAAGCCGTAGTTAATTAAGCAACAAGCTTAAGCAACAAATAGTCTTGAAATGGAATAATACCTCATAAAGGGACCTCCCATGGCCAAAGATGAAATCAATTGTGCCTTGAATATAACAACCTTTGAAGTAGTGAAGGCCATTATGATCGTACAACGTATCTTGAAATCCATGGAAGCGGCAATTGTAAAAAGCGCTTTTATTTCCAGAGGTGCGAAGAGCAACCGCTTGATCTTCATTTGATCCAATGCGAGGTGATGCAGTGTTCTATTTTAATAAGAAGTTTAATTTTGTAAGTTTAAAAAAAAATGTTATTTTCTATACAAAATTTGCTTTTACTTAATTCTTTAACAAGTGTCCTTTGGGAACTTGTAAGGATACTTGTTAACATGACGCTTTAAAAAATTATGATGTATTCAAAACATAACACATGAAGTATAATAGCATAATAAACAGTTGCATCTTCTTAAAATAATAAATGTTGATACTAAGTTAATTTATCTATTGAGTACCTGAAATATAACGTTGATGGCCATAAAGTAGTCAGCATTCACAGCGACAGTCGCACTATTGAGTGTCCCCAATTTTTTCCCATCACTTCCAATGGTAGATGCTTTATTGTTTCCAGTAATAGTTGGCATCTTCGTTGCATCCCCTAAGAATGTTACGAAAGGCAACGATTGGGGGATCACGATTTTCTCCCTAAAAGAAATTAATCATCAAAATAATTTAGACAATTTCCACAATAATATTTTAATCAATTTCATCATCAGTTGGAAAAAACATTAACATTTTTATGTAACTTAAAATCAAAACACAAATAGTAATTTTAATCAAAGTTTTGTACCTATAAACATTGGTTGCAATGAAAACAATAACTCTTCTGTTGTTGGGTGCTGGAATGCTGTTGATAGCTTGAGTGATGGTCTTGAAATCACCACTACCATTTGGATTAACGCTAATATTCAACTTGTTACTTTCAGCTTATGTCAACTTCAAATCAAGACTTTCCTGGTTTTTAACATTGCATATTATTCAGTTTTCAAAAATCAAAATTAACGAGTTTGAATTCAATGGCTAAATTTACTGCAAATTCATTTTCCTATGTGATTTTTGGTTATTTAAGAAGTCAAAATGTTTGTCAAAAAACAAAAGAAGTCAAAATGTTGCTTTCTCAATCTCAGAGAGTAAAAGTATTGCAGTGATGGTAAATGTGTTTATCTAAGAAGAAGATAATGCCTCCACATTTCTTGAGAAGAAGTTCTAGTTGTGAAAGCTAATGAGAACACTCAGTTACTTGTGGAACAAGTTAACTACCTCTTGTAATAAGTTTTTTAGGAGTTAGTTGGTTAGTTTTAACTTTAGCATTGTATATAAACATGTAACTATGCATTGTAATAGTTAGTTGTGTGAAATTAAAAAATTCTGCTCATTGGCTCAATTTGCGCCTATGATTTCTGTTCTCTTCTTCACACTCTCAAGGTTTCATCCATGGAGGTTCATCTTATCCTTTCACACTAGTACTTATAATTTTCTTATTTTACTTTGTGCTTTTTTCTATTCTATTTCCAATCTATGCTTACATATTATTGTTGTACCACATGTATAGCAAGTGAAGGCTGTGAACACTAATTAATCTAGAACATGAGAGCTAAGGCCTAAGGCACTAGCTAGATTATTTACCTAGTTCAGATTTGATTACTAGTTAGATTATGTAAATAGTTCAGAATGAGGTTGAATGTTTCAGTTACTCTAATAGTTTTCCAATGAGGATGAATAGTGGTTGGTTCCAAAGTCTATGTTTGACAAAATTCCCTTTCCTATAGAATCTGATTCAAACATAGGTGCAATTAGTTGTTTATCTAGATTATTATGTTAATTTTGATTCATGTGGCTTAAAATGAATGGTAATGAATCATGATTCACTTCTCTAATAATTGTAACCATTTTCAACTAAGAGTAAATTAGATCCACAGGCTATATGTCCTTTCTTTCTCTAGAATGATGTGAATTAGTCATTGGTTGCGAAATGGTAATATTGAGCTAACATACTCCCTCCGGAAATTATTATAATCAAATTTTCATTTTTCATATTTATTGAATAACAAGATATATCAATTATTCAATGAATCTGAAAAGTAAGTATTACAAAATTAGAAGCAATTGTGGTGTTATAAGTTCATGTTTGAAATGTGTAGTTTTATGTTTTGAAAAAGATTGGGAAGTTGTTAGACTGTTTGATAACTTTGGTATTTACCATTCTAGCTATAATATGATATGCGTTTTAATTGAACAATATTTGGTATTTAGTGTATTGTATGTTCAACTGGTTTAGTGCTCTACCTATTTCAGCATTTCATTTGTGATTAAATGAAACTTGTAACTTATTATTGTTAATATAGGCTAACTTCATCTATTTTGAACTTCTGTTACAGAGAAAGGGAAGAAATATTTAGCAGATCACCATTGGAGTCCACTCCTTACAAGTATACTAAATTTATTTTAGTAAGGTACTTTATGCGGATTGTCTTTACAAGATAATTTAAGGTTTGTATTCATTTAATAGTATGTCATGCAATGCAAGAGTATGAACCAATCATTATATGTTCAAATTAACTAATCCTCTCTTTGTGTGTTTGAGTATGAAAGTTTTATTTATCTTTGTAAAACTTATTTTTAGTAACTTTGAGTATAGGGTTTAGTTAGATCATGTGGAGAAGATTAGGTTATCATACAGAGATTAGGTAACTCTCTTTGCTCCCTCGCGCCGCAGTCTCCCAAAATCAGTCGTCGTGTTGTTTCTTGCGTTGTTTAGAAGCTTATGTTAATTATTTAGTTCACTGGGAAATTCAATGATTTTTAATTTTAAGTTGATTGGAATGTGCAGTTTGTAGATTATGTAACTAGTTCAGATTTGATTCCGTGCACGTTTGGATTACTAGTTAGGTAATGTAAAGTAGTTCAGATTTGATTCTTATGCACTAAGAAGATAACTATGATACGTTAGCACTCTCACCGGCTTTAGAATGAGGTTGAATGTTTCTGTTACTCTAATGGTTTTCCAAAGTCAGAAGATGAATAGTGGTTCCAATATACTCTAATGTTTCTGTTACTTTATTTGGTCTTATTTTTTCAATATACTAAATTGGAATTCTTAATCTCATGGAGCTACATGATGTTCCTTTAGCCATCTTTAAGGGTCTTTGTTGCTTTCTCAATCTCAGAGAGTAAAAGCATTGCAATGATGGTAAATGTGTTTATCTAAGAAGGTAATGCCTCCACATTTATTGAGAACAAGTTATACTACTTATAATTTTCTTATTTTACTTTGTGCTTTTTTCTATTCTATTTCCAATATATGCTTACATTATTGTTGTGACTTATATTGTTGATGTAACACATGTAAAGCAAGTGAAGGCTGTGAACACTAATTAATCTAGAACATAAGAGCTAAGGCCTAAGCAACTACGTGAATTAGTGATGGAATTTAAGGAGGGAATAAAATCCCTCACAAATAGTGATGAATTTAGCAACAGAAAATTAAGTTTTTTATTAAAATTAAATTCCCTAATTTTAGTTGCGGAATTTGTGACGGTTAGGTTCCGACACAAAATGTCATAAAATCGGTTACTTTTAATTTTATTAGGGAATTTGCGTTCAATAAATCCTCTCTAAATGTTCCGTCACATGAATTTTGGAGTTTTGAGAAAAATATATTCCGTCACAAACCTGATCAGTTATAGCAGCAGCAGCAGTTATTGCTTCATCTTGCTTTAAAGGCACTCCTCGTCCCTCATGTCTCTTAACCTGCACAATACACAACAACAAAGGTTGCAAAAATTAAGCCAAAATGAATCAGTACATTCAAAATGAAGCCATGCAATTTGGTTCTGCTTTAAGAACTTCTGGTGCTGAACCTTGTAAGTGTTAAATTTTGTTTTTATTTTTATTTTTTAAGCTAGCCTTGTTGTAGAAGAAGTTACGTTAGTGAAGGTTTAAATGAATGGTAATGAATCATGATTCACTTCTCTAATAATTTGTAACCATTTAGATCCACAGGCTCTCTGCCCTTTCTTTCTCTGGAATGATTTGAATTAGTCATAGGTTGAGAAATGGTAATATTGAGCTAACATGCTCCCTCTGGCAATTATTATAATCAAATATTCATTTTTCATATTTATTGAATCACTGATGTAACAAGATATATCAATTATTCAATGAATCTGAAAAGTAAGTATTACAAAATTAAAAGCAATTGTGGTGTTATAAGTTCATGTTTGAAATGGTTTAGTGCTCTACCTATTTCAGCATTTAGTGTATTGTATGTTTAACTGGTTTAGTGCTCTACCTATTTCAGCATTTCATTTATGTGATTAAATGAAACTTGTAATTTATTATTGTTAATATAGACTAACTTAATCTATTTTGAACTTCTGTTACAGAGAAAGGGAAGAAATATTTATCAGATCACCATTGGAGTCCACTCCTTACAAGGGGTATTGTTAGGTTTCTTTGATTCTGGTGGAATTTGTATCGAAATGGTCTTTCAAAAGTTTAGGGATTTAAGGTTTTAAATGATGATTGTCAAGTTCTTGTTCTTCATGTTGTTTGTTTACTCTTGTTAAAATTTATTCTGTGTCTGTGTATTGTACACTGTAATAGCTGGCTTTAGGTGTGTTTGCTGAAATTGTAATTGACAGGTTAATGAAGTTTTAACCTCGCTTTGTGTGTTTGAGTATGAAAGTTTTATTTATCTATGTAAAACTTATTTTAAGTAACTTTGAGTATAGGGTTTAATTAGATCATGTAGACATTTTTTGGGATTTGACACTATTAACTTGTAAGCAGAGACACTCTTCACCTTACACGCGATTGATTTTGTAGGGTTGAATTTTGGTAGGATAGAATATTATTAAATATGGTATGAAATTATTTTAGGAATTTTGTGAGAAACATTCCATGACAAACATTACTTGCATGCAATAAACCCTCTATCAATATTCCGTCACAAATATGAATTTTGTAGTTTGTGAGTAAAATATTCTGTCACAAATGTGAAGAGTGTTAATTTTGTTAAGCAATTGCTACGAAATATTTCAATCTCTACATATTCCCCCTAAAATCATCACTTAATATAAAATTTGTGAGAGAATTATTCCATCACAAATAGTCTTCTTCTTTCTTTATTTATTTAATTTTTTTTTGGTGTTTAATCCTTTGTTTCTCAGGGAAAACAGGTCCGGTAATTTAAAATTCAACTGTGGGATAAATAAAGTATGACCACAAATTATTCCTATCAAAAATCAAATTTGAATTCTCTCAAATAATTCGTTTTAGGGAAATTCATTAACTATTCAAACTCAATGTTTTATTTTTTAGAAATAAATATTTTAAATAAAAATAGAACTTACATTCTTCGGGAGGACCCGAGTTAAATTTCTAATGGACACAATTCTTAACTAAGTTTTACTTATTTTGCAACCGAACTCTGGATTATTAGATGCGCAACTCATGGTTAAATACCCAAAAAAAATAATATATAAAACTGAAAATGAAAAATTTGATGAAATAATCTCAAAACTCGTCTTCCCTTTCCCTGCTCCCAAAAATCCCAAAATTGAATCTAAACATCAAGATTTTCCTCTTTTCTCTCCGCTTTTTCAATCTTCGTTTCCATCGCTCTCTACCGAAAATGGCGCCGCCAATGTCACCATTTTTTCTCTTCAAATTAGCTACCTAGGTTGCTACTAATTTTAGAGTATAAAATCCTCAAAGCATTACAATTCCTCACAAATTTAGAAAAATCTTCAAGTTTGCTCACCACAACAACCAACTCTAATGCATTAATTATAAGAATTTACATTAACATATCCAAAGTCTCTTCTATATTTTTCAAGAACATAAAAATTCCTCAAATTTGAGGACCAAGAACATAAAAATTCCATCTGCATAAGTCAAGTATAAAATATTTTATCTAAGTTTAAAAGCTTTCATTAACTAGAAAAGAGAAATATCAATACGTTCAACGCTTCAATTGGGGATGTACCCTTGATTTTTAAGCTTTGGATTCTTTAATTTCTTTACCCTTAAAAACATAAATGTTCCAAATTAAACTAGTGCATTAGTTCTACATAGTTTTTTCCCCTTAATATGTTTCACTCTTTGGTGATGTGACAATATTGATTACATATCAAATACACTGTCATTTTTGATTTGGTAGATACTTTAGTTTAAGTGTCACTATTTTCTTTGTTCTAGTTGGCAACACAGGTTCTAATTTTAGAATATAAAATGATGAAGTCTTAAAAAATGTGAGCTATAATATCCTTGAAACCAAATTTTTTTTGTTACGAAAATCCCGGAAAACATTTTTTGAATTTGGAGAAGTATATTTGTACAAAATACAATTCCTTGAGAAATGTTTTATACTGAATATATTATATATTTACCTTCACTTGATTTCCTTTTTTATTTCCATACAAAAAATAAACCACAATCACGAGCTATTGAAATATAAAAAATAAAAAAATCATGAGCTATTGATTTTTTTTTTTTTACAAAGACAATCATGAAATATTGATATTTTATTTACAAGAGTTGTATAATTTTGTATCATTAAAGCAATATATATATATATATATATATATATATATATATATATATATATATATATATATATATATTATATATGTGAATTGCAAAAATATTATATGGTATTGTAGGAAATTAAGGACTACTTATTTAATGTATGAAATATAAATTGCTATCACTATTAGAGTGTTTGTGAAAAATGAAAATTTGAAGCTTAGCCAAGTTGGTAACTTTTCAAGATCAAGTGCTTGTGAAAAATGAAAAATTGAAATGACCTTGATAAAATTGTGTTTGTCAAGAAAGAAAAATATGTATTTGTGCCTTATGAGGCCACTAACTAGGTTTAAAAATCGTGCATTTTGCAAAAAGGAAAAAAAAATGCAGTTTATATGGTAAAACATTTAAAATATTAGCGGTGTCCATTCGAACTCGCAATATTAGGGGGTGTCAATTCAAACAAGCAATAAAATAAACAAACATTTCAATGAAGGTGAAAACTCGTTTAAGCTATAAATCTTTATAACAAAATGGCGCCCAAATCACAACCTAAGTTAGTTAACACATTTGCATATATTTGTTCGTTTTACTATAAGAGTGTTAGAAACTTTGATTGAATATAAGAGAGGCTAACTTTAGTCTCCCCCATTAACATTTTAATAACCATTTAAGAGTCGATATGTAGCTAAACATAACGCCTCCGAGCTACTCATCATGAAAAAGACCATGACAACCAATCAAAGTTTCTTTTGTATTTTTTAAAATAATTTTTTGGTTTCATCAAAATTCTCTTGTACTTAGAACCAAAGGGAGTAGTCTCTCCTAAAATCATTTTCTATTAATTAGAACCTCAACTTTTTCAAAAGCTCTCTTAATCAATTTTACTCCTAATTAAGTGTTTACATGCAAACTTAGAGTTTTTTTCTTTAAGGACCGTTCCCAACCCTCAATTTTTTCTTACATAACATTACCTAATAATTTATTTTTAAAAACAAATAATATATTCAACATAAAATTTCCTCACTTAAATTAATATTAGTAAGCTTCCAAATTGTCGTTCCTTCTTATATTAAAATCAAATTCCCTCAAATATGAGTGACCAAGAAAATATAAAAAATGTTGTGTATAGGATCGAGTACCAAAAATATTAACCTTGTAAGAAGCAAATAGTCATTAGGTTAAGCATTTACACTTACATGCAATTGTTGAGCTTGAGCCTCAATTATGTAGAAGAAAATTGTGATGAGAAGCAACGTTAATGCATAGTTTGAAGCCATAAGATTATGATTTTGAGCTGTGGCTTTCTTTGTGATTATATGAGAAGTGAAACGGAAAAGCATACAAAGATAAGTAATTATATTAGGCACATGCACATGATGATATGTATGCATGAGATTTTCATAGCCTTAGAGCTCAACTTGTAATTACTAGTTTTTCTACAAGTATGTATTAATTTGGACTATTATCTTTAAGAATGGACCTTCAAACCTAAAATTCCCTCATTTAAGTTAATAGTAGTAAATGTAAAGATATCAAAGACACATCAAATTTTGATTTGCTTCTTCTTTGGTTTATAGGTTATTACTAATTTTGTAATATACATAGGAGTTACTAATTTTGGTTTAAAGTCACTAGTACACGGTTTTCTCAACATAAAAATCAATTCAAAATTACTACTAGTCCTTTGTACCCAAAAAACTACTTCTAGTTCTAATCCTATAGCATAGTACTAAAGTAAAGTAAAATAAAAAAACATTTTAAACGAGGGTGAAAACTCATTTAAGCAATAAATACATCTTAATAGTATAATTTTTATTTATAAAGAGATATCATTTAGCCAAAAAATTTCTTGAAATTTTTTTTTTGACTAAAAATTTCTCTTGTAATTAGAAATAGAACAAATGGGAATAGTAACTCCTCACATCATTTTCGTTTATTAATTCAACATAGTTCCCCCCCCCCCCCCTTAAATACATGTATATTTTTGGTCTTTGATCATGTGATATTGATTACATATCATAGACACTATCATATTTTTAGAATATATACAATGAAGTCTTGTAAAATATTGAGCTAACATTTACTTTAATCCTAAGTTACTCTGCATAAGACAAGTACAAAATATTTTTTCTAAAAGTTTCATAAACTAGAGAAGAGAAATATCAAGGTTCAACTCTTCAATTGGGGATTGTTTAATCTACTTATCGATGTACCCTTGTTTTTTAAGCTTTGGATTCCTTTAATTTTATTTACCATAAAAACTTAAAAGTTCCAAACTATAGTGCATTAGTTCTACATAGTTTTTTTCCCCTTAAATACATGTATAGGTTTCACTCTTTGATAATGTGACAATATTGATTACATATCAAATACACTGTCATTTTTGATTTGGTACATACTTTGGTTTAAATCTCACTATTTTCTTTGTTTGGCAACATAGGTTGCTACTAATTTTAGAAAATAAAATGAAGTCGTAAAAATGTGAGCTATAAATCATTATAACATAGTCTTGTACATTAACTAAATTATAGCATAGAGAAAATAAAAGAACACAATCACAACACAAAAATATAACGTGGAAACTCCAAAATCGGAGAAAAAACAACGGCCGTTGTCAAAACCGGCAACCAGAGAATAAACACTATGTGAAAATTGTTACAACACATAGACCTCACTCTCAACCACCCCATGACCCCAGTACACCCACACTCTCCAAAGTAAATATCTGAACTACATCTCAAATACTCTAAAACAAGAGCATAAGAGAAAAAGGAAACAAACACAAAGATAAACTTAAAATGTTTACAAGTGATACTGTTTGATGTGTTGAAACAAGGAAATTGAGCTCCTCCACCTTTCACTTCTCTAAGCGATGTGGGATTTGTCCAATATAGTTTTCTTAACCTTTTTTCCTTCATTAGTAATGTAGGATTTACATTGCAATCAACCCCAACATATATCCTTCATCTCAAAATTATAGAATATCCTTGAAACCGTTTTTATTTTTTGTTACAAAAATCCTAGAAAACATTTGGAGAAGTACATTTGTACAAAATAAAATTCGTTGAGAAATGTTTTATAGTGAATATATTATATATTTAGCTTCACTTGATTTTCTTTTTCATTTCCATACAAAAAATAAACCACAATTATGAGATATTGATTTTAGTTTTACAAAGGCAATCATGAAATATTGACTTTTTTTACAAGAGTTGTATAATTTTGTATCATTGAAGTAAAATATATATGAATTGCATAATTATTATATGGTATTGTAGAATTAGGGACCACTTATTTAATGTATGAAATTTAAAGTGGCATCACCATTAGAGTGCTACAAATAAACTTCAACAAGCTTCTTCCTTTATCCCTAAACCCAATAGATTAGCTTTAATCCAATTATAACCACCTAAATTGATTTCACATTAAGAAATAAGAAATGTTGTTCTAGAAAAAAATTTAGATGTATTAATTTTCGGGTAAACATCAACTAATAAGTTCATAGCTTATAAAAAAAACAAAAAACTAATAAGTTCATAATTTTTTTAGATCCTATAACATAAACTAATTACTAATTATTAGCCAAAGATATGAAATTTGATGTCACGTACAAGCACATGACTTACACTGCATGCCTATTTTGAAGCAAAGCCAAGTTGGTAACTTTTCAAGATCCCGTTCAGCTAAGAAGGGGATTGTTGAGAAGGAGGTGCAGAATGACCTCGTGTCAAGCCCTTCTGGCAACTCTGCAGAGGTTGTTACTTTGAAGCACTCGAACTTTCAAGGAGATGGTAGAGATGTGAGTAATAATGGTTCTAGTCTGGTGCCAGAAGCACAGGGTAGTTCTTCTGTTTGCAAACCTATTGATGGTTCTAAGAACACCGATGGAGTTGGGAGGCATGAGGGGTCTTCTTCGAAATCGTTCCGGAGCAAACGTACAAACTCCTGCCCTCCAGGTGCTAATCGCTCTGTTTTTTCAGGACCGTGGAGTTTGGAATGGTTGAATGACCTTAATCAAAGGGATGCAGGGGTAATTTTTACTGCGAGTAAGAAGTTGAAGAAGGGAGGTCATTCTGGTGCTAGGCAACAAAAGGAGGGGAAACAAGATCTTAAGCGAACGAAAGCAGGTGGATTGCTTCGGCACTCGATTCATAGCCTCAAAAAGGTCGCCAGGCTTCCAAGCAAAGATCGTTATGAGGTGCTACAAGTCCTAACGAAGAATGTGCGTCATCGTAGGGGCTGGAAAGGTAACTCCCAGACGGGTGACTTGAGTCTCCGACCGTCTTCCGAAGAATCTACTTCGTCAGCCTCTGTGAATAATGATTGGAAGAATTGGGTGGTAATGCAAGGTGATGACAAGGCAGCTGAGGATGATGTCCGAGGGTTTGGGAAAGCCTTAGGGGTGCGGTTTGATGGAGATAGTGAGAACAAATTTAGTATGCTCACTCGGACGGGTAAGGGAATACAGGCATTGTCAGTGCAGTCAAAGAGGAAGGGGGCTTCGAAGGAGAAGGAGTGTTAGGACCGTTGTTTAGGGGTGTAGGGGTGGTTAGTGTGTGTGATGAAGATTATTTCATGGAATATTAGAGGTTTGGGTGGGTTAGAGAAGAGAAAGGAGGTACGTATTATGGTCGGGGATCAAAAACCTCTTTTTCTTTGTCTTCAGGAAACTAAAATGCATACGTGCGATGTTTTTCTTTGTCCGGCTCTCTGGGGTAATTCTCCTTACGATTTTTCTTATCGCCCTGCGGTAGGGGCGTCGGAAGGCCTCTTATCTATTTGGGATTCTTCTGAGGTGGAGGTTTGGTCGACTGAGAGTCGTGAGCATGTTTTGTGGTGTCATGGCCGGTTCATTAAATCCAATGAGGAGTTTTATGTGGCTAATGTTTACGCGCCCTGTGACGCTAGAGCAAAGCAAAGGTTGTGGGACTCGCTTTCTTTTCGGATTCAGTCCCTAGGGAGGCAGAGGGTGTGCGTTTGTGGGGATTTTAATGCTGTCAAGAGTTTAGATGAGAGACGCTCTCTGAGGGGTGCGCACAATTCTTCGGATCGCCTTGCTTTCAATCAATTTATTTTAGATAATACCCTGGTTGATCTTCCGCTGAGTGGTCGTAAGTTTACTTGGTACAAAGGGGATGGTCTCTCAATGAGTCGCCTTGATAGGTTTCTTCTCTCTGAGGAATGGTGCTTGACCTGGCCTTACTGCAAGCAGGAAGCTAGGATGAGGGCTGTTTCTGATCACTGTCCTCTTATTCTGTCAGCGAATGAGGAAGATTGGGGTCCCCGTCCGTCGAGGATGCTAAAATGTTGGAAACTTGTTCCAGGCTACAATCTGTTTGTGAGAGAGAAGTGGAATTCCTTTCAGGTCAATGGCTGGGGTGGCTTTGTGCTTAAAGAAAAGTTTAAGATGATTAAGGCAGCTCTTAAAGAATGACATACGACTCATACTCAGAATCTGCCTAGCCGGATAGATTCGCTGAAAGTACGGCAGTCATGCCTTGATCAGAAGGGGGAGGAGGACGTTTTGTCAGAAGCAGAGTTAGAGGAGCTGCATGGGGTAACTTTCGATATCCATACTCTTTCCTGGTTACATGCTAGTGTTTGTTGGCAACAGTCTCGGTCTCTGTGGCTCAAGGAAGGGGATGCTAATTCCAAGTATTTTCATTCGGTTCTGGCTAGTCGGCGGCGGGGAACGCTATTTCTTCTATTGTTGTGGATGGAGTTCCTGTGGATGGGGTGTCCTCTGTTCGACAGGCCGTGGTCTCGCATTTTGCTGCTCACTTCAAAACTACTAACGTGGTCAGACCTAGGGTAGATGATCTCCTTTTCAATTCTTTGAATCAGATTGAGTGTAGTAGTTTAATTAAACCCTTCACGCGGGATGAGGTGAAGGCTGCCGTTTGGGACTGCGATAGTGTTTACACTGTTTTTTGGTAAACAACCGCTAGTTTATTTACTGGTAAGATCAACTAGTAAATCTTGGGCATGTTTGTGCATTCTTTGTAGAAAAATATTTAAAGTTCATAATTTGGAACTGCAGTTTAAAAGAGTCAAATTTAAAGCATGTAAATGGAAATAACAATGCAATAAATTGGTTCGAATGAAAAAGATTTTGCAGAAAAGTAAAGTTTGCAGGATAAAACTTAAATTGAATTTAAAGGGTAATTGCAAAATTCATTCGAATGAATGAATTTGATAAAATAGCGTTAAAATAAAGATTTCCTTTGAAAAGTAAATTGCATTCAAATGTAAATGTTTACAAAGAATAAAGGTGGTACACAGAATCATACGTTTCCTTTATGTTACTCATTTCGCTCGAACGCTTGGGTACTCTGAGTTTTATAGAAGGATTCAGTATGTGAATTTGTGACCCTGATTTTGACTACAAAATACATATATATAGACTTCGTATTTCAACTGCTATGTAACGGTTGCCTCTTGACCAAATGACGCGTGTCTTTGCTTCTATGTGCTGTCCTCAGTTTTGAACCATTGCATCCGTTGCCAATTAGTCGAAATCGAAGTGAGTTTAGTTGGAAATCATTTGAAAAGTACTTAGACTTCCCGTGAAATCCAAACTTCTTTTGATATAGCCAGATTTCGATTTATATGAAAATCGAATCGAAAGAAAAAAGCTTTTGAAAAAAATTACATTAACTTTTAAGTATACATATTGATAACATTTATAATTTAACAATTAACTTATCTTTATTTCATATTTTGTTTCAAACAAAAATATGGAGTAACAAATTGCCCCCAAAATGCCAATTTCGATTTGAATGATTCGAATGAAATTGAGGAGTTGGCATTTTAAGATTGAAACGTTTACTTTTCCACAAAGAGTCTTCACGCTTTCCTAAGACTGCGCTGACGTCATTAGCAGTCTTTTCAACTGCCATTTTCACCATTATCAAAGAGAAAATCCTGCTTTTTCGCGTGAGTGGGCCAGGTGGCAGTTTCGGAAGCTGAAAGAAAACTGCATGTGAACAGTTTATTTTCTTTTTGATTTATTTAATTCGGGATTTTATTCAAAATCTATAAATACCCTTCTTCTTCGTCATTGAAACGTTTTCTGCAACTCCCAACAAGCTCCATTACTCTGAAATTTTTTCCAGAAAACTTGCAACAACAATTTCAAGTTAATCTTAAAAAACAACGCATTGTTCAAACTGTTTAGATCTAAACACTTCAAAGCTTTCCAGCAAGTTTTAATCTTTTTTCCAACGTGATTTTCCACAAAAGCTCTTTTCTTTCCAAAAATCAACCATGGCTGAAGGTAATCGCGACGTTAAAGTTCCATTTGCTGGTAAATGGAAGAATTTCATCCTTCACGAAGACAAAGAACCCATGGTTCCGCAACCTCATGACGATCCAGAAAAGCATGATATTTTGCATTCGGAGTTGATGATTCCATACGCTGTGAACAAGAACGTTTATGCGTTTGGAGGTCCTTTACCAGACGAAGAAGCATTGAGTTCGAAGGTAAATGCCATTTTTCCTTGCTAGCGAACATGTGAACCCCCAATTTTCTCTAGTGAAACACGCCACTTAGGGTTTTTAAATGCGAAGCTATTTCGATCTGCCCCTGTTATTCCTAATACTAGGTATTTTATCCCATGGCTAAATCGAATGGAAAAAGATTTTGAGGAATATTGGAAAACTTATGGGATTTATGACTTAATTCAGTTTACTCGAATTGGTCCCCAAGTACAACAAGAGTTAATCATTGCTGCAATGCACTTTTGGGAAAAGTCTACTAACACTTTTCACTTTCCGTGTGGAATGCTTACCCCAACTTTGTTAGATGTAGCTGCCCTAATTGGTCTTCGACCAAATGATGAAACCTTTGATCCAGCGAATACAAGTGACAATATTGATTTCGACCCAACAGAACTGTCATTTACTAAGTTCATAGAGAAAAACATCGAGAAGGGAGAAACTAGCAGTGTCGAGCACGTAGCTTTTTTAACCCTTTGACTGTCTTATTATGTTTTTTGCTCTCGCTCCTTACAAGTAGCAAAAATGTTTATTCCCATGGCCATCCAAATACATGAGGGTAGGCATTTTGGTCTAGGAAAACTAATTTTAGCTGTTTTGTATGAGTCTATTGGACTAGCCTGTGATGAGATTAAGAAATCTACAAATGGCTCCTCGTTTTTGGTCGCTGGACCCATGTGGTTGCTACAATTGTGGTTGAATGCTACTTTTGAACAAGAATTCAATTTGAGGGTACCCCAAGAATATGAAGCTGAAATGACTGATCGTCCAATCGAAGGAAGGAGAATCATTCGATTAGCCCCTCAACACTTAGAGACTGATCACAAGACCCTTTTCATGAGATACATGAAATTTTTTCTCAATTTTAATGCTTTCAAACCCCAGCACGCTCCTTTCGCTACCAGAGAATTTGGTCCCAATTGGTTTACAGAGGATTTTCCAGCTTTCGATCCTGACAATGAGGACGAAGTGAATGAGGTATGGTCATCCTATGTGGATCCTTCTGTGCTATCTTGTAGGATAGGCACTCAAGCAAAACATTTTGGACTAGTGGGATACCAACCAAATTTGGTTTCGAGACAATTTGGAATGTCTCAGATTCGTCCCAAAAGCTTGTTTGAAGAGGAAAAAGATATGGTTTTAGGTTCGAGCCTTTATGAAAAAACTTTTAGGGGTTATCTCAAGATATCAGAGCAAAATTCATACAACCTCAACTCCTTTGATTTTAATAATTCTCACTTTTGTACCACGGACTTTGATGGTTGGTGGGAGAATTATTATCTGACTCGATCTAAAAGCGTTGAAGAAATTATTAGAGGGTTGGAGGATGGTTTGAACAAACCAATTGTCGAGAAGGCAAAGAAATCAAAACCAAGAGGTATTTTTTGATAACTTCATCTTTTAATCACATTTCCATCTTATTATATTGATTGAGTTTCGATTCACACTATATTTTATAGTTTCGAAACAAATTTTGGAAGATGCTTTGAAAGAGACTACCAAAACCAAGACTGCTGGAAACAAGAATGTGGAGGTGAAAGTAAAGGTAAGTTTCCAAATTTTCTTTCTTCTGAGTACTTGCTTCTTAAAACCAAGTTTACCAATTGAAAAGGACAACGACTCTAAAGCCTACTACTCAAGAGGTGAATCCAGCACCAAGTGCTGAGGTCGTTAGTCCTCCAATTGTTGAAGTTCTGGACGAAGAGATTGAAGGTGATGAAGGTGATAAGGGAAAAGACAAAGACAAAGCTGAAGGTGAAGACAATGCCCCTGTTCAAAAGACTAGTCCTGAAGCAGACGAAAGGGTGCCAAAGAAAAAGAAGAAGAAGAAGAAATCCAAATCAAAGTCTAAATCAAAATCTCCTGAGGATCATACTCAAGCAAATCCGAGTGTTTCGACTCAACCTGCTGCCGTTGCTTCGACAGAGACATCGAAAGATGATCCCCCTAAGGTTGTAGAAGAAACAGATAAACCCAAAGAGGTTTTGATTGAAGATTTAGACCAAGATAAAACCAAAGATGAAATTGGAAAACCCACTAACGAAGTTACAAAGGTAAATTAACTTCGAATTATTTTTCAATGCTAATGCCTTAACCTTTTATCTTTACCATTTTATCCCTATCTTTGTAGGATGATAGTGACAAGACTGTCACTGATGAAGGGAATCTGGAGGCAGCCAACGCTGCTGCTTCGAATATGGAATTTGTTCATACAACTTCCAATTCTCAAGCCAACCCAGATTACTCGAATGAGCAAATGGATTTTGATGCTGAGTTCATTCCTGAAGCAGAGGAAGGTGGATCAGAGATTTTACCAGAGTCTTCGACTTCGAAACTCTCGGCTAGCCTTGGCATGTCTGAAGGTGACTTTGACAATATGAGGAATTCGAAACCAGATCTTGCACTGAGACTTCTTATGGCTAAAAAATGGGAACCTGCTTCAAGCAGCGATACTGGCGATACTTCGAGCAAATCTGAAGCCAGTATTCGACAAAACGTTCGCCAGGACTCTCTGTTGCTCAAGTTTCATTCAGAATACATAAATGGTGATATGTTGAAGTCCATCGAAGAAAATACCAATGCTGCCTTTGCCCATAAAAATTTCTTGAACCAGCTACATAATCCTCTTACTGATCAAGATACTTTGAGTAAAGTTATTCAATTCGAGTCGATAATCGAGCAATTTGCCAAAGCTGTCAAGAAGAAAGAATATACTCTGGGAAGGATGAGTCATCAGAAACTGGCTCAAGCTATTGTTTTCGATAAAGCTAATCGCTCTGTCGAGAAAGTAGAGGCAATGAAAACCCAAAAAGCCAACTCTGGTGAAGGAGTCCAAGAGTGTACTTCCAATATTGACAAATGGCAAGAAGAGATCATAGGATTGCGAGCAGAAATTTCGAAGAGAGAGCTCCTCATTCTTTCTGAACAAGAAAAGCGTAAACAACTCAAGGAGGCTGCTACTCAAGCTCATCAAGAGGCAATCGAGAAGGAAGCTCGAGAAGGTCTTAGGTACTTTAGTGCCTTTGAAGCTTTGCAGGAAGATGTTAAATCCCTCGAGAGCAATGTACAAGTTATCGACGTCGAATTGGCTTTGCTTAAAACCCATTATGCTAGTTTGAAATCCAAGGCTTGAATATGTTCATTGAATTTTTTCTTTTTTTTCGTTTCGAACAATCTGCTATGTTTAGTTCCAAATTTTTTGAACAAGTTTTGAATTGGGTTGTAATATTAACAGTGCCCTGTTTTGTGGCAGATTTATTGTTTGCCATTTCGATTTCTCTACTTTCGATGTTCTCGAATTATTTTATAGGCTTTGCTAATCCAGATAACTTTTAAAACTTCGAACTTGGAGCCTTTGATAACAAAACCTCGGAATTCACGGCGGGAAAATCTTTCTTCCTCTTCTTGATATGTGCAACTGACAAATATTCTTCAAAAACCGTGTTTGACTCTGTTTCCAAGACAGTCAAGTCAATCCAAATTTATTATTTGCGAGAAACAAGGGAAAATCTAACTGCCAACTGTCCAGATTTTCTCTATAAAAGGGAACATCCTTATTGTGATTTTTCATTCCAAATATTTTTCACTATTCTTTCTTTCTTCAACCTTCTTCCTTTCTTCAAGAAACCATGAAAGGAAAATCTAAAGGTGTTGTTTCTGTTAAGAAAACAAACAAACCTTCTTCTGTTTCTAAACGCAAGAAACCTCAAATTCCCAAATCTAAACCTAGCCAATCTTCTCAAAAGATCCAAACAAGATCTCAACGCAAAGTCCAAGAACACGATGATTCTGGTTCAGATGAGATTGATTCAGATTACGCTGAATTTTTGAAGACTTACGTCCCAGAAGAAGATCTCTGCCAAGATCATGATGATTTCCTTATATTGGTTAAGGATCCTACCAACTCTCCTCATAAGAAAGAGAAGGACGTTGAGTCCAGTTCTTCGAAGATGAAGTGAGGTGTAACGATCCACCTTACTGCTGTTGGGGATTGTTCTTTGTGTGTTGGAACTTCTCAACCAGTTGGGAAGGATTAGCAGTTGCACCTTCTTTCTTGCTTTTCTCTTTACTGTTTAAAATAAAGATGCACTAGGATAGATTTCTGTTAGGTCAAATAAAACCATAGATGGTTTCGAATGTAACCAATTCTTGTACTCTTCTTATTTGGAATACAATTTCTATTATTTGATTGGTTTAAATAAATTTGTAATGTTTGAGAATATCCTGTTTTATGGCAATTTTATTATTTTTTGCCAATTCGATTTTATTATCTTTCTTATTCTGTGCTTATGTTTATTTCACATAATGTTGGCTTATATTTTTTCAAATACTTACCATTTATATTAAGAGTGCGCCTTTCAGAAGTTAACTCTTCGATCTCATATGCACCATTAGAATATATTTGTGAAATCTTAAAAGGACCTTCCCAATTGGGTGACCATTTTCCTAAAACCCTATCCTTTCGATCCATAGGCAGAATAGTTTTCCAAACTAAATCTCCAATGTTAAAGGTTTTAGACTTGACCTTTTTATTGTAAACTTTGGCTATTTTCTCTTTTTGCTGAGTTAACCTTTCCAAAGCTCTTATTCTCTCTTCATCCAAATCAACTAATTCATCTAACATCCTGTTCCAATAATGGTCATTTGGTATTTCCATTTGCCTTTGGATTCGAATTGATTGCAAATGTATCTCGATTGGTAAAACTGCGTCGTGACCATATGTTAAACGAAAAGGGGTAGTATTAGTTGATTCTTTTGGAGAATTTCTGCATGCCCATAATACTTGGTCCAACGTATTGTTCCAATTTCTAGGTTTTAGGGCAATGTGTTTTTTAATTAAACCAATAAGGATTTTATTGGCTACTTCGACTTGACCATTTGCTTGTGCATAGTATGGTGTCGAAGTTAGCAAACGAAAACCAGTTTGATTTGCAAATTCTTGCATTTTTCGACCAGTAAAAACTGAGCCTTGATCAGTAGTGATAGTTTCAGGAATTCCAAATCTGTAAATAATATAATTTTGAATAAAACTAATCACTGCTTCTTGATCTACATTTTGCATAGGTATTGCCTCGATCCATTTTGTGAAATAATCCACTCCTACTATTATAAATCTTTGATTTTTCGATGAGGCAGGTTTTATTTCACCAATTAAATCTAAAGCCCATCCTCTAAATGGCCAAGGTTTAATAATGGAATGCAATTCACTTGCAGGCACATGTTGTATTCCTGCATATTTTTGACAATCTTGGCAACCTTTAGCAAATTCTATGCAATCTTTTAACATAGAAGGCCAGTATAACCCCTGTGGAAATAGTAACCATTTGATTTTGTGACCTGCTTGGTGAGATCCACAAGCTCCACTATGAGTTTCATAGACAGCTATATGAGCGTCTGATTCATTTAAACATTTAAGTAAGACTCCTTCGAAAGTCTTTTTGAATAAATTGTCTCCAATGATCACATAGCTTAAAGCTCTATATTTGATCTTTCGAGCAGTATCACTTGTTGGATTTTGTAAGTAATCTACAATTGGTTTTCTCCAATCAGTGTCTATTAAGTTGTCAATTGCCAAAATTTGAAATTTTTCTTCATCATGACATTTATTATCAATAGTTTCTTGTGGTATATTTGCCCCCACAAGTTTTGGCATTGACAAGTTTGGAGATAATAAATCGCTAGATACCAATTTATCTTTGATTTCGATTAATTCGTATAATTGTTCTTTTGACACTTTGTATCCTGAAGCAATTTGAGCTAAGTCATTTGCTTCTTGATTTTGCAATCGAGGAACATGTTCGAAATCAACAGTATAAAAACAATGTAACATTTGCCTTGCAGTTTCGAAATACTTGACAAGATGTTCTTTCACACATTTATATTCTTGTGTTAATTGTTTCAATACTAATTCTAAATCTCCTTTGATTCTTATGTTCTTTGCCCCCAAGTCTATTAAAATTTCTAGACCTGCTATTATAGCTTCATATTCAGCTTCATTGTTTGAACAAAGACCATTTATTTTATACTTAAATTTAGTTGGGATTTTCAGTGGTGAAATAATTAGTATCCCAATTCCAATCCCAAACTTATGTTTAGACCCATCAAAGTATAAAATCCAAGGCTGAACCTCTACAATATCTTGAGTTGATTCGATTATAGAATGATCAACTATAAAGTCAGCCACTATTTGACCTTTTACTGCTTTTAATGGTTTATATGTCAAAGAATATTCAGTTAAGGCCAATGCCCATTTTCCAATTCTACTATGTAAAACTGGTTTTAAAAGCATATGTTTAATAACATCAAAATGAGAATAGACATAAACTTCAATAGGCTTTATATAATGCTTGAGTTTCATACAAGAGAAATATAAACATAAACATAATTTTTCTATAGAATTATATCTAGTTTCAGCATCATTTAGAACCCTACTTAAATAATATATGGCTCTTTCATCTCCATTTTCATCTTCTTGAGCAAGCATGCTACCAATGGTCGAATCAGATGCTGAAATATACAACTTCATGAATTTGTTTCGAATGGGAGACATTAGTATTGGTGGTTTGGAAAGATACGACTTGATATCTTCAAAAGCCTTTTGGTGCTCTGCTTCCCATTTGAAAATATCATCTTTCTTTAATCTGAGTAGTGGCGAAAAAGGTTGGGATTTACCACTTAGATTCGAAATAAATCTCCTCAAGAAATTGATTTTTCCTAGCAAAGATTGAAGTTGCTTTTTTGTAACTGGAGGTTGTGTCTCCATTATTGCCTTTGTCTTATTCTGATTTATTTCAATGCCCTTCTTATGTACAACAAAGCCAAGGAAATCTCCTGCATGCACACAGAAAGCACATTTTAGTGGATTCATTTTTAATCCACATTTTCTCATTCTTTCGAATGATTTTCTAAGATGTTCCAAATGGCCATCATCAGATGAAGATTTGATAACAATGTCGTCTATATAGACTTGCATAAAGTTATCAATAAAATCATGAAAAATCAAATTCATTGCTCTTTGATATGTAGCCCCATCATTTTTTAAACCAAAGGGCATTACTACCCATTCATAGGTTCCTAATGCTCCTGGGCATCTAAAAGCAGTTTTATGAATATCTTCTTCAGCAATGAAAATTTGATTATAGCCTGAATAACCATCTAACATACTCAGGTATTCGAAACCTGTTGCTGAGTCAATAAGCATTTCTGCTACAGGCATAGGGTATTCATCTTTAGGTGTAGCATTATTTAAGTCTCGAAAATCTATACATACCCTAAGAGTTCCATTCTTTTTAATTACAGGTACTATATTTGCTAACCATTGAACATACCTGGCAGTTCGAATAAACTTGCTCCTCAGCAATCTTTCGATTTCACTTTTTATTTTTGACATTATTTCTGGTGCGAATCTCCTTGGTAATTGCTTGATTGGCTTCTTTTCTGGTTTCAAAGGTAACCTGTGTTCAACCAATTCTTTGCTCAGACCAGGCATTTTGTTGTAGTCCCAAGCAAAACAGTCTTTATATTCTTTAAGGAGCTCGATCAATTTTGTCCTGAAATCAGAATTGATATTGGCACTGATGTAAGTTGGCCTTTTTGTCAGGCCATCTCCAATGTCTATTTCTTGCAATGTGTCTTGGGCTTGCATTTTATGATTTATATTCAAAAGATCTTTTTCGAAACCCAAAGGTTCGTCATCATAAATACAATCCAAGTTCTGCAAGTTTAGCACATTATTGCCATTTTCAAGATCATTGGTTTTATTTGCCAATTTTTTAGAATCACTGGCTTCGAAAGCCATTTCTTCTTTCATTGTTACAGCTTCCAATGCCGTATTTAATCTATTTTCGGCCATATAAGCCGAAATTCTTGCCCATGGGTTGGGCTCAGTCATCGGGATAGTAGAATTCACAATCCCACCCAGATGGTGGAATCACTCCATCTTCAGAGGAATCTTGATCTATTTCCTCTCTTCTCCAACAGAATCCATGAGTTGGGTGGAGTTTTACAGAGTGGTAAACATTTTCAGAAACCACTTTATCAAAAGCAGCGTCTTTATCGCCGCATGGTGCAATCGTAGCAAGGTTCTTATCGAAAGTCTGCTTCGTTATCTGGTATTGCTCAGATAGATAATAACTTTGGTCTGCTTCCACATATTCTACAATACCATCATCTCTCCATATAGCAAAGTTTTGGTGAAGAGTCGAAGGCACTGCCCCCACTCCATGAATCCATTCTCTTCCTAATAGAAGATTAAAGTTTGCTTTGGATTCGACCACCAAAAATAGTGTTGGCCTAACTGTGCTTCCAATGGCAACTTCAACTTGGAGAGCACCCCAAGAGTGGCCACTTTTCCCTTCATAGTTTGAAAGGACTATGTTGTGAGAAATAAGATCAGTGTCATATTTCCCAATTTTCTCCATTAATGAAGAAGGCATCAGATTCACAGCTGCTCCTCCATCAATTAGAACCTTGTTTATGCCAACATTGTTGACTTTTGCTCTGACAAACAAAGGCTTAAGATGATTTTTCATTCCTTCATCAGGCTTTGCAAAGTTGGCGCATTGTTCTTCGATGCATCCATTATCCATCACATAGTAATAAACTGGTTTGATATCAACCAGTGGTGGTTCGTAGCAGTCTTCTTCTCGATCATAGAAAGACCAAACATCAAACTCTCGTGGCAATACAGATACCACGTTACAAACCACATCGAAGTCATTTTCTGACCCAAAGTCATCATCCTCACCATCGAAACATTCCTCTTCATTTATTTTTTCATTATTTTCTTCTGGAATGTTTGGTTGTAAGAGTCTTTCGATTACAGACGTCTTGGCCTTTTCTTGAATCTTGATTCCTTTCAGATTGTTCTCCTGTGGAACATTTTGGAATTCTTGTTTCTTCTGGCGCTGGAACCTACGCCATTGTGTTCTTGTCATTGGATTCTTACCCTTATAGTTGTTCTTATAAGAGTATTTACTAGCATCCATTGCCATACTGGGTTGAGCATCAGTTTGCCAACCTTTACTAGAACTTCCTTGATGCTTGACTCTCTTGTCGAAAGCTGCATATCTACCATGTCCCCATTGACCCATGGGTATTTTTGTTGATGGTAAGAAAGTCTGTTTTCGACCAATCCTTTCATGAATCGAAGGATTTGGCATTATAGCTTTTCCTTTGTTAGGCTGTTGATTTGGTCCATTGTTGTAGTTCAGTCTTCTGTTTGGACCATCAAACTTTGGTTTCACATAAGGCAGATAATTCTCGAGGCCTGCAGTAGCCTCTTTGTCACATACAGCACTACACCTGGGGCATAGCATGACTTGATGATTCTTTGCTTTACATCTTATAAGAAAATCTAGCAAATCCTCTTCAGCCTTAGGGTAAACCACCTTAATCTTCTCGATATACTCCTCTTCTGGGATTGATTCGAGAGTCGTGACTTCCATAGCTCCCACCATCATAAATTCGAATGGTTCAGTAAAAGAAGTATCAGCAATCTAGAGAGGGTCAGTATCTACCTTCATTGGAGGCTTCGATTTTTCGTCGAACTTTAATCTCCCCTCATCCAATGCTTTTTGGACCAGATCCCTGAAAAGAACACATTGAGATGTTTTATGACCCACAAAATTATGAAATTTGCAATAACCTCTTTTCTTCCTTTGTTCTAAAGGAGGAACTTTTAACCCTTTTTGAACAATTATCTGGCCATCATTAACCAATAGATCAAAGATTTCGTCACATTTAGTAATATCAAACGTGTAGGTTTTTGCAACATATTTATCATTTTTGGGTTCGACAGGATTTTTTCCATTAGATGGCTTTAGTGATTTACACATATAAGGAGGGCCTGGTTTTAATTCAGCCACATCTACCTCGTTACTTTCAATATTCTCACAATCGAAAATAGTTTCATCATCACTATCATAAGTTTCTATATAAGCAATTTTCTCTTTTTTATGAAACTTAGATGTTCTGGCTTTTTCGATCTTTAGCCTTTCGACTTGTCGTACTCTATCAGCCAATTGTGACATATTCCTTAGATATTGAGTATCTAACTTCTTTCTAATTGAATAATCGAGACCGCCAGCGGCCATTTCGACTAATTCATGTTCAGTGATTTGTGTAAAACACCTTGCCTTAAGGATCCTAAATCTATTAAGATATTCATCAATAGACTCTGGCACTTTGCGCTTAACACTAGCCAATTCTTTAAGGCTAATTTTAGTTTGGCCCATGTAAAATTGCTCATGAAACAACCTTTCTAATTGGGCCCAATGATGAATCGAATGTGGGGGAAGAGTTGTAAACCAAGTAAAAGCATTTTTGGTCAAAGAATTTGGAAAAAATTTCATTCTCAAATTCTCATTATTTGCTAAATCCCCACATTCTACTAAATATCGAGCAATATGTTCGACAGTAGATTCATTGGTATCCCCAGAAAATTTTGGTAACTTAGGAGTTTTCCAATTTCTGGGCAATTCAGTTTGAAGCACAAATTCAGACAAAGCAGATACAAAATTTGGCCTATGTAAACCAACATTAAGGCCATTTTGTGCAAGAATATTTTCGACCAAACGGGCCAAATTATTCTGTCCAGCAAAATTGTTTTGTTGGACATTTCTAACCACCTCGTCAGCATTCTGGTTTCGATTTACCAAAACTACCCTTTGATTTTGGTCTACAACATTTTGATTTACCAAAACTATCCATTTGCTGTCTAAGAGACATCAACGATGTATTAGTCAAATTTTGGAATTGTCTGCCCTGATTTCCTATCGCTGAAGTCGAAGGGGAAAACATATTTGGTCCTTCATTACTAGAATTATGAAGGCCAGCCATAAATTCGGGAGGCATGCCATATTGACGCTCATTATTTGGTAATCGAAATAAACGAATTGGGCTTCTATGATCGCCATTCATTGGCTGTGAAGAATTTCCTCCACCTACATTCACAGATGGTGAGGGAATCGACGGTATAGTCACTGGAACAGTCGTTGGTATTTGTTCCAATACTACAGAAGGACCACTCGAGCCTATGGTGCTCACATTTTGGTTAAGGGTCGTAGACCCATTTCCAGAACCTATATTGGCATTGCTACCAGAAGGTTGCGATGGTTGTCCCTCTGGAATTGATTGATTTATGTTTAGACTTGTTGATGGTCTAACCATTTTCTTACGATTCTTATAATTTTCGAAGTCTGGTAAAGATTTACCACTTCTCAAATGCATACAAAACAATAACTAAATAAATCAACAGAACTTTAAAGAAAAATGCACAAAACCAGTCCCACTGGGCGTGCCAATTTGTTTACACTGTTTTTTGGTAAACAACCGCTAGTTTATTTACTGGTAAGATCAACTAGTAAATCTTGGGCATGTTTGTGCATTCTTTGTAGAAAAATATTTAAAGTTCATAATTTGGAAATGCTGTTTAAAAGAGTCAAATTTAAAGCATGTAAATGGAAATAACAATGCAATAAATTGGTTCGAATGAAAAAGATTTTGCAGAAAAGTAAAGTTTGCAGGATAAAACTTAAATTGAATTTAAAGGGTAATTGCAAAATTCATTTGATAAAATAGCGTTAAAATAAAGATTTGCTTTGAAAAGTAAATTGCATTCAAATGTAAATGTTTACAAAGAATAAAGGTGGTACACAGAATCATACGTTTCCTTTATGTTACTCATTTCGCTCGAACGCTTGGGTACTCTGAGTTTTATAGAAGGATTCAGTATGTGAATTTGTGACCCTGATTTTGACTACAAAATACATATATATAGACTTCGTATTTCAACTGCTATGTAACGGTTGCCTCTTGACCAAATGACGCGTGTCTTTGCTTCTATGTGCTGTCCTCAGTTTTGAACCATTGCATCCGTTGCCAATTAGTCGAAATCGAAGTGAGTTAAGTGTGAAATCATTTGAAAAGTACTTAGACTTCCCGTGAAATCCAAACTTCTTTCGATATAGCCAAATTTCGATTTATATCAAAATCGAATCGAAAGAAAAAAGCTTTTGAAAAAAAATTACATTAACTTTTAAGTATACATATTGATAACATGTATAATTTAACAATTAACTTATCTTTATTTCATATTTTGTTTCAAACAAAAATATGGAGTAACAGATAGTTATAAAAGTCCAGGTCCCGATGGGATCAATTTTGGTTTCATTAAAGATTTTTGGCCTGAGTTGCAGGGGGAGGTTATGCGCTTTATTGTGGAGTTTCATCGGAATGGAAAGTTAACCAAAGTCTTAAACTCTACCTTTATCGCTCTAATACCTAAAGTAGACAGTCCCCAATGCCTTAATGACTTTCGGCCCATCTCGCTCGTAGGTTGCCTTTATAAGATTTTGGCGAAGGTTTTAGCGAATAGGTTGCGCCTGGTGATAGGTAGTGTGATTTCAGAGTCTCAGACGGTGTTTGTAAAGGATAGGCAGATCCTTGATGGTATTCTCATTGCAAATGAGTTAGTGGATGAGGCGCGCAAGTCTAAGAAGGAGTTGATGTTGTTTAAGGTTGATTTCGAAAAAGCCTATGATTCGGTCGATTGGGGTTATTTGGACGCTGTCATGGGACGAATGTCTTTTCCCAACTTATGGAGGAAGTGGATAAAAGAATGCGTTTGCACGGCAACAGCGTCGGTTCTGGTTAATGGTAGCCCAACGGATGAGTTTTCTCTTGAACGAGGTTTAAGACAAGGGGATCCGCTTTCTCCTTTCCTTTTTTTACTGGCTGCTGAGGGTTTGAATGTTCTGATGAAGTCCATGGTTGAGCGCAATTTGTTCTCTGGGTATAGTGTAGGTGAGGGTGTGTCGATCTCCATCTCGCATCTCCAGTTTGTCGATGATACGCTCCTGTTAGGGGATAAAAGTTGGGCTAATGTCCGTGCGTTGCGTGCTGTTCTTTTGCTGTTTGAGTCCATGTCGGGTTTGAAAGTTAATTTTAACAAAAGCATGTTGGTGGGGGTTAATATTCCTGAGTCTTGGTTGGGTGAGGCTGTGTCCGCATTGCGTTGTAGAGTGGGAAAGATTCCTTTCATTTACCTAGGCCTCCCTATTGGGGGTGATCCGCGGCGTCTGGGATTCTGGGAACCTGTGTTGGCTCGTCTAAAGAAAAGATTATCTGGGTGGAAGAGTCGCTTCCTGTCTTTTGGTGGTCGTCTGATTTTGCTCAAGTCTGTGTTAACTTCTCTGCCTGTCTATGCTCTTTCCTTCTTCAAAGCTCCCTCATGTACTATTTCTTCTATTGAATCTCTTTTGATTAAATTTTTTTGGCGGGGAGTGAGGTTTCTAGGAAAATATCTTGGATTAGTTGGAACTCTATTTGCCTTCGCAAGGAGTATGGAGGTTTGGGGGTTAGGAAGTTGAGGGAATTTAATTTGGCTCTTTTAGGAAAATGGTGTTGGAGGATGTTGGTGGATAGAGCGGGACTTTGGTATCGAGTTCTGGTAGCTCGTTATGGTGTGGATAGAGGGAGATTGAGAGATGGGGGGAGGAGAGGGTCTTCGTGGTGGAGGGATATAGCGCGGATTAGGGATAATGGAGGTGGGTTAGGGGGTGCGTGGTTCGGGGAGAGTATTGTGAAAAAGGTGGGGGACGGGACAAACACTTTGTTTTGGTACGATCCCTGGGTGGATGGGATTCCTTTATGTTTGCGTTTTAGACGCCTATTTGATTTGGCCGTGACCCAGTTGTGCTCGGTGGCTGAGATGGCCTTGCTCGGATGGGGGGCTGGTGGGGCAGCATGGGTGTGGCGGAGGCCGTTGAGAGGGTGGGAGGAGGAGATGTTGGGGGAGTGTCAGAGCTTAATTCTTAACATATCTTTGCAGGTACATTCTCCAGATAGTTGGTTGTGGTAGCCTGATCCTGATAATGGCTACTCTGTTCGCAGTGCCTATCACCTTCTGACCTTTCAGGATTCGGTTACTCTTCATGCTGCGGATGATCTCATTTGGCACCCTCAGGTCCCCTTGAAGGTGTCCATTCTCGCGTGGCGACTCTTGCGTGATAGGTTACCTACTAAAGGAAACCTGGTTACTCGAGGCATTTTATCTCCGGAGGCTCATTTCTGTGTATCTGGATGTGGAGCGGTTGAATCGGCTCAACACTTATTTCTCTCCTGTAGCACTTTTGGACAACTTTGGCCCTTGGTCAGTTATTGGATTGGATCTCCTCTGGTGGATTCTCATACTATACCGGATCATTTTTCCCAGTTTACTCTCTCAGCAGGAGGCTCTAGGGGGCATCGCTCTTTTATGCAACTCGTATGACTTGTTAGCGTTTGGGTTGTATGGAATGAGCGAAATTCCAGATGTTTCAGTGGCTCAACAAATTCACTACAGCACATGTTGGACAAGATCAAGAATTATTCTTATAGGTGGTTGAAGGCGACGAGTTGTACTTTAGCTTTAAACTACCATAGTTGGTGGTCTAGTCCATTGATTTGTTTGGGCCTTGCTTGACTTTTATGTTCCTAATCTTGTTGACTATTTTGTAATTATTCACAGTTTCTCACAGTTTCTTACAGTTTCTTTCAGTACATCTTGTGCTGAGGAGAGTTGTGGTTGTGTTCATATATATATAGATGTCTCATTTTGGCTTGTTTAAACAAAAAAGATCAAGTACTTGTTAAAAATGAAAAATTGAAATAACCGTGATAGAATTATGTGTTTGTCAAGAAATAAAAATATGTGCCTTATGAAGCCACTAACTAGGTTTTAAAAAAAACCATTATAAAAAAAAAGCTAGGTTTAAAAATCGCATGTTTTGCAAAAGGGAAAAAATGCGGTTTATATGGTAAAACATTTTAAAATTTAGGTGGTGTCCATTCAAACTCGCAATAATAAATTTAGGGAATTGACTGCTTATACTGGATGGCATCCTTATCGCAAACGAGGTGGTGGATGAGGCCCGTAAGACTAAGAAGGAGTTAATGCTTTTCAAAGTTGACTTTGAGAAAGCGTATGATTCTGTGGATTGGGATTATCTCGATGCTGTTATGGGGCGGATGTCTTTCCCAACCTTATGGAGGAAGTGGATCAAGGAGTGTGTCTGTACTGCCACCGCTTCAGTTTTAGTCAACGGTAGCCCAACTGACACTTTTCCGCTCGAGAGGGGGTTAAGACAAGGGGATCCACTCTCCCCTTTCCTTTTCTTGTTGGCTGCTAAAGGCCTGAATGTGCTGATGAAGGCCTTGATAGAGAATAATCTTTTCACAGGATATAGTGTGGGTACACAGGCGCCGATTTCTATTTCTCATCTCCAGTTTGCTGATGACACTCTTCTCATGGGGGCTAAAAGTTGGGCGAATGTCCGAGCTATGCGGGCTGTCCTTGTTTTGTTCGAACTTATGTCCGGTCTGAAAGTGAATTTTAATAAAAGTATGCTAGTAGGGGTTAATATTCCCGAGTCTTGGTTAAACGAGGCGGTGTCAGTTCTGCATTGTAACGTGGGTAAGATACCTTTTGTTTATTTGGGACTTTCTATTGGCGGTGATTCGCGACGGTTGAGCTTCTGGGAGCCTTTGTTGACTCGTATAAAGAATTGTTTGTCTGGTTGGAAGAGTCATTTTTTGTCTTTTGGTGGTCGTCTGATACTACTTAAATCTGTCTTGACCTCTTTGTCTGTCTATGCTCTTTCCTTCTTCAAAGCTCCCTCAGGTACTATCTCTTCTATTGAATCTCTTTTGATTAAATTTTTTTGGGGGGGATGTGAGGATATTAGGAAAATCTCTTGGATTAGCTGGAAAACTATTTGCTTGCGAAAGGAGTATGGAGGGTTGGGGGTTAGGCAGTTGAAGGAGTTTAACTTAGCTCTTCTAGGTAAATGGTGTTGGAGGATGCTAGTGGATAAGGAGGGTTTGTGGTTTAGGGTGTTGGCAGCTCGATATGGGTTGGAGAGAGGCAGACTGAGAGAGGGAGGGGGGAGGGGATCCTCATGGTGGAGGGAGATTGTGAAAATTCGGGATGGTGTAGGAGGCTTGGGGAGTGGGTGGTTTAGGGAGAGTGTAGTGAAGAGGGTGGGTAATGGAGCAGAGACCTTCTTTTGGACAGATCCTTGGGTGGGTGGTAGTCCTTTGTGTGAGAGGTTTGGTCGGTTGTTTGATTTGGCTGAGAATAAGTCACGTTTGGTAGCTGAGATGTTTTCTTTGGGGTGGGAGGTAGGGGGAGATGCGTGGGTTTGGCGGAGACATTTGTGGGAGTGGGAGGAGGAGATGTTGAGGGAGTGTCAGACCTTACTTTTGAACTTTTCTTTTCAGGATCAGTACTCTGACTCGTGGCACTGGCAGCCAGATATTGACACATACTCTGTTCGTGGTGCCTATCAGTTGTTGACATCACATGATTCTGTTAATCTAGGTGAAGCCGAAACTCTTATATGGCATAAGCAGGTACCTTTGAAGGTGTCCATTTGTGCATGGCGGCTCTTTCGTGACAGGTTACTGACGAGGACGGATTTGGTATCCCGAGGCATCATCTCTCCAGAAGCTCATTTATGCGTCTCGGGGTGTGGAGGCATTGAGTCGACACAACATCTTTTTTTCACATGTGGGACTTTCAGCTCTTTATGGTCAGCGGTTCGGCTCTGGATTGGTTTTTCTTCGGTGGATCATCAAAATCCACCTGGTCATTTCCTCCAGTTTGTTGGTGCATTGGGAGAGCGTCGCGCACGGCAGTCTTTCATGCAGCTCATTTGGCTTGCTTGTGTGTGGGTTTTGTGGAATGAGAGGAACAATCGACTTTTCAGAAATACAGTACAAACGGTACCTCAAATGTTGGATAAAGTCAAATTGTTTTCTCTATGGTGGTTGAAGACGGCGAATGGGACCTTAGTTGTAAACTTACATAGATGGTGGTCGAATCTTGTGTTGTGTCTGGGAATCGACTAATGTGATTTTTAGTTTTCTGTTACTCTTATGACTGCTACCTTGTATATTTTTGTAGTCTTTTGGTACACCTTGGGCTAAAATGACTAGGTGTTAATATATGTGATCCATTTTCGCTTGTTCAAAAAAAAAAGCAACTATTATTAAACTTAAACTCGCAATATTGTGTATATGTCAAAAAAAAAAAAAAAAAATAGGACCGAGTACCAAAAAATTAAACTTGTGAGAAGTAAAAAAAGACTAAAATTCTATTGGTAAAAGCTAGGGCACATGTTAGTGATTCAAAAAAGAAAATATTTTATCATAATAATTTATGTATCTAGTTTACTATTTAACTTTCATCATAAAATCTATTTATGCCATAATAAAAACATTTCTACCAGTCTCGTGAATTTAACTCAATTGGTAGGACATTGCATATTATATGCAGGGGCTGGAGTTCGAACCCCGGTCATCCTACTTATCCACTTTAAAGGCTAAAATTTCTAGCCACTAGGCTACTTAACAAAAAAAAACGTTTCTACCAAAATATGCTTTAATGATAACTTACTCTGAAAAAGTCAAGGATAAAATATTTTATCCAAGTCTTAAAGCTTCCATAAGCTAGAAAAGGAAAGTATATTAGTTCTACATAGTTTCTTCACAAAATATCACTTTTTCATTATGACATTGATTAGAGATCAAATACACATTGTAATTTTTAATTTGCTTCTACTTTTGTTTAGATGTCATTGTTTTCTTTTTCCACGGAGGCTATATATTGGTTGCTAATAATTTTACAATGTAACTACTTTGGTCTAGATGTTAATATTAGTATTATATATTTGGTCTTGTTACTTTATGAGAGTTGTTTGATTTTTTTTTCTATATATTACCAGAATTGTTTCCATTTGTTGTTGTTGTTGTTTGCATCCGTTGTGTTTCGGTTTAGACTTTAGAGTGTTACGCAAAGATGGATGTGAGTTCTAAGGTTTTATGTTAAAAGTTTCTTTTTCATCTGCTTTAGTTTTCTTGTTGTAATATATAGGCAAAAAGGTGGGAAATCAGATTTGGTGTTGTAATTTGTGCCACAATTACAACTTTCGGCCATCCGATCAAACAAATGGTTGTGGTCTTTTTTTTTTTTGAATTGGGATTAATTATATATATATATATATATATATATATAAGAAAAGTACAAGAAATATTCGGCCAACTACAATACAACAAGTAAGTATAGTACTCAACCCGAACCACACAAAACTATCTAGCTATACAATCAAAGGGATTAACACATCATTCATAAAAGAAAGAGACATGGCAAGTTAATTTTTTTAACTAACAACCAATTCCAACAAATGTATTATGTCCTATAAAATATTTCATAAGGTTCTACAATTTTCCCCAAAAAGCAGTCAATCTCAATCCAAAGAGGTGGGTTTCTTTTTTTTTTTTTTTTTGAATGACCACTTTTTGAAATTAGCACATTGTCATTTTTTTTTAAACTGTATATTAAAATGCCATTTTTTGAATTTTACTTTATAATTCCTCCCAATGAGATGACTCAGCAAAAAGTGCATAAGTTCCGGATAATGACCGAGAAGATCTTCCCTCAAGACATGTCTATTATGTTTGATATTTCGAACAAAATTTCATAAGGGAGTTCAAAGTTAAAATGATAATATGATTTCCGATCTCAATTATAAGGATGGAAAAACACCAAAATTTATGAATTATTTTTGTTTTGACTTTTTTAACACACACATTCACCAATGTTAAAAAGTTAAAATTTTATTTTTGTTTCAATTATGCATGTAACTCAGCTAAAAACCGCGGAAATAATTGATGTGATGATGTGCAAATTCGAACACCAATATTACAATTTTTCAAACTTTGTGTGTGAATTTTGCCATCAATTTTAATGAAACCAAAAAATTATCCTAATTAATAATAGAAAATCTCTAAATTGTCTATCATCTATCTCATATAAAAGGACCAATGTTCTATTTAAGCCAAGATAAAAAGAATATCTCTAATAAAAATGGAAAAGGGAAATATCAACATGTGCACCCTCTTAACTTTATGCTTTTTATTTTTATACATTCTTAACTTTTATACTTAGATTCTACATTTTTTCCCTTAAAAACATATAAAAGGTTATATTCCAAGTGTATAGTTTTACACGATTTCTTCACATATATACACATGTATATATGGTTTACTCTTTTCATATATAACGTGACACTATTATTAATTAGAGCTTAAAGATACAATGTCACTTTTTTTTCTCTCATGTTGGCTACATAGGTAGCTAATAATTTTGGAATATGGAGTTATTGGAATATCGCTACATAGGTATCTCATCCATTAGAAATCGATATACCCTTAGTTGCTTATTTTAGAATTTTTTTTTTCGTTTCAAATATTATCCATAAGGTAAACAATGAAGGTTCGAGGTTCCAACCCTAGCCACGTTGTACCAATGATGAAGAAAAGCTAATTCAATTGCTGCACATGCTGAAGCAGTAGAAGTTGATGAGCCATCAGTATTACACTTGACCCAATTAACAATTGGAGGGGTCCAGATGACTTCTTTAATGGAAGGGGCCTTTGGAGGGTGGATGTTGTATTGCGGAGTCCAGTTATGATCACACAACTTCCAAATGTCTGCTATAGAGTTAAAGTGCAATAGAATGCACAGAGAATATTTTCAGAATCCTCCCCAAAAGCGAAAACATAAATATTCCAAAAATTTATGATTACAAATTTTTTTTTACAATTATGCGTAGAACATATCTAATTAAATAAAAGGCTATTTTTTATACAAAAAAAATTGAAGCTATTCCACTTCTTCTTGGTTTTAAACTGATAAAACTATGTTACTCGGATGCATGAACTTCAACTTAGAACCAAAACCAACGGGAGTAGTAACTCTCCTAACATAATTTTCTAATTAGAAGTTAAACTTTTTCAAAAGCTCTCATAATCATTTTATCCTAATAATTTATTCTTAATACCACAAAGAGATGATAATGATCGGTGAACCATCACTACCATTACTGTATAATTCATTACTTACAGCTACCAACTTTAGAACCCAATAAATTGGCTTAACTCCAAGAGAAATTCTTGCATAGTCTCACCCTTAACACTTAATCCTTAGGCTCAATCAACTAAAACTTGCCACATCATTTAATTAGAAATATAATAATATGTAATTAATTAGGTTGACTATGAAAATAAAAACACGCTTTTCTTCCCTCCATTTGTATTATTAGATCGTGCCGTCTTTTTTGTTACTATGCAGTTTATCTTCTTACTTGCTACATAACAAGGTAATCATCTGTCTATCTTCTTGCTTACCTTCCACACAAAACTCACTCCATAGTTCCACTAGAAAGTTAAAACACAGTGAGTTACTGATGTATCAGTTTTTATATAGATATTTTTTATTTATTCAGTAGTTAACATTATATGTTTGTTTTATTTATCATTTCATAGAATTATAGTGATGGTTGGTATCTATTATCTTTGGTATCTTTGGCTAAAACAAAAACTCTAGTACCTTTTAAACTTATTTATATTGTTTGTAGGAGAAACATGGAGAACAATGAATGTCAGCCAATTGAGATTGATAGCTGTAAAGAAATTTTTCTAGGTCAAGTTGTGCTTAACAAAGATGAAGCATATAACTTGTACCAAGAGCATGCATTTAAATTGGGTTTTAGTGTCAGAAAGGGGAAGGAGCTATATTATGATGTTGAGAAAAAAAACACACGTTCAAAAGAGTATTATTGTTCCAAACAAGGGTTTAAGAACAATGAATCTCAAGGTGAAGTATCTTATGAAAGGGCAGATTCGAGAACAAATTGCAAGGCTATGGTGAGATTTAATGTGAGTAAGGAAGGGGTATGGAAAATTATGAAGTTGGTATTAGATCATAACCATGATCTTGTTCCAATTGAACAGAGACATTTATTACGTTCTATGAGAAATATGTCTAATGCCAAAGGAGACTTGATAAAATCTATGGTGAATACCGGTATGCGAGTTACTGATGTTTGGAGTTATATGGGGGAAGAGGTTGGTGGATTTAGCAATCTTGGTATAACTTTGAAAGATATGCATAATTATGTTTATACTGAAAAGTCAAAATTAATTGAAGCTGGGGATGCTCAATCATTAGTGAGTCACTTGCAAAATAGGCAAGCGCAAGATGCTATGTTCTATTATAGTGTTCAATTAGATCAAGAATCACGGTTGACCAATGTCTTCTGGAGAGATGGAAAATCTAAAGTTGATTATGATTGCTTTGGGGATGTTGTGATTTTTGACACTACTTATCGTACTAATAAGTACAACTTGATTTGTGCCCCATTTGTTGGTGTAAATCATCACTGGCAAAATGTCATGTTTGGTTGTGCTTTATTACTTGATGAGACTGCAGTTTCTTTTACTTGGTTGTTCAAGGCATTTTTAGAGAGTATGGAAAATCAACAACCAAAAACAGTCTTTACTGATCAAGATGCAGCTATGGCAAAAGCAATTAGAGAGGTGATATTTAAATTGAGCTATTGATTTTGAAGTATTTACAATATTTCAATCAATTTCTACCAAAAGATAACATTTTTTGTGCAGGGAACTATGAAACCGGTTCTTCGTCTTTCTCAGTCACGATTCACGACCTGTGTAAAATAAACCTAAATTAACTCAAAATATAAGGTGGAAAAAACAATAAGTGACAAGGGTGCAATAAGATTGGAAACCTTGTACCTGTTAACGTGACAGTCTGAAAAATGAGAAACCGTCGATTGGTGCCATACTGGTGAATCCAAACTTGGATCGCAAAGAAAAAATAGAAGAAGTTAATTATGCGAATAGCTAATATTGAAGTAAGAAAGTTCAATTCTCTAAGAGGAGCTTCACTTGTAGTATTGAATAAACAAAGACGACGAGGCGATAAAGATGGCTGCATAGGTTAAAACAACAGACAATTAAATGAAAGAGAAAAACCCCTAAATCAGATAAAATATGAAATGAAAGCTCCAACAATAGTAAACCTGATCACCAGCACCAACAATAGCTAGAAGATTTGATGTAAATAGCAACTCAACAATAGAGAAAGCTCCAAGCGGCGATTGCATAAACTGGAGGGTTTCCAAGCGGTGACCCAAATTTGAAAGAGGAAAAGATAAATTAATTACATATTATTATATTTCTAATTAAATGATGTGGCAAGTTTTAGTTGGTTGAACCTAAGGATTAAGTTAAGGGTGAGACTATGCAAGAATTTCTCTAATCCAAATATACACAGGTTAATTGATTTTATAATAAGAAATTTAGTTATAGAATTCTTTTGGTGCCCACTCTATATTTAAATAGATCTATTAATTAGAGTACACGACTATTTAATTAGGTTCATAAATTTTGTTCATTATAAAAATCAAAATCAAAATCAAAAGGTTCATAAATTTTGTTCAGAGCGAAGGAAAAATTAAATGAATATATTATTCAATTTCAACTTTATTGTATTGGCTGCGTCAAAAAAAGTCATTGTATTTGGACAATAAAAAAAAATTATTGGGGGTTTGCCTATTTATAGCCCGTTTGTTACAGATTAACATTTTTTTTTCTTTCCTCTAAAAAAAATCCTATTATTTAAGAAGCTACTATGAGTTGCTTATATTTTTAGCTGTTTTCTGATTATTTTTAACTTATGATTATTTTAAAATCCGTAACAAACAAATACAATATTTTTAAATGTGATTATATTTATAAAATAAGTGATTTTTTTTTTTTAAAACAACTATAACAAACGGGCACTTACTTGTAAATGAGGATTAGTTTGGTAAATGTGGGTGTCAGTTGAACTAGGACTTTGTTTTGATTGAAACAAGGAAAATAATGTGTTTTGCTATGCTTTAATTTGTTAGAACACAAGAAGTCACTCACATTACATCACAAATGACACTTGATTATATTACACTTAGTTGAATCATGGGATTATTACACTTGGTAAATGTGGGTGTCAGTTGAACTAGGATTTTCATTGAAGGGATTAAGATTATGTACTCTGCTCCAGCTAAAGAAGCATAATTATGTTTATTTAGTAAGGTACTTTATGGGATTTGTCTTTACCAGAGAATTCGAGGTTTTTATTCATTTAATAGTATGTCATGCAATGCAAAGAGTACGAATACAATCTTTGGTTCTCATGGAAAATGGGTCGAGTAATTTAGAGTTGAGCGGGAAGGTAAATAAAGTCCGACCACAAATTGTGTCTATCAAAAATTGAATTTGAATTCTCCCGCATCATTTATTTTAGGAAACTTATTAACCGCTCGACCTCAATATTCTCTTAGAAATAAATATGTTAAACAAAAATAGAACCGAAAATAACCAAGATATTCTTCCGGAGAATCCGAGTTTAATTTCTAGTTAAAATAATTCTTAACTAACCTTTACTTATTTTGCAATCAAACTATGGTTTACTACGTGGGTAACTCACGGTTAAATACCCAAATATATATATATATATATAGAACTGAAAATGAAAAATTTCATGAAATAATCCCAAAACTCGTCTTCCCTTTCCCTGCTCCCAAACATCCGAAAACTGAATCTAAACCTCAAATTTACCTCTTCTCTCTGAAATTTCTCTTTTCTCTCCGCTTTTCCAATCTTCGTTTTCATCGCTCTCTCAACCGAAAATGGCGCAACGCCTGTAGTTGATGGCGGAGGGGCTGCTCCAGCACCGCAAGAGGTAGACAACAAGGCGTTGGCAGTTTTTTAACATCACCGGAATAATCCGAACCTTCCGCTGTCATCTTCAACCTCTTCCACAAAGCCCAACCTATGGTACACTTCTGTTCCATGATCGATCCTTCTTTAATTATAGTTATTATTTTTAATTTTGATTTTGATTCATTCTATTAGGATATTTTTAATTCTGATTTTGATTCATTCTAATACGAATGAATCAGATATATTCTGGTAGTATAATCACGCAAAATTCAGATTAGGTTAGTAGAATTCTGAATCAAAATTTAAGTTCATTCTAATACGAATCTGCAGTTTTTAGTTTGCAAATTAATTGTAGATTATGTAACTAGTTCAGATTTGATTCCGTGTAACTTTGGATTACTAGTTAGTGTTGGATGAGTTGTACAATGGGGCAGCATTATGTGTAGCATTAAGGTTTGTTGGATGTGTTGTATAATGAGGCAGCATTATGTGTAGCATTAGCTACCTTGAGTCACAAGGATTAGTTGTTTGTGTACTAGTATCAAGCCTATATAAAGGCGGTATTAGTTGATGAATAAACAAGAGAATACCCTTTGATCTTTACAAGTGGTATCAGGTTCTCTACTCTAGGGACCTGTGAGAAAAAAGAGTGAATAACCACCATAACCGTTTCCTAATCGTTTTTTCCCGCGCCTTACACCACCGTCTTCTCCGATCAATTTTTTCTTCTCCAGCATCGATGGCTGAATCAAACGAATTTCTAAAGCCACAAATACTAAGATTTGATGGCCATTACGAGCATTGGGCGATGCTGATGGAAAATTTGTTACGATCGAAGGAATTGTGGGAATTGATTGAAACCGGTGTCACGGTGGCTCCTGCAAACGCCACCGCCGATCAAAAACAAGCTGCTGCTGCCAGCAAACTCAAAGATCTGAAGGTAAAGAATTACCTGTTTCAATCAATAGAAAGATCAATTCTTGAGACAATTCTTGATCGAGATACCTCACGTGATATTTGGGAAGCATGAGAATGAAAATACCACAGTTCAACCAAAGTGAAACATGCTCAATTACAAGCTCTGAGATGTGAATTCGAAGTTCTTGCTATGGAAGAAAATGAATCGGTGAATGATTACGTTGGTAGAACACTTGCTATTGCAAATCATATGTCTGCACAAGGTGAAAGATTGGAACAAGTTGCAGTAGTGGAGAAGATCTTGAGATCCATGCCATCAAAATTTAACTATGTTGTTTGTTCAATTGAACAATCAAATGATGTTACCACACTGTTTACACTAATTTTTGGTAAACAACCGCTAGTTTATTTACTGGTAAGATCAACTAGTAAATCTTGGGACATGTTTGTGTATTTTATGATGAGAAAACAATTAATGTTCATGATTTAGAAATTCGATTAAATAAAACTTGAATTTAACGACATGTACATGTAAATAAAGAACGAAATAAAGTATTTCAGTAAAAAAGGTTTGCAGAAAAGTAAAGTTTACAGGAAACTTAAAGATTGAATTTAAAAGATAACTGCAAAACTCATTTGAATGAATGAATTGTGTAAAATAACATTAAAGTAAAGATTTGCTTTAAAAGGATAAATTGCATTCAAATGTAAACGTTTACAGGGAATAAGAATGGTACACAGAATCATACATTTCCTTCGTTTCGCTCATTTCACTCGAACGCTTGGGTACTCTGAGTTTTTATAAGGATTTAGTATGTGAATTTGTGACCCTGATTTTGACTAGAAAATACATACATATATAGACTTCCTATCTCAACTGCTATGTAACAGTTGCCATTTAACCAGTTGACGCGTGTCTTTGCCTTATGCGCTGTCTTCAGTGTTTTGAAACGTTGCATCCGTTGCTAGTAATCGAAATCGAAGTAAGGATGAACCTTTTTGGAAATATTTGAAAATATTGTTTTCCTATGAAATCGAAATCTCTTTCGATACACCAAATGATTTCGATTTGTATTAAAATCGAATCGAAAGAAAAAACCTTTGACAAGACTTTATTAATTTCTAAATATATTATCAGTATATATTTAAACAATTAATTCATCTTTATTTCATATTTTGTTTCAAACAAAAATATGGAGTAACAAATTGCCCCCAAAATGCCAATTTCGATTTGAATGGTTCGAATGAAATTAGGAGTTGGTATTTTAAGATTGAAACGTTTATTCGCTTTCAGCAAAAGGTCTTCACGTTTTCCTAAGATTGCGCTGACGTCGTCAATCAGTAGTCTTTTCAACTGACAACTTCCACTACCATCAATGAAAATCCTACTTTTTCGCGTGAGTGGTCCAGGTGGCGGTTTCGGAAGCTGTAAAACTGCATTGAACAGTTTATTTTCTTTTTTAATTATTTAATTCGAGATTTTATTCAAGAATCTATAAATACCCATCATCTTCTCCATTGAAACGTTTCTGAAACTTCAAACACTTCTACTATTCTCTGAAATTTCTCAGAAATTGCAACGACAACTTTCTTCAAGTTTAAACCGATCAAAACAATAGATTATTCATTCTGTTTGATTCTAACCGTTTCAAACTTTCAAAAAATCAACTCTTTTCTCCAAAACGCAAAATCCAACAAACTTTTCTTCGCAACAATCAACAATGACTGAAGGAAATCAGGATGTTAAAGTTCCTTTTGCTGGCAAATGGAAAAAATTCATCCTCTACGAAGGTAAGGAGCCTATGGTTCCACAAGCCCATGATGATCCTGAAAAAAGCGAAATTTGGCATTCAGAGTTGATGATTCCATATGCTGTAAACAAAAATGTCTACGCATTCGGAGGTCCTCTTCCAGACGAAGAATCTTTAAGCTCAAAGGTAAGTGAAATCTTTCCTTGTTATCGTACATGTGAACCCCCAATATTTTCCAGTGAAACGTGTCATCTAGGGTTTTTGACTGCAAAATTGTTTCGATCTGCTCCTATAATTCCTAATACCAAATATTTTGTCCCTTGGCTGAATCGAATGGAAAAAGATTTTGGGGAATACTGGAAAACGTATGGAATTTACGACCTAATTCAATTTACTCGAATTGGTCCCCAAGTTCAACAAGAGATGATTATTGCTGCTATGCACTTTTGGGAAAAATCGACTAACACTTTTCACTTCCTATGTGGAATGCTTACCCCAACAATTTTGGATGTGGCTGCCTTGACTGGTCTTCGACCTGATAACGAAACTTTCGATCCTTCGAACACTAGTGACAATATTGAGTTTGACCCAAACGAACTGTCATTTACTAAGTTTATAGGAGAAAATATCAAAAAGGGAGAAACCAACAGTGTCGAACATGTAGCTTTTTTAACTCTTTGGTTATCTTACTATGTTTTTTGCTCTCGTTCTTTACAAGTAGCAAAAATGTTTATTCCAATGGCCATCCAAATACATGAGGGTAGGCATTTTGGGTTAGGAAAATTGATTCTGGCTGTTTTATATGAATCAATTGGCTTGGGATGTGATGAGATCAAAGGATCAACGAATGGCTCTTCGTTTTTAGTTGCTGGACCCATGTGGTTGCTGCAGTTATGGCTCAATGCCACTTTTGAGCAATAATTCAACTTGAGGATACCCCAAGAATATGAAGCTGAGATGGTTGATCGTCCAATCGAAGGAAGAAGGGTTATTCGATTAGCTCCTCAAAATTTAGAAACTAACTACAAGACCCTTTTCATGAAGTTTATGAAAGTTTTTCTTAACTTCAATGTTTTTAAACCTCAGCATGCCCCTTTTGTTACTAGAGAGTTTGGCCCCAATTGGTTCACTGAAGATTTTCCAGCTTTCGACCCAGATAATGAGGATGAGGTTAATGATGTCTGGTCATCCTATTTGGATCCTTCTGTTCTATCTTGTAGGATAGGTGTTCAAGCAAAACATTTTGGACTAGTAGGATATCAACCAAATTTGGTCTCGAGACAATTTGAGATGTCTCAGATTCGTCCAAAGAGCTTGTTTGAGAAAGATACTGATGTAGTCTTAGGTTCAAGCCTCTCTGAAAAGACGTTTAAGAGTTTTCTCAAAGTATCAGAGCAAAACTCATACAACCTTAACTCATTTGATTTCAACAATTCTCACTTTTGTACCACAGACTTTGATAGTTGGTGGGAGAATTATTATTTAACTCGAACCAAGAGTATTAAAGAGATTGTTCAAGGATTGGAAGCTGGTTTAAACAAACCAATTGTTGAGAATCTAAAGAAATCGAAGCCGAAAGGTATTTTCGATAACCTTATCTTTAATTTAATTCCAATTTTGTTGTATTGATTAAGTTTCGATTTACACTATTAATTATAGTTTCGAAACAAGCGTTGGAAGATGCTTTGAAAGAGATAAGCAAGACCAAAACTACTGGAATCAAGATTGTGGAAGGAAGAGGAAACGTAAGTTTTCAAAATTTCTTCTTTATGAAACTTACTCTTAAAACATGTTTATTAACTTTTAAGCATGATTTTAGGGTGAGAAGAGGGCAACCAGTTCGACTGAGACTGGGAATGCCTTGAAGAAGACCAAACAAACTGTCACTATCTCCAGTGACAAATCTGTAAGTTAATTTTAACTTATCTTCTGTAAGTCTTCTTGTTTTCGATTTTGTTTCTATTTTCTGAAGCTTTTCTTTACATGTCTTTCTTTTTTAAAATCGAAACAGGAAGAAGAAGTGGTGATCCCATTAAGGAGGGCAACGACTCGAAAGCCTGCTACTACTGAGGCGAATCCAGCACCAGGTGCTGAGGTTGTTGATCCTCCAATAATCGAAGTTGTGGATAAAGACAATGAAGGTGATAATGGAGGCAATAAAGATAATGATGAAGATAAGGCTGATGACACCACTAAAAGAACCGAATCTGAGACAAGTGAGAAGGTAGCAAAGAAAAAGAAGAAATCTAAGTCCAAATCGAAATCAAAATCTCCTGAAGACAATACTCAAACAAACCCAAGTGTTTCGAGTCAACCTGCTGCTCAAGCTTCAACAGAGGTATCGAAGGGTGAAACTTCCAAAGTTTTTGACGAAACAGATAACACAACTGAAGTTTTGATTAAAAATTTGGACCAGGATAAGACAAATGATGAAGTTGCAAAGGTAAATGAAACTTCAAACTCTTTTTCAATGTTATGACCTTAATTATTTTGTCTTTACCATTTTATTCTTGTCTTTGTAGGATGATACTGACAAGACCGTCACTGATGATAAAAATCTGGAAGCAGCTAACGCTGCTGCTTTGAATATGGAGTTTGTTCATACAACTTCCAATTCTCAAGCCAACCTAGATAACTCGAATGAGCAAATGGATTTTGATGCTGAGTTTATACCTGAAGCAGAGGAAGGTGGATCAGAGATTTTTCCAGAGTCTTCGACTTCGAAACTCTCGGCTAGCATTGGCATGTCTGAAGGGGAATTTGATAACATGAGAAATTCACAACCATACCTTGCACTAAGACTTCTTATGGCGAAGAAATGGGAACCTGCTTCGAGCAGTGATACTGGTAGTACTTCGACTAGATCTGAAACCAGTATTCGACAAAACGTTCGCCAAGATTCTTTGTTGCTCAAACTCCATTCAGATTATATAAATGGCGACATGCTGAAGTCCATTGAGGAAAATGCCAATGCTGCTTTTGCCCATAAATTTTTTTTGAACCAATTGCACAATCCCCTTACTGATGAAGCCACATTGAACAAAGTTTTACAACTTGAGTCTATAATCGAACAATTTGCCAAAGCTGTTCAAAAGAAAGAATACACTCTTGGAAGGATGAGTCATCAGAAATTAGCTCAAGCTATTGTTTTCGATAAAGCAAATCGCTCTGTCCAAAAGGTAGAGGCAATGAAAGCTCAAAAAGCTAATTCTGTTGAAGGAGTCCAGGAGTG
This sequence comes from Trifolium subterraneum, assembly GCA_951799995.1. NCBI lineage: Eukaryota > Viridiplantae > Streptophyta > Magnoliopsida > Fabales > Fabaceae > Trifolium > Trifolium subterraneum. The sequence continues at coordinate 8,945,311 of OX637466.1, read as the reverse complement.
TATTTCTAATATTGACAAGTGGCAACAAGAAATCTCAGATCTGCGGGCAGAAATTATAAAGAAAGAACTCCTCATTGATTCTGAAAGGAAGAAACGTAAACAACTCGAGGAAGCTTCTACTAAAGCTCATCAAGAGGAAATCGAAAAAGAAGCTCGAGAAGGTCTAAAGTATTTTAGCGCCTCTGAAGCTTTGCAAGATGATGTTAAATCCCTTGAGAGCAACGTGCAAGTTATTGATGTCGAGCTGGCTCTACTCAAAACTCATTATGCTACTTTGAAGTCCAAGGCTTAATTATATTTACTTTAACGAATTTTTTATTTCCCTTTCGAACAATTTGTTGTTTTATGTTCCAATTTTTGAACAAATTTAATTTGGTTTGTAATATTGACAATGCCCTGTTTTGTGGCAAGTTATTGCTTGTGTGCCATTTCGATTTCTTCGTTTTTGATATTCTCGAATTATTTTATGGGCCTTGCTAATTCAGATAACTCTTAAAGTTCGAATTGAAACTTCTTGTAACTAATACCTCGAAATTAACGGCGAGAAAATCTCTTTTCACTTCTTGACATGTGTAACTGACAAAGGTTCTTCAAAAACCGTGTTTGACTCTTTTTCCAAGATGGTCAAGTCAATCTACATTTATTATTCGCGAGAAACGAGGGAAATTCTAACTGCCAACAACAAGATTTTTTCCTATAAAAGGAGACATTCCCTTCGTGATTTTTCATTCCAAATCTTTTTCCCCAACATTCTTCCTTTCTTCAACAAATCATGAAAGGAAAGTCTAAAGGTGTTGTTTCTATTAAGAAAGCAACCAAACCTTCTTCCGCTTCTAAACGCAAGAAAAATCAACCTCCCAAAGCTAAACCCGCCCAATCTTCTCAAAGGATTCAAACAAGATCTCAACGCCATGTTCAAGAACAAGATGATTCTGGTTCAGATGAGATTGACCCAGATTACGCTGAATTTTTGAAGACTTATGTCCAGAAGAAGATCTCTGTGGTTCAGATCATGATGATTCTCTCATAATGGTCGAGGATTCTACCAATTCTACTTATGAGAAAGGGAAGGACCTCGAATCCAGTTCTTCGAAGATGAAGTGAGGTGGATTGATCTTCATGCCTGCTGTTGGAAGTTGTTCCTTGTGTGGTGGAACTTCTTAACCAGTTGGGAAAGATTGATGGTTGCGCCTTATTTCTTGTTTTTTCTCTTTGTTGTTTAAAATAAAGACGCATTAGAATAGATTTCTATTAGAATCGAATAAAACCATATATGATTTTTAATGTAACCATTTATGTATTCTTTTAATTTGGAATACAGTTTCGATTATTTGATTGGTTTAAATAGATTTGTATTATTTGAGAATGTCCTGTTTTGTGGCAATTTTATTGTTTTTGCCATTTCGATTTCACTATCTCTTCTATTCTGTGCTTATGTTTACTTCACATAATGTTGGTTTATATTTTATCAAATACTTACCATTTATATTTAAAGTACGCCTTTCAGAGGTTAACTCTTCAATTTCATATGCGCCATTAGAAAATATTTGTGAAATTTTAAAAGGACCTTCCCAATTGAGTGACCATTTTCCTAAAATCTTATCTTTTCGATCCATAGGCAGAATGGTTTTCCAAACTAAATCTCCAATATTAAAGGTTTTAGACTTAACCTTTTTGTTATAAGCTTTGGATACTTTCTCCTTTTGTTGAGTTAACTTTTCCAAAGCTCTTATTCTTTCTTCATCTAAATCAACTAATTCATCTAACATCATGTTCCAATAGTGGTCATTTGGTATTTCCATTTGCCTTTGGATTCGAATTGATTGCAAATGTATTTCGACTGGTAAAACTGCGTCGTGACCATATGTTAAACGAAAGGGAGTAGTATTAGTTGATTCTTTTGGAGAGTTTCTACATGCCCACAATACTTGATCTAAAGTATTGTTCCAATTTCTAGGTTTTTGGGCAATGTGTTTTTTAATTAAACCAATAAGGATTTTATTGGCTGCTTCGACCTGACCATTTGGTTGTGCATAGTATGGTGTCGAAGTTAGCAAACGAAAACCAGTTTGCTTTGCAAACTCTTGCATTTTTCGACCAGTAAAAACTGAGCCTTGATCAGTAGTGATAGTTTCAGGAATTCCAAACCTATAGATAATATATTTTTGGATAAAACTAATCACTGCTTCTTGGTCTACATTTTGCATGGGTATTGCCTCAATCCATTTTGTAAAATAATCTACTCCAACTATGATATATCTTTGATTTTTTGATGAAGCAGGTTTTATTTCACCAATTAAATCTGAAGCCCATCCTCTCAATGGCCATGGTTTAATAATGGAATGTAATTCATTTGCAGGCACATGTTGTATTCCTGCATGTTTTTGACAATCTTGGCAACCCTTTGCAAATTCTATGCAATCTTTTAACATGGAAGGCCAGTACAAACCTTGTCGAAAGAGTAACCATTTAATTTTATGACCTGCTTGGTGAGATCCACAAGCTCCACTATGTGTTTCAGAGATGGCTACATAAGCTTCTGATTCATTTAAACATTTAAGTAGGACTCCTTCAAAAGTCTTTTTAAACAAATTATCTTCAATAATGACATAGCTTAAAGCTCTATATTTGATCTTTCGAGCAGTATCACTTGTTGGATTTTGTAAGTAATCTACAATTGGTTTTCTCCAATCAGTGTTTTTTAAATTGTCAATTGCCAAAATTTGAAATTTTTCTTCTTCATGACATTCGCTATCAATGATTTCTTGTGGTATATTTGCCCCCACAAGTTTTGGCATTGACAAGTTTGGCAATAATAAATCATTAGATACCAATTTTTCTTTGATTTCGATTAATTCATATAATTGTTCTTTTGACACTTTGTATCCTGAAGCAATTTGAGCTAATTCATTTGCTTCTTGATTTTGCAATCGAGGAACATGTTCGAAATCAACAGTATCAAAACAATGTAAAAGTTGACTTGCAGTTTCGAAATACTTGACAAGGTGTTCTTTCACACATCTATATTGTTTCAATACTAATTCTGAATCTCCTTTTATTTGTATGTTCCTTGCCCCAAGTCTATTAAAATTTCTAGACCTGCTATTAAAGCTTCATATTCAGCTTCATTGTTTGAACAAAGACCATTTATTTTATACTTGAATTTAGTTGGGATTTTTAATGGTGAAATAATCAATATCCCAATTCCAGTTCCAAACTTGTGTTTAGAACCATCAAAGTATAGGATCCAAGGCTGAACATCTACAACTTCTTGTATTGATTCGATTATAGAATGATCAACTATAAAATCAGCCACTATTTGACGTTTTACTGCTTTTAACAGTTTATATGTTAAAGAATACTCAGTTAAGGCCAATGCCCATTTTCCAATTCTACTATGTAAAACTGGCTTTAATAAAATATGCTTAATAACATCAAAGTGAGAATAGACATAAACTTCAATAGGCTTTATATAATGCTTAAGTTTCATACAAGAAAAATATAAACACAAACATAATTTTTCTATAGCATTATATCTAGTTTCAGCATCATTTAGAACCCTACTTAAATAATATATGGCTCTTTCATCTCCATTTTCATCTTCTTGAGCAAGCATGCTACCAATGGTCGAATCAGATGCTGAAATATACAACTTCATAAATTTGTTTCGAATGGGAGACATTAATATTGGAGGTTTCGAAAGATATAACTTGATATCTTCAAAAGCCTTTTGGTGATCTGCTTCCCATTTGAAAATATCATCTTTCTTTAATCTGAGTAGTGGTGAAAAAGGTTGAGATTTACCACTTAGATTCGAAATGAATCTTCTTAAGAAATTGATTTTTCCAAGCAGAGATTGAAGTTGTTTTTTTGTAGTTGTAGGTCGTGTCTCCATTATTGCCTTTGTCTTATTCTGATTTATTTCAATGCCCTTCTTATGTACAACAAAGCCAAGGAAATCTCCTGGCAGTTTGAATGAATTTGCTTCTCAGCAACCTTTCGATTTCACCCTTTATCTTGGACATTATTTCTGGTGCGAATCTCCTTGGTAATTGTTTGACTGGCTTCTTTTCTGGTTTTAAAGGTAACCTGTGTTCTACCAACTCTTTGCTTAGACCAGGCATTTCGTTGTAGTCCCAGGCGAAACAATCTTTGTATTCCTGAAGCAGTTCGATCAATTTCATCTTGAAATCAGAATTGATATTAGCACTGATGTAAGTTGGTCTTTTTGTCAGACCATCTCTAATGTCTATTTCTTGCAATGTGTCTTGGGCTTGCATTTTATGATTCATATTTGAAGGATCTTTTTCGAAACCCAAAGGTTCGTCATCATAAATGCAATCCAAGTTCTGCAAGTTTGGCGTATTACTGCCTTTTTCAAGGTTATTGGCTTTATTAGCCATTTTTTGAGAAACATTGGCTTCGAAAGCCATATTTTCTTTCATTGCTACAGCTTCTAGTGTCGTATTTAATCTATTTCCCGGCCATGTAAGCCGAAATTCTTGCCCATGGGGTGGGCTCAGTCATGAGGATAGTAGAATTCACAATCCCACCCAGATGGTGGAATTACTCCATCTTCAGAGGAATCATGGTCTATTTCCTCTCTTCTCCAACAAAATCCATGAGTTGGGTGGAGTTTTACAGAGTGGTAAACATTCTCAGAAACCACTTTATCAAAAGCACCATCCGTATCGCCGCATGGTGCAATCGAAGCAAGGTTCTTGTCGAAAGTCTGCTTTATTATGTGACATTGTTCAGACAGATAGTAGCTTTGATCTGCTTCTACATATTCTACAATGCCATCATCTCTCCATATAGCCAAGTTTTGATGCAGAGTCGAAGGCACTGCCCCCACTCCATGAATCCATTCTCTTCCTAAAAGAAGATTGAAATTTGCTTTGGATTCGACCACCATAAATAAAGTTGGCCTTACTGTACTTCCAATGGTAACTTCAACTTGGAGAGCACCCCAAGAGTGGTCACTTTTCGCTTCATAGTTCGAAAGGACTATGTTGTGAGAAATAAGATCAGTGTCATACTTCCCAATTTTCTCCATTAATGAAGAAGGCATCAGATTCACAGCTGCTCCTCCATCAATTAGAACCTTATTTATGGCAACATTGTTGACTTTTGCTCTGACAAACAAAGGTTTAAGGTGATTCTTCATCCCCTCATCAGGCTTTGCAAAGTTGGCGCATTGTTCTTCGATGCATCCATTATTCATCACATAATAACAAACTAGTTTAAAATCAACCAGTGGTGGTTCGTAACAGTCTTCTTCTCGATCAAAGAAAGACCAAACATCAAATTCACGTGGTAGAACAGATACCACATTACAAACCACGTCGAAATCATTTTCTGACCCAAAGTCATCATCCTCACCATCAAAACACTCCTCTTCATTTATTTTTTCATTGCTTTTTTCTGGAATGTTTGGTTGTGAGATTCTTTCGATTACAAGCCTCTTGCCCTTTTCTTCAATTTTGATTCCTTTAAAATTGTTCTCTTCTAGAACATTTTGAAACTCTTTTTTCTTCTGGCGCTGGAACCTACGCCATTGTGTTCTTGTCATTGGATTTTTACCCTTATAATTATTTTTATAAGAATATTTATTGGCATCTCTTGCCATGTTGGATTGACCATCAGTTTGCCAAACCTTACTAGAACTTCCTTGATGCTTGACTCTCTTGTCGAAAGCTGCATATCTACCATGTCCCCATTGACCTATGGGTATTTTTGTTGATGGTAAGAAAGTCTGTTTTCGACCAATCCTTTCATGAATCGAAGGATTTGTCATTATAGCCTTTCCTTTATTAGGCTGTTGGTTTGGTCCATTATTGAAGTTCAGTCTTCTGTTTGGACCATTAAATTTTGGTTTCACATAAGGCAGATAATTCTCGAGGCCTGCAGTAGCCTCTTTATCGCATACAACACTACACATGGGGCATAGCATGACTTGATGATTTTTTGCTTTGCATTTCATAAGAAAATCAAGCAAATCCTCTTCAGCCTTAGGGTAAACCACTTTAATCTTCTCGATATACTCCTCTTCTGGGATTGATTCGAGTGTAGTGACTTCCATGGCTTCGACCATCACACATTCATATGGTTCAGCAAAAGAAGTTTCAGCAACTTGGAGAGGGTCAATATCCACCTTCATTGGAGGCTTTGATTTTTCAACAAACTTCAATCTCCCCTCGTTCAGTGCTTTTTGAACAAGATCCCTGAAAAGAACACATTGAGATGTTTTATGACCCACAAAATTATGAAATTTGCAATAACCTCTCTTTTTTCTTTGTTCTAAAGGAGGAACCTTTAAACCTTTTTGAACAATTATTTGGCCATCATTAACCAATAGATCAAAGATTTCATCACACTTAGTAATATCAAATGTGTAGGTTTTTGCAACATATTTATCATTTTTGGGTTCACTAGGATTCTTTCGATTAGATGGCTTTAGTAGTTTACACATATAAGGAGGGCCCGGTTTTAACTCAGCCACATCTATTTCGTTATTTTCAATATCCTCATAATCGAAAATAGTTTCATTATCACTATCATAAGTTTCTATATAAGCAACTTTCTTTTTTTTGTGAAACTTAGATGTTCTGGCCTTTTCGATTTTGAGCCTTTCGACTTGTCTAACTCCATCAGCCAATTGTGACATATCCCTTAAATACTGGGTATCTAACTTCTTTCTAATTGAATAATCGAGACCACCAGCGGCTATTTCGACTAACTCATGTTTAGGGATTTGTGTAAAACATCTTGCCTTAAGAATCCTAAATCTATTAAGATATTCATCAATAGACTCCGGTAACTTACTCTTAACACTAGCCAATTCTTTAAGGCTAATTTTAGTTTGACCCATGTAGAATTGTTCATGAAACAACCTTTCTAATTGGGTCCAATGATGAATCGAATGAGGGGGAAGAGTTGTAAACCAAGTGAAAGCATTTTTGGTCAAAGAATTTGGAAAAAATTTCATTCTCAGATTCTCATTGTTTGCTATGTCCCCACATTCTACTAAGTATCGAGCAATATGCTCGACAGTAGATTCACTAGTGTCCCTAGAAAATTTCGTTAACTTAGGGGTTTTCCAATTTCTGGGCAATGCAGTTTGGAGCACAAATTCAGACAAAGCAGATACAAAATTAGGCCTATGTAAACCAACATTAAGGCCATTTTGTGCAAGAATATTTTCGACCAAATGGGCCAAATTATTCTGTCCAGCAAAATTGTTTTGTTGGACATTTCTAACTACTTCGTCAGCGTTCTGGTTTCGATTTACCAAAACTACCCTTTGGTTTTGATCTAAGGCATCCTGATTTGGTGGCTGTTGGGCCACTGGGATTGGATCTGGTCTAGGATTAGCATTCATTATAATATTTGGCAGTGGGTCTTGCCTTTGGTTAATATTTTCGATTACATTGGGTAATGGTCCATTTTGACCATTAGGCACTACGTCATTTGGAACATTTGGTGCCCCAAAGAAATCTGCCATTCTTCCCATTTGGTTGGCTAATAATTGATAACTATTATTTGTAGTTTGTATCAATGGGTTAAACACTGTCCCAATTTGTTGTGTTAACATATTAACCATTTCATGATTACTTTCATCCATTTGTTGTCTAAGGGACAACATTGATGTTTTAGTCAAGTTTTGAGGCTGTCTACCCTGATTTCCCACTACCGAAGTCGAAGGGGAAAACATATTTGGTACTAGAATTATGAAGGCCATCCATAAATGGAGGAGGCATGCCATAGTGATAATCATTATTTGGTAATCGAACCAGACGGATAGGGCTCCTATGATCACCATTCATTGGCTGTGAAGGGTTTCCTCCACCTAACTGCACAGATGGTCACGAAATCGAAGGAACAGTTGTCATATTCGCCAATTGAGCAGTTGCTCCTATTTGTTCCAATGTTACAGAAGGACCACTTGAACCTATAGTGTTCAAATTTTGGTTAAGGGTTGTAGACCCATTTCCAGAACCTATATTGGCATTGCTACCAGAAGGTTGCGATGGTTGCCCCTCTGGAATTGGTTGGTTTATGTTTAGACTAGTTGATGGTCTAACCATTTTCTTACGAGTTTTATAATTTTCGAAATCTGGTAAAGATTTACCACTTCTCAAATGCATACAAAACAAAGATTTTTATTGATTTTCTTTTTTCTAAATTTCCTAAAGACAGAAAAAGGAAAAAACTGAAAATAAATCAACAGAATTTTAAAGAAAAAATGCACAAAACCAGTCCCACTGGGCGTGCCAATTTGTTTACACTGATTTTTGGTAAACAACCGCTAGTTTATTTACTGGTAAGATCAACTAGTAAATCTTGGGACATGTTTTCTGCATTTTATGATGAGAAAACAATTAATGTTCATGATTTAGAAATTCGATTAAATAAAACTTGAATTTAACGACATGTACATGTAAATAAAGAACGAAATAAAGTATTTCAGTAAAAAAGGTTTGCAGAAAAGTAAAGTTTACAGGAAACTTAAAGATTGAATTTAAAAGATAACTGCAAAACTCATTCGAATGAATGAATTGTGTAAAATAACGTTAAATTAAAGATTTGCTTTAAAAGGATAAATTGCATTCAAATGTAAACGTTTACAGGGAATAAGAATGGTACACAGAATCATACATTTCCTTCGTTTCGCTCATTTCACTCGAACGCTTGGGTACTCTGAGTTTTTATAAGGATTTAGTATGTGAATTTGTGACCCTGATTTTGACTACAAAATACATATATATATAGACTTCCTATCTCAACTGCTATGTAACAGTTTGACCAGTTGACGCGTGTCTTTGCCTTATGCGCTGTCTTCAGTGTTTTGAAACGTTGCATCCGTTGCTAGTAATCGAAATCGAAGTAAGGATGAACCTTTTTGGAAATATTTGAAAATATTGTTTTCCTATGAAATCGAAATCTCTTTCGATACACCAAATGATTTCGATTTGTATGAAAATCGAAAGAAAAAACCTTTGACAAGACTTTATTAATTTCTAAATATATTATCAGTATATATTTAAACAATTAATTCATCTTTATTTCATATTTTGTTTCAAACAAAAATATGGAGTAACACACTCTCCATTGATGAACTTCAGAGCAATTTTATTGTTCAAGAAAAAAGAATGAAGGCACAACAAGAGGTCAGTGAGGAACAAGCTCTCAAAGTCACTAATCCAGGTAGAGGTAATGGTAGACGAAGAGGTAGAAACTCCACCAATACTGGAAGAGGACGTGGTAGAGGAAGGCAAAGTAAAGAACATGTTGAATGCTTCAAATGTCACAAACTTGGCCACTCTCAAAATGAATGCCCAGATTGGGAAGGTAATGATGCTAACTATGCTGAGTTTAATCAATATGAAGAAGTGTTATTAATGGCTAAGACTGAACAAGAACATACTAGTAAGAATGCGACTTGGTTCTTAGATTCAGGATGTAGCAATCATATGGTAGGACACAAAGAATGGATGATTGATTTTGATAGTAGCTATAGAGATTCTGTAAAACTTGGAGATGATTCTAGAATGGCAGTCATGGGAAAAGGTAATGTGAAACTATGCATTAACCAAGTTATTCATGTCATTAGCAATGTGTATTTTGTACCTGGATTGAAAACCAATTTGCTAAGTGTGGGTCAACTGCATAAAAGGCAAATTACTATAATTTTCAAAAATGACTTGTGCAAAGTGTATCATGATGATAAAGGTCTTTTATTCACCACTGAGATGACAAGCAATAGGATGTACATTGTGTCGACAGCAGTCATATCACCTAGATGTCTCATAACTACTAAGCAAGAGTCAACTCTGCTATGGCATCATAGATATGCACACTTGAGTTTCAAAGGTTTAAATACCTTATCCAAGAAGCAAATGGTTAAGGGTCTACCTACATTGGAAGAAGTTGCTGAGAATTGTGTAGATTGCTTGTATGGCAAGCAACATAGAGACTCTATACCAAAACAGGAAAAATGGAGAGCAAGCGCAAAACTTGAGTTGATTCATTCAGACATATGTGGTCCTATAAATCCACAGTCAAATGGTGGAAACAGGTACTTCATCACTTTCACTGATGATTATAGCAGAAATTCATGGTTGTATTTGTTAAAAGAGAAGGCTAGTGCCCTTGATGTTTTTAAAAATTTCAATGCTTTGGATGAAAAAGAATCTGGTTTCTCTATTGTTTGCCTAAGAAGTGATAGAGGAGGTGAATATACCTCTAATGCTTTTAATGAATTCTGTAGGATGGAAGGGATAAAGAGGCAATTGACTCCATTATATACTCCACAAAAAAATGGAGTATCAGAGAGAAAGAATAGAACTCTTCTCAACATGGTGAGAAGTATGTTAAGTGCAAGGAAAGTGCCTAAGCAATTTTGGCCTGAAGCAATTGTATGGGCTACATATGTGATGAACATAAGTCCTACCTTAAGTGTAAAAGATATGACTCCTGAGGAAGCCTGGAGTGGAAGTAAACCCTCAATGCATCATTTTAAAACATTTGGATGCATAGCTCATGTACATGTCAATGATGTAAACAGAAAGCAACGGGATCCCAAAAGCAAAAAGTGTGTTCTATTGGGATTGAGTGAAGATTCAAAAGCTTATAAAGTGTATGATCCTATAGCTAAGAAGATAATAGTCAGCAGAGACATTGTTTTTGAAGAATCTAAAGGGTGGAACTGGAAGGATGATTAAAACAAGATGATCATAGTGATGACTGGGAACCAAGTGATTCAGCTGGTGATTTTTCTGAGAATGAAGAAATGGTAGAGAATGTGAATAATGAAGATGGTGACACCATTCAGGAAGAAAACATTACAGAAGTTGATAACACAACCAGTGATAGTGACAATGAAGTAGTGTCACCACCTGAAACAAGACTTAGAAGTACTTCAGTAAGATTGAATGACTATGTAACTGGGAGAGAGGCAGAAGAAGATGAGGAAATGCACAGCTTAACCATCTTCAAAACTGAAGAAGATCTAATCTTCTATGATGAAGCAGCAAAGTTAATTAAAAGTGTGGAAGCAAGCCATGACTGTTGAAATTGAATCCATAGAGAAAAACAACACATGGGAGCTCACAACTTTACCAACTGGTTGCAAACCAATTGGAGTAAAATGGATATATAAAACCAAGTACAATGAGAAGGGTGAAGTAGATAAGTACAAAGACAGACTTGTGGCTAAACGTTACACTCAGAAATTTGGCATTGACTATAATGAAGACTTTGCACATGTAGCTAGATGTGATACCATTATGACAGTTGTATCAATAGCTGCAAATAACAGTTGGAATGTGTATCAGTTAGATGTGAAGAGTGCCTTCCTACATGGTGAATTAACTGAAGACATTTATGTTGTACAACCTTTAGGCTATGATAATGGAGATAAGAAGATGGTCTATAAATTGAAAAAGGCCTTGTATGGTTTAAAGAAAGCTCCTAGAGCATGGTATAGCAAAATTGAAACCTACTTTGCTTCTGAAGCCTTTGTGAAATGTCCACATGAATATACACTATTTGTGAAGCTTGGTGCAAAGGATGAGATATCGATAGTAAGTCTGTATGTTGATGACTTGAGTTTTACTAGTAATAATTTGAACATGATTGAAACCTTTAAAGAGTCTATGAAGAACAAATTTGATAGGACTGACTTGGGCAAAATGAGGTATTTTCTGGGAGTAGAAGTTCATCAAAGCAGTGAAGTTATTTCCATCCATCATCAGAAATATGCAACAGAAATACTATCCAGATTTGGAATGGAAACTTGTAACAAAGTGTGCAATCCTATAGTGCTTGGATGTAAACTGATAAAAAATGAGGATGGAAAAGCCGAGGATGCTACATTATACAAATAAATGGTTGGATGTTTAATGTACTTACTAGCCACTGGACCTGATCTGGCCTTCTCTGTTTGCTTGGTGGCTAGATTTATGGAGAGACCTACAGAGATTCATTTTGCTGCAGTAATGAGGATTATGAGGTACTTAAAGGGAACTCTAAGCTTTGGTATTAGGTACAAGGCCAACACTGATGGAAACTTGCAATTAAAATGTTTGAGTGACTCAGATTATGCTGGAGATTTGGATGATAGAAAGAGCACTACAGGTTATGTGTTCATGTTGGGATCATCAGTTATTTCTTGGAGTTCAAAGAAGCAACCAATTGTTACCTTATCAACCACATAAGATGAGTATGTATTTGCAGCTTCTTGTGCTTGCTAAGCAATATGGTTGAGAAATGTATTGAGTTACTTGCAGCTGAAGCAAGAAAAATGTACTGTCATTTTTTGTGACAACAGTTCTTCCATCAAGCTCTCATATGAATGGAACATGCAAACACATTGATGTTAGATTTCATTTCCTTAGAGACCTCACTAAGGATGGCATAGTTGAGCTGATGCATTGCAAGTCAGAACATCAAGTAGCAGACATTTTAACAAAACCATTAAAGCTTGAGACCTTTTGCAGATTAAGGGAGAGTTTAGGAATGGTAGAACTCAGTTAGCTTGCTTTGTTAATTGAACAATTGTGTTTTTGTATGTTCAATTTAAGGGAGGGCTTGTTGGATGTGTTGTACAATGGGGCAGCATTATGTGTAGCATTAAGGTTTGTTGGATGTGTTGTATAATGAGGCAACATTATGTGTAGCATTAGCTGCCTTGAGTCACAAGGATTAGTTATTTGTGTACTTGTATCAAGCCTATATAAAGGCGGTATTAGTTGATGAATAAACAAGAGAACACCCTTTGATCTTTACAGTTAGATTATGCAAATAGTTCAGATTTGATTCTCATGCACTAAGAATATAACTATGAATCTATCATGCATTAACACTCTCACCGCCTTTAGAATGAGGTTTAATGTTTCTGTTACTCTAATGGTTTTCCAAAGTCTGAAGATGAATAGTGCTTCAAAAGTTTATGTTTGACAAAATTGCATTTTCCATAGAATCAAACATAGGTGGAATTAGTTGAATGACATGATTTACATATATCCATATCACTTGTGATATATTAGTGTATGTATAGAAAGTAATTAAGTGTGTATTTGGAGTTATATTAAATTTGGTGAAATTACGATAAGTCACCGTAATTTTAACAAAAGTTACATTTTGTAGTTTCAGCAAATATGTAACTTTAGCAAAATCACCGAAATTTCAAATATGCACACTAAGATTTTCAAGGTAGTGCTAAAGTTCTGTCAAGAAGCTATAACTATTAGCTTCAAATTCTAAGTTTTTAGTTATTAGCTATAGTTAAATTATAATATTAAGTACTTTTTTGGACTTGATGATATTGTAGGGATTGAGCTTCTTTTCCTAAAACAAGTGATGTTATTGTCTCTTTTCCCAAAACTCCAAAGTCTGTTTGACAAAATTCCAGTTCCTATAGAATCTGATTCAAACATAGGTGGAATTAGTTGAATGATATGATTGCCACATATCAATATTGTTAGGTTTTTGAAATTGGCTGTATTTTACAAAAACAACATTAAGTCAGATGTAGGGTCAGATGTGTCTACATTTGGAACAACATTCTGAAGCTAGAAATAATGAAGAGTTTGTTACAATATTTACTCGCGCGCTATTCTCCATGCCTATCACTTTAGCGATCTGCTTGTAGCACAAGACATGGAGATTGATTTATTTTTCCAACTAATCTCAAATAATATCTCGCCTAAAATATATTCCTATACTTTAGGATTTAAGTTGGATTTGTTTTAAAAGAATACTTTCTTATCGGATATGGTTGATATCTGTTTTGATTCGTGAAGCCGAATTCAAGGAACAACCTAGGCTATTGTCTTGCTATAAATATTGAAGATAATAGACGTATTGTGGTTACTGAAACTCTTGTGAAGAAGCATACTATTGTGTCTAGGGTTTTTAGCGTTGTCTTGTTTTATTGTGAACCTAACTAGTATCACTTTGATACTTGCTTAGAACTGAGTCCTTGTGTTGTAAGGGTTTTAGTCTACTCCTAAGCTTTTAAGCACGGAGTTAGGTAATTGTTTGAAGTGTGTCTTCACTGTTCTCAAGTTTAGATCTATCACGCTGGTTGTGTGGTTAAGAGGAGAAGGGACAAGGGTCTCTGATCTAGGTGGTCCTAGGTTGAAGGAAGCACGGGTAGAAACTAGGTGACGAAGTGTAAACGAGTCGTTTGCTGGAAGCTTCTAACTAGTTTTATCATAGTGGATTCTCTCCTGGATTGGTATCCCCCAGAGTAGGTCGTGTTATACGCCGAACTGAGTTAACAAACTCCTGCGTATCTTTAATTTCCAGTTATTTACTCTTTACTTAATATTCATTCTGTTGTGCACGTTGTAGTTACAAAGGTAGGCACATCAAGTACCCTATTTGCTACGCCATAATTTCAATTGGCATCATAGCAGGCACCCTGTTCTGCTACTAGGGTGAGCTTCAGGGAACGATTCTGGTTTCTATGGAAAGGGAAGGAGGAGCTGTGAGTAGGCCACCCCTATTGGATGGTACTAACTATGATTACTGGAAATCACGCATGGAAGCATTCTTGAGGTCGATGGACAGCAAGACATGGAAGTCCGTGATAAATGGCTGGGAACATCCTACAGTTACAGACAAGGATGACAATGTCTCTTTGAAACCTGAGGGTGAATGGACAAAGGGTGAAGATGAACTTGCTCTTGGGAATCACAAAGCTCTGAACGCTTTGTACAATGGTGTTGATAAGAACATGTTCAGATTAATAAAGCTATGTACTGAGGCTAAAGAAGCTTGGGAGATATTGATAACTACTCAGGAAGGGACATCAAAAGTCAAAAACTCCAGACTTCAGATGCTAACTACTAAATTTGAGAATCTCAGAATGAAAGAAGATAAGACGGTACATGAATTTCATATGACTGTTTTAGATTTTGCTAACACATTTGACTCTCTAGGTGAAAAGCTTCCTGAAGAGAAGATGGTGAGAAAGATGCTGAGGTCTTTACCCAATAAGTTTGACATGAAGGTCACGTGCATAGAAGAATTTAGGGATTTATCTGAAATAAAGCTGGATGATCTGGTTGGGTCTCTGCAAACCTATGAAATTTCTGCTAATGAACGTTCTGGAAGCAAAAGCAAAAGTATATCCTTTGTCTCGAATGCTGAAAGTGATGGTGCACAAGAAGAGACAGATACTGATGAAAGCTTATCTGAAGCTATGGCTCTCCTAGGAAGACAATTCAATAAGGTACTAAGGAGAATGGATAGGCGAGGTAGACAAAATGTGAAGCAGAATGTGTCCCCCATTTCACTCGACATCAACAAAAATTCTGGTTTTCAAAAGAAACCTAAAGCTGAAGAAAAAGTGAGTCAAGTGAGAGGTGTATAGTGTCATGAATGTAGTGGATATGGACATATCAGGTATGAATGCCCTGATTACTTGAAGAAACAACAAAAGGGAATGACTGCAACATGGTCAGAGGATGAAGACTCAGATGAAGACACATCTGGGGAAACTGCAAAACACATCACTGACTTAACTGGAGTGTGCGTTTCTGACACTGAATCAAATCATGGGGAAGTTTCCTATGAAGAGTTGGCTGAATCCTATAGAGCTCTATGTAAAAGAAGTGAAGAGGTCTGTAAAAGCCAAGAAAATCAAAAAAGGCTCATATTTGAACTGCAATCTGAAAAGAACAAGCACCTGGCCCAGATTTCTGAACTGAACAATGAGGTAACTCAACTGAACTCTACACTTGAAAAACTGAAGAAGGAAGTGTCAATGAGCAATAGTACTGTTGTTCTAGAGAAACTAATTGAATCGCAGGTTGCTGGAAATAATATAAAAGGTGTTGGCTATGAATATAAGGATCTAAATAAACCTAAAGAATATGATCCTGAGCTAAAGTTTCTACCTGCTGGAGGAAACAAAAAATTTCCAATGCCAAAACAGAGGCTGCCCCATTTTCAACCCATCTGGGATTCAGAAATATGAGACCACAACCCTGGATTTGTCATTATTGTGGAAGAAGAGGACATATAAGGCCATTCTGTTATATGTTATATGGGTATCCAAGGAAAAGTCAGAGGGAAATACCTGAGAAAGAAGAGATTAAGCACACAAAAGAATGGAAGCCCAAAGGTAATGATGCTGGTTTAATTGCTCACACATCTCTTAGAGCTACTTCTAGAGAAGACTGGTACTTCGACAGTGGTTGCTCCAGGCATATGAATGGAATAGAAAAGTTTCTAGTGGATATTAAATCTTACTCCACTAGCTATGTTACATTTTGTGATGGAGCAAAAGGTGAGATTAAGGGAATTGGAAGACTTGCAAATGTTGGACAACCTGATCTGGATGATGTCATACTCGTAAAAGGATTAACAGCAAATCTAATCAGCATAAGCCAACTTTGTGATCAAGGAATGAAAGTTAACTTTACCAAGGGTGAGTGTCTAGTTATTAATGAAGAAGGTGAGTTGATAATGAAAGGAGTAAGGTCAAAGGATAAGTGCTATTTGTGGGTAGCTCCAGACGAAAATTAATCTATCTTCTTGTCTGATAACCAAAGAAGATGAAGTTAATTTATGGCACAGGAAACTTGGTCATCTCAATCTAAAGAGCATGAAGAAGATTATCACTGAAGAAGCTATAAGAGGAATGCCTAAATTAAAAATAGAAGAAGGAAAGATTTGTGGAGAATGTCAGGTTGGAAAGAAAATCAAGATGTCGCACCCTACAGTGCCCCATTTGACCACATCCAGAGTGCTTGAACTACTACACATGGACTTAATAGGTCTTATGCAAGTCGAGAGTCTAGGAGGAAAGAAGTATGCTTTTGTTGTAGTGGACAATTACTCAAGATATACGACGATTAACTTTCTTAGAGAAAAATCTGATACTTTCCTTGTATTCAAAGATTTTTGCATGCAATTGCAAAGGGAAAAAGATGAGGGTATTATACGAATTAGAAGTGACCATGGAAGGGAGTTTGAGAATTCTAGTTTTTCTGATTTCTGTGCTTCAGAAGGTATTGGGCATGAGTTCTCATCACTCATTACACCTCAACAAAATGGTGTGGTGGAAAGGAAGAACATGACTTTGCAAGAATGTGCCAGAGTGATGCTGCATGCGAAGAAGCTACCTTATCACTTTTGGGCTGAAGCAATGAGTACTGCATGTTACATCCACAACAGAGTCACATTGAGAACTGGTACTTCAAATACTCTATACGAACTATGGAAAGGGAGGAAGCCTACTGTAAAATACTTTCACATTTTTTGAAGTAAATGTTATATTCTTGCAGACAGAGAACCTAGAAGAAAATTGGATCCTAAAAGTGAAGAGAGAATTTTTCTAGGGTATTCTACAAACAGCAGAGCTTTTAGAGTAATTAACTCAAGAACTAGCACACTAATGGAATCAATAAATGTTGTGGTTGAAGACACTCACTCTGCCAAAGAAACAGATGTTGACACCAATGCTGACTCATCTCCTGCCCCATCTGTTATTCTGAAGGAAGAAACACACATAGATAAAATTGAAAATTCAAGCAGAGAGTCTGAATTGAACAATGCTCCAGTGAACAAAGGTTCTTCAGTTACAGTTCAAAAGAATCACCCCACAGATCTAATAATGGGTGATCCTGATCAAGGTATTTGATGAAAAATTTAGCAAGTGAACTAAATTCGTCGTTAAGTAATAAAATAAATTCGTCTCCACAGGGATTGTGTTAATCTCGACAAAACAATTAATTCTACTTTAGGATTAATAATTAAAATGCAGGGGGGATTTTCAGATTTTGTTGAAATAAAATAACAATAATATAAATTGCAAGAAATTAAAGCGGAGACTTTTCAATTGAGAGAAACGACTAGGGATTGTTTCGAATCCTCTCTGTATTCCTATTTGGTACTCTAGGTTCAAATTCTCAACAATCAAAAGTTAATAGTTACGATAATTTAACAAAATAGATTAAGTCCAATTCCTTGGCTCATAATCCCATTTATCTAATAAAGTACCCTAATTCCTTAGGCGAAACTAATATTATCAAAAGCGTTATTGAACGTTAAATTCTTAATCATATCAACTAATCCTTTATTCCTAAAGCGATTACGATTGATAAACAATTAATTTAGTTCTAGTAATAAAACCTAGGGTCAGTAGTGAATTATTTCTTGAAATCAATTCGATATTGGCCAAATAAAGAAAAGCATTAAACACAAAATTAACTGAATAACTATTAGTTTCGATTGCATAAATAAGAACACGTAGTTACATGGTTCAAATAGTTCGACAGAGAATCATCAACAATCCCTAATCTTATGAGATTAGTTACTCATAATTATAATTGACATAACAATTAAATTGTTCATAGTAGAAATAAATTGATGATCAATAGTACAACCTTACTCAAAACTTCAAAAGTTGTTCTCTCTGCTGCGTTCTAGGTCTCCGTGATGTGTTTGTTCAGAATTTCTATTATTTTTATATGCTTCCTTAATATGTGGTGAAGCAAGTACACAAATCCTCCAAAAGTAACAAACTGTCCCTCTAGTGTGTGCCTAGGTGGCGTGTGATTAAAAGCTGGATGACTGACGAATGATGACATCACATACAAATCCAATTGCAAAATCGCCCTGTGATAGAAGAAGTGCCGGGACGCGAGAAAAACAGAAGTTTGAGCGTGAACTTGCTTCAACACTTCAAATATTTTTCTAAGTATTTTTGTTCTCTTAGTCTTTTGTCTTCAAACTCTTTGTTATGTCAATTTCTTCAAATATTCTTCTCTTTGACCATGAACTACTATTAAAAACTACTAAAAAGTATTAAAAGTATTAATTAAAATAACTAATAACTGACTGTCATCACAACCCCAAACTTGAACCGTTGCTTGTCCTCAAGTAACATGTCTGTCAAAACAAAATTGTCAGTGACTTAACAAATTAATTTGAATGATAAAAATCTCACAAACTTTTCTCTTCATCTGGTGATGGAGCTACCGGCCTTAACTTCGGTGATCCTGCTCAATCAATGCTTTGGCCTTTAAGACTTCAATCAGATTCGGTTCAATGATTGTTCCACACGATATTCTAAGTTCAACTTTTTCTCTCACTCACTAATTCACTCCATTTTTGACAGGGTAATCACTCCATCAACATGCAAATGTTATTTTACCATATGCTTGAAAAAATTCTAAACTGTCAATCAAAGTAAATACATCACACACATTTTTGAGGTCTTGAGGGTTATAACTTGGCTTGGGTAATGGGTGGATAAATTTGGAAAGTAGGCTAATTTGGAGTTAGGTATCCACTACTATCCTTTAATAAAAAATATCATTACCAGGGCTCAATTTCAATGAGAATTAGGTATTTAGAGAACTTCTTTTTTATTTTTTGAAGATACCACTATTTTCCATGATTAATGGTTCTTTTGAGAGACTCATTTTTTTTTTCCTTTTGTGAGTCTCTTTTCTTTCTAAGTTCTCTAATACCTCTACCCCAAACTTAATATGTTGCTAATTCTAGAAGCAACCCCAAACTTAAGACATTGTCAAGACAAGGAAATTTAAAGCTTCTACCTAACTCCATGAAGGGTAAACAGATAAAAAATTTCAAGTCTAAAAGGCTTATAATTTGGTTTGTCACCGAAAGAAAGAGAAATATTTTTTTAGCTCAAAGTGGTTTAGCAACGGATAAATAATAAACAGGGTAGCTTGAAAAGGTCCAGAGTACCAAACAAATGCGCCTCTATGTGTGTAAATGTAAAACCAACCAACAGGAAAGAATAGTCGCAAGTTCTAGAAAATATACAAAGCATGGATACACTCATAAGATGTGAAAGCAATTGGTATACCATGGAATTTATTTGGCTCAATATGCTCACCAGCTGAGGTATCTGAAAGTTGAACTAGTACACAATGCGAAACTTCATCTTTCCTACTCGTCTCTCCGTCTCTTGAACCATCGCATTTTCAAGAGCAATCACACTTCAGTTTCCTTTAATGCCCAAGTTCAAGAGATTCTCATCATACAAATTCAGATATTAACACACTGACAATTCTGAAAAAGACATAAAAACATTCACTTGATAATAAACAAGATAACAGAAAGATGACGTACAAGAGATTGTCAGTGGATAACTTCTTTCTCTTTTTTTTTTTTTACTAAAAACAAAAATAAAATGCATTGAATAAAATAGCTAAAAATAAAACATTGTGAATCTTCTTCAGCCACCTGGTACGGCCACATCACTGGTTAGGTGGGGGTCCCCGCCTATAAACTACATCCGGATAAAGTGGTGGGCCACCGGACAAATCTGTGAAATACTGGTCCTCCTGTCTGCGGAATTCTGCGATCAAATATTGTTCGCGCCTATATGCGCGCTCCCGTTGTTCAGCAATATACGTCTCCATCCCAGTCATAGTAACAAAATGATCTAACACATCATATCGCGAGGGTCTCTGGCGGAATTCCTGAATAGCTCTCTGCAACGGTTCTGGAAATCTAGGTGGTCTGGCGTAGAAATGGTGCGAGATATCTTCGGCCCATTCTCCCATTGCCAACTCATACTCAGTATACTGATGATGCCGTGGAACTTGTTGCGGTAACTGTTGCTGAACCATCGGTATCGGCTATGGTGCTTTATGTCGGTTCTCCTCCCTCTCTTGGCACCTCTCATTTGCCCTCTGTAGATTCACATGCCCAGTGGCCATTTTATCAATTACCTTGTTAGTGAATGCCGCGGTGCAAGAAGTGGGTATATCAGAACCCTCGATTGGAACAAACTGGCTTGCACAGAGAGCATTAATAATGCTTGCATGTCCATACACTCTTCCCTTGCTGTCCGCCAACTTCTTGATACTCCGAGAAATTAACCTTCGCACATCAATGTCTTCTCCAGCCAAGATTGCTAATACCCCATGAATTCTTGGGACAATCAACTCCGAAGTATTAGAGGCGCTCTCAAGAGTGTAATTGAAGAATGAGGCCCACACTTTTGGTATTGGCTTCATTTGTGTTGTTTGTATTCTCTGCGGTAATCCTTCTCTGCCGCCTACAAACCATGCTCCTTCCCTACACAACTGACTCAAAATTTCCCACCACTCTTCTGTGGTAGGGACTCTGCTAGTTCTCCTCTTCTCAACCCCACATTCCTCTGGTGCTTCCAACTTCAATAAGGCATTAATGGCATCCGTACTGTAATCTATCCTTTTCCCCCGAACATATGAAACATAATCATTCTGGCGGTAAGCATTGGCGTAGAATTCCAACGCAATCGTGGCGTAAGAGTCTTGGATAAAATCGTTTAACTTCAGCCACTTCCGACGCCGTAACTCCTCAAGAATCATCGGGTACCGAGTCAATTTCTCGGTATCAAATCCCCTCTCTCCATTGAATATTACTCCAACAATCTCATTATATCTTCCTTGATTCTCTGGACTCAAGAATTTTTCATAATTTTGTGTGTTCCCT
Organism: Trifolium subterraneum; assembly: GCA_951799995.1. Taxonomy (NCBI): domain Eukaryota; kingdom Viridiplantae; phylum Streptophyta; class Magnoliopsida; order Fabales; family Fabaceae; genus Trifolium; species Trifolium subterraneum. Next base: position 8,923,840 of record OX637466.1, on the reverse strand, counting down.
CCTCTTGAGGAGTTACCAAGATTAGAGAATCTTCCTTTCTTGGGGGCCATGGTTGTTTCAGAAGGTATTGGGCATGAGTTCTCATCACCCATTACACCTCAACAAAATGGTGTGGTGGAAAGGAAGAACAGGACTTTGCAGGAATGTGCCAGAGTGATGCTGCATGCGAAGAAGCTACCTTATCACTTTTGGGCTGAAGCAATGAGTACTGCATGTTACATCCACAACAGAGTCACATTGAGAACTGGTACTTCAAATACTCTATACGAACTATGGAAAGGGAGGAAGCCTACTGTAAAATACTTTCACATTTTTTGAAGTAAATGTTATATTCTTGCAGACAGAGAACCTAGAAGAAAATTGGATCCTAAAAGTGAAGAGAGAATTTTTCTAGGGTATTCTACAAACAGCAGAGCTTTTAGAGTATTTAACTCAAGAACTAGCACACTAATGGAATCAATAAATGTTGTGGTTGAAGACACTCACTCTGCCAAAGAAATAGATGTTGACACCAATGCTGACTCATCTCCTGCCCCATCTGTTATTCTGAAGGAAGAAACACACATAGATAAAATTGAAAATTCAAGCAGAGAGTCTGAATTGAACAATGCTCCAGTGAACAAAGGTTCTTCAGTTACAGTTCAAAAGAATCACCCCACAGATCTAATAATTGGTGATCCTGATCAAGGTATTTGATGAAAAATTTAGCAAGTGAACTAAATTCGTCGTTAAGTAATAAAATAAATTCGTCTCCACAGGGATTGTGTTAATCTCGACAAAACAATTAATTCTACTTTAGGATTAATAATTAAAATGCAGGGGGGATTTTCAGATTTTGTTGAAATAAAATAACAATAATATAAATTGCAAGAAATTAAAGCGGAGACTTTTCAATTGAGAGAAACGACTAGGGATTGTTTCGAATCCTCTCTGTATTCCTATTTGGTACTCTAGGTTCAAATTCTCAACAATCAAAAGTTAATAGTTACGATAATTTAACAAAATAGATTAAGTTCAATTCCTTGGCTCATAATCCCATTTATCTAATAAAGTACCCTAATTCCTTAGGCGAAACTAATATTATCAAAAGCGTTATTGAACGTTAAATTCTTAATCATATCAACTAATCCTTTATTCCTAAAGCGATTACGATTGATAAACAATTAATTTAGTTCTAGTAATAAAACCTAGGGTCAGTAGTGAATTATTTCTTGAAATCAATTCGATATTGGCCAAATAAAGAAAAGCATTAAACACAAAATTAACTGAATAACTATTAGTTTCGATTGCATAAATAAGAACACGTAGTTACATGGTTCAAATAGTTCGACAGAGAATCATCAACAATCCTAATCTTATGAGATTAGTTACTCATAATTATAATTGACATAACAATTAAATTGTTCATAGTAGAAATAAATTGATGATCAATAGTATAACCTTACTCAAAACTTCAAAAGTTGTTCTCTCTGCTGCGTTCCAGGTCTCCGTGATGTGTTTGTTCAGAATTTCTATTATTTTTATATGCTTCCTTAATATGTGGTGAAGCAAGTACACAAATCCTCCAAAAGTAACAAACCGTCCTCTAGTGTGTGCCTAGGTGGTGTGTGATTAAAAGCTGGATGAATCACTTTGCTGACGAATGATGACATCACATACAAATCCAATTGCAAAATCGCCCTGTGATAGAAGAAGTGCCGGGACGCGAGAAAAACAGAAGTTTGAGTGTGAACTTGCTTCAACACTTCAAATATTTTTCTAAGTATTTTTGTTCTCTTAGTCTTTTGTCTTCAAACTCTTTGTTATGTCAATTTCTTCAAATATTCTTCTCTTTGACCATGAACTACTATTAAAAACTACTAAAAAGTATTAAAAGTATTAATTAAAATAACTAATAACTGACTGTCATCAGTATTACAACTAGAAGATCACAGGATGTTGTGTCAAATGGATGCTTTGTATCTAAGATTAAACCCAAGAATTTTAAAGAAGCATTGACTGATGAGTTTTGGATTGAAGCAATGCAAGAGGAATTGAATCAATTCAAGAGATGTGAAGTGTGGGACTTAGTACCAAGACCTACCGACACTAATATAATTGGTACCAAGTGGGTGTATAAAAACAAATCTGATGCACAAGGAGTGGTTACACGAAATAAAGCCAGGCTAGTAGCTCAGGGATATACTCAGATAGAAGGTGTTGACTTTGAAGAAATGTTTGCACCGGTAGCTCGTTTAGAATCTATAAGGTTACTTCTCGGTGTGGCATGCATCCTAAAATTCAAGCTTTACCAAATGTATGTGAAAAGTGCCTTTCTAAATGGATACTTGAATGAAGATGTATATGTAGAGCAGCCAATGGGATTTGTTGATCCAAATCATCCTAATCATGTGTACAAGTTAAAGAAGGCATTGTACGGTCTCAAACAAGCTCCTAGGGCTTGGTATGAGAGGCTTACGAAATTCTTAATAAAACAAGGCTACAGAAAGGGAGGAAATGACAAAACCTTGTTTGTTAAGGAGGAAGAGAAAGATCTGATGATAGCTCAAATTTATGTAGATGATATTGTATTTGGTGGAATGTCTGATAGGATGGTGCAACATTTCGTCCAACAAATGCAATCTGAATTTGAAATGAGTATGGTTGGTGAACTAACTTTCTTTCTTGGCCTACAAGTGAAACAGATGAAGACACTATTTTCATCTCACAAAGCAAGTATGCTAAGAACATTGTGAAGAAGTTTGGTATGGAAAGTGCAAGCCATAAGAGAACCCCTGCTCCTACACATTTGAAATTATCTAAAGATGAGAATGGTGTAAAGGTTGATCAAAGCCTATATAGAAGGATGATTGGAAGCTTGTTATATCTCACTGCAAGTAGACCAGACATCACATTTGCAGTTGGAGTCTGTGCTAGATACCAAGCTGAACCCAAGGTAAGTCACCTTACTTAAGTCAAAAGAATTTTAAAATATGTGAGTGGTACCAGTGATTATGGGATGCTATATACTCATGGTGATAATGCGATGTTAATTGGTTATTGCGATGCTGACTGGGCTGGGAGTGCAGATGACAGCAAAAGTACTTCTGGAGGATGTTTATTTTTAGGAAATAATTTAATATCCTGGTTCAGTAAGAAACAAAACTGCGTCTCACTATCTACAGCTGAAGCTGAATATATTGCTGCCGGTAGTAGCTGCTCTGAGTTAGTTTGGATGAAGCAAATGCTTAGTGAATATAGTATTCATCAGGAAACTATGACCTTACATTGTGATAATATGAGTGCTATTAATATATCCAAGAATCCTATCCAGCACAGTAGAACTAAGCATATTGATATCAGACATCATTTTATCAGAGAATTAGTTGAGGATAAAATTGTGATATTGGAACATGTTGCCACAGGTGAACAACTGGCTGATATTTTTACGAAGGCGCTAGATTTTAATCAGTTTGAAAAACTTAGGGGCAAATTGGGAATTTGCCTGTTTGAAAATTTGTAGCAATCAGTGTTTTGTGCGCGTGCAAAGAAGCTCAACTCTTCATATTTTGTGCACGCTGATCAAGAAATGGAAAGATTAAAAACTCCACTATCTTTCTACCTTCCACACGCAAAACCACTCAACTTCTGCTATTTTGGTTTAATTCAGTGCGCTCTCTCACTATTCAAGTTCACAGTTTCTGCAACCATCCACATTCCAATCTCTCCCAAAGTTTTTCATCTCTCTGTTTAAACCATGTCTGCAAACACTCAAAGCTCTCCAAACGAACGTGATTCTGATCGCTCCATGACTCCAGAACCAGTTGCATGTGAAGCTTCCTCCCCGATTCATCAACAACAAAACGATGAAGTGATTTCGGTGATAAAGGTAAAATCTTTGAAATAAAGCAAGTCCTCTGCTTCTTCTAGTCAATCGAAGTCCAAGAAACACAAAAAGAAGAAGTCTTTGCATTCGCCTGGGTTGATTAAAGAGAAGAAGAGTAAGAAGAAGAAATCGGGAAGGAAACATGAGACAAATCGCTCGTTCTCAATGACTGATCTGTACCTCACACCAAATCCATTCAATCCTGATGATTCCTCCAATATTGATAAGTCTGGTGAGTCTTCGGTTGCCACCAATGATCCTGAAATTTCCAACTTGAATGAAGAAATCTTGAATAATCCCAAATTTGATGTCGTGTCTATTTCTCGAAACCCTAATTCTGACAAGGAAGAAGAAACACCACCTGTGAATGATTGTGTGAAGCCAGGTGTTGAAGCTGAGGATATTAATCAAGAAAATGTGATTTTGAACACTGCTGATGAAAAATTAGAAAAATCTCCACCAAGTGCAAATGTGGCTGAAGGTGTTGAAACATTGCCAGACCCATCTGGTGAGTTACCAAATAACACCACTATCACTGTTGATGGTGGATCATGGACAGATTGTGCACACTACTCCTGCTCATGGTGTTGCTGGAAGAACTCGGCAGAGATCTGGTCGCAAACCTATCCTGCTTGATCCCCCAAGGACCAGGAGCAAAGGTTCTCCTCCTACTGAGAAGAAAAAGCTGAGTTAGAAAAGGCAGGAGGTAAGTGCTAGTGAGTCTGATTATGAGGTTGAACAGGATGTTGTCCCATCTCTTGGCACATCCAGAAAGAAGGCAAGGAGATGAAGAATTTAGGATTCTGATCTTAATGCTCCTCTTGACAACATCTCATTTCACAACATCAGTGTCGCGGTGATTTTTGGATATCGAGTTATTAATTAACTTCGAATCGCAAATTTATATTCCACCACCGATCTTTAATTTATCCGAGGGAAAGGGAAAAAGTTCGAAAAAAACCCTATTTTTAGATAACAAGGTTCGGGGGTTGATTATACGAAGGGAAGGTATTAGCACCCTAAGTATCTATAGTACTCTATAGGAACCTCTTGTTTTTTATTTTATCTATGCGCTTTATTTTATTTGCTTGTAAAAAAATGTGTAAATGGGAAATTAAAGTGATGATAAAAATGCTTAAAATGATGGGAAAAGGAAAAATGTTTTTGTTGATTTTATTGATCGGAGAGACAAGTCTCATGCCTACGTACCCGAGGGATCAAACCACCGTAGTTCGGGGTAAAAAGACCGAGTAAATTTGTTTGTTTGATTTTAAAGTTTTGAAAATGGTTTTAAAGACCAAAAGCCAAAAGTGGCAAAATGTGAGTTTGATTGATGTTAATTTGTGAAGAAAGTCTATATGATTAAATTGATTATGATTTGATTAAGAAAATAAGACGCGGACACTTGGTTTAAAATCCAAGGTTAGTTGAGAAAATGTTTGAAATGATAAAAGACACTTGGTTTGAATTCCAAGGTTTTTGTAAGAGAAAGAACACTTGGTTTGAATTCCAAGGTTTTTTGATAGAAATGTTTGATGAAAATTTTTGTGTTTTTGTGATATTTCGAAAAGAAAATAATTATTGTATTTTTTTGAAAAGAGGTTTTGACCTCATTTTTTGAGAAGAAAATGACTAACTATTTAAAAGGGGAATGTTGGGTTTAAAATTTAAAAGGTAGCGCTAAAAAAAATAACGTCGCAATAAGCAAATTAAGCGCGAAGACGGTCCGTAATGATATTTTGATCAAAACGGTGTCTTTTCCCTCGGAATTTAACGTTACGCATATTGGCGGAAAGCGGTAAAAATAAATATGCATGAGATGCAATTTTTCATTTAGGGTACATTGGCCTAATCACACTCTAAAATCTTTGCGAGAAAATAAATATGAAATGATGCAAGAGAGGGGGTATGCTATGCACTTTTATTTAGAGTTTTACATTTGGCCTATTTACATCCTAAATTCAAGAGCAAAAATAAATGACGATTAATAAAGCGATAAACAATCAATATTGTGATGATAATGATGTTACAAAAAAAAGGGTAAATATGGTAAATAAATGGACGTAAATGAAATAATATGAAATGCATGGATAAATAACATAAATAAATAAATAAATACGAAACTAAAAAAAATGAAAATAAGCCTCGACATCGTGCTTTACAAGGCTAAAAAAAGCTAAAATAGCTTATGCCAAAAGCACTTATCTCATAAGCTTAAAAAATAAAATTAGCTAAAAATAAAGACATGAAGTAATATTAACAACTTTTAAATATCAACTAAATCGGAAAATAAAATAAGCCTCGACATCATGCTTGATTGGCTAAAATAAAAGCGAAAATAGCTTATGCCAAAAGCACTTATCTCATAAGCTAAAAAAAATAAAAATAAAATTAAGACAGGGGGGTATGAATCATAAAACGAAATAACAGGGGGGTGTGAATAGCAGTACAATAGTCAGGCCCAGACCCACATAGGCCCATCTGTAAAAAAAACAAACAAAAAAAAACCCAGGATCAACTCTGGCCGTCTGATGGATCAGACGGCCCTGATCTAAAATTAAAAGGAAAAGATCTAGGCCTCCTGATTGAAATCAGAGGACAAAGGCGCGCAGGTGCACGATAAGACTGTGCACCTGCGCGCACAGGATCAGGCTGTGGTATAAAAAGCAAACCCTAGAAAAAAATCATAAATTTCTCTCTTCTCTCTTTCCTCTCTCTCACCGCCGCCCCATCCTTCTTCTTTCCCTCTCACCTCTATTTTTTTCTCTCAAACTCCATTTTCAAACAAAAACAAGCCAAAGAAACATAAATACAGCTCATATACTTGAATCCAAACTCAAAAATTCTGAAATCAAACTCCCAAAAGGAAAAAAAAATCGAAAAAAAGAGCAAGGAAAGAAAAAGGGTTTCAACCTCTTCGAACCACCGATCTCTCTTCTTCCTTGCGTTTTCAGTCTCGGTTTTGATTTCGATTCTCCTTCTTCTTACACGGTTTCGATTTCGAAATTTTGTTTTGGTTTGGAATCGTTTCGGTTTTGGTACTGATGAGGATTTGATGTGGGTTTCTGGGTTTTGAATTGATGAAGAACGATGAACAGTTTCTGGTTTGTTTGAATGATCTGGATTTGAAATCTGGAACGGATTTGTTTGATTTTGGAACGGATTTGGCTTCGTGAGGTTTGATGTTACGGTTTGATTTGTGAGTTTTGTGTTGTTTGTGATTGTGATTTTCTGGTTTTTTTTGATCTGTGATGGTTTATGGTTATGGGTTTTTTTTGTTTACTGTATTTGATTTCTTTTGATTGGAAAAAAGAAAGTGTTGCGGCTGGCAATTTTTTCTATCCAGATCTGATTTTTTTGCTGTTCACTATATACACCAATTGGGTTCTAAGATGGGGAACAAAAATATGATTTTGGACAAACTGGTACACTCCCTTTCTGCTTTCTGCAGAAAAATGTCCCTGGCTGTTTTGGAGAAGTTGACTTTCAAATTTTCCTGATTTTTTTTAATTAGGAAAAAAAAGGACAAAAGGACAAAGTAAAAAATAAAAATAAAAAACAAAATAATTAAATTAAATTAATAAAATACGAAAATTAAATAAAAACAGTAAATAAAATAATTAAATAAATTTTAAAAGAAAGAAGATAATAATAATGGTAAAAAATAATAAATAATAATAATAAAAAAAGAATAAATATAAAAGAAACAACAAATGAGGTATTTTAAAATACCTCTCTGCCGAAATTTCGTCAGAAATGACAAAACAGGCAAGAAGGTTTTTAAACGCCGAACAAAATCAATCGGTCAAAAAATGGGGTATGACAGATGCCCCTATTTAAGTTTCTTCCATCGGAGATAAAAAGAAAAAGATGATTTTTGATGATGTTTTTGTTTTGGTTCGACGGTGGAAGAGACTTAAATACAGAGTACAACATTTTTTGACCGGATTAAACTATAAAATGCTATGATATGATGTCATGAGTGTTAGGTTTATGAGTGTTTGAATGAAATGAAGATATTTTGACAAAAGTAAATGAAGACAGAAAGCGGTAAAGTCCTGTATGCGGACAGAAGTAAAGACTGAAAGCGATAAAGTCCTGTGTATGGACAGAAGTAAAGACGGAAAGCAATAAAGTCCTGTGTGTGGACATAAGCAGATAAAGTCCTGTGTGCGGACAGAAGTAAAGACTGAAAGCGATAAAGTCTTGTGTATGGACATAAGTAAAGACGGAAAGCAATAAAGTCCTGTGTGTGGACATAAGCAGATAAAGTCCTGTGTGCAGACAGAAGTAAAGACTGAAAGCGATAAAGTCCTGTGTGTGGACATAAGCAGATAAAGTCCTTTGTGCGGACAGAAGTAAAGACTGAAAGCGATAAAGTCCTGTGTGTGGACATAAGCAGATAAAGTCCTGCGTGCGGACAGAAGTAAAGACTGAAAGCGATAAAGTCCTGTGTGTGGACATAAGCAGATAAAGTCCTGTGTGCGGACAGAAGTAAAGACTGAAAGCGATAAAGTCCTGTGTGTGGACATAAGCAGATAAAGTCCTGCGTGCGGACAGAAGTAAAGACTGAAAGCAATAAAAGTCCTGTGTACGGACAGAAGTAAAGACAGTGTCCACCAACATTGTGGGATGGTAAGGACAAGTAAAGGTAGTGTCTACCAACATTGTGGGATGGTAAGGACACATCGAGGAAATAAATTGTCTGCTGACATTGTGAGAGAGCGAGACATGACAAGAATATGTATTTGTCTAGACCAGAAACACTGGAAATGACTTCTTTTGGGGAAATCAACCATAAGTTTGCAGTTGATTGTTTGCAAAACCTGCTACTGGAAATATGCTTGATGGAGACATCTCTGGACCAGACCCACTGGGGATGACTCTTTTTTGTGATGTATGATTGATGGGGACATCTCTGGACCAGATACACTGGGGATGACTCCTTTTTGTGATGTATGATTGATGGAGACATCTCTGGACCAGGCATACTGGGGATGACTCTTTTTGTGATGTATTGAAACAGGACACGTGATGGTCAATGCAACATGTATGAATGATTTTGTTTGCACGTTGCATGTAAATATGAATATATGTATGGACATGTGAATGATTGTAAGTATGTATGCATGTATGTATGTATGTATGAATGATTGTTATGAAGCTTGTATTTGTATGATTGAATGATATTTGTACACGACTGGATGAGACAAAAGCTTGATCAGAAAAGATGAACATTGGGCCGACGTATCCGTAAAACCACTCGGTAGTCCTCCGCTGGGGACACCATCGTTATAGGTGAAATAAATCAGATCCTCGGGGTAAAACCCGGTATGGTGTGTCAATCCATGTTAAGAGTGATTGCTTCTCGGGGTAAAGCCCGTTGGTCAGAGATTTGGCAGAAGTCGCCATTTCGTACACCGAAACCGAATATTTTCTCATGGTCTTGTTTCAACAGTCATGCTTTTGCTTTTTCCTCTTTTTTGAAATCCCTAACTTTTGCCTGGATCGCCCTTTCGGGTTTTCAATCCACCGGGAATATATATATTTTTTTTGTTTTGCCCCTAATTTTTGCCTGGACCGCCCTTTCGGGTTTTCAATCCACCGGGACGCTCATTTTTGCCTAAGCCGCCTTTTCAGGTTTTCGACTTATCGAGCTTTGTTTGTTTTTTTTTTTATTTTAGCAATGACTGTATTTGCCTTGTTGAACCTGTCTGCTTTCGGAACAATGTTGATATATGCTTGTATGACTCATGAATCTAAGAAATATGTTTGTCATTTGTATATATTTTTTTTAAAAAAAAGAACTACTAAAAAACTTTAAATTATTTTTTTTTGAGTTTTTTGCTTCAAGTACTTTAAATTGAAAGAGGGAGAAACAAAATTGCAAATAAATTTGAATTCCAAATAGAGGGCACAGGCTCGAATTTGATTAAAAGAGTGGCGATTGGCGAAAAGCACAACCCCACAGATCGTTACAAAGATGAAAAATGGTAATTGGGTGGGAAAGGTACGTTAAACACAATGATCGCTATTCTCCCTAACAACTTTGAATTTGCAGTCTAAAATGTTGTAAGCCAAAGATATTCTGTCAATCGAGGTACTCTGAGCAAGTGATGCCTGATCCGATGCAGTTACTTGTCTTATTCCTTAACTTTTGCATAGATCGCCTTTTCAGGTTTTCGACCTATCAGGATATTACTTTCTGTTTATGTCTCTAATTTTTGCCTGGACCGCCCTTTCGGGTTTTCAGCCCACCGAGACGCTCATTTTTGCCTAAGCCGCCCTTTCAGGTTTTCAACTTAGCGAGCTGTTCTTTTATTTTTTAGACAAAGTATTTCTTGACGGCATTCACAGGACGAGGGAGCTCATCACCATCCATGGTTGCAAGAGTCATAGCACCACCAGAAAAAGCTCTTTTGACAACATACGGGCCTTCATAATTCGGCGTCCACTTGCCCCTAGAATCCGGCTGAAAGGACAAAATCTTTTTGAGCACAAGGTCACCTTCACGGAACTCACGAGGCCGAACCTTCCTGTCAAAAGCCTGTTTCATTCTTCTCTGATATAACTGTCCATGACATAAAGCCGCCATGCGTTTCTCCTCAATTAAATTCAATTGGTCATATCTATTTTGGCACCATTCGGCCTCGGCCAACTCAGTTTCCATTAAGACTCTCATTGATGGGATTTCAACCTCTACGGGGAGTACTGCTTCCATGCCGTATACTAAAGAGAAAGGGGTTGCCCCTGTCAAAGTACGAACTGAAGTACGGTATCCATGTAAAGCAAAAGGTAACATTTCATGCCAATCTTTGTAAGTGACCACCATTTTCTGCACGATCTTCTTGATGTTCTTATTTGCAGCTTCAACTGCGCCATTCATCTGAGGCCGGTAAGGAGATGAATTATGATGCTCAATCTTGAACTCGTCACACAGGTCTTTCATCGTTTTGTTATTCAAATTTGTCCCATTATCTGTGATAATCTTGTTAGGAACACCATAACGGCAGATAAGATGGTTCTTGATAAAACGTACGACCACCTGCTTGGTCACATTGGCATAAGACGCCGCCTCAACCCACTTGGTGAAGTAATCAATAGCCACTAAGATGAAACGATGTCCGTTGGAAGCCTTTGGTTCAATCCGACCAATCATGTCGATACCCCACATGGAGAACGGCCAAGGAGAAGAGAGAACATTCAGAGAAGTTGGCGGTAGATGTATCTTATCCGCATAAATCTGACATTTATGGCATTTCCTGGCGTGTTTGTAACAATCAGACTCCATTGTCATCCAATAGTAGCCGGCTCTTAGCATTTTCTTGGCCATTGTGTGTCCATTAGGATGGGTTCCGAATGAACCTTCATGTACTTCATGCATCAATAGATCAGCCTCATGTTTGTCCACACACCGCAGCAGGACCATATCAAAATTCCTTTTGTATAACACCTCATCATTCAGGAAGAAACTACTGGACAGTCTTCTCAAAGTCTTTTTGTCTTTGCTAGATGCCCCAGGGGGATATTCTTGCTTCTGAAGGAACATCTTGATATCATGAAACCAAGGCTTGTCATCCACCACTTCCTCGGTTGCAAACACATATGCTGGTCTCTCAAGGCAACGAATACTGATGGTTGGTATCTCGTTCCGGCGATTAACTCGGTACATTGAAGATAGAGTGGCTAAAGCATCAGCCATTTGATTCTCGTCACGAGGAATGTGATGTAGCTCAACTTTATTGAAGAAAGTTAACAACCGTCTTGCATAATCTCTATAAGGAATCAAACCAGCATGGCGAGTCTCCCATTCTCCTTTGATCTGATTAATCACAAGAGCTGAGTCTCCATAAATGTCGATGTTTTTGATCCTCAGGTCAATAGCTTCTTCAATGCCCATGATGCAAGCTTCATATTCTGCAATATTGTTAGTACATTCAAATTGTAATCTCGCAGTGAAAGGAATGTGAGCACCTTTAGGGGTAACAATGATTGCCCCAATTCCACTACCGTAGAGGTTAACGGCCCCATCAAATATCAAACCCCACTGGGATTCAGGATCTGGTCCCTCACCAAACACCGGTTCATCGCAATCCTTCATCTTCAAATACATGATCTCTTCATCTGGAAAATCAAACTTGATTGGCTGGTAATCTTCAACTGGTTGGTGAGCCAAATGGTCAGCAAGAATACTACCCTTGATTGCCTTTTGGGTACGGTACTCAATATCGTATTCGGATAACAACATCTGCCAACGGGCAATTCTTCCGGTTAGAGCTGCCTTCTCAAAAATGTACTTAATTGGATCCATTTTGGATATCAACCAAGTAGTATGATTAATCAAGTAATGTCGGAGACGTTTGGCAGCCCAAGCCAAAGCACAACAAGTCTTCTCAAGCATGGAGTATCGAGACTCACAATCTGTGAATTTCTTACTCAAATAATAGATTGCGTGCTCTTTTCTACCGGTTTCATCCTGTTGCCCCAGCACACAACCCATAGATTCCTCTAGCACGGTTAAATACATGATGAGCGGTCTTCCTTCAACTGGAGGGATAAGGATCGGAGGTTCCATTAAATACTCTTTGATACTGTCAAAAGCCTTCTGACAGTCCTCTGTCCAAACAATCCCCTGATTTTTGCGAAGCAACTTGAATATCGGCCCACACGTGGCAGTCATATGGGAGATGAATCTAGAGATGTAATTTAGTCGACCCAGGAAACCTCTAACTTGTTTTTCTGTTCGTGGAGCTGGCATTTCTCTGATGGCCCTGACTTTGTCTGGATCTACCTCGATACCCTTTTGACTAACAATGAATCCCAGGAGCTTTCCGGATCTAACACCGAAAGTGCATTTGTTGGGATTTAAACGGAGACGATATTTCCTCAACCTTTGAAACATTTTCGCTAAATACTCCACGTGTTCTTCTTCGGTGCCCGACTTGACAATCATATCATCTACGTATACCTCGATTTCTTTGTGCATCATGTCATGAAAAAGGGTAGTCATGCCCCTTTGATAAGTAGCACCCGCATTCGTTAGACCAAAAGGCATTACTTTGTAACAGAAAGTGCCCCAAGGTGTAATGAAAGCGGTCTTCTCTCTATCTTCAACTGCCATCTTGATCTGATTGTACCCGGAGAAACCATCCATGAAGGAGAAAACCTTGGATTTAGCTGTGTTATCGACCAATACATCAATGTGAGGCAAAGGAAAATCATCTTTCGGACTGGCTTTGTTCAAATCTTTGTAATCAACGCACATTCTGACTTTGCCGTCCTTCTTCGGAACCGGTACTATGTTAGCCAACCACTGAGGATATTCTGATGTAATAAGGAAACCAGCGTCAATTTGTTTTTGTACTTCTTCTTTGATCTTGAGGGCCATATCTGGATGAGTTCTTCTTAACTTTTGCTTTACCGGAGGACATTCTGGCTTCAGAGGCAAATGATGTTCCACAATTTCGGGATCTAAACCGGGCATATCCTGATATGACCAGGCGAAGATGTCAACATACTCTCTGAGTAAAACGATCACCCTTTCCTTGACAGATGCTTCTAAGGATGCCCCAATCTTGATTTCTTTCTTTCCTTCGCCGGAACTTAAATCAAATAACTCCACATCTTCCTCATGAGGCTGAATGACTTTCTTCTCTTGATCTAATAGTCGTTTGATCTCATCAGGGATCCCTTCATCCTCTTCCTCTTCAGCCTCGTAAAATGGGAACTCAAAGTTGGGAGAGGGCCTAGGAACATTGTGTTCAACGGGTTCATTGATGCTTAATCTGCATATGATTTATGATTGATTTTATTAAATAAAAGAATGCAAACCTTTTGGAAAATGATTAAAAGCTAGGAAGTAGAAGGAAAATAAAGTATATACTTTGGTTTTTTGTGTTACCATTTTCCAGAATAAAAAGAAAACAAAAACAAAAGTCATGATAAAAACGACAATTTCATTAAAATACTTGAAGCTCAAAACAAAGCCCCACATGCGTTCGCTTTTGCCTTGGGCAGGACAAAAGGATTTTTTGGAAAACAAAAATAGACAAACATATTACTTAGATAGAGGAGTGACGGAGGGGACATCAACAACGACCCAATTGCGGCAAATTCCTCCTGGAATCACAAAAGAAGGCTGCTCTTCTTCAACTTTGTCTTCAATGATAGCATTAGTTTCTGGTGGAGTGTAAATCGGTTCGGCACTGACGAAGGTACCCCTATTTGAATTGACCATTCCTGTAGATGGAGCAGAACCCAGACCCTCCATGTGTCTTCTTTTCGGCATTTGTAATAACTTCCCCCATTTCAGATGTGACCTTTGCCGTACTTCCTTTTGCGCATCTTTTGCAGAAGACATAAATGTTTTCCCCTTTTTCGACCTTTTCTCTTCAATAGAAAGCCCCTGGAAAGACGTACCGTCCCTATCATCAGCACTGATATAAGAAAAAGCCGACAAATGACTCACCAATAAAGCTTCCTCTCCATTCACAATCACTAATTTTCCTTCCCGCACAAATTTCAGCTTTTGGTGAAGTGTGGAAGTCACCGCCCCCGCTTCGTGAATCCATGGTCGCCCCAACAAACAACTATAAGAAGCTTGAATATCCATGACTTGAAAGGTAATTTGGAACTCATAGGGACCAACTGAAATGGGTAGGTCTATTTCACCGATTACTGATTTTCTTGACCCATCGAAGGCTTTCACGATTAATGCACTCGGCCTCAAAGGCGCACCACAGTATGCGAGCTTGTCGAGAGTAAACTTGGACATTACATTCAAAGATGACCCGGTATCCACCAACACATTTGATAAGGCATCAGATTTACAAATTACCGAGATATGTAATGCTAAGTTATGATCCTTTCCTTTTTCAGGGAGTTCCTCGTCGCTGAAACTCAAGTTATTGCAGGCTGTGACATTCCCCACTATACTACCAAATTGGCCCAAGGTTACGTCATGGTCGACATATGCCTGGTCCAAGACCTTCATTAGTGCATCTCTGTGCGCATCAGAATTCAACAAGAGTGATAAAATTGAAATCTTGGAAGGGGTTTGTAGTAATTGATCCACGATCTTATACTCACTTCTCTTGATCATTTTCAAAATTTCATCTGAGTCTTCATACACCCTTTCACCAGTCCCACTAGAGTCAGGAATTTGTGTTTTTTCAACAGGACTACCAGTCTTTTCTTGAACAACTCCCGGAAGAATACGCCCACTCCTTAGTATTTTGCTATTATCTGCAATATTGTCCACGGATATCAAAGGAGGAATAGGTATTTCCACCCCATCCTGCAACATGGTGGCATCATATCTATACGGCACAGCTCTCAGGGACGTATATGGCATAGGCCCTGGCACGCAGATCACCAGCGGGGTAACTGTGGGCTCTCCACTATTATATATCATCTCGAGACGGTCAGAGACATTGAATTCTGGTACTATGACGCAAACATCCTCGCTCTTCTTTGTAACTACCAATTCTCCTTTATCCATCAACCTTTGTATGTCCTCTTGAACTCGGGAACAACCTTGAGGATTCTTCAAACATTCCTCACAAATTGCATGATCATGGCTAAACAACTTTGCTTCACACATTTTACTATGAATGGGCACCAACGGGGTTTTGATATCCTTTATACTGAGAATGGTGCTTGCTTCTTGGCAACTTTGGATAAAATGGACAGAGGACCCATGATTGGGCAGCGGATTGTTTCGGACGTTGGGATTTTCATCCTTGAAGGACAGCACCTTATTATGGATTAATTCTTGAACAGCTTTTTTGAAGGCGTAACAACGTTCTACATCATGGCCAGGGGCCCCTTGATGGAAGGCACAAGTTAGGTCACTACGGTACCAAGTAGGTAGTACTGCTGGCGCAGGTGGAGGTGGTCTCGTCTGGACAAGATTTTTGGCGAGTAAGGCAGGGAGTAGGTCAGCGTATTTCATGGGTATGGGGTCAAATGATGGATTTCTCTGGGTGCGATTGGGATAATTGTAAGGTTGTTGGGGAGTTTGTGGTCGAATTTGTGGTTGCTGTGGGTATGGTTGTTGAGGATATGTTTGTTGATAAAGTGGTGGATAGTGCGATGGTGGTCTTTGGGTCATTTGTGGCTGGTAAGGCGGGTTTTGAGGCACTGGTGAGACAGCTGCAACGTGTTGGTAACCCATATACGGTCGTTGATGTTGCCCATGGGCCACCATACTTATTTCTGACTCCTTTCTCCTTGCAAAGTTACTCCCAAACCTTTTCGTACTGTTGACCGGAACACTTTCTCTGACCAAACGTCCTTGTCGGACCCCTTCTTCAAGTCGCATTCCCATGTTTACCATCTCAGTGAAATCACTGGGTGCACTAGCAATCATTCGTTCATAGTAAAATGAATCAAGAGTATTTAGGAAAATCTTGGTCATTTCTTTTTCTTCTAGTGGTGGACAAATCTGAGCGGCAATCTCTCTCCATCGCTGAGCATATTCTTTGAAACTCTCTTTATCTTTTTGAGACATACCTCGAAGTTGGTCTCTATCTGGAGCCATGTCTAGATTGTATTTGTATTGACGGACAAAAGCTTCGCCCAAATCATTGAATGTTTGGATCTTGGCACTATCTAAGCCCATGTACCACTTCAAAGCGGCGCCTGTCAAGCTATCCTGAAAGTAGTGGACTAGTAACTGATGGTTGTCTGTTTGAGTAGACATCTTTCGGGCGTACATTACCAGATGGCTCTGAGGGCAGGAATTTCCTTTGTACTTCTCAAACTCGGGGACCTTAAACTTAGGTGGGATCCTAACGTTTGGTACCAAGCAAAGGTCATGGGCGTTTTTGCCGAACAAATCCTTCCCACGAAGGGCCTTAATCTCGAGCTGCATCTTATCAAACTGATCCTGAAGATTATCCATACGGCCATATGTCTCTGGATCCTCCGCATGATAGACTGGTTCGCTCACATAAGGAACGGTGTGAGCTACGGAAGCTGGAATGGTCATTGTTGACTGAGGGACACACATAGTGACTTGAGGAAGAATCATCCCAGGTTGGGGAACAACAGTAGCATGTGGCAAAGTAGGAGTGGGGACCTCGGGAACTTGGGGTCGAAGCCCTTCATTAAAATTCATAGGCATGCCCCAAGGATAACCTTCGGGCATGACGTGAGGATGTGCGTTGACGGGTACCACTGGAACCGGGGCAGAGGCAATTTCAGAAATGACTGTAGCTTGAGGAGGAGGGGTTGGCGGCCGATTCTGCGCAGCCACCAACGATGTTACCATGGCGGTTAGCTTCTCCACTTCAGCCCGGAGCGTTGTTACTTCCCCATGGAGCTCAACATTCTCTTGTTCAACTTGGTCCATTCTCTTTTTCCTGTTTGCTCGAGTGTTGTACGTGCGAGATGGCTGCGGGCGTGGTCGTCGGGCCACTTTAACTGGGACAGAGAGGGGAGAAAGAATATGAGACTCGATTTTTTTGAAACTTATGAATGTGATATGATGCATGAATATGTTATGTTAAAATATGCACAGTTTTTTTAATATCGAAGGACTCATTCCAACTTGATTGTAAACATCATAGAGAACATTCATTTCAAATTAAAATAATACATAATAAACGTTGTGGTTTTTTTTTTTTTTTTTTTTTTTTTTTTTATACATAAAACAAACAGAATTTAAAGGATAAACTAAAAGAAAAAATTACATAAAAATAACAACTCTCAAACATCTAGATGTGGACCGGAGAACATATCCATGTTGCGTTTCTTTCTCTTAGGGTCACTCATGAGCAAGGCATCCTTTTGCTGGAGTAGATCATTCTTCTCAACAATTCGTTGGTTTTGAAGGAGGATCAGATGGTCCTTTTGTTCTAACTCTCCTCTTAGTGTTTCATTCTCAAGTTCGGCCGCCTGGCATCTTCTTTTCCAAGTGTCTTTTTCACGGGTCAGCTCGGCCAATTGCTCTTGGAATTCTTCTTTGGTATCAAAAGGTAAGGGCTGGGATGACGGTGGGGTGGTCGAAGATAACAACCTCGGCATCCGGTAAGGCATTCCAAAACTTGTAGCCCTATTGATGACCCATTGAGTGTAAGATTCACATACCGAGTCTGACTTTGTTCTCAACTGTTTTTTATCAAGTCTTCGAATAGAACCCCAAGCTTGCACAAATTTTTCCTTTACATTCGAGTGATCCTCTTTGTTGCGATAAAATTCACTAGTTAAGGCAAGGTTGTTCGGCTTGGTTTTCATCGGGTATCCAAACTGGCGTCTGGCAAGGGTAGGGCTATAGCTAATTCCTCCATGCATCCCGAGAAGAGGTACGTTGGAGTATCCACCACAACTAATGATGATTTTTCCGACATCCCAAGCTGCATAGTACCAAACTATATCGGATGGAGTAAGGGACATGATTCTATGAGGCCATGAAAGATTTTCAGGATTAGCTTTGAAAGAGTGGGTTTGGGGTAGATGGGAAATGAACCACTGGTATAGTAACGGTGCACAACAAAGGATAGTTCCACGTTTGACTAAGGTTCGATCGTGGATGGAATGATATGTGTCGGCTAACAATGTCGGAACGGGGTTCTTGGTAAGGAAAATTTGGATGGTATTAATATCGACAAAATCGTCAATATTTGGGAAGAGTACAAGGCCGTATATGAGTAGGGCTAGGATGGAGTAAAAGGCATCATTACTTGCCACTTCGGCAAAGGCAAAGGCTTGTTGGTAGAGGAAATTGGTAGATAGGCCTAGGAGGCCTCCTTTAGAGGTAAGATTTGCTTTGACAACGGAAGTTTCAAGATGGAGGGCTTCTGCAATGGTTAGAGGTTTTGGAGTAGGTTCGAGGCCACTAAAAGGTACTTTGTCGGGTATCGGTAAACCAATAAGATAAGAGTATTCTTCGAGGGTAGGGACGAGTTGGTAATCCGGAAAGGTGAAACAATGGTAGAGGGGATCATAAAATTGGACCAAAGTTTCCAAACTTCCTTTTTCAATATTCACTTTGAGAAGACCGAGCAATTTCCCATGATCTCTACGGAAGTCCTCCGGGAAAGTCACCAAGGATCCTAGCTCCTTCAACCTTGATAAATCTAGTGTCTTGAAATTGTATTTCTGGGTGTTTCTCCTTACAACATCCATATCTACAATGTTTACAAAAAGATTTGCTTAAGTCCTTCGACATTGGATGAGTAAAAATTTATGAATGAGTGCATGCATGCATGATGCGGAAAACATGGTGGGGTTAAAGTATAATGTTGGAGTCAAAGGTGAAACCCTCCCATATGGTATGTACTAGAGTTCATGTGTACCTGCATTACGGGTTCTAACAAGTTCTCAAAGTCCTCGACCTCCTCCGAAAATCATCGGGTTACGGAACTACTTCCGATCCAACAAAATCCGTAGAAAAGTCTCGTTTGAGTGTAGTATCGCGTATCAACCAATCCGAGACTTACTCTCGATTAGCCACCGCACTACGTCCTAAAGAGGCCAAGATGGGTTAGGTGTAACTAAAGGTCCTCAACATCGTCGGTTCCTTGAAGATAGAATGTCAAACACGACTACTCATGTTGGCACTATTACCTCCAAAGTTCCTCAATTGAGTGTGGTTACCACATATGCCACGGCCGAAACTTACTCTCGGATAGACATTATGATTATACCACTATCCTATCTTATAGTTCCCTCAAGTCCGGGTGGGGGACTTATCTCACCACTCAAAGCGTTCCCCAATATATGTACAAACATTTATAATTAAAAGAATAAAAGCGCGAAGATAGTAATTAAACAAGTTAGGTTCAACCCGCTTGGTTGTCCCCAGTGAAGTCGCCATTTCTGTCGCGGTGATTTTTGGATATCGAGTTATTAATTAACTTCGAATCGCAAATTTATATTCCACCACCGATCTTTAATTTATCCGAGGGAAAGGGAAAAAGTTCGAAAAAAACCCTATTTTTAGAGAACAAGGTTCGGGGGTTGATTATACGAAGGGAAGGTATTAGCACCCTAAGTATCTATAGTACTCTATAGGAACCTCTTGTTTTTTATTTTATCTATGCGCTTTATTTTATTTGATTGTAAAAAAATGTGTAAATGGGAAATTAAAGTGATGATAAAAATGCTTAAAATGATGGGAAAAGGAAAAATGTTTTTGTTGATTTTATTGATCGGAGAGACAAGTCTCATGCCTACGTACCCGAGGGATCAAACCACCGTAGTTCGGGGTAAAAAGACCGAGTAAATTTGTTTGTTTGATTTTAAAGTTTTGAAAATGGTTTTAAAGACCAAAAGCCAAAAGTGGCAAAATGTGAGTTTGATTGATGTTAATTTGTGAAGAAAGTCTATATGATTAAATTGATTATGATTTGATTAAGAAAATAAGACGCGGACACTTGGTTTAAAATCCAAGGTTAGTTGAGAAAATGTTTGAAATGATAAAAGACACTTGGTTTGAATTCCAAGGTTTTTGTAAGAGATAGAACACTTGGTTTGAATTCCAAGGTTTTTTGATAGAAATGTTTGATGAAAATTTTTGTGTTTTTGTGATATTTCGAAAAGAAAATAATTATTGTATTTTTTTGAAAAGAGGTTTTGACCTCATTTTTTGAGAAGAAAATGACTAACTATTTAAAAGGAGAATGTTGGGTTTAAAATTTAAAAGGTAGCGCTAAAAAAAATAACGTCGCAATAAGCAAATTAAGCGCGAAGACGGTCCGTAATGATATTTTGATCAAAACGGTGTCTTTTCCCTCGGAATTTAACGTTACGCATATTGGCGGAAAGCGGTAAAAATAAATATGCATGAGATGCAATTTTTCATTTAGGGTACATTGGCCTAATCACACTCTAAAATCTTTGCGAGAAAATAAATATGAAATGATGCAAGAGAGGGGGTATGCTATGCACTTTTATTTAGAGTTTTACATTTGGCCTATTTACATCCTAAATTCAAGAGCAAAAATAAATGACGATTAATAAAGCGATAAACAATCAATATTGTGATGATAATGATGTTACAAAAAAAAGGGTAAATATGGTAAATAAATGGACGTAAATGAAATAATATGAAATGCATGGATAAATAACATAAATAAATAAATAAATACGAAACTAAAAAAATGAAAATAAGCCTCGACATCGTGCTTTACAAGGCTAAAAAAAGCTAAAATAGCTTATGCCAAAAGCACTTATCTCATAAGCTTAAAAAATAAAATTAGCTAAAAATAAAGACATGAAGTAATATTAACAACTTTTAAATATCAACTAAATCGGAAAATAAAATAAGCCTCGACATCATGCTTGATTGGCTAAAATAAAAGCTAAAATAGCTTATGCCAAAAGCACTTATCTCATAAGCTAAAAAAAATAAAAATAAAATTAAGACAGGGGGGTATGAATCATAAAACGAAATAACAGGGGGGTGTGAATAGCAGTACAATAGTCAGGCCCAGACCCACATAGGCCCATCTGTAAAAAAAACAAACAAAAAAAAACCCAGGATCAACTCTGGCCGTCTGATGGATCAGACGGCCCTGATCTAAAATTAAAAGGAAAAGATCTAGGCCTCCTGATTGAAATCAGAGGACAAAGGCGCGCAGGTGCACGATAAGACTGTGCACCTGCGCGCACAGGATCAGGCTGTGGTATAAAAAGCAAACCCTAGAAAAAAATCATAAATTTCTCTCTTCTCTCTTTCCTCTCTCTCACCGCCGCCCCATCCTTCTTCTTTCCCTCTCACCTCTGTTTTTTTCTCTCAAACTCCATTTTCAAACAAAAACAAGCCAAAGAAACATAAATACAGCTCATATACTTGAATCCAAACTCAAAAATTCTGAAATCAAACTCCCAAAAGGAAAAAAAAATCGAAAAAAAGAGCAAGGAAAGAAAAATGGTTTCAACCTCTTCGAACCACCGATCTCTCTTCTTCCTTGCGTTTTCAGTCTCGGTTTTGATTTCGATTCTCCTTCTTCTTACACGGTTTCGATTTCGAAATTTTGTTTTGGTTTGGAATCGTTTCGGTTTTGGTACTGATGAGGATTTGATGTGGGTTTCTGGGTTTTGAATTGATGAAGAACGATGAACAGTTTCTGGTTTGTTTGAATGATCTGGATTTGAAATCTGGAACGGATTTGTTTGATTTTGGAACGGATTTGGCTTCGTGAGGTTTGATGTTACGGTTTGATTTGTGAGTTTTGTGTTGTTTGTGATTGTGATTTTCTGGTTTTTTTTTATCTGTGATGGTTTATGGTTATGGGTTTTTTTTGTTTACTGTATTTGATTTCTTTTGATTGGAAAAAAGAAAGTGCTGCGGCTGGCAATTTTTTCTATCCAGATCTGATTTTTTTGCTGTTCACTATATACACCAATTGGGTTCTAAGATGGGGAACAAAAATCTGATTTTGGACAAACTGGTACACTCCCTTTCTGCTTTCTGCAGAAAAATGTCCCTGGCTGTTTTGGAGAAGTTGACTTTCAAATTTTCCTGATTTTTTTTAATTAGGAAAAAAAAGGACAAAACAAAGTAAAAAATAAAAATAAAAAACAAAATAATTAAATTAAATTAATAAAATACGAAAATTAAATAAAAACAGTAAATAAAATAATTAAATAAATTTTAAAAGAAAGAAGATAATAATAATGGTAAAAAATAATAAATAATAATAATAAAAAAAGAATAAATATAAAAGAAACAACAAATGAGGTATTTTAAAATATCTCTCTGCCGAAATTTCGTCAGAAATGACAAAACAGGCAAGAAGGTTTTTAAACGCCGAACAAAATCAATCGGTCAAAAAATGGGGTATGACAATCAGAAATGTATCTCAATGGAACTCTTTGTGTATAACAGGAGGTTGGCCTTAGAAAGAAGTTTGCACAAAGATATGCTGGACTGTGTTGAACTAATGGATTTAATTCGTTTTGCTGGGTTGGAAAAGACGGTTTGTGATTTTGGTGGGTGCTATGAGCTCTTGGTTAAAGAATTTTTGGTTAATATAGGACTAGACTATGATGATCCTTTTAGTGCTGAATATAGAAAAGTGTTTGTTCGTGGCTTGTGTATTGATTTTTCTCCATCCATCATCAACCAATTTCTGGGAAGAAGTGATGAAGCTGTTCCTGATCTGGAGGTGACTGTGAATGAGGTCTGCAGGACTATCACCGGGAATAGAGTTTTACAGTGGCCTAGGAAGGTAAAACTATCTACAACCAATCTTACTGTCAAGTATGCACTCTTGAACAAAATTGTTGTTGCTAACTGGGTACCTACCTCCCATAACTACTCTGTGGCTAATGGATTAGGTAAGATCATCTATGCTGTGGGCACTAAAACACTTTTTAACTTTGGTTCCTATATTTTTGAACAAACATTGTTGCATGCAAAGTCTACTGCTACTAGGTTACCAATAGCTTTCCCTACTGTCCTTTGTGGAATCATACTCTCTCAACATCCAAATATCATTAGGAGCTCTGATGTCCTCTGTAAAAGAGAGGCTCCATTGACTTTTGACTGTAGATTGCTTGAAGGACCCCATGAGGTGGACATAGCTGTCCCATCTGCCACTACATCTGGTGTGTCCATGACTAGGAGGCAAATGATTGCAGATTTGCAGGACGTCAGTAAAGTCCAGGGTGACAAAAAGCTGAAGGTGGATAGGGTTATTGAGGCATTGATGCTTGAAGAAAAGAACATTGCTGCTAGTTCCTCACAAGCTCCAACTATGGATACTGTTGTTGAAGACTCGGACGACAGTCTTGGATTCTGATTGTAATTAATGCTGCTACTGTAATGCTTGCTGATGTACCCCTTCAATTGTTTTTTTTGTTTTGATTTGAGGGCTATGCCCTGGATTTATGATGCACCTATGTGTGCTTTTGGTCTGTAATATCTACATCCTACTGCTCTGATGTTTCTCTCCTGTTAAACTTTGACAAATTTGATGACTAAAAAGGGGGAGTGATCAGTGCATTTTAATGCACTTTTTAATCACTCTGTGCTATGGCAATTTTATGACTTCTCCTGCTAATTTGGTATTTTTATCATGTTTTGTGTTTAGAGTCTAGTTTTGCTATTATTTATGTTTTGCTATTTATTTTCGTAATAAACAGTAATTTGACACCTTCTCATTGTGCAGACCATAACTTGGGCTACGAATATCGGATTGAGGCGCGGGAAGATGCGTTGGAAAGCTAAGAGAAAGAGCTACAACTTTCATGTTGAAGCCGAAAGCCAATTTGGAGCGCAAAGGAGTCATATTTGCTCGTCATGTTTCAGACTTACAAAGATTTAATTATTTTTCAGCATAACTATATTTTTCGGCCCAATTGTTTTGTGGCCCGTTTTGCTTGCTTATAAAAACCCAAAATTCTGACCTAGGTCAGTTCTTACACTTCATTCACGAATTTTGAAAAACCCTAGAGCAGCCACCACTTGAATGGAGAACTAATTCCTTTTATCAATCCGTTGGTTTGAGAAACTTTGATTCATTATCTTGAGGTTTGATTCTAATGCAATTTAAATTCATGTTTCTATTTCTTTCTCTTTAAATTTCTACTTATTAACTTGCAATTCGTTTATCATATTTGATGCTTAATTACATATAATTCGGTTTGCAAGTTTACGAGATTATTCGAATTAAGTTACCGCTTGTTTAATTTAATTCGGTTAGGAATTTACAGAGTCTACAAGCTTGTTATAGGATTGATTTGAATTCACGTTTTTAATTTATATTATTGATCGTGATTCTGTGACGTTTGTTTGCTTTATCATAATCAATTGAACGTTCTGTTATAAGCTTTTTAAACAGTTCGAATTCATATAAAACTAATTGACGCTTGATTAGTTAGTTTTATGATCAATCAACGATAGAAACTGAAACGAATTTATTCTTTTGCCATGAACCTATGATAGATGATGAACGAAGTTAGATGAAACCAATGGATTGATTGCTTGCTACTTATTAATTTTCACACGAATTTTTATTTTCTGTTTCAACTATCGAAAACCCCCAATTTACAGTTAATCGTTCTAATAACTGTTTGACACTGATTGTGAGTCTTTGGGAAACGACCAAGGTTAACTACCTTGTACTACTTTTCTTAAAACATTATTTGACCACGAAACAACCGTGATCAGGGAGTAAGTTTTGATGCTTATAGTTCTGTGTTACTGCATATGGTAGAAGTGGTAGTTATATTTGAATGTGCATATGGTGTGTGTGAGTTATATATTCATGCAGTCAGGGGGAGAAAAATATATTATGCATGATTTCAGGGGGAGTAGATCTCAGTTGTTTGTATATGATGAGGGGGAGAATCTGATTGTTGCACGTGATGAGGTGAGTAATGTTGCCCCATCCTGGATACCATCCAAAAGGTTTGTATGAAGAATTTATTTTTCTCTATTTGACTGGATTTCTTTTGTCTTCTGATGTGATGAATCTGTATTGATTGAAGACCTTACTGTGAGAGAATTTATTTTTCACCAAGTTTGTGAATCCACATAGAAGAGTTTATTTCTCTGTTATGTTGTTCTTACTTTGAAGATTTAAAATGTGCTTATTCCGCTGTGCAAAGTTCTGATGCTTCTTATATGTTTTAATTCACTTGAAGTGTAGATGATATAGTATCCCTACTGTGTTCTATCCACATCGTTTGAGAATCTGCCTAATATTGTTTTAGTCAAAATTTGCCAAAGGGGGAGTTTGTTAGGTTTTTGAAATTGGCTGTATTTTACAAAAACAACATTAAGTCAGATGTAGGGTCAGATGTGTCTACATTTGGAACAACATTCTGAAGCTAGAAATAATGAAGAGTTTGTTACAATATTTACTCGCGCGCTATTCTCCATGCCTATCACTTTAGCGATCTGCTTGTAGCACAAGACATGGAGATTGATTTATTTTTCCAACTAATCTCAAATAATATCTCGCCTAAAATATATTCCTATACTTTAGGATTTAAGTTGGATTTGTTTTAAAAGAATACTTTCTTATCGGATATGGTTGATATCTGTTTTGATTCGTGAAGCCGAATTCAAGGAACAACCTAGGCTATTGTCTTGCTATAAATATTGAAGATAATAGACGTATTGTGGTTACTGAAACTCTTGTGAAGAAGCATACTATTGTGTCTAGGGTTTTTAGCGTTGTCTTGTTTTATTGTGAACCTAACTAGTATCACTTTGATACTTGCTTAGGACTGAGTCCTTGTGTTGTAAGGGTTTTAGTCTACTCCTAAGCTTTTAAGCACGGAGTTAGGTAATTGTTTGAAGTGTGTCTTCACTGTTCTCAAGTTTAGATCAATCACGCTGGTTGTGTGGTTAAGAAGAGAAGGGACAAGGGTCTCTGATCTAGGTGGTCCTAGGTTGAAGGAAGCATGGGTAGAAACTAGGTGACGAAGTGTAAATGAGTCGTTTGCTAGAAGCTTCTAACTAGTTTTATCATAGTGGATTCTCTCCTGGATTGGTATCCCCTAGAGTGGGTCGTGTTATACGCCGAACTGGGTTAACAAACTCCTGCGTATCTTTAATTTCCAGTTATTTACTCTTTACTTAATATTCATTCTGTTGTGCACGTTGTAGTTGCAAAGGTAGGCACATCAGGTACCCCATTTACTACGCCAGAATTTCAAATATCACTTGTGATGTATTATTGTATGTTTAGAAAGTATTTAAGTGTGTATATGGAGTTGTATTATATTTGGTGAAATTACGATAAGTCACTGTAATTTTAACAAAAGTTACATTTTGAAGTTTCAACAAATATGTAACTTTATCAAATTCACCAAAATTTCAAATATGCACTAAAATTTCCATGGTGGTGCTAAAATTCTATCAAGAAGCTATAACTATTAGCTTCAAATGCATATTTGGTTATTAGCCATTGTTAAGAATATGAATGAAAGAATGATAAGAGAGAGAATTCAATATTGAAGAATCATTATGATTACATTCGTTTGGAAAAGAGTAGAGTACAACTATATATAGAGAGTTGTCTCTACTGTAACTGTCAGCTAAAACTAACTAACAGTGTATTATTTTGCACATGTGCTAATTACAACTAAGAAGCTAGAAGCCATTTTCATTGAATCTTAACATCTCCTCTCAAACTATGGCTGGTATATATCAATCAAGCCAAGTTTGGATATTAACTCATTAAACTTGGGAGCTGCCAAAGACTTTCTCAAACAACAATCAACCAGTTGATCCTCTGTACGTATAGGAAGTAATCTGAAAATACCTTGCTGAACCTTTTCCCTTACTAGATGGCAATCTATTTCCAAGTGTCTTGTTCTCTCATGGAAAACAGGGTTGGATGCTATGTGTAGTGCACTTTGACTATCACAGTAGATTACTGTAATTTGCTGCATTGAACTTTTAATTCTTTCATCAAGTAAGTCAGCCAAATGAGTTCACATGTTGCACTAGGCAAAGCCCTGTATTCAGCTTCTGAAGAAGAGCTTGAAACAGTGGTTTGTTTCTTAGCC
Organism: Trifolium subterraneum; assembly: GCA_951799995.1. Taxonomy (NCBI): domain Eukaryota; kingdom Viridiplantae; phylum Streptophyta; class Magnoliopsida; order Fabales; family Fabaceae; genus Trifolium; species Trifolium subterraneum. The sequence goes on along the minus strand of OX637466.1, from coordinate 8,896,503 downwards.
TTCCATGAGATAAGAGATGAGCCTAGAAAAAACAATAACCACTAGTAGATTTCCTAGTATCAAGACAACCAACCCAGTCACTATCAGAGAAGCTAAGAAGTTGAATATCAGATTTTCTAGGAAATAATAAACCTCTTCCTGGGTTATGTTTAAGGTATCTGATTACCCTACATGCAGCATGATAATGATTAACACTTGGTTTATGCAAAAACTGACTGAGCTGCTGTGTAGCAAAGCTGATATCTGGTCTTGTATTACACAAGTATAGCAGTTTACCTATAAGTCTTCTGTACAAGGAAACATCTTCATAAGGTTTGTTATCATCAATGTAAAGTTTAATAGCAGGATCAAGAGGAGTTGAAGCTGGTTTAAACCCTAACAATCCAGAATCCTTTAGCAAATCTAGATAATATTTCCTTTGTGAGATAGTAATACCCTCCATTGATTGAGCCACCTCTAAACCTAGAAAATAATTTAAAACACCAAGATCCTTGATCTTAAAGTGTGTGTCCAGAATACCCTTAATTCTTGTGATTTCATTCAAATCAGTACCATCAAGTATAAAGTCATCAACATAGATCAATAAAGCAGTGAATAAGCAAAAAGGTTAGCTTCTCATACCACTTGCGACTTGCTTATTTCAATCCATATAAACTGTTTTGGAGTTTACAGACCTGGTTTTTCTTAAGTGTAGTGACACCTTCAGGTACAGACATATACATATATTCTTGTAGTTCTCCATGCAAAAAAGCATTGTTCACATCCAATTGATGGAGAAACCAACCCTTAATGGAAGCAACAACAAGTAAAAGTCTCACTATGGTTAATTTTGCCACAGGAGAGAAAGTATCAAAGAAATCTAGGCCTTCTACTTGGTTATAACCTTTAGCAACAAACCTAACTTTGTATCTTTCTACAGTCCCATTAGCCTTATACTTCACCTTATAAACCCATTTGCTCCCTATGGGTTTTATATGAGGTGGTAAATCAACAATCTCCCATGTCCCAGTTTTGGCTAATGCCTTTAATTCATCATCCATAGCCTTTTGCCAACATTCAAATTTACAGGCTTCTAAATAAGATTTAGGCTCAGTGTTGTGTGTGAGACAGACAGTGAATGCATGATGAGTGGAAGACACATTTTTGAGAGAGTGATAATGAGAGAGGATACAAGCTACCTGATGATGATTTGGTACCTCATGATGTAATTGACTGATCACACACATAATTAGACAAGTAAGAAGGTGCATGCTTCACTCTGGTGGATTTATGTGTGGAATTGGAGTTAGGTGGTATTTGTGAAGCTGAAGATCTATGGGATCACTAGTAGGTAAAGAAGATGGAGTTTGTGTTGATTGATCACTGTGGTCTGTGGATTGTGTGTCACAAATTTCAACTGGTTAATTATTAGTGGATGAAGTCTGTGGAAGTTCAATCACATTGACATGTTCAATGGGAGTAGATGTTTCAACTAACTGATTACTATTGAGTGAAGTTTGTGTGGTCTCAATCACATTCATAGGTTCAGAAGAGGTGTGAAATAGCCAAGTCAGATGATTGGATTGTGGTTTGTATGGCAAAATACGGTCATGATGAGTGACATTTCTGGAAAGAAAAATTTCTTTGCTATGCAAATCATAACGGATTATGCCTTTGACACATTGCTTATAACCCAAGAAAATGGATTATCTAGCTCTAGGAGCTAATTTTGTTCTATGTGACTGTAAAATTGATGCATATACTAATGAACCAAAAAAATTTAGATTCTTGATGTCAGGTAATGCATTGTTCAATAGTTCATAAGGAGATTTATTTCCTAAAACAACAGAAGGTACTCTATTTATGATGTAAGTGGCATGTTGAACAACATAGGACAAAAAAATTTTAGGCAAATATGCTTGAAATAAAAGAGCTCTACCTACATTCAATAAATGCTGGTGTTTTCTCTCCACCCTACCATTTTGCTCAAGAGTTTCCACACAAGATGTTTGGTGAATAATTCCTTTTGAAGAATAAAATTAAGGCATTGAAAATTCAACTCCATTATCAGTTCTGACAGTTTTAACTTTAGACTTGTGTTGAATTTCAAATCAATTAACTTTATAAAATCAATGACATGTGGTCTACTATAGTAAACCTACTATAGTCATCCACAACAGTTAAAAAATAAGCATGATTATGGATGGATTTAAAAGCTATAGGACCCCATATGTCAAAATGAATCAATTCATAAGGAACAGATGCTTTATTCAGACTAACTTTGTAATACAATTTTTTGTGTTTAGCAAGGTGACAAATGTCACAAACACCTTTATTATCTGCAGTAATAAAAGGAAACCTAGATTGTAACAAAGACATTCTATTATTGGATACATGACCTAATCTAAAGTGCCATAAGGCTTGGCCAAGTATGTTTGTCTGTGTTGTGAGCATGCACTCTTGACTTGTAAGAGTAAGATAGTATAATCCTTCAATCAAGTCAGCAGAACCAATCATCCTCTTGGTAAGTTGGTCCTGGATTGTACATTTGGAATCAGTAAAATGTACACTATAATTTGGCATTTTACACAACTGAGAGACAAAGATAAGATTGACAGAAAAATTTGGAATACACAACACATTTGATATAACTAAGCTATCTGAGAATTTTACAATTCCTGAGTGTTTGGCTTAAACAACATTTCCATTTGGTAATTTGACCTTTATAGGAATGATTTCACTGTAAGAGTGAAAGCATTGGATAGAGCTGCACATGTGATGGCTAGCTCCAGAATCAACTATCCAGTTCCCTAAGCTATATGTGTTAAAAAAGTGAGAATGCATACCTTGATTCACTGATGTATGACCAGTGAAATCAATTGAGCCAACCTGATTAGAAGTTGTAAAACTTGAAGCTTGACTAGGAAATGAACTTTGAAGTAGATCAATTAGCTACAAAGCCTGATCTTGAGTGATAGTGTTGGAATTGACTGCAGTAGATTGTTCATCATTCCCTCCCTCGATTTCAACATTGTTAGCTTGAGAGTTCTTGCGAAAATGTGGTGGTGTGCCATTGTTTTTGAAGCAATTTTCCACAATATGGTTATCCTTACCACAGAAAGTGCAAACACGAGTAGGTTTGGATGAAAATGAACCTTTGGACTTAGCAGCATTGAGTAAAGCATTAGAATCATCAGAAGGTTTCCCTGACGTTTGTGCTGGAGTACAAGAGAGAACACCTTGTTCATCGGAGGAAGAGGATCCATGAGTAAAATCTAAGATTTCACGACGGCGAAATTTTCATTCAAACTGGTAAGAAATCGAATGATGTAGAGAAGAGAATGATTAGCGAGTGCAGAACGCATCGCTTCACAAGTACATCGATTCCGGCAACTGCAATTCGGCATCGGAAGATAGATCTCGAGCTCTTCCCAAATCAATTTCAGATCGGAATAAAATTCCGTGACGGAACGGGAATCTTGCTTGAGAGCATGTAATTCTTGTTGAAGTTCAGCAATGCGAATAAGATCTGCTTCAGAAAATCTTTCTTTTCAAATCGTTCCAAACATCAATTGCGTTCTCCATGAGTACAATGGATTGAGCAATTGAGTCGGAAACTGAGTTCATAATCCAAGAATGAACGAGCATGTTGCAACAATTCCACGCTCGAAACGACGGATCGAATTGATCGGCAGGAACGGGAATAGTGCCATTAGTAAATTCCAATTTGAGCTTTCCACCGAGTGCTCGACGCGTCGATCGTGATCACAAGTGGTAATTGGAACCGGTGAGGAGCGGAGAAACCTTGACGGAGGAGGGTCCATCACTGGAATGAACATAGAAAGGAGAAGTAGGATCCGAAGCTGGATCGATTGGAGCTACACGCGGTGGCATTGTCACCAGAGAAAGAGAAACAAGAAACAGTTACGGTGGAGAAAAACGGTTACGGCTGCGAAAGAGGATCTTAATAGAGAGAATTCAATATTGAAGAATCATTATGATTACATTCGTTTAAAAAGAGTAGAGTACAACTATATATAGAGATTGTCTCTACTGTAATTGTAAGCTAAAACTAACTTACAGTGTATTATTTTGCACATGTGCTAATTACAACTAAGAAGCTAGAAGCCTTTTTCATTGAATCTTAACAGCTATAGTTAAATTAGGTACTTCATTTTTTTCCTTAATTACACTTTTGTAATTGGCAATCAGTGGCATTATATAAAATTTAAATTAATTGTTTTCACAAGACAATCTACTAAAGCCAAATATTTATTATAGCAAAGGAAATAATAAAATGAAATAATTGTATCAATTATTGTCTTGAGCTTTAATTGACTTGATAATATTTTAGGGATTGAGTGTTTTGGAGAATGATGTTACTGTCTCTTTGCTTCTTAAGTGTTTTGGAGAATGAATTTATCAAAAAAGCGTGTGATAGCGGAGGTTTTTTAAGGAGGTATAGTATTATTGAATCACCACAAATTTTATATACCTATTATCTCAACATATTTGAGATTATTGAAATAATTTCAGCAATATCTTTAACAACCCTAGCATTTTTTGGAAGGAAAGAAGTATCATATATGTTATCTTTCGAAAGGCAGTCATCACTCATCAGTATAATTCCTTATAACACCCATATTTAAATTCACACCAAGGTAATGAGAAGTTGCCAATTGTTGTTGAGCTTGCTTAACGCTACCAAGAGCTTTTACTTCATCTCCAAAAAAATCCAAACAATTCTTGTAATGCATTTGTTTCTTTGGACCGCTACCACTTTGTGCAATTAGTTTTGTGATTAGAGTGATTGTATTGGACACTTCGGTGTGGAGTACGCCAAAATTGTATGATTCAAGATCACCAAGGTCTTTTTTTGGACCACCAAGTCTTGATTTGAGAAAAATTTAGCAAAAAGAAGGGTTTTGTTTGCACATTAACAAAATTAGTCCTCACATAGGACTAATTTCATATGAGTGTGCAGTTATTTTTGTGGGTGTATAATTCTAAAACTCACTCAGTGGAAGAAAGTATGCACATAAAATTTGATGACAAGCAGCCTGACAAAGTGTCAGAGCTAGTTGAGAACTTTTCAGATCTACAACTATCAGATGATGAAGAATCAGAACCTGAAGGAACATCAGAACCATCTCAACCAACTTATGAAGAAACAATTTCAACTCGTGAAACTTTGGACTCTGAAGATCACTCAGCATCAGAAACTATCAGAAGCAGTCCAAGCAGAGTTGAACAATCAAAGCAGTCTTTCAAATACAAATACTCTCATCCAGAAGAGCTAATCTTGGGAAACAAGGACAGTCCAAGGAAAACTAGATCAAGCTTCAGAAATGAAGACTCATTAATTGGATTGATCTCCTTAGTGGAACCAGGTTCAACTGATGAAGCACTAGCTGATGATGCATAGATTGTAGCAATGCAAGAAGAACTAAACCAATTTGAAAGAAATGAAGAATGGAGCTTAGTACCCAAACCTTCTAAGAAGAATATCATTGGAACAAAATGGGTCTACAGAAACAAGCTAAATGAACAAGGAGAAGTTGTTCGTAATAAGGCAAGACTAGTAGCTCAAGGATATAGTCAACAAGAAGGGATTGACTACACTGAAACATTTGCTCCAGTTGCTAGACTTGAGGCTATTAGATTACTTCTTTCCTATGCTACTCATCATAATATTATTTTGTATCAAATGGATGTTAAAAGTGCATTCTTAAATGGCTACATTTCTGAAGAAGTTTATGTCAAACAATTGGTGCTAATCCATCTTTGTGCAAAGAATTTTCTAAGATTATGCAGGAAGAATTTGAAATGAGCATGATGGGAGAGCTGAAATTCTTTCTGGGAATTCAAATCAACCAAAACAAAGATGGAACCTACATTCATTAGACCAAATATACAAAGGAGCTGCTGAAGAAATTCAACATGGATGATTGCAAACCAATGACAACACCAATGCATCCAACAAGCAGTCTCAGCAAAGATTATTCAGAAGGCAAAGTTGATCAGAAGCTATATAGAGGTATGATAGGTTCTTTACTTTACCTAACTGCATCAAGGCCTGATATTTTATTCAGTGTCTGTTTGTGTGCTAGATTCCAATCAGATCCTAGGCAATCTCATCTTACTGCTGTAAAGAGAATCTTTAGATATCTGAAGGGAACTACAAATCTTGGTTTATTTTATAAGAAAACAAATGATTATAAGCTGATAGGATTCTGTGATGCTGACTTTGCTGGAGAAAAGATTGAGAGGAAATCCACAAGTGGTAATTGCCAATTTGTTGGAGAAAATCTCATATCTTGGGCTAGCAAAAGACAAACTATTATAGCTTTGTCTACAGCAGAGGCAGAATACATATCAGCAGCCAAGTGTTGTACACAACTACTCTGGATGAAATATCAGTTAGAGGATTACAAAGTTAATAGTCACAATATTCCACTTTTCTGTGATAACACTGCAGCTATTCAACTTTCAAAAAATCCAATTTTGCATTCAAGAGCTAAACATATTGAAATTAAACATCACTTTATTAGAGATCTTGTTCAGAAGGGTAGTGTAAATATTCAATACATTGAGACTGAAAGACAATGGGCTGATATATTTACAAAACCCTTAGCAGTTGAAAGACTAGATTTTATTAAAAAGCATCTGAACATGTCTTTAGTCTCTGAAGAAATCAAGCTCTGAAAACAAAATTGTGACTTCAGCCTCTGAACTCTTTAAATTCTGAAAATGTTCAGAAGCTGAAGGCTTTCAAACTCTGAAGTGTTTTTAACCAAGTGGATTACACGTGTCAATTACTTTGTCTTTACTCACTGTCTCTGATTGGTTAGAGTAAAGGCAGTTTATGACGAAATTCTTTAATGCAACGAATGTACTCCCTGATGATTGTTTTTACAAGAGTTTTCAAAATCACTTTACTCACTTTCACACAAGTTCACCTTCATATCCCACACTTTTCATTCTCTAAAACCCAGAAAATATTCTTTCTCCCTCCAATTAGCAAAACCCAGTTCTTAAACCTCAGAAATGGCAAGTTCATCTTCTCAACTAAGATTCCCAGAGGACATCCCAATTAATATCTATGCTGAAGATTCCTTTCTTAAGTATGCAACAATGGATCTTCGTTTTGAAGAAAGTAAATTGGTTATGGAAAGGCCAATAGACTTTGAAGCCTTAAGAGTCAATGGGCATGACTATAAAGAGTTATTTACTGAACAAGGCTGGGGGCACTACTTGGATATGCTTAATGGTCCTATCTACTCAAATTTGGTGTATAATTTCTGGAGAAAGAGTGAAGTAATTACGTTGGTGGAGGCAAGTGCAGAACTTCAACGTGTGATTGATTAGAACCCAATGGAGAATAAAGGAAAATCAAGAGTGGAATTGGGTCTGAGGAAATTCACAGAAACAGAGATACGTTCATGTATTGGTGGATTTCCAGTTGTATTAACTAGAAGCAATTTGGCCAAAATGATATGGGCAGACTCTGGAATTGTCAGACTCTACACTGCAGCATCTGGGAGAAAGTCAGTGTATCTCAATGATATGGGCAGACTCTGCTTCAAGGGTCAGAAGATGTCAAATAGAGTTGGTCATCTGAATGATAAAGAAAAATTTCTTGCGAAGATTGTTTTCTCATCAATTCTTCCTAGGGATTATGTTGATTTGTAAGAAATTCTCTCTTCTCTCATTTATATATGTGGAGTTAGAAGAATTTGATAAGAAGCAACAAGTGACAAGGACATATACTGAATTTATCTCTCAAACTAAGTGAGAAGCAAAAACTGTCTGAGCCTCTGAAAGTTATTTTGTGTAATAGTTTTTATTGGATTTTAATTTCCAACGAAACAGTAGTGTCTGGTCAGATAATTTGTCTTCCAAGCATTTCTGGAAACAAGCACATGTATAGTTTTTAACCCAGTTCGGAGCTCTAGTGTGTCAAATAATCTCGTGTTTGACCCGTGCGCGACAGCGGATCAAATTGGTGCCGCTGCCGGGTACTCAAATTGTGTTTAACTATATTAGAATTGTCTGTTTTGTTCCTATTAGGAGAAAGATAATCGCATCTTTAAACCAATGGAAACCAAGTTTGACCAAAGTTTAATAGACTAGTATAAAGGTCTAAAACCCGATCCAAATGGAAATCTACCCTTTTTTGAACAAATAGAAGGTTTATAAAGGTCTAAATATAGTTTATAACCTATTAGGAGAAAGATAATCGCATCTTTAAGCCAATGGATTCTTTGGTCAAACAAGTTTGACCAAGTTTGACCAAAGTTTAATAGATTTGATCAAGTTTGACCAAAGTTTAATAGAATAGTATGATGAGTGCATTTTAATGCACATTCTTCTACTATTGTGTCAGTGTATTCCTATGGTTTAATATACTATTTTTACTATTTTAGTGTGTTTTTATATTTAAGTTTATTTTTAGTTTTATTTTATTTTCGCACTTAATTTATGAATAAATAGCACTTTGACACCCTTTCAGCCCGCAGGTCATAACTGGAGTTACGAATATCGGATTGAGGCGCGGGAAGATGCGTTAAAAAGCTGAGATCAAGAGCTACAACTTTCATGTTGATGCCAGAACCCAGTTCGGAGCGCAAGTGTGTCTAATAATCTCGTTTTTGACCCGTGCGCGATAGCGGATCAAATTGGCGCCGCTGCCGGGGATTTAAATTGTGTTTAACTATATTAGAATTGTCTGTTTTGTTCCTACTGTTACTGTACGCGTAATATACAAAAATAAAACTAGTTAGGGCATAGTTTGCATCTGTTTTGCTTTTTGACCACTCCATTACATCAGAAAAAAATTAGGATTCAAAGTTTGACCAAAGTTTAATAGACTAGTATAAAGGTCTAAAACCCGATCCGAATGGAAATCTACCCTTTTTTGAACAAATAGAAGGTTTATAAAGGTCTAAATATAGTTTATAACCTATTAGGAGAAAGATAATCGCATCTTTAAACCAATGGAAACTTTGGTCAAACAAGTTTGACCAAAGTTTAATAGACTAGTATGATGAGTGCATTTTAATGCACATTCTTCTACTATTGTACCAGTGTATTCCTATGGTTTAATTTACTATTTTTACTATTTTAGTGTGTTTTTATATTTAAGTTTGGTTTAAAGTCCAAGGTTTATTGAGAAAATGTTTTGAGTGATAAAAGACACTTGGTTTAAAATCCAAGGTTTTTTGCATGATTAAAAATGTTGATTGAAGAAAATGCACTTAGTTTAAAATCCAAGGTTTTTGCGAGAAAAAGGAACACTTAGGTTAAAGTCCAAGGTTTTAGCGATAAAAGAAGCCATTGGTATAAAGTCCAAGGCACTTGGTTTAAAATCCAAGTTTGCGATAAAAAGAACACTTGGGTTAAAATCAATGGTTTTCACGATAAAAAGGGCACTTGGGTTAAAATCCAATGCCACTTGGTTTAAAATCCAAGTTTGAGATAAAAAAGAACTCTAGGGTTAAAATCCAAGGTTTTCACGGTAAACGATGCACTTGGTTTAAAATCCAAGCCAACTTGGTTTAAAATCCAAGTTTTGCGATAAAAAGACTCTTGGGTTAAAATCCAAGGTTTTCACGATAAAAAGAGCAATTGGGTTAAAATCCAATGCCACTTGGTTTAAAATCCAAGTTTTGAGATAAAAAAGAACTCTTGGGTTAAAATCCAAGGTTTTCACGATAAAAGACGCCGTTGGTTTAAAGTCCAAGGCACTTGGTTTAAAATCCAAGTTTTGCGATGAAAAAGAACTCTTGGGTTAAAATCCAAGGTTTTCGCGATAAAAAGAAACGTTTGGTTTAAAGTCCAAAGTTTTGAAAAATATTTTTGTGCTTTTTGAGAATAAATTGCTTGAATATTTTTTGACGAGGTGTTGACCTCATTTTTTTGATAAAAATATAACTAACCATTTCAATTGGAATGTTGGGTTCCAAATTAATAAAAAAGGTAGCGCGAAAAATAATTCTAACGTCGCAATAAGCAAATTAAGCGCGAAGACAATTCGTAATGATATTTTGATCAAAACGATGTCTTTTCCCTCGGAATTTAATATGCTAACGTTTTTTGCGGAAAGCGATAAATAAATATGCATGAGATGCAAGATTTTATTTATAGTGTACATTTATTCCTAATTACATTCTAAGGTATTTGCGAGAAAATAAACATGAAATGAATGCAAGAGGATGAATGCTATGCAATTTTTATTTAATATTTACATCTGTAACATTCCCAAATTTCTGTCTTAGTAGTATATGTTATTAAGTGTATTTCTCCAAAACCCATCACATGTTTATAGTTAGCACTAGAGTGTAATACATAAGAGATGTAATAGTTAATTACTAGTGTGTGTGGTGTCATTGCTAGAGAAAGAGGGCATGATTTAGGATGGACATGTGCCCCATTATTACAATCAAACACATGACTCATTTTGACCATGCATTACACTATGTTTCTTTCCATTTTCTGATTCACAAAAAGCAACAGCAACTCTTCTTCCTCCTTGCTCTCTCTCTCGTCCCAAAAACAAACCACAATACACACTTTAACTTCTCAAAATTCTTCCACAAATCAGCCCCTAAACCCATGCAAATGGACATCATGATTCCTTAGATAGTAATGATCTCTATTGGGAGTGAAATTGGGAATTACAACTCAAAGAGGAATTGAAGATAGCAATTCAACCTGCATTCAAGTCATAGCAAAGGATTAAAGCTTCATTGAGGTGGGTTCTTAGGATATAGAATAGTTAGAAATTCCCCTCAATTTAAACAATGCATGATAACATAGGATTTAAGGATTGAAATGTGCATGAGGAGGGTTTAATTCCCAAAACTCTTCTCCTTTATGATTATTAGGAAGTTCATGATGTTAATGGCTTGAAAGAATGGCAATTGTAGTGTAGAAAACTCTGTTTTGTACTGATTCTGCAGGTCTTCGCGTCTATGCGCAGCAGGTTCGCGCCTGGGCGCAAGACACCAGCAATTCCAGCTGGGTGCAGGTTCGCGCCTAGGCGCAGGAGGTTCGCGCCTGGGCGCAAGACACCAGCAATTCCAGATTTTTGCCTTCCGTTTCCTGTTTTGAAATTCCTACACATTTTGGATTGTCACCTTTCAAGTCTTGTTTTCCATTAACATTGAGAATACCTTATAATTATGATGTCGTTGTAGTATAGGATTGATTATGACCTAGGCTAGTAGCTAGGTTAGTCTCCCGGGATTGGGATATATTGGTAGTTGTTGAAACTATAGCTGTTTACATGTCAGTCGGAGAGTAAGTGGTTGTCTTCTGTACACCACTACAGGGATTCAAGGAATCCGAAGTAAAATGTTTAATAATAATTGTGATGCCGGAGGCTCCGCACCATAGTGCTTATGTCCACGAGGATTGGTGCGGAGGAGTGTGAGGCTCTCTGAGACGGCTCACCTCAGAGTGTCCTTGCGGAGTTAAAATGAATTCAGATAATTATTTGTGATACACCATATTGCTTGTTGTATATTTATACATATATGAGATGCGCTGTTTATTGCGTGAGGACTGACGTGCAGGTTACCCCGGTGTAGTCACCGTTAGGTAGGTAGTAGAATCCACAAGACTTAGCAGTCTTACCCGCCCCCCGTTCATGTTTCAGGTACTCAGGGTGATCGTGGCAAGCAAGCTGCGGAGTAGTAGCATTTGCTTGTGACTGTGATGTTCGTGTTTAGGATGTTTTAATTTATCATGTTTCCGTCTATTTCCTTTCCGCTGTATTGTACTTTATGGTACGTTAGCACATGTGTGTGCTTAATCAACACTCTATGTACTTGTAATCTTTATGTACTCGGTATTTAATTATGAACTTTATAATATATTCTAGACAATGTATTATGGGGTGTTATAATTGGTATCAGAGCAGGTCGATTCAGACCGTGCCAGAGTCATAAGTATACAGTACATTCTAAATGCGTACTCTAGGGATGTCTTACATTTATTCTGCATGTGGTATCATTTGAGCCTAGCTAACTCAATTTGATTATGACAGATAGAGACATATGGCAGAAGCACCAGGAGGACGCGGACGTGGTAGGCCACGAAGGAATGTGGCAGAGGAAGAAGAACAACCTCAATATCAATACTCTGATCCAGATGCAAATATGTGGGCACATATGATGCATCAACAACAACAATTCCAAGCTCAGCAAGCACAACGCCATGAGGAAATGATGATGATGTTCCAACAACAAATGGGCAATGCACAGACTCAGAACATGGGAAGTGCGTCGTTCAGGGAATTTTGTCGGATGAATCCTCCTGAGTTCGTTGGAGAGTATGTTCCCTCGGTTGCAAGAGAATGGATTCAGAGGATGAGTGGGATTCTGGATTCCATGGCATGTACTGAGCTAGAAAAGGTTACCTTCGCGACAAGATTTCTTCGCGGAGCGGCTTGCAATTGGTGGGAAGGTGTTAGAGCTTACATGACTGCAAGTCAGATGGGGATGACATGGGCTAATTTCAGACGTCTCTTCATCGACCATTACAGTCCCGAGAGCTATAGGATGTCAATGGAACGGGAACTGATTGAACTTAAGCAAGGAGGTAAGTCTGTGGCGGAGTATGTGGCAGATAGTGAAGATGCTCCTACCGAGGCGTGGAAGATCAAGAAGTTCCGTTGAGGTATGTGGCAGATAGTGAAGATGCTCCTACCGAGGCGTGGAAGATCAAGAAGTTCCGTTTCGGTTTAAGGGCGGACATTGCACATGATGTGTCTATGCAGCAAGTTGCTAGTCTTGGTGAGTTGATCCAGAAGAGTTATCATGCTGAGTCAGGCCTTGAAGCCATGAGAAGCGAAAGGTTTGAGGTGAATCAAAAGAGACGAGATTCGGGAAAGTATAAGGAGCAACTAAAGCCAAAGGGTTCTCCATAGAAGGGAAAATAAAATGTTCCTCAGAGATCACACCCAGCATGTCCAGAATGTGGAGTGTTCCATCATGGAGAGTGTATGAAGGGAAAAGGTGTATGTTTTCACTGCAAACAACCCGATCATTATAAGAATGAATGTCCAAAGTTGCACGGTTCCGGAGGTTCGAGTGGAACAACAAGGAGCAAGGGTAGAGTGTATTCACTTGAGGGAGAGCAGGCCCGAGGTAATAATGCTTTAATTGTTGATATCTGTCACTTGGGTCAGTCTGAAGTTGTTGTATTATTTGATTGTGGAGCTACAAACTCTTTTATCTCTGTTGAATGTGTGATGAGATTGAGTTTATCTCCGACTTCTTTAATTCCTCCCATGACTGTCGCCGTTGCTACGGGTGGCAAAGTTGTTTCCAAGAGGGTTTGTCAAAACTGTCCTGTTAGCGTCGCAGGAAAAATCTATCATGTTGATATGATCTGTCTACCATTGAAAGACATGGACATAGTACTAGGCATGGATTGGCTCTCTGCCAACACCGTGTACATAGGCTGTGCTGAAAAGAATCTCTATGTTCCTATTGATCTTAATGCAGAGAGTAGAGCCCTGACTGCTCTGCTGCAGAATACTCACCAGTTAATTCAGTATCTTGGTGCAGAGAACAAATGTTTCAGTATTATGTTCACTATTAGTTCAGAGTCCAGTATAAGCCCCAGTGATATTCCGATTGTCAGAGAGTATCTGGATGTGTTTCCAGAAGAGATAAATAGTTTACCACCAGAAAGAGAAATTGAGTTCTCCATTGATCTTATCCCAGGATCTCAGCCTATTTCTGTTGCACCATGTAGAATGTCCCCTCTTGAACTCCGAGAATTGAAATCTCAACTTGAAGAGTTTTTGCAAAAGCATTTCATTCGTCCGAGTGTCTCACCTTGGGGTGCTCCGGTTCTGTTAGTGAAAAAGAAGGACGGTACAATGCGGTTGTGTATTGATTATCGTCAGCTCAATAAAGTTACTATCAAAAACAAGTATCCGCTACCTCGTATTGACGATCTGTTAGATCAACTCAGAGGAGCCACTATCTTTTCAAAGATTGATCTTAGATCCGGGTATCATCAGATTCATATCAGGACCTCTGACGTGTCCAAAACTGCTTTCAGGACTCGTTATGGCCATTATGAATTTTTGGTTATGCCGTTTGGTCTGACCAATGCTCCAGCAGTATTCATGGATTACATGAACAGAATTTTTCAGCCTTATCTTGATAAGTTTGTGGTAATCTTCATTGATGATATTCTGATCTACTCTAAAGATCCTCAGGAGCATGCAGAGCATCTGAGGATTGTTCTTAATATTCTGAGAGAGAAGCAACTTTATGCCAAATTCAGCAAGTGTGAGTTTTGGCTTTCTGAAGTGAAGTTTCTGGGTCATGTAATATCACAAGGAAGTGTATCTGTTGCAGCCATTATTTTTGCTTTGAAAATCTGGAGACATCACTTGTATGTTGTACAGTTTGCATTGTACAGTGATCATAAGAGTTTGAAATATTTGTTTGATCAGAAGGAGTTGAACATGAGACAACGGAGATGGATGGAATACTTGAAAGATTTTGACTTCGAATTGAATTACCATCCAAGGAAGGCGAATGTAGTAGCTGATGCGTTGAGCAGAAAGGCGTTGTATGCATCGGAGATTTTAATGCATCAGTGTGGGTTGTATGAGAAATTCAGAGATATGAATTTGAATGTCACCTACCGGAAGGACGGAGTCAAGTTGAATAGAATAGAATTGACTTGTGACTTGCGTTCCACGATAGGTAGTGCACAAAAGAAGGATATGGATTTACAAAGGAGAATCGGAAAACCTGAGTTCACTATAGCAGATGACGGTGTAATTCAGTTCGGAAGTAGAGTTTGTGTACCGAATGATGCGGAATTAAAAAGATTGATTCTAGAAGAAGCGCATAAGAGCGGATTTTCAATTCATCCCGGTTCCACCAAGATGTATCATGACCTGAAGAAGAACTATTGGTGGCCGAATATGAAAACTGAGATCGCAGAGTTTGTATCAAAGTGTATTGTATGTCAGCAAGTTAAGATTGAGCACCAGAAACCCGCCGGTCCTTTGCAACCTTTAGAAATACCCGAGTGGAAATGGGAGCATATAACCATGGACTTTGTGACCGGTTTACCCCGTAATCAGAAAGGAGAAGATTCCATTTGGGTTATCGTTGATCGGTTAACAAAGTCAGCTCATTTTATTGCAGTGAAGTCGACTTATAAGGCTTCGCGGTATGCCAAAATATTCCTAGAAGAGATTGTTAAATTGCATGGAGTTCCATTGAGTATTGTGTCAGATAGAGATCCAACATTTACCTCTCATTTTTGGCGTGCTTTCCAAAAGGCAATGGGAACACGGCTTAGAATGAGTACTTCAAATCATCCCCAGACAGATGGACAATCTGAGTGAACCATTCAAACTCTTGAAGATATGCTCCGAGCTTGTGTTTTAGAGGATGGTGGTAATTGGAGCAAACACTTGCATCTAATTGAATTCGCCTATAATAACAGTTACCATGCTAGTATCGGTATGGCACCTTATGAAGCACTGTATGGGAGAAAGTGTAGAACACCTTTGTGTAGGACTGAAGTGGGTGATAAAGGAGTGTTAGGACCTGACATCATCCAAGAGACTACTCTGAAGATTAAGTCGGTTAGAGAACATATGAGAGTTGCACAGAGTAGACAAAAGAGTTATGCCGATCACAGAAGGAGACCAATAGAGTTTGATGAAGGTGATCATGTATTCTTACGCGTAACGCCTAAGCTGGGCTTGCGCGGTGTGTTTAAGACAAAGAAGCTTGCTCCTAGGTACATTGGGCCATATCAAATCCTTAAACGAGTTGGTCATGTGGCCTATCAGTTAGCTTTGCCCCCATCTATGTCCAGGACGCATGACGTGTTCCATGTGTCTCAACTCAGAAAGTTCATTCCTGATCCGTTCGTGCCGGTGGAATTAGAAAGCATTGATTTGCAACCAGATCTAACTTATCAGCCTGATCCCATATGAATTGTAAATCGTGATGTTAAGGCTCTTCGAAACAAGAAAATTCCTGTGGTGAAAGTAGAATGGTCTCAAGCACCGGGTGGCGAGTTCACTTGGGAGTTGGAATCCGAGATGATGAAAAACTATCCATATCTATTCTCAGGTATGTTTCAATTTCGCGGACGAAATTTCTTTAAGGGGGGTAGATTGTAACATTCCCAAATTTTTGTCTTAGTAGTATATGCTATTAAGTGTATTTCTCCAAAACCCATCACATGTTTATAGTTAGCACTAGAGTGTAATACATAAGAGATGTAATAGTTAATTACTAGTGTGTGTGGTGTCATTACTAGAGAAAGAGGGCATGATTTAGGATGGACATGTGCCCCATTATTACAATCAAGCACGTGACTCATTTTGACCATGCACTACACTATGTTTCTTTCCATTTTCTGATTCACAAAAAGCAACAGCAACTCTTCTTCCTCCTTGCTCTCTCTCGTCCCAAAAACAAACCACAATACATACTTCAACTTCTCAAAATTCTTCCACAAATCAGCCCCTAAACCCATGCAAATGGACATCATGATTCCTTAGATAGTAATGATCTCTAGTGGGAGTGAAATTGGGAATTACAACTCAAAGAGGAATTGAAGATAGCAATTCAACCTGCATTCAAGTCATAGCAAAGGATTAAAGCTTCATTGAGGTGGATTCTTAGGATTTAGAATAGTTAGAAATTCCCCTCAATTTAAACAATGCATGATAACATAGGATTTAAGGATTGAAATATGCATGAGGAGGGTTTAATTCCCAAAACTCTTCTCATTGAGGTGGGTAGTAGAATCCACAAGACTTAACAGTCTTACCCCCCCCCCCCCCCCCCCCCCCCCCCCCGTTCATGTTTCAGGTACTCTGGGTGATCGTGACAAGGAAGCTGCGGAGTAGTAGCATTTTCTTGTGACTGTGATGTTCGTGTTTAGGATGTTTTAATTTATCATGTTTCCGTCTATTTCCTTTCCGCTGTATTGTACTTTATGGTACGTTAGCACCTGCGTGTGCTTAATCAACACTCTATGTACTTGTAATCTTTATGTACTCGGTATTTAATTATGAACTTTATAATATATTCTAGACAATGTATTATGGGGTGTTATAACATCAAATCCTAAAATACATACTAAAGTCCTTGCAATAAAAGAAATATTTAATTAATTAGGCAATAAATAAATTATTAAATAAAATGAGCATAAATAAAAAGGTTAGATTAGTGAGCATAAATTAAAGTCAAAATAAACACATATAATCATGAACTAAATAAATAAAAAAAAAAAAAAAAGAACCTCAAATAAGTGCTTATTTTGGATTTAATAGCTTATTGAAGCCATAAGCACTTTTATCATAGGCAAAAAAATAAAAATAAAAAAAACAGAAGGGGTGCAAATAGCAGTAAAACAGAAAGGGGGGGTGCAAAAAGCACTACTGGGCCTAAGCCCAGCTGGGGGGCGTGGCCCAGTAGGGGGTGTGTGAAGAAAAATGATCAAACAGAATCAGAGTCGTCTGATTGATCAGATGGCTCTGATTTAATCAAAAGGAAAATGAAATCAGGGACGTATGTTGGGAAACAGAAGGTCATAGGCGCGCAGGTGCACGGTAATGGCGTGCACCTGCGCGCACAGGATCAAGGAAGGGTATAAATAGAAAAACCCTAAAAAATAAATCACAATAACACACTTCTTCTCTCTTCTTCTTCTCTCGGTTGCGATTTCTACTCAAAAACCGAAACAAAACAGAAAAGAAACAAACTCTTATCTCCTCTCCCGATCTCTCTCGATCTAACTTTCCTCTTCTCTTCTCGATTTCGAATCGAGCAAAACAGAACGAAAAAAAAGAATGAAAATCAACCTTGGGTTTTAGATTCGGTTTCGATTGTTGGATTGATTTTTGGATTTGTTTTTGATGATGATCCGTGATTTGGGTTTTGAATGAGTTTTGTTTTCTGGTTTTATTTGTGGTTTTGATTTCGGATTCGATGGTTTTGTGATGAAGATGTAGTTTCTGGGTTCTGTGATTTTGTTTTGAGGTTTTTTGATTTTTTTTTTATCTGTTTTTTATTTTTGTTCAAAGAAGAAGATGAATTTAATTTATGATTTTTTATGTTTTTTCGGATTTGATCCTAGAAAGGAAAAAAGAGTTTTTGTGTTTCTGCTGCTGATGAATTTTCCTGACCTCCAGACTTTGAAACTGTGCACAGTGTTGGGATTTAAGAAGGGTTTTTCATATAATTAATCCTCTTAGCGGAACAATCCCGATCAACGGATCCTGATTAAATCATTAATTACAAATCAAACACAAACTTAAACACTTTAAGGATTCATGTGTTTACCTCTTGAAGTGCAGAACCTTTGAAGCGGAAATAATTTCTGATCACGAGCAAAGCAAAGTAGCTAAGCCTCTACTCAGTCCACACGAACAGAACTTCTCCGATGACCGGTGCTAGCCAATTCCAATGGAGATTCGGAGAGAAAAGAGTTTAGAGAGTGGCGGCTAGGTCTTAACCTTGTGAATTAGGTTAAACTTCCAAATCTTCACCACAAGGGTTCTATTTATAGAACCACTTGTGTGGTCATCAAGCCGAGCACTTAAGTACACCGTACCTTACGGTGGACCGCATTTCTCTATTTTCATAAATTAAATAATAAGTAATACATAATTATTTAATTACTAATAAGTCCTACTTATTATTTTATAAATAAGTCTTACTTATTTTTTTCTCTCATCTATCTGTCCTTTGTGTGTGACCCTATAGGTTCTCGTAACGTTGGCAATAATATTAAATCACATATTTAATATTATAAACAGTGAGCGGTATCTAGCAACACATCACTGCTACCCAAGTGACGAGAATGTCATGTGATCTGACGAAACCTTTTCGTGATAATGATTGTGTGTATAATTACCCTTTTGCCCTCATGTCTATATTGAACACAAGGCATAGCATGTCACCCTTGTCTAGTTCAATATTGGGCCCGTAGACATTTCTCTAGTTATGTAGGAGAGGCAAATTCCATCTAGGTCACTCATGTCCCTCAGCATGATTCATGGAGTACCCATCAACCGACTTTATGGTCATCCTATTACGGACAACGTTTGAACGGTGACAAAGCACTCGATTCCTACATCTAGGGTACATAGTGGTTTTAGGTCAAAGGGTGGAATACACCACTATCACTATGAGAATATCTTATGACACTTTTCATAACTTTTACTATGTAGTATTCTCATGGCGGGTCAATCCAATATAAATATTACTCCTAATATTTATATCTATGTGAAGACTTGATAACTCTTTATCCATGATTCGTGAGATGTGATCATCAGTCTACCCACATACTAGTCTCTATGCTTTAATGTTATCCCACTTCACAATAAAGCTTGACTACGGATACTTTAAGAATAATGTCTTTTACTTTAATGGGGTCTCACTATTAAGTCAAACTTAATGTTCCATTAAACAGACTAGTTATTCTAGGGACTTTATTAGTTTGAAACAAACATAATAAAGAAATGCCTTATTATATATATTAAATATATAAATCATAGTCATGATACAAAAGAACAATCTAACAAAATAGATTGGCTTTTAGGGCTTACTCCAACAATCTCCTACTAGCACTAAAGCCAATCAGATAGTAAGTCAACATCTATTGGATTAGCGTGATCATCAAGCATCTTCTATGCTAGATTTTCTATTAGCGGATAAGGAACTCTTTCCTATGTTGGTACCTTACACATCTTCAAATTACACTTTCGATCTTATATCAAAAGGAAATAAAAGGGTCAACATTATGCATTTGAATGGTTGGTGAGATCTAGTTTCCTTCTCTTGCAAGATTAAACTGTTATCACATTAAGTGAGTTCAAGGGAATATGTAACGCAAGGAAAAATCATTTTATGCCCATTTTATGAGTCAAATGATTCAAATCATATATGTTACCTTTGTAATAGATATATCAACCTTCTGAAGCATGTAAGCTTACAAAGTTGACATCTGAGCATAAAATTTATTCCAAATTGTAATCTGGATATACTATTCATCATTTTGGGAAATCAGTATCATTGTAACTCATTTACAATGATCCTTTCCAGATTCGATCAAGAAGTCATCCTTTATCCTTTTAAGACATCCATGGATATTCTTGATAATGATACAATGACTAACACTAGAAACAATTTGGTACATTTTATTTATGCTAATAGCATATAGTGCATCTGGTCCAGTACATATCATGATGTACATGATCAATCCAATTGCCAAAGCATATGGTTACTCCTCATGTATCAATTTTCTCATCCAATGAGGTTGAAAATTGTCTTTGAGACAAAACACATCATGGACGGATGCAATAATTTCAAAAATTAAGCATATGAGGTGTCTGAACACTTCGTCAATTATGTACCTAGGCTAAGATTGAGGTATATCAACAATCTATCTCTATAGATCTTGATCCGTTGATTCCCAACTTTTAGAAAAACTCACCTAAGTCTTTCATCAAGAAATTATTACACAATCATGTCTTACATGTGTAGTGTATGAAAATTGTCTTGATGATCTGTATGTCATCCACATACAATACCAGATTAATTTAAATTACTCCCACTAACCTCCTTGTGTGCACGAGATTTATTATTGTCATTTATCAATCCAAGTTTTCATAAAACTTCATTAATAAATGGAAACAATCTAAACTTCAGGAAGCTTGCACTAATCCATAAATGAATTTTATAATTTATGTATTTTTTCTAACATTCTCTAGATCAACGAAACCTTATACATATGTCAAATACATATGTAAGGTCATTCCAACTAAGGAATGCAACCTCGTTATCTATATGCCAAAAACATACAACAATTGCAAGTGGAATCAAGATGATTTAAGCATTATGATTGAAGTAACAGTTTCTCATCTTCCATGAGTATCATATCATCTCATTGAATCATGGTAAGACCACGTCTCTCAACTTTGTGATATGACATATCTGACTTGTATAGGTCTTGTGCTACTCGAACCAGTGGTCTAACAACAACCCTTGTAGAACCGATTCGTGTTCCATTCTTAAAAGGTATGTATTTTATGGTACTTGAATTTACTCAAGTTCTACATCACTCTCACTATCTCTTATAGAGACATATTCCATCTAAAGGAATATTTCAATTCTAGTAAAAAAAACAACTTTTGTCCTAGAGAGTGTTGTAGAGTTAGTATTTCTAAATTTCTTTAGGATACCTCCACAAATACACATTCATTCAAGCTGGAATTTAGTTTATCTAATAAACCTTACAATCCCAAACTACTTACCATAAAGTCAAACTAGGTAATCTTACCTCCATATCAAATATGGTGTCTTTATGATTTCTTTTATTGGAACTTATTGTGGGTAAAGAATAACCGGAACTAACGCATTTCTTAGAAAGAGTTATTGAGATATAAACAAACTATCTTATATGTAATCATGTCAAACATAATACAATATAAATAGTAATATTATACTCCTTATTAAGTATTTACCATCACAACATGCTCGTATGGTCATAATATTTTTTTAAAATTATTTCATTACTTCATACATGAATTCTTTGAACAAATTCAACGAATTATAATACATGTTAAATACATGTATCCGCATCTACTAATCTTATTAGTAATGAAGTAAGATAAACAAAATTATATCTAGCAAACAAGTTTAGTAGTCCATATGCATCTCATATGTATATAGTTCAAATAGATCTGATGTCACTTACCTCAGTTGATAATTGACATATTTAACTATTTTAAAACTGGAACTCACATCCTTCAAATGATATAAATCAAATGAGTCCAAAAAATTCCTATGTTGGAATATGGAAATGTGTGTCTCACAAAAGAAAGGGGGGGGGGGGTTTGAATTGTGAACCTTTAAAATATTTCCTATAAAAATTGTCAAACACAATATACTTGAAGAAAATAATTAGATTGTTAGTTAAACCAAATAACCAAAAGTGTTGCAGTCAGGAGAACGTTCTCCCAATCACTCTCTAATAGTATATATATAACTATTAAATTGTGATGTGTGTGATTAGTGATTGCACGAATTAAATCAGAGTAAAGGAAGAGAATGCACACAATAATTTATCCTGGTTCACCCAAAATGCTTGGGCTAGTCCAGTCCCCACACTCCTTGTGAGATTGTCCACTAGGAGATGCTAATGATCTCAAGTTACACTTCCTTTGATCTAGATCCAAGATCAAATAATCTTCTAAACCCTACAAGCTTAATCTACCTCAGTCACACTGACTATGAAGGTGTCACTCAATTAGTAGTTACGTACTAACTTGAGCCAATGGTTACAATGATGAAGGATTTTGGTAATCAAAGCCTATTCACTCAATACACTATGAGAAGCTTTGAAAATGGATGGATAAACTCTCAAAACACTCTCTGGATATTCTGGTCCTATATATATGGTTTACAAATCTGAGTGAGAGAGAAAAGAAGAGCTCGTGATAAAAACTTGTATAGCAAAAACAAGTGTTGAAGTTGTAGTGGAGACTCTTGCTCTTCAAAGTTGCCAAAGACCTCTATATATAGATGAGTGATGATCAGGGAGTCTTGGCCACGAAGTATATCCATTGGAAGCTTGAAAATAACGGCTAGTAGCTCTGCAAATTGACAGCTCATGTATTTTGAAGAAAACAGATCAGTCTGAGATTGATCTCCAAAGTTTCTTCTTCTGACTTTTAAGAGAGGAGCGTATGAACAGCTGTTGTTGAGCTGTAATGTTGTTGTATGTTGCTTAACAAACAAGTATAGTCGTTGTGCAGCTTTTGGATAACCTTTAAACAGCTGTAGCAAGCTGGTGTCACTCTAAGTGATGATTTTCTCTTTCCAGCATTGGTCTGAGATCGATCTCCAAACTCTGGCGTGAATGACTTTCTTCCTTTTGGAGCAAAGATGCTAGAGCACGAAAAGTCCAGCTGTTATGGATAAAAACAGCAGCTGGAGGTTGTACTTGATGTTCCATAGTGTCCTTGTTGCAAGTACAATTGTCATATAGAAAGAGAAACAACATTGGAGAATGTTCTTTCTTTATGCTTTAAAGTACAAGTCAATTTCCAAGACCAGATTCTGCTGTCTAATTCTCCATGGTCCATACAAGCTCAGTTCCATTAATTGAGAATAAAAATATCCTTATGTCATATGCTCAATCTTCACATGTTTAAATCATAGAACTTGGTAAAAGTAGTAAATTCTCTATTCATGAGAGAAACATTTGCCTTAAATGATCTCTTGGATGTGTAGATAATTCGTGAGAGAAGCCCAAGATAAAAGTGATCATTTGTCTTGTACATAGTTGACTTATCCATAAGTCCTTTTGCATTGATTGTGTGAAAATGATGTTTGCGCAGATCTCAGAGATCGTTCTCCAAGCTTTTGTTTTTATTAATGTAAAAACATTATATTTGATCTAAATAACTCAATTGTTACTAGCTTGATTAAAACACTCAAGAGCACTTGTTAGATACCAAAAAGATTAGAATTACACTTAAAAATAATTAAGAGGTTTGTTATCTTTAAAACATCAATTAGGGATTTTGCCTCAACACATGTGATGTTCCAGGTCACTGTAACACTCCGGATTTTGATCCAAGACATTACATCTAATTCTTTTATTTTTAGAAGATGGTAGTTTTTGTTTATTTATTATTTACAACTTATCACAAAACAAATCATTATTTTTCTCTTAAAATTTCGAGATATCAAATTATTGAAATAACAATACAAAAATATTTACTGAATTCAAAAATATTACAAGTCATTAACTTCCAAAACATTTTAAATTACACTTTAATAAAAACCCTTTTTTTTTTTTGATTCCCCGTGCACGCAACGATTCGTGACTCCAACAAAACAATACCCGTCTTGAAGCTTTGAACCTGTAGTGTTAAGGGTCAGTAATCTTTCCCATCGCCCATATCAAGAAAACCAAACATAATTTAGCCGCATAAAATAGAGCATATCAAAGCACACGTAAACACCATTAACAAAAATAATACAATGTATGCATGCTCTTATTCTAAATGATCCGGATATAGTCACCCATACCAATGGGGAAAAAAACACGTACCCCCTTACACACACAGTTAGAGTACCTCAATAATAAGATAATCACGTACCCCCTTACGCACACAGCTGGAGTACCACAAAAATAAATGTTCATGCCATGTCTACACACACCATCACAAATATTCCAAAAATCATGTATTCACAAATATTTGCAAGAAAACACACACATGACTATCATCACACAAAATTTCAATACAACTAAATGTACGCATAGTAACTTGTATGGAGGAGACTGCCCTTACCTTATATGCTTTTCTACTCTAACACAAAAGTATTAGCGTTCCACACATCACTTGTACGAAAGTATAAACTTTAGTGATACCCAAAAATATGAGGCACTGAGATGGCTATTTCTCAATTATACGGCTATGTCAAGTACTAAAAATATTTGTAAGACGTCCGGTTTGAGTGAAAGAATACTATATGCACAGGCCTCTTTATATAGATCTAATTATCCTTTTTGAAAGAGAAACATACTAGCATCATTTTATTACCAAAATGATCTGTTCTAAAATAAAGCAAGAAAATTAATTTGATTAAATGAGGCAATAAAAGAAATGTTCGCTTTTAAAATGATTTGACCAAAAACCGAAGAAATAAATAAATAATTCATGGTTATAATGGCAATTACTAATTACTAGTAATTACTAATAGTAAATAAATAATATGTAATTATGAATTTGTTGTGTGTTTGGAAAATAGTCAAATGAATAAAAGTGGACTATGAAATTTGAAAACGTGGGATGCTTTGTTTTATAGGAGGAACATTATAATGACATGTTTCATAACTTAAAATCTCATAGGCTATACATCTATTTATTATTGTTGAGTCTTTATATGTTGGCTGCATTTTTGCAAAAACAATGTCTAGCCAGATGCTACAGAACATGCTGTAGCATGTTTGTCTGTTGTATCAGCAGGCGCGCGTGTCCAAATTTTTGTAGAATATCTTTTGAAGATTTGAATCAAGTTTAATCTTCTTGCTCTCTACGCCAGCTAGCGCGCCTTGTGCCTCAAGTCTCAGAGGCAGTCTATGTTATTATTTACTCCAAAAATATATTGGAGATATATTTTTGCATTAAATCTTTTGTGAAGAAATCTTTTGTGAGCTGGACATCACAAATACCAGCTGTATTTTGAAGCCAAAGAAGTGCATGGTTAGGAAACTTCAGAAGGTGGTTACTTGTTCCTCAAGTTTATTATAAAAGATTAGGGAATTAAAAAAAGATTTGATTTGTGTCAAATATATTTGATGCAAATATATTTGTGGAAGATTTAATTTTAGAATATAACCACTGAAGATTATTGCAGAAAATATAAAGATATATTTCAAATATATCTTTGTGCTTCAAGAAGATTTTTATAGAAAATATATTTATGGAGAATCAAATATATTTATGAAAGGAATATTTAGTGCAAATATATTTGTTGAAAATATATTTTGCTTTCTTGGAGCTGAAGCATTGTGAAGCCTATATAAAGAAAGTTGCTAAAGCTATTTTATTCACCAAAACCGAAGCTTAAACAAAGATATCAAAGATGTAGTCTTTTAGGGTTTTGTGTCTTTATAAGCCTTGTGCTTTAGGGTTTCATGTACACCTCTCTGTTGACGTCATTGAATATCTACGTACAGAGTTGGTTAGTTTAGTTGAGTTGTAAATTGTAAATGTCTCCTAAGCCTTTAGGTATGGAGGTGTTGATTGTGTTACTTCTCCAAAGCTTTTAAGCAAGGAGTTGTTGTGTCTTGAAGTGTGTCTCCACCATTTGATTGTTTTGTTTGTAAACAACGCTGTTTGTGTTGTTTGAAGGAAGTGAGACGGTGCGTCTCATATCTAGGAGTTCCTAGGTAGAATTGCATGAGGTAGTGTCTAGGCGATAAGATAGAAACGGGGCGTTTTGGAGTCTTTGAACTAGAACTATATTAGTGGATTCATTCCTGGATTGGTATCCCCCAGAGTAGGTGAGTTGCACCGAACTGGGTTAACAACATACTGTGTTATTTACTTTCCTGCCCTTTATTATTTATTGTTCATCTTCTGTTAGTCTGATGCGGTAGAAGATGCTATAGCATTATATAGAGCATCTTGCCACTGCATGCCAGAATTTCAATTGGTATCAGAGCAGGCACTCTGTTCTGTATCTGAGTGAGCTTCAGGGAAGATACGTTCTGGCAATATGGACATGGAAGAAGGAGATGAAGAAGGTACTGCTATAGTTTGTGATATAGTGCATGTACTCAGGGGAAGTGAATTATTTTTTGTGTTTGTGTTTGCTGCTACGATACTGTTCTTGTGGTACACATATTTAGGGGGAGTAATTGTTTTCTTATATGCTATGAAGGGAGAATAGATCTCTGAAGTAATGTTCTGCATGATGTGAAGACATATGCTATGGCATCTAGTATAGCATGTGTATGGTGATATATGTGTGTGCATGGTCTTATGCATGTGTTGAGGGGGAGTAGAAAATTCTTTTTCTATATGTGTGGGAATCTACTTTTCCCTGGTAATCATGAATTTGCTCTAATTAAAGGAGTTTATTTCTCTTATCCTATGTGTTCCTTGTGAGAGTTTATTTCTCTCTTGATGTTCTCTATGAGGCTGGATCCTTTGAAATTCTGCTGCTGCATGCCTCTGATGTTTTTGGTAAAGTTTATTTCTTTACCTGGTGAGTTACTTTCAGTTGAAGATTTCTTTTGAAGTAGCGTTGACGAAGTTTTTACCTTCAATCAAAGTTGTGTATAGAAGAAGGTATGTCCTGTATCCCAGCTATTCTTGTTGGCTAGTCTAAAGTTGTTTTAGCCAAAATTTGCCAAAGGGGGAGATTGTTGAGTCTTTATATGTTGGCTGCATTTTTGCAAAAACAATGTCTAGCCAGATGCTACAGAACATGCTGTAGCATGTTTGTCTGTTGTATCAGCAGGCACACATGTCCAAATTTCTGTAGAATATCTTTTGAAGATTTGAATCAAGTTTAATCTTCTTGCTCTCTACGCCAGCTAGCGCGCCTTGTGCCTCAAGTCTCAGAGGCAGTCTATGTTATTATTTACTCCAAAAATATATTGAAGATATATTTTTGCATTAAATCTTTTGTGAAGAAATATTTGGAGTAAATCTTTTGTGAGCTGGACATCATAAATACCAGCTGTATTTTGAAGCCAAAGAAGTGCATGGTTAGGAAACTTCAGAAGGTGGTTACTTGTTCCTCAAGTTTATTATAAAAGATTAGGGAATTAAAAAAAAAAAAAGATTTGATTTGTGTCAAATATATTTGATGCAAATATATTTGTGGAAGATTTAATTTTAGAATATAACCACTGAAGATTATTGCAGAAAATATAAAGATATATTTCAAATATATCTTTGTGCTTCAAGAAGATTTTTATAGAAAATATATTTATGGAGAATCAAATATATTTATGAAAGGAATATTTAGTGCAAATATATTTGTGGAAAATATATTTTGCTTTCTTGGAGCTGAAGCATTGTGAAGCCTATATAAAGAAAGTTGCTAAAGCTATTTTATTTACCAAAACCGAAGCTTAAACAAATATATCAAAGATGTAGTCTTTTAGGGTTTTGTGTCTTTGTAAGCCTTGTGCTTTAGGGTTTCATGTACACCTCTCTGTTGCCGTCATTGAATATCTACGTACAGAGTTGGTTAGTTTAGTTGAGTTGTAAATTGTAAATGTCTCCTAAGCCTTTAGGTATGGAGGTGTTGATTGTGTTACTTCTCCAAAGCTTTTAAGCAAGGAGTTGTTGTGTCTTGAAGTATGTCTCCACCATTTGATTGTTTTGTTTGTAAACAACGCTGTTTGTGTTGTTTGAAGGAAGTGAGACGGGGCGTCTCATATCTAGGAGTTCCTAGGTAGGATTGCATGAGGAACTGGGTTAACAACATACTGTGTTATTTACTTTCCTGCCCTTTATTGTTTATTGTTCATATTTTGTTAGTCTGATGCGGTAGAAGATGCTACAGCATTATATAGAGCATCTTGCCACTGCATGCCATAATTTCAATTATTATTATTATTATTATTATTATTATTATTATTATTATTATTAGTAATTTATTAAAACAAATAGGGTGGAAATAAAGCATTAATTAATTATAAAAATAAAGGATTATTCTATTATTGTTGCACCAATTTGATATTATATAAAACAAGAGTTCTAATCAATTAAATAAACAATAACATCACGTTCCATTTTTATTCAAATGATGGGTAAATAAAATAATAAAACAATATATAAAATTTTGGGATGTTACAGTCACTGCCACGAAAACATACATATCAAGTTATAGGAAACCTCAAATTTGAATAGTATGGCAAGGAAATTCCAACAACAAAAAAGGCATTGATCCATGTTGCTTCAAAAAAAAGCAAGTTTTGAAGTTGCATTTGACAACCAGGGGTATACATCAGGAGGAGGCATAACACAATAATCACCATTGAAATAAATCCTCGTTGGAAACGCCCATCCTGATCCATTGTAAAAGTAGACTTGTCTTTCTTAAACAATATCTCAGACTGCACATATCCAAATGGTCCAGCTGAAGAAAGAATATCATTGAAGGATTTTATTCCCCACAAGTATAACCAGGACCGAGTGTTTTGAGGGTGAAGTTTTTCGGAAGATGAATAGATTTACTAGTTGTTCTAGTAGAACCAGTAGTAATCTCAAACATACTTACTGCATTGCTTGGATCTTGAGCTAATGAACTCAAGACTCCAGCTTTGCAGCAGTTGGCAACCTTGAGGTTGTAAGGTGTTCTTGACAAATTATCCACCACTGTTGGATTTTTCTTACAACTGTGTGGAATCCCTGAATGGAATTTTGAGCAATCTCCTTGCTCTGTTGCTTGGCTTCCTATCAAGTACCAAATTACTTCCTCCTTCGCCCATGTCCACCCAAGCATCTATCCTGGCTCTCGAATATGGAGATATTGTTGGAAGTTGTACATGGTAACCATAGCCTGATCAACACAAACAAAAACGATCAACATAATAAGGAAGTTCTCAATAATAAAAAAATAAGTTGGCAACCTGCATGTTGTACGGTGTTCCTGGAAACTTATCCACCACTGTTGCAATTTTCTTACAACAATGTGGAATCCCTGAATGGAACTTTGAGCAATCTCTTTGCTATGTTGCTTGGATTCGTATCATCTTTCAAATGAAATGACTTCCTTTTTCGCTCATGACCACCCGAGCGTCCATCCTGACTTTTGAATATTGCGATATTGTTGGAAGTTGTACATGATAACTATAGCTTACTCAACACAAACAAAACCAATCAGCATAATAAGGAAGTTCTCATTAATAAAAAAATAATTTAAACAAATTATGAAAGTGCGTATGTGCGTGCACTTGGGCGTGCGTTTGTGCGTGCGCCCACGTGTGTTAAAATAAATAAGTTATATAATTATCATAACTAAATTTTAAAATATGCTTAGACTCTTATGATCTTTATGGCGAAATCTATTTGATGAATTAATAAGTGTTCAACAATTTGGAAGGATGACCACATGTACAGGTTGGACAATTTACTACTGTGTCATTGTAGAAGGATGAGAGTAAAACACAACAAGTCGGTGTCCTTTGAGCCATGAATTGAGAGTAAGTACATGTGATGTTCCAGGTCACTGCCACGAAAACATCCATATCAAGTTATAGGAAACCTCAAATTTGAATAGTATGGCAAGGAAATTCCAACAACAAAAAAGGCATTGATCCATGTTGCTTCAAAAAAAGCAAGTTTTGAAGTTGCATTTGACAACCAGGGGTATACATCAGGAGGAGGCATAACACAACAATCACCATTGAAATAAATTCTCGTTGGAAACGCCCATCCTGATCCACTGTAAAAGTAGACTTGTCTTTCTTAAACAATATCTCAGACTGCACATATCCAAATGGTCCAGCTGAAGAAAGAATACCATTGAAGGATTTTATTCCCCACTAGTATAACCAGGACCAAGTGTTTTGAGGGTGAAGTTTTTCGGAAGATGAATAGATTTACTAGTTGTTCTAGTAGAACCAACAGTAATCTCAAACATACTTACTACATTGCTTGGATCTTGAGCTAATGAAATCAAGACTCCAGCTTTGCAGCAGTTGGCAACCTTGAGGTTGTAAGGTGTTCTTGACAAATTATCCACCACTGTTGGATTTTTCTTACAACTGTGAGGAATCCCTGAATGGAATTTTGAGCAATCTTTTTGCTCTGTTGCTTGGCTTCCTATCATCTTTCAAATGAAACGACTTCCTTTTTCTCTCATGACCCACCAGAGCGTCCATCCTGACTTTTGAATATGGCGATATTGTTGGAAGTTGTACATGATAACTATAGCTTACTCAACACAAACAAAACCAATCAGCATAATAAGGAAGTTCTCAATAATAAAAAATAAGTAAAAAAAATTATGAAAGTGCGTATGTGCGTGCACTTGGGCGTGCGTTTGTGCGTTCGCCCACGTGTGTTAAAATAAATAAGTTATATAATTATCATAACTAAATTTTAAAATATGCTTAGACTCTTATGATCTTTATGGCGAAATCTATTTGATGAATTAATAAGTGTTCAACAATTTGGAAGGATGACCACATGTACAGGTTGGACAATTTACTACTGTGTCATTGTAGAAGGATGAAAGTAAAACACAACAAGTCGGTGTCCTTTGAGCCATGAATTGAGAGTAAGTACATGTGATGTTCCAGGTCACTGCCACGAAAACATACATATCAAGTTATAGGAAACCTCAAATTTGAATAGTATGGCAAGGAAATTCCAACAACAAAAAAGGCATTGATCCATGTTGCTTCAAAAAAAGCAAGTTTTGAAGTTGCATTTGA
Organism: Trifolium subterraneum; assembly: GCA_951799995.1. Lineage (NCBI taxonomy): Eukaryota > Viridiplantae > Streptophyta > Magnoliopsida > Fabales > Fabaceae > Trifolium > Trifolium subterraneum. Next base: position 8,865,540 of record OX637466.1, on the reverse strand, counting down.
CAACCAGGGGTATACATCAGGAGGAGGCATAACACAACAATCACCATTGAAATAAATTCTCGTTGGAAACGCCCATCTTGATCCACTGTAAAAGTAGACTTGTCTTTCTTAAACAATATCTCAGACTGCACATATCCAAATGGTCCAGCTGAAGAAAGAATATCATTGAAGGATTTTATTCCCCACAAGTATAACCAGGACCGGGTGTTTTGAGGGTGAAGTTTTTCGGAAGATGAATAGATTTACTAGTTGTTCTAGTAGAACCAACAGTAATCTCAAATATACTTACTACATTGCTTGGATCTTGAGCTAATGAACTCAAGACTCCAGCTTTACAGCAGTTAGCAACCTTGAGGTTGTAAGGTGTTCTTGACAAATTATCCACCACTGTTTGATTTTTCTTACAACTGTGAGGAATCCCTGAATGGAATTTTGAGCAATCTCTTTGCTCTGTTGCTTGGCTTCCTATCATCTTTCAAATGAAACGACTTCCTTTTTCTCTCATTACCACCCGAGCGTCCATCCTGACTTTTGAATATGGCGATATTGTTGGAAGTTATACATGATAACTATAGCTTACTCAACACAAACAAAACCAATCAGCATAATAAGGAAGTTCTCAATAAAAAAAAATAAGTTAAACAAATTATGAAAGTGCGTATGTGTGTGCACTTGGGCGTGCGATTGTGCGTTCGCCCACGTGTCTTAAAATAAATAAGTTATATAATTATCATAACTAAATTTTAAAATATGCTTAGACTCTTATGATCTTTATGGCAAAATCTATTTGATGAATTAATAAGTGTTCAACAATTTGGAAGGATGGCCACATGTACAGGTTGGACAATTTACTACTGTGTCATTGTAGAAGGATGAGAGTAAAACACAACAAGTCGGTGTCCTTTGAACCATGAATTGAGAGTAAGTACATGTGATGTTCCAGGTAACTTCCACGAAAACATACATATCAAGTTATAGGAAACCTCAAATTTGAATAGTATGGCAAGGAAATTCCAACAAAAAAAAAGGCACTGATCCATGTTGCTTCAAAAAAAGCAAGTTTTGAAGTTGCATTTGACAACCAGGGGTATACATCAGGAGGAGGCATAACACAATAATCACCATTGAAATAAATCCTCGTTGGAAACGCCCATCCTGATCCATTGTAAAAGTAGACTTGTCTTTCTTAAACAATATCTGAGATTGCACATATCCAAATGGTTCAGCTGAAGAAAGAATATCATTGAAGGATTTTATTCCCCACATGTATAACTAGGACCGAGTGTTTTGAGGGTGATGTTTTTCAGAAGATGAATAGATTTACTAGTTGTTCTAGTAGAACCAACAGTAATCTCAAACATACTTACTGCATTGCTTGGATCTTGAACTAATGAACTCAAGACTCCAGCTTTGCATCAGTTGGCAACCTTGAGGTTGTAAGGTGTTCTTGACAAATTATCCACCACTGTTGGATTTTTCTTACAACTGTGTGAAATCCCTGAATGGAATTTTGAGCAATCTCCTTGCTCTGTTGCTTGGCTTCCTATCAAGTACCAAATTACTTCCTCCTTCGCCCATGTCCACCCGAGCGTCTATCCTGGCTCTCGAATATGGAGATATTGTTGGAAGTTGTACATGGTAACCATAGCCTGCTCAACACAAACAAAAACGATCAACATAATAAGGAAGTTCTCAATAATAAAAAAATAAGTTAAACATAAGTTGGCAACCTACAGGTTGTACGGTGTTCCTGGGAACTTATCCACCACTGTTGCAATTTTCTTACAACAATGTGGAATCCCTGAATGGAATTTTGAGCAATCTCTTTGCTTTGTTGCTTGGCTTCGTATCATCTTTCAAATGAAACGACTTCCTTTTTCGCTCATGACCACCCGAGCGTCCATCCTGACTTTTGAATATGGCGATATTGTTGAAAGGTGTACATGGTAACTATAGCTTACTCAACACAAACAAAACCAATCAGCATAATAAGGAAGTTCTCAATAATAAAAAATAAGTTAAACAAATTATGAAAGTGCTTATGTGCGTGCACTTGGGCGTGCGTTTGTGCGTGCGCCCACGTGTGTTAAAATAAATAAGTTATATAGTTATCATAACTAAATTTTATAATATGCTTAGACTCTTACGATCTTTATGGCGAAATCTATTTGATTAATTAATAAGTGTTCAACAATTTGGAAGGATGACCACATGTACAGGTTGGACAATTTACTACTGTGTCATTGTAGAAGGATGATAGTAAAACACAACAAGTTGGTGTCCTTTGAGCCAAGAATTGAGAGTAAGTACATGTGATGTTCGAGGTCACTACCATGAAAACATACATATCAAGTTATAGGAAACCTCAAATTTGAATAGTATGGCAAGGAAATTCCAACAAGAACAACAAAAAAGGCACTGATCCATGTTGCTTCAAAAAAAGCAAGTTTTGATGTTGCATTTGACAACCAGGGGTATACATCAGGAGGAGGCATAACACAACAATCACCATTGAAATAAATCCTCCTTGGAAACACCCATCCCTGATCCATTGTAAAAGTAGACTTGTCTTTCTTAAACAATATCTCAGACTGCACATATCCAAATGGTCCAGCTGAAGAAAGAATATCATTGAAGGATTTTATTCCCCACAAGTATAACCAGGACCGGGTGTTTTGAGGGTGAAGTTTTTCGGAAGATGAATAGATTTACTAGTTGTTCTAGTTGAACCAACAGTAATCTCAAACATACTTACTGCATTGCTTGGATCTTGAGCTAATGAACCCAAGACTCCAGCTTTGCAGCAGTTGGCAACCTTGAGGTTGTAAGGTGTTCTTGACAACTTATCCACCACTGTTGGATTTTTCTTACAACTGTGTGGAATCCCTGAATGGAAGCTGTCATATCCCATTTTTTGACCGATCGCTTTTATACGTCTTTTTAAGACGGATTTTTCTTTGTGTATAATCACCATATACTAATCTCATCTAACCTGTCGGTGCTAAGCAATGGCACCGACAGGTTAGATGAGATTCTGGAAGCAAATAAACGGACCAGGCAAGGCAAAGGATTGGGCTATCATTCCCCAAAGAAACAAGCCTCTGGACCTGCCAAGAAATTTGCTCCAGCCAACCTTTGGTTGGGAACCAGAAAGCGGGGTCAAATGTTTCCACATCCAGCACCCCACCAGAAAAGGTCTAGAAAGTGCCAACATCATGGACCACATCAGCGACCTCCAAGGTATGAATCATGGAGATGCTACTACTGTGGGAAGTATGGACACAAAAAGGCCCAGTGCTTTAAGCTTCATGGGTATCCATTCAAAGGAAGACAAGTCAGCCCAACTCCGAAAAAGGCTGATAACAAGAAGTTTCGGAAGACCAAATCCAATGTTGAAGTCAAAGCCCTTATTGCTCACACATCCTTCAAAGTCTCTTCAAAAGAAGATTGGTACTTTGATAGTGGATGTTCTAGACACATGACTGGTGAAAAGAAATACCTCAATGAAATAAATCCATACACCACCAGTTCTATGACCTTTGGAGATGGAGCAAAAGGAGAAATCAAGGGGATTGGAAATCTAATCAACAAAGGATTACCAAAGTTCAATGATGTATTATTGGTAAAAGGACTGACTACTAACTTGATAAACATAAGTCAGTTATGTGACCAAGGGCTGAAGGTGAACTTCACCAAGAGTGAATGTTTGATCACTAATGACAAAAATACAATGATCATGAAGGGAGCAAGATCCAAGGATAATTGCTACCTATGGATTCCTCAGGAAACAGCACACTCATCTATCACTAATTTACTTAGCAAGGAGGATGAAGTAAGGGTGTGGCACCAAAAGCATAGACATTTGCACCTCAAAGGAATGAAGAGGATTATTGCTGAAGATGTCATAAGAGGAATACCCAAGCTCAGTATTGAAGAAGGAAGCATATGTGGAGAGTGTTAAGTAGGGAAGCAGACCAAAATGTCGCACCCAAGGTTGGAACATCGGACCACAACCAAAGTACTTGAACTACTCCATATGGACTTTATGGGACCAATGCAAGTTGAAAGTCTTGGAGGCAAGAGGTATGCCTTTGTGGTAGTGGATGATATCTCTAGGTACACTTGGATAAACTTCATTAGAGAGAAGTCAGATACATTTGAAGTGTTCAAAGAGTTGTGCCTAAAGATGCAAAGAGAAAAGGGATTTGGAATTGTCAAAATCAAAAGTGATCATGGAAAGGAGTTAGAAAATTCCAAGTTCTCTGAGTTCTATTCCTCTGAAGGAATAAGTCACGAATTCTCAGCACCAATCACACCTCAACAAAATGGTGTGGTAGAAAGGAAGAATAGAACCTTGCAAGAATCAGCTCGTGTGATGTTACATGCCAAGGATCTCCCTCAAAACCTCTGGGTAGAAGCCATGAACACTGCATGCTATGTTCACAATTGTGTCACACTCAGAAAAGGTACCACTACCACTCTATATGAACTCTGGAAAGGAAGAAAACCAATAGTCAAATACTTTCATGTCTTTGGAAGTAAATGCTACATACTAGTTGATAGAGAACAGAGGAGAAAGATGGACCCCAAGAGTAATGAAGGTATCTTTCTTGGCTACTCAACAAATAGCAAGGCATATAGAGTCTTTAACAACAGGACCAGAACCATGATGGAATCCATAAATGTTGTTATTGATGACTCTCCTGGAGTAAAGGTACCAGATGCGGTCCCAAAGGTTGACACATCAAGGCCCCTGATCGACAGCATTGAAGATCAAGATACTCAAGAAGGAACTGACTCAAAAACAGAAGGTCAACCATCCAAGAAAGGTCCATCTATCAGAGTTCAGAAGAATCATCCTAAAGAACTCATCATTGGAAATCCAGATCAAGGCATCACTATAAGGAGATCTAATGAGCTAGTGGCCAACTCATGTTCTGTATCCAAAATTGAACCAAAGAATGTGAAAGAAGCTCTCACAGATGAATTTTGGATCAATGCAATGCAAGAGGAGCTGAATGAGTTCAAGAGGAATGAAGTATGGGACTTAGTTCCTAGACCCAAAGATGTAAATATCATTGGCACTAAGTGGGTTTACAAGAACAAGTCTGATGAGAAGGGAACTATCACCAGAAACAAAGCAAGACTAGTTGCTCAAGGTTATACCCAGATTGAAGGAGTAGACTTTGATGAAACATTTGCTCCAGTAGCATGCCTTGAGTCCATAAATGGGTTGCTTGTATTCTGAGGTTCAAATTGTTCCAGATGGATGTAAAGAGTGCCTTCCTAAATGGGTACCTTAAGGAAGAAGTATATGTGGAGCAGCCTAAAAGGTTTGTAGATCCCCACTTATCAGATCATGTATACAAAATAAAGAAGGCGCTTTATGCCCTAAATCAAGCTCCAAGGGCATGGTATGAAAGATTGACAACATACCTGGTGAAGAATGGCTACAGGAAGGGAGAGACAGACAAAACCTTGTTTGTCAAAGAAGAAAAAGGAAAGCTCATGATTGCACATATTTATGTGGACGATATTGTCTTTGGAGGAATGTCAGACACAATGGTTCGACATTTTGTCCATCAGATGCAGTCTGAATTTGAGATGAGCTTAGTAGGAGAGTTGACCTACTTCCTTGGGCTTCAAGTCAAGCAAATGGAAGACACAATATTCATCTCTCAAAGCAAATATACCAAGAATATTGTGAAGAATTTTGGGATGGAGAATGCTAGTCACAAAAGGACTCCTGCAGCAACACACTTAAAACTCACCAAAGATGAGAAAGGTGTTGATGTAGATCAAAGTCAGTAGAGAAGCATGATAGGAAGCCTTCTATATCTCACTGCTAGTAGGCCAGACATTGCCTTTGCAGTTGGACTATGTGCTAGATATCAAGTTGTACCAAAGATGAGCCATCTCACACAAGTCAAGAGAATTCTCAAGTATGTGAGTGGAACATGCAACTATGGCATCATGTACTCCCATAGTGAAGACTCAAAGTTGGTTGGGTACTGTGATGCAGATTGGGCAGGAAGTGCAGATGATAGGAAGAGTACCTCAGGTGGATGTTTCTTTTTGGGGAATAACTTAATCTCCTGGTTCAGCAAGAAACAAAATAGTGTATCACTATCCACAGCTGAGGCAGAGTATATTGCAGCTGGTAGTAGTTGCTCTCAGATCCTATGGATGAAGCAGATGCTAAGGGATTACAATGTGGGGTGATAACTCTACATGAGTAGTGTGTTTTGCTCTAATTACAAGACTTATTGACGCAGTTTAGGATGTTTTTACTATGTTTTTATGCAATAGTTAGTAGAAATTACATCAGGTACAAGACTGGTGAAAGAAACAAGAATGTGAAGAAAAAGCACTTACCAGAGATGTATTCTGTCAAATGGCGCGCGGCGCTGTTGTTTGGCGCGCGGCGCCGGAAGTTTGGCGCGCGGCGCCAGCACGTGACCTAACTCTATATATTCGATTTTCTGAATCAAAAACAAACGGAATTTGACGGCGAGAAACAGAAGACTTTTGGAAGACACTCAGAGCTCTTTTGTAATGCTTTCTTTCACTTTTATTCTTGTTAATTTGTTTTTAGCTATGTCCGGCTAAATCCTTATGATTGGCCTTAGGGGATTCTAATCCCGAATTGTCTCGAACCATGTGATTTCTTTATGTTTATTAATTAATTACGAAGTTAGTTTCATCAATCTTTCCTTGTGCTTAATGCTTTACATATGTGACGACTTGTGTGATTGATGTTTATAATTTGTTTTACTATGAGGATAGGAAAAAATTATTGATCTAGGAATTATTGTAAAATTGGTTTTCACTTAAGAGATTTTGGTTTACTAATTGAGATCAAAGATTAAAGCGCGAATTCCTCACTTGATAATAAATCACCTTAGAGATTTGGGATTTATGATCAAGGGAGAGGACTATGTTACCAAGACATTGGGCATAGTTATTTAATTTAATCGATCATGAAACTAAAGTTGTAGTTCGTTAATAAACATGGAATCACCGAGATGAATTGGGATTAGATGAACCGAAAGGTCCAATCACTTCTCCTTCTAAAAGTCAAACCCTAATTTCAAAGTTATTTTCTCCAACAAACCCTAGAAAATCCCCCTTCTTTATATACCTAAATATGTTCTCGAAAGATAATTGTTAATCTATCACAATCCCTGTGGAGACGATCTTACTTACTAATTTTATTACTTGCGACGAGTTTAGTACACTTGCTAAATTATTCATCAAGTTTTTGGCGCCGTTGCCGGGGATTGTTGATTTAATTGACAATCCGATTGAACCATATTTAGTTTGTTTTTTTTATTTTATTTTCTTGTTTTTTTTTATATATCGAAAAAAAAAAAAAGAAATTTTTCGATATCTACAAATTCTAAATTCTATTTTTTTTATCCTCTTGTAGTGCAGTTGCTTCTAAAGGTATTTCTGGTTGTTTATGCAAGGTAGGAAGAAGGTAGTCCGAGAACTTATCTTTGATCCGGAAATCGAGAAAACAGCTAAAGAAAACCGGAAAGCAGTCCGGTTGGCACACCAGGCTACCCTGTTAACAAGTGGTACGGAAGAGATACTTGAAGAGGAAGTTCCTAGTTCAAACACTTCGAACGACGAAACCGAAAACATGGCTAGAGTTGATCCACCACCGCGAAGGACATTGGGTGACTACGGCCAAGCAACTGGTGGTCATAATCCTAATCTGGGTTTTCAACCAGTGAACCCCGTATCTTTCGACATAAAGAATACGGTGCTCAGTGCTCTTAAGGAGAACCAGTTTTCTGGGAGCGAATCTGAATGCCCAAACATCCATCTAGCCCGATTCTATGAAGCATGTGGCTACACCGACCCAGCTGGTGTATCCGACTCAAACAAGAAGTTGAGGCTGTTTCCACTATCCTTGACTAGCAGGGCAAAAGATTGGATCGATACACTGCCACCCAACACTATTGCTTCTTGGGATGAGCTCGAGTTGAAGTTTCGTGAACGATATTTCCCAATCCATAAGTTCTTAGAGAGGAGGAATGATATCACCAACTTCGAGCAAGGGGACTCGGAATCATTGTATGATGCATGGGAGAGATTCAAGCTTGGTTTGAAGAAGTGCCCAAACCATGGGTTAGACAGCCATGCACAGATGCAACACTTTACTCAAGGATTGAGAGCTCAGACTAGAATGTTGTTGGACGCATCAGCTGGTGGTTCATTGAAAAACAAAGATGAAAGCGAAGCAAGGGAGTTAGTGGAGGCTATGGCTCAGAATGAATACAGAGTTCAGAATGATAGGGGAGCAAAGAAAAAGGCTGGCATGCTCGAGCTTGATACTCAAACCGCTATCCAAGCGCAATCTCAGTTGTTGAACAATCAGATGGCAGCCATGTTAAAACACTTCACCACAACCCCCGCTCCTCCAATGCAAGCCAAGGCAGTTCAAGATGTGAAGTGCAATTTCTGTGGTCAAGGGCATGCTAATGGTGAATGTTTTCCTGCAGGCTCCGAGGAAGCTATGTATCTGGGAAATTTTAAGAAAACTGACCCCAACAACAACCCGTACTCAAACACTTATAACAAAGGTTGGAGAGAACATCCGAATTTCGGTTGGGGAGGGAATCAGAATCAGTCCCAACCACAAGCTTCTTCTCAAAACTCTCAAACCAGGAAACCCTCTCAGCTAGAGGACGTTCTTGCACAATTTATCAAGGTCACACAAGGGAATTTTGAAGAAATGAAAATCAGCCAAAAGCAGATGAAAGCCGACCAAGATGTTGCCAACAAGAATCGTGAAGCTTCCATCAAGACCTTGGAAACCCAAATTGGCCAATTGTCAAGACAGTTCTCAGCCACTCAAAATAATGGTTTTGAAGGATCCACAAAAGACAATCCAAGGAATGAAAGTTGTAAGGCGATTAACCTGAGAAGTAGAGTAATTCCTTCACCGGAAGTCGTGCATCGGCAAATCCATGAATCTAGTGATGAGGGAGTGAAAGAAAAAAGAGAGGCCAAGAAGGAAGAAGGCAATGAGTGAGGGAGATGTTGACAAAGAGTGGGAGATCATTACTGAATCTGAGGATGAGAGGGATGAATTAGTTGAAAATCAGAGGGAGAAAAAAATTGACAACAAGAGTGCTGATAAACTATTTGCACAGGAGAAAGGTAAGGAGATGGAAGAGAAGGAAATTCCTAAGGAGAAAGAAACTTCCTATCATACCAAAGTACCCTTTCCGCGCAAGAAGAAGGCAAAGGCGAAAGATCACCAACAGTTCAAGAAGTTTATGAAGATGCTTCACAGCCTCCAAATGAACATACCGTTTGCAGAAGCATTGGAACAAATGCCTGTCTATGCCAAATTCATGAAAGAGCTCTTGACAAAGAAAAGAAAACCTCTGGATGATGACACAGTGGATATGACCGAAGAATGCAGTGCTATAATTCAAAAGAAGCTTCCCTAAAAGAAAAAGGACCCCGGAAGTTTCACTATTCCATGTTCTATTGGTAACATTGTTGTTGGTAGAGCGTTATGTGACTTGGGAGCTAGCATCAACTTGATGCCCTTGTCAATGATGAAGAAGATACCGGGTGCTGTGACAAAACCCACCAAGATGCAACTATCCTTGGCTGATCGATCTATTGTGCATCCATACGGGATCCTTCATGATGTCTTGGTACGTGTAGCTGAATTTGTATTTCCGGCTGATTTTGTGATCCTTGACATGGAAGATGATGCCGAGGTAGAACCATTGTTGCTGGGACGACCATTCCTAGCTACCGGAAGAGCTCTAATCGATGTAGAGATGGGAGAGCTCATGCTAAGAACACACGGTGAGGAAGTCATGTTTAATGTGTTTCAAGCAATGAAACACCATGATGATGAGCCACAATGCTTCCAGGTTGATGTGATTGAGGAGGTGGTTGACGATGTTCTAACTGAAGAAACACCATCACCTCCATTAGAAAGAGTCATTGTGAATTCTATCGATGATCTAGAAGAGGAATGGGAGCGTGAGATCGAAATATGCCTTCGTCGTCTCGAAGCATGCAAGGTAGAAGAAACACTGGCTGAAGTGGAAAACGTGGTTGTTCAAAAAGAAACGGAAAGTTTAAAAGAAGAATCCAAGACCACAACTCCCGAGTTGAAAGAACTTCCAGCTCACCTAAAATATGTTTTCTTAGGGGAAGATTCTTCACATCCAGCCATCATCAGCAGCGAGTTGAATACGCTCGAAACGGAGAAATTAGTGAGAGTCTTGCGAGAAAATAAAGAAGCCATGGGGTGGAGCATAGCCGACTTGAAAGGGATTAGTCCCGCATTTTGCATGCACAAAATCCATATGGAAGATGAATACAAACCCGTGGTACAACCACAACGAAGACTCAATCCAACTATGAAGGAAGTGGTAAAGAAAGAAGTGCTTAAACTCCTCGAAGCAGGTATGATTTATCCAATCTCGGATAGTGAATGGGTGAGTCCTGTCCATGTGGTTCCAAAGAAAGGCGGTATGACGGTTGTGAGGAATGACAAGAATGAATTAATACCAACTCGCACCGTCACTGGCTGGAGAATGTGCATAGATTACCGACGGTTAAATTCCGCAACTAGGAAGGATCACTTTCCTCTTCCGTTCATGGATCAAATGCTAGAGAGGCTTGCTGGGCAGGCCTATTATTGCTTTCTGGATGGATATTCCGGGTACAACCAAATTGTTGTGGACCCGGCTGATCAAGAGAAGACAGCGTTCACATGCCCTTTTGGGGTATTCGCTTACCGAAGGATGCCCTTTGGGTTGTGCAATGCACCGGCTACGTTTCAGCGATGTATGTTGTCCATATTTGCCGATATGATGGAGAACACCATTGAAGTGTTTATGGACGACTTCTCTGTTTTTGGTAAGACTTTTGATCACTGCTTAGCTAACTTGAATGCCGTATTGAAGCGATGCATAAGTACCAATTTGGTTTTGAATTGGGAAAAATGTCATTTTATGGTTAAAGAAGGAATTGTGCTTGGACACAAAATCTCTTCAAAAGGCATTCAAGTGGACCAAGCAAAGATAGAGGTTATTAAGGATTTGCCCCCTCCGGTGAATGTAAAGGGAGTGAGAAGTTTCTTGGGGTATGCCGGTTTCTATCGGCGTTTCATCAAGGACTTTTCCAAAATAGCAAAACCCTTAAGTAACCTCTTAGTCAAAGAAAATGAATTTAATTTTGATAATGATTGCTTGAATGCTTTTGTTGTTATTAAAGAGACGTTGGTCACCGCGCCCATAATTGTTGCACCAAATTGGGAACTTCCTTTTGAATTAATGTGTGATGCAAGCGATTATGCGGTTGGAGCGGTGCTTGGCCAACGTCATGCGAAGTTTTTCCATGCCATCTACTACGCGAGCGAAGTTTTGAATGAAAACCAAGTGAATTACACTACCACTGAAAAAGAATTGCTCGCCATAGTATTTGCTTTGGAAATATTTCACCCTTATCTAATCGGTTCCAAAGTTACTGTTTTTTCAGATCACTCGGCACTTAAGTATCTCCTTACCAAAGGCGATTCCAAGCCTCGACTTTTGAGGTGGGTACTACTCTTGCAAGAATTTGACTTGGAGATTAAGGACAAGAAAGGTGTTGAGAATGTAGTAGCGGACCATTTGTCTAGGTTAGAGAATCCTATGGTGACCAAGGAAGAGAAGTGCATTAATGAGGAATTCCCGGATGAAAAACTGATGATGGTTTCTCAACGTCCTTGGTTTGCCGACATGGCTAATTTCAAGGCGGGCAATGAGATACCAGAGGAGTACTCATATCAACAAAAGAAGAAGTTTTTCCGAGATGCAAACTTCTATTTTTGGGATGATCCATATCTCTTCAAAGTAGGACAAGATGGTCTGATTCGTCGATGTGTTGATGACACTGAGGCGCAAAGTATAATGTGGCATTGCCATAGTTCGCCTTATGGAGGACACCACAGTGGACCGAGGACTGCAGCAAAGGTACTTCAAAGCGGTTTCTTTTGGCCTACATTGTTTAAAGATTGCGTTGAGTTCATCCAACGATGTGATAATTGCCAAAAGACGGGGAATGTGTCGAAGAGAGACGAGATGCCCCTGAATAGCATGCTCGAAGTGGAGCCATTTGATTGTTGGGGAATTGACTTCATGGGACCGTTCCCGTCCTCAAAGTCAAATCTCCACATTCTAGTATGTGTTGACTATGTGACAAAGTGGGTTGAAGCTATCGCCTGTCAGGCTAATGATGCCCACACAGTGGTAAAATTTCTAAAGAATAACATCTTCACTCGGTTTGGGGTGCCCAGAGTTCTCATCAGTGATGGAGGGAAACACTTTTGCAATAAATATTTAGAAAATTTGCTGGTTAAGTACAATGTGAAACACATGGTGGCTACCCCTTACCATCCACAAACCAGCGGACAGGTTGAAGTATCTAACCGGCAATTAAAGCAAATTCTTGAGAAGACGGTTTCGACTTCGAGGAAAGACTGGTCGTTGAAACTGAATGACACCCTCTGGGCATATAGAACCGCCTTCAAGACGCACTTGGGGTTCTCACCATACCAATTAGTTTATGGCAAGGCGTGCCACTTACCGGTAGAGTTAGAACATAAAGCATATTGGGCTGTTAAATTTCTAAATTTTGATGCAGGTTTGGCAGGTGAAAAAAGGTTACTAAAACTGAATGAACTTGAAGAGTGGAGGCTCCAAGCTTATGAGAACACGGTGATTTTCAAGGCGCGAACAAAGAAGTACTACGACAAAGGTCTGGTACGGAAAGAGTTCCACAAAGGGCAGCAAGTTTTGTTGTTCAATTCCTGCTTGAAATTATTTCCAGGTAAACTGAAGTCTCGGTGGTCGGGGCCATTTGTCATTAAGGAAGTCTTTCCACATGGGGCAGTGGAAATTTTTAAACCGGGAGAGGAAGGTGATTCATTTAAGGTCAACGGGCAAAGAGTGAAGATCTACAAAGGAGGAGAGTTCGATCGCCACAAGGTCATGGAGCGTCAAGCCTCGGGACGTTAAACAAGCGCATAACCTCATAGGTTATGGACCGTCAAACTCATGACGTCAAAACAAGCGCTGCTTGGGAGGCAACCCAAGGTTTTTATTTACTAACATTTATGTTGCAGGTACAAAAAAAAAAAAAAAAAAAAAAAAAAAAGAGAGAAAATTTTAAAATTAGAGAGGGAGCCTCTGGCATTTGGCGCGCGGCGCCAACGAAAAAAAATTACATGTGGTGATTCTGGAATTTGGCGCGCGGCGCCAGCACGGGATTTTGTATCCCCTTTGTCACGAATTTTGCTTCTTCTTCTCCAAATCCTAAACCCTAGCCGCGAGTTCTTCATCTTCTCCACCAAAATTTTCACTCTCCAACACCCAATCATCCATTAACAATCCTCCTTAAGCCCCAAATTCAACCCTACAAATCTTATCCTTCATCCCCTTCATCACAAAACCACCCAATTCCTCCATACCCAACTTCACAAAATCACCCAAATCCTCCATAACCACCCACTAAATTCCTTTCCTTTAAACCTTCAAATCACCATAACCACCCACAAACCTCTTCCACAACCACGAAAATATCATAAATCCCAAACAAATTCACCACCCACGAAATTTCCATCCACCTCTCCACAAATACAATATGAACACTCAAGCCGAAAAGGGGAAGAAGAAACCACCCAAGAAAACTCGGGCAAGTCCAAGGAGTGGACCGGGAGGCACCTCAGAACCAGCACAACCAGTGCCCCTGGACTTCATTGATGCACGGTTCATCTCAGAAAAAGCGTCACGACGGTATGCACAAATAACTGCTTTTAATTTTGTGCAAGAAAAAGGCTTTTCTGTTGAATTATTGGGGGCAGTGCCCGAGATTTATGCCGAGTTAAGCAGGAGGAGGTGGGAACGGTTCAATGAGTTATTATTGAAGGATTCTAAGAAACCGGGAAACGCAACCCTTGCAAAGGAATTTTTTGCAAATGCATTTGCTGGGTATGCGGAAGACGGAACTCACTCATACCGGACACTTGTTCGGGGTATAGAGATTGATTGGTCACCGAGGGGACTGAATGCATTTCTGGGTACTAGGAGTCACCGATCATGCCCCCTAGTTATAGCACGGGTGGAGCTAGCCGCTATCATCCATGCCGGAAGAAGGATTGAAGCGAAGAGTGCCATTAAGGATGCGGTGTGTTTTCCAGGCACCGACTGGTTAAAATGCAAAACCCCCACCAATCCCACCAAAGTTCATTTGCAAAGATTCTTGCCAATTGCTCGAGCTTGGGCCGAGTTTTTTGTGAAGTCAGTTTATTGTTGTGCCAACTCCTCAGAAATCCAAATTGATAATGCATTAGCAGTGAGAATGATTGTGGATCAAACAGATTTTGACCTCGGAAATACCCTCTGGTCCAGTTTGGAACGAATAGCCACCAACCAAGAAGAGACTTTCACTTTAGGGCACTGCAATTTGATTACAGCATTATGCAAAGCCAAGGAGGTGCCGGAATATCAAAGTGATATCAGAATATATTCCGTCAAAGCCCTTACGGTTGGGCAGTTTCGAGGGTATGCCAGAGCAGGTGACCCAACAGGGGCTAATGAAAGAGAAGAGGATGCCGAGATGGCGGAAATAGACCGGTATGAGCGAGGGGAACATCCAGACCAGCAACAATCATAAGAGAGGCATTCTCACCCTCACTCCGAAGACGAGATTGCAGCACTCATGACTCAGCTAGCAATTGCCAACTCCTGCAATGTGCCACATGTGTTCTATAATGAGGAGTCGACACTGTATCAGGCAGCCAGAGCACGACAAGCAGCTTTCCAGCCACCTCCCGTATTCCCGCGATATCAGACACGGGCACGATTGGTTGCTTACCAAGGGGTTGAAGCCGCACAGCTCAATGCACGTCATATGGGGGAGTTAGAAGATTGGGACCATCTCTATGCCCAACATCAGCAGCAACAGTTCTTCACTGAAGAAGATCTGCACTTTGGGGACCGTGATGCAGGAGGATCGTCCCAGCGAGACCCGGGCGGGTCGTCCCATTATTGATGATGTCACTACTGGTTGGTATCGCTTCCCTTACAACTTGAATTTCATTTTGTCTTGGTTGAATATTTTTGTCTGTTTGAAAACTTGTGCACTGCTGAAACAGTTTTTGTTTGTACGTTATTAAATCAATCCAGTTAGCATCATACGATTCCCTGATAGTTTACTTGCATATTAGACTCCAACCAGAAAAGTCAAGGAAATTCTCAAAACATTGACCACTCGATAATCCGGCCAAGCCGTGAGAAATTGAGCCCACACACATAAAATGTTCTTGTCCTGAGCGAGTCCACGACTTAGCTAATTCTCTAGAACTTGCTTTTGTTCTAATAATTGATTGATTGCTATGAGTTACACACCGAGGCATGTTGTTTGTACCCTGAGCCTGATTGAAGCCACCATTACTTATATTATATCCTTCGTTAAACCCCATTTGAGCCGAAAGAAAAATGTTTTTTTTTGTGTAACCCAAGTTCGAAAATATAAAAAGAAAAAAAAAAAAAAAAATGATTTTCTTGGAGTTAGATCACTTTACTTATGATTCGAGCACAACGCTCATCATTAAGTTTGGGGTTGCTTTTGGTATTAGCAACTGATTAAGTTTGGGGTGGGGTACTAGAGAACTACAAAAATTAGAAAAGAAAAGAAGAGGCATTGATGTATGAAGAATGGTGTACAAAAACAAACACTAAGGAAATTCCGAATCGAATGAACCTCTTCCAAAAAAATAAAAAAAATAAAAAAATAAGAAATACACAAAAGAAAAAAGTTCTCTAGTATAACAATACATCAATTCTAAGGGGGGAATGTTTGAGTAATATAACTTTGATTAAATAGGTGAACTCTAAAACTCCAAGTTTCTCTGCTTACCATCCAAAAACATCTACCCTAAAACCTCAGCCTCGTTATAACCCTCAAGTTCTCAAAAGGTGTGAACTCTTTTGCATGTTGATCAAAATTTAGAATGATTGCAAGCCTATGGTAGAATGGCTCTGTTTGTGTTGATTGAGTGAAAAATTGAACCATCTTTAAACAGGAGAGTATCTGAGGGAGAGAAGTGATTAAAGTGTGGTCTATAATTGGGAAAAGTTCTTGACTTTTATTGATAATCTATGTGCAAGAGGATTCATAGTAAGAATGATAATAGGGAATTGAGATTGTCTGACTTAAATGGTTTTGATAACTTAAATGAAATTGTTAATGCTAGTGTCAAGTTTTCCGATAGATGAAGATATTCCTTGAGGACAAGGAAAGGTTCAAGTTTGGGGTTGTGATAACTCTACATGAGTAGTGTGTTTTTGCTCTAATTACAAGACTTATTGACGCAGTTTAGGATGTTTTTACTATGTTTTTATGCAATAGTTAGTAGAAATTACATCAGGTACAAGACTGGTGAAAGAAACAAGAATGTGAAGAAAAAGCACTTACCAGAGATGTATTTTGTCAAATGGCGCCCGGCGCTGTTGTTTGGCGCGCGGCGCCGGAAGTTTGGCGCGCGGCGCCAGCACGTGACCTAACTCTATATATTCGATTTTCTGAATCAAAAACAAATGGAATTTGACGGCGAGAAACAGAAGACTTTTGGAAGACACTCAGAGCTCTTTTGTAATGCTTTCTTTCACTTTTATTCTTGTTAATTTGTTTTTAGCTATGTCCGGCTAAATCCTTATGATTGGCCTTAGGGGATTCTAATCCCGAATTGTCTCGAACCATGTGATTTCTTTATATTTATTAATTAATTACGAAGTTAGTTTCATCAATCTTTCCTTGTGCTTAATGCTTTACATATGTGACGACTTGTGTGATTGATGTTTATAATTTGTTTTACTATGAGGATAGGAATAAATTATTGATCTAGGAATTATTGTAAAATTGGTTTTCACTTAAGAGATTTTGGTTTACTAATTGAGATCAAAGATTAAAGCGCGAATTCCTCACTTGATAATAAATCACCTTAGAGATTTGGGATTTATGATCAAGGGAGAGGACTATGTTACCAAGACATTGGGCATAGTTATTTAATTTAATCGATCATGAAACTAAAGTTGTAGTTCGTTAATAAACATGGAATCACCGAGATGAATTGGGATTAGATGAACCGAAAGGTCCAATCACTTCTCCTTCTAAAAGTCAAACCCTAATTTCAAAGTTATTTTCTCCAACAAACCCTAGAAAATCCCCCTTCTTTATATACCTAAATATGTTCTCAAAAGATAATTGTTAATCTATCACAATCCCTGTGGAGACGATCTTACTTACTAATTTTATTACTTGCGACGAGTTTAGTACACTTGCTAAATTATTCATCATGGGGCAAGATGTTATAACATTGTACTGCGATAACTTAAGTGCTATAAATATTTCCAAGAATCCTATTCAGGATAGTAGGACAAAACACATTGATATAAGACATCACTTCATTAGGGATTTGGTAGAAGAAAATATTGTGACCTTGGAACATGTGACTACTGAAGGTCAAATTGCAGATATATCCATCAAGGCATTGGATGCAACACAATTTGAAAGGCTCAGGGGCAAACTTGGAATTTTCCTTTGTGAAGACTTGTAGCAACTACAGTTGGTGATGTGTGCAACAATTCCACTTTCCCTCCATTTATTGTTGCAAGCAAATTCAAACCCACCATCATTACCTCCACTCCCCAAAACACGCCACCTACCAAATATCTCCATTAACTCTCCAAAACCTTTCACCTCCAATACATCCCCCGTCAGCCAACAACCTTCGTCTGTAAATACCCATCATCCCCCATTCATCAAACCTTTTCAGAAACCTCTCACCTTCGCAAAACCTCTTCGCAAAAACCTCACCCTTTTTTCAACCCTTCAACTTCGAACTCACATCATCACCATGACTAACTCCATTGAAGTTACTCCAAGCAAAAGCCAAACATCCAATTCACCTTCTGTATCGAAAACCCCTAACATACAGACCGATACAAATGAGCAAAGCTCCGTCATGATGGAAGTTGAGAATCAATCACTCGACACTGTTCATCCATCATCAGAAAAGGTGAAGAAATCCAAGAAGAAGAAGAGATCGTCAAAGAAAGAAGGCAAAGCCTCTGGTTCGATTAAGCGGTCAAAGAAAGAGAAGAAAATATCGAAATCGAAGATCTCTGGATCAAAGACTGTTCACACCATGACCAGTTTATACATCGATCCACTTGAAGACAAGCATGCAAAACCCAAGGTTAAAACTTCGGAGAAGATGGAAGTTGATGAGACTGAACAGGTTGAAGAAGAAGCGGAAAGGTCAACCCATGAGAAAGAAGGCTCTGACAGGGTCAACAAAAAGTCAAACCCTAAGGACTCTGGAGATTCACCAAAGGTGAGTGAGAATGTTGATTCTGAGAAGGCTGTGGACCAAGTGCTTGAGGATCTGAACAATCAAGCAACTGGGTCAGATGTGGAATCGAATGTTGGCACATTGGTTCTGGAAGAAGGACAGGTACAGGACATTGTTCCAGATTCACCAGAGAACACCACTGCGTCTGGTGATAAGCAATTGACTGCTGATGAAGGCTCCAAGGGTGACACTCAGTCTGAAAATAGTGAAGAACCTAAGGAAAGAAAAGAAGGAGAGAAGAACTCTGAAGACAAGGATATGGAAACAAGTCCTGACCTTGTGGTTGTGGAAACCTATACAGAGAATCCACCATCTGAGAAGACTGCTACTCAGAGTATTGCAAGAAGAACAAGGAGTGCTAGGGCTGTGGTGACTACAAGCACAACAGAGACTCCTGTGAAGAAGACTGTGAAGAAACCAGCAAGTTATCTACCAACCAGGCCCAAGAGTACACCTCCAAAGAAACCTGCTCTCAAGAGAAAGGCACCCCCATCTGAGTCTGACTCTGACTATGATGTGGAGCACAATGTCACTGACATTGGTGACTCAGAAGAAGAGGCAAGTCCTAAGGTGAGTCAGAGTGCGCTTACACTTGCAGCCACTGGAAGGAAGAAGTTCAAGGGCAAGAAGATCCCTCAGAATATTGGTGAAGCACCAATGGATAACATATATTTCCATTCTGTTACTGGTGTGCAAAGATGACCTTATGTCTAAAATAGAAGGCTAGGGCTTGAGAAAGAGCTAAGCAAGGATGCCTTGAAGAACAAGGATGTGATGAACCTGATTAAGAAGGCTGGACTGAGGAAAACTGTGTCTGAGTTTGGAGACTGATTTGAGAAGCTGGTTAAGGAATTTTTGGCAAATATTCCTGAAGATTGTGATGACCCTATGAGCAGGGAATATCAAAAGGTGTATGTCCGAGGCAAGTGTGTGAATTTCGCCCCCACTGTGATCAATAAATACCTTGACAGAAGTGAAGAACCTCAACCAGAATTGGAGGTAACTGATAATGAAGTGTGCAAGGCCATCACTGGAAATCAAGTGAAGGTTTGGCCTAGAAAAGGGAAGCTGTCTGCAACAAAATTGACACCCAAGTATGCCATCCTCAATAGAATTGGAGTTGCAAACTGGGTACCCACTTCCCACACTTCTGATGTGGCTACAGGTTTGGCTAGGTTTATTTATGTCATTGGTAATAAACTATCATATGATTTTGGAACCTATATCTTTGAAAAGATTGTGAAGGAAGCCAAGACCTTTGCTGCCAAGTGGCCTATACCTTTTCCTAGTTTGATATGTGGTATAATCTTGAACCAACACCCTGAGGTCATTAGAGATGACATTGCCTGCAAAAGGAACTCTCCTCTCATCATTAGTGCAAAGATGCTGGAAGGGTTAAATGTGGTAGCTGATGTTGGGACATCCAGGACTACTGCTGTGATAGGGAAGATGACTAGGAAACAGATGATTGCCCAGCTAAAGGAGAACAGGTCCAAGCTAGATGCTGTGATTAAGGAACTAGAACTTGAGGAGAGTCAAGCTGAGGAGGAGATTGAGGCTGATGACAATGCTAGAAATGATGAAGACACTGATCAGGAAGAAGAGTATGACACCGAGGAATTGGTGGAAACTGACAGTGAAGGCATTTGAAGACGCTCCCTGGGATTTTTACAGACCTTTTTTATGTATTTCTTGTGGGCTACGCCCTGGATTTGATGCACTATCTGTGCTAAGTGGTATGTAATATGCACTCTGCTATATCTACTGCTATTATTTGGTTAATTCTAACCTATGCAGGATATTTGACTTTATTTGTCAAAATTTTATGGCTAAAAAGGGGGAGTAACATCCTAGGCTTTATTGGTCTGATATGAATGGTAGGCACAATGTGTTGCACATCTGGTGTCACCTGCAATAGCATAGATAATATGTCTATGAAAATGACATATGAAAAGCAGCTCTGATCAGCTCTGAAACCATATGAAGACCGATATTACTCTGATAAGGCAAATAAGAGTAGTATATGTATGTGTGGTTGTTTATATACATAAAGTATCTGATCTGATATTTAGGCGGAGTGAGATATATATATGCATGGAGAGGGCAGCAATACAGGGGGAGTAGAATATATATATATATATATCTGAAGAAGATGTATATGCATATGTGTGAGAATTTATTTTTCTCAAACTGGTGATGAAGATGCATACTGAATGTGAAGTCAAATGTCACCACATCCTGCAATGTGACTTTGAACTTCACTAAGAGAATTTATTTTTCTCAACTGATAAAGGAATTTATTTTTCCTTGATTGATCTCTGAAAGAACTTATGTTCTCAGTTCAAAAAAGGGTATGTTTCCATTGTAATCGGTTTTTTGACCTTTATTCTAATATATTAAACTTTAGTCAAACTTGGTCAACCTTGTTTGACCAAAGCTTCCATTGGCTTAAAGTTGCGATTATCTTTCTTCTACTAGGTTAAAAATTATATTTAGACCTTTATAAACCTTCTATTTGTTCAAAAAATGGTAGATTTCCATTGCAATCGGTTTTTAGACCTTTATACTAATCTATTAATCTCTGGTCAAACTTGGTCAACCTTGTTTGACCAAAGCTTCCATTGACTTAAAGATGCGATTATCTTTCTTCTAATAGGTTAAAAACTATATTTAGACCTTTATAAATCACCTATTTGTTAAAAAAAAGGTTAGATTTCCTTTGTAATCGGTTTTTGGACCTTTATTCTAATCTATTAAACTTTGGTCAAACTGTGTCAACCTTGTTTTACCAAAGCTTCCATTGGCTTAAAGTAGTGATTATCTTTCTTCTAATAGGTTAAAAATTATATTTAGACCTTCTTAAACCACCTATTTGTTCAAAAAAGGTTAGATTTCCATTATAATCGGTTTTTGGACCTTTATTCTAATCTGTTAAACTTTGGTTAAACTTGGTCAACCTTGTTTGACCAAATCTTCCATTGGCTTAAAATTGTAATTATCTTTCTTCTAATAGGTTAAAAATTATATTTAGGCCTTTATAAACCTTCTATTTGTTGAAAAAAGGGTAGATTTCCATTGTAATCGGTTTTTGGACCTTTATTCTAATCTATTAAACTTTGGTCAAACTTGGTCAACCTTGTTTGACCAAAGCTTCCATTGGCTTAAGTTGTGATTATCTTTCTTCTAGTGGGTTAAAAACAATATTTAGACCTTTATAAACCTTCTATTTGTTGAAAAAAGGGTAGATTTCCATTGTAATCAGTCTTTGGACCTTTATTCTAATCTATTACACTTTGGTCAAACTTGGTGAACCTTGTTTGACCAAAGTTTCCATTGCCTTAAAGTTGTGATTATCTTTCTTCTAGTGGGTTAAAAACTATATTTAGACCTTTATAAACCTTCAAACTTGGTCAAGCTTGTTTGACCAAAGTTTCCATTGGTTTAAAGATGCGATTATCTTTCTCCTAATAGGTTGAAAACTATATTTAGATCTTTATAAACCTTCTATTTGTTCAAAAAAGGGTAGATTTCCTTTCGAATCGGGTTTTAGACCTTTATAGTAGTCTATTAAACTTTGGTCAAACTTTGTCAAGCTTGTTTGACCAAAGTTTCCATTGGTTTAAAGATGCATTTATCTTTCTCCTAATAGGTTGAAAACTATATTTAGATCTTTATAAACCTTCTATTTGTTCAAGAAAGGGTAGATTTCCATTCGAATCGGGTTTTAGACCTTTATACTAGTCTGTTAAACTTCGGTAAAACTTGGTCAAGCTTGTTTGACCAAAGTTTCCATTGGTTTAAAGATGCGATTATCTTTTTCCTAATAGGTTAAAAACTATATTTAGACCTTTATAAACCTTCTATTTGTTCAAAAAATGGTAGATTTCGATTCGAATCGGGTTTTAGACTTTTATACTAGTCTATTAAACTTTGGTCAAAATTGGTGCAGCTTGTTTGACCAAAGTTTCCATTGGTTTAAAGATGCGATTATCTTTCTCCTAATAGGTTGAAAAATATATTTAGATCTTTATAAACCTTTTATTTTTTCAAAAAAGGGTAGATTTACATTCGAATCGGGTTTTAGACGCAATGGAGTGTGCTAATGAGAACAAGCTTGCCTTGGGAACCTATGTGCTTAGGGAGGAAGCCAACCAATGGTGGAAAAGTGCCAAGTTGAGACTAGGTGAAGGAGGTGTTGTCATTACTTGGGAAATGTTTAAGCGGGTGTGTCGCGGTGATTTTTAGATATCGAGCTATTAATTAACTTCGAATCGCAATTTAATGTTCCACCACCGATCTTTAATTTATCCGAGGGTAAGAGAAAAAGTTCGAAAAAACCCTATTTTTAGAGATTTAAGGTTCGGGGGTTAGTTATATAAAGGGAAGATATTAGCACCCTAAATATCTATAGTACTCTATAGGAACCTCTTGTTTTTATTTATCTTTTCGCTTTATTTTTATTTGCTTGTAAAAAATGTCTAGGATTTAAGACTAGAGTGATGATTGAGAAAAAAAGTTTTAAGTGACAAGAAGAGAAGAAAAATGTTTTTTTGTTGATTTTATTTGATTGGAGAGACAAATCTAATGCCTACGTACCCGAGGGATCAAACCACCGTAGTTCGGGGTAAAAAGCTGAGTAAATTTGTTTGTTTTATTTTAAGGTTTTGAAAATGGTTTTAAAGACCAAAAGCCAAAAGTGGCAAAATGTGAGTTTGATTGATGTTAGTTTGTGAAGAAAGTCTATATGGTTAAATTGTTTGAAGTTTGATTATGAAATAAGACGCGAACACTTGGTTTAAAATCCAAGGTTTTTGCATTATTAAAAATGTTTGATTGAAGAAAATGCACTTGGTTTGAAATCCAAGGTTTGTTCGAGAAAAATGACACTTGGTTTGAATTCCAAGGTTTTTGCGATAAAAGAACACTTGGTTTGAATTCCAAGGTTTTAACAAGAAAAATAACACTTGGTTTGAATTCCAAGGTTTTGATAAAAGAAAATGTCACTTGGTTTGAAGTCCAAGATTTTTTGATTGAAAGAAAAATGTTTGATTTTGATTTGAGAAAATGACGATGCCACTTGGTTTGAAATCCAAGGTTTTTAGATAAAATGTTTTATGAAATATTTTGTGTTTCT
The DNA here is from genome assembly GCA_951799995.1 of Trifolium subterraneum. NCBI lineage: Eukaryota > Viridiplantae > Streptophyta > Magnoliopsida > Fabales > Fabaceae > Trifolium > Trifolium subterraneum. The sequence continues at coordinate 8,841,964 of OX637466.1, read as the reverse complement.
ACGATATTTTGAAAAGAAAATATTTATGTATTTTGAAAGAGGTTTTGACCTCATTTTTTTGAGAAGAAAAAAGGTAATGGTTACGCGCGCAAAATGACACTAACCAAAAACGTCATAACAAATAAATTAAGCGTGAAGACAATTCGCAATGATATTTTGATCAAAGCGACGTCTTTTCCCTCGGAATTTAATATTACGCGTATGGACATAATGCGATAAAAAATAAATATGCATGAGATGCAATTTTTCATTTAAGGGTACATTTGTTTCTAATTAGATTCTAAAATATTTGCAAGAAAATAAACATGAAATGGTGCAAGAGAGGGGATGCTATGCAATTTTATTTATAGCTTACACTTGGCCTATTTACATCCTAAATTCAAGAGCAAAAATAAATGGCAAATAATAAAGCGATAAACACTCAATATTGTGATAATAATGATATTACAAAAATAAAGGTAAAAAATGATAAATAAATGGATGTAATGAAATAATATGATATGCATGGATAAATAACATAAATAAATACGAAACTAAAAAGATGAGAATAAGCCTCGACATCTTGATTGATTGGCTAAAATAGCTTAAAAATAAGCTTATGCCAAAAACACTTATTTCATAAGCTCAAAAATAAAATTAATTAAGAATAAATAAAGACATTAAATAATATTAACAACACCTAAATATCAAATAAATAGGAAAATGAAATAAGCCTCAACTTCATGCTTGATTGGCTAAAATAGCTAAGAATAGCTTGTGCCAAAAACCCTTTTCTCATAAGCTTGAAAAAATAAAATTAAAACAGAGGGGGGTTGCGAATAGTAAAACGAAATAAAATGGGGGTGCGAAACGCACTTCTGCAGTCCAAGCCCAGACTGGGGGATGCAGCCCAAGGGGGGCGCGTAAAGAAGATCAGCAGATTGAATCAGGGACGTCTGATTCAGATCCGAAAGGTTTAGGCACGCAGGTGCACCGTAAGGCCATGTACCAGCGCACACAGGATTGAGTCAGGATATATATACCCCCAAAACCCTAAAAAATTCATTTTACACAATTTACTTCTCTCTCTACCGCCGGCCTTCTTCTCTCTCTCGATTCTCTCTGTTCTGTTCATGTTCTTCATATGAAGAACAACGATGAATGTTCATCGTTGCCGGCTAGAGCCCGCCGTGCCGGAGCGATTCTGGCGGCGGCTCCGCCGGCCAGAATAAAAAAAAATTCGAAAAATCAAAACGTTTTTAACCAAAACTCTTCTATTCCTTGTTTAAACCCGAATCTAAAACCAAAATCCTCTAAATCCTAGCCAAAATCCCTAGATCGGAAAAAAAAAAAAAAAAAGAACAAAAATTCAACCTTTGGTGCTTTTTCGGCTCTGATTCTTTTTCTTCTCCTTCTCTGTGTTTCTAATCGTATGATTTTTTGTTTGTTCTGTATTTTGAAAAAAAAGGAATTTGTGTTTGTTTTCTGGATCCGAAAAAAAAGAATGAGATTTTTTGGTGTTTGTTTTTTTGTTACTGGATTGAAAGAAAAAAGAATAATTGTTTGTTCTTGTGTTTGTTGTTCTGTGATTGAAAAAAGGGTTATGTGGTTATTTTTTTGAATTGTTTTTCTGGATTGATGATATTATGAAGTTTATGATGTTGTGATTTGATTATGTTGAAAGAAAAAATTAGGGTTTGATGTGGTTTGTTGGTATGCGGTTGATCCAAAAAAATTCTCCTCCCTCTCTTCTGTTTTTGGTTCACATTTATAGAGTTCAATCATAATGTTTGTGACCAATGGGTTAAGTTATAAACTGGATTTTTGCTGTTGCCTTGGCAAACATAATGGTTTTGCAGAGGATGAAGTGATGTGTGCTTTTGGCTTGAGTATGAATTTGGAGAAACTTTGGCTTCCTTTGAGATTGCAGTGTTTCCCTTTTTTTTATTTTTTGTTTGACTTTTGGAACCCAAAAAAAAAGCTTAATAATAATAATAATAATTAATAAAAGAAAAAAAGAAGGGAGAAGGAGGCAGCGCAGCAGTAGCTGCTTTTGCTTCTTTTTTCAAATTTTTTTGTTTATTAAAAAAAACAAATATAATATAATAATAATAATAATAATATTAATAATAATAAACAAAAACATACTAAAAAAAAAGGGGAGGGGGGAAGATGCAGCCACGTGCTGCATCTCTTTTTTTTTTATATATTTTTGTTTTTATTAAAATAATTATTATTATAATAAAATAAACATAAATACAGAAGAACAATTAGGTATTTTAAAATACCTCTCTGCCGATTTTTTTTCCGAATCTCCAAACGAAGCATTTTATGAAAAATACTTACATGTTGAAATTTCTTGAAAAAGTGGCGATTATTCGAGACTCAAAATATGACTTGATAAAAATGCAAAAATAATATGGGTCAAAAAATGGGGTATGACAGGGAGGTTTTCAACAAGTATTTTCCGACGGATGTGAAGAATAAGAAAGTGGTGGAATTCATGAAGTTGGAACAAGGGAACATGTCGGTAGCGGAGTATGCGGCTAAGTTTGATTCCTTGTGTGCGTTTAGCCTTCATTACAATACCCCGGAGGCGGAGAACCACAAATGTGTTAAGTGTGAGAGTGGTCTACGTCCTGACATCAAGCATATCATTGGGTTTGCGGAGATTAGAAACTTCACTACTTTGCTGGAAAAGGCTAGAATTTGTGATGAAGATGGGAAGGCTAAGAGTAACTACTTCAAGGCGGTTAGAGGAAAGAGTCAAGACCGTGCCAAGCCTTATGAGGTTAAGGGAAAAGGAAGTGCTAGAAGTGGAAAGGGAAAGGAGAAGGTGGAGAATGACAAGTGTTATAGGTGTGGCAAGATCAGACACCGTTCTTTTGAGTGTAAGAAAGAGAAAGATGTGTGCTAAAATTGTGGAAAGGAAGGGCATAGATCTAAAGAGTGCAAGGCGGCTTTTGTTTTGATAATATTTGTAGAGTTATTCATAGGTGTACAATTGTAAATAATCTTATTATATACGATTTAGGCTTTAATGCATTTTTGATCCACCTATTTTGAAAAACTTGAACTTTTGATCCCCCTATTTTAAAAATCAACTTTTTGATCCCCCTATTTTGAAAAACATGAAGTTTTGATCCCCCAACTCATTTTGGTCAAATTTGTGATGATGTGTCAACCGCATTGATGATGTGGCAGTGTCTATGTGTCAACCTCATATTCCAAGTCATTATTTTTTTAAAAAAATATATATTATGTTTTAATATTTTTTTTTTAAATCAGTTCTTTTTTATCAAATCTTTAAATCAAATATTAAAACAATATATTTTTTTATCAAATATTAAAACAATATATTTAAATCAAATTTTTTTTTTTATCAAACCTTTAAATCAAATATTAAAACAATAAAATAATTAACAATAATTAAAAAACACAGATGATCAAAAGGGACGAATTTTAGAAGAATCAGACACGCACGAATAGTAATCCAGTTCCCAAATCATGGAACCCTAGCGCCACCCATCTTCGACGATCTCCGTCTTTCATCTTCTTTGATTCATCATCACACTCGTGTTCATCATTCCTCTGCATGTTATCATTCCTTTGTTTGATTCATCATCCACTCGTGTTCATCATTACGCTCGCTTTACAAAATAATATTCGGAAGCCATCTTATGAATATTACTAGTGTTTTGGTATCAAGTAATCTACATCTGAAATGTTAGATAATACTATTAGTGTTTTGGTATTTTGAATTCTAGTGTTTTGGCCAATTTATGTGTAATTTAGTGATTTTTAATTATATATTTGGATAATTTATTGACTTTTAATTATATATTAGGTAATTTATTGATTTTTAATTATATATTTGTATAATTTATTGGATTTTAATTATATAATTGGGCAATTTAGTGATTTTTAATTATATATTTGGATAATTTAGTGATTTTTAATTATATATTTGGATAATTTATTGGATTTTAATTATATATTTGGGCAATTTAGTGATTTTTAATTATATATTTGGATAATTTACTGATTTTTAATTATATATTTGGATAATTTATTAATTTTTAATCATATATATGTATAGAGGTTAATTTTACTGTTTTTTAATTATTATTAATTAATTATTTAATTTTTTAATACTTTTAATACATAATATTTTATTTTTTAAAAAAATAATGACATGGAATATGAGGTTGACACATAGACACCGCCACGTCATCAATGAGGTTGATACATCATCATAAATTTGACCAAAATGAGTTGGGGGATCAAAACTTCAAGTTTTTCAAAATAGGGGGATCAAAACTGCATTAAAGCCTAAGATTTATAAGTCTCTTGCCTTTGTGCTTGAGCAATTTGGAAGTCTCCTACTGTGTGATCTGGAGCATTTAGAGTAAGTCTCCTTCTGTGTGATATGGAGCATCTTGTGAAGTCTCTTGCTGTGTGCTTGAGCAATTGTATTATCTTGGTGATTATAGTGAACTCTCTTGTTCAAAGACAAGGGGACTGGAGTACTCTCAAGTTGTGAGGGGAACCAGTATAAAATCTTTGTGTGTTCTTTCTTTCTCTCTTACCTTCTCAATCTTGCTTCTGATTTAATTGTGTGTTTGAGTTATCCGCTGCCAATATAGACTCTAATAGATTTTGCAATCTTGAAGAAATTTTTAAACTCTCAAAACACAATGCAAACCCCCCCCCCCCCCCCTTATTTTGAAAAATTTGAACTTTTAATTCCCCTATTTTCAAAAACTTGAACTTTTGATCCCCCAACTCAATTTGGTCAAATTGTTGCTTATGTATCAAGCTCATTAATGACGTGGCAATGTCCATGTGGACATATAATATTCCATGTCATTAATTTTTCTTTAAATAAAATAATATTATGTTGTAAAAGTATTAATATAATTAATAATAATTAATATTACTAAATTACCCAAATATATAATTTAAAATCAATAAATTAACCAATATATAATTAATAATAATTAAAAATTAAATAATTTAAAAAATTATATAATCAAAAATGCATTAAAGCCAATTAAAAATTACCCAAATATATAATTAATAATAATTAAAAATTATATATTTAAAATTACATTTTTTAAAATTATATATTTAAAAATTATATATTTTAATTATTATTAATTATATATTTTGGTAATTAACTAATTTTTAATTACATATTTGGGTAATTTATTGATTTTAAATTTTTTGGGTAATTTAGTTACTTTTAATTATTATTAATTTATTATTTAATTACATAATCATTTTAATATTTGTTAATCATAATATTATTTTATTTAAATAAAAATACATGAAATATTATAGGTCCACATGGACACTGCCACGTCATCGATGAGCTTGCCACGTAAGCAAAAATCTAAAAAGATGCTAGCTAAGAGCTAGACACCCCAAAATATATTAAAAAAGGCAACAAATACAAATGGAGGGTACAAGAACCAAAACTCCATTAAGAAGTACAAATGCGAAAATTAGACAAACCAAGTTGATTCTTAACGAAACTATCTATAATAAACGAATGAGTCTCATTCCAAAAAGTAATCTCAGTTAATGCTAAACCAAAATTTGCAAGAGAATCTGCAACCTGTTTTCCCTCTCTGAAAATATGTGTAACAAAACAATTCATTTGCTTCAAAAGGGCCATAGCGTTCTTCCATCTATTACGAAGAGACTAAGTCACATGACTAGAAGGGTTATTGACAGCCAAAACCACTAATGCGGAGTCAGTTTCCAACCACAAATTATGCCAATTCATTTGATGAGAAATTTCAATAGCTCTAATGAAACCACGAAGCTCAGTTTGATAAGAAGTAGTAAACCCGAGAGGTTCAGCTAAGCATAACATAAAACCAGCTACATTATTCCTGAAAATACCACCACAAGAGGAAATACCTGGATTTCCTTTAGAAGCCCCATCAATATTATATTTGATTCAATTAGGTATAGGGGGTGCCAAATGACTTCCTTAATCACTGGAGCTCTAGGATGATGAATATTAACTTTGAAGTGCTTAAGAATAGTGAAATCCCTGATGGAGTTAGACGAGGTTTTGCTGGTGTTGTTACCAGTCAAAGCAGTACTAGCTGTAATCATAGAGATTACAGATTGCCAAGTGATAATTTTGTTATTAAATCTAGCCTGGTTTCTAGCAAACCAAATGGTATTAAGTAAATTAATCAAGGCAGCAGTTAAAGAAATTTTACATTGTGGAGAACAACTCAAATCGCAAATTTTCCACATATCATCCATGGATGTAAATTGCAAAACTAGATTAAGAGAATTAGAAAACCATGACCAAATTTTAACTACAAAAGCACAATCAAAGAAAACATGAAAAGAAGACTCCACATTATTGTTGCAAAGATTACACATTGAGCGAAAAGAACAACCTCTTAACTTGAGATTTTCGTCAGTTGGAATTTTGTCATGCATAAGCCTCCAAGATAAAATGGATTTAGAAGGAGGAATATCTGAGCTCCATATGGATTTGGCCCAATGAAGATCCTGGAACTGTTGCAATTTAAAAAAATAGGCTTCCTTGAGCTGTAAATCACTAGTGTCAGTGTGCTTCCATAAGAGTTTATCCTGACAAGCCTCCAAAGGAATTGCGGCTTGTTGGACAAGACTAATCACATTATTGAAATGGTGATACATTTCAGAGGGAAAGTCCAATGACGATTGTTGATATAGTCACTAACAGTAGAAGTGAGAAGATGTCTAACATGCCCTGGGATATTAAACATTTCAGCAAGAATGTTACCACACCAATTGTCATTCCAAAACTTTATGTCTTCACCATTACCTAAAAGCCAAATAGAGTTATCTTTAATCACAGCAAACTCATCTTTGATGCTACTCCAGATAGAAGAAGTAATATGATATTGAATGATCTTATTTTTCCTAATAACTCTATCTTTAAGCAACTTAGCCCAAGAGGTTTGAGAGTTAATAAGAGACCAAGAAATTTTCAAATTGATAACTTTGTTTAAGCTAGTCAAAGATCTAATGTTTAAATCCCCTTGAGAAAATGGCCTACAAATTTTCTTCCAAGACACTGTCACCAGTTTTCTCTTATATGAGTCTCCACTCCAAATGAAATTTCTCACACATTTTTCAACCTCTTTGATCAAAGTAACAGGCCATGAATATAGAGAAATACTGTAAATCAACATACTTTGAATGACTGACCTGACCAACTGAACTCTACCTGCCATAGAAAGAAGGGAAGCTTTCCATGCAGATAATTTCATTTTAATCTTATCAGCAATAGGTTGTAAATGACTAACCTTTGGCTTACCTTTAAAAATTGGTACTCTGAGATAAATGAAAGGAAGAGAGCCAATTTTAAAATTAAGCAATTGATCAATGAGAGCTAGTCTATCAGGAGTTATAGAACCAGAAAAAATGGTGGACTTGGAGGTGTTGATGATCTAACCAGACTCCAAGGCGTATTTGTCAAACAAATCTTTTAAATAAGTAAGGCCAGAAAGCTTACCTTTGCATAATATCATCAAGTCATCTGCATAAAATGAGTGTGAAGGAACACTGAAACTCCTAGTGCCTTTGATAAGATCAAGTTTTCCCTCAGCAACCAATTTGGAGATACTTCTGCTCAATACATCTTCAGCCAAACAAAAAGGAAGAGGAGAGAGAGGGTCACCCTGCCTAACCCCTCTAGAACAGTTGAAATATCCATGAGCTTTACCATTAATGGAAACAGATAAGAAAGCTGATTGAAGAATCACATTAATCCAATTACAAAAGATCTCATTAAAACCAAATCTTTTTAAAACTTTCAGAAGAAAAGACCATTCTAAAGTAACAAAAGCTTTATAAATGTCAATTTTAAGAGCTAAATTGCCCCCATAAGATATGTTGTGAAGAAGATTTGTAGCTTCAGAAGCAATACACAAGCAATCTTTGATGTCTCTTCCATGAATGAAGCCCATTTGCTCCTCAGAGATAAGAGAAGGCATGATAGAAGCAAGCCTGTCTGCAAGAATTTTTGAGATAATTTTGAATTTAAAATTAGCCATTGCAATTGGCCTGTACTGGTCTATTGAGGTAGCATCTGGAGTTTTAGGCAGAAGAGCAATGATATTGGAGTTGAAGCCTAGAAGAATCCAACTAGATGTAAAAAACTACATTGATAATGTCAGAGCTGACAATGTCCCAGAAGTGATGGAAGAACAAAGCTCCAAATCCATCAGGACCAAGAACACTGTCTCTATTGAGGGCAAATACAACATCTTTAACTTCTTGGTGAGATGGAAGCATGGTAAGAATGTTGTTGGTCTTAGTAGTAACCAAATTAGGGATTACTTCTTCTGCAAGGAACGACTCCTGCAAAACAGTGTTAGTACAAAAAAGAGATTTATAATAATTTACAACATGGTCAGGAATTTGTGTTTGATCCGTGAGGACAAGATCACCATCTTGAAGAGAAATAATCTTTTTGGTGGATGTTTGGATTTTGGCTATTTTATGAAACTATTTGGTGTTTCTATCTCCTTCCAAGTGTCAATTCAACCTAGCTTTCTCTTGCAAAAAGGATTCTTGTCTATTGAGAGCGTCTTCAAATAACCTGTGAGCTTCTTTTTCCTCCTCTAACAGTGCATCAGAGTGACCGTTACTTTGGATTAGACTTTGAATGTGATGAAGGTTTTGCTCAGTAGTTTTTACACGTTCATGAACATTACCAAAACAATCTTTGTTCCATCTTTTCAACTTGTCTTTAAGAATTTTCAACTTATTACTTAGAATAAACATGGGACAGCCTAAGACAGTGGTATTCCAACACTCTTGAACAATGTCCTTACAATCTGGGTGAAAAGTCCACATTTTCATAAACTTGAATTGAGAGGCAAAAGAAATATTATCTATGTTTGGTAAGGGTTGTAACAGATAGAGAGAAACACAAATCAAGCCAAGCTTGATTACAAATGGCCCTGTCAAGTCTTCTTTCGGTGAGTCTTCTACATTCTCTACCATTATCCCAAGTGAACTCAGCACCAATGGTAGGTAAGTGTATTAAATTGAAAGAGTCGGTCCAGTTTTGAAACTCTTCCGTGGGTAATCTAGCAGAAGGTACTCTACCTCTATGTTCATGAGCCCCAAAAATAACATTAAAGTCACCAATAAAACACCAAGGTAAATCATATTGAGATTGCAATACATTTAAAGAATGCCAAAGCCTTCTTCTCGACAAGTAATTAGTACTAGCATAAATGGCAGAGATAGCTAAAGATTTGTTGTTATCAACAATTGTGAAAGTCACTTGTTGATCATCTGAGGCTAATAACACTGGATTTAAATTTAATTTGCAAATACACCATAAATTTGGTAAGTTACTATTTTTATTATTCATAGCAAAAAGTTTGAGTTGTAAGTTAACTAACCATTTTCTAGGGAAATCTTCAAAATTCATCCATGGTTCAGCTAAAAGAATGATATCAGGCTTGTGTTGATTAATAAACCTCTTCAAAGCTAATCTTGTTGGGGAATTTTCTACTTCGTCAGCTATGTTAGCCACAGATTCCTTAAGAAAATTCATATCTTTCTTCACTCTTTCTGGTGTATCATCTAAATGATTGCTATTAGCTTCAAACAAACCTTCATCTTCATGGCTCTGTGTAGCAGCAACAAAGGAGCCATTTGACTTAACATCCTCATCCATGGATGGGGTTTTTCCTTTGCTTGCTTCCTTCTCATGTTCACTATTTAATTCCTCCTCTAACTCCTTGTCATGTTGTTTAAAAATGTCTTCAGGACTCAACACTATGTCAGTGTCGTTTCCTTGATCCTTATCTTTCACTTGCAATGTTTCTTCTTCATTAAGCTTTTGTTGATTCTTTGAGCTGGATTCTTCCACATTTATGGTTTCTTTTTCCATATTGATGATCTCAATTTTTTTACCCTGTTGGTCTCTGCCATCTCTAGTTTGAACAAAAACTTTCTTTGATTCTGTGGGAGGCTTCTTTCGTTGATTGACTTCATTAGTACCTTTTATTTCTTCTTCTTTGTTCCATCTGCAGTTATCCACATTGTGACCAATAACTTTGCAACCAGTACAATAATCTAGTTTATGTTCAAAATCTAACTCCACAAAGAACGCAAAACCTTCTCTTTCTACTAAAATCTTGTAACGAAGTGGCTGAGCAAGGTCAATATCCACCAAAACTCTAGCAAATTGACCAAAAGTTCTTTCTATCATAGGCTTGGCTATAGCTGCATCAGTGCATATTGGGGTTCCAATGCTACTTTCAATAGTAAAAATGATGTTCTTTCTCAAATATTCTTGAGCCAATCTAAAGATCTTAACCCAAACTTGAGCCGAAGAGTTGTGTTATGCTCTAGGATTGAAATCATGTGTCCATGCAAACAGCTTCAGTAATCCAGGGCTTAGATTCCAAGAAGCAAAAGATTTAACCCTCCTAACATCTTCTAAAGAAGAGAAAGTAAATTCATAGATGCCCTTACCAAGTGAGGAGATTCCCCATTTTGATAAATCCTTCCAAATTAGCGATAACTTACTCTTCACAGCAACTACCGACAGCGGTGTAGAGCCCTTTGGCCAAATGATCCTTTCGTGTAAGTTGTGCTTGCAAGCGTCTATTCCAGCAATATAATCATCCTCAGGGATCTGAATAGCAAGTCTATCACCTTTGACAACTGGTTGTGGTATCTGTGACAAGGGAAATTCACAAATATTTGTGAGAGCTTGAGCAAAGGTTTTCTGAGCCTTTGGTTGGTCTTTTGTTTGATCTATGATGGTTTTTGTTGGTTGAGAATCAGTAGCAAGACATTTCCATGGGATATCAAATGTAGCCATGGTGATGGAAAAAGATGAACAGTACTACTTCAAAGAGAAGCTGCAACAAAAAAAAGAAGCCTATGTGATCGAAAATTTCAGAGGATTCAGGATAGCTAGGGAAATTCGGTTAAGAAATTACTGAAAACGATGGAGAAACGAAGAAGAAAAATCTAGGGTTTGACAAGCTCGAATGAAATTGCAGAGATTTGAAAACGTGAAAACGTGGAAACAATGTTTTAAGGAGCGGAATCTCGTTTGGAAAGAGCATGAAAACGCAATTTTGGGTTGGATTGAAGAAACTCGGTTCTGGTTTTGAGAATCATCAACCGAACAGGAAGATGATTGTAACACCCAAACCCGAATTTATATAACATTCTAATTTCCGAAAATATTTTACAAAAACTCGCAGCGGATAAGAAGTCTTTATTACTTAAAATCAAAACCAAGATATAAAGCACAAGTTTGAGATATTACACTCTTTCAAAATCAATTACCAAAGTAAATAAAATAGTAATCACCGGTTTATACAAGAAAATACTCATTTTAATACAATCTAAAATAAATAAAGGACTTAATACACAAGGTAGACATAAACCCTTCCCGTGTCCTAGTCAAAGCGGAGCTTCACCGACAACTCAGCACCTGAGGATCTGAATCACCCAACGATCAAGCAAACACACAAAACAGAGAGTTAGATATATATAACCGGCACATAATAAATGAAGTAAGGTACTATCATTTATCTCAACAACAACATATATCAACAACATCTATATATATATATATATATACTCAATTATTCCCTACAATTCATTAATGCAACATCAATAACAAGATAAGGACATTTCTCAATTAAGTTCACATATATCCATTTACAAATCATCAACGCATATCACAATTAAGTGTCCACCTTCTTAATGCAACTAATGTCATTTTCAATGTTATGTCCCTAGACACAACTACATGTGGTACCGTTCACCGTCAAATTTGGATATGAGAATCCGTTTCACCATCCATTAGACACGACATATGCATGAATGAAGTGTCCTCAACAACATGTAAATATTCATATAAAACATCACCGACATTGCATGTAATATTACATGGCTTTACCAATTCACCATCCATTTGTTTTGCATATATACAAACACACATACACACACATATATTCATTTCAATTCACCATCCATTATAATCAACTTTTCATAGCATATATGTAAATCATAAAATCATCATCATTAAATTCACCAACACACACACACACACATATATATATATATATATATATATATAAATCAACAACATCATCATCATCATCTATCATTATCATAAATCTTTATAATATTCACCAATCATATATATATAACACACATGTATATACAACTCCAACAACAGCATCACTAATCATCATCAATAATCAACATTCATATACATATATATATCATACATGTACATATATATAACTTCAACAACAACATCACTAATTATCATCAATCATATACGCATATATATCATACATGTACATATATACACATTCCAACAACATCATCATTAATCATTATAATCATAATATTCACCAAACATATACATTTAACACATGTACATATTCACACACATACATTTATAATCAATTCACTTCGTCATCAATATCATCATAACCAACAAGCATATGAAAATACTATCATTAATCATACATACTCATGAGGAACTAACAACTCATGTATTAATTCATCATCATCATCATCAAAATCATCAAACAATAAAATGAAGTCTGAATGTTCTCGCTACTCCTAGCGAGCGACTGGCGAGACAAGTCAGAGAGCACAGGGTCTGCTGGCGAGCCTCAGCGAGCTCCTCGCTAACTCTCGCTAGCTTTCGCCCAGCGACAGACACGCAGAATGCCCTGCTCTGTTTCGCAACTGTTTGGATTCCTCCACTAATCTATTCAAAACATGTTCTAGTTCTAAAAAGGTGTTTTCTTTAAGTTATAATCACGTTAACATGCATAGAAGTACAACTTTCAACACTTAAAAACATCCAAATCATCATCAATTAAAGAATATTCATGGTTTTCATCAAAAACTCTATGAACATACAATTTCATATAAACATCTTTAGATTCTCAAATTTAAAACCATCAACATGTACTTTTAGCATCATAAAGCATAGATAACACGAAATCAACATGGAAGATAGCATTTTGATTCATAAGAAATCATAAAGTTACTAACTTTCTTAACACAAATGAGTGAGAGGGTTTGGACAAGAGAAATGAGATTTCTCCCACCTCTTAATCACTCATTGATCATATATATCTACTCTCTTACCTTAATTGAAAAGTCTCTCTAGCTTTCCCTCTTCAATCTTCCCCTCTAACTTGGTTTTTCTTCTCTTTTCCCTTTTCTTTCTCTATTCTTTCTCTTCTCTTCTTTTCTCATGAGAGCTTCTCTCTCTACCTCCACAAAAAACAACACAAATGGATTTCTCTCTCTAAAACCACCTATTTATATCTAGGTTAAGTCCTCCTTCTTAATTTACCAAACTACCCTCCCCCATAGTAAGCCCAACTCTACTTTCTAACTACACCTCCTAAAAACACTACTCTATTAAATACACCTGCACATCTAATGCCACATAAATTATTTAAATAAAACAACATGACAAATAAATAAATAAACCCAAATAAATAATTAAATAAAAACGGGATGTGACAACTCTACCCTTCTTAAAGAATTTTCGTCCTCGAAAATCACACACAACGAAAACAACCTTGCCAAGATCACTTCATCCAGTTTCCAAAAAAACATCCAAAACTCCATACATTACTAAGCCTTGACAAAATTAGTCCATCTCAACAACACAACTTTCTCTACCATCGACAAGAGATCAAGGATGGCCAGTTCCTCAATTTGCCAATAAATAGTCAAGAATCGTGATGGTGACATCGACCATTTTCATCTAACCACAATAATGCGCTCTTAATCTCGAAACATCCGAAAGAAACGCTCCACGACGAATGTTACTCAATCCTTACATTCGACATAAGACTTTTTCTTCCAAATAACGTTACTAAACCACAATTCCATAAAATCCCACTTTTCCTTTTCAATCCGAATACACTCTCATCTGTTCTTACCCAAACTACGATCTTAATTTCTCGCGTCAAATTCCGATACAATTACCTTAACTCCAAATCATTTGCTTATTCAACTTTTGCATTCCTTAACACAACATTTTCGAAGATTACTTATTCCGTCGATATACTTAAATCCAAATCTTAATTTCTTCATCAAATCACTATTATTTCACCGTCTCCACTTATCATATCCTCAATCCTTTACTCTTTCTCATATCCAAAAATAATAATCTTCATTCAAGTAGAATCTTTCACATCTTTCACATCTATATACGTACAACCACAATTCTACCATGTGTGAGACAATCCCTTTTCCAAATATTCATTTGACTTAAGTCGGATTTCTATACACACTTCCATTACTCGTTCTTAACACATCCTTCCAATGACCAATCTTTCTTATTCCATTATTCCAACAACACTTTGTCCTTAACTTCATCTTAACTTGCAAAATCCTCATGTGAAATTCTCTTACATACCTTTCCACTTAATGATCTTACCATCTTGATCTTCAACCATAACTCCCTCCTACAATTCCCTTTTTCGAACTTGGTCAAATTCCACACATAGAATCCATCTTAATTCTCAAAATCTCATTCTTAGTTACTTGAAGCTCACTTCTGTACTCTAACTGATTTCACATCAGTCGATCCATTAAATTCAAGTCCAACTTTCAATTCCTCCCAAATCTCTTTGAGAATCTAATCCGTCAACCTCGTCATTCTTAATTCCGTACCGTTAAACTTCTCCTCATCTACCAATCTTGCATTCTTAAATCGCTCAATCAAATCCAATTTCTCTCATCAATATTATCAATATTTCCTACCATATTTACTTTTCTCCAATGATGGTTTAATTCAAAATTAAAATCCCCCAACTTTAGCTAATACCGGACACTCCAAACCTCGACTCATCCAAAGTATTTATTTCCACAAATCCTTAACTTCTTCGACGCATATGCCACAATCTAAGTATCCGTAGAAACACGCCATCCAAACTTACTCCAGAACTTTCAACAACTTCCAAAGTAACCAACTGTTCTCTAACAACTTCCAATATCAATAACCAACTTATGATCTTAATCACAACACGACATTCACTTTTGACGACTCATAATAATCCAATACTCTATATCACGTGACCACCGAAATTACTTCTTGCTACCAACACTCAAATTCCGATAATTTCAGATCCAACTTACAATGCTTGTAATACATTTCCCATGTGATTTCACCCTTCTTCTTACTCAACAACCTTTCATGTTATCCTCATCGAAACAATGGCTCCATTAACTTTCTTCTTCTTCATAAGTCTTCCAATTATTCTTCCGGTTCATTCGACTTTGAAACTGATGCCACTGATACTTGATCATTCCTCTTCGAACATCTCTATCTATCTCATTCCTCCGATATTCAAACGTCACAATGAAACACACCCTTCTCCTCCACTTAATCTCAAACCCATCTACAATCGTCTATCGAAAACTCCAACCTTCACACCCAACTATAGATTTCTAAGGTCCTAACTTACCCTCCTAATAAGGAACTAGTATCGATAGTGTTTTCACACATATCGCATACAAGGGGTAACCATAAGACATGATCAAACACACAATCATACAAACACAAAGTATAATATGTAAACATCTCCATCAAATTGCACACAAGCAAAACACAACATCTCACATAGATATTCAAGTACCATGCATCTTTCGTAAGCTAAAACAAACACGAAGGATACATATTATCTATCAACGAAATCTAAAAGTCCAACAATTCACATAAGCATTAGCATTTATGTAGCACATACTTTCTAAGAATCAAGAATCACATCGAAACAAGAAAAGTTGCATATACTACGAAAATCATTTCAATTAGTTTGCCAAAATCATATTAACCTAAGCATATCATGCAAGAAGACAATCATCCTAGCACGATCACTAATCATGGTATAAAAAAATAACCAGAACATGTGCATCCTACATGTATCAACTATATTCTTAGAAAGATGACATAAGCATTTCTTATAACTCATGGATAATAAAAGAATAGGTCACATTTCATAGCAATAATCCAATGCATGTCATATAAAACGCAATCATATATCAACATGTTCTAGAATCTATCCATCACCAAATTCCTACTCTTCTTATTTTTACGAAAAGAATTAGTTTCGCACATTCAAAAGAAAATAACTCTAGATCTTCAACAATGTTCACATCCCCAAGAATCAATATTAATTCTAAAACTATCTCATGCACATAAAGAGCTACACACCAATCATACACATAGATACACATAAGCATTCGTATAAACTTCCACCATGATTAGTCACATTAAACCATCATTTCAATTATCATGCTCAAGTCAACATATGCAAATCATATATTAATTTACATGGTATACAATGAATTCTAACATACACCAGCACATATCATACATACTCAGATAACTCACCACAATCAAGTAATTATTACATCATAATATAATCAACTATATCAAAACAAATCACTTAGCATCACAAATTATTCAGACACAACCAAATAATCAATCATTAATCAACCAATCTATTCATCTCTTGTACATCCAAGAATAACAAGGAAAACAATTTACAAAATCACAATCTCAATGTGGGTGTGCTTCTCTCAATGATACTGCACCATGTGGTCACTTTTCTCATGCGATGTTGTGCCATATCCGGTATGATACTTCTCTCAATGATACGGCATCATACTAACCCTATAATCAAACGATTCACTTAAAGACTCTAGCATCTAGTTCTTCACTCCTCATAATTAATCACATCAATTCATTCATGATTCATTAACAAACAAATTCATCATCAATAGAATAAACATAACCACACCAAATGAATTCATGAAACCAACACATCACAACTCAATATTATTTATGAAACAATCAATTCATAAGTCAATAAAACATAAGTCTCATGAATTAGGTAAAGCAACATCTCAACTAAGGAATTAATAATACAAAATTCATGAGATTAATCTCACACACAATCAACAAGTTACGGCAACACACATAATTCACCAATATATTCTCATCTTAGATTACAACGATTTCATGAATGTTCAACAATAATCATCATGTTAAAGTATTCAAGTAATCTCACTATCTCATTCCTATTCATACATTCTCAATTAAATTTATGAATATACGCATGTCATCATATTGGTATTTCAATCATACTACACAATCAATCATCATTGGATAAATCATCTCAACATTCCTTTACGACACATGCATAAACAATCACACTCTATTTCACTAACATAGACTTTCACCAATAAAGAAATATATACTCATATACTAATACAATCACTTCAAATACAACAATAACGGAAAGACACCATTATTTAAGTCATTATCTTGAAATCCAAACAACAATCACATTCTCAAGAAGAATAAACATAATTAGCGACAATAACCATATTTCCATATTTCCTCGAATGAAAACATCAACAACAACCAATTTTATCATACATTTGCAAATTAGTTAAATAGTGACTAAGGTGCAAGTGTAGACACAACAAACAAATCACCAATAAAACTCAACAACTACACGACTCGACCGACACTACGCTCACTTGGTCTGACTGCACAGACCGGCTCTGATCGACACCTATAACCCACACGTAATCCAAAGATAACGGGGCTCTGATACCAAATTGTAACACCCAAACCCGAATTTACATAAATTCTAATTTCCGAAAATATTTTACAAAAACTCGCAGCGGATAACAAGTCTTTATTACTTAAAATCAAAACCAAGATACAAAGCACAAGTTTGAGATATTACACTCTTTTAAAATCAATAACTAAAGTAAATAAAATAGTAATCACCGGTTTATACAAGAAAATACTCATTTTAATACAATCCAAAATAAATAAAGGACTTAATACACAAGGTAGACATAAACCCTTCCCGTGTACTAATCAGAGCGGAGCTTCACCGACAACTCAAATATAACACAACACCTGAGGATTTGAATCACCCAACGAACCAGCAAACACATAAAACAGAGATTTAGATATATATAACCGACACATAATAAATGAAGTAAGGTACTATCATTTATCTCAACAACAACATATATCAACAACATCTATATATATATATACTCAATTATTCCCTACAATTCATTAACGCAACATCAATAACAAGATAAGAACATTTCTCAATTAAATTCACATATATCCATTTACAAATCATCAACGCATATCACAATTAAGTGTCCACCTTCCTAATGCAACTAATGTCACTTTCAATGTTATGTCCCTAGACACAACTACATGTGTGGTACCGTTCACCGTCAAATTTGGATACAAGAATCCGTTTCACCATCCATTTTCACCATCCATTAGACACGACATATGCATGAATGAAGTGTCCTCAACAACATGTAAATATACATATAAAACATCACCGACATTGCATGTAATATTACATGGCTTCACCAATTCACCATCCATTTGTTTTGTATATATACAAACACACATACACACGCATATATTCATTTCAATTCACCATTCATTATAATCAACTTTTCATAGCGTATATGTAAATCATAACATCATCATCATTAAATTCACCAAAACACACACACACACACACACACACACACACACACACATATATATATATATATATATATATATATATATATATATATATATATATATATATATAAGCCAAGAATGTTTGTTAGTTTTGTTTTGTTTCCAGAAGATATGAGTCCAAGCATGGACATAATCCCAATAATTGTATCCAATGGGGTCAAAAGTTTGGGAGAATGTTTTGGTTTTGTTTGGGTTTTGGCTAAAGGCTTTTGGGGTCATAATTTTAAGAATTTGGATAGTTGAATGTGTGGTATTTGACGCATCCTTAGGGTCTTTATAATGTTTGATTGATATTGAGTCCGAGTCTACCAAGATAAACTCATAAAATTTTTGTGTTTTGTTGATTGCTAATGGTTGGAAATGGAAACCAGGGGGAAAGATCTTAGGAGGAACTTTGTTTGGGTTTGAGTCCCAATATGCAGGTTCCATTTGGATTACTGGCCAGAATTTTGGTTTTGGTATATAGCTAACTTGGGGATTGACATTTTGATTGGATTGATTCTGGAGTTGTGTTATATTGGTTTCTTCTTGTCTCGGTACAATTTGTTCAGTTGGTCTAGGATTGACTTGAATAGTTCTATTTTTGAGATCTTGGATAATTTGGTCAAGGGATTCTTGTTCCTCATCCTCATCAACAATACTAGCCCAAGTCTGCTTGGGGAGACTGACTAAACCTTGTTCTTGGAAGGCTAAAAGAGTTTGGATTGGGATGGCATAGTCATCTTTTGTTTGTCTGGCTATGTCAATTGTTGATTTTTCAATGGATTCATTTTGGGTAGATGACCCAATTGATTGGTTTTGGGTAGATGACCCAGCGGCCGATGACCGAGTTTGCCTTGGTGGTACTTTAGCAAAGATTATATCTGTTGCCGATAGTCTACCGCCCCGAGAGGCGATAGACCTTGCCGTTCGCGGCATCCTATTCTTTTCCCTGTAAGTATTCACGAGTGAGATAGTCAGGGAGAGCATTTCTGAGCCTTTGAGATATTCAATTTCAAAATAAAAAACACTTAAAATTGCTTGCCATCTGGCAAAAATTTGTTTAGAAGCTAAGTTCTTTACATCTTTTTGCAAAATACCTTTTGCAGATTTACAATCCACACAAACTAAAAACTTTTCATTGAGTAAATCAGATTGAAATTTTGAAATAGATAAAACAATAGCTAAAACTTCTTTTTTGACAGTAGAATAATTTTGTTGAGCAGGATTCCAATGTTTTGAAGTAAAAGCAATAACTTGTTCTTTGTTATCAATTTTTTGTTTCAGGATACCACCATAACCAATATCTGAGGCATCCGTTTCAACAATTTTGAAAGCTTGAGGAATAGGAAGATAAAGGCAAGGGAGGTTCTTAACTTGGTTTTTTATGGTCCTAACAACATTGGTGTGGATGTCAGTCCAAGGAGGAGGTTCCTTTTTAAGTCTATCATGAAGGGGCTTAATGATATTGCTGAGTTGGGGTAGAAAATCAGAAACATAATTTAAGCATCCTAGGAAACGTTGTAATTGTGTTTTATCAATGATTTGATTAGGAAATTTATCAGCAAATTCAATTGCTCTATGGATAGGAATGATGGTACCTAGATGTGTGTTATGACCAAGGAACCTAATTTTTGTTTGAAAAAGGCTAATCTTTGTTTTAGAAACAGCAAGACCATTCTTTTTAATTGTAGAGATGAAAATATTAATGTGTTTAAAGTGCTGATCTAAAGATTGTGAAAAGACTAAAACATCATCAATATAAACAATGGTAAATTTTGAGAATTGGTTAAAGATATCATTCATGATTTTTTGGAACTCCGAAGGAGCATTTTTAAGTCCAAAGGGCATCACGTTCCATTCGTATTGCCCAAAAGGAACAGTAAAGGAAGTTTTGTAACGATCTTCTTCCTTAATCTGAATTTGCCAAAACCCAGATTTCATATCAAATTTAGAAAATATTTTAGCGCCATGTAGACGATTTAAGAGATCTTTTTTATTAGGGATGGGATAAGGAATCCAGCTTAAAGCTTGATTAAGAGGTTTATAGTTAATGACAAGGCAGGGGACACCTCTCTCAATCTCAGCTTGTTTGTTAACATAAAAAGCTGAGCAGGACCAAGGACTTTTACTTTTCCTAATAAATCTTTTGGATAACAGATCTTCTATTTCCTTTTGGCAAATATGGAGAAGTTCTTCATTCATTTGAATGGGTCTATCTTTGGTAGGTATAAGTTTCTCTTTGAAATCCTTTTCATAGCGAAGATTAACAATGTTCTGTTTTCTTTCCCAAAAGGCGTTAGGAAGATCAGAACAAATAGTAGAATGTATTTGCTCTAAGAGAATCTGGATTCTCATTTTGGTATTAGGTTGTTGAAGTTGGTTATCAATGGTTTTAAAAGAAATTTCTTCTTTTAAGAAATTAATTTGATTTTGTTTATAATGAATCGGGTTGAGATCTCTAACGATAGGTTTTCTTATAAATCTAAAGATAATGGATTGACCTAAATGCTGAGTAATGATTCCTTCATTAGTTATATGTAAAGGGAAAAGTGATCTAATGAAAGGTGTACCTAAAATAACTTTATTTTTAAGATTTTTAACCAATAAGAAAGGGGTATCAATCTTAAGATTCTGATTTTCAATTATCGTCGTGGATAATTTGTAATTGATTTTTAACTTGGAACCACTAGCAGTGCTAAGCTGTTCAGAGGTTTTTTCAAAATACTTTGTGGGAATTAATCCCTCTAAAATACAGTTTGAATCAGCCCCTGTGTCAAAAAGGGCTGTAGTCTCAAGGATAAATTCTTTGATGATAATTCTAATATTTATATAAAAATTTTGGATCTTAAGTTGATTAATTAAACCACCTATTAGTAGCTAAAGGATTTTTAGTGGGTTTAGTCACTAGAGAAGATTTTAATCTCTCGAGATAGACCTTCTTCACCTGGGGCTCAGTAATAACATTAATATCTTCAAAGAGGAGATCTTGTTCCTTAGTTAAAACATTAATTTGACTAGAGGATCCAGTATCATCCTCAGATAAGTCATCATCTTGAACATGGTTTAAATCTTCAGAAGACTCGGAGATAGAGTCATCATCAGATGTCTCGATTAATAAGTTGTTAATACGGTCTTCAAGATCTTGATCAAGGTTAAGAGCTTTTAATTTCCCTTTTAGTCTGCAATACTTACTTATGTGACCTGTTTTGCCACAATTGTAACAGACAACAGGCGACCTAGCTTTTCTAGGAAAGTTGTTTTTGAAAGGAAATTGATTATCTGGTTTTGCCTCATTGCTGGGCTTTCTATGAGGGTTATGCCTGGGTTTTCAATAGAACTTTGGCTTAGGTGGGCTATGCCTGGGTTTGGATTTTGGCTCTTTAGAGCAAGGTAAACCAAATTGTTCGCAGAAAGTTCCCATATCTCTACGATTAACAGATTTTTCTTTGGCAAGTTGTTTTTGGATTTTGTCGTCTTCACATTCCTACTTCCCCATCCTGCTCAACATATATATATATATATATATATATATATATATCAACAACATCATCATCATCTATCATTATCATCAATCTTTATAATATTCACCAATCATATATATATAACACACATGTACATATATATGAAGGTGTGAAAAACACAAGAAGGGGGGGTTGAATTGTGTTTTGACAAGTTAAAACTTTTTCTCTAGAAGGATTGAAATGCAGCGGAGTATAGAGATAAAACACAACAACAATAAAAAGCAGTGCTAAGGATAGAAAGACACAAGCAATTTTAAACTGGTTCCTCTCACTAACGAGAGTAGTCTAGTCCCCTTGTCTTCACAAGAGATTTCACTATAATCACACAAGCAAGAGACTTCACAATACTCAAGCACACAAGCAAGAGACTTCCAAGTCTTCTAGAACTTTGATAGCTTGTAGTGTTCTTGTGTTGTGATTTTGCGAGAGAGATTTTCCGGTTCACCAAGTCTTCTATTTATAGGCAGTTGAAATGTAGACGTTGGAGATGATCTTTGATGGGTTTACGATGTCAGCGCAATCCTTGCTGCATAGATAATGGAGTTTTTTATCTTATTCCCAAAGAGGTAAAAACTGTAGCTATCATCGTGTTTGAACACTACAATGTTTTCACAGAAGAGGTAAACTTTCCCAAATGTCCAGGTACTCTTCCTTCTGAGGTGTTGACTTGATTCAAATCAAAATGTCCATTTGGTACGCAGAGGAGAATCCTTCTTTTAATAGTTATGCTTTGGAAAGATGTTTCGGAGTACTGTTGAAACTGCTTCTGAGTGCAAACTCTTGATGGCTTCTGATGGCACTAGTTTGATCTTCTGAGAGTGTTCAAGTCCTTTAGAGCCTCTGACTCAAGTCAAATTCTATCTTCTTGTATTTTCCTACATTCTTACAAGATAGATTTTTAGTATGCCAACTGTGAATTAATACTTTGTTATCATCAAAACTTCATTATGTTCATAGGGCTTGTATGGAAAACCATTCTTGTTCCAACAATATACAACTCCAACAACAACATCATTAATCATCATCAATAATCAACATTCATATATATATATATATATATATGAGGAGGGATCCATCGACTCCAGGAGTAAGTCTCCATTGACTTACTCCGCTTAATAACTCGATATCGGCATTATATTTCTTCAATCCAACCGTTGAATTCAAAGATCTCATTGAATAGATCAACTCCACAAATTTTTATAAAAATTCAAAACCGTTTGATACTTTTTCTGATAACTTCAATTGAACGTACGACAAACTTTTATAAAAACTGTTGAATTTTAATAGTCTGAACACATATCTACATTTTTTAAATTTTTATAAAAATTTGTGGAGTTGATCTACTCAATAAGATCTTTGAATTCAACGGTTGGATTGAAGAAAATGCCGATATCGAGTTATTAAGCGGAGTAAGTCAATAGAGACTTACTCCTGGAGTCAACGGATCCCTCCTATATATATATATATATATATATATATATATATATATATATATATATATATATATATATATATCATACATGTACATATATACAACTTCAACAACATCACTAATTATCATCAATAATCATCATTCATCAAATGATTATAATGATTAATAGAAGATTCTTCTTAATCCTCCATAACTTTAGCTTTAAGTCCTCTAGAAGAATTTCTGGTTGATGACAAAGCCACTGACCTGACTTTCTTCTTTTCAACATCAGCGTTCAATACCAACTCATGGCTCTTGAGATTGTTGATGAGTGACTCAATGCTAATGTTATCGAGATCTTTAGCTTCTTCGATAGCTGTGACCTTAGGTCTCCATTTATCAGTTAAGCTATTTAGAATCTTCCACACATGATTAGAGGTTGTATAACTCTTCTTGAGAATTCTGAGATTTGATACCAGAACTTGAAATCTAAAGAACATGATTTCAATATCCTCATCTGGTTTCATTGTGAAGAGCTCATATTGTTGGACCAACTAGTACTGTTGAAACAGCTTCTGAGTGCAAACTCTTGATGGCTTATGATGGCTTCTGATGGCACTAGTTTGATCTTCTGAGAGTGTTCAAGTCCTTCAGAGCCTCTGACTCAAGTCAGATTCTATCTTCTTGTATTGTACTACATTCTTATAAGATAGATTTTTAGTATGCCAACTGTGAATTAATACTTTGTTATCATCAAAACCTCATTATGTTCATAGGGCTTGTATGGAAAACCATTCTTGTTCCAACAATATACAACTCCAACAACAACATCATTAATCATCATCAATAATCAACATTCACACACACACACACACACACACATATATATATATATATATATATATATATATCATACATGTACATATATATAACTTCAACAACAACATCACTAATTATCATCAATAATCATCATTCCAACAACATTATCATTAATCATTATAATCATAATATTCACCAAACATATACTTTTAACACATGTACATATTCACACACATACATTTATATTCAATTCACTTCGTCATCAATATCATTATAACCAACAAGCATATGAAAATACTATATTAACTACAAGAAATTTGACTTTTAGTGACAGCAAAAGAGCATAGGTAAATGTACATTTGCTGTAGGTATAGGACTAAATAATTATACCAACGCACTTTTTTTTTCGTACCCTATAGTTTGCTATACTTACGGAAGTTTCGCCGTCACTACAGCCTATAGTGACAGATTTTCAACCATTGGTAAAACACATTGAGTTATACCTACGGATCTTGGCTGTAGGTATAGAGCTCACTAAAAACTTGAAGGTTATTGTAGCTACGGAATTTTCCATCACTACAGAGTTTAGTGACACCAAATTTTTGTTGGCATAGATCGTGACATTATGTTATTATTCCCGCACTTTATCTCTTTATGCTATATTATTTAAAATTTTATTTTACAAAATCAAATTACAGACTAAGGAATTAAATAAAATATATTTAGAAAGCAAAATGTAACAAACGTGTACACTACATATATACATATAGAAAAGGAAAATTAACCCAGTCTTACAAACTTAAAATTGGCTATATCTAAATCATGTCATTACTTTTCTACTTAAAAATAAATTGTGTCCACTTAATAGCCTATAACTTTCATCTTCAAGTCTTCACCTACAAGAAAAAATTTAAACAAACAGAGAATACTCATTGACCACTTACAAGTATAGAATACTTACTTGCCATCAGAACAACCCTACGCTTTATATATCGCAAGAAATCATTTCAGTACCACATAGAATCTCATTGTGAACATGATCCGTCTCACACCTCAGCAGGAAAAATATGTGCTGGAGAAATCTTCTCCTTATCCTGCAGTAGAAGACATATTTTATAATTATGTTATTCATAATTCATTGCATATATTTATAAATATCTAAATATAAGATGGGAAATTGGGAATGAGTGGGAGATACCTGATTGCGGACAGGGCAAGATTCACTTCTTGCTATTCATTCCAGAATGCAAGCAAGGTGAAAATAATGGTCACAAATTATGGCGAGTTTTGGATTTTCTGCCTCATATTCTGCTCAGATATAAAAGATATCCAACCAAAAGCAGGATAAACTTCACATGATAAATGGCTTAATTAGTTAGTTCTAGAAATTAAATAAAGAAGCTTTAGCCACATCATCTTCTAAACATATTGGGCATGTATCTTCCTCTTCCTCTAAATTTATAGGTTTACCCAACTTTGAAAGTTCAATTTCAGGATCCTTTGCCGAGTCTAGCTCTAAATCAGTCCGACCTTTGCATTCTGATTCCTTTGGTTCGTCCGACTTAGCTGAGGTTCCGTGATTATCTTCAGATGGTTCTTGAACTGAATTAGAATTTGTAGAACTGATTTAGAGCCACGGGTGCAGTTTGAGTGGCACCAGATGTCACATTGAAAGGGAGAGGAGAAGGAGGTGGTCTATAAGTATCAGGGCTCGAAGTATCTAGATTAGTATCAACCAAGAGCCTTCCAGAGAAACCAAAGGGAGCACCCTGGTGAGAAAATGCAGCAAATGAAATAATATTATCACAGATTGATTACACAACTATCAGAGAATAAACAAAAAGTAGTCATAAACTCAGTTACAAGTAGATCAAAATTAATCCTCAGTGTGACATGAATTTCTTCTTTTCTATTAATAAAAATTTAGTTCAGTCAATTCCCAGAAGCTCACTGAGATCAGGACGGGTCTCACACACAACTCAAAGTACTTAAAAGATGCTTACAAATTATTCATCACTAAGATGTACTCACATCAATGACAGATTCAAACTCATAGCAATATAGGATGATTGGTATCCCTACCAGCCAGAACAACCTTTGTTCGCTTACATCAATTTCTTTAACAAAAGAGTATATAGTAGATAACAGCAATTATGCTAGAAGTTAGTTGGTGACTTAACTATAGTTAAGTTAAAGCGGTTAATAATGTGTTGTCCTATAGTACTATCAAGTATCAACTAGAATTAGTTGACAGTCAATGCCTTCTTTATTGTACCTATAACTGATAGTACTTTCAATTGAATCTCATTGTGAATATAGTACTAAAAGTCTGTTCACAACATCAAAATAAAAATAATACTACGCAAATAAATCTCATAACTAAATAAAAGAAACATCAATAGAAAGATTGAACTCCACTTGATACAGGAGATTCAAATTCATTAGTTTGTATTCTAATATAGATCCAAAATAATACCAATATGCAATTAAGATACTGGAAGAACAGAACAGAACATAATGATACTGGCAGAGCAAAACATAATGTTATATAGAAAATACTAAAGAAAAAAAAAGCAATCAGATGAAGAATTAAATGCATTAAGCCTTGTTGCTATAAACAAATTGGCTATTAATTGATGGCATACCTTTAATCAGCTACAACTAGAAGGAAAAGGATTGCTGCCATATCCTTATCTTTCTAGACTACCACATCAGCTTGCTGAAATATAAGAAAGAATAATGATATAACCATTTTTCTTGATTCAAACACACATTATAACATTGATTACAAATAAAAAGAAACCATGATAGCAGCAAAAGATAACCAAATTGATAAATGACTATTATAGCAAAAGACTTGTGTTCTCAAAGCAACAACCGCCACCAAACTGAATACATCCTCGTTGGGTCAAATTATAAAGCTCCTTGCAACAGTTGTGAAGTGCCAATGTAGTTTTTTCCACATTACTATTCTCAATAAAGACAAGCTTATGCTGTATTACTTCGTGCAAAAAACTATGTAACTAACATAGTTGTGGTAGAAAAACATCCCTCACGAGACACACTACAAACTCCACTGCAAATATTCATACACCTCTTAATAAATTGCACACATCAACAATGACAATGAGTGCCTATGACAAGATTGAAATAATGAGAGATATTTAACTCTTTCTTAAAGAATTTATAATGTCAATATCATAAAAAATGAAAAAGTTAAAATTTAATATTAAGCATATCAAATATTCATCAATGAAGAATACTAGCAAATATGTATATATTTAAAAAATTCACTAAACTTCATTTGACTTAATTTTAGTTCGAGGACTTTAAAACAAAATACAAAATAAACTTTAGAATCAGAACAACTTATACAAGGGGAGACTCCTAAATAATGATTGCAGAGCTAAGATTTTCACCTGCAGGAAAGGGGGAAAAACATCAACACAATTTTCAGCAAACCAATAGCCATAAAATACCCAAATCAGAACTTCAACACAAATAAAATAATTCTAAAAAATAAATCATTTAATAACAACTAGTATTTAATCTCAGATTAGAACAAAAAAAAAGTAAATATTAGGGTTTTCGAAATTGGGGATTTTAGATTTCTACACTATCTGTCTAACCAATGATGCAATACATACTCACACAAGATGTGAAGAAGAAGAATATGAACGGTTGTAAAGAAGAAAGATGTGATTTTGCCGCGCTCAAGTGACGGTGAAGGAAACACCATCAGAGACGAGGACATGCGACAATGAGATGCTCAAATTGCAAAACCGACTACTGATCAGAGATTAAGAGGGAGAGCTTGCGAAACTTACAGGTCGAAAAGATGATTGATATGGCAAGCTTCATGGTGGCTGGAACTAGATTCCATGGCGGCAAAGGTTTGGAGAGAAAGATGATAGCGTTATATTTTTTTCCCTGCGTTCTATTATGAGAGGAGAGAGAAACCTAATATTAACACTTATATTAAAAAAAAAAAAAATCTAGCCTATACCCACAATATATTAAAAAACTCTAGGTATATGTTACCTATACCCACGGTGTTAACAACCGTAACTAAAACCCTCTGTAGGTATCATTAACCACACACACTCATGAGGAACTAACAACTGATGTATTAATCCATCATCATCATCAAAATCATCAAAGAATAAAATGGAGTCTGACTGTTCTCGCTACTCCTCGCCTAGCGTGCGACTGACGAGACAAGTCAGAGAGCATAGGGTCTGCTGGCGAGCCTCAGCGAGCTCCTCGCTAACTCTCGCTAGCTCTCGCCCAGCGACAGACAAGCAGATTGCCCTGCTCTATTTCGCGACCGTTCGGATTCCTCCACTAATCTATTCAAAACGTGTTCCAGTTCTAAAAAGGTGTTTTCTTTAAGTTATAATCATGTTAACATGCATAGAAGTACAACTTTCAACACTTAAAAACATCCAAATCATCATCAATCAAAGATTATTCATGGTTTTCATCAAAAACTCTATGAACATACAATCTCATATAAACATCTTTAGATTCTCAAATTTAAAACCATCAACATGTACTTTTAGCATCATAAAGCATAGATAACACGAAATCAGCATGGAAGATAGCATTTTGATTCATAAGAAATCATAAAGTTACGAACTTTCTTAACACAAATGAGTGAGAGGGTTTGGACAAAGAGAAATGAGATTTTGCCCCCCTCTTAATCACTCATTGATCATATATATCTACTCTCTTACCATAATTGAAGAATCTCTCTAGCTTTCCCTCTTCAATCTTCCCCTCTAACTTGGATTTTCTTCTCTTTTCCATTTTCTTTCTCTATTCTTTCTCTTATCTTCTTTTCTCATGAGAGCTTCTCTCTCTACCTCCACCAAAAACCACACAAATGGATTTCTCTCTCTAAAACCACCTATTTATATATAGGTTAAGTCCTCCTTCTTAATTTACCAAACTACCCTCCCTCATAGTAAGTCCAACTCTACTTTCTAACTACACCTCTTAAAAACACTACTCTATTAAATACACCTCCACATTTAATGCCACATAAATTATTTAAATAAAACAACATGACAAATAAATAAATAAATAATTAAATAAAAACGGGATGTGACAATGATGAACAATGTTTTGGATTGTTTCATCGCCATTCTCCAGAAAGAAAAAGGATCGTCAAAGCCATTGGAACAACACTCACAAGAACAAATCGAAGATGAATTGTTTACTCCAAAAGTTCAAGTTTTTTAAAATAGGGGGATCAAAAGTTCATGTTTTTCAAAATAGGGGGATCAAAAAGTTGGCTTTTAAAATAGGGGGAACAACTAACATCAAGCAATGTCTTCGTAAAGTTGCAGATGGACACTTCACAGCTGCCGTGAAGGTGTTAGGATCATCCGGAGTGGCCCCCTATAATGAAGACACCTTGAAAATCTTGGAGGAAAAACACCCGTACATGCCACCTCCCTCTGCACCAACCACCAGGTTTATTGAAGCTCCCCTTGTGGTTGAAGTTGACACTGTTCTCAAGTGCATTCAATCGTTCCCTAAAGGGACATCTTGCGGTAGAGATGGGTTGCGTGCCCAACACTTATTGGATGCGATGTGTGGAGAAGGTTCTCCGGTGGCAAGAGACCTTTTAGATGCTATCACCCTAGTGGTTAACTTATGGCTTGGAGGGAGATGTCCAAGTAGTCTATCAGAGTTTTTAGCTTCTGCACCCTTGACCCCGTTACTAAAGCCTGATGGTGGAATACGACCTATTGCAGTAGGTACTATTTGGAGGCGTTTAGTATCCAAGATCGCTATGAAAGGAGTCGGAAAGGATATGGCTAAATATCTCAATGATTTTCAATTTGGGGTTGGAATATCAAGCGGTGCAGAGGCTGTTTTGCACAGTGCCAACAGGGTGTTAAGCCAGCGACATGAGGATGGTTCTTTGGCTATGCTCACAGTGGACTTCTCGAATGCTTTCAACATGGTTGATAGGTCGGCACTGCTACAAGAGGTGAGGCTGAGATGTCCATCTATTTCCTTGTGGGTTGAGTTTCTTTATGGTCAGGCAGCGAGGTTATACCTTGGGGATGGTCATATTATGGCAGCCACTGGAGTGCAACAAGGTGACCCGTTGGGACCCCTTCTTTTTGCTCTTGTGCTACACCCTCTCATTCATAAGATCAGAGATAACTGCAAGCTCCTTTTTCATGCTTGGTATCTTGATGATGGGACTATCATAGGGGATTCCGAGGAAGTGGCTAAATCCCTTGATATCATTAGAGAGGCAGGTCCAAGATTGGGCCTTCTTTTGAATATTCGGAAAACAGAGGTTTTTTGGTCTTCTTGTGATGGAAGCAAACTTCGTAAGGGGTTGTTCCCTTCGGACATTGGGAGGCCCGTGTCTGGGGTAAAATTGCTCGGAGGTGCTGTTAGTCGAGATAGGGGTTTTATTGAGGAGGTGGCCATGAAGAGAGCTGTCAGAGCAGTTGAGCTAATGCATCTTCTTCCTAAGTTAAGAGATCCACAGAGTGAGCTTCTTCTACTTCGGTCATGCATGGGTATTGCCAAACTTTTTTTCGGCCTCAGGACGTGCCAACCAATTTACATGAAGGAGGCAGCTGCTTTGTTTGATAAAGAGTTGAGAGTGGCGATTGAAAACATCGTGGTTGGAGGGGGTTCATTCTTTGGAGACCTCCAATGGAGGATTGCTTCTTTACCCATTAAATTTGGGGGGTTAGGGTTATATTCAGCAGTAGAGGCCACCTCATATGCTTTTGTGGCTTCTAGGGCCCAATCTTGGATTTTGCAAGATCATATATTGAGAGACAGTGGAGGATGTGGTATGGACTTGGATTTTGACAATGCTTTGGACGGTATTCAGGATAAGATTCCGACTTATGACTTTAGCAATTTTGCTATTAAGGACACCGTCCCCCCTAAAGCCCAACATGTTTTGGCGAGTGTTCTTTTTGGTAAAATTGTTCAGGACATGGAAGTCGATTTAACATGACTACCAGGCAAAAAGCAGTTTTTGGGTGTTTAAAAGCGGCACATGCTCAAGACTTTCGCCTCACTATCCCCATCGATGGGTTAAGCCAACACATGTCACCGGTTGAGTATCGTACCATCCTTAAGTACCGCCTCATGATTCCAATATTTCCCAAGGATGAGATTAATTTGTCCTGTTTGTCGTAAAGCATGTCTCGACATTTTTGGGGAGCATGCAGTTCATTGTAGGGAGCTTCCTGGCTTCAAATACAGGCATGACTTGGTCAAAGATGTGCTTTTTGATATTTTTAAGCGTGCGGGAATCTCTGTTAAGAAAGAGGCACTAGTGAACTTCTTGACTGACCCACAAGAAGCGAGATCGACACTTCGGCCAGCGGATGTTCTAGTGTTTGGATGGGTAGGTGGGAAGCATGCTTGTGTAGATTTGACTGGAGTTTCCCCACTTGTGGGACTAGGGGTTGGTGATTTTACCGTGGGACGGGCAGCCCTCAAAGTTGCTTCAAGCAAAATGGCAAAACATGAGAAAGCATGTTCTGACAATCAACACGTTTTTATACCTTTTGCTTTCGACACTTTTGGATTTCTAGCACCAGAGGCTGTAAACCTTTTGAAAAGAGTTCAAAAGGTTATGCATTGTAATGTCGTGACGCCTAGGTCTAGGGATGTAGTTTTTCAAAGATTAGGTTTTGCTATTCAAAAAGGATTAGCGGCGCAACTTGTTGCCCGACTACCTTTTGTTAATGTGTAATTATTTTTTATATATATATATATAAGAGAATTATTAGCAAAAAAAAAAAAAAAAAGTTCAAGTTTTTCAAAATGAATTTAGGTTTACTCCATTTACAAAATAGGGGTACCAAAAGTGCATTAAAGCCTTTATTTTATTTATTCTAACATTGAATTGTTTCTATGCTTGATAAATAATTATTATAATAAAAGAAATTTCATTCACAATTTCATAGACTAGTATATTTTTTATTGACAAATAAAATGGTAATATCTAAATGGTAGTATAAAATTCACAAAAGTATTTAAAGAAATAAAATGAAATGGTAGTATTTAAGTAATATTTTTCATTTTCTCTAAAAAAAAATGCATGACTATTAATATTTTTCATTTTCAATCCCAACTTTTGGTCCCTACTTTTAAAATTTCAAATGATATACACGAGTTGAATGAAAAGTAGGGACAAAAAATCATGACAGAAATACTTCAAGGAGCAAAAAGTGCGAAAAACAATTCTTTAGAGACTAAAAACAAAATTCTAAAAAACTAAAGAGACCGTTTACGTAATTAACCCTTAATAATAATAACACTTGATGAATTTTTCTCTTTAGATCCCTTTTAGTGCTCCCAGCCCTCTAAGTTTTCATTTTTTCTCCCTTAAGTCTGGTTCGGATTCTATTTTCCGAACCAAATCTCAATTCGAAATCTATAATCCGATCGCTATTTCGGAAACTACAATTCCCAAAATGTCCTTTATACACACCAGTACTTCACTTTATGTTCATTTATATTCATTCTCATTTTCTCTCATAAAGTTTATGTTTTTAGTTGAATTTTGGGTAAAATTAACATTGAATCTTTCAAAAAAAAAAATATTAAAAGAAAGTACAACATTACACGGCAGATTTCATTGCGCTGAAAAAAAAATCTTAATTGTCTTAATTGAATACCACAAGATTTGATTTGATCTTATAAAAGTCTTGATTGAATACCAATGGAATTTTTTAATATAAAAAAGTCTTTTAAAATCAATTGAAATCTCAATCCAATACACCCCCTTAGAAGTACTTTAAATAAAATAATAGTTTTTGTAGAAATATTTTATCAAAGTCAAACGATTGTTTTGAAAGTAGCGTTTATGTTTTTTTTTTTTTTTTTTGTTTTTAAATCCAATCAACTTTTACTTTATCTTTAAAGTTGTATTTTTTAAGTTTAAGCTAAAAGTAAATTACGGGTTAAAATGAGTCCGACCAAACGTAACATAAATCTATGTTTAACTTCTGCAACAAACATGTGGAGTCTGCTTTCAACATTTTCTTTGAGTGTAATTTTGCTATCATAATTTGGTCTTAGTTTGCAAACTTCTTAAACTTAGTGTTGCAATTCACTTCTATGGAGGATACGTGGAAGTTAAATGACAGGAATTGGTCCCCTCAATGCAAGATTACCATTACTGCTGCCTTGGTTAATCTAATCAATGCAATTTGGTTCGTCTGGAATCAAACAATATTTCATGATAAGCCCATCAATTTCAATTTTGTTGTTTCTATGATTATTGGAAACTCTTCTCTTTCAGGTAATAACTCTAAAAAGTCTTTTTCTAACTCCATCAGAGACTTCATAATTTTGAAGCATTTTCATGTTTCAATTCTTCACCCAAATCCTCCTCTTCTTAAAGAAGTTTTGTGGCAGCCTCCTTTGATCTATTGGATTAAATGTAACATAGATGGGGCTGCAAAAGGTAATCCTGGTGTTGCTGCTTGTGGGGGTGTGTTTAGGGATCATATTGCTGCTTTGTATTACTGTTTTGCTGAACCTTTAGGGAAAACTTCTTTTCAAACACAGCTTTGTGCTGCTTTGAGAGCAATTGAAATAGCTTACAACATGAACTGGTATAACCTTTGGTTGGAATCAGATTCTGAAATGGTGGTTCATGTTTTCAAAAACATCATTTTCATGGTTGCTTGGCATTTAAGAAATAGATGGCATAATGTTAAAATCCTTCCTTCCGGTATGAACTGTATTATTTCTCATATATATAGAGAAGGAAATCAAGTAGCCAACACCCTTGCTAATTATGGTTGTTCATTGCCTTCTTATACCTATTGGCATTATGTTCTAAACTTTATAAAAGATAGTTTTGATACGAATCTGTTAGGCATCCCCTCCATTTTGTTCAGTTTGTTTTTATCTTATATATATATTTTGGGTTGGTTTAGCTTCCGGCTA
Source organism: Trifolium subterraneum (assembly GCA_951799995.1). Lineage (NCBI taxonomy): Eukaryota > Viridiplantae > Streptophyta > Magnoliopsida > Fabales > Fabaceae > Trifolium > Trifolium subterraneum. The sequence continues at coordinate 8,807,670 of OX637466.1, read as the reverse complement.
CCAACTTCTTTTTCTTAAAAAAAAATGATAATTTTTTATGGGTAAATTATATTTTCCTTCCATATTTTTATAGTGAAAATAACAGTTTGTGTCCCTATGAAAAAAAATCAAATGTCTTTATCCCTCGTAAATTTTATGTTTTGAATAGGATTGTTGAACCGTTTAAATTTCACAAATTAGAGGAATTTGTAACCTTTTAATATCCTTATAATGAAAGCCTTGTTCGAGTATTTTATATATATGTTGGGTTATTTTCTAAGACCAAACATGAGTGGGATTTATGAAACATTCATGCTATATGAAATGTGCCCTAATTGTAGTGAGTTTTATTCCATTATTTATTTATTTAAATTAAATATTTTAATAGTTATAGTCACCCTTTTTTTAATGCTTTGATTCATAGAGAATGAGACTTGTTAATTTAGTGTTCGACCGCAAGGTAATTAAAGTCTGAGTCGAACAACAACACTAATTTTTTTCCCCCAATTACAATCAATTATAATTAATGCAAATATATTTTTAATGGAAACAAATATTTGTTTTGTTCAACTACAATCAATTATAATTAATTCAAATATATTTTTAAAGGAAACAAATATACGTGTTATTCAGACCGTGCTCAATACTAAAATTAATTTATAAAAATTCGACAGATAAAATTTCGTGAAATTAAGCGAATCACGCCTTTGTTTCTTTGGGGTTAATTTTCACGCCATGTTCTACTAAAAAAAAACCAAGGATGAATGTTTACTATATACACTTTAAACAAATTTTAAGTACTACTAATATAATCAATTAAGAAAAATGCTATATACTACGAACAACATGGACATGAATTTTCCACGAGGGATGTACAATACATAATAAATGAATAACCTCTATCCATGTATTCCAACATCTCCATGTATTATTATGCTAAATGGAGCATTGCGATCGGTCAACTATATTTCGTGAAGCTTTCGTGATCAATTTCTTCGCTATACATAGCAACATTCATCAATCAAAAGTGCACATGGATTCAAATAGGTATCATAAAAACCTTTTTTGATACTTCAAACATGCTATTCTAAAAATTAATTACGTAATTATTTTCTACTCATATATTAATATACAAGTTTTATTTCTTTATTTATTTTTTTATTGAGGGGACACTGACTTGAGCCAATCATGCATGTGCATCAATTAAAAAGAAGAAAGTTGAGTCATTAAATGTGGTGTCAATGGTTTATAGAGAAGGTATAGTCCCGAACACAATGAAAGAAAGTCGCTTCCTGGAGACCACTTCGAGTGCAAAAATAGGGAGTGTCCAGCTTCCGATGATTGAGTAAGTATAAAGTAGGAGCCGAATTGTAACAAGCTAACCAAAAGAAAAAAATAATCTTCGCATAACTACTCTACTTTAAATAAAATGCAGATAGTCAAAAGTTTTGAAACAAAAAGATGATCTTTTCATATAACTACTCAACTTTATTTTATGTGCGCAGAAAATTTGAAATGTGTTTTTAAATTGTTTTTGTAATTAAAATAAGGTTAAATGTATATTTAGTCATTATTTAATTATTCACATTTTAATTTTCATGTAGTAGAATTTGTTAGATGCGGTTTTAAAGACAAAAGTATTTGGTATGACTTATTAAGCATATTAGTGCAATTTATAATTTTTCATTTTTTGTAATTAATAATTATGAAATTTGAAATATTAAAATGTTAATTTTTATAGTCACTTTTTACAAAGTACACGTATATACATATATACATGAGTCAAATATATGGTTATTGTGTATATAATCACTTAGTAACATCTTGCAAAGTAAATATTCCTATAAATCTCTAATGGACGTTATTATATGAAAAAATTAGACATGTATCGACGGTGTAAAATATTTTTGTACTATCATCTAATATCAATCATGTATTCTACTAAATTACATCATTAAATCCCATTTTTATGGTATGATGTGGATGAATAGTTAATTTCTATTAAATATTCTTGTAAAAATATTTTACACTGACATAGCATGTCCATTAAACTTATTATATTTTTTAAATACATCAAAATTATAAATACATTTTAAGTGTCTCAAATTTATTTGTAATCTTTAAATATGACTTTCTTTAGTTATTTTAGTTCTCAAATTTATTTTCTATAGTCAATTTAGTCTATAAAAATATAAATAAAAGACCCATTTACAGTGTATTATATTTTTTTTATACATTTAGAGAGTGTAAAACTAATAGAGTTTCACATATTTAGAGACTAAAATAATTATTACTCAATTAAAAATAAGAACAATCTATTATAAAAAAGAAAAGAAACTGGAGGTGTAGAAACATTTAGTGGTTTTCTAAAGTGCCATGTTTTTTTTTATTTTTTTTAATTTTTTTATAAGCTCTAAAGTGTCATGTGTTGCAACGTTGCAGCTGCCTGAGTGTATAGTGCAACATGTGTTGGATTCATGAAATGTTTATTGTTACATGCAACTGATGCAATCGTGAGCCTTAAATAATCAAATATATATGTTTCATAGTATCACATACGAGTATTTTGTAAGCGTTCGTGATTTTCGCGAGTTACATCTATCGCGATATATAGCACAGCTCTTACAATAATCAGAAGTACATAAATCCGCATATGAAAATTTAGACCAAGATGCTCATTATATGCTTTCATCCACCAATTATTATTATTATTATTATATAATTGTTTGTTATTATTATTATTATTATTATTATAATATTTATTTTATAATTGTTTGTATATTTGGTTTTATATAATTTAATTGTTTGGTCATATACACGGAGCCAGAGTTCAAAATTCGATAATGCTACCGTCTCTTAAGGTAGAATTTATAACCACTAAATTACTTGCGAACAAAATAATAGTAATTCAATTGTTTGATTTTCTGTTTCATCTTTATTATTAAAGGATCCTCCATCTTCGGTCTACAATGACCATTATACTAATATTTGGAAAATCAATTGAAGTAAGAGTTTGAAGATCTCGTTCAACCACAAAATATCATGATGGTGGCTAAAAACACTAGAGACAAAAACCATATCATATATCAAAATATAAAAGTTCAACAATTATTATTTAAATTATAAAAAAAAACATAAATTAATATTTAAACTCTTAAAACTTTATATTCCTATTATCTCAACACATTTGAGATTAAAGCAATAATTTCAGCAATTTTTTTAACAACAATAGCATTTTCTGGAAGCACAGAAGTATCTTTGATAGGAATGTTATCACCCGAAACGCAGTCATCGGCAAAATTCATTATACCACGCATATTTATCTTCAAACCAACGTAATCAGAAGTTTCCAATTGTTGTTGAGCTTGCTTAATGCTACCGAGAGCTCCTTCTTTATCTCCAAAATAATCCAAACAAATCTGGTAATGCTTTTGTTTCTTTGGATCACTACCACTCTCTACAATTAATTTTGTGATTAGAGTGACTGTATTGGACACATCGTTGCAAAGTACACCAATACTGTATGATTCAAGGACACCAAGGTCTTTTCCTGGACCACCGGGTCTTGAATTGAGAAAAGTTAAGCAAAAAGAAGGGTCTTGTGCCTGCTTGCAAATACCTTGCACATCAACAAAATTAGAACTTGCATAACAGGATGCAACACATAAAAGAAAAACGATCGCTAGGAATGAAAAGCGAACCATTTTTTTTTCCTTTCTTTTCTCAATTCTTCTATGAATATTTGTTTATTTCACTCTATAATGTCTTTATATAGATTTTACCAACCGAAAACATACCAAAAAATATTGTCAAAGTCCATGGTTAAAACCCACAGTATAATTTGATTTTGTATCTAATATGACTTTGTAATTATATATGAACAATTTTATAATTATTTTAATTCTACTATTATTATAAGATTTTTTTATATTGTTTTGTGATTTTCTTTGCATATATATTTTTTCTTTCCATATATATGAAATCACCTCAATTGAGATTATTTGGTTTAATTTTATATTCTTATCAAATTATGGCATGTTTGACTTTTATTTTAACCTTAATGTTTTTTCCTTAACAAGCAAAAATGACGAGTCTCATTTATATGATTAAATGATGAACTAAATTGGTGAGTTATTGTTAGTGATTAATTTGGTGAGTCTAATTTATATGATTAAATTGGTGATGGAATTGGTGTTGTGAACTATATTGTTCAAATAATGGTGGAGAATTGGTGTTGTGGATGAGTAACATAATAATGTGTGTTTACTTGTCGTATGTTTATGCATACATTCTTACCATGCAGGGCTCCAACCCAGTGGTGGTGATTTGATATAGGAACGTTGGCCGCGCCGGATTGAAGAGGAATTATAGGATTAGCCTTTGTTTTTCCTTCCCGCTTTCGTACTGCGTTATGATTAGAGTTTCTGCTCAATGGTGACGTGGATAAATCAATAATATATTTATGAATATCCAAAATCTGGTGACGTAGATAAATTCAGTGAGAGATACTGATATCTAACTAAAATATGGTGGCATAAGATGGTACCACATGCATTAGTTTTGTATCTAGGGAATTATTGCATACTTATTTTCAATAGATGAAATGTTGTGTGATTGTTATATTGTGTGATTGGTGTTGCATAATTGTATGCCAAATGATAAGTGAATATTGGTGTGTTATTGGTGTGTGTTAATTTGGTGTACAATAATTGGCGTGGGTTAATCGGTGTGCGATGATTGGTGTGCGTTATTTGGTGTGTGCTAGAAAGGAATGTAACGGTGAGTTAGATAGTATACCTTTGATTTTTCCCTAGTAATGATGTGTGATTATATGACATTGTGGTGATCTGATTAATATGTTTAATTTTACTCATAAATATAAACTCACTCTGTTTTGTGTTGTGTACTGGACTCTTGGGAGTCAAGATTTCTCAGGTAGATCATTTTCTCGATTTTTCCATTATTCGGTAAAATTTCGCTCTGATTGTGACTGGAAATAGCATTGGCTTTCTTTGGATATTATGGCGAAAGGATTTATATGTTAGAACTCAATAAGGTTCATTATCCTCTGACCGAAGGATTGTGATAAGATATGAACACATTACGCGGAGAATTCCGTTAATTGACTCGAGAGAGTACGTAGTCACAAAACTGAGCCTCTGCTGCTATAATGCCTTGAGTGATCAGGTTTACTTTGGTAGGCAACCTATCCCCTAAGAGTCGCCACGCGAGGATGGAAACCTTCAAAGGGACCTGAGGGTGCCAAATGAGACCTGCCGCCGCATCTAACGTAACCGCATCCTGAACCGTCAAGATCTGATAAGCACTACGAATAGTATAACCTGTATCCAAATTAGGGTGCCACCTCCATCTATCTGAAATATTTTCCTGCAAAGAGAGACTGAGAAGTAAGGTCTGACACTCTCCGAACATCTCCTCCTCCCACGCCCGCATCGGTCGACGCCACTCCCACGCCCCCCCCCCCTCTACCCCCACCATAACGAGAACATCTCAGCCACAGAAGTTGATTTGTTCTCTTCCAAGTCAAACAACCTCCCAAAACGCTCGCACAAAGGGGTTCCCTCCACCCAAGGATCAGTCCAAAAATATGTGTCAGTCCCATCCCCCACCTTTTTTGAAACATTCTCTCCAAACCACCCTCCCCCTAACTCTCCACCATCCCGAATACACACTAACTCCCTCCACCGCAAGGACCCTTGCACCTCTCCCTCTCGCAGTCTGCCTCTCTCCACCTCGTATCTGACGCCGCCTCAACTAACTAGGAACCCGGGATATTAACCCCAACCAACATACTCTTGTTGAAGTTGACCTTCAAGCCCGACATAGTCTCGAACAACACCAGAACATCCCGCAAAGCACGAACATTCGCCCAGCTCTTAGTCCCCATTAAAAGTGTATCATCAGCAAACTGAAGGTGCGATACTGGCACCGGGGCTAGCTCACCAACACTATACCCCGTGAACAAATTACGTTCCACCATGGCCTAGATCAGCACGTGAAAGCCCTCCGCGGCCAAAAAGAAAAAAAAGGAGGAAGCGGATCCCCTTGTCGTAAACCCCTTTCGAGAGGAAATTCATCGGTTGGACTACCATTGACTAAGACAGACGCATTGGCCGTACAGACACATTCTTTAATCCATTTCCTCCACAAGGTTGGGAAACCCATTCTTCCCATAACTGCATCCAAGTAACCTCAGTCCACCGAGTCATAGGCTTTTCAAAATCGACTTTAAAAAGCAGCAATTCCTTCTTAGCCCTACGAGCCTCATCTACCACCTCGTTCGCAATAAGAATTTCATCGAGGATTTGCCTATCTTTGACAAACGCTGTCTGGGATTCTGATATCACACTACCCATCACAATTCGCAGCTGGTTCGCTAAGACCTTTGCCAAAATTTTATAATGACAGCCCATAAGCGAGATGGGACGAAAGTCATTGAGGGCTATCAATTTTGGGTATCAGAGCAATGCAGGTGGCGTTTAAACCTTTAGTCAATCTTCCATTCCGATGAAAATCCGAAATAAAGCGCATAACATCCCCTTGCATCTCCGCCCCGAAATATTTTATGAAGCCAAAATTAATGTCGTCTGGACCTGGGCTTTTGTAACTGTCACAATCCCACACAGTTGCCTTAACCTCTGCCATCGAAAAAGGCTTGATCAAACTACTAAACTCCAAATGGTGCAGTCATTTGAAAACAAGGGATTTCACCCCGACCTTTCCACAGAAACAGCCTTGAAATGAGACGCGAAATGTGAAAAGACTGCGTGCCTAATAGGGCCCACACCCTCGACAGTAGTACCACCAACCTGTAAGGACGAAATGGCATTTCCCCGACGGCGACTAGCTAAAATAGAGTGAAAATACTTGGTATTTGTGTCCCCTTCATGGAGCCACCGCGATCGAGACAATTGCCAACAAATGCTCGCATTTAACCGGGAAAGAGAATGAATGTCTGACGTCACCCCGTGCAACTCCGCTAACTCTATATCAGACAAATCTTCCTCACCCCCCTTCGCATCCAGGACCGCAAGCCGCTCTTTCAGAGACTCAATCCGACTAGGCAAATTCTGAGTATGAGCCATGTGACAATCTTTCAGAGCCACCTTAGTCATTTTAAGCTTTTCTTTAAGCACAACCCCCCCCCCCCCAACCATCAACCCGAAAAGAATTTCAATTATCTCTCACAAACAGGTTGTAGCTAGGGACATCTTTCCAACATTTAAGCATCCTCGAGGGTCGGGGTCCACAATCCTCATCATCCACAGACAGAACCAGAGGACAGTGGTCAGATAACCCTCGCAACCGAGCTTCTTGCGTACAATTGGGCCAGGTCAAACACCACTCCCAGAAAGCAAAAACCTATCCAAGCGGCTCATCGAGAGCCCATCCCCTTTAAACCAAGTGAACTTGTGGCCACCCAGCGGGAGGTCAATTAGGGAGTTATCGTCAATAAAACGATTGAAAGGAATATAGTCCAAGGACCGATTCCCGCCTCTGACGGACCACCGTTATTCTGGGCCCTTGACAGCGTTAAAATCCCCGCAAACACACACCCTTGTCCTACCCAAAGACTGTAACCGCGCCGTGAGTGAAATCCACAACTCTTGCTTAGCCACGGGATCGCAGGGCGCATAAACATTTGCCACCAAAAACTCTTCGCCAAACATAATGAACCGCCCGTGGCAGCACAATACATGCTCGCGACTCTCGGTCGACCACACATCAACCTCTGACGAGTCCTAGAGGGTCAACAGCCCCCCCACCACTCCCACCGAGGACCGGTAAGAATATGCGTGAGAAGAGTTATGTAACACCCCACTTAATTCTACCCAAAGTTTCGCGACTAAACAACAAATTAAATCAAGTAAATCAAGTAGAGCGTTACATGTATAATTTTAGAACCAAAAATAGCATGTCGTATCATACAAAACATGATTAAGAGATCATCGCAGCGGAATAACATAGCATGTCATCATGAATATAGTTCAAATCATAAACATTAATCATGGCTAAATAATCCATCAACATAATAACCCACATTCACATAAATCACCTACACATATCGTGTCATCAACAAATAGATAATTAAGTGCTTGGCATAAAGCCTTACAACGTCACACAAAACAAGGTCTAAAAGCAACGCTAGACATAAGTTCGATAAGACTAAACCCCAACACGGTATTACAACTACCAGAGCAAATGGACAAGACTCGATGCTAGAATAGCGACTCGTCTCCTCACCCTGAATACTAGCAACAAATGCCGGGTACTCCTCCTAAGCAAGCAAAGCAAATCCTCACGCCTGAGAATCTGAATCGCCCAACGATCCATTACATACAAAAATAGAGAGTTAGTTACTTATAATCAACATATAACAAATGTAAGTAAATACTAACATTTAATCCAACAAATACAATGCATACATTAATCTATCGTACATATATTGGCATGTATATAATAGCAATCCAACGACATCAATAAGACATGTACATTTAATCATTTGATGTACATATCCATATTCACACCATCAATGATCGACAACTTATATGCACAATCACTTAACACATAATTAGACAAATATCACATCATCATCACATATAGCACATTTAAGGTTCACCTTCCTAAATGCATCTAATGTCACCTTCATGCCATGTCCCCTAGACGCGACTACATGCATGCGGTACCATTCACCAAAATAAGGATACAAGAATCCTATGCGTTATGGATCAAACGTCCAAGCTTCATCAATTCGTTATGGGTCAAACGCCCAAGCTTCATCAATAGACTCAATCATGATGCATGAACATATATATGACGTATGTTATTCACCACTATTATGTAACCTCATGTATACATAATCTTCACCATCAATTATTCATCAACACATAACATACTTATATACATTCATCATCATTATCAATAAGCATGAACAATCATTCATATAGAAACATCACCATCCGTCATATTCATTATAAATCCAACATCAATCATTTATGTATTAATATAATACTAGCAATCCATACATCAACTACACCTTCAACAATTAATAATCAAGTAAGCCTGACTACTTCGCCAGCTCTCGCTAGCTCTCGCCATAGCAAGGCAAGTCAGAGGCTTCTCGCTATCCCTCGCTAGTTCTCGCCGTAGCGAAGCAAGTCAGAGAGCACTGGGCTGCCTGGCGAGCACTGGCGAGCCCTGGCGAGTTCCCTCGCTAGCTCTCGCTAGTTCTAGCCTAGCGACGCGTGCCCAGAAGTGCTGCTCTGTTTTACGACCGTTCGGATTCCACTCCCAAAATCATCCGAAACGTGTTCCAGTTTTAAAAAGGTATTTTCTTTGGATCATAAACATGTTATCATACATAGGAGTACAAGTTTCATAACTCAAAACCATTAAAATCATCATTAATTAGGATTTATCATATTTTTCATCAAAAGCTCATGAACATGCAATTTCAAACCAACAACTCTAGATTTTCGAAATTGAAATCATCCACATATATTTCTAGCATTATAATACATGAATAACACTAAATCAACAAGAAAGATAACATTTTGATTCATAGAAACTCATAAAGTTATGAACTTTATAGTGTGAAAGGTGAGAGGGTTTGGGCAAAGAGAAATGTAATTTCTCCCCCCTCTTGGTCACCACAATCATAAATAACTACTCTCTTACCTCCAATCCTTCAAGAACTAGCTCCCGAATCTTCCCCTCTTAGCTCCTTCTTCTATGTTCTTCCTCTTCTTCTCTAGCTTTCTCTCTCTCTATTTCTTCACAAACTTATGACAAATGATTTCTCTCTCTAAGTTTTTCAAAACTTATACCTAGGTTAAAACCCTTTTCAATTTACCAAATTACCCTTCCTCATAAGCCCACTCAAATCCTCTATTCACACCTCCTAAAAACACTACTGTTCTATTCACACCACTACACTAAAAGCCACATATTTAAATAAATCACACAACATGGAATTTAAATAAATAAATTAAATCAAACAATTAATTAAATAAAAAAAACGTGATGTTACAAGTTACCCCATAGAGACGAACAGATAAAAGTGTCACACGACTGCAACTTAGTTTCCTGAAGACAGAGCAAGAGAGGATTTTGACTCCCCACCAACTTACGAAACTCCTTCCTCTTCTCAATCCCCCCCCCCCCTCCAAACCCCCAGCATTCCAAGAGATAATCTTCATCGAGAACTCCCCCTCCCCGCGCCTGCCCTGACGTCGTCTTCTTCGTTGGCCCTGCCCGAGCGAGCACACTAAACATATTCTCATTAGCACCCTTTAGATAAACCCCAATAACATTCCCAATCTCCCTAACATCGTCCACAACCACCTTTTCGACACCCTGCATAACCACCCAATGCCACCAATCGTTAGTGGCTGAGACTGACGAAGACGATACCTCAGAGGATCCTTGACTGCGTACGCTCCCTAGATGGTGATTCCCATGTCCATCTTTGCGACGACGCTCAGACTTCTTCAATATTTTTAACACCTCACTACGATCCCTGCTAGGCAGTCGAGCTAGTTTTTTAAGACTAGAGAGCGTATGGCGAAATACCCCTCCTGCTTTTCTCCTTTTAGCGTCAACCTGTCCACCCTTCTTTTGCCTAATACCATCTCGTACCCCCTTTCAAGGCCTCTTCCTACCATAGAAAATGACCCCGGCATCTCCATGATTAAGGTCTTGCAGCCATTATAAACTCCAAGGCCCCGATATCTCCGAGCGATTCCCACCTGGTGGGCAAGACATTGTGCGTTTAATGTGATTTGGGGTCAAAATGGGCTTCTTAAACCCGGAAGGACGCCTAAGACCCGCCGCCGGAGAACAGATAGAAGTACTACCTTGAACTCCCGGCATGAGGGGAGAATCGTCAATCCCCGACACACGATCTGCATTCCTTGTAGGATGGTTCGACTCCAGTTCAGGAATAGCTAAACCATTTTCTCCGACTTGGTCAGGAATCACGAAGTCCACATCCACGTTCCTATCCCCATCTACACCATAGGTATGTGAAATCTAAAAATTCGCATGAGACCCGACATCATCCTCTTCCTCCAGTCCAGCCGCTAATTTCTCAACCAGAGTGTCAACTTCCCGTCTAATTTCCGGATCGCAATGACCTTCATCAAGGTCAACCTGAGACGCCTCCGAATCCTTCTCATCCTCAAGAAGGCATATATCCTCTCATAGGGAGAAACCCCATTTCCTCTACCACTTTAACCTCTATCGGGATTCCATCCACCAAAACCGTCTCGACAGTGTTTACTATTTCCAAGTTAGCTGTAGCTATTAGGACGCTGGCGAAGTCCAGTCTGTCCTTGTCAGCAGAACAACTATCTGTCCGTAAGAACTACCACAGTTAAGAACTCAAAGCTTAAAGAAATATACGTTCCAGGAATGCAGAGGAATTGCATACAGACGAACCCATGCCCCCCGCCTGTAAGGCTGCGGTATCAAATCCCAACGCATCCAGTTCGAAAAAATGAGACTGAAGAACTCCTTGGCGCCGTTGACAACTGCCATCACATCGTCCCCTGCCAAACTGTGAACAAAAACCTTGTCATATCCCATCGGGATGAGGACCAAGTCAGTGAATCCTGCATCCGTTACTCTGTTTTTCACCACAAGGATTGCCTCGCTATAACACCCCATAATACATTGTCTAGAATATATTATAAAGTCCATAATCAAATACCGAGTACATTAAGTTTACAAATACATAGAGTGTTGATTAAGCACACGCAGGTGCTAAAATACAATAAGGTACAACACAGCGGAAAGGAAATAAACTGAGACATAATAACTAAATGTTCTAAACACGAACATCACAGTCACAAACAATGCTACTACTCCGCAGCTTGCTTGCCACGATCACCCTGAGTACCTGAAACATGAACGGGGGGGGGGGGGGTAAGACTACTAAGTCTCGTGGATTCTACTACCCACCTATTGGTGACTACACCAGGGGAATCAACCTATAATCAGTCCTCACGCAATCTCAGCGCAATACATTTATTCATATATAAACAGTTTATATGGTGTAACACAAAGAATTATCTGAATTCATTTTAGCTATGCAAGAACAATCTGAGGTGAGCCGGTCTCAGAAAGCCTTACGCTTTTCCGTACCAATCTTCGTGAACTAAAGCACATATGGTACGAAATAACTATGGCATCACAATCAATATTATAGATATATTATCGCTTTGGGTTCCTCGAATCTCTTTGGTGGTGTCAAACAACCACACATAACTATGGATTCCTCGAATCCCTTTGGTGGTGCCCAAGCAGCCACACATAACTATGGACTGATACTACACATAATTCTAATGTGTTAACATACTACCAATATATCCCAATCCCGGGAACTACCCTAGCTACTAGCCTAGGTCATAATCAATTCTATACGTACAACGACATCATAATTATAAGGTATTCGTAATGTTAATGAAAAACAAGACTTAAAAGATGACAATCCAAAATGCGTATGGATTTCAAAAGCAGGAAACAGAGGACAAAAATCTGGAAATGCTGGTGACTTGCGCCCCGGCGCGAACCTGCACCCAGATTCTGCCTCTGTGTCTTTTTGCCTGCGCGTAGGCGCGAAGACCTGCAGAATCAGTACAAAACAGAGTTTTCTACGCTACAATTGCCATTCTTTCAAGCCATTAACATCATGAACTTCCTAATAATTATAAAGGAGAAGAGTTTTGGGAATTTAACCCTCCTCATGCACATTTCAATCCCTAAATCCTATGTTATCATGCATTGTTTAGATTGAGGGGAATTTCTAACTATTCTAAATCCTAAGAACCCAACTCAAATTGAAGCTTGATTCTTTGGCTAGAACTTGATTACAGGCTTGGTTTTGCAGCTGAGTTCACCAATTGAGCTGTGGTTTGAATTTCACTTCCTTATTGGATACAATTCCACCATTGAGCTTGCTTTCTACCCATGCACACATATGAACAGAATTTGAGCTTATAAATTGGAAATTTAGAGCACGAATTTGAGAGGAATTGAGAGGAGCGTTGAAGAATTTGAACTTACCACTAGTGATTAACTTAACCTAAGGAACATGTAGGCTCAATTGCATGTGCCATTGGAGATGATTTGTAAGAGAATTGAGTGATGGTGATGGTTGTGTTGTTGTTAGTTTGCGTGAGAGTGAGAGAGCAAGAAGAAGAAGTGAGCTTTCTGATTTTTTTGGTTTACTCAGCAAAATGAATCATGGGTGGGTGTAGTGTGTAGTGAGTCATGGGTTTAGTGGTAGATGTAAGGCATATGTCCAACCCAAGACTAGTCCTCTTTCTATCAATGACACCACACACCCAACCTAACAAGTAACTATTACATCCCTTATGTATTACACTCTAGTGCTAGCTCTAAACATGTAATATTTTAGAAAATATCCTTAATAGTATATAATACTAGTAAAACAAATTAGGGATGTTACACTCGCCGTTAAAAACCGTCGCCACGATTCCATTTTGAGCCCACGTCACATCTTCAGACTTTGTTCTGTACTTCCGCCTAAGAACATTGATTTTCCTTATCCTTGATGGTATCAGCAGTCTCGACTTTATCTCTAGGGTTTGACCCACCCGCTATCACCTGGCCTGTCTTTCCCGCCAACTTCTTACTCGCCCCTAAATTTACCACTATGTCTCCCACCCTCAATTCTTCTGTGGAGCTACTCTTAACTGAGCCTGCACCATCATTACCTCCTTTCCTTGCATTTGTCCTTGTTATCTCATTAAGTTCCACCTCACCTCTGTGCCTGACTGGTCCCGTAGCATTATTATGACCAATCTTTTTACCTAAACCTTCGTCTATGTTCGAGTGGCCTAACATCTCCACATCCGGTCTCCCTCCCACTTCCACATCATGACGGTCAAAACTAGCAACTCTAGCGCAAACACGGTAATGGCCGAAACAAACATTATTCAGGGCACGTGTTAACTTGGTGACGTCTCGCACGTTAGAGAATTTTACAAAACCGTAAGGTTCGCCGCACTTATTCCTCCTCTTAGGGACGTAAACATCCTCCAACATTCCACATACCTCAAAATCCTTCCTAAGGTAAAAGTATGACAGTTGAAACGGGAAGTTTTACAAAGTAAAACGATACATACCTTTTAAGCTCAGAATCCAACTTAACATCACCGTCTTTCTTAAATTGCGGATGACTGATACCATATCCTGAGTCGTACTCCCCCTCCTCCAAACTCCCGTTCCAACCATCATAATGACCGTACTGCTGCCTTCTAACAGAGTTAGCCTGCCGCCGCCGAAACTCCCGGTCCTGTTGCCGCTGTTCTGTCTGTTGTTCGCGGTACACACGTGAAGCAAGAAGGTCATCTACGGAACACGATCGTTGGTAGTGATTCTTGGTTCGCCGATACGTGTCTTCTCGTTGTTTCTAGTTTTGCGACTGATTCCTCACTGTCACGACATGTTCACGCGCAAGAGATTTCGAACTGGTATGATTTGCGTGAATAAAAACATTACCAGGAATGGAAAACGATCTTCCCTGATATCGCATATTCTGATAAGTTCTGTCAGCGCCTCAATCTGCCTCTCGGAACTCTTTTCGACGTCGATTCCTCACCTCAGTCCAATATCCGCTATCCACTAACTCTACCCCCCGTTTTTGCATTACTTCTGATGAAGGCGGTGACTGATATGGCCGCTCTAGGTTTGCGATTCGCACTCTCTCTACCTCTGAAATGAATTCATTAACATATACTGGTTCACTGTTAATGAGGCTACTCTAGTTCACTCGAACTGAAATTGTTAAGAATTGGTTTAGCTCGAAACTTGGCTCGAGTTCATTGCGAACTATTTTTTAGGTTAAGCTCGACTCATTTTCACAAACTACTCAACGAAAGTTGAAATTCTAATATATTCACTTTGAAAGATGAAATGCTATCCACTAAACTACTCGACAAACAAAATATTAATTAACATATTTTAAATCAAATTAATGATAAGACTAGTTGATATAAATTTTATCACTCATTTATTTTTTTATTTTTTTTACACGTTTATCACTCATTTATTAATATAGGTTTTAAATATATTTTATTCAAAGATTTTTTTACAATATAGGAGTATTATATATAAGACAAAACTTATATGTATTTCCATACATGCATTTCTTACTTTTCCTCTCACAAAGAGGTAGTTTTTTTTATTAAAAAATAATTTTCTTTTATTTTTTCAAAATGAGAAAACACAAATAACCACCACTTTGTGAGTGGAAAAGTAAGAAATGCATGTATGGAAATGCATGTAAGTTTTATCCTTATATTTATATATACTACTATAAATGTTACTATTATGAACCAACAAATAAAACATTTCCATTCTACCGTAACAAAATAAACGTTCCACTCTAAAAAATTTAAAAAATTGTCCCAGTGATTCATGTGCTGCATTTTAACAGTTTTTCTGCATTTTAACAGTTTTTCGTGCTGTGCATATATATGGTGTGGTGGCACCACATTGGTTCACGCAAGGGAGAATAATTTAATGCTTGGAAATATATAACGTCATTAATTGAGAGTAGACTGAATGTACAAATACTTAAAATTACATAAGTATGAGATAGATAGTGGAAAACAAGTGTTATTATTGCCACATCATGTTAAGGTTATTAACCCACCTCATTCCAAAGGTAACCTAACACTCACCATAGTCAATATATATTAATATTAGTCCACTACAAACACTATATATCATATATGGCTCGGTCCCTGGAGCCAAGTTTCCCCATCTATGAAATGCACTCCGATAAATTCTTTAGCATCATTGTTTGATAATCTCTTTATCCATGCAGGTCTTCCTCTTCCAGCAAGATTTGATCCCGGTCCACTACACTTATATTCTGCATAGGATACGGTCCTTCACAAAGGAATACATGCAATAAGTCTTTACATACATATGTTCTGCATTTGCATAATTTGTATAACAACGAGGTTTAATAAGTTATGATATAGTATTATTTGCCATTAAAAAAAAATTGCTTACAAGTTATGGTGGTTTCCGTCCATGGTGTCAATCCATCCTTGTGGGAGGACCAGAGTGTCGATATAAGTATAGGAGAAAACTACTTTTGAGTAATTTTCCCACGGTCTTCCCAAATAAACTTGACCAGTTCCAATTACTTTGCAATTTAAAATTGAAAATCCAGTATCATCGGTTGTCAAATTTGAGCGCTTTTGAGCTGTGATAAAACCCGATTTTTGGGCTATGGATTTTATAGTGCAGCCCTACATCAAACATACGTGATTAAGTAACAAACAAATATGATTTATGTAAGGGTTCTCAAAATTGAGAATTTGATAAAAAGAATAATTGCAATTTGATAGATGAGCATCCAATTTGAGTTGGCGTTCTTAGTACATACATAAAAAAAATATCCTTCATCATATTCCCTAGAGTTGCATTGAAGCTTACAACTGGTGGTATCATTATTGAATAGCTAGTGGCACATATACCTCAACTATCATAAAGTGTTGGTAACAGGACTAACAAAATGGTAATATTCCAGGTATAAATTTGCAGCAAAAGACCATTTATCCAAACAAGATAACCAAAGGAACAAACAATTATAGTAGAAGAGCAACTATACTCAGCAACCTCGGCTAGCTTAGTCAAGCCAAAAGTAATAACAAAAGGTTCAAAAGAAAGACCATTGACAAGACTTCGGTATAGGATTTTTGAGAAAATAAACTTGACAAAATGAAAAGCTTTGGTGGAAGGCACAAGAGTAATGCAATGAGTAGCATACCAATTTGCAACAATGAAGTTATGATGAAAAATGTTGTAAGTGTTGGAAAATTTAGCAAGAATCCACTCCTTATTCCTTTCCAATGTCACAGTAATGGGATATATATGGATCGATCATTGACACAACTACGTCAATTGCTAACCATAACACACAACCATACCTAAGCTTCCCCCTTGATGAAATTTTAGTCCACATGACAAATGTTTTGGTTAAAAATGAATGCAATTTAACTTCTCATAAAATGAATGCAATGTAACTTCTCATAAAATGAAAAACCAACACTGAACCTAAGATGTTGAAACTGTGTTGAACATACACAAAACTAGTGTGAGACCAAGTGGTCTGGTTTCTATGAGGCAAAAAATCAAACAGCTTTGTGCATCACTTAAACCAACTCTCAAAGTAAAATATGAAAACACCAATTTTTCATTTAGTAATAAATAATTAATTTTGAAATGAAAATTATACCTCATAAAGGGACCTCCCGTCTCCAAAGATGAAATCAACACTGCCTTGAATCATGCAATCTTTGAAGTAATGGAGTCCTTTGTCATCATAAAGGGTGTTTTAAATCCCTTGAACTCGCTATTGTAAAAAGCACCCTTGGTTCCGGAGATGCGCAGAGCAACGGCTTGATCTTTTTTTGATCCAGGACGAGGTGATGCCGTGTTCTGTTAATTATGTGAGTGATTTATTAGTTTTTGGTAGAAGAAAAAACATAATTCCTATTACTGTGACATGACATCGGAAAGTAACTTTTGTATATGTAAGACATTGGAAAGGAACAAGTTCATAATTTACGTGAAGACATTGGCAACTTTATCAAGAATCCACTCCTTAGCAAGAAACAAGTTCCATTCCGATGTCATGTCATAGTAATAGTATATGTGAGTAATTATGTGAGTCTACAAGTGTTTAGAGCATATACAAGTGAATATACACATACATAAGTAACTCTTTACCAATGAAACATCAGTTAGATAAACAGTTTTAACACATGACATGGTCAGTTAGTATAAGAAAAAGAAATGAATGAACTAAGGACATCAGAAGCTAAAATACAACTCCAATACTATAGTTGTTTTTATAACAGCATAAAATAATTACCTCAAATACAATATTCATAGCTATGAAATAGTCAGCATCCGCGGCAACGGTTGCACTCTTGTACGTACTCCCAACAGTAGATGATTTATCATTGCCGGTAATAACTGGTTTCTTCGATGCATCCCCCAAGAATGTTATGAAATGCAAATCTTGGGGGATCACTATTTTCTCCCTAAAACAATTAATCATCACAAGTTAGAAAACACTGCATATCTAAGTTTGTTTGTTAAAACTGTAATTGATAGACAGTTGACTTGCTGTGAAAGTTACTGTGTGAACCCTTGCATTGATGATGTTTTTCTTTTAAAATGTTGTGAAATATTTCTTTTACAGGATAATTCACAATGACATGTGGAAACTTAGGTTTGAAGCAATTTAGGTGACTGTTTAAGAAGAAGGTACTAATGCCTCCACATTTCTTGAGACAAAGTTCTAGTACTTATAATTTTCCTATTTTACTTTGTGCTTTTTTCTATACTATTTCCAATTTATTCTTGAAGACTGTGAACACTAGTTAATCTAGAACATAAGAGCTAAAGCCTAAGGCACTAGGTAGAGTATGTAATTAGTTCAGATTTGATTACTAGTTAAATTATGTAAATAGTTCAGAATGAGGTTCAATGTTTCAGTTACTCTAATAGTTTTCCAATGAGGATGAATAGTGGTTGGTTCCAAAGTCTATGTTTGACAAAACTCCCTTCTCTATAGAATCTGATTTAAACATAGGTGGAATTAGTTGAATGACATGATTGGAACATATCCATATCACTTGTGATATATTAGTGTATGTTTTTTTTTTTTTGACTAAATATATTCTAAACAGTTAATTACATTCTAAACATACACTAATATTTGGACTTTCTAATATTAAGTATTTTTTTTTAATTACACTTTTGTAACTGGCAATCAGTGGCATTATATAAAAATTAAATTAAGTTTTCACAAGACAATTTACTAAAGCAAAATCTTTATTATTATAGCAAAGCTAATAATAAAATGAGATAATTGTATGAATTATTATCTTGAGCTTTAATTGACTTGATGATATTGTAGGGATTGACTTTCTTGTCCCAAAACAAGTGATGTTATATTGTGTTTGTTTCTTAAAAGTTTTGGAAGAATGAATCTGAGTTCTCACTCAGTTGTTCCTTTTGCACAGGCTGCAACAATGCGACGATGTAGCCACACATGTATGCGAGGAAGTTTGACAAAGGTCGTGTAATCCGAAGAAGATTCTAATTGGTCTCTTATCTTTCTCTCATTCTTCAGATTCTAATTGTTCCCTCCTCTCACTTTTGGTGTTTCTTTTTGGTTCACATGATTGGGATGGTTTAGTGTTTCAATATTAAACAAATGGAGTTTTAAATTTGATTGGTGGCAATGAGCCAATGATTTAAATCATGTTAGTATTATGTTAATTGCTTAACTTTCACAAGCATTGACTGAAAAATTCCCTTGAATAATTAAATAATTTCTTCTTTGAAAATTCCTTTGATTGGTGGAAATAACTTGAAAAGGAAATTCAAAAGAACATTACCCTCTGCATTTCTTCTTTGGATACCAATGACTGAGATACATTCTCCAAGCTATTGTTCAACATCTGATCAATTATAGCAGCAGCAGCGGTTATTGCTTCATCTTGCTTTAAAGGCACTCCCTCAAGTCTCTTAACCTACACAATACACAACAACAAAGGGTGCAAAAATTTAGAGTTCAGCTGCGAGGTAAATAATGTCTTTCGTATCATAAATCGAATTCGGGAGAATCATTAACCACTCGATCTCAATGTTTTGTTTTTTTAGACATAAATATAAATATGTTAAACAAAAATAGAACAGAAAATAACCGAGATATTCTTCGGGAGAACCCGAGTTTATTTTCTAGTGAAAACAATTCTTAAATAAGCTTTACTTATTTTGCGAACCAACTCTTATAACTACTACATACACAATTCTTAAATGATATGCACGAGTTTAACGAAAAGTAAGGACAAAAAAATCATGACAGGAATACTTCAAAGACCAAAAAGTGTGAAAAAAAAAATCTTTAGGGACTAAAAACAAAATTCTAGAAAACTAAAGAGACCGTTTACTTATTTAACCCTTAATAACAATAACACTTGATGAATTTTTCTCTTTAGATCCCTTTTAGTGCTCCCAGCCCTCTAAGTTTTCATTTTTTCTCCCTTAAGTCTGGTTCGGATTCTATTTTCCGAACCAAATCTCAATTCGAAATCTATAATCCGCTCACTATTTCAGAAACTAGAAATTGAACGTGTCCTTTATACACACCTGTACTTCACTTGTCTTCTTCATTTATATTCATTCTCATTTTCTCTCATAAAGTTTATGTTTTTAGTTGAATTTTGGGTAAAATTAACATTGAATCTTTTAAAAAAAATATTAAAAGAAAGTACAACATTATTAAAGTTTTTGTATAATAAGAATAATATAAAAAATATTATAATATTTTTTATTTTGTATACAAAATTCATTTGTTAAAAATATTTTACTTAATATACCAAAACAATCTCGTCGTGTGTGTTTAATAATTTAGAAGTAATTTTAAATAAAATAATAGTTTTTTTAGAAATATTTTATCTAAGTCAAATGATTGTTTTAAAAGTTGCTTTTATGTTATTATTTTTTTGTTGAAAAATTAATTCCACATAAACACATCATACTTTCCTTCGAGTCAACATAAACACACAACTAGGAAAGAAAGTAGAAAAAGAACCTTTATCAGAGGCAAGTAATAGCGGAATAAACAACATAGCCTCATGAAGTACAGCCTGAGAGAAATAAACTCTCATGTCGTAGATTCAAAAATAAGGAGAAATAAACTCCTTCATTTTAAATATTATGGAAAAATTAATTCCACACAAATTAGGAAAAGTAAATTCCTATTCATCACGTACAGTAGAAAATTAAATTCTACTCTCCCTTAGCACTTGCATGGAGATCACTCCCCCTCAAAACATGCATATCATCAAAAGACAAAGATGCTATAGCGTTTGTCGCCACATCATGCAAAGATAAAACCTTCAGAATAACCTGTAGAGTTACTCCCCCTTTTTGGGCTAAATTTGACAAAGAAAGCCATTAAACGATCAAACAAAGTACCATATCGGAAGAACCAAAAGAGTACCAGAACATAGGAAGTGCATATTCCAACCAAAAACACACACAGGTGCATCCAAAATAAGGGCATAGCCCACAAAAGTACATCCAGTAAAAAGAAAACATCAGAAATTCAAACAAGGGGGCTTTCATCAGTCGCATACTCCTCCTCCTCAGTGTCCTCTGAATCATGTGCAGAATTAGTAGGGGTAACATGTGAAGGTCCTTCTCCACCCTCAACTTGTGCTTTCTCATACTTCAAGGAATAGACCACACTATCCACCAAGTTCTTCTTTTCCCCTAACATTCTACTGACACTTTCCAATTGAACAATCATTTCATCCCTAGTCAACACCTCAGGATGATGCATAGCATTATGCGCAGCAATGTCTGCAACTTGTCTGCCAGCAAATAGCCTATAGCATAGATCACTTTACTCAAACCTGTAGCTACACTGTTGGAGTGTGTAGTAGGAGCCCAATTGAACGAAGCAATTTTGTTCAGAATGGCATATTTGGTTGTGAGCTTTGCAGCAGACAGATTTTTCTTTGGCTATACCTTGACCAAGCCAACAGTCAAAGTCTTACAAATTTCATTATGAGTTGCCTCCAATTCAACCATATCTTCAGAGCTTCTCCCAAGGTATTGATTGATCAGTAGAGGAGAGAACTTGACACATTTGCCACTGACATATACTTTTTGATATTCAGGACTCATGGGATTATCACAATCCATACTGATGTTGACCAGAAATTCTTTGGTCAACATTTCATAGCAATTCCCCATTCCTTGCACAGTCTTCATTAATCCAGCCTCATTGATCAAGGCCACAAGTTCTTCACACTCAAGCATGTCTTGACTCAGGTTCCTTTCTATGGCCAACCTCCTTTGCACAACAAACTTCCATCTGACAGCATTTTCAACATGGTGGAAGGAGATGTTGTCAATGGGAACAACATGAACATTCTGTGGGATCTTCTTCTTTTTTATACTTTTAGGCATAGATGCTTCAAAAGATGTTGCAGCATCTTGGACCGCATCATACTCTGAGTCACTATCCTCAGGAGCTTTTCTTTTCAAGCTCTTCTTCTTCTTCTCTGAAGATACCATTTGACTTTTAGGTCGAGAGGGACCATAAATGGGCTTCCTTTTGACAGATTGAGAAGCCTTTTGTAGTGTAATACTCTTAGCACTCACATCTTCACCACCCTTGCTTCTAGTTCTTCTGGCCACACTGGATGAAGTAGTCATCCTTCCTGGCACATCCTTAGAGACATGTGTTTCCACATCAATCACAACACTAATAGCCGTCTTCTTTTTCTTCTGCTTAGTACCTATAGCAGTAATATGCTCACCAAGAGTTGTTTCATTAGATTCTGGAGATTTCTCTTTATCTCCCATAATAACATCCACTGGAGAATCAGGAATCACAATATCCTCCAGATTGGCCGGTGCTGGGGATGCTGTAACATCTTGTGCAACATCTTGAGCCAACACTTCTTTGGTACTATCTTCAACATTTGGAACATCTTTGGCCTCAAATGAAGGGCCAACATTATCAGTAACAATATTAGCAGCAACAACCTCAGTAGTATCAATAATGTCAGCAACAACAGTTTTAGTAACAACAGAATCGGTAACGGGCATAGATTTTCCCAAATTCTCAGTCGGACTAGGGTTTTCTAATCCTACAACTTCTGCAACTTTAACAGGGCTTTGATTTGGATTTTCAGTAGGAATAAAGCTAGATTCGCCGCGATTCTCAACATATGATTCATGCATCGAATCAACAGGATTTGACACATTCTTTGATTTATCAGTCAAATCAAAAGGAATAGTAGCATCACTTACTTGACTTTCGTCTTCATGAGTTGAATCAATCTTAGGTATGTGACCTTCTGGAAACACAGTAGAGAGCGGAGTCGTGAGTGAGATTAGGGAAAATGGAGTAGCCTCCGGTGGTGATTGTGATTCAGCATCATTCTCCATAGGAGAGTGTGTGGTAGGTGTAGACATATTTTCGGATTTGGAATTGATTGAGAGAGAACGAAGATGAAAGGTTGTGTGAGTGATTGTAAGTTGGTTAAGGGAAGTTGGTATTGTGATCCCTTGATAAGCGTGCATCAAGTATTGGACGGAGGGGAAAGTGGTTGCACACCTTTTTAACCATAATTGCTACAAGTCTTCAAGAAGGAAAATGCCAAGTTTGCCTCGCAATTTTTCAAATTGAACAACATCTAGAGCTTTAGTAAATATATCTTCTAGTTGTTCTTCAGTGCCAACATGCTCAAGAGTAACAATTTTATCTTCTACAAGATCTCTTATGAAGTGGTGCCTAATATCAATATGCTTTGTCCTACTGTGTTGAATAGGATTTTTTGAGATATTTCTGGCACTAAGATTATCGCAATATAATGTCATGACATCTTGCTCCACATTATACTCCTTCAACATTTGTTTCATCCATAATAGTTGAGAACAACTGCTTCCAGCAGCTATGTACTCAGCTTCAGCTGTAGATAATGAAACACTATTTTGCTTCTTATTGAACCAAGATATGAGATTGTTACCTAGAAAGAAACATGCACCAGATGTGCTTTTTCTATCATCTGCACTACCTGCCCAATCAGCATCACAATATCCTACTAGAGTAGAATTTTCACTATGACAGTAGAGAATCCCATAATCACAGGTGCCATTTACATACTTCAAGATTCTTTTTACTTGAACAAGATGGTTCATCTTGGGTTGAGCTTGGTACCTAGCACATACTCCAACTGCAAAAGTAATATCAGGTCTACTAGCAGTTAGATATAATAAGCTTCCAATCATGCTCCTATATAGGCTTTGATCAACATCAATTCCTGTTTCATCTTTGGTAAGCTTCAAATGTGTTGCTGCAGGAGTTCTTTTGTGATTTCCTCCATCCATACCAAATTTCTTCACAATATTTTTAGCATATTTGCTTTGAGAGACGAATATGGTGTCTTCCATTTGCTTTACTTGGAGTCCAAGGAAGTATGTTAGCTCTCCTACTAGGCTCATCTCAAATTCGGACTGGACTGCATTTGCTGCACAAAATGTTGTACCATCTTGCTTCACATTCCTCCGAAGACAATGTCATCAACATAGATTTGGGCTATTATGAAATCACCTTCTTCTTCCTTTACAAATAGGGTTTTGTCATTCCCTCCTTTCCTGTACCCTTGACTTAAGAGAAATTCAGTGAGCCTCTCATACCATGCCCTAGGGGCTTGTTTTAGGCCATATAGGGCTTTCTTCAATTTGTAGACATGATTTGGGAGAGTGGCCTCTATGAATCCTTTTGGTTGTTCAACAAAGACTTCTTCATTTAAATACCCATTGAGAAAAACGCTTTTCACATCCATTTGAAATAATTTGAATTTTAAGATGCAAGCAACACCTAAGATAAGTCTTATGGACTCAAGACGAGCAAGAGGTGCAAATGTCTCATCAAAGTCAATTCCTTCAATTTGAGCATAACCTTGAGCAACAAGTCTGGCCTTGTTTCTGGTGACAACCCCATTTTCATCAGATTTGTTCTTGTATACCCATTTAGTACCAATCACATTTACATTTTCTGGTCTTGGAACTAATTCCAAAACCTCATTTCTTTTGAATTGTTCTAGTTCCTCTTGCATCGCATTTATCCAACAATCATCGGTCAAGGCTTCCTTCACATTTTTCGACTCAATTTTAGATACAAAGCAAGCATTTGAGATAACATCATTCATCCTTCTTGTAGAAATTCCTTGGTCGGGATTACCAATGATGAGGTCTGAAGGATGATTCTTTTGGATCCTAAGGGATGGACCTTTCTTAGGTGGAACACCCATAGAGCCAGTCTCAGAAGCTTCCATGTTATTTTCATCTTCCTTCACATTTTCAAATGCTTCAGTTGATGAGTCAGATGCTACAGCATCTTTGCCCGCATCTTGCGTCCCTCTTTCTACATGGTCAACTATCACAACATTGCTTCATTCCATCATTACTTTGGTCCTGGAATTGAACACTCTGTAGGCTCTACTGTTGGTGGAATAACCTAAGAATATTCCTTCATCACTTTTAGTATCAAGTTTTCTCCTTTGTTCTTTTTCAGCCAAGATGTAACATTTGCTTCCGAACACATGAAAATATTTGACCGTAGGTTTCTTGTTCTTCCACAGTTCATACAGAGTTGTGTTGGTTCCAGTCCTTAAGGTGACTCTATTGTGAATGTAGCAAGTTGTATTCATGGCCTCAGCCCAAAAGGAATATGACAATTTCTTTGCATGAAGCATGACTCTAGCCGATTCTTGTATAGTTCGATTCTTCCTTTCAACCACTTCATTTTGTTGGGGTGTGATGGGAGATGAGAAATCATTCTTGATTCCCTCGGATGCACAAAATTCAGAAAACTTTGAGTTTTCAAACTCCTTTCCATGATCACTCTTTATCCTTAAAATTACATTGTCTTTTTCTCTTTGAAGCTGAACACATAGATCTTTAAAGATGTCAAAAGTATCTGACTTTTCTTTGATAAAATTGATCCAAGTGTATCTAGAGAAATCATCAACAACCACATAAGCATACCTTTTTCCTCCTAAGCTTTCGACTTGCATAGGTCCCATGAGATCCATATGAAGTAATTCAAGGACTCTTGTAGTCGGGGAATGCTGTAGCATCTTGTGTGGCATCTTGGTTTGTTTTCCAATTTGACATTCACCACAGATGTTGCCTTCTGCAATTTTAAGCTTAGGTAGTCCTCTAATAGCTTCCTCAGATATTGCCTTTTTCATGCTCCTCAGATTTAGATGTCCTAACTTTTGGTGCCAAAGTGTTATTTCATCTTCTTTTGCTATGAGACATGTTGACAAATTTGCTTCCTCTTGAGATACCCACAAGTAGCAATTGTCTTTGGACCTCACACCTTTCATGAGTAATTCATCACTCTCACTTGTGACAAGGCACTCAGTTTTGGTGAAATTTACCTTCA
This sequence comes from Trifolium subterraneum, assembly GCA_951799995.1. Lineage (NCBI taxonomy): Eukaryota > Viridiplantae > Streptophyta > Magnoliopsida > Fabales > Fabaceae > Trifolium > Trifolium subterraneum. The sequence continues at coordinate 8,781,638 of OX637466.1, read as the reverse complement.
GACCTTGGTCACACAATTGACTAATGCTAATCAAATTAGCAGTTAATCCCTTTACAAGTAACACATTCTCAAGTTTAGGTAAGCTTTTGTTGATCAGCTTTCCCACACCAATGATCCCCCCTTTGGCTCCATCTCCAAAAGTCACATAGCTAGTTGAATATGATTTGATATCAACAAGAAATATATCATCTTCAGTCATATGTCTCGAACACCCACAGTCAAAATACCAGTCTTCTTTTGAAGAGGCTCTAAAAGAAGTGTGAGCAATCAGACATGTAACCTGATTTACAGTTAGGTCTTCATCAACTTTGGGTTTTATAGTGACGTTCTCACTTTTGAGTTTCCATTCTTGTTGAATCACAGGTTTTGGCTCAGTTTGTTGCTTCTCCTAAGGGTACCCATATAACTTGTAGCAAAAAGGCCTTATGTGTCCTTTTCTACCATAGTAGTAACATCTCCAAAGATAATGTTTCTTATAGTAAGAATTGCCATTATGCTGCGTAGGACGCTGGGGCACCTTTCTCGACATGTTAGCCCCTGGGACTTCTTTAGGATGAGTATACATAAGATCAAGATTATAAGTCTTGTGTTTGTTGACATTTTCATAGCTGATTCCAGTGAACCTTGGTCTCCTTTTGTGGTGTTCCAAGATTTCATCAAGTTTCTCATCTCCAGTTTTGTTAAGCATCTCAGAATATTTTCTTAACCGTCCCACATTAACATTCAACAGATCAATTTTTTTGTTTGCTTCATCAATCCTTGACATGTTTTTAGCTTGGTCTTCTTTAAGTTGAGAGTTAATCTTCTTTAATTTTTCAATTTCTCTACACTTATCAGCTGAGACTAAGCACAACTCTTTGTATGTTGTTGCTAGTTCTTCAAAGGTGAGTTCTTCATCACAAGATTCTGTGTCAGATTCTACTATTCCAGTTAGAACTCTAACATGTTTTGTAGCTTCAAATTCTTTTTCTCCTTCAGATTCTTCTTCATCAGACCATGAAGCAACTAAACTCTTCTTTTGTCTTCTCAGATATGTGCCACATTCTGTTCTTATGTGACCGTACCCTTCACATTCATGACATTTGATTCCCTTGTTTACAGTAGGCTTTTCATCACCCTTTGATTTTTTCTGGGCATCAATGTTGCGCATGATGTCAGAAGCATTATTCTTAGCACTTTTCCAGGAGTTTTTGTCCACCTTTCTTAGTACCTTATTAAACTGTCTTCCAAGCATGACTATAGCTTCAGAGAAGCTCTCACCTGAATCTTGTTCATCTTCCTCGGCAACATTGGATACAAGAGCAATGCTTTTGTTTTTTCTTTCTATTCTTTCATTGATAGATGATTCATAGGTTTGTAGTGATCCTATTAATTCATCAACTCTCATAGTTGAGATATCTTGTGCCTCCTCCATAGCTATTACTTTCATATCAAATTTCTTGGTGAGAGACCTAAGAATTTTTCTTACAATTTTTTCATCACTCATTTTTTCTCCTAAGTCATCAAATGAGTTAGCAAAATCCATAACATTCATATAAAAGTCGTGAACACTTTCATCCTCTTTCATTTTAAGATTTTCAAACTTTCTAGTTAGAATTTGTAGTCTAGAAATTTTTACCTTAGCAGTTCCTTCTTGAGTGGTTTTCAAGATATCCCAAGCTTCCTTAGCAACTTTACACCTTTTGATTAATCTGAACATATTTTTGTCCACTCCATTAAATAAAGAATTCAGAGTTTTGAATTTCGAACAGCTAGCGTATCTTCGGCGGTAGTCCAGTCTTCTTCTGGATTTAGCTCATCAGTGTCTGCTCCACTAGCAGTCTTTACCTTGGGATGTTCCCAGCCCTTTAATATAGCCTTCCAAGCTTTCATATCAATAGTTTAATGAATGCTTCCATGCGTGATTTCCAAAAGTCGTAGTTTGAGTCATCTAGAAGTGGTGACCTAGATATATATCCTCCTTCTTTGTCCATAGTGCTAGATACTACCCTGGAGCTCACCCAATGCAGGTTAGGGTTCCTGCTCTGATGCCAATTGAAATTCTGGCACGCAGTAAAAAGATGTTGCGTAAGACGCTACAGCAACCTGTGAAGCAATATATCACGCTGAAACAATAAAGTGCAAATAAATAAATAACACAAATGTTTGTTAACCCAGTTCGGAGAAACTCTCCTACTCTGGGGGATACCAATCCAGGAGGAATTCACTATAGTAATGCTAGTTCAAAGTCTTTCAGCAAATGCCCCGTTTACAACTTCTCGCCTAGCCAGTACCCGTACTATACTCTACCTAGGAACTCCTAGATATGAGACGCCCCATCTCACTCCTTACGTTTACAATAACCAATATGCTACTCACTGTAACAGAAACTTTGAATCACTTAAACAAACCTACCTCCGTGCTTAAAAGCTTTGGAGCAAGTTCACACAACCTATTCTCCGTGCTTAAAAGCTTAAGAGAATTAAACAATACAACTCGATAAACCCAGTCTTAAACTTGCATCAAGATGACACAAGGAAAGCTCACAAATCACAAGAAACAAAACACCTAAACCCTAAAACTCACGCTTTAGTGAACACACGGTTTAGAGAAAAATACACACTTCAATTAGGTTGGGTCTTCATGTATTTATAACCTTAGCCTAGAATTGTCTTGATGTCCAAGCTAGGTCTTCAAGTAAACACAGCTGCAATAATCTCGGCCAACCCTAGATTATTTTAAAAAATAAAACTTGAAGATTTGAAAAAATAATTCTTCAAAAAAAGATTTAGTTCAAAACAAAAATATATAGATATATTTTTGTGATAAATATTTGAAGCAATCTTTTTTTGCTTAAGGAACAAGGCGCGCAAGCATGTTTAGCACATGTGTTGTAATTTTTCTGAATCAAATCTTTCCAAAAGATATTGCATAAAAATTCTGGGCGCGCGCGTGCTTTAGTCCTGACGTAGCGATGCTGCACAACATGCTCTAAAGCATCTCGTCCAGCATGTTGGCTAATAGTTAGTTTTTGCAAAATTGTAGCCAACTTCAAAAACCAACAGATACGTATACATTGGATTCTCATAGGATGTCATGTGATACGGTTTCAGAGTTTGGATAATACAAATTTTTAAACAAACAAGAAAAAAATTTGACCACTACTCTTTACTCTTTCTCCCCGAAACAATACAAAGCTATAAAATAGTTGTAGATTGCTCTTTCTTCAAAATTGATTTACCAATACTCTTTCTCCCCCTTTTGTCATTATCAAAAAGGTTGTTTAAACAATTAAAGCAATTGTAATGACCAATGCAGTCAAGTCAAAAAGTTGGTTACAACTATGTTCATCATAAATGAACTCTGTTGAACGCATTTCAGACATTGGCGTTACGTGAGCTTATAAAAGGAGAGAACCTATTCATCTTATTCTCAAGGAATAATCTTAGGCAATAGTAATCAATTGAGAGAAAAGAAAATGAAACGCTCAGGGAAGAAAAGTGTTGTTCCAAAGAGAGTTAGTCAAGAAGAAAGAAAATCTAAGCAAGAAAAGTCAAGAAAGCAAAGCCAAAGTTTGAGGTTGAACTCAGTTCAGAGTCTGATGTAATAGATTCTGACTACGCTGAGTTTCGGAGAACATATCGTCCTGAAGAAGATCAATCAGATGCCCCAACCAAGGCTGGTAAGGAGGCTGATTCAGTTGAATCAGTTGCTTCTTCTGAGAGGACGGTGCAATCCAAGATAAGAGACCCACCCTCTGAAGAAGATTCTAGTTGATTTTCTTTAGAATTCTATGTAACAGTCACTCATTGTTTTAAATGAAATAAAATTTTATGTTTGGCTGCTTATTTGATCTTTATTGTTTTGCATTCTTTCTTTTGATTTTAAAAACAAGTTTTAAAACAAACATTCAGAATAAAATAACTCAAGAATAAATATCAACAATGAATACCAATTGAGAATAAATACCACTTTCAAGATTAAATACTAATAGCACAAAGAATATAAGCAAATATAGGATTGACATTAATCAAAAGTTAAAAGAATACATATCAAGACAATCCTAACAATGTGCTTAAGACAAAGATTCAAGTAAACAAGTATACAAGAAAAGAAATCCTATTGGTTTTTATTTAGAAGGTTGAGGATGGTTCCCATGGTCTTGAAGATACGATCTTGACTAGCAGTGACCACTTCTAGCATCTCATTATGCTTATACACCTTTTCTTCTATTCATGCCATATTAGCTTCATATTCAGGATTCCAAATTGATCTTGAGATGTTCACTTAGATCTTTTTCCAAAGATCCTAAGTTTTCCTTCAACACTGTATTAGGATTAGCTTCAGCAGGAATGGGTTCAGGACCTGTTAAGCTTACTCTTTCTATTCTCTTCAGTGTCTGAATTTCTATCTCAGAGTTCATTTCTTGTGCAGTGGATGTCAAGTCCTTCTGATACTTGTTATGCTCCCCAACATCAGCTTCCTTGATCACAATAATCTCCTTCACAATCTCTTCAGTAAGTTCATCCCAATTTGCAGTATAGCTTGAAGAAGATATACTAGAATGCCTTAGCTCATGAAGGTCTTGTATCTTCTTGAAGATACTATCACATTTCCTCAAGAGATCAGAGGTTGTTAGGGTTTCAGGATGAGGTTCAGATGTTGAAGGAATGGTGTGTTGGGTTGAGGTTTGTGGTTGATTGTTGGTTTGGTTTTCAACAAAGTCTGAGATTGAAGATATCCCAACCTCTTGGGTTTTCTCAGCAACAGTACAATGTTCTTTAGATGGAATTTGTATATCTGAAATTGGTTGTTGTTGTTGTTGGGTTTGAGTTTGACTAGGTTGATCAAATGAACTAAGTTGAATGTCAGAAATAGTAAGTTCATTTATCATTTGATCAACTTGAATTCTGTTTGGTGAGTTAGGGGATTCATCTAAAAGGCATACCTCAGTGTGTACTGAATCATCAGATAGATGTCCAGATACAAGTACTTCAGTATGTGTGCTAGTTTCAGGTTCTGGATGAATTTGTTGTTCTGGTATTGTGTGTTCAGGTGATGTGTGTAGTTCAGAGTGTGTTTGAACATGTTCTCGTATAACTTGTTCAGATGGTGAGTTTGGTTCAGATGGTTGATTTGTCTTAGGATTTGTTTTGTCTTGGTTTGTGTTTGGGTTCTGATCCTGTTCAGAGTCTGAACATTATCAGATGGTTTAGGTGAGGGTTCAAGTTGCGTTGGTAGTTCACCTTGTAAATGTTGTTCTAAGAAATTTAAAGGTGATTCTGATGGATTGGTTAAGGATGGGGGGTTTTGAATCTCTTGAGTACTTGTTATAGTATCCTCAGGAATAGATACCATACCGGTATCAGCAATGGTGGAGCTCTCAACATTCTTCTTCTTTAGCTCCTTAGAGATTCTCTTCCTCTTGATCTTCAGAGGTTCATTGTCATCTTCTTCATCATCATCCAATACAACAACACATTTTGAACCTCCAGCTTTAGACCATATCTTTCCCTCGCTCTCTTTCTTTGAAGTATCATTCTTCACCACCTTAGCTTTCACCAATCTCTTCCTCTTCTTCTTCACTTCCTCCTTCTCAATTTCATAAGCTTCTCCTTGGTTTTCCAGCAGTTGAATGTACTGGTTAACATTACCTCCAGTGACAGAAGGTAAGTTAATTTTTAACCTTGCCACAAGAGAGAGTCCAGAGTGAGGTAGCAATTCCAAGGGTTCTGAGAACTTCAATTCTTGTCTAGCTAGAAAGTACATGTTGGACAGAGTGTTCACAGAGATAGCAGAAGCTCTAAGTTCTCTAATCAATCTCTATTGTCCAGCAACTTTAATTACATCTATTACCCAACATTGATAAAATATTTCACTGAGTATCCTTGGGTAAATAACATGGATGTTTGGCTTAGTTAACTTCTGAATAGCATAAACAGCTTTGCAGAGATGATTGAAAATGTACTTAGCCCAATTTAGCTGCATCCTTCTGGTGAGAAAATAGATAAAGTGTCTATGATCCCATGAAATTTGATCAGAACTTCCACTCCTTGGAAATATTGATCCCAACATTATCTTGGCCAACAACTTCTGAGTAGTCTTCAAATCACCAATTTTGTTACTCTCACAACTTTTCCCTTTTTCATAGCACTTCTTAGTCATGTCTAAGAGAAATTCAGAATCTTTGACAGATGTTTGACTAAAGGCATAGAAAGCACCTTCATTGAGGTTTTGCAGAACACTTGCCATGTTTGATTGAGTGAGGATAACTTCAAAACCACACACCACTGACCTAATTTCATCCTCTTTAACTTCTCTAAGACCTAGTTCAGCTGGTGTCTTGTCCTTCTTTTCAGGTTTTGAATTCTTCAAAGCAGTGTATTCCCTATCAAATTCTTCAACCGTCACCACTTTACTCCTTATCCAAAAATCTTTGACCGGAGTAGGATAAATTGGACCGTTCAATAGCTTCATATATCTATGAAGGTGTGAAAAACACAAGAAGGGGGGGAGGGGTGGAATTGTGTTTTTTTTTTTTTTGCAGTTAAGACTTTTTCTAGCTTTGTAAGTGTAAATGCAATGGATAAGAGAAAGCTAGATAAACACAATGCACAAATAAACAGAGAGAGAGAGAGAGAAGACTGCACACAAAGATTTATACCGGTTCCTCCCACAAATCGAGAGTAGTCCAGTCCCCTTGCACTTCCAAGGGATTTCACTATAATTACACAAGATTATACACTTGCTCCAGAACACATAGCAGGAGACTTCACACTTGTTCAAGTCGCACAAGACAAGAGACTTCAAAACTAACTTAATACAAATTAAGTAGTGACTGAAAGTTTCTAAGCTAGACTCACTAACACTTAAACTTAATCCTAAGTGAATACAAAGAATTAGGCTCAGAGTCTAAAATAATATCAAAAGATATTGTTGCTTAGAGTTACAAAGTATGAACAGTTATATGGCTTGAAATTCAAATTGCTCTCAATGTTTAATTGTTCAATCGTCCAATAGTCTTCTCTCAAGAGATGAGTCTTCTATATATACTTCAGTAGATTGAGACGTTGAGATAAGACCGTTGTTAGTACATTTGCATTTGCTGATATGGAATTGATCGTGGTTTCCAAATGAAGTAAACCAATTCCACTACTTCGTCCTTTTTCAAATGGCGCTTCAGCATTTTGAGTAATCAATAGTACAGAGTACTACACGCTCCATTTGAAGATAAGGTTGATGTACTATTTCATTAGCCATGAGCTGTCAATCTTTAGAGAATGTCCCTGGAAGCTTGTAATGACGTTTCGTTGTCTTCTGACTGAAATACGCAAGCTTCAGGACACTAGATCAATAATTAGTAATTCCAATTGTCCATTTAATACTTTGTTATCATCAAAACTTAGGGTGTTTTATAAATAAAACTCATTTTGTTCCAACAATCTAAACCCTTCGTCTTGATCAACGAAGTAACTTTCGACGTCATGCTCATTCAATCTTAAGCTCTCGAAATCAACAGGTTGTTCCATAACCATGTTGAATGTTTTCTCATCCATATCAAGTGATTTTTTCTTACTAAACATTTCTTTGCAGTTGATGATGTTGATTGGAATGTCCTTGGGGAATGAAAACTCAGTAGTAGAGGTTGATGAAGTAGATGCTGCCATTTCTGAGTTTGGGGATTAGGGTTTTGCTAATTTGAGAGAGAAAGAAAGAACTCTGTGGTTTAGAAGAAGTAGAAAGTGTATGTTGTGAATGTGTAAAGTGTGCAAGTGATTTTGTGATTTTCTTAAAATAAAAGAAATTCAAACCATCACTAACCTCTTCTAACCAATGAGATCGTGTATAGTGTAAAGAAACGTGTTCAAGAATTCGCGTCAAAACGTACAGATGTAAGACACTGAACGTTTGCTCTTCTTTCTCTATCAGAGGCTTAACCTTCAGAGGTTAAAGACTTTTCAGAGTCTGAACTGCTTCAGATGCCAAAATCTAAAGTACTTCAGATTCCAAAAATAAATCTTTCAAGACTCAAATGTATGTTCAGATATGGTTAAAAAGGTTTTCTTCTGAACATTTGTTTATCAAAGAGAGTGTCCAAAAAGAATCTTTAACATGATTGTTATTCCTATGATATGTCATACATAAGTTAGGAAACACTTACCTGTCATTTTGGAGATATTTAATAAGCCTTCTTATTTAGTATTTACATTGAGGCTTGCATTGATCAATCTCTTTCAGTATCAAATTCTGAGCAACCATCCCACCATAATGACTTGCTATCATCTCTATCATCATCAAACAATGCTTCATAATCTTCATCTTCAGGATCATATTTCTTTATGTTCTCTATGAAGTCCAATTCAGATTCATCATTTGATTCATCAAAGATGTGCCTTCTGTGCACAATTGCTCGTCTTCCTTTTGTTGTTACATGTATCATTGTTCTCATTTGACCTGCAGCAAGATAAACTATTCTGTCTTTTGGTACCCATTTGTTGAAGGGTCCTAGACTCTTAGTTACAGAATCCTTATTCTTGTCTTGTACCTTTTGTACTGTCTGAGTACTATCAGGCACAAAAGTTGAATAAAGATCAGAAGGTAAAGCATTTTCAAATATGCTTGATGAACTTGGTTCTTCACATGTGTCAGCACATGAATAACCAATTCCATTTACACCATTGTTTTTAAAAGTACACATAAGAGAAGAAATTTTACTACTTTCAATGTGTGTATTGCAAAAGTCTCTAAAAGCAAGTGAATACTTGTCATAAGGTTTGCTATATACAGCACAACCTTTTTCAAGATCTTCAATTCTTTTTAAAGCCTTTTGATATAGACACTCAAAATTATTTGCTTGTTCACAATTAACTTTGAGCTTCCTATACTCATGTGAACTAGCATTTAGTAGTTTGATAAGTTCAATTTTGGGGAGTTGAGAATATACCTAATTTAGTATGTCTTGGTCAGAGTCATAACTTACATGTTCAGACTATGAGTCCATTTCAGACTTTGCTTTTGCTTCAGGTTCTGAGGTGGGTGTTTACTTGATTTGTTTCTCTCCTTCGGATTTCCCTTCAGAGAAGCTATCTAGCTCTTCCCATGTTGTCATCCCTTTAGATTTCTCTTCACTATTCAACATCTTGTATGTAGACCATCTTTGAAATTTGTTGGAGAACTTCTCAAAGTATTCTTCATCAGATTCTTCTGTATCATGTGTATTTTCTTGATTCATGACCTGCTTCCTTCTTTTAGCTGCTACTTTATCCTTCATCTTTCCTTTAGCTTTCAGAACCAACTCATGGTTTCTGAGTGTTTCAATCAATGATTCAAGGCTCATTGAGTTGAAGTCTTCAGTTTCCTCTATAGTTGTAGCAATGTGATTCCAGCTCAGAGGCAAACTTCTCAACATCTTGCTTACATGTTGAGTTTCTTGTTTAAGTCTTCTAGCTTGCTTGTGAGTGCTTGAAATCTTGTACTCATTTCTTCAATACTCTCATTTTCTTCCATAGTGAACCTCTCATAATGATCTATCAGACCATTAACTTTTGTCCTCTGAATGCTTTCATGATCATCACTAGTGAGGCAAATAGTTTCAACATTTGAAGTCAGTTCAACACCAAATGAAGTAAGGTTTTGATTATTGCTCAGATCCTCATTATTCAGATTTATTCCATCTTCAACTTCCTTAATGAGATCAGCAATATGTGTGTAGATCCTCTGTTTCCACTCATTTAGATCATTCAATAGTTGTGCCATAGTGTTTTTCTTCTTGGATCTGAACTGTCTCACTGTTAAATGATTAGCAACAGAACCAGAGCTCTTGATACCAATTGAAGGGGGAAGAAAAACACAAGAAGGGGGGTTGAATTGTGTTTTAGAGTTTAAAAACTTTTCAAGATATTTCTATCTATTAGAGTCTTTAGCAGCGGAAAAAATAAGAACACAAACAAACCAATGGCAAAGCAGAAATCAAATGAGAGAGAGTGGGAGAGAGAGAGAGAGACACACACAAGGATTTATACTGGTTTCTCTCACAAACCGAGAGTACTCCAGTCCCCTTGCACTTCCAAGGGATTTCACTATAATCACTAAAGATTACAATCCTAGTGCTCAAGCACACAAGCAAGAGACCTCTATTGCTCAAGTCACACAAGACAAGAGACTTTACAAATGCTCCATATCACACAGCAGGAGACTTTTCACAAATGCTCAAATTACTAAGAACAAGAGACTTTTCCAAATTACTCACACAAGAGTAAATACTAAACTTCTAAGCTTAAAATCTATTACACAAAATAACTTTCAGAGGCTCAAACAGTTTTTGTTTCTCACTTTGTTTGAGAGATAATATTGTATATATCATATATATGTGTGTTGTCAAATTCTTCTAGTTCCACATAAATATATGAGAGAAGAGAGAATTGGAGACGTTGTAAAGAATTCCGTTGAGATGGACAACTGTTGATTTTCAATTGCTTGAAGTGTGGAGTTCGAATTTCTTTCTGGAAGAGGTAATTCTGCTCCACAACTTCATCCATACTTTTCTGCTTGTCCAATTGCAGAAAATAAAGGTACACTTCAGTACAGCACGCTCCTTTTAGGATAAGATCAAAATGCATTTGAACCAATGGTGTTGTCCTTTATAAAGTCATCAGGCTTAGAATATTCCATAACAGAGTGACATAGCCTTCTGATGAACATTGGAATTCTTGGCTTCTGACAAACTTTGATTCCTTGGAGTCTGATGGTCTTTGAATCTTTGGCTTCTGATAGTCCTTTGTAATTCAGCTTCTGAACGTCTTCGTCTTCTGAATGACACTTGACTAAGTAGCTTCTGCGAGTCAATACCAAGTAGCTTCTGAACGTCTTTTGGTTTCTGAACGCCTTCAGAGTGTAATGATTCAGACTCTAACAAAGTTTCTTCAGAGCGTAAATCAAATGTGCTCTTCCATAAATATAAATTTGTCCTGCACACTTAATTTAAAACATTAGTAATACCAATTGTCCATTTAATACTTTGTTATCATCAAAACCTTTTGTAAGGGGTTTTTCTCTTAAAAACATATTTTGTTCCAACAAGCAAGACCGTTATGTTGAGGAGTGTATGGTGTTGTAACTTCATGAATTATGCCTTGGTCTTTGCAGTAATTCTCAAACTCCTTTGATGTGTACTCTCCTAGACCATATGTTCTAAGTACCTTGATTGACTTATCACTTTGTTTCTCAACCAGTGTTTTGAATCTCTTAAACACTTCAAAAGCTTCACGCTTAGCTTTTATGTGATTCAACCATATCATCCTTGAATACTTATCCACAAATGTGATGAAATATTTGTTTCCACCAGTTGATGACACATCAATTGGTCCACAAATATCTGAATGCACTACATTTAACACTTCATAGATCTCATAGGCAAGTTACTTTTGAATGATGATCTAGGATGTTTCCCTAACAAACATATAGTGCAAGTAATCCTAACACCATGTCTTTTGAATTAAGCATTGACAAGCTTTTGAAATTCAAATGACCATACCTTTTGTGCCATAAGTCACTGTCTTTATCATCAGTAGATGCAACCAAGCATTCAGCTTCAATTGTTTTAACTTGTGTCTTGAATGTTTTGTTCTGACTTTGAGTTGTTTTCAAGATCAATCTTTGCTTTGAATCAAAGAGCTTCAGTGTTTCACCTTCAAACACTACTTTGAATCCTTTCTCAAGCAATTGACCTACACTCATCAGATTACACTTCATTCCTGACACATATAGGACATTTTCAATCACTGCCTTCTTTCCATTGCTCCTGTAAATCAACACATTTCCCATGACTTCAGCTGCAACGAAATTTCCATTGGGCAGTTTGATCCTTGTGTTGAGACACCTGTTAAAATCAGTCAAAATAATCTTGTTCCCTGTCATATGATTTGAGCATCCAGTATCAAAGTACCAAACCATAGACTCAGCTGCTTCATCAGTAATTGTCACTATGAAGCTCACATCATCTTCTGATGTTGAACCATCTTGTGCAACATTTGCCTCTTCTTCAGTATTTTGACCTTTCTTCTTCTTTGGAGCTTTGCACTCACTAGCATAATGACCATACTTGTCACAATTGTAACACTGAATGGTGCTCTTGTTTTTCTTTGTCTTTTGCCCTCCTCCTTCTTTCTTTGAAGATTCAGGCTTGTCTTCAACACTTTCTTTCCCTTTCTTGGAACCTTTCTTTTTATGCCACTTCTTCTTTTCATCTTGATACTTCTTGAACTTTACAAACAGAGCTTGCTCATCTTCTTTGCCATGATTTCTCTCACCATGCTTCAATTCATGAGCTTCAAGAGTGCTTTGCAGATCCTCCCTCTTTATTTCACTCAGGTCTTTTGTTTGTTCAATTATCACAACTATGTGATCAATTGTCACAACTGTATTCACTTGTTCATCAGCTTCTTGAACAATGAATATCACTTTCATCTGTTTGACCCATGTATCCCAGTTCTTTCCATCAAGAATTGGCAGATTTGCATGGAAGTTACTCTTCCCAACCATGATTGATTGACAATCATTGATTCTATCCTCAAGATTGAATCAAATATCACTTGGATCGTGCTTGCTCTGATACCACTTTGTTGAGTTACTCACTCTAACCCTTTGAACAAAGAATGAAGGAGATGAAGTTTTGAGAGAGATGGAAAAACTATGAAAATATAGAAATTGATTAAGGGAAAAGTAAAATCTTATTCTTCCACAAAGGGCCTCATTTGTTTATATACAATAGGTGGTTGCTTCAAATGCAAGCAACTACATAACTACCTAAGACAAACAAAACTAATTGAAATGACAACTGTACATAACAACTAGTAACTAACAACTAACTGACTGCTAACTGTCTATACAGAACAATGTTACAACATTGTATAGAACATCTGGTAGAACATCTGATAAGGCAGTTGTTGAAACATCGGATTCAACATTGCAGAGTTTGAATTATAAAATTAATATGTGCAACATGATAAGCACTCTGTATTGAGTGATTCTGCAAGCAGTTGACTTCCATCCTTTTCTTTTCATGATGACAATGATTCAATATCATATATTGACGAGCCTGTTTATGTTTAATACTTGCTCATTGTCCACTGAATACTTAACATGTCAATTGTATATGAACATAACGAAAGAAGCACTCAATTTTGCGCAATTTAGATATATTCATTGACGGCACAATCATAGTGATGACAGCTTAATGAAATGCAAATGCTAATTAACATGTTCAGACAACAGTTTGTATGAAATGAAACTAGTAGATATGTAGATGTTATTTAGGAATTACAAATTTTATGAGTCACTTAAATGACTCTTCCTTTCCTTTCTTTTTTTTTTTTAAATTATAAATGACAAAAAAAGCTGATGTGGCAGCTGAGTCACATAAATGACCTGCCACATTAATATTGACTTGGTCAAAATTGACCTTTTGCAAAAAGCGGTAAACATAAGGGGTCAAAAGTACTATTTTGAAATATAAGGGGCCAAAATTGCAACTTTTTTAAACTTAGGGGGTAAAATATACTATTTAGCCAAAATTAAATTATAAAAATTCGACAGATAAACTTTTTTTTTAACAAGCAAAAATGGATTTTATTAGTAATAACAACAAGGTCTGATTATAACAAAGTGTGTCAAATAGAACATTAAGATATTACAATAATAAGAAGTACATAAACCACATATGAGAATTTAGACCGAGATGCTCATTATATGCTTTCATCCACCAGTTTTTATTGTATTTTTTTTTGTTACAGTATTATTGTTGTTATTATTATTATTATAATATTTATAATTGTTTGTGTGTCGATATTTGGTTTTATATAATTTAATTGTTTGGTCATATGCAGGGGATCGGAGTTCGAAATTCGATAATGCTACATTCTCTTAAGGTGGAATTTATAGCCACTAAACTACTTGACGAACAAAATAATAGTAATTCAATTGTTTGATTTTCTATTCGATCGTTAAAGGATCCTCCATCTTCGGTCTACTATGATCATTATACTAATATTTGGAAAATCAATTGAAGTAAAAGTTTGAAGATCTCGTTCAACCAAAAAATATCATGATGGTGGCTACAAAAACTAGAGACAAAAACCATATCATATATCAAAATATAAAAGTTCACCAATTATTATTTAAATTATAAAAATAAATAAATTAATATTTAAACTCTTAAAACTTTATATTCCTATTATCTCAACACATTTGAGATGAAAGCAATAATTTCAGCAATTTTTTTAACAACAATAGCATTTTCTAGAAGCAAAGAAGTATCTTTGATAGGAATGTTATCACCCGAAACGCTGACATCAGCAAAATTCATTACACCACGCATATTTATCTTCAAACCAACGTAATCAGAAGTTTCCAATTGTTGTTGAGCTTGCTTAACGCTACCAAGAGCTCCTTCTTTATCTCCAAAATAATCCAAACAATTCTGGTAATGCTTTTGTTTCTTTGGATCACTACCACTCTGTGCAATTAATTTTGTGATTAGAGTGACTGTATTTGACACATCGTTGCGAAGTACACCAAGACTGTATGATTCAAGGACGCCAAGGTCTTTTCCTGGACCACCAGGTCTTGAATTGAGAAAAGTTAAGCAAAAAGAAGGGTCTTGTGCCTGCTTGCAAATAGCTTGCACATCAACAAAACTAGTCCTCGCATAGGAGGATGCAACACATAAAAGAAACACAATTAGGAATGAAAAGCGAACCATTTTAGTTTGTTTTTTCTTTTTAGTTTTCCTGTTGAATATTTCCTTTATTTCACTCTATAACGTCCTTATATAGATTTTACCGACCAAAAAATATTGGCAAATCCTGAAGTAACATGGTCAAAACCCTAAGTATAATGAAAAGCGGCACAACTTGTTGTTCGTTTGTCTTCTATCCAAGTGTAATTATCTCATATATAAAAAAATTCATCCAAGAATTTTAATTCTAATATTTTTATAAGATTTTTTATATTGTTTTCCGATTTTCTTTATTGTTATACCCCATTTTTTGACCGATCGCTTTTATACGGCTTTTTAAGACGAATTTTCTTTGTTCGTTTCTGACGAAATTTCGGCAGAGAGGTATTTTAAAATACCTCATTTATTTGGTTACATTTTATTTTCCTTTTATTATTATTATTTTTATTTCTTGTTTTTTATTTTATTATTATTATTTATTTTCGTTTTTTTTATTATTATTAATATATATATTATTATTTTATTTTATTTCTTATTTTTATTTTTATTTTTCGTTTTTTATTATTTTGGGTGTTTTTGTCAAGTTTTTCCACAGTCCATATCTGATTTTTGTCCTGGTCCAAGCCCAAAGGGGCAATTTTGTCCAAATAGGAAAATTTTTCATGTGCAAACCCTAGGTCTGACACAGTATTTATACTGTGCACAGTTCCCAAGGTCAGGAATTTCACAGCCGCAGCTTCATCTTCTTCAGATCAAAATAAAAAAAATCAAAGAAAACAGAAATCAAAAAAGATAAAGAACCCAGAAAAATAAACAGAACCAAAATCATCATTTTCGTTCATCGTCACTATTATTCATCATCAACAAACACCCAAAAAAAACAAGAAACCAATCACCTTCCTCAAACCCAGATCGTCATCATTCATTCATCAACCCAGAACTCAAACCTTCATCTCAAATCAAAAGAACCAAAAAACTAAATCAAAATCCAGAAAACTCATAAACAGAATCAAACAAAACCCAAAACAGAAAACCCATAAACCGTTCTCCAACCAAATCGAAACCCAGGAACCGAAAAGTCAAACAAACGGAAGCTTCATCAACCTTGTTCATCAAAATCAAATCGAAACAAAACCGAGACTGAAAACGCAAGGAAGAAGAGGAAACCGAATCGGGTTTAGGACCAAGGGTTGTTTTTCTGATTTTCCTTTCTTCCTTTCGATCTGTGATTTAGGGTTTGATTTTGCTTCTTTCGATCTTAGATTTAGGTTTAGATTTTGATTTTGTTTTGTATTGATGTTGAAAAGTTTAGAAAAGTGTTTTTTAGTAGAAACCCAGAGAGAAGGAGGATGAGAGAAAGTAAGGCCGCCGGCGGTGAAGAAGACAGAGAAGTTTGTGTTTTTGTGATTTAATTTTAGGGTTTTTTTCTTATTTATACCCTACTCTGATTATGTGCGCCTGTGTCCATCTGATATTAATTGAGCGCCCCTGATCCTTTATCTCTTGATTCAATTTGAGCTGTCTGATCAATTAGACGGCTCTGATCTAATTGTCGCATTTTTTCTTCAAACACCCCCCTCTGAGCTGCGCCCCCCAGTTGGGCTTGGGCCCAGAGTTGCTTTTTACACCCCCTTTTCTGTTTTAATTGATATTTGCACCCCCTTCTGTTTTTTATTTTATTTTTGCCTAATTAATTAACCATTTATTTTATTGCAAAGACATTAGATTGTATTTTTAGGATTTAATGTAAATAAAAATTGCATAGCATACTCTTGCATCCATCTCATATTTATTTTCCTTGCAAATACTTTAGAATGTAATTAGGAATAAATGTACTCTATAAATGAAAATTGCATCTCATGCATATTTATTTATTTATCGCTTTCCGCAAAAAAACCTTAGCATATTAATTCCGAGGGAAAAGACACCGTTTTGATCAAAATATCATTACAGATTGTCTTCGCACTTATTTAGTATAATGTTAATATCGTTCTTTTCGCGCGTTAGCCATTATCCGTTTCTCTTGTATAAAAAAAATGAGGTCCACACCTCTTCAAAAATAATTAGTCATTTTATTCTCAAAAAATGAGGTCAACACATCTTCAAAAAATAGTTAATCACTTTATTCTAAAAAATGAGGTCAAAACCTCTTTCAAAAAAATATAACACAATTCATTTTCAAACATCATCAAGCATCAAAATATTTTGTCATCATACATTTTTCAAAACTTTGGACTTTAAACCAAACGTTTATTTTTATCGCGAAAACCTTGGATTTTAAACCAAGAGTCTTTTTTACCGCAAACTTGGATTTTAAACCAAGTGCCTTGGACTTTAAACCAACGGCGTCTTTTATCGTGAAAACCTTGGATTTTAACCCAAGTGTCTTTTTTTATCGCGAACTTGGATTTTAAACCAAGTGCCTTGGACTTTAAACCAACGACTTCCTTTATCGCTAAAACCTTGGATTTTAAACCAAGTGCATTTTCTTCATTCATACATTTTTAATCATGCATAAACCTTGGATTTTAAACCAAGTGTCTTTTATCACTCAAAACATTTTCTCAACAAACCTTGGATTTTAAACCAAGTGTCCGCGTTTTATTTCTTAATCAAACTTCAATCAATTTAACCATATAGACTTTCTTCACAAACTAACATCAATCAAACTCACATTTTGCCACCTTTGGCTTTTTGGTCTTTAAAACCATTTTCAAAACTTTAAAATCAAACAAACAAATTTACTCGGCTTTTTACCCCGAATTACGGTGGTTTGATCCCTCGGGTACGTAGGCATGAGACTTGTCTCTCCAATCAAGAAAATCAACAAAAACATTTTTTTCTTTTTTCATCACTTTAAACTTCTTTTTTTTCCATCACTTTAATTCTCACACTTGTACATTTTTTTTACAAGCAACTAAAAATAAAGCGCAAAGTTAGAAATAAAAACAAGAGGTTCATATAGAGTACTATAGATACTTAGGGTGCTAATACCTTCCCTTCGTATTACCAACTCCCGCACCTTGTTCTCTAAAAAATAGGGTTTTTTCGAACTTTTTCCCTTTCCCTCGGATAAATTAAAGATCGGTGGTGGAATATTAAATTGTGATTCGAAGTTAATTAATAACTCGATATCCAAAAATCACCGCGACAGAAATGGCGACTTCACTGGGGACAACCAAGCGGGTTGAACCTAACTTGTTTTAAATTACTATCTTCGCGCTATTATTCCTTTACTTGTGTAAATATTTGTATATATATAATTGGGAATGCTTTGAGTGGTGAGATAAGTCCCCCACCCGGACTTGAGGGAACAATAAGATAGGATAGTGGTATAATCATAATGTCTATCCGAGAGTAAGTTTCGGCCGTGGCATATGTGGTAACCACACTCAATTGAGGAACTTTGGAGGTAATAGTGCCAACATGAGTAGTCGTGTTTGACATTCTATCTTCAAGGAACCGGCGATGTTGAGGACCTTTAGTTACACCTAACCCATCTTGGCCTCTTTAGGGCGTAGTGCGGTGGCTAATCGAGAGTAAGTCTCGGATTGGTCGATACGCGATACTACACTCAAATGAGACTTTTCTACGGATTTTGTTGGATCGAAAGTAGTTCCGTAACCCGTCATGCAGGTACAAATGAACCCTAGTACATACCATATGGGAGGGTTTCACCTTTGACTCCAACACTATACCTTAACCCCACTATGTTTTCCGCATCATGCATGCATGCACTCATTCATAAATTCTTTTTCCTCATCCGATATCGAAGAACTTAAACAAATTTTTTGTGAACATTATAGAGAACATTCATTTCAGTTGACACATAATAATTTTTTTTTTCTTTCTTTTCTCCTTACAAAATCCATATATAAATGTTTACAACAAATTTGGGATAAGTCCTTCGATAACCAAAAAAAAACATTGCATATTTTAGCATAAACACATCATGCATCATACTACATTCATAAGTTTCCAAACTCAAGTCTCATATTTCCCTTTTTTCTCCGCCTCAGTCAAAGTGGCCCGGCGTATCCGTTACAAAGCAACTCGTGTCTACAATACTCGATCTAAGTTGAAGAGCAAGATGAATAGTCTTGAGGAAGAAAACCATATGCTCCGTGAACAGATGACAACTATGCAAACAGAAATCGAGAAATTGACTAGCATGGTGGCTTCTTTGATGGCTACCCAGAATCAGGTGTCAGCACCAGCACCACAGTCTAGTAATGCTCTTGTACCTCCTCCTGTTTTATCTGCACCTCTTGGCGCTCCTCAATTTGTTATGCCCGAAGGTTACCCATGGGGCATGCCTGTTGGTTTTCTTGGGGAGGAATCACGTCCTGTAATATCTGAGATTCCTCATGTCCAATCGATAGTGACTATTCCTCAGCTTGACAATACACTTCCTCAGGTTACAGCAACTGTGACTGCACCATTGGTTCATACTATCCAGCAAAATCAGATGCCCATCTTTCATGCTGAAAGTGTAGGAGGTTATGATAGGGTGGATGACCTACAGATCAAATATGATGAGATACAAAAGGAAATGAGGGCTCTTAGGGAGAAAGATTTGTTTGGCCAGGATGCTCATGAACTATGCTTGGTCCCTGATGTCGTGGTCCCACATAAGTTTAAAGTTCCAGATTTTGAGAAAGATAAGGGGAGTACTTGCCCCAAGGCTCACCTGATAATGTATGCCAGGAAAATGTCAACTAAAACCAGTAATGACAAGTTGTTGATCCATTATTTTCAAGACAGTCTGACCGGTGCAACTCTGAGGTGGTACATGGAACTTGATAGGGCTAATGTCAGTTCCTTTAATGATTTGGCTAGTGCTTTCATTCGGCAGTACAATTACAATTCATATTTAGCCCCTGATAGGGATGAGTTGCGAGCATTGGCACAAAAAGAGAGGGAATCTTTTAAGGAATACGCTCAAAGATGGAGGGAGCTTGCTGCTCAGATTCGTCCTCCAGTGGAAGAGAAAGAATTGTGTAAGTTATTTTTGCATACTCTGAGCCTATTCTTCTATGAGAAAATGGTTGGTGTTGTATCAAGAAGCTTCACCGAAATGGTGGAAATGGGAATGTGCTTAGAAGAAGGAGCCCGTCAGGGACGGTTGACAAGAGAGAAAGCTCCGACTAATACTGCCAAGAGATATGGTAACAACTTTTCTGAGAAAGAAGAATCTGAAGTTGGCATGGTGGCTCAAAGAGGACCTCATTCGAGAAACTCAGCTTATCAACATATTGCAGCCGTAACACTACCACCACAATACCCACAATCTCATCACCTACCATCTCCCCAACAATCATTCAATCATAACCGTGCTCAGAAAAATCAACCATTTGACCCCATACCCATGAAATATGCCGACATACTCCCCGCTTTACTTGCTAAAAATTTTGTCCAGACGAGACCACCTCCACCTGTGCCAGCAGTACTACCTCCCTGGTACCGCAGTGATTTAACTTGTGTCTTCCATCAAGGGTCCCCTGGCCATGATATAGAGCATTGCTATCCTCTCAAAAAAGCCGTTCAGGATTTAATCCGCAACAAGGTGCTATCTTTCAAGGATGAGAACCCTAACGTTCAAAGTTCATCCTCTGCTTAATCATGGGTCTCTGTCATTTCCAAGATTATCATGAAGTTTGTCCCTAGGATCACTAGGCCTTTTATGTTCAAATTGCAATTTCTTTCTTGCCAAGCATTTATTTGCATTTTAAAGTTGTATCTTTTAAATTAAAATTTATAAACAATGAGCATGCATATTTTGGAATCCATCCATTCGTATTCACTCTTTTCTTGTGCCATCATAAATGACAATATTTTTCTATTGCACTTTTCCTGTTAACAAACTTGAGGGGAGGATGATGTAAACTAAATGTTTAAAATTGCTGATATGTGCTGATATATGCTTTCATTAGTAATACCCGGTTGATGATGTAAGGCATTGTTTCACTTCCAAAACACCGGAGAAATAAGGAGATAATCCGTAGTCAACCCCTTTGAGCCAGAAGTTGGTGTTCTTTCTATAAAAAAAAACCCTTAATCTTAACCCGGGGTAGGGTAGTCTTTCAATAATTCAATGACACATCCCAATACAAGAGGATAAATCTGTTGAGATAGAGGAAGTCATGAGTAGACAAAACTCACAATAGCATGTGGCAGTCACAAACATCCTACACCAAAAACAAACACAAAAAAAAAACAACAACCACAACAAAAAGCCCGCTAGGTAAAAAGACTTAGGCAAAATTCAGGGCATCCCAATGGTCCATAAAATCCAAAAGAATTGGTCCATGCAAAAATTAGGGATTAAGAGCACAAATGTTGAAAACAAGCTTGTGAATGGAAAAGTGACTGTCACTTCAAGGATTTGATCAAAAAAAAAAAAAAAAACTTCGACCAAAGCGTCGACCTCAAACATCATTGTCAAAAGAAATCCTCTTGTCAACCAAAGCGTGTCTGATGAATTAATTGAATGTACGAATGAAGGACATCAAAGAAGTGGGTGGGTTAAAACAGAATTTTGAGCCTAATAATCTTTTCTTTTCAAAACCACGAACCAGGCCACGTTATAACCCTCAAAAGACCTAATTGAAGCTAGGTTTACTTTGAAAGCATAATCAGCAAAATTATTGTTAAAACTGACTCCACCTGTTTGTTGAGTAACAATCTTTTACACACACCACATATGTTTCATATAAAGTTCTGCGATTCCAAAACTTGCATGTACATTACATCAGAAACATTTTTCAAAGGAAACAATTTTGTCTGCAAATTTATATTTGGCATCAAGGAAATTCAATCAATTGGTCTAATCAAGGACGAATCAATTCAAAGCGCTCCTAACTTGGGGCAAATTACATCAGGAACCCGCCAATCAGGGGCAAGTCTTTATATACAGTGGCATACCCTTCAAAGATTCAAAGTCAATGTTTCACTCACTTGGGGCACCTGAAGTGGTTTCTAAGGGCAATCCAGATCTGCCAAGATAGTGTTATTTCCTCTTTGAGCCAATAATCATCGAGTTGATATTTTGGGTTTTATGGACATGTGTTACTATGATATGTTGAGCATGTGATCCAACATTCCTCAATTGAATACTGAACTCGACTGTTCTCTGGTAATCTCCAGCAAGTGGTTATCTTCAAAAAGCTTGTATGATTTTCTTTTCCCTAGTGAAAGAAAAAGCTGAGACCCGTTTGGAAGGCTCATTCAACATTAAATGACATCTGTTTGAGAAGTTTGCATATCATCAGCAAATGGCATCTCTTTGAGAAGTTTGCGTATCAATAAGCATAATGGCATCTCTTTGGGAAGTTTGCATACCAACAGCAAATGGCATCTCTTGGAGAAGTTTGCATATCATATCAGTCTTGTTTCTTTCTGAAGAAAAAAAAAACAAAAGCAAAAAAATAGCAAAAAAGAACAGCTCGCTAAGTTGAAAACCCGAAAGGGCGGCTTAGGCAAAAATGAGCGTCCCGATGGATTGAAAACCCGAAAGGGCGGTCCAGGAAAAAATTAGGGGGCAAAACAAAAAAAGAAATATATTCCCGGTGGATTGAAAACCCGAAAGGGCGATTCAGGCAAAAGTTAGGGATTTCAAAAAAAAAAAAAGCAAAAGCAGGACTGTTGAAACAAGACCATGAGAAAATATTCGGTTTCAGTGTACAAAATGGCGACTTCTGCCAGACCTTTGACCGATGGGCTTTACCCCAAGAAGCAATCATTCTTACCATGGATTGACATACCATACCGGGTCTTACCCCGAGGATCTGATTTATTTCACCTATAGGGGTGCTGTCCCCAGTGGAGAACTATTGAGTGGTTGTACGGATACGTCGGCCCGATGCTCATCTTTCCTGATCAAATCTTTTTTCTCATCCGGTCATGTACAAATATCATTCAATCATACAAATACAAGCTTCATAACATACATTCATACTTACATACAATCATATATACATATACATACATACATACAATCATTCACATATACATACATACAATCATACATACTTACATACAATCATTCATATATGTGTACATATATTCATA
Source organism: Trifolium subterraneum (assembly GCA_951799995.1). Taxonomy (NCBI): domain Eukaryota; kingdom Viridiplantae; phylum Streptophyta; class Magnoliopsida; order Fabales; family Fabaceae; genus Trifolium; species Trifolium subterraneum. The sequence continues at coordinate 8,758,855 of OX637466.1, read as the reverse complement.
TTCATATGCAACATGCAAACAAAATCATTCATACATATTGCATTGATCATCATGTGTCTTGCTTCATACATCACAAAATAGAGTCATCCCCAGTGTATCTGGTCCAGAGATGTCTCTATCATACATCACAAAAAGAGTCATCCCCAGTGAGTCTGGTCCAGAGATGTCTCCATCAAACATATTTCAAGTAGCAGGTTTTGCAAACAATCAACTGCAAACTTACAGATAATTTTCCCAAAAGAAGTCATCTCCAGTGTGTCTGGTCCAGACAAATACATATTCTTGTCATGTCTCGCTCTCCCACAATGACAGCAGACAATTTATTTGCTCGTTGTGTCCTTACCATCCCACAATGTTGGTAGACACTGCCTTTACTTGTCCTTGCCATCCCACAATGTTGGTGGACACTGTCTTTACTTCTGTCCGTACACAGGACTTTACTGCTTTCTGTCTTTACTTCTGTCCGCACACAGGACTTTATTGCTTTCTGTCTTTACTTCTGTCCGCACACAGGACTTTATCTGCTTATGTCCGCACACAGGACTTTATTGCTTTCTGTCTTTACTTCTGTCCGTACACAGGACTTTATCTGCTTATGTCCGCACACAGGACTTTATTGATTTCCGTCTTTACTTCTGTCCGCACACAGGACTTTACTGCTTTCTGTCCGCATACAGGACTTTATCGCTTTCTGTCTTCATTACCTCTGTCAAATAATCTTCATTACATTCAAACACTTGTAAACATCACACTCATAAGCATAACATTCATAACATCATATCATAGCATTTTATAGTTTATTCCGGTCAAAAAATGGTGTACTCTGTATTTAAGTCTCTTCCACCGTCGAACCAAAACAAAAATATCATCAAAAAATCATTTTTTTCTTTTTATCTCCGATGGAAGAAACTTAAATAGCGGCATCTGTCATACCCCATTTTTTGACCGATCGCTTTTATACGGCTTTTTAAGACGAATTTTCTTTGTTCGTTTCTAACGAAATTTCGGCAGAGAGGTATTTTAAAATACCTCATTTATTTGGTTACATTTTATTTTCCTTTTATTATTATTATTTTTATTTCTTGTTTTTTATTTTATTATTATTATTTATTTTCGTTTTTTTTATTATTATTAATATATATATTATTATTTTATTTTATTTCTTATTTTTATTTATATTTTTCGTTTTTTATTATTTTGGGTGTTTTTGTCAAATTTTTCCACAGTCCATATCTGATTTTTGTCCTGGTCCAAGCCCAAAGGGGCAATTTTGTCCAAATAGGGAAATTTTTCATCTGCAAACCCTAGGTCTGACACAGTATTTATACTGTGCACAGTTCCCAAGGTCAGGAATTTCACAGCCGCAGCTTCATCTTCTTCAGATCAAAATCACAAAAAATCAAAGAAAACAGAAATCAAAAAAGATAAAGAACCCAGAAAAATAAACAGAACCAAAATCATCATTTTCGTTCATCATCAACAAACACCCAAAAAAAAACAAGAAACCAATCACCTTCCTCAAACCCAGATCGTCATCATTCATTCATCAACCCAGAACTCAAACCTTCATCTCAAATCAAAAGAACAAAAAAACCAAATCAAAATCCAGAAAACTCATAAACAGAATCAAACAAAACCCAAAACAGAAAACCCATAAACCGTTCTCCAACCAAATCGAAACCCAAGAACCGAAAAGTCAAACAAACGGAAGCTTCATCAACCTTGTTCATCAAAATCAAATCGAAACAAAACCGAGACTGAAAACGCAAGGAAGAAGAGGAAACCGAATCGGGTTTAGGACCAAGGGTTGTTTTTCTGATTTTCCTTTTTTCCTTTCGATCTGTGATTTAGGGTTTGATTTTGCTTCTTTCGATCTTAGATTTAGGTTTAGATTTTGATTTTGTTTTGTATTGATGTTGAAAAGTTTAGAAAAGTGTTTTTTAGTAGAAACCGAGAGAGAAGGAGGATGAGAGAAAGTAAGGCCGCCGGCGGTGAAGAAGACAGAGAAGTTTGTGTTTTTGTGATTTAATTTTAGGGTTTTTTTCTTATTTATACCCTACTCTGATTCTGTGCGCGCAGGTGCACGGTCTTATGGTGCACCTGCGTGCCTGTGTCCATCTGATATTAATTGAGCGTCCCTGATCCTTTTGCTCTTGATTCAATCAGAGCTGTCTGATCAATCAGACGGCTCTGATCTGATTGTCGCATTTTTACTTCAAACACCACCCTCTGGGCTGCGCCCCCCAGTTGGGCTTGGGCCCAGAGTTGCTTTTTACACCCCCTTTTCTGTTTTAATTGATATTTGCACCCCCTTTTGTTTTTTTATTTTATTTTTTCCTAATTAATTAACCATTTATTTTATTGCAAAGACATTAGATTGTATTTTTAGGATTTAATGTAAATAAAAATTGCATAGCATACTCTTGCATCCATCTCATATTTATTTTCCTTGCAAATACTTTAGAATGTAATTAGGAATAAATGTACTCTATAAATGAAAATTGCATCTCATGCATATTTATTTATTTATCGCTTTCCGCAAAAAACCTTAGCATATTAATTCCGAGGGAAAAGACACCGTTTTGATCAAAATATCATTACGGATTGTCTTCGCACTTATTTAGTATAATGTTAATATCGTTCTTTTCGCGCGTTAGCCATTATCCGTTTCTCTTGTATAAAAAAAATGAGGTCAACACCTCTTCAAAAATAATTAGTCATTTTATTCTCAAAAAATGAGGTCAACACCTCTTCAAAAAATAGTTAATAACTTTATTCTCAAAAATGAGGTCAAAACCTCTTTCAAAAAAATATAACACAATTCATTTTCAAACATCATCAAGCATCAAAATATTTTGTCATCATACATTTTTCAAAACTTTGGACTTTAAACCAAACGTTTATTTTTATCGCGAAAACCTTGGATTTTAAACCAAGAGTCTTTTTTACCGCAAACTTGGATTTTAAACCAAGTGTCTTGGACTTTAAGCCAACGGCGTCTTTTATCGTGAAAACCTTGGATTTTAACCCAAGTATCTTTTTTTATCGCGAACTTGGATTTTAAACCAAGTGCCTTGGACTTTAAACCAACGGCTTCCTTTATCGCTAAAACCTTGGATTTTAAACCAAGTGCATTTTCTTAATTCATATATTTTTAATCATGCATAAACCTTGGATTTTAAACCAAATGTCTTTTATCACTCAAAACATTTTCTCAACAAACCTTGGATTTTAAACCAAGTGTCCGCGTTTTATTTCTTAATCAAACTTCAATCAATTTAATCATATAGACTTTCTTCACAAACTAACATCAATCAAACTCACATTTTGCCACTTTTGGCTTTTTGGTCTTTAAAACCATTTTCAAAACTTTAAAATCAAACAAATAAATTTACTCGGCTTTTTACCCCGAATTACGGTGGTTTGATCCCTCGGGTACGTAGGCATGAGACTTGTCTCTCCAATCAATAAAATCAACAAAAACATTTTTTTCTTTTTTCATGACTTTAAACTTCGTTTTTTACCATCACTTTAATTCTCACACTTGTACATTTTTTTTACAAGCAATTAAAAATAAAGCGCAAAGTTAGAAATAAAAACAAGAGGTTCCTATAGAGTACTATAGATACTTAGGGTGCTAATACCTTCTCTTCGTATAACCAACCCCCGAACCTTGTTCTCTAAAAAATAGGGTTTTTTCGAACTTTTTCCCTTTCCCTCGGATAAATTAAAGATCGGTGGTGGAATATTAAATTGTGATTCGAAGTTAATTAATAACTCGATATCCAAAAATCACCGCGACATATATATATATATATATATATATATATATGTTAAAATCAAATGACACCAATATCACCTAATTAAAAATAAATCTTTATCATCATAAATGCATAATAAATTATTCTTTATTTGTTTTTCCAATTCATCTCTCTCGGTATCTCTTAATTAACACACGTTTATCTTCATTGCTGCATATATGCCCCCCAAGAAATATTAGATTCGTCTTCAATGGCATCTAGCCATATACATACAAGATCGTTATTCACATATGGAACATATTAATTATTAAAACTATAAAATTGTATCAAATCATATAATAATATTATTTATAGAAATAAAATTGTATACCCGTATTAAAAGAATCGTATAATTAATTGGAGAATTGTAGTTTTTATTTATAAATAGAAAACCAATCATACTTTTATCAAATTTTATTGTAACTAGTATGCATACACGTGCCAAACACGGATAAAAATGCGTTTATGTTGTCCGGGTGCGGGTACAGTATCCGGTACCGGTACTGATACGGGGTACGTCATTTTTAGAAAAACTAAGGTACGGGTACGTCCCTATACTTTTTTTTAAATACAATTATATAAATCAAATAATAGAATTATATTGTTAAAATAAATAATATAAACATAAAAAATATCACACCACAATTTAAAAGTAATTCAAATTGTTCAAAAACATCAAAATATGAAATTAAAAAGCAATTAACTCAAAAAGAGTCACTTGTTTCCACCTCCATCATCACTAAAAAGAGCGGCCTCTAGTTTAGGTTTATCGTGAGAAAGACTAGCAATTTGAAAAATATCAATTATATATTAAATAAATATCATTCATCTCTACGAATATTTCACATTTTTGTTGCTATTTCATTATAAGTATTACTATTTCTCTTTCTCGAGATAATACAAAGATTTGTATGAATAAAAAAACTAGATCTTCAATTCTCTTTGAATTTAGTCTATTCATTTTTAATGAATGAGTGAATAATTCCAATGGCTGCTTTTTTTTATTGTTTTTTAGCAGTAGATGCTACTTTTACGTTATTCAAAAATAAAAAACCTAAATATGTATATAAAATAACAAATTAAAGGAAAAAAAATAGTGTTTTTTTGGATTGGTGTACCACGCGTGTACCACAGATGTACCACTCGTGTACCCATTACAAAAAACAAAAAAAAAATCTAGGTACGGCGTCGGTGCATACCGGGGGAGTACCATACGCATACCGGTACCCGGTATGTACCCGTACTCTATCTAAAATGGAGTACCCATGCATCATTTGTAGATTTATTAACTCATGAATTATATAATTTTAATATATTTTATTTTAAACTAAAAATTAAAAATTTAGTTGGTGATGGAAGATAATTAATGACAAATTATATAAATATGTACGATCTTATGTAATTTAATCATTAAAATAATAATTAATTATAAAATCTATCTATTATTTATATATTTACAAGTTTCTCTTTCATGGTCTTTTTCATAGGTGTCAATTTATCCTTAATTCATGTCATATGTGTCATTCTATAATGTATTCAATTCCTATGTGGCTTACTATCAAGGCCTTTGCATATCCAACCAAGGTTTGCTACATTATGTGCAAAGGGTCACGATTTCGATTCCCGGTGGCCATATTTCTTCAATTTTATTTGTATTTTATTCCTATTTCTTTTACACATTGCCTAAATATGCAAAGAGTCACGGTTTCGATTCCTAGTAGCCATATTTCTTCAATTTTATTTGTATTTTATTCTTATTCTTTTACACATTGCCTAAGGTAGAAAGTAATTCATGGAGTATTTTTTTTTTCTTCTGATAATTCATATTAGTATTATTTGTTTTATATAATTTGTATATAATTTAAAATAAGGTGGAATCTAGTGTGTCATAACAAATACGAACAATATATTAAAAAATTTGAAAAAATTAATACATATATTTTAATTGCTAATTTTATGGATGTTTTAATACACACACTCATTACTAGGAGAGACCTATTCTTTTTGTAATTTTTACTAGACTTATAGTTACACTCATATTAATACGAGTTTTTTTTTTTTTTAATTAACACGTGGTCAACATTCATACTCATATATTAATACGTGAGACTTTATATTCATATTTTATATATCAATATAAATGCTACTTATTTAAATAATTTCAACGGGGACCGGAAAAGAAAATACCAATATTGTTGTGAACGGATAGTGATAGATCACAAAATTAGATCCTCTCATGTTATTATTGTTCAGCCCTCGTGATGTTGATGTTGATCAACAAAAGTTACTGGAGCATTTGCTTCTGATGTTCCAACATCTAAGTCCACTTCACAAGTTTTCTTAGATGTGGATTTCTGTTTCCAATCCCAGCTTTCATTTTCCAAGACTTTCACATCTCTACTGATTTCTATCTTGTCTGATGTGGGATTATACAGTCTATATGCACCAGTTCTATGATATCCAACAAAGACCATGGGTTCACTCTTGTCATCCAACTTCTTCCTTCTAGCATCAGGTACATGCTTGTAACTCAAGGAACCAAACACTTTGAAGTGAGTCACACTTGGTTTGCACTTAGACCACACTTCTTCAGGTACCTTGTCTATCAACTTCTTTGTTGGACTTCTGTTTAGAATGTACACAGCTGTAGAAACAGCTTCACCCCAAAACCTATGTGGCAAACCCTTCTGCTTTACCATACTCCTTGCCATATCTAGGATACTCATATTTCTCCTCTCAGCAAGACCATTATGTTGAGGAGTGTATGGTGTTGTAACCTCATGAATTATGCCCTGATCTTTGCAATAATTCTCAAATTCTTTTGATGTGTACTCTCCTCCACCATCTGTTCTAAGTACCTTGATTGACTTATCACTTTGTTTCTCAACCAGTGTTTTAAATCTCTTAAACACTTCAAAAGCTTCACTCTTAGCTTTTATGTGATACAGCCATATCATCCTTGAGTACTCATCCACAAATGTGATGAAATATTTGTTTCCACCAGTTGATAACACATCAATTGGTCCACAAATATCTGAATGCACAACATTTAGCACTTCACTAGATCTCATAGGCAAATTACTATTCAATGATGATCTAGGATGTTTCCCTAACAAACATGTAGTGCAAGTATCTACTGGAGCTATAACACTAGGCAGTTCTAACACCATGTTCTTTGAATTAAGCATTGACAAGCTTTTGAAATTCAAATGACCATACCTTATGTGCCATAAGTCACTGTCTTTATCTTCAGTAGATGTAGCTAAGCATTCAACTTCAATTGTCTTAACTTGTGTCTTGAAGGTTCTGTTTTGACTTTGAGCTGTTTTCAAGATCAATCTCTGCTTTGAATCAAAGAGCTTCAGTGTTTCACCTTCAAACACTGCTTTGAAACCTTTCTCAAGCAATTGACCTACACTCATCATATTACACTTCATCCCTGACACATATTGGACCTTCTCAATAACTGCCTTCTTTCCATTGCTCCTCTGAATCACCACATTTCCCATGCCTTCAGCTGCAATGAAATTACCATTGGCCAGTTTGATCCTTGTGTTAAGACACTTGTTGAAATCAGTCAAAATACTCTTGTTCCCTGTCATATGATTTGAGCACCATGTATCAAATTACCAAACCATAGACTCAGCTGTTTCATCAGTAATTGTAACCATGAAACTCACATCATCTTCTGATGTTGAACCATCTTGTGCAACATTTGCCTCTCTTTCAGTATCCTGACTTTTCTTCTTCTTTGGAGCCTTACACTCACTTGCATAATGACCATACTTGTTATAATTGTAACACTGAATGGTACTCTTATCTTTCTTTGTCTTTTGCCCTCCTTCTTTCTTTGAGGATTCAGGCTTGTATTCAACACTTTCTTTCCCTTTATTGGAACCTTTCTTGTTCTGCCACTTCTTCTTTTCATCTTGATACCTTTTGAACTTCACAAACAGAGCTTGCTCATCTTCTTTGCCATGATTTCTCTCACCATGCTTCAATTCATGAGCCTCAAGAGTGCTTTGCAGATCCTCCATCTTTATTTCACTCAAGTCCTTAGTTTGTTCAATTGTCACTACAATATGATCAAACTTATGAGTTAAAGTTCTTAGTACCTTTTCCACCATTTCTTCTTCACTGAGTGTGCTTCCACAATTCTTCATCTGATTTGTGAGAGTTTCCACCCTTGTGAAGTATTCTGCAACTGCTTCATCATTCTTCATCTCCAACAGTTCAAATTGTCACTTTAAGGCTTGCAATTTCACTTTCTTGACCTTTGCATCACCTCCATAACTCTTCTGCAAAATGTCCCAAGCATCCTTAGAGGTTGTAGCATCTGCAATTTTCTCAAACACCTTTGAATCCACACATTGATGAATGAGAAACAGAGCCTTGCTATCCTTCTTTTGTGCCTCTCTGAATGTGGTTCTTTGTTGCTCTGTTGCATTGGCTGGCAATGGATCAAGAACTGTATTCACTTGTTCATCAGCTTCTTGAACAATGAATATCACCTTCATCTGTTTGACCCATGTATCCCAGTTCTTTCCATCAAGAATTGGAAGATTTGCGTGGAAGTTGCTCTTCCCTGTCATGATTGATTCACAATCACAGATTCTATCCGCAAGATTGAATCAAAAATTCCTTGGATCGTACTTGCTCTTAGATACCACTTTGTTGGGTTATTCACTTTAACCCTTTGAACAAAGATTGAAGGAGATGAAATATGAGAGAGATGGAAAACTATGAAAAGAATAGAAAAATGATAAAGGGAAAGTAAAAATCTTATTCTTCCACAAAGGGCCTTATTTGTTTATATACAATAGGTGGTTGCTTCAAATGCAAGCAACTGCATAACTACCTAAGACAAACAAACAAATTAACTAACTGAAATGACAACTGTACATAACAAACTAATAACTGTTAACTAACTAACTGCTAACTGCCTATACAGAATAATGTTTCAACATTGTATAGAGCATCTGAGAGCTAGAGTCTCTGACTGCTAGAGCATCTGAAGGACAGATGTTCCAACATCTGACTCAACATTGCACAGTCTGAATTATAAAACCAATAAATTCCACATCAGCGCAAGTCTATGGTGAGTCTTTTTTTTTAACAAACTTTTGTTTATTGTATATGAGTCCTTCATCAGGTGAATAATCATTTACAAATTAGAAACTAAAAACAAATAAAATTGAACTTAAAACAAAACAGATAATAATTTATAATTTAAATTTTTTTTTATTTGACCAAATTAAGAATGAAATTGAAAACCCTAAATCCCAAATTCCCTTCCTAATTTTAGCCTTCCATCTTCTTGTTCTTCATGAATTACCAATCACCATTTCTCCAACATTTATCGGATCTCTCTCCTTATTTTAAATTTCAAGTAACTACCTTCTACGAATGGTCATGGGGTTGCTCAATTCCTTATTTTTATTTTCAATTTTTTTTTTGGCTTTCATCTCTACTCTCGCCACTGGTTCTCTCGAACGAGATTCACAAAAAGAGAAGAAAAAATAAGTCGCGGTGGTGCTGCCGGAGCTAAGGGAAAGAAGATTCCCAACCTTCACCATTGATTGTGCTAAACCAGTTGAAGACAAGATCATGAACATTGCTTCGCTTGAGAAGTTTCTTCAAGAGAGGATTAAGGTCGGCGGTAAAGCCGGTGCTCTCGGTGATTCGGTCACCGTTACCAGGGAGAAGTCTAAGATCACTGTTACCTCTGACAGTAACTTTTCCAAGAGGTAATTTTATTTGTTTGCTTTGCATTTATTTAGGTTTTTACTATATTTTGTTCATGAAATTATATGCTTGTGAAATGATTGTTTATAACTATGATTTTATCTTAATGATGTGTTTATATGCTAAAGTTTTTGTTTCTGTGTAATGTTTGATTTGTCAATGAACTATAAGCTGGTTTGATTTAATAAGTTGTAGGTTAAGATAATTAATTGGCATGAAATTGTGGAATATGTTAGTAGTTCATTACTTTGTTGGATTCTGTATGGATAGCTTTAGGTTTTTTTATAATTGTTACATGACTTATGATATGAAATAGTAATGCTTTCCTCTAATCATCATTTTACTTTTCCAACTCTATGTTCCCTCATTGAGATTGCTCTAGATTGTCGTTGTTGTTCCATTTTATTTTGATGTATTAACAACAAAAGTAATTAATTGGAATGCTTGAATGATATAAGAGTAGGTGGGGCAACTCTTTAATTTTGATGCAGATTTGAAAAGAAACAAATTTGGAATGCTTGAAGTAAGGGTAAATTGGAGTTGAAAAACAGGGGAGGAGGAGCAGTGTGCATTGTCTTTGCTGTTTCCTTTTTTGATTTTTTGTTTTTTGAATTTTTTTTGTTTTGCTTAAGAATAATAAAGAAGTAATAAAATTAGTGTTTTTTTTTGTCAACAATAAAATTAGTGTTTATTCTATCAAAAAAAATAAAATTAGTGTTTATGAATTCATAATTTATTATTTTGTTACAGTCTATCTGCATATTGTGAAAATTGTTGAGTGATTATAGGAGATAATCACTCAACTATTAAATATAAATAGATACTTATCATTATTAGTGATTCAAACCAGCCAAAAAAGAATTGATTACTATGAAAGCCAAAAATGAAACAAAAGATTTCAAACGAAATAACATACTCAACAATTTAAATAACTTTATTCAAATTTTGTGGTGCATTGACTTTAGTTAATCATGCAACATAGTATTTAATTTGTGAAAAAAATAACCACTACGCTAGATGTATTATTCTGTTATTATATAATTATTAATAGACCCGTGCGAAACGTTACACCTATATTTTAAGAAGTTACATTTTTCTAATAAAAATTGAAAAAAATTGTTTTTTGAAGTTGGATTTATTTAATCGGTATCAATATTATGAATCAATAGAATACTTGTCTTATATATGATATGATTTATTTAATATCATTCTTTTTGGAAGTTACATTTATTTAATCGGCATCAATATTATGAATCAATAGCATATTTGTCTCATATATGATATGATTTATTTAATATAATTCTTTTTCGAAGTTAGATTTATTTAATTGGTATCAATATTATGAATCAATAGCATACTTGTCTCATATTATAAAAAAAAAAAGCATACTTATCTCATATATGATATGATTTATTTAATATAAATATTTAAAACTATTAGTAATTTCGTGAATTAGTAGTATAATTTATTTCATGTCGTGTTTTAAAAATCTGACTGGTGATCGAAGCGGCAAAACCTCCGGTTCGTAGTTCAATACATATTATAGTAAATCATGCAACATACTCAACAATTTAAATAACTTTATTCAAATCTTGTGGTGCATTGACTTTAGTTAATCATGCAACATAGTATTTAATTTGTAAAAAAATAACCACTACGCTAGATGTATTATTCTGTTATTATATAATGGGTGTAATAGATAAAATGATGAATTTTATAAAAACATTTCGTATTATTTTTTTTATTTCATTAATTTAAAAAAATTATGGTATACAACTTAAAAGTATGAATTAGTCTTAACATCATTATCAAAAAAACATCATTATAAATATAAAAGGAGTTAAGTATCTATTTAACCCTAATTTAACCCTCATATAATTAAAAAAGTTAAAAAAATTTCTCACCAGGAATTGAACTCATGTCCTCTCACATTTACTTAGCTCAATTGCCACTCCACAATTATAATATTATGCATTTTTTTCCTCTAATCTTTTTAACCAAGACTATATTTTTTTTATTTTTGTTTGGTTAAGAATATTTTCAGTAATCTTTTTAACAAATAGTATGCAATGGGTCAGTGTCTAGTTAAGAGTATTTTCAGTATATCTTCCACAGTCAATTTTCTCCCATGGACAACTCTATGTTGCAGTGTTAAGAGTAACATCAAGGAAAGACTTAAAGATATTGATAACCGACGAAAAAGAAGAAGATACGGCTGAAACTGGAAATGTTGTTTATAAAGAAGTTTTTCGTAACGTTCAATAGTTCTTTTGTAACCTATTTACCTAAATATAAATGTACTGAATATTATCTTTTTTATCATCAATATCGTTTGAATCCTTTTTATTTTTGGAACTTTTATTTTGAAATTTTTGTTATATTTCTTTTCATATCATATATGATATCGCACGGGTCAGTGTCTAGTTAATTTTTAAAATAGTAACATCTTTAGGGGTTTTAGTCCTTAATTGAAACCAGCATTTATTTCTATGTCAAATGCTTGGGGTCTTAGTCCTTAAAAGAAACTAGCGTTTACTTCTAAGTCAAAGGTTATGGTTCTGAATCCTTTACAATAGTTTTTTTTTTTTAATTGATAAAAGCGATTGATGTGAAAATCTATAAAGCACGGACTCCGACACGAACACGCCGACACGTTATTTTATTAAAAAAATGTTAAAACAAGATTCGATAGTATTTGAATTTTATTTATCTATGTTACTTTAACTCTTGTAAATATGTTTGATGTGAGTTTAAGGAGAGTAGAAGCTAATAAATTTTTTAGGAGACACTTATCTGACACCTGTTGTACGAGTGTCTTACCGGTGTCGGAGTAAAGGAAAAAACAAAAATAAAAGCGATTAATGCGAAAATTGTTGAGTGATTATAGGAGATAATCACTCAACTATTAAATATAAATAGATAATCACAAAAAAAATTAATATTAAATGTTTGGGGTTGAATTTACTTTAAATTACCATTATTAGTGATTAAAACCAGCTACCAAAGAATTGATTACTATGAAACAAAAGAATAATTAAGTGTGCCACTATCTTTGCTGTTTCCTTTTTTGTTTTTTTGTTTTTTGAATTTTTTTTGTTTTGCTTAAGAATAATTAAGAAATAATAAAATTAGTGGTTTTTTTTTGGTCAAGAATAAAATTAGTGTTTATGAATTCATAGTTTATTATTTTGCTACAGCCTACATATTTGTATACAAAAAAATTAATATTAAACGTTTCGGGTTTGGTTTACTTTAAATTACCATGATTGGTGATTAAAACCAGTTACAAAAGAATTGATTACTATGAAACAAAAGATTTCAAACGAAATAACATAGTATTCAAACGAAACACCAAGTTTAACCGAGCTGGAACATGCTCATACAAAATCTACCATTAGCAGAAAAAGAAACAAAAGATTTCAAACGAAACACTAAGTCTAACTGAGCTGGAACATGCTCATACAAAATCATCAAAATCATGATCATCGCCAGCATCATCATCATGGTCACTACCAACATCATCGCCATCATCTGAACTTTGATACCCACTGGATGCAAAATAATTGGCATCCTCATCATCAGATGTATGACCATCAGTAGACTGAACTTTATTTGAATCAACATCAACATCTATAGATTCGTCATAGTTTACCATAGAGATCCTGAAACACAACAATTCTCACCATCAATCACAATACCTCCTAATGTTATTTATTTTACAATCATAGTCATCAACATTTGGAAGTATGAATTGGAAAATCACTATATATAATAATACTATTAGAGCACTCTATCAAATAATAAACTTTTTAGAAAAGGAAAGGATCGAAAAAGTACATAACTTTGCAAGTTAGAATAATGTCATCATTTTTTTTAGAAGGCAAAGATATTCTGGTTCTAACATCAACACAAAACAGCAGGACCGGAATTTAACAATCAAGTGGCTTAGAGATAAGAATCTAGTGGCTTAGGCAAGGCAAGTTTCACAACTTAGGTTAAAGGAAAAAGAACCAGATAAGAATCGCTCCAGTGAATTCCTTGATTTTAACATTCTAGCAAGGCACTGTAGTTGAAATAGCGATGCCAGAAAGATGAAAGAAAACGGGGGAGGTTGGAGAAAAGAGCAGAACCGAAATTTAACAATCAAATTTAACATATCAAAATAATTTATTCCCAAATTTAACAACAGCAGAACATCAGAACCAACAGCAGAACATCAACACAAAACTGAAATTTAACAATCAAATTTACATATCAAAATAATTTATTCCTAATATCCATATTCCCAAATTCTCTAATTTAACAAATTTAAATCAAATTCCCAAATGTTTGTAAAAAACAAAAAAATCAAATTCCCAAATTGAAACCAAATTCTCAAATTGAAATCAAATTTAACAATCAAAATAATTAATTCTTAACAACTAATTACAAACAAATATAACAAACATTTCAATTTCGTGTTTACCTTAGCAACTGTCTTTTCAATACGAATACCGCAACCTTCTTGTTCAATCTCGCCCTTGAATGGAGATTGTCTGTGACTTTGTTGGTGATGAAGAGAAGAGACAGATAAACGTATAACAATGGCGAACGAAGAGAAAAGAGTGTAGAACGAAGAGAAGAGAAGGCAGAAAGATGGAGAAATTTTGGTGATGAAGATAACTGAGAAAAGAACAAGAACACGATGTTAATTTTTTTTTTTTTTTTTTTTTTTAATTTTAGTTGTAACTTTGTTTTAATTGATTTACAATTAGAATTAAAATTAAAAACAATTTAAAGATTGGGGTAATTTTATAACTTTTAATATAGTAGGGATTTAGTTGTAATATTATAACACCCCATATCAATTTATCTAGAATATCAATAGGAGTGTACATAAATGGATCGGGACACAATAAAATTTACATTACATAAAGATTCAATACATCCTTGGATTATAAAAATCCACTGAATAATACATACTGAGCTAACATAACTGAATCTTATACTAAAGATAAGATTAACTTGCTGTCAGCTCCTCAATGTAATCATGTATTCCGAATCTTTACGCTTCAGCTCCGCGACAAATGCGAACCTGTAATCTGAAAAGATGAAGAATGGGGGGGGGGGGGGGGGGGGGGGGGGTGAGACTACTAAGCCTCGTGAGTTCTACTACCCTCCTAACGGTGACTACACCGGGGAAAACCTGAACGTCAGTCCTCACGCAATATCCAGCGCATCTCATATATGTGTAAATATATATATATATATATATATATATATATATATATATATATAAACAAGTAATATGGTGTAACACAAACAATTATCTGAGTTCATTTTAGCTCCGCAAGGACACTCTGAGGTGAGCCGGTCTCAGAGAGCCTCACACTCCTCCGCACCAATCTTCGTGGACATAAGCACTATGGTACGGAGCCTCTGGCATCACAATTGTTATTAAAAAATTTACTCCGGATTCCTCGAATCCCTGTAGTGGTGTACAGAAGACAACCACTTGCTCTCAACTCCGGATTCCTCGAATCCCTGTAGTGGTGTACAGAAGACATACACTTGCTCTCTCGACTGACATGTAAAATCTAGTGTTTGAACATTCTACAAATATATCCCAATCCCGGGGAACTAACCTAGTACATAACCTAAGTTAAGTTCGTAAAATTCCTAAGACGTGCAATTAACATTTCGATTATTATTACCTCATAATGTCAATGGAAAATATATCTGGAAGGATAACAAATTTAAAAACCATATTGAGTTTCAAAAGCCAAAACAGATGGCTAAATTCTGTCATGGTCGCCCAGCGAGTACTAGCGACTACTAGCGACGAGAGTCAGAAGGTTCTGGCCAGCCAGCGACTGCCAGCGACCAAAACCTGCAACTCATGGTTGCACGTTCGCCAGAGTTCGCTTAGCGAGTATCACAGGATTTTAGCCCTGTTCTGCAAAATCAGTGAAAAACTAGAAATTTCAAATCAAAGTTTTCATATCCAATCCAGCCATCAACAATATAAGTATAATAACAATTAAAATGGAGAAGAGTTTTGGGTATTAAACTCCTCTCATACACAATTCAATTCCTAATCCTATGTTATCATGCAAATTCAATTATTGGGGATTTCTAACTATCTAAACCTAAGAACCCACCTGAGATAGACGCTTGATCAATCCCATCGCCATCTCTAGAGCTCGTCGAACAGTGGAATTTTCAATAGAAATACTTCGAACTCCAATTCAGATTTTTCTGCATAATTCTGCTTTATACGTCCAACTTCAGAAAATCCTAGCGACCTCATTTCTCATCCAATTTCCACGAAACCAAAACCACGAAATCGAAAATTGAGTTAGCTTTCCAATGAAACCAGCCTCGTTCAATTTGAAGTTATTGAGAGGGAGTTCATACCATTTTAGTGCAGCACTGTCAAACCTCAATTCTGCAGAAATCCTGAGTTGATCCCTTAACTTCAAAAATTCTCCCAGGCCACAATTCTTATCCAAATATTATGAAACTGTTGCCCAATTGACCGGAAATTCATTAGCTAACTACAGGATCAAACGGAATTGAAAACGGAGTTACTAGGAGAGAGCAATCACCTTTTTAGTACAGGCCTGTCCTTGAATACGGGTTTCCATCTCAAAATTCCAAACTTCTTGATTCTCTAGTTTCACTTAATCTCTCCAACTTCAAGTCACTCATGAGCAAGGTTTCATCACATGCAGCAATAACATAGTAATGGTAAGGAGTGGGTTTTGAATTAAATCTAGAAAAGGGAAACTATGAACCATGATTATACCTTGATTTATCAACACCTCTAAGCTTCAACTCATCTCAATTCATACAACCAAGTTCAGATTTGAGAAGACAATATCTTCCCATGGTGAAAGCATTTTCGGCCATGGTGTTTATGGAGGAGGGAAAGAGAACATGAAATTGGCTTGGGTCATGAAGTAGTGAAGAAAGATGAATCTTGGTGCATGCAATTTCAATCTATGAGAAATGAATTTCTTGAATAGAGTCATGGTGAGGGTGGTTTGTGTGAGAAAGAAGAGAGACTTAGGGTTATAAATTCTGCAGAATGAAGAGAAAATGAATGGAGAGGGTTGGTCTAGAGCATATATACTTGGCTCCATCTTCCACTTAATTACACTTCTGCCACTATGGTTATATTTTCTCCATTTAATTCGAAATATCCAATAATAAAATCTCCAAAATTATATTCATGGCTATTCTAATTAATATTCTTCTATTAATTAAAGTCGGGATATTACAAATATTAATAGATATTAAAATACATGGTAAGTACCATATAAGTGGTATATAATTCAAATTCTCATTGATTGGATCAATACGGTTTTCCTATTGGCCAAATTATGACTTCACCGATGAAGTCAAAATCAGAACTGCACCATAGAATTTTCCAATGTATAAACCGAACCGGGTTAATTTCTCACTGATTTAAATATTATTTATTGTTTTATATACAGTTGATTCCTTTGGTTTATTTTAAGTAACAAAGGCTTCACTATCATTCTACAACACAGTCCTATGTAGCATGAGTGTATGGGGAAGCCCTTACTTGGAGGATTTCCATTCAACGGTACCGACTATCGATATTTCTACAGTTAACCGCACGATCGGTGCTTAACGGTTCTAAAAAGAATCATTATTTTTAAGATTAGAGAGAGTATGAACTATGAACAAATAAAGGAAGTGAATGAAAGATTGATACCTTTGACTGGGACTAAGAATTGCACTAAGAATGGATGTTGATAGGGAGAGTTGATTACTTGAGGGACTTAGAAAATATTTTTGGATGGAAGAAAATAAGGACGGCATTGAACGTGTGTAAGGAATTAGAATATGTTTATGGGGATGATGAGTCGTGTAGGTTTGGTTAGGGTTAGATCATCTATATGGTGCTAGGGTTTGACGGCTACAAAGATACCCATTTATGTGAATGAATCAATCTATATAATTTGTAACTAGTATCCAGACCTGTGCCAAGCATGAGTAAAAATATGTCTGTAAAATGACACTTTGTGATAAAGGCTTTCAGGTGGATGTGAATTATAACAAAAAAAAATATGTGTATTAAACTATTAATATATAAGTAGAAATATATACTACAATATAAATAACAAAAAAGAAATCAATTCCCGTATTAATATTTAAGCAAAAAATAGGCTCCCGTTGAAATTTAAAAAAAAAAAAGTAGTCTCCCAATTAATGTTGGACTAAAAATATAGATTCCTTAAAAATTATAAAATAAATAGGTCTTCGTATTTATATATAAATAGGTCTAAGTAGAAATTATAAAAAAATCATATATATTAATCCATAAGTAGAATTATATATTCCCGTAGAAATTACAATAAAAAACAGGCCTCCGTATTGATGTATTAGTTTTTATCTAAAATATCGCAAAGAATCATGATACATATATTACAAAAACAAAGAAAAGAATTATAATGAAAAATCAAACCGGAAAAAAGGAGTTAAATTCTTGAGTTTTACACCGATCCAACATTTTCTTTCTTGCAAATACACTTTAGGAGTTTGTTTTCTTTTTTCTCAACCAATTGTTGAAACAACTGGAATGTAAATAAAAATTATTAGCATCACCTATAACAAATAAATTAATACATATTCAATAAAATCCGGTTTGACTTCAGGATTGAATGCCAACAAAAATCAAAAAATAATATTTAAATCATTTAATTCATTTATTGCTAAAACAATATGAGAGAAAAATGATTGTGAGATTGCCACGTATACATGAGACTTTGAGAAAAGGGTCTTTTTTTTTTTTTAAACGAAAGAAAGAGGTGTAGCAAAGTGCTAACACCTCAAAAATATATAACATAATAAGAGGCCAAGAGATATCCAAAAAGGGAGGGGGACTAGACCAAAACCTCCATGCTAAGTAACAAACCTATAACTAGGTTTACCCAATCTATTATCAACAAAACAACTTAAGATTTGGGGAGGGAGCTCATACCAGATCATGATTCTATCTATGGTAAGGCCAATGTTCGCAAGACTATCAGCACATTGGTTTCCTTCCCTATACACATGAGAAACCACAAAATTCCTATTTCTAACCAGCCTAAGACAATTCTTCCAACGATTGCTTAAAGTCCAAGGCACTAAGGCAGAAGACTTGAGAGCCATAACTACAAGGGAGGAATCAGTTTCGAGCCAAAGATTGTGCCAATTTTTGCTATCAGCTATTTCAATAGCTCTCATAACACCACACAACTCTGCCATGAAAGCTGACTTTAAACCCGTATTTTCAGCAAACCCACACAAAAAATCAGCATTATGATTTCTGAAAATACCCCCACAAGATGAAGTAGAGACAATAGAAGCTCCATCTGTATTGCATTTAATCCAATTGATTGAGGGAGGATGCCAAATAACCTCTTTAATAAAAGGTGCCTTTGGAGGATGAATTGAGACATTTAATCTTTTAAGAATTGTGAAGTCTCTGATGGAAGAAGAAGAAACACAATTGGAGTTGTTACCTGCAAAAGCAGTATTGGAAATTGTCGCGGTGATTTTTGGATATCGAGTTATTAATTAACTTCGAATCGCAAATTAATATTCCACCACCGATCTTTAATTTATCCGAGGGAAAGGGAAAAAGTTCGAAAAAAACCTATTTTTTAGAGAACAAGGTTCGGGGGTTGGTTATACGAAGGGAAGGTATTAGCACCCTAAGTATCTATAGTACTCTATAGGAACCTCTTGTTTTTATTTCTAACTTTGCGCTTTATTTTATTTGCTTGTAAAAAACGTATAAATGGGAATTAAAGTGATGGTAAAAAAAAGGTGCTTAAACTGATGAAAAAGGAAAATGTTTTTGTTGATTTTATTGATTGGAGAGACAAGTCTCATGCCTACGTACCCGAGGGATCAAACCACCGTAGTTCGGGGTAAAAAGCCGAGTGAATTTGTTTGTTTGTTTTTAAGGTTTTGAAAATGGTTTTAAAGGTAAAAAGCCAAAAGCGGCAAAATATGAGTTTGATTGATGTTAGTTTGTGAAGAAAGTCTATATGGTTAAATTGATTGAAGTTTGATTACGAAATAAGACGCGGACACTTGGTTTAAAATCCAAGGTTTGTTGAGAAAAGGTTTTGAGTGATAAAAGACACTTGGTTTAAAATCCAAGGTTTATGCATGATTAAAAATGTATGAATGAAGAAAATGAACTTGGTTTAAAAATCCAAGATTTTAGGCGAGAAAAAGGGACACTTGGGTTAAAGTCCAAGGTTTTAGCGATAAAAGAAGCCATTGGTTTAAAGTCCAAGGCACTCGGTTTGAAATCCGAGTTTGCGATAAAAAGACTCTTGGGTTAAAATCCAAGGTTTTCACGATAAAAGACGCCGTTGGTTTAAATTCCAAGGCACTTGGTTTAAAATCCAAGTTCGCGGTAAAAAAGACTCTTGGGTTAAAATCCAAGGTTTTCACGATAAAAAGAAACGTTTGGTTTAAAGTCCAAAGTTTGAAAAATGTATGATGACAAAATAATTTTGATGCTTGATGATGTTTGAAAATGAATTGTGTCGATATTTTTGAAAGAGGTTTTGACCTCATTTTTTGAGAATAAAATGACTAACTATTTTGATTGGAATGTTGGGTTAAAATTAAAAGGGTAGCGCGAATAAATAAAACTAACGTCGCAACAAGCAAATTAAGCGCGAAGACAATCCGTAATGATATTTTGATCAAAACGGTGCCTTTTCCCTCGGAATTAAATATGCTAACGTTTTGCGGAAAGCGATAAATAAATATGCATGAGATGCGATTTTTCATTTATAGTGTACATTTGTTCCTAATCACATTCTAAGGTATTTGCAAAAAATAAATATGAGATGAATGCAAGAGTATGCTATGCAATTTAATTTATAGTTTACATCAAATCCTAAAAATACAATCTAATGTCTTGCAATAAAATAAATGATTAATTAATAAGGCAAAAAATAAAATAAAAAAAATAAAAGGGGGCGCAAATATCAATTAAAACAGAAAGGGGGTGCAAAAAGCAACTCTGGGCCCAAGCCCAACTGGGGGGCGTGGCCCAGAGGGGGTGTATGGAGAAAAACGTGAGAATCAGATCAGAGCCGTCTGATTGATCAGACAGCTCAGATCTGATCCCAAAGGAAAGGAATCAAAAGCGTAGGATCACGATCAGAAGGACAATAGCGTGCAGGTGCACGATAAGGCTGTGCACCTGCGCGCACAGAATCATGAAGGGGGTATAAAAGGGAAAACCCTAAAATGATAACAGAAAATCACTTTCCTCTCTTCTTCCCCAAACCGACGGCAGAAACTCTCTCTTCTCTTTTCTCCGTTTTTCTTTCTCGGTTATCTCTCTCAAAAAATAAACGAACACTCTCTCTCGATCTCTCTGATCTACTCTCCTTCTATTTCTAAAAAAACTCTCAAAAAACAGAAATGAAAAAACGAACAACCTTGGGTGTGATTCGTTTCCGATCTCTAATCTCTTCTTCTTCTGCGTTTTTGATTTCCAATCTCTTCCTCTTCTTTCTTCTCGGTTGTGTTTCGATTTCTGATTTTTGTTTGTGGATTTGGTTTCGGTTTTGGGTTTGGATGATGATGAATTTTGGGTTTTGACGATTTGAAAGGTGATGAAGGTTTTGTGAAGGAGCTGTTGTTTCTGGATTTCGGGTTCTGTTTTGAGTTGTTGATGAACGATGATATTGATGTGAGGGTTTTCTGGATTTTGGATTTGTGCTATGATTTGTGGTTTCTGATTTTTTTGAAAAATCAGAGATGATGATGATGGCTGAAGATGAACGATGAGGATGATGAACACTAATTTTGATTATTTGATTTTTCTTTGTTCTGTATTTGGATTTTTGTTTTGATTATGATTTTTGATTTTTTTTGTAATTTGATTGAAAGAAAATGGAATTTTCCCTGCGGCTGAGGCTGATGAATCTGACCTTGAAAACTGTGCACTATTTGTACTTGGTCAGACTTAGGTTTGGCAGATAAAATTTTCCCATTTGGACAAAATTGCCCCTTTGGGCCTAGACAAAAAACACCTGATCTGACTGTGGACAAATTGACTAAAACACCCAAAAATAATAAAAGCAAAAAATATAAATAAAAATAAAAAAGAAATAAAAATAATAATATATATATATAATAATAATAAAAACGAAATTAAATAAAAATAATAAATAAACAGTAAAGAAATAAAGTAAAAGAAACAATAATAAAAAGAAATTAAACCAAATAAATGAGGTATTTTAAAATACCTCTCTGCCGAAATTTCGTCAGAAACGAACAAAGAAAAAACCGTCGTAAAAAGACGCATAAAAGCGATTGGTCAAAAAATGGGGTATGACAGATGCCCCTATTTAAGTTTCTTCCATCGGAGATAAAAAGAAAAAGATGACTTTTTGATGATATTTTTGTTTTGGTTCGACGGTGGAAGAGACTTAAATACAGAGTACACCATTTTTGACCGGATTGAACTATAAAATGCTATGATATGATGTTATGAATGTTATGTTTATGAGTGTTATGTTTATGAGTGCTATATTTATGAGTGCTATATTTACAAAGTGTTTGAATGTAATGAAGATTATTTGACAGGGGTAATGAAGACAGAAAGCGATAAAGTCCCGTGTACGGACATAAGCAGTAAAGTCCTGTGCGCGGACAGAAGTAAAGACGGAAAGCAATAAAGTCCTGTGTACGGACAAAAGTAAAGACAGAAAGCAATAAACTCCTGTGTGCGGACATAAGCAGATAAAGTCCTGTGTGCGGACAGAAGTAAAGACAGAAAGCGATAAAGTCCTGTGTACGGACATAAGCGGTAAAGTCCTGTGTGCGGACAGAAGTAAAGACTGAAAGCAGTAAAGTCCTGTGTGCGGACATAAGCAGATAAAGTCCTGTGTACGGACAGAAGTAAAGACAGAAATCAGTAAAGTCCTGTGTGCGGACATAAGTAAAGACAGTGTCCACCAACATTGTGGGATGGTAAGGACAAGTAAAGGTATTGTCTACCAACATTGTGGGATGGTAAGGACACAATCGAGGAAATAAATTATCTGTTGTCATTGTGGGAGAGCGAGACATGACAAGAATATGTATTTGTCTGGACCAGACGCACTGGAAATGACTTTTTTTGGGGAAATTAACCACAAGTTTGCAGTTGATTGTTTGCAAAATTTGCTACTTTGAATATGTTTGATGGAGACATCTCTGGACCAGATACACTGGGGATAACTCTTTTTTTGTGATGTATGATGGATGAAGACATCTCTGGACCAGATACACTGGGGATGACTCTTTTGTGATGTATTGAAGCAAGACACATGATGTCAATGCGGTATGTGTGAATGATTTTGTGTGTGTGTTGCATGTAAATATAAATGTATGTATGAATATGTGAATGATTGTATGTAAGTATGTATATGTAAATGATTATATATATGAATATGTGAATGATTGTATGTATGTATGTATATGTGAATGATTGTATGTATGTACATGTGAATGATTGTATTTGTATGATTGAATGATATTTGTACATGACTGGATGAGATAAAAGTTTGATGGTAAGATGAACACTGGGCCGACGTATCCGTACAACCACTCAATAGGTCTCTACTGGGGGCAGAACCCCTACAGGTGAAATAAATCAGGGGTAAAACCCGGCATAGTATGTTGATCTATGGTAAGAATGATTGCCTCTTGGGGTAAAGCCCAACGGTCAGAAGTCTGGCAGAAGTCGCCATTTTGTACACTGAAACTGAATATTTTCTCATGGTCTTGTTTCGACAGTCATGCTTTTGCTTTTTCTTTATTTTTTTTTGAAATCCCTAACTTTTGCCTGGATCGCCCTTTCAGGTTTTCAATCCACCGGGAATATATTTCTTTTTTTTGTTTTGCCCCTAATTTTGCTTGGACCGCCCTTTCGGGTTTTCAATCCATCGGGACGCTCCTTTTTGCCTAAGCCGCCTTTTCAGGTTTTCGACTTAGCGAGCTGTTCTTTTTTGCTATTTTTTGCTTCTTTTTTTTTTTTTTTTTTTGATAGAAAGAAACAAGACTGATATGCTGATGTGCAAACTTCTCCAAGTGATGTCATTTGCTGTTGATATGCAAACTTCTCAAATAGATGCCATTTGCTGATGATAGGCAAACTGATATGCAAACTTCTCAAAGAGATGCCATTTGCTGATGATATGAAACTTCTCAAAGAGATGCCATTTGCTATTGAATGAGCCTCCCAAACGAGTCTTAGCTTTTTCTTTCACTGGGGAAAAGAAAAATCATACAAGCTTTTTTGAAGATAACCACTTGCTGGATATTACTGGAGAACAGTCAAGTTCAATATTCAATTGAGGAATGTTGGACCACATGCTCAGCACATTATAGTAACATACATGTCCATAAGAACCCAAAATATCAACTCGATAATTATTAGCTCAAGGAGGTAGAAGACATAACAACTATCTTGGCAGATCTAGATTGCCCCTGGAAACCACTTCAGGTGCCCCAAGTGAGTGAAACCTTGACTTTGTATCTTTGAAGTGTATGCGCCTGTATGTAAAGACTTGCCCCTGATTGGCGGGTTCCTGATGTAATTTGCCCCAAGTTAGGAGCGCTTTGAATTGATTCGTCCTTGATTAGACCATTTGATTGAATTTCTTTGATGCCAAATATAAATTTGTAAACAAAATTGTTTCTTTTGAAAAATGTTTCTGATGTAATGTACATGCAAGTTTTGGAATCGCAGAACTTTATATAAAACATATGTGGTGTGTGTAAAAGATAGTTACTCAACAAACAGGTGGAGTCAGTTTTAACAATAATTTTGCTGATTATACTTTCAAAGTAAACCTAGCTTCAATTAGGTCTTTTGAGGGTTATAACGTGGCCTGGTTCATGGTTATGAAAAGAAAAGATTATTAGGCTCAAAATTCTGTTTTAACCCACCCACTTCTTTGATGTCCTTCATTCCTACATTCAATTAATTCATCAGACATGCCTTGGTTGACAAGAGGATTTCTTTTGACAATGATGTTTGAGGTTGACACTTTGGTC
The DNA here is from genome assembly GCA_951799995.1 of Trifolium subterraneum. Taxonomy (NCBI): domain Eukaryota; kingdom Viridiplantae; phylum Streptophyta; class Magnoliopsida; order Fabales; family Fabaceae; genus Trifolium; species Trifolium subterraneum. The sequence continues at coordinate 8,734,232 of OX637466.1, read as the reverse complement.
GAAGCTTTGATGAGATTCTTGAAGTGACAGTCACTTTTCATTCACAAGCTTGTTTGCATAATTTGTGCTCTTAATCCCTTATTTTTGCATGGACCAATTCTTTTGATTTTACGGACCATCGGGATGCCCTGAATTTCGCCTAAGTCTTTTACCTAGCGGGCATTTTGTTGTTGTTTTTTTTTTGTGTTTTTTTTTTTTTTGGTGTAGGATGTTTGTGACTGCCACATGCTATTGTGAGTTTTGTTTGCTCATGACTTCTTGTATCTCAGACTGATTGATCCTCTTGTATTGGGATGTATCATTGAATTAATTGAAAGACTACCCTGCCCCGAGTTAAGATTAAGGGTTTTTTTTTTATATAGAGAAAGAAACCCCAACTTCTGGCTCAAAGGGGTTGACTGCGGATTATCTCCTTATTTCTCCAGTGTTTGGGAAGTGAAACAATGCCTTACATCATCAACCGGGTCTTACTAATGAAAGCACATATCAGCAATTTTAAACATTTAATTTACAACATTCTCCCCTCAAGTTTGAAAAGTGAAATAAAAAAAATATCGCCGTTTATGATGGCACAAGAAAAGAGTGAATACGAATGGATGGATTCCAAAATATGCATGCTCATTGTTTAGAAATATTAATTTAAAAGATACAACTTTAAAATGCAAATAAATGCTTGGCAAGAAAGAAATTGCAATTGGAACATAAAAGACCTAGTGATCCTAGGGACAAACTTCTTGATAATCTTGAAAATGGCAGATGACCCATGATTAAGCTGAGGATGAACCTTGAACATTAGGGTTCTCATCCTTGAAAGATAGCACATTGTTGCGGATTAAATCCTGAACAGCTTTCTTGAGAGGATAGCAACGCTCTACATCATGGCCAGGGGCCCCTTGATGGAAGGCACGAGTTAAATCACTGCGGTACCAGGGAGGTAGTACTGCTGGCACAGGGGGAGGTGGTCTCGTCTGGACAAAATCTTTAGCAAGTAAAGCGGGGAGTAGGTCGGCATATTTCACGGGTATGGGGTCAAATGGTCGATTTTTCCGAGCATGGTTATGATTAAATGATTGTTGGGGAGATGGTAGGTGATGAGATTGTGGGTATTGTGTTGGTAGTGCTATGGCTGCGATAGCTGGGTTTCTCAAATGAGGTCTTCCCTGAGCCACCATGCCAACTTCAAATTCTTGTTTTTCTGAAAAGTTGTTGCCATATCTCTTGGCAGTATTGGTCGGGGCTTTCTCTCTTGTTTACCGTCCCTGACGGACTCCTTCTTCTAGGCACATTCCCATTTCTACCATTTCGGTGAAGCTTCTTGATACAACACCAACCATTTTCTCATAGAAGAATGGGCTCAGAGTATGCAAAAATAACTTGCACAATTCCTTCTCTTCTACCGGAGGACGAATCTGAGCAGCTAGCTCCCTCCATCTTTGAGCATACTCTTTAAAAGATTCCTTCTCTTTTTGTGACAAGGCCCGCAACTCATCCCTATCAGGGGCCAGATATGAATTGTAATTATACTGCCGAATAAAAGCACTGGCCAGGTCATTAAAGGAACTGACGTTAGCCTTATCAAGGTCCATGTACCACCTCAGAGCTGCACCGGTCAGACTGTCTTGAAAATAATGGATCAACAACTTGTCATTACTGGATTGAGTAGACATCTTTCTGGCATACATTATTAAGTGAGCCTTGGGACAAGTACTCCCCTTATATTTCTCAAAATCTGGAACTTTAAACTTATGTGGGACCACAACATCAGGGACCAAGCATAGTTCATGAGCATCCTGGCCAAACAAATCTTTTCCTCTAAGGGCCTTCATCTCCTTCTGCATCTCGTCATATTTGATCTGCAAGTCGTCCATCCTATCATAATCTCCCATACTTTCAGCATTAAAAATAGGCATCTGGTTTTGTTGGATAGTATGAACCAAAGGTGCAGAAACGGTTGTTGTAACCTGAGGAAGTGTATTGCCGAGCTGAGGAATAGGCACTGTCGATTGGACATGGGGAATCTCTGATATTACAGGACGTGATTCTGCCCCAAGAAAGCCGACCGGCATGCCCCATGGGTAACCTTCAGGCATGACAAACTGAGGAGCGCCAAGAGGCGCAGATGCAATAGGAGGAGGTACAAGAGCATTACTAGACTGTGGTGCTGGTGCTGACACCTGATTCTGGGTAGCCATCAAAGATGCCACCATGCTAGTCAACTTCTCAATTTCTGTCTGCATGGTTGTCACCTGTTCCCGGAGCATATAGTTTTCTTCCTCAAAATTGTTCATCTTGTTTCTCAACCTGGACCGAGTGTTGTAGACACGAGTTGGTTTGTACTGAATACGTCGAGCCACTTTGTTTGACTGAGGTAGAGAGAACAGGAAAATATGAGACTTGAGTTTGGAAACTTATGAATGTAGTATGATGCATGATGTGTTTATGCTAAAATATACAATGTTTTTTATTTTTTTTTTGTTATCGAAGGACTTATCTCAAATTGGTTGTAAACATTTAGATATGGATTTTGTTAGGAGAAAAGAAAAGAAAAATTTATTATGTGTCATTTGAAATGAATATTCTCTACAATGTTTACAAAAAAATTGTTTAAGTCCTTCGATATCGGATGAGGAAAAAGAATTTATGAATGAGTGCATGCATGCATGATGCGGAAAACATGGTGGGGTTAAAGTAAAATGTTGGAGTCAAAGGTGAAATCCCCCCACATGGTATGTACTAGGGTTCATATGTACCTGCATCACGGGTTCTAATAAGTTCCCAAAGTCATCAACCGTCTTTCGAACATCACCGGCTTACGGAACTAATTCCCGGTCAAATAATATTCTCAAAAAAATCTCGTTTGAGTGTAGTCTCGCGTATCGACTAATCCCAAGACCATTCTTGGTTAGCCACCGCACTACGCCCTAAAAGGTCAAGATGGGTTAATGTGATTCTAGGGTTCTCAGCTTCTCGGGACACTCACATTGATAAGTAATAACGCCGACATGACTATTCATGTCAACAGAGTACTACTATCATGAGGCCTCCACTGAGCGGGATTATATCACATGCATCGGGATCTAAGACTATTCTTAGCCCAATACTTTGATTATACCCCATCCTATCTTATTGTTTCTCTCAAGCCCGGGTTAAGACTTATCTCACCACTCAAAAGCAAACCCAAATATATACAAATATTTACAATTAAAAGAAAAAAAAGCGCGTAGATAGTAATTTAAAACAAGTTAGGTTCAACCCGCTTGGTTGTCCCCAGTGAAGTCGCCATTTCTATCGCGGTGATTTTTGGATATCGAGTTATTAATTAACTTCGAATCACAAATTAATATTCCACCACCGATCTTTAATTTATCCGAGGGAAAGGGAAAAAGTTCGAAAAAAACCTATTTTTTAGAGAACAAGGTTCGGGGGTTGGTTATACGAAGGGAAGGTATTAGCACCCTAGGTATCTATAGTACTCTATAGGAACCTCTTGTTTTTATTTCTAACTTTGCGCTTTATTTTATTTGCTTGTAAAAAACGTATAAATGGGAATTAAAGTGATGGTAAAAAAAAGTGCTTAAACTGATGAAAAAGGAAAATGTTTTTGTTGATTTTATTGATTGGAGAGACAAGTCTCATGCCTACGTACCCGAGGGATCAAACCACCGTAGTTCGGGGTAAAAAGCCGAGTGAATTTGTTTGTTTGTTTTTAAGGTTTTGAAAATGGTTTTAAAGGTAAAAAGCCAAAAGCGGCAAAATATGAGTTTGATTGATGTTAGTTTGTGAAGAAAGTCTATATGGTTAAATTGATTGAAGTTTGATTACGAAATAAGACGCGGACACTTGGTTTAAAATCCAAGGTTTGTTGAGAAAAGGTTTTGAGTGATAAAAGACACTTGGTTTAAAATCCAAGGTTTATGCATGATTAAAAATGTATGAATGAAGAAAATGAACTTGGTTTAAAAATTCAAGATTTTAGGCGAGAAAAAGGGACACTTGGGTTAAAGTCCAAGGTTTTAGTGATAAAAGAAGCCATTGGTTTAAAGTCCAAGGCACTCGGTTTAAAATCCGAGTTTGCGATAAAAAGACTCTTGGGTTAAAATTCAAGGTTTTCACGATAAAAGACGCCGTTGGTTTAAATTCCAAGGCACTTGGTTTAAAATCCAAGTTCGCGGTAAAAAAGACTCTTGGGTTAAAATCCAAGGTTTTCACGATAAAAAGAAACGTTTGGTTTAAAGTCCAAAGTTTGAAAAATGTATGATGACAAAATAATTTTGATGCTTGATGATGTTTGAAAATGAATTGTGTCGATATTTTTGAAAGAGGTTTTGACCTCATTTTTTGAGAATAAAATGACTAACTATTTTGATTGGAATGTTGGGTTAAAATTAAAAGGGTAGCGCGAATAAATAAAACTAACGTCGCAACAAGCAAATTAAGCGCGAAGACAATCCGTAATGATATTTTGATCAAAACGGTGCCTTTTCCCTCGGAATTAAATATGCTAACGTTTTGCGGAAAGCGATAAATAAATATGCATGAGATGCGATTTTTCATTTATAGTGTACATTTGTTCCTAATCACATTCTAAGGTATTTGCAAAAAATAAATATGAGATGAATGCAAGAGTATGCTATGCAATTTAATTTATAGTTTACATCAAATCCTAAAAATACAATCTAATGTCTTGCAATAAAATAAATGATTAATTAATAAGGCAAAAAATAAAATAAAAAAAACAAAAGGGGGCGCAAATATCAATTAAAACAGAAAGGGGGTGCAAAAAGCAACTCTGGGCCCAAGCCCAACTGGGGGGCGTGGCCCAGAGGGGGTGTATGGAGAAAAACGTGAGAATCAGATCAGAGCCGTCTGATTGATCAGACAGCTCAGATCTGATCCCAAAGGAAAGGAATCAAAGGCGTAGGATCACGATCAGAAGGACAATAGCGCGCAGGTGCACGATAAGGCTGTGCACCTGCGCGCACAGAATCATGAAGGGGGGTATAAAAGGGAAAACCCTAAAATGAAAACAGAAAATCACTTTCCTCTCTTCTTCCCCAACCCGACGGCGGAAACTCTCTCTTCTCTTTTCTCCATTTTTCTTTCTCGGTTATCTCTCTCAAAAAATAAACGAACACTCTCTCTCGATCTCTCTGATCTACTCTCCTATTTCTAAAAAAACTCTCAAAAAACAGAAATGAAAAAACGAACAACCTTGGGTGTGATTCGTTTCCGATCTCTAATCTCTTCTTCTTCTGCGTTTTTGATTTCCAATCTCTTCCTCTTCTTTCTTCTCGGTTGTGTTTCGATTTCTGATTTTTGTTTGTGGATTTGGTTTCGGTTTTGGGTTTGGATGATGATGAATTTTGGGTTTTGACGATTTGAAAGGTGGTGAAGGTTTTGTGAAGGAGCTGTTGTTTCTGGATTTCGGGTTCTGTTTTGAGTTGTTGATGAACGATGATATTGATGTGAGGGTTTTCTGGATTTTGGATTTGTGCTGTGATTTGTGGTTTCTGATTTTTTTGAAAAATCAGAGATGATGATGATGGTTGAAGATGAACGATGAGGATGATGAACACTAATTTTGATTATTTGATTTTTCTTTGTTCTGTTTTTGGATTTATGTTTTGATTATGATTTTTGATTTTTTTTGTAATTTGATTGAAAGAAAATGGAATTTTCCCTGCGGCTGAGGCTGATGAATCTGACCTTGGAAACTGTGCACTATTTGTACTGGGTCAGACTTAGGTTTGGCAGATAAAATTTTCCCATTTGGACAAAATTGCCCCTTTGGGCCTGGACAAAAAACACCTGATCTGACTGTGGACAAATTGACTAAAACACCCAAAAATAATAAAAGCAAAAAATATAAATAAAAATAAAAAAGAAATAAAAATAATAATATATATATATATAATAATAATAAAAACGAAATTAAATAAAAATAATAAATAAACAGTAAAGAAATAAAGTAAAAGAAACAATAATAAAAAGAAATTAAACCAAATAAATGAGGTATTTTAAAATACCTCTCTGCCGAAATTTCGTCAGAAACGAACAAAGAAAAAACCGTCGTAAAAAGACGCATAAAAGCGATTGGTCAAAAAATGGGGTATGACAGAAATGATCCAAGCAACTGCAGACTTCCAATGAGGAGCTTTGTTATTGAATCTGGCATTGTTTCTAGCAAACCAAATAGAGTTCAAGAGATTAAGAATTGCGGCTTTGATTGTAACTTTGCACTGAGGTGACCAGGACCTATCACACAAATTCTAAATATCCTCCAAAGACTGAAAGTTTAAAGTGAAGTTCAACACAGTAGCTAGCCAACGCCATAGAGAGAAAGAAAATGAACATTCAAAGAATAAGTGAAAAGTTGTCTCTATATGGGAATGGCAAAGAGAGCACATAGAAGGAATATAACAACCCCTTTCCATTAACTTGTCATCTGTAGGGACCTTGTCATGCATCAATCTCCAAGCTAAAAGAGATTTAGAAGGAGGATTTAGCCCACTGTTTAGAAGAGAAATGCCTCCTCTTGAATTCATAGGCCACTTTCATGGAGATAATACCTGAAGAAGCATCTTTCCAACAAAGTTGATCCAGAGAGGCATCAACTGGGAGAACTATCTCTTGAACCAGAGTCTTCAAAGTGGGAAACTTAAAATCCAAGTCTTGAGGGATTTGCCATTGCTGATTGTGAATTAAAGCACTAACGTGTTGAGGAAGACATCTGACAACATGTTGAGGAATGTTAAGAGTTAGAGTTATTGGATTACCACACCAATTATCATGCCAAAGATTGATTTTATGACCTGTACCAACTCTCCAAGTAGAGTTCTCTTTGATGTTTGACATCTCTACATTAATGCTGCTCCAGATAGAGGAGTATATATGATATTTGATGGCTTGATTACCTCTTAGGACCCTACTTCTCATAATGACTGCCCAATCTTCATCAGAGTGTAAAAGCTCCCAGCATAATTTTAAGTTTGAAGCTTCATTAATGCTAACCAATGATCTCAAACCAAGACCACATTCATCAAGAGGGGCACAAATTTTTTTCCAAGCAACTGTAACAAGTTTCTTTTGATTGATGTCTCCACTCCAAGATTTTAAAATTGAAACCGGCCAAGAGTATATAGATATACTTTAGATGAGCATGCTTTGTATTACAGATTTGACAAGTTGGACCCTTCCTGCAATTGAAAGAAGAGAAGCCTTCCAAGAAGAAAGTTTAGACTTAATCCTATCTACAATGGGATAAAAATGGCGAGCTTTTGGTTTGCCTTTGAAGATAGGGACTCCAAGATAATTAAAAGGCAAGAAGCCGATGTTAAAACCAAGGAGATTAACAATGATGTTTAATCGAGCATGAAAGATACCACCAGAGAAAATAGTGGACTTTGTAGCACTAATTACCTGACCAGAGCAATTGGCATAATCTGAGAAAAGATTTTTGAGAGCACGAATGCAAGAAAGTTTACCTCTACAGAAGACCATAATATCATCTGCATATAAACAATGAGAGGGAATTAAAGTGTTTCTGGAACCTTTGATAAGATCAACCTTTCCATCTGCCACTAGCTTGGCGATGCCTCTACTTAAGACTTCCTCGGCTAGACAAAAGAGAAGAGGGGATAAAGGATCCCCTTGTCTAACTCCTCTTTTACATTTGAAAAAACCCTGTTGAGCACCGTTTATAGATATAGAAATATGAGCAAAATCTAAGATCACTTCAATCCACCTACAAAATTTATTAGAAAAACCAAATTGCTTCAAAACTTTGAGAATAAAGGACCAGTCAAGAGTGTCAAAGGCTTTTGATATGTCGATCTTCATGGCTATGTTACCACCAAAGGACTTTTTGTGAAGGATATTGATGTCCTCAGAGGTCAAACCAATACAATCTTTTATATTTATGCCATGTATGAAACCTCGTTGTTCTTTAGAAATAATACTTGGCATTATTTGTGCAAGCCTATCAGCCAGGACCTTGGAGATGACTTTAAACTTGAAATTAGCTAAGGCAATGGGCCTGTATTGATCAATAGAATCAGCACTAACAGACTTTGGAATTAGAACAATGGTATTAGAATTAAAATTACGGAGAATCCACCCAGAATTAAAGAACTGGACAACTGCATTAACAACATCATAATGATATCCCAATAAGATTGATAAAAATAAGCTCCAAAACCATCTGGCCCCGGTGCACTATCCTTGTTAAGATAAAAAACTGCATGTTTTATTTCCTCTTTAGAAGGTAGCATAGTTAACAAATTATTGACATTATCACTAACTAAAGAGGGAATAACTTCTTCTACAAGCAAAGGATCCTGCAAAGTAGGGTTAGAGCAAAAAAGATTTTTATAGTAATTTACAACATTTTTATAGTAAAAGAGAAAAGGGTCTCAAATAATATTATTATAGTTTATAAATCATAAATTATAGATAGATGTATCGTTGTCACATTTTTAATAAAAAATTATTTTTAATTCAAAAACAAATAATAGTTTAATTTGGATAAAAAAACGTGTGCTGAATTATTATAAATACTAACCTTACGAAAAAAGAAAGAATTATTATACATAATAAATGCTACAATCAACGCAAATGATATTCTTTAGTTTAAAAAATATCAAGGCATTATAAAAATTCAAATATAAGAATGATCCAATTAAGGAATAGACTATTTAAAAATAATAATTAAGGAATAGACAATTATCATAATCGATTAATTTACTTTTTGACAAATCGCAACTTCCATAATTTGTTGACATTTATTAAATTCTAGGGTTTTTTCAATTCAATTGATCTTTTTAATTTTTTTTATTAGTGTGAATTGTTTAAACCATGAAAAGTCTTACCCGGTTCTTCATTAAATAAGAAATCAAAGCTAACTATTCAAAATTAGAATTAGAATTACAAATTTCTGTAAATAACTAGACACCGACCCGTGCGAAGCACGGGTTTTGTAGATTTTCATATATTATATAAAAAGAACTATAATAAATTTTTTAAAATAAATGACACAATCAAATCTGTTTTTTAAAATTAGTCCAAACTCCAAACTGACTCATCCCAATGTATAATAAAATCACGCAAGTACCATATTGAATATTATAAAAATCACGCAGGGCAGACCATCCATGTTTAAAATATTGGATATGGATTCAATATTGGTGCTATGTGTAAAAAAAAAAGGCAGTTATTAGATATGAATTCAATGGTGTTATGTGTAAAAAAGAAAGAAAATTGTAAATATAAAACGCGGTGAGAATGAATAGTTAGAATATATAAAATATAAAATAAAATTAAAAAAACCTCTTAAACAACATAGCGCAAGTTGAAATTCAATATTTTGATCGGTCATAGTAGCAATAGAAACACAAACTTGTAATAGTAAATTTGAGATATATATAGAGGAAAATATAAAACGCGGCGAGAATGAATAGTTAGAGTAAAAATTTGTGAAAACTAATTAAAGTTGATATATATATATATATATATAGGAAAAACAAAGCATATACGATAAATATTCATAATATATCTTTATAAAACAAAAATTGATTTCTATTTAAACAAATTAAATATTTGCATAGCAGCGAAAAATATTAAATTTGTAACATCCCAATTACTCACAAAACCATTACCTTTCTTCATTTGATTTTCTTCTTGGCTGAAGCAAAGTCCACACTCTCTCAACTCTCTTCTATCTCTCGTGATAAGCAAACAAACAACACTACAAACCCCATTGCAAATCCTCAAATTTCCTCACTAAAAATCATCCGATCTTAAGCATGCAACTAACAATTCCTGTTCCTTAAGTTGCATTCATCCAAGTGGTAAGTTCTATTCCTCAAAAACTCTTCTCAATCTCTTCAAATTCGAGCTCCATCTTCCTCATTCAACCACTCATGAAATTGTTCTTCAAGTTCTTAATTTAAAAGTATGTTCATGTGTGATTTTATTGGCTTAGGAAGAGGAACTCAAAATCACTTCACCAAAGGGAATTGAAGCTGTCAAATATCCTTGTAAACTAGTTTATTGGCCAAGAATTGAAGCTCATTGAGGTGGGTTCTTAGGTTATTTAGTTAGAAATTCCCCAACTACAAATAAGGCATGATAACATAAGATTTAGGGAATTTAGATTATGTGTATGAGAGGAGTTTAACTCCCAAAAACCCTCTCCATATTTCTTGCTGTTCAATGGTATTATTAATGGCTGGACTGGTTTTGGATTGGATTGGAAATTGTTCTGGTTTTTCAATGATTTTTGCAGAACAGAGCAGAAAATTCGTGTTGTTCGCTAAGCGAGCAGCTGACGAACGAGCAACTGGGTTTGCAGGTTTTGGTCGCTGACGCTCGCTAGCTGGCCAGAACTTTCTGACTTGGTTCGCTAGAGGTCGCTAGCCCTCGCTAAGCGACCATAACAGGATTTTGGCTCTTGTTCTGTTTTTCAAAACTCAATATTGTTTTAACTCTTATCCTTCATAGTCTATAATCCATTGATAATAGGTGGTAATAACAATGATATGTAAATTTAACGTAGGAATGTTAAGAACTTAACATAGGTTATGTACACTAGGCTAATTCCCCGGGATTGAGACATATTGGTAGTTTGTGGAAACTATAGATGTTACATGTCAGTCGAGAGAGCAGGTGGTTGTCTTCTGTACACCACTACAGATTCGAGGAATTCGTAGCAAAATGTTTAATAATAATTGTGATGTCAGAGGCTCCGTACCATAGTGCGTTATGATCACGAAGATTGGTACGGAGGAGTGTGAGGTTCTCTGAGACCGGCTCACCTCAGAGTGTCCTTGCGTAGCTAAAATGAATTCAGATAATTCTTTGTGTTACACCATATTACTTGTTGTATATGTGTGTGTATATATATATATATGAGATGCGCTGGATATTGCGTGAGGACTGACGTGCAGGTTACCCCGGTGTAGTCACCGCTAGGTGGGTAGTAGAATCCACGAGACTTAGTAGTCTTCCCCCCCCCCCCCCCGTTCATGTTTCAGGTACTCAGGGTGATCATGGCAAGCAAGTTGCGGAGTAGTAGCATGCTTGTGGCTGTGTAGTTCGTGTTATGATGTTTTAGTTTATCATGTTTCAGTCTATTTCTTTCCGCTGTGATTGTAATATATCGTACTTTAGCACCTGCGTGTGCTTAATCAACACTCTATGTACTTGTAAACTTAATGTACTCGGTATTAAATTATGGACTTTGTAATATATTCTAGACAATGTATTATGGGGTGTTATAATTGGTATCAGAGCAGGTCCATTCAGACCGTGCCAGAGTCATAAGTATACAGTGCATTCTAAATGCGTACTCTAGGGATGTCTTACATTTATTCTACATGTTGTATCACTTGAGCCTAGCTAACTCAATTTGATTATGACAGATAGAGTAATATGGCAGAAGCACCAGGAGGACGCGGACGCGGACGTGGTAGGCCACGAAGGAATATGGCAGAGGAAGAAGAACAACCTCAATATCAATACTCTGATCCAGATGCAAATATGTGGGCACATATGATGCATCAGCAACAACAATTCCAAGCTCAGCAAGCTTAGCGCCATGAGGAAATGATGATGATGTTCCAACAACAAATGGGCAATGCACAGACTCAGAACACGGGAAGTGCGGCGTTCTGGGAATTTTGTCGGATGAATCCTCCTGAGTTCGTTGGAGAGTATGTTCCCTCGGTTGCAAGAGAATGGATTCAGAGGATGAGTGGGATTCTGGATTCCATGGCATGTACTGAGCTGGAAAAGGTTACCTTCGCGGCAAGATTTCTTCGCGGAGCGGCTTGCAATTGGTGGGAAAGTGTTAGAGCTTACATGACTGCAAGTCAGATGGAGATGACATGGGCTAATTTCAAACGTCTCTTCATCGACCATTACATTCCTGAGAGCTATAGGATGTCAATGGAACGGGAACTGATTGAACTTAAGAAAGGAGGTAAGTCTGTGGCGGAGTATACAGCCAAGTTTAACGAGTTAGTGCGGTACGTGGCAGATGGTGACGATGCACCTACCGAGGCGTGGAAGATCAAGAAGTACCATTTCGGTTTAAGGGCGGACATTGCACATGATGTGTCTATGCAGCAAGTTGCTAGTCTTGGTGAGTTGATCTAGAAGAGTTATCATGCTGAGTCAGGCCTTGAAGCCATGAGAAAGGAAAGGTTTGAGGTGAATCAAAAGAGACGAGATTCGGGAAAGTATAAGGAGCAATTGAAGCCAAGGGGTTCTCCGCAGAAGGGAAAACCAAATTTCTCTCAGAGACCACAACAAGTATGTCCAGAATGTGGAATGTTCCATCATGGAGAGTGTATGAAGGGAAAGGGTGTATGTTTTCACTGCAAACAGCCCGGCCATTATAAGAATGAATGTCCAAAGTTGCACGGTTCCGGAGGTTCGAGTGGAACAACAAGGAGCAAGGGTAGAGTGTATTCTCTTGATGGTGAACAAGCTAGAGGTAATAATGCCTTAATTATTGATGTTTGTCACTTGGGTCAATCTGAAGTTGTTGTACTGTTTGATTGTGGAGCTACCAATTCTTATATTTCTGTTGAATGTGTGATGAGGTTGGGTTTATCTTCGACTTCTTTAATTCCTCCCATGACGGTCGCTGTTGCTACGGGTGGCAAAGTTGTTTCCAAGAGGGTATGTCAAAACTGTCCTGTTAGCGTCGCAGGAAAAATCTATCATGTTGATCTGATTTGTCTGCCATTGAAAGACATGGACATAGTACTAGGCATGGATTGGCTCTCTGCCAACACTGTGTACATAGGCTGTGCTGAAAAAAATCTCTATGTTCCTATTGATCTTAATGCAGAGAGTAGAGCCCTAACTGCTCTGCTGCAGAATACTCATCAGTTAATCCAGTATCTCGGTGCAAAGAACAAGTGTTTCAGTATTATGTTCACTATTAGTTCAGAGTCCAGTTTAAGCCCCAGTGATATTCCGATTGTCAGGGAATATCTAGATGTGTTTCCAGAAGAGATAAATAGTTTACCACCAGAAAGAGAAATTGAGTTCTCAATTGATCTTATCCCAGGATCTCAGCCTATTTCTGTCGCACCATATAGAATGTCCCCTCTTGAACTCCGAGAATTGAAATCTCAACTTGAAGAATTATTACCAAAGCATTTTATTCGCCCGAGTGTCTCACCTTGGGGTGCTCCGGTTCTGTTAGTGAAAAAGAAGGACGGTACAATGCGGTTGTGTATTGACCATCGTCAGCTCAATAAAGTTACTATCAAAAACAAGTATCCATTACCTCGTATTGACGATCTGTTAGATCAACTCAGAGGAGCTACTATCTTTTCCAAGATTGATCTTAGATCCGGGTATCATCAGATTCGTATCAGGACCTCTGACGTGTCCAAAACTGCTTTCAGGACTCGTTATGGTCATTATGAATTTTTGGTTATGCCGTTTGGTCTGACCAATGCTCCAGCAGTATTCATGGATTACATGAACAGAATCTTTCAGCCTTATCTTGATAAGTTTGTGGTAATTTTCATTGATGATATTCTGATCTACTCTAAAGATCCTCAGGAGCATGCAGAGCATCTGAGGATTGTTCTTAATATTCTGAGAGAAAAGCAACTTTATGACAAAGTCAGTAAGTGTGAGTTTTGGCTTTCCGAAGTTAAGTTCCTGGGCCATGTAATATCACAAGGAGGTGTATCTGTTGATCCATCCAAAGTTGAAGCGGTGCTTAATTGGGAAAGGCCTAGAACTGTTTCGAAAGTAAGGAGTTTTCTTGGTTTAGCAGGCTATTATCGAAGATTCATTTTGGGATTTTCGGAGATAGCGCTACCTTTAACCCGGTTGACTAGAAAAGGAGCTGCGTTTGTTTGGGACGAGTTATGCGAGAATAGTTTTAACTTGTTAAAACAAAAGCTGACTAGTGCTCCGGTGTTAGTAATTTCTGATCCTAATAAGAAGTATGTAGTGTATTGTGATGCTTCTAATAAAGGACTCGGATGCGTACTTATGCAAGAAGGCGCAGTAGTAGCTTACGCATCACGACAGTTGAAAACTCATGAAGAGAATTATCCTACCCATGATCTCGAACTTGCAGCCATTATCTTTGCTTTGAAAATCTGGAGACATCACTTGTATGGTGTGCAGTTTGCATTGTACAGTGATCATAAAAGTTTGAGATATTTGTTTGATCAGAAGGAGTTAAACATGAGAGAACGGAGATGGATGGAATACTTGAAAGATTTCGACTTTGAATTGAATTACCACCCAGGAAAGGCGAATGTGGTAGCTGATGCCTTGAGTAGGAAAGCGTTGTATGCATCGGAGATTTTAATGCATCAATGTGGGTTGTATGAGAAATTCAGAGATATGAATTTGAGTGCCACTTACCGGAAGGGTGGAGTCAAGCTGAATAGAATATAATTGACTTGTGACTTGCGTTCCACAATAGGTAGTGCGCAAGAGAAGGACATGGATTTACAAAGAAGGATAGGGAAACCTGAGTTCACTGTAGCAGATGACGGTGTAATTCAGTTTGGTAACAGAATTTGTGTACCGAATGATGCAGATTTGAAAAGGTTGATTTTAGAAGAAGCACATAAGAGCGAATTTTCAATTCACCCCGGTTCCACCAAGATGTATCATGATCTGAAGAAGAACTATTGGTGGCCGAATATGAAAACAGAGATTGCAGAATTTGTATCGAGGTGTATGGTATGTCAGCAAGTTAAGATTGAACATCAGAAACCAGCCGGTCCTTTGCAACCTTTAGAAATACCCGAGTGGAAGTTGGAGCATATTACCATGGACTTTGTGACTGGTTTACCCCGTAATCAGAAAGGAGAAGATTCCATTTGGGTTACCGTTGATGGATTAACAAAATCAGCCCATTTCATTGCAGTGAAGTCGACTTATAAGGCTTCGCGGTATGCTGAGATATTCCTAGAAGAGATTGTTAAGTTGCATGGAGTTCCGTTGAGTATAGTGTCCGATAGAGATCCAACATTTACCTCTCATTTTTTGCGCGCTTTCCAAAAGGCAATGGGAACACGGCTTAGAATGACTACTTCAAATCATCCCCAGACAGATGGACAATCTGAGCGAACCATTCAAACCCTTGAAGATATGCTCCGAGCTTGTGTTTTAGAGGATGGCGGTAATTGGACCAAACACTTGCATCTCATTGAATTTGCCTACAATAACAGTTACCATGCTAGTATCGGTATGGCACCATATGAGGCATTGTATGGAAGGAAATGTAGGACACCTTTATGTTGGACAGAGGTGGGTGATAAAGGAGTGTTAGGACCTGATATTATCCAAGAGACTACTCTGAAGATTAAGTCAGTTAGAGAGCATATGAGAGTTGCACAGAGTAGACAAAAGAGTTATGCCGATCACAGAAGCTTGACCAATAGAGTTTGATGAAGGTGATCATGTATTCTTACGCGTAACGCCTAAGCTGGGTTTGCGCGGTGAGTTTAAGACAAAGAAGCTTGCTCCTAGGTACATTGGACCATATCAAATCCTTAAACGAATCGGTCCTGTGGCTTATCACTTAGCTTTGCCCCCATCTATGTCCAGGATGCATGACGTGTTCCATGTGTCTCAACTTAGAAAGTTCATTCCCGATCCGTTCGTGCCGGTGGAATTAGAAAACATAGAGTTGCAACCAGATCTAACTTACCAGCCTGATCCTATCCAAATTGTGGACCGTGATGTTAAGGCTCTTCGGAACAAGAAAATTCCTGTAGTGAAAGTAGAACGGTCTCGATCACCGGATGGCGAGTTCACTTGGGAGTTGGAATCCGAGATGATGAAAAACTATCCTTATCTTTTCTCAGGTATGTTTTCAATTTCACGGACGAAATTCCTTTAAGGGGGGTAGATTGTAACATACCAATTCATTCTACTAGTAACATATACTACTAAGAGTATTTTCTGAAATATCACATGTTTAGAATTGGCATTAGAATTGTAATACATTTAAGATGTAGTGGTAGTTCTCTAGTGTATGTTGTCACTAGAAGGAAGAAGCTTGGCTAGAGATAGACATGTGTTCCACTTATGCCTATGACTCACAAAACCATTACCTTTCTTCATTTGATTTTCTTCTTGGCTGAAGCAAAGTCCACACTCTCTCAACTCTCTTCTCTCTCTCGTGATAAGCAAACCAACAACACTACAAACCCCATTGTAAATCCTCAAATTTCCTCACTAAAAATCATCCAATCTTAAGCATGCAACTAACAATTCCTGTTCCTTAAGTTGCATTCATCCAAGTGGTAAGTTCTATTCCTCAAAAACTCTTCTCAATCTCTTCAAATTCGAGTTCCATCTTCCTCATTCAACCACTCATGAAATTGTTCTTCAAGTTCTTAATTTAAATGTATGTTCATGTGTGATTTTATTGGCTTAGGAAGAGGAACTCAAAATCACTTCACCAAAGGGAATTGAAGCTGTCAAATATCCTTGTAAACCAGTTTATTGGCCAAGAATTCAAGCTCATTGAGGTGGGTTCTTAGGTTATTTAGTTAGAAATTCCCCAACTACAAATAAGGCATGATAACATAAGATTTAGGGAATTTAGATTATGTGTATGAGAGGAGTTTAACTCCCAAAAACCCTCTCCATATTACTTGTTGTTCAATGGTATTATTAATGGCTGGACTGGTTTTGGATTAGATTGGAAATTGTTCTGGTTTTTCAATGATTTCTGCAGAACAGAGCAGAAAATTTGTGTTGTTCGCTAAGCGAGCAGCTGGCGAACGAGCAACTGGGTTTGCAGGTTTTGGTCGCTGGCGCTCGCTAGCTGGCCAGAACCTTCTGACTTAGTTCGCTAGAGGTCGCTAGCCCTCGCTAAGCGACCATGATAGGATTTTGGCTCTTGTTCTGTTTTTCAAAACTCAATATTGTTTTAACTCTTATCCTTCCTAGTCTATAATCCATTGATAATAGGTGGTAATAACAATGATATGTAAATTGCACGTAGGAATGTTAAGAACTTAACATAGGTTATGTACACTAGGCTAATTCCCCAGGATTGGGACATATTGCTAGTTTGTGGAAACTATAGATGTTACATGTCAGTCGAGAGAGCAGGTGGTTGTCTTCTGTACACCACTGCAGGGATTCGAGGAATCCATAGCAAAATGTTTAATAATAATTGTGATGCCAGAGGCTCCGTACCATAGTGCGTTATGATCACGAAGATTGGTACGGAGGAGTGTGAGGCTCTCTGAGACCGGCTCACCTCAGAGTGTCCTTGCGTAGCTAAAATGAATTCAGATAATTCTTTGTGTTACACCATATTACTTGTTGTATATGTATATATATATATATATGAGATGCGCTGGATATTGCGTGAGGACTGACGTGCAGGTTACCCCGGTGTAGTCACCGCCAGGTGGGTAGTAGAATCCACGAGACTTAGTAGTCTTACCCCCCCCCCCCCCCCCCCCCCGTTCATGTTTCAGGTACTCCGGGTGTTCGTGGCAAGTAGTAGCATGCTTGTGGCTGTGTAGTTCGTGTTATGATGTTTTAGTTTATCATGGTTCAGTCTATTTCTTTCCGCTGTGATTGTAATATATCGTACTTTAGCACCTGCGTGTGCTTAATCAACACTCTATGTACTTGTAAACTTAATGTACTCGGTATTAAATTATGGACTTTGTAATATATTCTAGACAATGTATTATGGGGTGTTATAAAATTATATATTGTTGTAACACATCATGAGTTCGATTTCTATTGAGGTCGGTGTATAAAAAAATTGGAGACTTAGAAAAAAAATTGAATATGTATTACAGAAAAAATTGGTTGGATTGCATATTCAATACATGCTGGTTACAAAAAATTTCAAATTGATTGATATGTCATAGTGGCAAATAGATGAAGCCTTTACAAAAAGGTTATAAGTTCAACTCCTACCGAAGACATTTTTTAATAATTAAATTAGCATTTTAGTAGGGTTAAATTAGGGTTACATGCAGACTTAACTACTTTTATATATATAATAATGATTAGTCTATCTTTTAATTTCCATTTAAAATTTATAGTTGAACGCATATATATTTTTTTTTCACCAAAAAAAATATTTGTTTTTTTTTTAGGGAAAAAAATTTATAATTGAACGCTTAAATTTTATTTTTTTCTACAATTTTAAGTTTCTTCTTTTCCTTTAGGTTTCCATTACCCTTGATTTGATTTTGGTTCTATTGTTTTCAATCTTTCCTTCATTTTTTTTTGTTGATGTGCTAATCTTTTGCTTCTCCATTTTATTTTAATTTTTAATCTTTTTCATCTTAGTCTTTCATTCATTCTAATTCTATTTTTCCTACATTATGAATAACAAACAAAATGGAAGTTACAATAAAAAAAAGATGCAGTATTATGAATAACAAAACATTAGCAGAAAACAATGGATGAATACAAAAAAGTAGAAATTAAAGGCAAGAATAATATAATTTAATACTTCATACTTCAAAATAAAATCACAGTACAATGATGATAGCAACATAAAAAATATATGGCTCGTGATTGGATGTGTAAAACTCTATTAGAAACAGACTATTTATAGATGCAATATAATAAAAAATAAAAGGTAATAATAAATCATGAATTAATTGAAGGGTTGGAAGGAAAAACACAAGAAGGGGGGGTTGAATTGTGTTTTTAGAGTTTAAAAAACTTTTCAAGATTTAGAATCTATCAGAGTCTTTTAGCGGCGGCGGAATAATTAACACAATTAAATAATGGCAAGACAGAAAAATCAAATGCAAGAGAGAGAGAGAGAGAGACAAGGATTTTATACTGGTTCCCTCACAAATCGAGAGTACTCCAGTCCCCTTGCACTTCCAAGGGATTTCACTATAATCACTAAAGATTACAATCCTAGTGCTCAAGCCCAGAAGCAAGAGACTTCTTTATTGCTCAAGTCACACAAGACAAGAGACTTCACAAATGCTCCAGAACACACAGCAGGAGACTTTTACAATTGCTCAAGTTACAACTAACAAGAGACTATTCCAAATTACTCACACAAGAGTAAATCCTAAACTTCTAAGCTTAAAAACTATTACACAAAATAACTTTAAGAGGCTCAGACAGTTTATGCTTTCTCACTTTGATTTTTGAGAGATGATTTCGTGTATATCATGTGTGTCTCTATTCTCTTCATGTGTTTTTTTTAAAAAAAAATTCTTCTAACTCCACATATATATATGAGAGAAGAGAGAATTTGAGACGTTGTAGAATTCCGTTGAGATGGACAGCTGTTAATTTCCAATTGCTTGAAACGTGGGTTTTGAATATCTTCCTAGAAGAAGTAATTCTGCTCCACAACTTCGTCCATGCTTTTCTGCTTGTCTAAATGCAGAAATAAAGGTACAGCACGCTCCTTGATGATAAGATCAAATTCCAAATGAACGTTGCAATAGTGTTGTCCTTTATACAGTCATCAGGCTTAGAATGTTTCAAAACATAGTGACATAGCCTTCTGATGAATGTTGGAATTCTTTGGCTTCTGATAAACTTTGACTTCTTGGCTTCTGATGGTCTTTGAATCTTTGGCTTCTGATAGTCCTTTGTAATTCAGCTTCTGAACGTCTTCATCTTCTGAATGACACTTGACTTCTTAGCTTCTGAGATTCAACACCAAGCAACTTCTGGTCCATGTAGCTTTTGAGCGTTGTAGGCTTCTGAATGTCTTTTGACTTCTGAACGCCTTTTAACTTCTGAACGCCTTCAGAGTGTAATGCTTCAGACTCTATCAAAGTTACTTCAGAGCTTAAATTGAATGTGCATTTTCATAAATATAAATTTGTCTTGCACACTCAATTTAAAACATTAGTAATACCAATTGTCCATTTAATACTTTGTTATCATCAAAACATAGGGTGTTTTATAAATAAAACTCATTTTGTTCCAACAATCTCCCCCTTTTTGATGATGACAAACATAAGTATTAAATACAATTGTTGTTGACAAAATTCAGCTATATTGACATTAGGCTTCTGAGTTTTGCAAGCTCCCCCTAAGTCTGATATTCCATAGGGTTAGGTTGTAAGCTCCCCCTATTTTATATCTATACTCGATTTTAATCAGTTTTAGAATTACTTTATTGTATGACTTAAATTATTCATATTTTACTATGCAAAGAACAAGGTTTGTAAGCTTCTTCTCTTCATAGTGAAATAATTTTTTAATAAGGTTGCACCCTTACTTAAAAACTATCTATGAATAATAAAATTCAATTAATAAATGTATTCTCCTTGCACAATATAATCTTAATAAAAATAAATAAAGTCCAGATAATAATCTTTAAATGAATGAATGAAGATAACATCAGATGCGTTATTGGCAGTAGGATAAGATACGTATACATTAGGTTCTCATAGGATGTCATGTGAACGATTTCAGAGTTTAAAATATAACATATATTAAAACAAATCAAATCAGATTGCCAAAAGTATGACCAATACTCTTTACTCTTTCTCCCCAAAATTGTACAAAGCTATAAAAGATGTAGAAACACTTTTATCAACAATTGAATTACCAATACTCTTTCTCCCCCTTTTGTCATTATCAAAAAGGTTGTCTAACACAGTTAAAGCAATTGTAACGACCAATGTAGTCAAGTCAGAAATATGGTTACAACTATGTCCATCATAAATGAACGTGTTGAACGCATTTAAGACACTGGCGTTGGAATGAGCTTATAAAAGGAGAGAGCCTATTCATTTTATTCTCACAGAATAATCATAGGCAATAGTAGTTCAATTGGAAAAAATGAAACGCTCAAGGAAGAAAAGTGTAGTTCCAAAGAGAGTTAGTCAAGATGAGAGAAAAACTAAGCAAGAGAAATCAAGAAAAGCAAGGCCAAAGCCTGAGGTTGAACTCAGTTCAGAGTCTGATGAAACAAATTCTAGTTCAGAGTCTGATGAAACAGATTCTGACTATGCTGAGTTTCTAAAAACATATCGTCCAAAAGAAGATCAATCAGTTCGCTCAAATGCCCAAGTTAGAGTTGGTGCAGAAGCTGATTCAACTGAATCAGATCCCAAACTGGAGCTGGCTAGGACGGTGCAATCCAAGAGGAGAGACCCACCCTCTGAAGCAGATTCTAATTGATTTTCTTTTATATTTTATGTGAACAGTCACTCAATGTTTTTCAATGAAATACCATTTTATGTTTGGCTGCTTATCTAATTTCTATTGTTTAGCATTCTTTCTTCTATTTAAAACAAGTTTGAAATAGTCAAAAAAAAAACTTTAAGAACCAATTGAGTAATAAAATCCAAAAACAGGATAATCAAACATTACTTGAAAGATATACCAATTAACAGATAAAGCAAATAAAATACTAAATAGCAAAACATTCATTGGCATATACCAAGTACTTATCAATACAAAACAGAATAATCCTATCAATGTGCTTAATCAAATATTCAAGAATGACAAATATACAAGCAAAGAAATCCTAAGGGTCTTTTTATAGGAGATTAAGAATGGTTTCCATGGTTTTGGAGATACGAGCTTGACTTGCAGAGACCTCTTTCAATATTCCATTGTGCTCATTCACCTTAGCTTCTATACTTTCCATTTTTGCTTCATAATTAGAATTCTTCAATTGTTCTTTGTTGATCAGAATGGGTTGAGTTTCATAATCCATATTGAAATGTTCCTTCAGATGATTCTTCAACAATCCTAAGTTCTCCTTCAGACTTGAATTTGCATTAGCTTCGGCAGGACTAGGTTCAGAACATGAACTTCCTATTTCATTCAGAGTCTGAGCTTGTATTTCAGGAACACTTCCAAGTATTGTTGTAGCTTTTCCCTTCTCATTCTTGTGATGTTCTTCAATACCAGCTTTCTGGATCACATTTAACTCATTCATAACCTCCTCAGACAATTTATCACATTGTTCAGCATAGCTTGAAGAAGATATATTGGAATGCCTTAGCTCATGAATGTTTTGTATCTTCTTAAAAATACTGTCACATTTCCTCAAGAATTCAGAGTTTGGTGAGGTTGAGGGATGTGGTTCAGATGTTGAGGGAGTTATATGTTGAGTTGAGATTTGTGGTTGATTGAAAGTTTGTTCTTCAACATAGTCTGTTACTGATGATGTCCCAACCTCTTGGGTTTTCTCAGCAGCAGAACAATGTTGGATTGGTATTTGTCATTCTGGTTGTTGTTGTTGTGTTTCATTGGTTTGATTTAATGAACTCAGATGAAAGTCAGAAATGTGAAGTTCATTAATCATTATATCAACTTGTGATCTATCTGGTGAGTTGGGGGATTCAACTAACTGTAATACTTCAGTGTGTACTGAGTCATTTGAATGATCTTCAGTTACAAGCACTTCAGTATGTGTGCTAATTTCTGGTTCTGGTTGAATTTGTTGTTCTGGTATTGTGTGTTTTGGTGAGATGGTGGGTTCAGGTTGTGTTTGAACAGATTCTGATATAATTTGTTCAGCAGGTGAGTTTGGTTCATAATGAGTTTGGTTTAGATTTGTGTTTGGGTTCTGATCTTGTTCAGAGTCTGGTATGGTTTCAGAGTTCTGAACATTATCAGATGGCTTTGATGTTGGTTCAGGTTGTGGAGGTAGTTCACCTTGCAGATGTTGTTCTAGAAAGTTTAGAGGTGATTCTGAGGGGTTGGTTGTGATTGGGGGGTTCTGAACGTCTTGACTTAATGTAACATTATCTTTAGAGATAGATACATTACCTGTTTCAGAAGTAGTGGAGCTTTCAGCAGTCTTCTTCTTCATCTCCTTGGATATTCTCTTTCTCTTCAAACTCAAGGGTTCATTATCATCCTCTTCAGCCTCATCCACAATAACCACACCTTTTGAGTTTCCAGCCTTAGTCCTGACCTTTCCCTTACACTCAACCTTTGCAGTAGTACTCTTTTCAACAGCTTTCACCAATCTCTTCCTTTTCTTCTTCTTCTTCACTTCTTCACTCTCTATCTCAAATGCTTCTCCTTGATTTTCCAGCAACAAAATGTACTGGTTAACTATACCTCCAGTGACAGAAGGTAAGTTAATCTTTAACCTTGCTACCAATGAACGTCCAGAGTGTGGTAGCTGTTCCAATGGTTCAGATAAAATCAATACTTGCCCAGGTAGAAAATGCATGTTGGATAGAGTGTTTACGGAGATAGCAGAGGCTCTAACTTCTCTTATCAGATTCTCTTGACCAGCAGCTTTGATTCCGTTGAGATGGACAGCTGTTAATTTTCAATTGCTTGAAACGTGGGTTTTGAATATCTTCCTAGAAGAAGTAATTCTGCTCCGCAACTTTGTCTATGCTTTTCTGCTTGTCTAAATGAAGAAATAAAGGTACAGCACGCTCCTTGATGATAAGATCAAATTCCAAATGAACGTTGCAGTAGTGTTGTCCTTTATACAGTCATCAGGCTTAGAATGTTTCAAAACATAGTGACATAGCCTTCTGATGAATGTTGGAATTCTTTGGCTTCTGATAAACTTTGACTTCTTGGCTTCTAATGGTCTTTGAATCTTTGGCTTCTGATAGTCCTTTGTAATTCAGCTTCTGAACGTCTTCGTCTTCTGAATGACACTTGACTTCTTAGCTTCTGAGATTCAATACCAAACAACTTCTGATCCATGTAGCTTCTGAGCGTTGTAGGTTGAAAAAAGACTCCTAAATAATATTATTATAGATTATAGATTATCATCAATTAAAATAATGGCAATGATTTAGTTTTAAGGTCAAAAAAATAAGGTAGTCAATCCTTGATGAGGACATCCACGTGTGATATACTACTACACTTGCAACCCACCAAAATATACAATTAATCTAAAAAATTCATAAATTAGTTAAATAATTAAAATTGTCTTTATCTTATCAAATACTAAAATAAAACAAATAAGATATATAATAATTCATATTACTATTTATTTATCAAATAATAACTCAAAAAATGCATATATAAAATATTGGGGCGTTACATAGTTTTGCTATTCTACTCACAAAGAGTTGGTTTTTGGTGTTTTTTCATTTTAAAAAAATAAAAGAAAACTGTTTTTTAATTAAAAAAAAAACTACCTTTTTGTGAGAGAAAAAGTAAAAACTGAATGTTTGAAAATGCATGTAAGTTTTGTCCTTTTTTATATTGCTTGCAATTTTATTTTTTAAACAAGAGAATCGTTTAAAAATATGGCTCACGGGGGAGGTTGATCTTCATCTGAAAAATAATATAAAAGTTATTTATTCAATTTTTTATGTTCATGAGATCCTTGCATTGTAGTAGAGACCGGTGAAAATGGCTACGAGGGAGAAAATAACACGTCAAAAACAGAGAGTAGATGAGTTTCACTCTTCGTCAGGCCGCACTTCCTCAAAAGAGATAGACTATACACTATAAAGTTGTTTCTAATATTCTCTACTAAAAGAATTATAAAGTTGATGTAAAATAATTTCTCAATGAGATATATGGAAGAGACTTTGAAGTTTCGTAAAAAGGCTTTGAAGTGAATATGAATTACAAAAAAACAGTTTGTGTATTAATACATGAGTAGAAATATAGACTATACACTATAAATAACAACAAAAAAAATAGATCCTCGTATTAATATTTAAGCAAAAATACAATTTTCAATTGAAATTAAGAAAAGATAGGCTCCCTATTAATAAATGACTAAATATAGGGCTAAGCACATGAATA
The DNA here is from genome assembly GCA_951799995.1 of Trifolium subterraneum. Classification (NCBI taxonomy): domain Eukaryota; kingdom Viridiplantae; phylum Streptophyta; class Magnoliopsida; order Fabales; family Fabaceae; genus Trifolium; species Trifolium subterraneum. Next base: position 8,709,524 of record OX637466.1, on the reverse strand, counting down.
TTGAACATGGTCTTCAACAACCCCCTTCAAGTTGGTGCGTGGATGTCACACATTCCCAACTTGAGTAGAGATTCGTTAAACGCCTTGCTTGTTATTCCTTTAGTGAGCATATCAGCTAATTGTTGTTCAGATCTTACAAACGGAAAAACAATTGTCCCAGCTTCAAGTTTCTCCTTGATGAAGTGTCTATCAATTTCAACATGTTTTGTCCGATCATGTTGGACAGGATTATGAGATGGAACGTTACCATCTATTAGGAGTGATCTTGTCACCTCTAGTATATGTCTATTTTTCCTCTCAGCCACTCCATTTTGTTGGGGAGAATATGGACATGTAGTTTGATGCAAAATGCCTTTAGAGTTCAAGAACTCTATTAATTCGGTTTTAAAATATTCTCCTCCATTGTCTGATCTAATGACCTTTATGCATGTGTTAAATTGTGTTTCTATCATCTGATAAAAAGAACGAAACACATCATTCACATCACTTTTATGTTTAAGCAAATATACCCAAGTAACCCAAGTACAATCATCAACAAAACTGATAAACCATTTTTTTCCATTATGCGTAGATTGCGGGGAAGGGCCCCAAACATCTGTGTGTACTACTGAGAAAGGAAAAACAGATTTTGTATTGCTTAAGGGAAAAACAACACGATGGTTTTTTGCCATTACACAAGTTTCATAAAGAAAATCTGAAATATTGCATTTATGAAATAACGATGCAGGGTCAGCCCGATGTATATTGAGGCCTAAAGCGGAAATTTAATTGAGGCCTTTAAAAAGAATAATATTTTTCTTAAATAAAAAATATTAGTCTTTTTATTTGATGATAAAGGTCACATTTGTTAATAAATTTTTTAAAAAAAGTGGCACTTTTAGTTTCTAATATAATTTAATTTTTTTTCTTAATTGTATCATATAACTTTGCGCCTTGTATTATAATAATGAAAATATATTAATAATAAATAAAGATAAATTGGTAAATCACAATTCTTTTTCTTTTATATTTTCTTTTCATAATATATACAAGTATAAAATATTAAATTGTAACAATTATTGTGGAGTCGACAGTCGAGAGACATTATAATAGAGCTTGAGGAATTTCTTTAAGGGATAAAATAATTAAATAAAGTGATATGATTATATTAAAGATATAAATAAATTTGCAAAGAAATAGTTATAAATAATTTAATCATTTTACAATAAATTAATCATGCACATAAAAAAAACAAACTTTATTATTGATAACTAATGGGCACCACTGAAAGTTATATGAATGTTTATTGATACCTCAAAAAATTACTATTCTGGTAAGTAATTTAAAAATACAAATATTGTTCTGTTTCAACAAAAAAAAATATTATAAAAATACAAATTTAATTGAAAAAAATTCAAAACCATGGATTTGATACCAAGACCACAAACACAAAATTAAAAGGCCTTTAGCCGCTAGGCCATAGCAAAGTTTTGATCAACTACCTGAAATAAGTATACATATATAACATTATATTTTGAGGCCTTTATAAGAGCCTAAAGCTTTGCGGCCTAAAGCCCTAGCTTCACTTGCTTTGTTGTGAGACTTTTTCAAGATAATACAACCCTTCGTTGTGTCTACCGCTGCCAATCTTCTCCTTGGTATGCTCTGAAAAAAACAATGGGTTGGATAAAACAAAGCAACACAAGAATGTGATTTGGTTAATTTACTAACAGAGATAAGATTAAAATTTAGAGTAGGAACAAATAAGACATTGGGTATTGATAGGGAAGGTCAGAGGGATACAGTACCAACACCTTCAATAGGAGGTTGACTCCATTGGCATTGATAATGACAGTTTTGGAACAATAAGGAGAAAAATTAGTAAATATGTGAGGATCACGTCATATGATCAGAAGCACCTGTATCAATTATCCAATCACTACTCCTAGTAACAACAAAAAGATTAAGAGCAGAGTTAGATATACCTGACTTTGTTACAAATCAGCAGTAGAAATATGGCCCTTAATAATTGCTGCCTTGTTATTGGAAGTAGATTTTCCTTTTGGGTGCCAATCTGGATAGCCATGGAGTTTAAAACACGCATCTACGAAATGATTATCCGCATTACAGTGGGTACACTTGCGAACTTCTTTCTTAGGATACTTCTTGACAACAAGGGCAGACCCCTCAGAAGACTCACTTCCGAGCATAGCTTCTTGGCGAATTGCCTCAACACAAACAATTGCATAAACAGCTTGAACGCTTAGGAGTGGAGTTGTAGCAAGAACACGACCACGGACTCCATCCAAGTGTGAATCCAAACCAACCAAAATAAATCGACCAAGATGCATCTAGGGCATATCAATTATACCGTGAGGTAGTTTCTACTAATCAAAATGGAGGCTCTGTGATTATCTATTGTGGCAAGAGTATGATGCCATTGCAAATTGACCTACTTACTGAACTTAAACTTCCATTGCCAAGGAAACCCATGGTGTGATAACTTGAGTGCCAAGGCGCTAGCTTCTAATCCAGTACTGCATGCTCGATCTAAGCATATTGAAATTGATGTCCATTAAATCAGAGACCAAGTACTACAAAATGAGGTTGTTGTAGCTTATGTCCCTACAACGGATCAAATTGCAGATTGTCTCACTAAGCCACACGCGTTTCAGCCAACTTAGAGACAAACTTGGTGTGATCCTCTCACCACGAGTTTGAGAGTGAGAGTTAGAGAAAATAACTCCTTGATTATAGGATCGTATCATGACAGCACATCATGCATATGAATAGCATTTATCTATCCATTATTGCTTGGCATATTTTGTTACTAAAATTAGTGTATATCCATTATAGCTATCATTATTGTAGGAGCGTATATGTTATTCACTGATGGAGTAGAAATCCTCTCTATTTCTTAAAAGAAATGGTAAATGCAATACTAAAGTTTAAATATATAAATATTCAAATAATATTAATTATTCTCAAAAGACGTGCATTTATATTCTTGATTTACATCAAAACTATAGTAATTGCATTTGTCATTTATTTGAAGAAATGGAGAGGATTCCAACTCTCATTGATGTATATATTTGCATACCGTGCTCAACACAACAGAGAACAAGAAATACAAATATAAGTTTTCCATCTGGCATAATTTCAGCTGCATCTTTAGACATGGCTGGATAATGTCTGAGCTCCAAATTCATTTTTGCATTTATAATCCCAGTAGAGACACCATCATACAAATCTAAAGAACATGAATAATAATATACTGTAGTACGGTATTATTAGCAGCATTTTCCATTTCAGCGAGGAGTATTTCTGTGTTAGTCAATCAAATTGTACGTTATTAAGAACATAAAGTGTGTATCGTGCAAGATCAACAAGATCTGCACTTTGGCAAGAGAAGTTGAATTGGTGAAAGCAACACATATAAGAACCACCAACATAAGTAGATGAATATGTTTTGAAAAAAATAAAATAAAATAAAGAAATCTTGATATATTTTTTTTTGACCGAAAGAAATCTTGATATATGTTAATATTAGATATCAGTCAAATATTCACCAACAATGAATTGGTCCAAGTGGTGGTCTTTAACCACGTGGTCACAACCCACTTTACATGTTTCACACGTTTTTCGACGGAGATTAGTCATCACTAATGGCGGTGAAAACATCTTACATATATCATGGTAAAAAAAAATGAGTCAAAATATTTTAGTTGTATTTTTTTCCCTCAATTACAATCAATTATAATTAATGCAAATATATTTTTAAAGAAAACAAATATTTGGGTTGTTCAAACCCTGCTCAATATTAAATTAAAAAAAAATAAAAAAAATTCAATTGTTTGATTTTCTGTTGCATCTTTATTATTAAAGGATCCTCCATCTTGGGTATGCTATGACCATTATACAAATATTTGGAAAATCAATAGAAAATCGATTGAAGTAAAAGTTTGAAGATCTGGTTCAACCACAAAACATAATGATGGTGGCTAAAAAAACTAGAGCAAAAAACCATATCACATAACAAAATATAAAAATTCAAAAATTATTATTAAAAAAATTCAAAAATTATTATTTAAACTCTTAAAACTTTATATTCATATTATCTCAACATATCTGCGATTATAGCAATAATTTCAGCAATTTTTTTTACAACACTAGCATTTTTTGGTAGCAAAGAAGCATCTTTAATGGGAATGTTATCACCCGAAACACAGTCATCAGCAAAATTCATTACACCAACCATTTCTATATTCAAACCGATGTAATCAGAAGTTTCCAATTGTTGCCGAGCTTGCTTAACGCTTCCAAGAGCTCCTTCTTTCTCTCCAAAATAATCCAAACAAATCTGGTAATGCTTTTGTTTCTTTGGATCGCTGTCACTCTGTGCAATTAATTTTGTAATTAGAGTGACTGTATTGGACACATCTGTGCGAAGTACGCCAAGACTGTATGATCCAAGGTCACCAAGGTCTTTTCCTGGACCACCTGGTCTTGAATTGAGAAAAGTTAAGCAAAAAGAAGGGTTTTGTGCCAGATTGCAAATAGCTTGCACATCAACAAAATTAGTCCTCGCATAAGAGGAGGCAACACATAAAAGAAACATAATAGCTAGGAATGAGAAGTGAGCCATTTTTTTTCTCTTTTCTTTTCTCAGTTGTCCTTATGAATATTTCCTTTTCACTCTATAACGTCTTTATATAGATTTGACCAACCGAAAACAATACCAAAAAATATTGTCAAAGCCCATGGTCAAAACCCAAAGTATAATTTAATTTTGTATCTAATCAGATTGTATTTATATATGAACAATTTTTTAATTCTAATTCTACTATTATTATAATATATTTTTTAGAGTGAAGACCCATTTTGGTCTTCACAAATATCTGACGGGACAATTTAGTCCCTGACAAAAATAAAACTCAAATTAGTCTCTAACATTTTCATACTTGAGACAAACTAGTCCCTGATTCATCATAAATAGGGACTAATTTGTCCCTGAAATAAAAATGTCAGTGACTACTTTGAGTTTTATTTTTATCAGGGACTAAATTGTCCTGTCAGAAATTTGTGAGAGACCGAAATGGGTATTCACTCGTTTTTTTTATATTGTTTTGCGATTTTTATTGCATATATATTTTGTTTCCATATATATATATATATATATTTTGAGAAAATTGTTTCCATATATGAAATCAGCTCAAATAAGTATATTATTATTTTGTTTAATTTTATATCCATCAAATTATGATTTTGCATGTTTGACTTTTATTTTCAACTATATCTGTTTAATAATTTTTTTAATTTTAAAGGCAATATTTTCAATTTTGTTTACATATTAAAAGGAAAATGTATATAGTCCGTATCAATTAGAGAATAACTACCACAATTAATTTAATAGATTCATAATTATGATAATTTTTTTACCGGTAAAATACATTTTTCATCCCTACTTTTTATAAGGATGTTTGATTTCAGTCCCTATAAAAAAATGTTTTTACCCCTGGTAAATTTTATGTTCTGGTTTTAGTCCCTAGCATTACAAAAAATGTTTCTTTGTAAAAAATATTTACAGAAAATTATGTAACACTATAAGAATCTATCTAGAAAAAATCTATAACAAATGGGCACATAATAAAAGCTAAAAAAAACTATATTGTTAATAATTTGATGTTATAACATATAAATTGTAAGTAATAAATAAATAGAAAAGTGTGACATTTTTGAGTTTATGTATCTTATTTATGCAAGTAATGCAACCAAAAACAAATTCAACCGGTTTTTATCGTCATTCTTTCTCCACACACCTCAAATCCATAAAATAAACAGAAATGATAGTAAATAAGAACTTCAATTGTCTTGTTCAAAAAATTAAAAAGAACTTTAATAGTCCAAACCAATATTAAGAGTACAACAAAAAATAAAATAACAACTGATTCAAAAATACGCGCACGAGTCAACCCGCGAACTCACGGATTTAACCTACATAACCCGCGGTTTTAACTGTCCAACCCACACGGTCAAAAATATAAACGGACCCTAAAAATTTGGTCTTAGGTTCGTGCGGGCTGCGGGTTAAACGGGTCAGCCCGTAGACCTTGACCCGTATACCCAGCTCTAATTTTAAATAGCTGACAGCCAACATGTTATGCCACCGCATCAAACTTAAAGAACATAAATTCAGTTTTGTTCCGCCTATTTTTTCAAATTCGTAATCTTAATCCCTCTATTTTGTTTTCCTCAATTCTGGTCCCACTATTTTTAATAACTGAGACATTTAGTCCCTCTCATTTGAATGTAAATTTTGATTATTTGACACATTTATTAAATGATAATTTGGCACATGTGTCATTGTTAATGTGGCTGCCATATCAGATTTAAATTCTTTTTTAATATTTAAATCTGATATAATTAACTCTTAAATTAAAAAATAAAAAACATAAATTAAGAAATTAAAATTAGGCTATGCTTCTGATTTAAATTGCTAATGCGAGATTCTTCTTGTGGTCGAAGAAGATGGTGAAAAGGAGCTACAATCGACACCTTCAAGTTGGGCGGAAAAACAAGACATCGCGAAAGGGTTATCCATTGGTCGGACCGTCGAAGTATAACTCTCAAAACTTAATTTCAATTTATTAAATTATCTTCTTTTTTTTAATTATGTTTTTTAATTTAAGAGTTTATTATATAAGATTTAAATTTAAATATTATGAAAGGAATTTAAATATAAATTGACAGCCACATTAGCATGCTACATATGCCATGTCATTTCGCTGTATTTTATGGTTTAGGCTTAGAAGGAGAATGAAAGAGAAAATGTTGTTAACAGGGGTATGTTGAGTAGAAAACTGAGGAAAATTGGCGGTTATGTTGTGTATTGATCGGTTTTAGAACGATTTTAACGTCATGAAGATTTGAATGATCATCATGCTGAGTTGCAACGATGGCTCTGCTACGAGTAAGAGGTTTTGATCTAGACGTAGTTTTTCAGGAAGGTAGTGGGGGTTGTTCCCCCTTTTTTTTTAAAAAGAAAAGAAAAGATGTTTTCTTTAGAAGAAATGAGTTCGAATCTGATTTCTTTAAGTAAATCACCTCGCAGACGACGCCACCGAAGTAGTTGTTCAGAAATGATTGTCTTAGATGGACGATTCAACTAGGAGAAGTTGCGGTTGGAGATAATGAGATGATTTCTTGATCTTTATGGGAAATATGTACCTGCAAAAATGTTAGCACTCCAACGCTAAATCAGTATTTGAATGAGGTAAAAAGAGTTTAAATTAGAGGCACAAATATTTAATTTCATACCTAGGGATTGATGTATGAATGCTTATATATAGGAGAATATTAGGGTTTATAGTATAGTGGATCCCCGTGTGTAGATGATCAGCCACATATAACATCTGGACTAATCTACACGCGTACATAGGGATGTCAACGGGGCGGAGAATGTGTGGAGGAAGCATCTCCATTCCCCGCTCCAAAATGTCTGCGGGGGAAATTTTGCCTCCATCCCCGTCTCCACGGAGGAATTTTTGCCTTCATCCCCATCCCCACGGATCCCCATGGTACCCACGGGGATCCACGGAGATCGATTATTAGAAAATTTCTATATTTTACGGACAAAATTATGACGTTTTTTTTTCCTTTTTTATTAAAAAATAAATAAATATTTTGCATCTTTCTTTTTTAAAGATCAAAACAACACATAATGCATTTCATAACCAAAAAATAATGCATAACAACATATGCATAATCATACAAAAATTCATAACCAAAATATATCATAATTCATAGCATAATAGAGACCTAGAATTGTCAAGTATAAATAAACTAGAATAATAATGGTAGTAAAAATATATTTAAGTATATATATATATATATATATATACGGATTCGGGGAATCCGCGGGGACGGATGCTTAATCCCCGATCCCCACGGGAGAAGTTTTGACTCCATCCCCGTCCCCACGAGGAAAAAATATCCGTTTTCGGATCTCCGAACGGGGCAATCTCCACAGGGATCCGCACTGGCGGATACAAATTGACATCCCTACGCGTACATTAACTTAAACATAAGCATGCAATTATTTCAGAGTATTACTTTATAAAATAAACAGTTAACAATACTTAGCACATGTTATCTTGCGCACCAAACGGGCCCTTAGGGTTTATAGTATAGTGGATTCCCGTGTGTAGATGATCAGCCACATATAACATCTCGATTGTCCTTTGCTTTGGAAGCACGTTTGGATATTGGGAGCATGTAGTCCTTATCCGTGCTCGTGTATTGTAACACCCTAAAACTGATCTACACGCGTACATTAACTTAAACATAAGCATGCAATTATTTCAGAGTATTACTTTATAAAATAAACAGTTAACAATACTTAGCACATGTCATGAACACATTAATAACATCGCAGCGGAATAAAACATGTCCTAGTTATCTAACAATTCATATATAATGCAACTTTTCATAAATATTCTCAAACTAAGTAGATATAATCATCCTCAAGTAAAACAACCACAATCCAAGCATACAAGTTAAGGAATCATAATACCATCATACAGTTATCCAAATAAATCTAGCACAAAGGCCTCAATTACAAATCTCCAAGATAAAATAAAACATCCGAACATTCTAAGGCGTCCCAATACTAGAGCAACTAAACTAATTAGGACGCAACATAACCTAGAAGCTACCATAATAAGAGTAGCCTAAAGCTTATCTCTTCACCTAAGATAAACCGGATAAAGATAAGCATCGCAGAAGCTAAACACTAGGGGAAGGCTCCTCAACCTGCAACTCTGAACCCCCAAAGGTTCAGAAATTACACAGAACAACAATAAGTTAGTACAGAAATTCATATAACCACACTAAGTACTAATACTATACACTTTAAATAAACAAAACATATATTCCTTATTTAGACATTTCTGACTAACATCTTTCAAATACACATTTATCACATAATTGAGGTAATTATAATTATCAAGCAATCACCACAATACAATCAATTATGCCAATTATCAAATATTTCACATAAACGCACATAACTTATAATGCAACTAATGTCACATTTATAAAATGCTCCCTAACATTTACTAAATGCATGCGGTACCTCATCACCAATTATTGGACCAATTGAATCCATATATTTTACCCACTGCAAAAATATCTGCTATACCTTAGCCGCAACTAAAGTATCTGCTCGTCATACAAATGAATGAATGGATGCACAATTACCACTCATCTACAATGTCATGAAGAATGGATACTCAATCCAAAAATATTCTATTTGCGTTATATATATATATATTTCATCTCTCATTAAAGACAACAATTTACTAGTATATGCATATTAATTAAATCATAAACCTCAGTTTTAAGCCATGTAAATATAAGTCTTTAATAGTAACAAATAAATTCATCCACTTAAGCATACGAACTCCATCTCAGAAAACGGATTCTGAAATCGGAATATACGCGAAAAATAGTGAAAAATAAGTTTCGGGTAAAAAAGTCAAAAAGTCAATGCTGCTCAACGCTGATCAACCATCCAGAGCTGACGATCGTAACCTTCGGTGACGCCCTGCCCGTCGGCGTATTTGAAATCCATGATGGTCGGACTGTCAGCCAAGCTAAGGCCCGTCATTGCTTCAGTGCCTGTAGAGTTTTGCAGGTTTTCGAAATGGCTTCGGGAACTCATAAATAAGCACTTATTTGACTCAAAATCACTTATTTTATCACCAGAAAAATATACCAAGCATGTATGATGTTTATACCCATTCAAAAGCACTTAAAAACAACTTATTAACATCAATAATCACTTATTTTCATGGATTTGAACAATTTTTCATAAAAACTCAATCTCATTCGAAATCAATAACAACATCAAGTAATCATTTTTCTTCAATTAAATTACTCAACAAACATGATTATACACTTAGAATCATAGTACATATAAAGATGAGTCGGGATCCTCTCCGTTTTCAATTATTTCAATTTCTTCCATTACAAAAGTGTTTAAATATTTTGTGGTGTATAAAAGTAATTACATCTCATTTAATGTCACACTTTTGCATTTATATTTTTAAAATTATATAGTAATGGAAGAAATGAAAATAATTGAAAATGGAGAGGATCTCAACTCCATAAAGATTAATCAAAATCACATTCTCAATTCCCAAAATCCCAAGGAGATGAAAAAGTTTGGGTTTGGGGAAGAGTTTAATTTTCTTCTCTCCTCTTTTGAACAATCTTCATAAATGAATTAATATAATTACTCTGTTACCTCTTGAAGATGAAACCTTTAGCCTTCACCTTCTTCTCTTCTCCTCTAGCTTTCTTTCTCTTCTAAAACCCTCAAAACCCTTCTTTCTTTCTATCTTTTCTTTCTAACTCTTTTCTTCTTTTCTTTCTTTATGTTTTTCTAAATGACAAGGATACAACTTTCTAACCTAATTCCACAACAATTTTACTCTTACACCCCTATTTTACTTATTATCACACATGACTCTAATTTTAGGGCCAACAACACTAAAGCCCATTGATTCTCGCAATTAATTAATTAACTCATTCTAATTAACTTAACTACTCACAACTTAATTAAAAATGTCATAATGACCAAAATAACCCCCAAACACAAAAACATAATTAATCACATAATCAAATTAATAAATCAATTAATAATAATAATAATAATAATAATAATAATAATAATAATAAACTAAAAACCGGATGTTACATGTATTGATACTGTGGTCATTTGTGCCACGTGCTACTCTAATCCCATTATGATGGGCCTTGATGTATATTGAGCTTTTAGCCGATCAAAAACAGTTAGTTAGTTTGTTAAAGTTTGTAACCATTTTTACATTTGTTTGTTAGGGGCTTACCATAGTTAGTTTGTGTGCTTACCATGGTTACTTGCAATTCAAGTAATCTATATAAGCTTGTAATACTCTCCCTTTTGATCAATGCAATTACTTTAGCTTTCCCTATTATTCTTTCTCTCATTCTAAATCCCAAATACATTAGTGTATCTCCAACAAATATAAGTATCATAAGGTTAGATAAACTCTAACAGTTGATAATAAGTGGTTCCACTACAACACTATTATAGCCAGATAAACTCTTACAATTGATAGTAAGTGGTTCCACTACAACACTATATATCAGTATAATAAGGCCAGATAAACTCTTAACAATTGATAGTAAGTGGTTCCACTACAACACTATATATCAGTATAATAAGGTCAAATAATAAACTCTAACAATTGATAGTAGGTGGTTCCACTACAACACTATATATCAGTATAATAAGGATAGATAAACTCTAACAATTGATAATAAGTGGTTCCACTACAACACTATATATAGCTCGGTCCTTGGAGCCAAGTCTCTCCATATATGAAATGGACTCCGGTAAATTCCTTGGCATCTTTGTCTGATAATCTCCGTATCCATGCAGGTCTTCCAGCAAGATTTGATCCTGATCCACTACACTTATATTCTGCATAGAATACGGTCCTGCACAAAGAAATACATACAATAAGTCTTTCCATTCCTATATTCTGCATTTGCATAATTTGTATACCAAGGTTTAATAGTGCTTACAAATTATGGTGGTTTCCGTCCATGGTGTCAATCCATCCTTGTGGGAGAACTAGAGTGTCCATGTAAGTAAAAGAGAAAATTACTCTCGAGTAATCTGCCCACGGCCTTCCCAAATAAACTTGACCGGTTCCAATTACTTTGCTGTTTAATATTGAAAACCCACTATGATCAGTTGTCAAACTTGAGCGCTTTTGAGCTGTGATAAAACCCGATTTTTGGGCTATGGATTTTATAGTGCAGCCCTGCATCAAGCATACATGATTAAATAACAAGCAAACATGATTTATGTAAGGGTTCTCAAAATTGAGAATTTGATAAAAAGAATAATTGCAATTTGATTATTAAAATTGATAGATGAAAATCCACTTTGAGTTGGTGTTCTTAGTACATACATAAAAAAAATATGCTTCATTGTATTCCCTAGAGTTGCATTAAAGCTTACAACTGGTGGTATCATTGTTGAATAGCTAGTAGCACATATACCTATACTATCATAAAATGTTGGTAACAAAACTAACACAATGGTAACATTCCTGGTATAAATTTGCAGCAAAAGACCATTTATCCAAACAAGATAACCAAAGGAATAAGCAATTATAGTAGAAGAGCAACTATAAACAGCAACCTCAGCTAGCTTAGTCAAGCCAAAAGTAATAACAAAAGGTTCAAAAGAAAGACCATTGACATGACTTCGGTACAGGATTTTTGAGAAAATAAGCTTGACAAAATGAAAAGCTTCGGTGGAAGGCACAAGAGTGATGCAATGAGTAGCATACCAATTTGCAACAATGAAGTTATGGTGAAAAATGTTGTAAGTGTTGGAAAATTTATCAAAAACCCAATCCTTAGCAAGAAACAAGTTCCTTTCCAATGTCATGTCACAGAAATGGGATATATATGGGTCAATCATTGACACAACTATGTCAATTGCTAACCATAACATACAGCCATACCTAAGCTTTCCCCTTGATGAAATTTTAGTCCACATGACAAAGGTTTTGGTTACATGATCAGCAAGAGACAAATTGGGTTCATTACTAAAACCATGATTTGCATAAAGATCAACCAAAATTTTACCCCCACAAACATGTTGAACAAAGACACTCTTTACAACCATACCATATACATGGAAAAAATGGTTGATACAACCCAATTGGATACCAACTTTAATGACATGGTTAAAAATGAATGCAATGTAACTTCTCATAAAATGAAAAACCAACACTGAACCTAAGATGTTGAAACTGTGTTGAACATACACAAAACTAGTGTGAGACCAAGTGGTCTTGTTTCTATGAGGCAAAAAATCAAACAGCTTTTGTGCATCACTTAAACCAACTCTCAAAGTAGAATATGAAAACACCAATTTTTCATTTAGTAATAAATAATTAATTTTGAAATGGAAATTATACCTCATAAAGGGACCTCCCGTCTCCAAAGATGAAATCAACACTGCCTTGAATCATGCAATCTTTGAAGTAATGGAGTCCTTTGTCATCATAAAGTGTGTCTTGAAAACCCTTGAACTCGCTATTGTAAAAAGCACCCTTGGTTCCGGAGATGCGCAGAGCAACAGCTTGATCATTTTTTGATCCAGGACGAGGTGATGCCGTGTTCTGTTAATTATATGAGTGATTTATTAGTTTTTGGTAGAAGAAAAAACATAATTCCTATTACTGTGACATGACATTGGAAAGTAACTTTTGTATATGTATATTCACTTGATGACAATGGAAAGGAACAAGTTCATAATTTACGTGAAGACATTGGCAAGTTTATCAAGAATCCACTCCTTAGCAAGAAACAAGTTCCTTTCCGATGTCATGTCACAGTAATAGTATATGTGAGTAATTATGTGAGTCTTTTGGTATAAGACATTGAAAGTATGGTGTGTTTAGAGCATATACAAGTGAATATACACATACAAAAGTAACTCTTTACCGATGAAACATCAGTTAGATAAACATTTTTAACACATGACATGGTCAGTTAAGTATAAGAAAAAGAAATACATGAACTAAGAACATCAGAAGCCAAAATACAACTCAAATACTATGGTTGTTTTTATAACAGCATAAAATAATTACCTCAAATACAATATTCATAGCTATGAAATAGTCAGCATCCACGGCAACAGTTGCACTCTTGTACGTACTCCCAACAGTAGATGATTTATCATTGCCGGTAATAACTGGTTTCTTCGTTGCATCCCCCAAGAATGTTATGAAATGCAAATCTTCGGGGATCACTATTTTCTCCCTAAAACAATAATCCTCACAAGTTAGAAAATTCTACATATCTTAGTTTGTTTGTTAAAACTGTAATTGATAGACAGTTAACTTGCTGTGCAAGTTACTGTGCGAACCCTTGCATCGATGATGTTTTTCTTTTACAGGATAATTCACAATGACATGTGTGAAACTTAGGTTTGAAGCAATTTAGGTGACTGTTTTTTACAGTAATTTGTGTGAATTATAAAGTGATAAAGTTTCCAGAAAGTTTCTAGAACTCCAACATTTACAGTTGGAAAAAATAATGAGTAACTTAAACAAAAAAAATACATAATAATTAATTAAATTTTAATACCTATAAAGACCGGGCGCAATGAAGATAACAACTCTTCTGCTGTTGGGTGCTGGAATGCTGTTGATAGCTTCAGTGATGGTCTTGAAATCACCACTACCATTTGGATTAACGCTAATATTCAACTTGTTACTTTCAGCTTGTGTCAACTTCAAATCAAGACTTTCCTGGTTTTTAACATTGCATATTATTCAGTCAAAATGTTGTGGTGTGAGCATGATATTGCAGTGATGGTAAATGTGATTATCTAAGAAGAAGGTACTAATGCCTCCACATTTCTTGAGAAGAAGTTCTAGTACTTATAATTTTCTTATTTTACTTTGTGCATTTTTCTATACTATTTCCAATTTATGCTTACATTATTGTTGTACCACATGTATAGCAAGTGAAGGCTGTGAACACTAATTAATCTAGAAAATAAGAGCTAAGGCCTAAGGCACTAGGTAGATTACGTAACTAGTTCAGATTTGATTACCAGTTAAATTATGTATATAGTTAAGAATGAGGTTGAATGTTTCAGTTACTCTAATAGTTTTCCAATGAGGATGAATAGTGGGTTGGTTCCAAAGTCTATGTTTGACAAAATTCCCTTCCCTATAGAATCTGATTTAACCATAGGTGGAATTAGTTGAATGACATGATTGACACATATTCATATCACTTGTGATATATTAGTGTATGTTTAGAATGTAATTAAGTGTGTATTTGGAGTTATATTAAATTTGGTGAAATTACGATACGTCACCGTAATTTTAACAACAGTTACATTTTGCAGTTTCAACAAATATGTAACTTTAGCAAAATCACCAAAATTTCAAATATGCACACTAAGATTTTCAGGGTGGTGCTAAAGTTCTGTCAAGAAGCTATAACTATTAACTTCAAATTCACAGTTTTTAGTTATTAGCTATAGTTAAATTATGTCTAATATTAAGTTTTTTTTTTAATTACACTTTTGTAACTAGCAATCAGTGGCATTATATAAAAATTAAATTAAGTTTTCACAAGACAATTTACTAAAGCAAAATCTTAATTATTATAGCAAAGCTAATAATAAAATGAGATAATTGTATCAATTATTATCTTGAGCTTTAATTGACTTGATGATATTGTAGGGATTGACTTTCTTGTCCCAAAACAAGTGATGTTATATTGTGTTTGTTTCTTAAGAGTTTTGGAAGAATGAATCTGAGTTCTCACTCAGTTGTTCCTTTTGCACAGACTGCGACAATGCGACGATGTAGCCACACATGCATACGAGGAAGTTTGACAAAGGTCGTGTAATCCGAAGAAGATTCTAATTGGTCTCTTATCTTTCTCTCATTCTTCATATTCTAATTGTTCCCTCCTCTCACTTTTGGTGTTTCTTTTTGGTTCATAGGATTGGGATGGTTTAGTGTTTCAATATTAAACAAATGGAGTTTCAGATTTGATTGGTGGCAATGACTTAAATCATGTTAGTATTATTTTAATTACTTAACTTTCACAAGCGTCGATTGAAAAATTTCCTTGAATAATTAAATTATTTCTTCTTTAAAAATTCCTTTGATTGGTGGAAATGACTTGAAAAGGAAATTCAAAAGAACATTACCCTCTGCATTTCTTCTTTGGATACCAATGACTGAGATACATTCTCCAAGCTATTATTCAACACCTGATCAGTTATAGCAGCAGCAGCAGTTATTGCTTCATCTTGCTTTAAAGGCACTCCTTGTGGCTCAAGTCTCTTAACCTACACAATACACAACAATAAAGGGTGCAAAAATTAAGCCAAAATGAATCAGTACATTCAAAATAGTTTAGTTTGTACATATTTGCAATTTGGTTCTGCTTTAAGAACGTCTGGTGCTGAACCTGTAAGTGTTAAATTTTATATTTTCTTTAAAGCTAGCCATGTTGTAGAAGTTACTTTAGTGAAGGTTTAAATGAATGGTAATGAATCATGATTCACTTCTCCAATAATTTGTAACCATTTTCAATTTGTTAGAACACAAGAACTCACTCACATTAGATCACAAATGACACTTAATTGAATCACCGAAGGGATTTTCATTGAAGGGATTAAGACTATGTACTCTGCCCTAGCTAAAGAAGCATAATTATGTTAATTTATAATGCTACTGATAAAGATCCTATGTTCAATTATAATTCAAGTGTACTAAATTTATTTTAGTTAGTAAGGTACTTTATGGGGATTGTCTTTACAAGATAATATAAGGTTTGCATTCATTTAATAGTATGTCATGCAATGCAAGAGTATCACCTAATCATTATCTGTTCCAAAGTCTATGTTTGACAAAATTCCATTTCCTATAGAATCTGATTCAAACATAGGTGGAATTAGTTGAATGACATGATTGTATGTTTAGAATGTAATTAAGTGTGTATTTTGGAGTTATCAACACTTGTTGTTTTTTCTTTAATTATTTTTTTGGTTTTTAACCCTTTGGTTCTTAGGAAAAAGAGTTCCCCATAACTCAGAGGTAAATAATGTCTTTCTTATGAGAAATCGAATTCGGGTTCTCCCGAATGATTCGTTTTAGGGGAGCTCATCATTAACCACTCGAAGTCAATGTTTTGTTTTTTTAGAAATAAATATGTTAAACAAAAATAGAACAAAAAATAACCAAGATATTCTTCGGGAGAACCTGAGTTTACTTATTTTGTGATCCAACTCTGAATTACTACATACACAACTCACGGTTAAATATCCAAAAAAACGCACCTTTCACCCCACCGATTTTTCAACTTCAAATCCCCGGTTCAACCGATTCGATGTGGCAGCATGCTGTTTAAAATGAAACCCTCAACGGAAAATGGTTCGCCGTTGGTTTTGCCCAATTTGAAAATGAAGGTGGTGATTGAAACCTTTTGAATGGTGTTTGGAAGTTGTGTACAACAAAGCTTTTGATGAGGTTAGTGAAGTTTCCATCGGTGTAGTTGTTGAGAACGAGGGTTTTGAGAGGCTGTGTGGGTTGTTGCTGTTGAAGTGATGGTAGTGTTAAGTGAAGTGAAGCAGTGAACGAGGCTGTGTGGTATCTTGTGAGTAATGAAGTAATGAAAGGCCTTTTTTTTTATTTTATAAAAGGTAAATTGATCTATCCCTAGGGGTGGAAATGAACCGAACCAACTCGAACAAAGTTCGAGACTCGATTCGACAATTGATTCGTTGAACTTGGTTTGTGAACCAAATGAGCCGAACTTGAGTTAAAAATTAAGTTCGTTAATTATATGAGCTGAACTTGAGCTATATATAGTTCGGCTCGTTTGGTTCATGAGCAACTCGATATATATAATACTAATTTTTTTTTGTACATGGGACCAATAAAAAACTCTTATAAAATGTAGTGATATATACAATGTATTTGTTAGTTTCATAGTGATTAGTGAATATCATATGTGTTAATATATGTGGACAATTCAAGTCCACATTCCAATATTATTCGAATGAAACACAATATAACACTACAACTTTATCATACAAAACAGAAGCATTGGTTATAGCATCGTTGATCTAAGTATCAAACCACTATTTCATATATGATAGTAAGTTTATACTAGAGCTTACAATTAACCGAACCAACTCGAAAATAGTTCGAAACTCGATTTGATTCGATAATTAACTCGTTGAACTTGGTTCATGAACCAAATGAGTCGAACTTGAGTTGAAAATAAGCTCGTTAAATAAATGAGTCGAGTCGAGCTTAAGCGAGTTCGACTCGACTCGACTCCTTTCCAGCCCTATCTATCCCCGTGAGTTTATGCACTATATGGGTACGAGTTCATTTCGAACTCGGAATACTCCACTTATTTATCGGTGAATTTTTTAGCCACTAAACTAGTTAAAAAAATTGATTTAATTTGAAATTTGAAATAAATAAAATGAATTTTTTAATGTGTGCCACGAGGCATTAAATTATTGGGCCACGTGGCACACAGTTAGTTTCTCATTTTTTTTTTAACGTCATACTCCATCCGTCTCAAATTATAAGAGAAAATAAAAAAATCACATTTATTAAGAAAAATTAAATGATGATAATTTGAAATATATTTTTGTGGGTTTTCTTTAGAATAAGTTGTACGAGAAGATGCAAAAATAATTTTTAGGATTTAATGCAGTTTTGGTCCCCCTATTTTGAAAAACTTGAAGTTTTGATCCCCTATTTTAAAAACCAACTTTTTGGTCCCCCTATTTTGAAAAACTTGAACTTTTGACCCCCCTATTTTAAAAGCCAACTTTTTGATTTCCTATTTTGAAAAACTTGAACTTTTGATCCTCCAACTCAATTTGTTCACATTTTTTCTTACGTGGCAAACTTATTGATGATGTGGAAGTGTCCACGTGGACATATATTCCATGTCATTAATTTTTTCATCAAATAAAAATATAAAATAATATTATGTCTAAAAACATATTAAAATGATTATATAATAAAATAATTAATTAATAATAATTAAAAATTACTAAGTTACTCAAATATATAATTTAAAATCAATAAATTACCCAAATATATAATTAAAAATTAGTAAATTATCCAAATATATAAGTTAAAATTGCGCAAATATATAATTAATAATAATAAAAATATATAATTTTTAAAATATATAATTTTTAAACATATAATTTTTATTTATTATGAATTATATATTTGGGTAATTTTTAATTATATATTTTGGTAACTTTCTAATTTTTAATGATATATTTGAGTAATTTCTTGATTTTAAATTATATATTTAGGTAATTTAGTAATTTTTAATCATTATTAATTAATTATTTTAATACGTATAAAACATAATATTATTTTAGTTAAAGAAAAAATTAATGACACAGAATATTATATGTCCACATAGACATTGCCACGTCATCAATGAGTTTGTCACGTAAGCAAAAATTTGACCAAATTGAATTGGGGATCAAAAGTTCAAGTTTTTCAAAATAGGGGATCAAAAAGTTGGCTTTTAAAATAGGAGGATCAAAAGTTCAAGTTTTTCAAAATAGGGGACCAAAAAGTTGGCTTTTAAAATAGGGGATTAAAACTTCAAGTTTTTCAAAATAGGGGACCAAAACTGAATTAAAGCCTAATTTTTATTGATTGTTTTTTATTGAAAAAAGAAGAGAGAAAGAAAATTTTTCAATGTAATTTAATTTTATGAGTTATGAAAAAAACATTTTTAAAAATAGTTTTTTCCCTTATAATTTATAATTTAGGGAAAAAAAAATGGGATTTTTTCCAACGGACGGAGTACAAATGGTAAGGACTTTAAGCAATTTTTTTCCCCTGCTCCCAAAAATCCCGATACTGAATCTAAACATCAAGATTTTTCCTCTTCTCTCTGAAATTTCTCTTTTCTCTCCGCTTTTCCAATCTTCGTTTCCATTGCTCTCTACCGAAAATGGCGACGCCAACGGTAGTAGTCCATGGCGGAGGTGCTGCTGCACCGCGATGAGGTAGACAACAAGGCGGTGGCGGTTTTAAATTCACCGGAATAATCTGAACCTTCCGCTCTCATCTCCAGCCTCTTCCACAAAGGCCAACCTATGGTATATATCTTTTCCATGATCGATCCTTCTTTAATTTTTAATTCTGATTTTGATTCATTTTATTAGGTTATTATGTTAACAGTTACTTAATTGTATTGTAGTGGTAGTATAATCATGCAAAATTCAGATTAGGTTAGTATAGTTCTGAATCAAACGTATAAGATTAGGTTATCAAACCGAGATTAGGTAACTCTCATTGCTCCCTGGTGCTGCAGTTTTCCGAAATCAGTCGTCGTGTTGTTTTTTGTGTTGTTTAGAAGCTTATGTTAATTATTTAATTCACTAAGAAATTCAATGATTTTTAATTTTATGTTGATTGGAATTTGCAGTTTGTGGTTTGCATCTTTTGTATGAACAATTTGCATTTCCTTGTGATTTGAAACTTTGGATTTGAATATTGAATTTTCTTCTAGGAATAAAATAGCTACCTATAGATAGTAGAATTGAATGAAGGAAAATACATGGAAGAAAAAAACAACCGTGAATGTAAAGTAGACTTGATTAAGATACTATGTAAGTTAATACTCCGTAGTACATGATAGTAGAAATGCCAACAACTGATTTACTGGCTAAATTATGTAACTAGTTCAGATTTGATTCCGTGTTCCCTTTGGATTACTAGTTAGATTATGTAAATAGTTCAGATTTGATTCTTATGCACTAAGAAGATAACTATGATACATAAGCACTCTCGCTAGCTTTAGAATGAGGTTGAATGTTTCTGATACTCTAATGGTTTCCCAAAGTCAGAATTGTGGTTCTAAAAGTCTCTGTTTGAATTGTGGTTCTAAAAGTCTCTGTTTGAATTGTGGTTCCACATATCCATATCACTTTTGATATATTAGTGTATGTTTAGAAAGTAATTTTAGTGTATTTGCAGTTATATTAAATTTGGTGAAATTCCGATAAGTCACCGTAATTTTAACAAAAGTTAAATTTTGAAGTTTCAACAAATATGTAACTTTATCAAAATCCCCAAAATTCCAAATATGCACTAAAATTTCCACGGTGGTCCTACAATTCTATCAAGAAGCTATAACTATTAGCTTCAAATTAACATTTAGTTATTAACATTTAGTTATTAGCTATATTTAAATTATGTCTAATATTAAGTACTTTATTTATTTATTTTTTATTAATTACACTTTTGTAATTGGTAATCAGTGGCATTATATAAAAATTAAATTAAGTTTTCACAAGACAATTTACTAAAGAAAAATCTTTATTATTGTTAGAAATAATATAAAACCATTGATGTGGCTCTATCCTAACAGCTTAAGCTTTTGGGATAATCGGTTATTTGACATGGTATCAGAGCCTCTATGACTAAGTGGTCTAGAGTTCGATTCCCGCTCCCCTCACTTTCTAATTAAAAAGTGGAATTTAAGCATATGGTAGGTGGGCCTATGCATTATCCATGCTTCAAGCCCAAATGGGCTCTTGCGTGAGGGGGCGTGTTAGAAATAATATAAAACCATTGATGTAGCTCTATCCTAATAGCTTAAGCTTTTGGGATAATCGGTTATTTGACGATTATTATAGCAAAGCTAATAATAAAATGAGATAATTGTATGAATTATTGTTTTGAGCTTGAATGGACTTGATGATATTGTAGGCATTGAGTTTCTTATCCCCAAACAAGTGATGTTATTGTCTGTTTGTTTCTTAAGTATTTTGGAAGAATTAATTTATCAACAAAAAAAAAACCGCGTGATAGCGGAGGTTTTTTAGGGGAGGTATTATTGAATCAACGCAAATTTGAGAAAAAAATTGATAAACTTTTTAGATGCATTAAAAGATTGATGTATCCAAACCACATCGTAGACTAGATATATCAATCTTTCAATGCATTTAAAAAGTGAACTCTTACTTGTATTAAAGACCGGAGTTAGTATTACGTTAAACTGAGGGGTTCTAAAATCCCCGCAAGTACACAAATTAACCATCAATTTCCATGTTTCGTTTTTCTTCAACTTTCATTTTCCCACTTTCACACCTTGATTTCCACTCTTTCATTTTTTTCAATTTCTTGAACATTTCTCTTTCACTTCATTCTATTTTTCAATTCATTCTAATTTGTGCGGGAGAATTGCTAACGTAGGGTTTTTCTTTTACGTCAATCGAAGCTCACTCAATTGTCTTAGGGTTTTCACTCTCAATATGAGCTCTAGATTCCTTTCCTTATGGATCTGAGTTCTCACTCAGTTGTTTCTTTTGCACAGGCTGGGACAATGCGACAATGTAGCCACACATGTGTGCGAGGAAGTTTGACAAAGGGTGGTCAAGTGAGTTTGTATGCACTGACAGTGAGTTTATTTATTGGATTTAATTTGTATACACTGACAGTGTAAAACTTTTTACATGTGCATCCATTCAAGTTACGTATAAAAGTGGCACAAATAATATGATTTGATTGGATGCATGTGTAAAAAAACTTTTACACTGTCAATGTATAGCAATCAAACTCTATTTATTTCCCTTTTCTATTATGAGTTTTATTTTTTTATGAATATGAAAATCTTTGTATTTTGAGTTGTGTTTTTGCTTCTTGTGTTCTTAGTTCATTCATTTCTTTTTCTTATCCTTAATTAACTGAACATGTCAGGTTTGAAAGAAAAGGCAACATTCTCAACTTGCTGTTGATTATTGTCATGAGGTAAAAATATACACACTACTTCATATTGCAATCCTAGTAATTTTCGGAATTTTATTTAGTTGTCTAGGATTTTCCCTTTTGTTTTTGTGGTTGTTTTGCTTAGGTAGCATGATGTTTTTCAATTGTTTTATCATTTTCATATTTTTTTGGTCATTTAAGAATTCAAAATGTTGTGGTGTGAGCATGATTTTCTCTGATTGAACTGGTTTCTTGCTGCTACTATAAGCCATATAATGCTAGTTTTATTTGTAGCTCATGGAGGAAATTGCTAAAGCTCAATGAATTCCCTTCTGAATTTTTTCATTTCTTATACTTAAGATAATGCTTCCTTTATTTGGTCTTATTTTTTCAATATACTAAATTGGAATTCTTAATCTCATGGAGCTACACGATGTTCCTTTAGCCATCTTCAAGGGTCTTTGTTGCTTTCTCAATCTCAGAGAGTAAAATTGTTGAAACAGAATGAAGGTGGCTAAAAATGTTTTAATTTGAATTTGAATGTAATCTTTTAAGTACATTTGCTTTCTAAATATCAGTATTGTGATTCATCTTCATCAATGGTCTCTCACACTTGTAATTGAGCTTTGCATTTAGTTGAGGTATCTAAACTCACCGGGTTGCTAAACTCACCAACTTTTTAAAAAAATTTCAGTTTTGTTTTTTTGTTCTAACATGTGAAAGTATTGCAGTGATGGTAAATGTTTTTATCTGAAATGCAAAAATCATTTCTTTGTAGTGTTTAAAGGTAACGCCTCCACATTTCTTGAGAAGTTTTAGTACTTATAATTTTCTTATTTTACTTTGTGCTTTTTTCTATTTTATTTCCAATCTATGCTTACATTATTGTTGTGACTTATATTGTTGATGTACCACATGTAAAGCAAGTGAAGGCTGAACACTAATTAATGTAGAACATAAGAGCTAAGGCCTAAGCAACTACGTGAATTAGTGATGGAATTTAAGGAGGGAATAAAATCCCTCACAAATAGTGACGAATTTAGCAACAGAAAATTATGTTTTTTATTAAAATTAAATTCCCTAATTTTAGTTGCGGAATTTGTGACGGTTAGGTTCCGACACAAAATGTCATAAAATCGGTTACTTTTAATTTTATTAGGGAATTTGAGTTCAATAAATCCTCTCTAAATGTTCCGTCACATATATGAATTTTGGAGTTTTGAGAAAAATATATTCCGTCACAAACGAGATGAGTGTTAATTTTGTTAAGCAATTGCAACGGAATATTTCAATCTCTACATATTCCATCCCTAAAATCATCATATCACTGATATGAATTATAAAATTTGTGAGGGAGTTATTCCATCACAATTTTTTTTTTTAATTACAAGAGTTTTTTACTTGCAAAAACACTTTTTTCATTAGAAATAACTGTATTATGTTTACTAAAAAAAATTATATATTAAATTAAAATACATTACCCTCTGCATTTCTTCTTTGGATACCAATGACTGAGATACATTCTCCAAGCTATTGTTCAACACCTGATCAGTTATAGCAGCATCAGCAGTTATTGCTTCATCTTGCTTTAAAGGCACTCCTCGTCCCTCATGTCTCTTAACCTGCACAATACACAACAACAAAGGTTGCAAAAATTAAGCCAAAATGAATCAGTACATTCAAAATGAAGCCATGCAATTTGGTTCTGCTTTAAGAACTTCTGGTGCTGAACCTTGTAAGTGTTAAATTTTGTTTTTATTTTTATTTTTTAAGCTAGCCTTGTTGTAGAAGAAGTTACGTTAGTGAAGGTTTAAATGAATGGTAATGAATCATGATTCACTTCTCTAATAATTTGTAACCATTTAGATCCACAGGATCTATGCCCTTTCTTTCTCTGGAATGATGTGAATTAGTCATAGGTTGAGAAATGGTAATATTGAGCTAACATGCTCCCTCTGGCAATTATTATAATCAAATATTCATTTTTCATATTTATTCAATCACTGATGTAACAAAATATATCAATTATTCAATGAATCTGAAAAGTAAGTATTACAAAATTAGAAATGATTGCGGTCTTATAAGTTCGTGTTTGAAATGTGTAGTTTTATGTTTTGAGAAAATTGGGAAGTTGTTAGACTGTTTGATGTATTTAGAACAACAATATGTCAATGTTATGCAATTATAACTAATATGATGTGTTTTAATTGAACAATATTTGGTATTTAGTGTTTTGTTTGTTTAATTGGTTTAGTGCTCTACCTATTTCAGCATTTCAATTGTGATTAAATGAAACTTGTAATTTATTATTGTTAATATATACGCTAACTTCATCTATTTTACAACTTCTGTCACAGAGAAAGGGAAGAAATATACTATTGGAGTCCAATCCTTACAGGGGTATTGTCAGGTTTCTTTGGTTTTGGTGGAATTTGCGTCTAAATGGTCTTTCAAAAGTTTAAGGTTTTAAGGTCTTAAATGATGACTGTTAAGTTCTTCTTGTTCTTCATGTTGTTTGTTTACTCTTGTTAAAAATTATTCTGTGTCTGTGTATTGTACACTGTAATAGTGGGCTTCGGGTGTGTCGCTGAAATCGTGATTGAGGTTAATGAAGTTTTAACCTTGTTTTGATTAAAACAAGGAAAATAATGGGATTTGCTATGCTTCAATTTGGTAGATTTGAGAATATTGGTTGAATGTTTATTCTATTTTGTAACACAAGAAGTCACTCACATTAGATCACAAATGACACTTGATTATATTTACACATAGGTGAATTATGCCCCAGCTAAAGAAGCATAATTAATTTATAATGCTACTGATAAAGATCCTATATTCAATTATAATTCAAGTGTACTAAATTTATTATAGTTAGTAAGGTACTTTGTGGGAATTGTCTTTACAAGATAATATAAGGTTTGTATTCATTTAATAGTATGTAACAAAAGTATGAACTAATCAATTATATGTTCAAATTAACTAATCCTCCCTTTGTGTATTTGACTATGAAAATTTTATTTATCTTTGTCAACCTTATTTTTAGTAACTTTGAGTATAAGGTTTAGTGAGATCATGGAGACATTTTCTAGGATTGGACACTTAAATTAAAAGTAGGGGCACTCATCACCTACCGTCCGAGTTTGTACGATTGAAATTGGCTAGGATTGAATATTATTAAGTATGGTATAGAATTATTTCAGTCAAGATTAAAGCGGAGATTCTTCCGAATAATTCATTCTTAAAACTTTAATACAAGGTTTGTATTCATTGGATGGTTGGGGGTGTGTGAGACTCATGGGGTGCAAAAAGAAGAAATCTTGTTTATATACTTGCATATAATTATGGTATAGAATTATTTCAGTCAAGATTAAAGTGTAGATTCTTCCGAATAATTCATTCTTAAAACTTTAATACAAGGTTTGTATTCATTGGATGGTTGGGGGCGTGTGAGACTCATGGGGCGCAAAAAGAAGAAATCTTGTTTATATACTTGCATATAAGATGTTCATTATTCCATTTAAAGAAATGTCCATTTATTTAGGGGCTCTTTGATTTAGTTTTCAAAACTGTTTTTTAATTTTTAAAATTTTGAAAAGATAAAACCTGTTTGATAATGAAGTTTTACAAAACTGATTTCTATTTCCCAATTTTAAAATTTTTAAAAGTAAAACATCTAATACAAGTTTTGCTTTTCTATTCTCAATTTTTAACAGTAGAAATAGACAACCAAAAAAACAGGGAGACGAGGTTCTTCTCATTAATGGCAATCTTGTAAATATTGCCAACTTTTTCTTATTTTTTAACCCACTCTACCAATGAATACAATGAGAAGGTAAAATGTTAAGAAAATCTAAAGAGAAGATTCCAATGAGAAGGTAAAATGTTAAGTTAAATTAGATTATTTTTTAAAAGCTCGAAGAGATTAAAAACTTGAAGAGATTAAAATGTTAAGAATAGAAAGAAGAAAAAAAAAATTAATCTTTTGATGAAGGTTTTTTTTAAGATGGCTAAATTTATTTAATAATAAGATATACAAGCTCAAGGTAGACTATACAAAACCCACCAAGTTCAAAGGACAGACTAAGCATTACAAAATAACATAATAGCAACAGTCATTATTGGTAGAATTTAAGGGAAAAAGTTAAGGTAACATCATATAATTTTTTAAAAAACTTGAAGAGATTATTAAAAGGGTGAAACTTG
Source organism: Trifolium subterraneum (assembly GCA_951799995.1). NCBI lineage: Eukaryota > Viridiplantae > Streptophyta > Magnoliopsida > Fabales > Fabaceae > Trifolium > Trifolium subterraneum. The sequence goes on along the minus strand of OX637466.1, from coordinate 8,682,972 downwards.
AAGAGAAAAGAGTTGAAAAAATTTCCTCACTTAAGAAAAGAAAGGAAAAAAATTTAAATCTTTTGATCAAAAGTTAAAATGTTCATATAGCTAGCTAACCTCAAGAGTATTAGAAGCATTTCCATCTATTGATGTTTGCAATGGTTGAGCTTTTGCATGGAAACAAAGAACAGTGATGAGAAGAAGAATCACGTACCATGAAGCCATAGGTTAATTACAAGTAGTAGAAAATGTTAACTTTGAAACTATAGAATTTTGATTATATATATTGGTAATTTGGTAATTATATATATTGGTAAATATATGCATAAAAAAAATCCTACCAAGTTCAAATGACAAAAATTCTCACATTAAACCACAATTAATCATAAGATATTGACAGTTTGTACTTTTACATCTCATTATTGCTTGATACCAAATAGATATACCACTTTATGCATGGAAACAGAGATTTGCTTAACAAATTAAATGTGTTATAGCCTTAGACCTCAACTCCTAAAAAAACTACTTATAATCCTATAGCATAGTACTATGAGTTTCAACACTATCTTTATGAAAAACCAAAATAAAGTAAAAAAAAAAAACAGTTTAAACGAGGGTGAAAACTCATTTAAGAAATAAATACATCTTAATAGTATAATTTTTATTTATAAGGAGATGAATAATATATATTCAAAATTTCTCTCTGTTGTTCTAAAATCATTTAGCCAAAATTTCTCTTTTAATTAGAACTAGAACAAATGGGAATAGTAACTCCTCACATCATTGCTTCCCTTAAATACTGTATCAAATTTAAAAAGGTATCACTATTAGAGTTCTACAAATTAACTTCAACAAGCTTCTCCCTTTATGATACATGACTTATGTGCGACACTTTATCCCTAAACCTAATAAATTAGCATTAATCCAATTATTAGTATTACATATTTGGTCTTGTTACTTTATGAAGTTTGTTTGATTTTCTTCTTCTATCCTGTGATATATTACCAATAAATTGAACTTGTTTAAATTTATTTTAAAAAATAATTTATTACAATGTTATGTTGTTTACAAATATTCTACCATATTAATTCCTATACAATTTTTCTAATTCCTTCTTTTAGATATAATTTTTTCTTGTGTAAAAAAAATATTGTTTTTTGTGTTTTTTCTAAAAACAATTTTTCTAAAATCTGATATTATACAACTTTTGTATTTTTTGTGCCTTTTTGTGGGAAAAGAAGATGGAAGAAAATGCTAATGAGAAGAGCTAATTAAATTTTCATTAATATGATGCATTTTTCTTGAACTATGTGACAAACAATTGTTATATAATCTTCTTTTTAACTTTCGAAATTTCGACTTAATTATCTTGTGCATTTTGAGTTTTGTTATGACTTATGAGTTTAATTATTTTGTGTAAATTTCTTTGGTTAACAAGATATACTAAAATATGCACATTGGACACCAATATATATGCACATTCAAAAGGACATTACCCTCTGCATTTCATCTTTTGATACCAATGACTTAGATACATTCTCCTTGCTATCCTTCAACACCTGATCAGTTATAGAAGCAACAATACAAATCTATGTTAGTATTACAAAATTAGAAGAGATTGTGATATGATAATATGCAAAGATGTGAGTGAGATACAAGCACATGAGTATTAGAAGTAGAAAGCTTTTCCTCCCGAAAATCCGATTTTGCCCTTGAAAAAAAATCGAAACACGTTTTCCGAAGTTTTCTAGTTCAAAATTAGGAAAAATTTGGTAAACACATTACGAAGTTATTTTTCAAGGAAAAAAAACTTTAGAAAATGCGTTTCGAATTTTTTTCTTAGGGCAAAAAACGAAATCCGAGGGAGTAAAAGAAACGTCGGGGTGTGAAGAGTAGATTTCTCAGAAGTATTTACACTTAATTTTGCAGCTTGCAAAGATTGAGCCTCACTTACATAGAAAGAAAGTATAATAAGAAAGTATAAGAAAGTATAGCATGAAGCCATAAGTAAAGATTTTGAGCTGGAAAACTATGGCTTTGTGCTTGCTAGAGAAGTGATTATATAAGAGAAGTGAAACAAATTGGTTGATGATAACATTAAGCAATAGAATAGGGTGTGTATAGCATATTAGCATTAGCATACAAGAGAAGTGATTATATTAGGCAATGATTATATAAGCACATGCAAATGACATGTATGCATGGAAATATGTTGTTGTGGAAATATATCTAAATAACATGTTCATTATTATTTAATGTTGTGGTTAATTCACTAGATCAATGATCAACAAACAATAACTGTAACATTAATGTTGAGGATATTTCTAAGCTTTTGATCAATATACTTGAGGTAGCCAGTCTATGAAGCATATCATTGAAGGATTTTTTATTTTGATAGTCATAACAAAATCATTAGTATTAGAAAGATAAATGCAAGTGAAATGAAATGAAAGAAATTGTACTAGTTAAATTTTAATTAGGAGATTAGGGGAGCGTAAGCACCGGATATGATAGTACATGACAGAAGAAGATAGTACAACACAGGATAAAAATGTACTGGAGATATATAGAGCGTCAATATCTTTTATATTCGAAAATAAAATATGTATTTTTTTATTTTTTATAGTTGTACTATAGACAAAAAATTGTCTTGTGGGGTTTAGTGAGGGACAAAAATTATTGTTTTTGTTATGTCTCTTACTACATATTTTGTCCGGTCCCAAAATCAGTTTCTAAATCAAACAGGGTATAACAAAAGTTATCTAATTCAGTCCCTTGTTTTTTAGCAAATCAAACGCACCCTAGATATTACATTTATTAAATGAAAGTGAAATGGAAAAGTCATAAATAGGAGCATAATATTTAGGTAGCATTTGAGGTAAAAAGTTAAGGTAAATTAGATTATTATTTTAAAAACTATAAAGAGATTAAAAGGTTAAAACTTGAAGAGAAAAGAGTTGAAAAAATCATTAATCACTTAACCCTAATGTCTTGATTTTACATCTATTAATTCTCGGGTAAACAAGGATTCAATTAGGTTCATATATTAGGCAAAGATATCAAATTTGATGTTGGTACAAGCACGTGACATATGCATACAAAATATTGCAAACAAAATTGGTAACTTTTCAACAATTGCTTGTGAGAAATCAAAATTGCAAACAAAATAAATTATGTACGTAATTGTGTCTTAAGACATTAACCAGATTTAATAATTGTGATTTGTAAAAAGAAAATGATGGAATTGTGAAAATGCAGTTCACATGATAAAAGTTGGAGAGATTTGAAATATTATGCGTGTTGATTTGGACTTGTAATTATTCACTTTTATCACTTAATGTATATGAGTTTCCTAACTATCTTTATGAAAACCAAAATAAAGTTCTCCCTCCCTCCCAAAATAACTGACCCAGTTGATCACATTCACGTTTGCCAATGTACATTTTTTATCGTTAATATCTTAAATTATCTATTATTAAAAATTATAAAAATTATATATTTTTAAAATACTCATCGAGACAAATCAAACAACATCACATATGCATATATTTGCATGTACATATAAGTAAAAAAATATAATCAAAGTAGATCATATGAATAGTACACAAAGTCAAATTTAGGTCAGTTATTTTGGGACGGAGGGAGTAAAATAAAAAAAAAACATTTTAAACAAAGGTGAAAACTCATTTAAGCAATAATTACATTTTAAAAGTATAATTTTTATTTATAAAGAGATAAATATTAATATATTCAAAATTTCTCTCTATTAGTAACTCCTGACATAATTTTTGTTTATTAATTCTACATAGTTTTTTTCTCTTAAATATAAAGAGATAAGTATATGTTCTGGTCGTTGATTACATATCAAAGACACTGTCATTTTTTATTTGGTTATACATTGGTTTAAATGTCACTATTCTTTTTCTTCAAATTAATTACCTAGGTTTCTACTAATTTTAGAATATACAACGGTCTTATAAAATATTGAGCTATAAATAATAATAACATTGTCTTGTACATTAAAGGATTTATATTGAATTATACATTTAGCTTCACTTGATTTTCTTTTTTATTTCCTTACAAAAAATAAACCACAATCATGAGATATTTATTTTTATTTTATTTTTGACCAAGACATGTCATGAGACATTGATATTTTTTTACTAAGAGATAAATTTTTATCATTAAAGTAAAATATGTATGAGTTACCTAAATATACATGACATTATAGAGACTAGGAACCACCGTAAGTGTGCTACAAATTAACTTCAACAAGCTTCTCCTTTTATGAGACGTGGGTGTGGGTTATGTGCCAGTGCCACAGTTTATTAATCCCAATAGATTAGCTTTAATATTCCAATTATAAGCACCTAAATTGATTTCACATTAACAAATGTTGTTCTAGAATTATTTTAGATGTATTCATTTTTGGGTAAACATTAGGTTCGTAATTTTATTTTGATCTATAACATAAAGTAATTACTAATTGTATATGTTATTAGCCAAAGATATGAAATTTTCAAGCACGTGACTTGCACTGCATGCCTATTTTGAAGCATAGCCAAGTTGGTAACTTTTCAAGATCAAGTTCTTGTGAGTAACGAAAATTTGAAATGGCCGTGATATAATTATGTATTTTTTTTTTTTGTGCAAATGTACTTCTTCAAATTCAAAAAATGTTTTCCAGGATTTTCGTTACAATAAAAAAATGGTTTCAAGGATATTCTATAGTTAAATATTGTACAGCTTTTTTTTTCTTGTATAGATATAAAATAGAATAAAATTTGGATACCGATAGAATCTTTACAATTCTTCTTTGTAAATTGATATTTCTCTTATATTTTTTTTTCTTTTTTGGATAATAAAAGACTTAAATTAATAAAATAAACGAGAGATAGTAGCATACTTACAATCTAAAACTAAAAGAGCATATAAAAAATTATAATCATAATTAATTAAAACTTGAGAAAATTGAGCATTAAATCTCTTTTTGACTAGGAAGTCTGCACACTGGTTTATAAAAACTTTTAAACTTACATAAAATATTTTATACTTGACTTATGCAGAGTAAGTTAGGATATGGTATAAGCATATGACATGTATCATGTCTATTATTAAGTATATAGCCAATTTGAATTAACTTTTTCAACATGTACATTTCAGAAAAGTAAAATTAAAATGATCATGATATTCATATTATTATGAGTATTTTCGGTCCTAACTATAAGGAGGGAAAAACACCAAAATTTATGAAATTATTTTTATTTTGACTTTTTTAATACACATTCAAATATTATGAGAGATATTAAATACATGATTCATCGATGTTAAAAAGTCAAAAACTTATTTTGTTTCTTTTGTGAGCGTAGTTCAGCTAAAAAAACCGCGGAAATAATTGATGTATTGATGTGCAAATTCGAACTGCAATATTACAATTTTTCAAACTTTTTGTGTGAATTTTTCCATCATTTTCTATGAAGCCAAAAAATTCTCCCAATTAATAATTGAAAATCTCTAAATTGTCTATCATCTATCTCATATAATTAAAATAATTAAAAGGAGCAATATTGCTATCAAAAATTTGATTTAATAGTCACTCCCATAATATGGTAAAGGGAAATATCAACATGTACACCTTCTCAACTTGATGCTTTTTATTTATGGTACATTCTTAACTTTTATACTTTGGATTCTACATTTTTTTCCCTTTCATATATAACGTGACACTGATATTAATTAGAGCTTAAAAATACAATGCTTTTTTTTGTTTGCTTCTATTTTTGTTTATATGACACTTTTCCTCCTCTCATGTTGGCTACATAGGTAGCTAATAATTTTGGAATATGAAGTTATTGGAATATGGCTACATAGGTATCTCATTCATTACAAATCAATATACCTGTTCCCAAAACTTCTGCACTAGCTCCTTGGGATTATTGACATTCACACCCGAAAGCCCTCTTGCCGACAAGTCATCCACTTCATTCAATTCCTTCACAGTTTTATCAATGTTTAGATCGATAATGCCGAAGACCTCTCTATTTCAGATCTTCAGTCTCTCCTTCAATTTTTTTCAGTTTCTCTTTTAAAACATGCGCTTTTTTACCTCTAGAATCCAAACTTTCCCAAACAGACTTCACAAATGGTATGAACTCCGGATGATCAAGCCAGCAGTTATTGAAAACGAAAAACGAAAAAGGGAATGAAGTTTCGTCATTTACTTTGGCTGGCAACTTCATGGTGTATTTGGCGAATGAGAAACAATATTATTTTTAGAGGTGAAATTGCAAATATTCCGGGTATGTTTGAACATATTAGATTATCTCTTGGTACTGATTTTCAGGTAGAGCAGGACATCTTTGTCACTTTTCTTTTACGGATTGGTGTAATAACCCCTTAAAATGCTTGAGTAGTTTTTAAGGGGGTTTCTTTGTGAATTGCAAGGGTTTGAGTACCCCTTGTACTCCTTACTAATTCCATCTTAATTTGCTTATCAAAAAACAAAAATCAATATACCCTTAGTTGCTTATTTTAGAAAAACATTTAATTTTTTTTTTCAAATAGAGTAATTAATAGCTAGGACTTGTGGACCAACCCATTTGAGTTGGTCTAGTGGTGTTGGTTTGGGACCTTGGAGTGTACTCCTCTCAAAGTCTCAAGTTCGATTCCCACTCGTGCCAATTTTGGTGGGTTAGTCCATACAGAGTAAAAAACTTTGGGTTTTAAACGGAACACATGCTAATGGATAGTGAGATTGGTCTCCTCGAATTCGGTCTCTCAGAGCTGGATACCAAGTTTTAAATATAAAATAAAAACTAGGACTTGTGAACCAATTTGAATTAACTTTTCAACTTGTTCTTGTGAGAAAAGAAAAATTAAAATGATCATAATATTAATGAGTATTTAAAATGTAAACTACTTTTCCAGCCGATGTTTCTTTTATACCCCTTAAAAATAATTTTTTTTTTAAAATTTCGATTTTTACGTACCGAAATTTTTTTAAGGGCAAAATGAAATTTTTAAGAATTTATAGGGGATGTAAAAGAAATATGGGAGGCTGAAAAAGTAGCTTTCATTTAAAATACTTCTTCAATCCCAATTATAAGAAGAAAAAACATCAAAATTACAAAATTAATTATTCTTTTGATTTTTTGAATACTTTTTAAAATATCATCGTGGAGATAATTGAAAACATTCACCGATATTAAAAAGTCAAAGTTCTATAACTAACTATGTGTTGAGATGTGGATTCAAACCCGCAATATTTCAACGTCTATAATTTGTGTGTGTGAATGTAATTGTTAGAAGTAAATCTCAATTTAATAATAGTAGATCTCAAAAAAATTTATAACGATTACAATTTTTTTTTACAGTTATGCGCAGTATCTGATTAAATAAAAATTATTTTTGTACCAAAAAAATTGAAGCTAATAAAACTATGCTACTGGAATGCATGAACTTTCTCCATGCTCATCAATTACCTAGTACCTACCTTAAAACAGCCTTTTTATAAATGTCACTATTTTTTTTTCTATATGTAGCGCAACATAGTGGAAACCTCCTTGCTGCTCATAATGAATAAGCATTTACCATAAATATATTCAAAGTTTCTCCAAAAAAATTCTTATACTTAGAACCAACGGGAGTACGTAGTAACTCTCTCCTAACATATATAATTTTCTATTAATTAGAATTTAGAACCTCAACTTTTTCAAAAGCTCTCATAATCATTTTATCCTAATTATTTATTCTTAATACCACAAATAGATGATAGTGATCGGTGAACCATCACTACCATTACTATAAAATTCATTACTTACAGCTACCAACTTTAGAACCCAATAAATTGGCTTAAATCCAAATATACGCAGGTTAATTGATTTTATAATAAGAAATTGACACATGTTAAGGAAGCAAAATAGAAAGTATTAAATGTTGAAGCATTAAATTTTAACTTTTTAAGCATTAAATTTTTGTATCATTAAATGTTAAATTTCTATATTAAGATGTCTTAACATGTGCCCTATATGCACATGTTAACGGCACCCTAAGAAATTTAGTTATAGAATTCTTTTGGTGCCCACTCTATATTTAAATAGATCTATTAATTAGAGTACACGACTATTTAATTAGGTTCATAAATTTTGTTCATTATAAAAATCAAAATCAAAAGGTTCATAAATTTTGTTCAGAGCGAAGGAAAAATTAAATGAATATATTATTCAATTTCAACTTCATTGTATTGGCTGCGTCAAAAAAAAAAAGTCATTGTATTTGGACAATAAAAAAAACTTATTGGGGGTTTGCCTAAAGCCTGTTTATTATAGATTAACATTTTTTAAACTCATTACAGTATATGTTGGACAAGATCGAGACTTTCTCTTATCGGTGGTTGAAGGCGAGTAGTAGCACTTTAGCTTTAAATCATCATAGTTGGTGGTCTAGTCCTCTATTTTGTTTGGGCCTTGTATAATCATTCTTTGTATTTTTGTATCTCTGACGTTTCTGTAATTTTCCTCAATCTTCCTTGGTACATCTTGTGCGGAGGAGATTTGTGGTTTTGTTAATATATATCTCATTTTGGCTTGTTAAAAAAAAACATTTTTCAAACATTTTGTTCAGATATTTTGTTCAGAGCGAAGGAAAAATTAAATGAATATATTGTTCAATTTTCAACTTCATTTTATCGGTTGCGTAAAAAAAAAAAACTTCAATGTATTGGTACATAAAAAAAAATACCGGGGGTTTGCCTATTTACTTGTAATAAGGATTAATTTGGTAATGTGAGTGGCAGCGCGCGTATGTGTTTTTTTTTTTAACAACAATGATTATGTGTGTGTGTGTATATATATATATAAAACAAGATGAGTCAAAGTACAATGAATACTATATCCACTAATAGGGAGAAGTACAAGTGGTACTATACTCAAATCACAAAAAATAGAGGCCGGAGAACTCTCAAGCAAACAAAAGCTATGTATCTATCTAAGCAAACATATAAATGGATATTTCACCCATCCATTGATAAATGTGGGTGGTAGCTGTTAGAAAACTACGCAAAATTTTCCCATATTATCAGATTTGTGGAAGAGCAAAATAACACGGAAGCACACTAATATTAATAATGATGAAATGTACAAAGTGTTTATGACAACTACTTTCTCACATAATCCACACCCAACAACCCAGTTACACCCAAAGAAATATTTCTCTCTAAATATTTCTCACAAAATTCCTACACTGAAATTATTCACTTAGTAACTAGCTGGTTGTTGCTGTTGTGTTTCTTGCACTTGCTGCTATGAAATGAAAATAGCATTGGCTTTTATAGCCAATTGAAATGAAAAATGCATGGTTAACATGAAAGAGAATTGTTCTCATTCTCTCTCCATGCTTTCCGTCCTTCAATTGCTCTTGACCTTTCTTAATTCATTTCCTTTAATTCCTCCTATTCTCTTTCTTCTATTTTGACCAACAATCTCCCACTTGAAGAAGAATTTCACTCAGTCTTCACATCTTGGTCAAACAACATCGTTTCTGGGTATGTTATTCTAGCAGGCCAACTGAAGTTGAGCACAACTTCATTTTGTCAATGGTCACCACATTTGTTAACATGTCTGTCGGGTTCTCACTTCCTTGAATCTTCCTCAATGTTAGCACCTCATCCTCAAGCAGAGATCTGATGAAATGATAACAAAGACCAATGTGTTTTGTTCTTGAATGAAATGCTGAATTCTTTCCCAGATGTATTGCACTTTAACTATCACTAAACAAAACATTTTTCTCCTGAGTAAAACCCAACTCTGTTAACAATCCCTGAAGCCATATCAATTCTTTACTGGCTTCTGTTACTGCTACATACTCGGCTTCTGTAGTGGATAAAGCAACAATCTTTTGTATCCGTGATATCCAACTAACTGCTCCAGTACCAACAGTAAATATATAGCCGGTTGTACTTCTTCGGCGATCAACTTCACCTGCAAAGTCTGCATCTACGTATCCTTGTACTTTTAAATCTCCTTTTCCAAAGTACAAACATTTCTTAGTGGTGCCACGTAGATACCTCAAAATCCACTTAACTGCTTCCCAATGAGCTTTTCCTGGATTTGACATAAACCTGCTAACAACTCCCACTACATGGCCAATGTCTGGCCTCGTGCAGACCATTGCGTACATCAAACTTCCAATGGATGAAGCATATGGAATGTTAGCCATGGATTCTTTTTCTTCCTTTGTCTCAGGAGACTGGTCCTTGGATAGGCGAAAATGACTTGCCAAAGGTGTGCTAACCGGTTTGACATTGCCCATTTTGAACCTTTGCAAAACACGGTTGATGTACTCTTCTTGAGATAACTGCAAAACTCCTCTTTGCTTATCTCTCGTGATTTGCATACTGAGAATCTTTCTGGCAAGACCTAAATCCTTCATGTCAAACTCTTTTGACAACTGCATCTTCAAGTTTCCGATCTCGTCCATATCTGAACCTGCTACCAACATATCATCGACATAAAGTAACAAAATGATATAACTGGACTTATATCTCTTGAAGAAACAACAGTGGTCGGCATTACACTTCGTGAAACCTTCCTTATGCATGAAGCTTTCAAACTTCATATACCACTGTCTTGGAGCTTGTTTCAGGCCATACAAACTCTTCTTTAGCCTACACACCATATTCTCTTTCCATTCTTCTGAGAATCCTTCAGGTTGGTGCATGTATATCTCCTCAACTAAGTTTCCATGAAGAAACACAGTATTCACATCTAATTGCTCAAGATAGAGATCTTCACTAGCAACAATACTTAACATAGACCTGATAGTATTGTGCTTCACAATCGGAGCAAATATTTCATTGTAATCGATTCCTTCCTTTTGCTGGAATCCTTTTACCACTAGCCGAGCTTTGTATCACTTAGAGCCGTCATGCTCCTCTTTCACTCGATACACCCATTTGTTGTGGAGTGCCTTCTTTCCCATAGGTAACTCAACTAGCTCCCATGTTTGATTGGAAATTAAAGACTTCATCTCGTCTTTCATTGCAAGCTCCCACTTACTAGCATCTATGGTCTGACATGCTTCTTCATAGTCTTCAGGTTCGCCTCCATCAGTCATCAACATGTAGTCAATGTATCTCCTGTTGGGAACATGAGGTCTAGAAGACCTTCTCAATATAGGAGTAGGAGTTTGATGCTCCGGTGTGTCAGACGGTTGTGTGTCACTTGATTCAGTTGACTCCTCTAACTGGGAACTTTCAACAGTGGGACTTTCTGGGACATCGTCCACTTCTACATACATAGGCTCACTCAATACTGAGTTATTGGTGGTTGTGTTATGTCTGTCTTTGTACATCACTCTTTCATTGAAGATTACATCTCTACTGCGGATCATCCTTTTATTTTCATCATCCCAAAGTCGGTAGCCAAACTCATCCTCACCATAACCGATGAAAGTGCACTTCTTTGACTTTGGATCAAGTTTATTTCTGCCTTGATCGCTAATGTGCACATATGCTACACAACTGAAAACTCTAAGATGTGAGAGTTTTACCTCTATTCCGCTCCATACCTCTTCTGGTATTTTGTGCTCCAACGGAACCGATGGACCTCGGTTGATTAAGTAAGTTGTTGTGTTGACTGTTTCTGCCCAAAACTGCTTAGGTAAGCCTGACTGCACACGTAAGTTTCTGGCTTCTCTCAGTCAATGTTCTGTTCATACGGTTCTCTCCATTATGATCCCGTACTCATAACAAAACTTCTTGAATCTGGTGTCTTCATATTCATCTCCATTGTCGGTTCTGAGCTTTTTAATCTTCAATCCTGTCTCATTTTCCACCATAGTTTTCCATCTCTTGAAAGCTTCAAATACATCTGACTTATGTTTCAGAAAGTATACCCATACCTTCCTAGAGTAATCATCGATAAAAGTCACAAAGTAGTTCTTTCCACTCATCTTCCTTCATCGATTCTGGCTTGTTTTCTGCGAGAAGTTGATGTAGCTTTTTCTGATACAAATAATCTTCTATCTGCATCTTCCAAAAGCTAAAGTCCGCACCATCGAACTTTTCAATTTTCACTTTGCCTTCGTCTGCAGCCATTACTCCCACTAAAATCTGACACCCTCAGGATCGTCTTTGAAAATTTCTAGGAATCACCGTGCTTTAGAACACCTCTGTGAAAAATTGGTAACGCCGACCAAATTTTGCACTATTCACAAAAGTTACTATTTGTGTGAATATTACATTCGCTAGAAAAATTAGCAAAAACAACCAACTGGCTCTGATACCAGTTGTTAGGAAACTACGCAAAATTTCCCCATATTATCAGATTTGTGGAAGAGCAAAATAACGCGGAAGCACACTAATATTAATAATGATGAAATGTACAAAGTGTTTATGACAACTACTTTCTCACATAATCCACACCCAACAACCCAGTTACACCCAAAGAAATATTTCTCTCTAAATATTTCTCACAAAATTCCTACACTGGAATTATTCACTTAGTAACTAGCTGGTTGTTGCTGTTGTGTTTCTTGCACTTGCTGCTATGAAATGTAAATAGCATTGGCTTTTATAGCCAATTGAAATAAAAAATGCATGGTTAACATGAAAGAGAATTTTTCTCATTCTCTCTCCATGCTTTCCATCCTTCAATTGCTCTTGACCTTTCTTAATTCATTTCCTTTAATTCCTCCTATTCTCTTTCTTCTATTTTGACCAACAGTAGCGCGGGTATGCGTGTTTATATATCTACATAAATGCGACTTATAGAAACTTCTGAGCCACTTACCACACAATTTAAATGAATAGGACCTCGACCCTCAACTCTACTCCATTCTTTGCAGGATCCATCCATGTTCCAACACCCAACCCTTTAGCGGCGAATTTCGTGTAATAAGAGCTTCAAATTTAAAAACGACTTAATAACATCATTCACACTCTTATTGCTTCGTAGTTCTCCATATAATATAATATTAGTATATTAATAGAATAATAAAACATTTCACTTTAAGTTAATTTGTCAGTGGTCACCATCAAAAGACTAAACTAACAATCACAAAGATATAATTTAATTATATTTTGCAATAATACGGTCCATCTTCAGCTTTGTGTGTAAAAGATTTTTATTTTTATTTTTATTTTTTTTTAAAAAAAGATTATCTTTTCTTACAAAAAATGATTATCTCAATTAGTATGGATTTGATCGGTTCAAATATTTTTGTCCACCCCTACCTGGAAATATTTGATGAAGGGTGATGAAGGTTATTTTCGGAGTCCTCCGCAAAAGGGAAAACATAAATATTCCATTAGGAAACATTAATCATAATACACCAACATACACATAAATTAATAACATTAATTAAATACAAACAAGATTATGGGTGTGTTAAACTAGTTACTTCGTCTGATTCAACCATACCCACTGTAATTTCATCAAATGTCGTAAGACGAATCAAACTTGAAGATATCATAGCTTCAACATATATCTGATTAGGGTCGTGTCTAACCCGGCAGGTAATAAAAAATAGAGAATATGGTTCTCAAAATTGTTGTCACTTTCAAGTTTTATTTTGGTGAAACAAACTCGTCCATTTGAGTTTAATCAATAAGACATCATAAAATGTATTAAATGAAGCTAATTATTCATATTCCAAGTTTTTACTCGTGAAAATACAAAACAAAGAAAAATAAGTAAATAGTTCTAACAAACTGTATTAAAACAATAATTATTTAGATAAAATACTTCAAAATATTAGGTATATTTTAGTCGTATTAAGTACTAGATAAGGACGAAGAGACTATTCGAACAATTTCTAATCGCATTTGTTTTAATTTTTTTTCTCGCTTTTACGCAATAAATCCGAAAACTCCCCAATTTATTGTCTATAATCCCGAGTTAATTTTGATTGCTTTATTGAAATTCACAATGCTTGTGGAGATGAACTTTTATAAATTTTACTGCTTGGCGACAAATGTTGTACATTTGCCAAAACGCCATCACTTCTCAAGATGGATTATCACCTAGATACCATACCTTGACAAATATTGTTGTGCGGAAAAACAAATATCAAAAAATTTCTCTCTCTAAAAACACAGACTTAAATTTCTCATTGCCTTTTCTCTAATCCTTTGTAGCCGCCAGGGCCGTCTCCGAACATTTGGAGGCCCCGGACAAACTGGATAAATAGGCCCTTTAAAGGCATCGATTTGATTTGATGATGGCATGCCTATGTGGTTTTTATTTATTTAATTAATGGCATGTTGCCACATAATAAGTTATGTAATTAAAAAAAAAACCTAAGAAAGAAAAAAGGGTAAATAGGGTTTTACCCCCCTGCAAAGTTTGCGAATTTTGGTTTACCCCCTGCAAAAAAAAAAATTTGGATTACCCCCTGCAAAATGAAGATTCCTTCAATTACCCCCCTCTATTGACAACTAGGCATGAAATATTCATTTTTGATGACGTGCCATGTCTAGGTGGTTTTTTTTTTTTGATTAATTTATTTAAAAATCAGAAAAAAAACAAAAAAGTAAAAAAAAAAAAATCTGGTTTCAATTTTCTGATTTTATTTAAAATTAATGTCAATTTTAAAATATTTTCTGATTTTTTTAAAAAATTCAATTATATAAAATTGACATTAATTTTAAATAAAATCAAAAAATTGAAACCAGAATATATATTATTTATTTTTTTACTTTTTAGTTTTTTTTCTTATTTTTAAAATAAAATGTCAATATTTTTTAAATAAATTAATCAAAAATAAAATAAAAGCCACCTAGACATGCCACATCATCAAAAATGAATATTCCATGCCTAGTTGTCAACAGAGGGGGGTATTTGAAGGAATCTTCATTTTGCAGGGGTAATCTAAAAAATTTATTTTACAGGGGGTAAACCAAAATTCGCAAATTTTGCAGGGGGTAAAACCCTATTTACCCAAGAAAAAAACGTGGTTCTTCATCTTCTTATTCTCCAATGCAATACCTCCTCTTCAAGACTTCAACAAATCCAACCTAGAAAAAACAATTGCACCCTTCATATTCGGCCACCAATAGTTCTTCTTCAGGTCATGATACATCTTGGTGGAACCGGGGTGAATTGAAAATCCACTCTTATGTGCTTCTTCTAGAATTAACCTTTTCAATTCTGCATCATTCGGTACACAAACTCTGCTTCCAAACTGAATTACACCGTCATCTGCCACAGTAAACTCAGGTTTTCATATTCTTCTGTGTGAATCCAAATCCTTCTCTTGTGCACTACCTATGGTGGAACGCAAGTCACATGTCAATTCTATTCTATTCAACTTGACTCCACCCTTCCGGTAAGTGACACTCATTCATATCTCTGAATTTCTCATACAACCCACACTGATGCATTAAAATCTCTGATTCATACAATGCCTTTCTGCTCAAAGCATCAGCTACTACATTCGCCTTTCCTGGGTGGTAATTCAATTCAAAGTCAAAATCCTTCAAATATTCCATCCACCTTCGTTGTCTCATGTTCAACTCCTTCTGATCAAACAAATATCTCAAACTTTTGTGATCACTGTACAATGCAAACGGCACACAATACAAGTGATGTCTCCAGATTTTCAAAGCGAAGATGATGGCTGCAAGTTCGAGATCATGGGTAGGATAATTCTCTTCATGGGGTTTCAACTGTCGTGATGCGTAAGCCACTACTGCGCCTTCTTGCATGAGCACGCATCCGAGTCCTTTATTAGAAGCATCACAATACACTACATACTTCTTGTCAGGGTCAGGAATTACTAACACTGGAGCACTAGCCAACTTTTGTTTCAATAAGTTAAAACTATTCTCGCATAACTCATCCCAAACAAACGCAGCTCCTTTTCTAGTCAATCGAGTTAAAGGCAGCGCTATCTCCGAAAATCCCAAAATGAATCTCCGGTAATAGCCTGCTAAACCAAGGAAACTTCTTACTTCTGAAACAGTTCTAGGCCTTTCCCAATTAAGCACCGCTTCTACTTTGGATGGATCAACAGATACGCCTCCTTGTGATATTACATGGCCCAGAAACTTAACTTCGGAAAGCCAAAACTCACACTTACTGAATTTGGCATAAAGTTGCTTCTCTCTCAGAATATTAAGGATTATCCTCAGATGCTCTGCATGCTCCTGCGGGTCCTTAGAGTAGATTAGAATATCATCAATGAAAATTACCACAAATTTATCAAGATAAGGCTGAAAGATTCTGTTCATGTACTCCATGAATACTGCTGGAGCATTGGTCAGACCAAACGGCATAACCAAAAATTCATAATGGCCATAACGAGTCCTGAAAGAAGTTTTGGACACGTCAGAGGTCCTGATACCCGGATCTGAGATCAATCTTGGAAAAGATAGTAGCTCCTCTGAATTGATCTAATAGACCGTCAATACGAGGTAGCGGATACTTGTTCTTGATAGTAACTTTATTGAGCTGACGATAGTCAATACACAATCGCATCGTACCGTCCTTCATTTTCACTAACAGAACCGGAGCACCCCAAGGTTAGACACTCGGACGAATGAAGTGCTTCTGCAATAACTCTTCAAGCTGAGACTTCAATTCTCGAAGTTCAAGAGGGGACATTCTATATGGTGCAACAGAAATAGGCTGAGACCCTAGGACAAGATCAATTGAAAACTCAAATTCTCTTTCTGGTGGTAAACTATTTATCTCTTCTGGAAACACATCTAGATATTCTCTGACAATTGGAATATCGCTGGGGCTTAAACTGGATTCTGAACTTATAGTAAACATGATACTAAAACATTTGTTTTCTGCACCAAGATACTAGATTAACTGATGAGTATTCTGCAGCAGAGCAGTCAGGGCTCTACTCTCTGCATTAGGATCAATAGGAACATAGAGATTCTTTTCAGCACATCCTATGTACACAGTGTTGGCAGATAGCCAATCCATGTCTAGTACTATGTCCATGTCTTTCAATGGCAGACAGATCAGATCAACATGATAGATTTTTCCTGCGACGCTAACAGGACAGTTTTGACATACCCTCTTGGAAACAACCTTGCCACCCGTGGCAACGGCGACAGTCATGGGAAAATTAAAGAAGTCGAAGATAAACCCAATCTCATTACACAATCAACAGAGATAAAAGAGTTCGAAGCTCCACAATCAAACAACACAACAACTTCTAATTGACCCAAATGATATAAATCGACAATTAAAGCATTGTTACCTCTAGCTTGCTCTCCATCAAGATAATACACTCGACCCTTACTTCTGGTCACTCCACTCGATCCTCCAGAACCTTGCAGCTTCGGACACTCATTCTTATAATGACCCGGCTGTTTGCAATGATAACACACACATTTTCCTTTCATGCATTCACCACTATGAGGCAATCCATATTCCGAGCACGACTGTTGTGGTCTTTGCGAGGAACCCTGCTTTCCCTTATTCGGGGACCCTCTTGGATTCAACTGTTCCTTATATTTTTCCGAATCACGTCTCTTATGGTTCACCTCAAACCTTTCTTTTCTCACTGCTTCAAGGCTAGACTCGGCGTGATAGCTTTTCTGGATTAACTCACCAAGACTGGCCACTTGCTGCATAGATACATCATGTGCAATATCAGCTCTCAAACCGAAACGATACTTCTTAATCTTCCACGCCTCAGTTGGAGTGTCGTCACCATCCGCCACATACCGCACTAACTCATTAAACTTGGCTGTATACTCCGCCACAAACTTACTTCCTTGCTTAAGTTCAATCAGTTCCCGTTCCATTGCCAGCCTATAGCTCTCGGGAATGTAATGGTCGATGAAGAGATGTCTCAAATTAGCCCATGTCATCTCCATCTAACTTGCAATCATGTATGCTCTAACACCTTCCCACCAATCACAAGCAGCTCCGTGAATAAATCTTGTCACGAACGTAACCTTTTCCAGCTCAGTACATTCCATGGAATCCAGAATCCCGCTCATCCTCTGAATCCATTCTCTTGCAACCGAAGGAACATACTCTCCAACAAACTCAGGAGGATTCATCCGACAAAACTCCCTGAACGCCACACTTCCCGTGTTCTGAGTTTGTGCATTGTTCATTTGTTGTTGGAACATCATCATCATTTCCTCATGGCGTTGGGCCTCCTGAGCTTGAAATTGTTGTTGCTGATGCTTCATATGTACCCACATATTTGCATCTGGATCAGGATATTGATACTGAGGTTGATCTTCTTCCACCACATTCCTTCGTGGCCTACCGCGTCCGCGTCCTCTTGGTGCTTCCGCCATATTACTCTATTTGTCATAATAAAATTGAGTTAGCTAGGCTCAAGTGATACAACAAGTAGAATAAATGTAAGACATCCCTAGAGTACGCATTTAGAATGCATTGCATACTTATGACTCTGGCATGATCTGAATCGACCTGCTCTGATACCAATTATAACACCCCATAATACATTGTCTAGAATATATTACAGTGCACATAATTAAGTACCGAGTACATTAAGTTTACAAATACTTAGAGTAATAATTTGAGCACACGCAGGTGCCAAACTACAATAGAGTACAACACAGCAGATAGAAAGTACTGAAACATAGTAAACTAAAACATCCTAAACACGACAACACGACCACAAGCATGTT
The DNA here is from genome assembly GCA_951799995.1 of Trifolium subterraneum. Classification (NCBI taxonomy): domain Eukaryota; kingdom Viridiplantae; phylum Streptophyta; class Magnoliopsida; order Fabales; family Fabaceae; genus Trifolium; species Trifolium subterraneum. The sequence continues at coordinate 8,664,362 of OX637466.1, read as the reverse complement.
ATCTACTCTGCAGCTTGCTTGCCACGTTCGCCCTGTGTACCTGAAACATGAGAGGGGGGGGGAGGGGTAAGACTACTAAGTCTTGTGGATTCTACTACCCACCTAGTGGTGACTACACCATGGGGAAACCTGTAATCAGTCCTGTACATCTGTTCGTGCTATAAAATATTTAAGCATAAAGTAATGGTGTAACACACAATAAGTCTGAGTTCGTTTTCACTGTGCAAGGACAATCTGAGGTGAGCCGGTCTCAGAAAGCCTTACTCTACTCCGCACCAATCTTCGTGATCATATACACTATGGTACGGAGTCTCTAGGCATCACAGTTATTATTATTAACATTTTATCGCTATGGATCCCTCGAATCCCTTTGGTGGTGCCTAGCAACCACTCGTCTCTTGACTGATACTGTACATCTTCTAAGGTTTACAACTACAAATATGTCCCAATCCCGGGGAACTAACTTAATACATAACCTAAGTTAATTGTATTATTCCTAAACGTGCAATTGTCATTTCAATCATTACTATCTCATAATATCAATGGAACTAGACCAGGAATGATACCCATTTTAAAATAATGGTTGAGTTTTAAAAACAGAACAAATGGTCAAAATCCTGTCATGGTCGCTGCAGCGAGAGCTAGCGACTGCTAGCGACCTAAGTCAGAAGGCATCTGGTCAGCCAGCGACCAAAACCTGCAACTCAGGTTGCACGTTCGCTAGTGCTCGCTCAGCGAGCAGCACGAGTTCTTGCTTCTGTTCTGCAGAATCAGTAAAAACCAGAAATTTTCAAATCTAAATACCATATCCAATCCAGCCATTACTATTACAAGAAAGATAAGAATCAAAATGGAGAGAGTTTTGGGAGTTAAACTCCTCTCATACACAATTCAATTTATCCTAAACCTATGTTATCATGCATAGTTCAATTGTGGGGGAAATTCTAACTATTCTAAGTTTCCTAAGAACCCACCTCCAAATGGAGCTTGATTTCTTGGTTAGAACTTGATTATAGGTTTGCATTGCAGCTGAGTTCCCTTCTTGAGCTGTGGTCTCGAATTCAAGTTCCTATAGCACCACAAAACCACAATTTAGCATGTTTCCTACACATGCATGTAATGAGCAGAATTTGAGTTTAAAATAGGATGATGTTAGGGCACGAATTTGAAAGAGGATAGGAAGATTTTCGGGAATTCAGACTTACCACAAGGAATAACACAACCTAAGAGACCTTAATCTTCAATTGCATGCTTGGTTTAGATGATTTTTGAAAGGATTTGAAGAGATGAAATTTGGGTGATGTTGTTGTGGTTGGCGTGAGAGAGAGCAAGGAAGAAGAAGAGAGTTTTCTAATTTGGTGTTTTCTGTTTTGTTTCATCAGACCAAACCAAGGTCAATGGTGAGGGTGTAGTGGTCTCATGAGTCATACATCTCAAATGGGCACATGTCCACCATTTGATTATGTCCTTTTCTAAGAATGACACACACACACACACACACACACACTCACACACACTAGATAACTACTACATCTCCTATGTATCATAACTTAATGCTAGCTCTAGACATGTGATGACTTTGGAAAATACCCTTAATAGCATATAATACTAGTGAAAGAAATTGGGAATGTTACAATTTTATAAATAAATGTGAGAGCGAGAGTGAAGTATTTATTTTATATTTTATGATATCAGTTCAATAGCGCGATGGCGTGAGATCTATATATTTAAACTAATATTGTTTTGTGAAAACTAGTTAAATTGAATTGCTTTTCAAAAAGTATTTTTATAAGTAAGTGTGAGAGCGAGAGTGAAGCATTTATTTTATATCTTTATGATATTAATCAATAGCGCGAAAGTGTGAGAAGCGTATCTTTAAATCAATTTCAATTTGTTAAAAAAGGTAAACATTTTTCCCTAAACGCAACTAAAAGTAACATTCCAGTTTAGTTAAATCTAATTATTTAAATCAATTTTATTTTTTTAAAGCCCCTTTCCAACTATTATTTAGCCTTAGATTTACATAGTAACATTAGATAACGATAAGCTCGACTTTTGGTCTCTGCAGAAATATCGCATCATTAACCCTTTGACTAATAACACATTATCCAGTTTTGGTAATTCATGGTTGACTAACCTTCCAGTCCCCATGATTTCACCTTTGGTTCCATCACCAAAAGTAACAAAGCGTGTGGCATAAGGTTCCACATTCTCCAGAAATCTACTGATTCCTGTCATGTGTCGAGAACATCCACTATCAAAGTACCAATCTTCTCTTGATGAAGCTCTAAACGAAATATGAGCAATGAGTGCAACACTTTCTCCTTTTGGTTTCCATTCACTTCTGGTCTTCAGAATGGGAGGTTCGAGAGTGAACTCCCTGAAGTGTTTGGGATACCCATAAAGTTTGTAACAAAAAGGTCTGATATGTCCCTTCTTACCACAGTGATGACACATCCAAGAGCGTGATCTATTAGTCTGAGTATTCTGACGCCTCTTAGGATGTTGAAACATCTGTCTCGGCACTGTAGAATAATGATTCCCTTCAGGAGTCATAAATTTTGTATCTGGATCATACATCTGCCTCTTGTTGAGAGTTTCATTGTCAAACCCAATGGGTTGTGGTTTGCCAATAACCTGTTTTTCCATAATCTCATCTAATGCATGTGTATTATGGTGCATCATTACAACTTGTTTCTTTAAATACTCAAGTTGAGAGTTTAATTGAGATACCTCATCATTTAAAGCTCCTATTTTAGCAAGATGGAAGTTTCTTTCGGTCTTCAATTGAATGATGATTCTTCTTTCAGCTTCAAGTTGTTCACATACCTCTTCACTTCTGATGCACAGTGCTTTGAAGGATTCAGCCAGCTCATCATATGACACATCATCATCATTTGAGTCAGAATCAGACTCAAAACCACTCCAGTTAGAGCAGTCACATGTTTAGTAGACTCGTTCTCAGCATCCTCTTCAAATTTTTCTTCTTCAGACCATGTAGCAGTCATGCTCCTCTTCTGTCTTTTGAGAAATGTGCCACATTCAGTTCTAATGTGACCAAAGCCTTCACATTCATGACACTGGACTCCCTTGGATTGTCCCACTTTATCGTCAGTTCTAGTCTTCATGTTGTTGTTGACAGACTTGTTGATGTTGAACCGGATGTTTGGAACATTGCCTTTTGTCTTTTTGTCCATGTGTTTCATTACATTGTTGAATTGCTTCCCCAACAGTACCATTGCCTCTGAGATACTTTCATCAGTGTTAAACTCACTCTGATGATCTTCATTATCAGTATTTGACATAAGGGTTATGCTCTTACTCTTGTTTCCACTATTTCCAGCACGCTCGTTTGTTGACATTTCATATGTTTGAAGAGAACCTACCAAGTCATCCAGTTTAATGGTGGATAGTTCCCTGAACTCTTCAATGCATGTGAATTTCATGTCAAACTTCTTCGGTAAGGATCTCAGCATTTTCCTCACCATTTTCTCCTCAGAGAGCTTCTCACATAGGGCATCAAATGTATTGGCATAATCTAGTATGGTCATGTGAAAATCATGCACACTTTCATCTTCTTTCATTCTGAGCTCTTCAAATTTGGTGGTGAGCATTTGAAGTCTTGAGTTTTTAACTTTGATGTCCCTTCCTGAGTTGTGATCAAGATCTCCCAAGCAACTTTAGCAACGGTGCAACGTTTAATTAGTCTAAACATATTTTTGTCGACACCATTAAACAGAGCATTTAACGCCCTTGAGTTTCCAAGAGCCAGTTCATCTTCTTCCTTAGACCATTCACCTTCAGGTTTCAGTTCTTCAGTCTTATTTCCATCTTTGTCCACTTTAACAGGTGGTTCTCATCCTGTCAGAACCGCTTTCCATGTTTTGCTGTCAAGAGACTTTAAGAATGCTTCCATGCGAGACTTCCAATAGTCATAATTGGTTCCATCCAACAGAGGTGGTCTGTTCACGAACCCTCCTTCCTTTTCCATTATACCAGATGTATATTCCCTGAATCACACCCAATCCAGAACAAGGTGCCTGCTCTGATACCAATTGAAATCTGGCACGTCCAGTTACTAATGTTGAATACAATGTTCCAACACTTATACGTTACGTGAATGTTGCAACCAATGTTCCAACGTTGTACTGAACAATAACAGCAATGAACAAACAATAACAAATGCAGAAACAATAAACGAGACAAGTGATTTGTTAACCCAGTTCGGCATAAACGAACCTACTCTGGGGGATACCAATCCAGGAAGGAAATCCACTAATGTAGTTCTAGATCTAAGCCCTCAGTAAACGCCCCGTTTACAACTTATATCCTAGACACCTACTTGTGCAACTTCTACCTAGGAACTCCTAGATATGAGATCCCATCTCACCTCCAACTATCACTCAACAGCGATTACAATAAAACAACAAGGTTTGCGAAGACACACTTCAAGACACACAAGTTACCTCCATACTTAGAAGCTTAGGAGTAACTAACACAATTACAACTCAATAACACAAAGTCCTAAACTTGCATCAATGAGATACAAGAAAGGCTCACAAAAAATACAAAACTCAAAACCCTAGAATAATATTCTACAGTGACGGCTTTGATAGATTGCTAGGTTTTTCGTCCTCCTTTAAATACTCCAAGCAAAACACGGGTTGAAACCATATTGGGCTTAGAACATATAATTTCCAAGAATCAGAACCATACACAAAGTTTCCTAAAATGTTAAGACATCTTTAGAAAATATCTCAACGCTGATTCTCCACACAAATATGCAGCTTGGCACACAAGTAAAAAGGCATGGATTCCTTATATAGATAGAGAGGCGTGAATTCCTTATATAGAAATAGCGCGTAATTAATGCTGCGAATTCTGAACATACAGGCGTCAACACACATGTTGAAACATTTGGTCCAACATCTTGCTTGTATATTTGTTTTAGCAAAATGAGGCCAATACACAAATATCCAACACTTTTGATTCAAGATTGGGAGTTAGAGTCTAGTGACATCTTGTCGGTCGGGGTGATGTCTACTCTGCTGGTCTGGAAGCTGAGGAGTGTCTTTCTAAGTATGAGATTAGAAGTTGACCTCTTTTAGGCAGTGTCTGTTTTGGTATTTTCATCTGTGTTTCACCTATATACGATACCTTTGTTTTGTAACCCTTCCTTTACCGGTCTTTGTTTGTCTTGTGCAGAGACCTGGTTTATTAATAATATATTTGCCGTTAAAAAATTCATACCGTTGACTTACAATTATCAAAGATCTATGTCTTACTAGTGATGTTTAGAAAGCAATTCACTTTATTTTCGCTATCAATTTATATCCCACGTTTTGGTTTCAAATAAGAGAACTCTATTGAAGTATTTTCTTTTCACTATTCTTTTATATTCACTCCTAGCTTATATCACATGATTTTGATATACTTACCAATTATTTATGTAATTGCTAATTTAGAGTCAACAAAAGAAACTATATGACAATGTTCTTCGTGTCGAGAATGAGGAAGGTGGGCATGAGCTCAAGCAAATCAAATTCTGGTTTTAAAATAAAAGAAATATACACTAGGAAAAACTTCAATAGATTTCTCTTATTCTGAAACCCAAAATTGACTTGCATCAGCTCATGCACAACTTTCTCATTCTTGACCGGAAGAGCATGGTTACTTAATTTGTTTTATTAATTCTAAATGTAACAATTATATGAATCATTAGTACAAAGTATATCAAAAGTATATTATATAAACTAGTATTGAATATAAGAAAATAGTGAAAAGAAAATACTTTCAACGGAGCTCTCTAAGCCAAAACATAAGATACAAATTGGGAGTGAATTTAAAGTGGGTTGTTTTATGAACATCAAATGTATATACACACACATGTGTATGTGCGCTCGCACACACACTACTAGAAAAAAAAATCAATCTGGGACGGAAATTTCCGTCGCGTAACAGTTGAAATTTCCGTCCCAATTCAAATCTGGGACGGAATTTGGGACAAAATAGTTTCGTCGCAATTCCCGCGTCGCAAATTCATTGGGACAGAAAATTGTTTTCTGTCACAATTTAGGGACGGAATCAGGGACGAAATATAATTATTTGATTAAACGCATTATTACATTTCGTCTCAATATTGCGACAAACTTCTTAATTTCCGTCCCAATTTAACGATAGATTACTTACATTTAGTGTTTGATGGGTCAATGTTTTTTTAATAAAATAATAATTTATAATCTATTAAGAAAATATTCTACAATCACACCAAATATTTTTTAATAAGAAATAAGTATTTTTTTTATAATTAATAGGAAATAAGTTGAATATAATTTTTTGAGTAGCCTAATATAGAAAAAATGTTTCAAATGTGAAAAATTAAATAAATATGGTATTTCACTAAAGTTTCACCGGGACTATATTTGAACCAATTTTTTAAGATACATAACGGGCCATAATTTCTGATTTATTAATTTTATATTGTTCTCCATCATAGTTTAACACATTATTTATAAAATCATTTTACGCTAAAATTTTATTGAAATAATTTAACTAACATGACTTTTTTTCGAATGACATAATTATATTAATTATATAAGAAAACCAAAAAAATATAAGAATTGCTCGAGAAAATTTGTCATAAATAAAGATAATAATAATAAAATAAAAGCAAGATACAACATGGAGACACAAAACCATCAGAGAGTTAAGAGCGGATTCTAATGTGAGAAGTACACAATTGTATTATAATTAGCTAACAACACCTAAATTTTTGTCCATTAACTCTATTTTATAATATTCATGTAAATGTATCAATTAAGATTTTTTATATGTCAAGTATATGGTGTACAAAGTGACAAATCTTGCACTATGCACACATTTATTTTAATCATTGTAATCATTGGATCAATAAATCTAATTATTTGACCAATATATCACATTGACACATCTTATTTGGTCCAATGATAAAACTTATTGATTTTATAGTTAAAACAAACTAGTGTATGATGACAAACTTGGCCCGCTTGTGCTCATAAATAATTTTTCTATATGTAAGTGATGGCGGAATCAATGTACATAAATCATGCAAAAACAAAAAACTTACCACAATTTTGTTGATCCTTACCATTTGTTAGAGCTCCATGACATCCGATCCAGCGATGAAGGTGCATCAAATGATGACAGGCCATGAACATCATTCACCTCCATCCTATCAATGTTCATTGACAAATCAATGTCATGTAATTATTTTTCTTGGAACACTTTGGATCTCCAATTAGAAAAGTTTTTAAGACCAAGAAAAAAGCCATGAGGTGATTTTCTCTTAGTATTAGTTTCTATAATATACTTTGTAATGACCTGATTTTTCATTTACGCGTTATATTATATATGTGTATATATTTATATATTGATGTAGCGTATTATTATTATTATTATTATTATTATTATTATTATTATTATTATTATTATTATTATTATTATTTTATTTTGTGGCGATTAATTAATAAGCGAGAGTATTAGTTAATTGAGCGAGTTATGAGAATAACACGTGTGTGGGCTTTTTGGGCTTTAGGGCATTGGGCCTAAGTGACTCACAAATTGGGGAAATAGTGAGTTAGAGGGAGAAAGACGCACTTTTGTGTTCTTTTTTGTGAAAGAAGAGAGAAGGAGGAGAAGAGGAGAGTTAGAACAAGAGAGATTCAAGAGCAATCGCGTGGAATCGTCGATCTAAGGTAAGAGAGTTAGTTTTCATAATCGCGAGTGACTCGAGCAAGGGGAGAATGTCGATTTCTCCGAACCCAAACCTTCTCCACTCATTTTCGTGGGCTTTTTGGGATGATTTTTCATAACAAAAGTGAAATCAAATGTTCATAACATGTTTATATTACTCTTAACTAATATTATGAACGATTTTAATGGGTAAGAATGGGTATGTGTAGATGTTTGTAAGGATTTAATGAAGTTTATGAGTTTTTGAATAAAATGAAGAAATCAATAGATCTTGGTGTATATATTGTAGATCTGATAAACAAATCGTCATTTCATGTTTATATAAATGGTATACACGTGAAAATATCATCTTTTGGGATCTGGAACATGTAAAATGGGGTTTTTGGGTGGATTTTATGTTTAAACCCGATAACAGAGCAACCAAGAACACGTTGGGTCGCCGGGCGAGTCTTGTAGCGAGCTTTGGCGAACCAGCATGTTCTTGAGTGCTTGCCGGGCGAGATGGTTCGCCAGTTCTCGCCGGTTTCTACAAAATATTCCATTTTTCCTCGCCGGGTCTCGTCGGGCGAGCAAGGCAGACCAGAACTTTATTTTAATGATGTTTAAAAAATATTTAATGATTTTTAAACAATGTTTAATAGTGTTTAAAGTGCAATTACTTGTTTATAACATGGATTAATTGTATTTTATGAATTGTTTACGGTGTTGTTAATAATTGTATGGTAATGATATATATAAATGACGGATATTAAATTTTATTATCTAATAAAAAATGTATATCGAATTATGTTATTCGATAAAGAAGGATATTAGATTATGTTATCTAATAAAGAATGTATATTTGATTATATTTATCCATATTGTGATGATAAGCTTAATGCTTTTGTTGTTGATTTAAATGAAAGTATTCATGAATATACATGCATTCATGAATTATTAGGGATAGTGAATTTTCCAATAAAGAAGGATGTCGGATTATATTTATCCGATAAAGAAGGATATTAGAGGTTAGATACTCTAATAAAGAAGGTTGATACCACATTCATTTAGTTATGTCTAGAGTGGCATAGAATAAATGTGACATTAGATTGCATTAGGAAGATGTGCATATTATATGATAATTTGTACATGACATTGTGTGAGCTATTTGTTTTTATTTGTTAATTCAATGTGCTATGTGGATAATCTTATATTTGATTTAATAATCATATGTATGTGAGTTAGATTGTGAATAATAATATGATGAAGTGTTAAGTATATTTATTACACTTGTATTTTATTGGTTATGATTTGCTAACTCTCTATTTTGTTTACTTCTGGACCGTTGTGTGGTCTAGGTTTATAGGTTATGTGCTTATTTGTTGCCCAAATGTTTGGTGAAGCTATGCTCTGAGTATGACACGGGGGAATGGTTGTATTTAGGATATAGAGTCCTTTATAACTCAATGTGTTTATCTTGAAAAATATATCTTTTATAAAAAGGATTTCATAGACGATGTTTAGTCTAATTAATCAATTAGTTAGGTATTGTTGACGGTTGTAATACCTTAAAACCAAATAATATTTTATAAGTAAATTGTAATTTTTCCGTTGCGTATTTTGAAAAAGATTTTAGTAAGTGTAGGACTATTTAAATAATGGGTTTGGGTGTTACAAAGTGGTATCAGAGTCCCGTTGTCTTCGGATTGTGTGGGTTATGTGTCAATCAGAGCAGGTATGTGCATTCAGACCAAGTGAGCGTCGTGTGTCAGTCGTGTTTGTCTATGAATTGTGATGTGTTTGTTTTATGAATTTACATGGTGTGTTTATTCATGAACTATAAGTGAGGTGATTGGATTAAGTGATCCATTCTTTTGTTGAGTAATTGTGTGAATGCTATACTTCTATGCTTATATTAGTTGTATATGCTTAAAGTTTTAACCTAGTGTAGTTTAAACTTGGTTCGTTGATGCATGTTGCTAATTGTTTATGATCCGGCATGATATAAAACTGCATGTGATGATCCGGCATGATATAAAACTGCATGTGGTGATAATTTGAAATAATTTTTGAGTTGGTGTTAATTCTTGATTATGTAGACTCGTTGAAAATGTAAATTATTTTCTTTTGAGTAAGTGAATACTAATTCTTTTTCATGAAAGTAAGAAGAGTGGAATATTAGTGAATTCAAGTTTGTGTTTGATATATGCTTGGTTTATAACATGTACTAGATTATTACTAGTAACTTGGTATGTTATTTTGAGTCATAATAGGTGACTATGTCTTGTTCTTTAAATGAACTAGGTGAATGTTTTACACATGTTTTGGTTACATTATGATACCATGTGAATTCTCATGTTGAACTATTTGTTTTCTTGCACGAGATGCGTGTGTGAGAATGAATTGTTGCTATGCGATATTCATTTTTCTTGTGTTAATTTGATTCTTATTTTGGAATTTGGAGAAATGATGTGTTACCTAAATATGCTTGCATAATTTTGTGTAGATGTTTGAATATCGTGTTTCGGTATTTTACCCTTTGTATGCGACATACGTGTAAACGTTGTCGATACTAGTTTCTTCTAGGGAAGAATGAGTTTAGAAACGATAGAACGACTAGGCGTGAGCACTGTGAGTTCTGGTAGATGAGTACGGTAGGTTTGAGATAAGTGGGGGAGTAGGTTATATTCCTCTAAGATGTTTCGAACGTGAGAAGTGAGGATAGGTGGAGATGTTCTTGAAGCGAAGTGTTCAAGATTTGGTGATGTTTGTTGGGAACAAAATAAACGTGGGTAACAAGTGGTGGGAACTGCTAGAGGAGAAGTTGTTAGACCGAGTGTCCATCGTGAGAACATCAGTAAGATTGATTAAATAACAAGAAAAGTATTCGGAACGGTTGGAAATTTTGTGTGGTACTAAAAGTATGGAAATATTATCGTGTGGATTGAAGTTGAAGTGCATGTTTGGTCAGAAAGGAATTGAATGTGAAGTAGAGGAAGTGATTGGACTATTGAGAAGATGATGATTCCGAATTAAGTTATCGTTCGAGTGAGTCTAGTGTTGTAGTGGATGCTTGATTAAAGAAGGTTGTGGATATGTTAGTACTTATGGTAAGAAGTTGAATTTGACCGAACAATTCGGAGTTCTAATTTAAGTGTGCGAAATGATTTCTAGAATAGGAGGTTGAGTGTGTTGGAACTAATTAGTTATTTCTTGAAGAGATTTGAAAAGCTTAGAAAGTAGATATGGGGATTAGTAAACCGTTGGTATTAATTAATCAAGGAAAAGAAGCGGATTTTAAAGTGGATGAGGATGAAGTTAAGGGTATACCGTGACAGGATTTGTATACTTGTTTAAGTTGTTGGTAGTAGAGGATTGCACAAAATGATTGAGTTTATTCAAAGATGGAAGTAGGATAATATTTCGATGAATTTTGGGAGAGGTTTGTCGAGGAAAGAATAATTGAAATTGGATAAAGATCGGACATTAGTGTCAAAGTTGAATGAGATCTTGGAGTTGAAATGAAGCTAAGTGCGAAGTATCATTTTTGGACGATTAGAAATAAGAAAGTTAACCATTGAAAACGTATTGAGAACGAGTACTAGAAACACAAATGGAAAGTGACTTATGTCAAGTGAGGGTTGCGATAAAGATTAATTTACACGAGTGGATATTGTGTTTGCGCGTATATTGTGAATTCGAAGGTGATGCCTTAAGTAAGTATCGGAGGACATTTTGTAGCGTTTGGAAGATAAGAGTGAGATTAGCCTTTTGGAAAAGTTAATTATGTCATGGAAGAGTCGAGAGAGACTAGTGATGTTAGATGCATTGTGTCTGTTGGTATAGTATGGTCATATAGTGTGATAAGTAAGAAAAGGATTTTAGATATTTTCATCGTGGATGGTGGAACAATAGTAATTTGATGAGTAACTTAAGATGTATTTTTGGATAAGAGTATGTCGACGAAAGAAATAGTATTGAAAAATTTTGTGTTAAATAATTCAGAGGTTGGCTAAGAGATTACTTGGAAATAGAGTAGTTATGTTGGAATTCGACGCAAAGATTTGAGTTATGTGAGAAAAAGGAATTTAACGGTTAGAGATGATAAGTTTTGGCATGTGTCATGGAAATTTGTGGAAGTTGATTATCAAATGAATGATTGGAATCAGATTCGGATATGAATAAGTAATTTGGCGTAGTTAAGTGACTAAAGAGAGAATTAAAGACTTTTGGACTTGAGAAGTTGTGGAGTATTCAGCGGAAATATCTTTTCGGAATAAGAGGGATTGATATGTTCTAGTAGTAGTAGTATTGTGAGAATTATGGAATGAAATTTGGCGGAAGTTTTGTGCATGAGGAAATCATTATTGTAGTTTGGTAAGAATAGTTTATGCCGCCATCATGATTGTTGTTTATCTATTGACAAATTGAGGAACTGACCGTCCTTGATCTCTTGTTGATAGTAGATAATATTGTGTTGATTTGGATAGACTAATTTTGTCAGACTTAATAATGTCTAGAGTTTTAAATGTGTTGTTAGAGAATCGGATGACGGAGTTTATCTGGAGTTGTTTTAGCCGCATAATTTTCGAGGGCGAAAATCTTTTAAGTGGGGGAGAGTTATAACGACCCGATTTTTCATTTACTCGTTATATTATATATGTGTATATATTTATATATTGATGTAGCGTATTATTATTATTATTATTATTATTATTATTATTATTATTATTATTATTATTATTTTATTTCGTGGCGATTAATTAATAAGAGAGAGTATTAGTTAATTGAGCGAGTTTATGAGAATTACACTTGTGTGGGTTTATTGGGCTTTATGGCATTGAGACTAAGTGACTCACAAATTTGGGAGAGCTATAAATAGTGGGTTAGAGGGAGAAAGACACTTTTGTGTTATTTTTTGTGAAAGAAGAGAGAAGGAGGAGAAGAGTAGATCTATGGCAAGAGAGATTCAAGAGCAATTGCGTGGAATCGTCGATCTAAGGTAAGAGAGTTAGTTTTCATAATCGCGGGTGACTCGAGAAAGGGAAGAATGTCGATTTCTCCGAACCCAAACTTTCTCCACTCATTTTTGTGGGCTTTTTGGGATGATTTTTCATAACAAAAATGAAATCTAATGTTCATAACATGTTTAATATACTCTTAACTAATATTATGAATAATTTTAATGGGTAAAAACGGGTATATGTAGATGTTTGTAAGGATTTAATGAAGTTTATGAGTTTTTGAATAAAATGAAGAAATCAATAGATATTGGCGTATATATTGTAGATACGAGATTTCCTTCGCCGGGTGAGATGGTTCGCCACTTCTCGCCGGTTTCTGCAAAATAGACCAGAAATTTATTTTAATGATGTTTAAACAATGTTTAATGATTTTTAAACAATGTTTAATAGTGTTTAAAGTGCAATTACTTGTTTATAACATGGATTAATTGTATCTTATGAATTGTTGATGATGTTGGTAATAAATGTATGATATGTATATATATAAATGACGGATATTAGATTTTATTATCTAATAAAGAATGTATATCGAATTATGTTATTCGATAAAGAAGAATATTAGATTATGTTTCTTATAAAGAATGTATATTGGATTATATTTATCCATATTGTGATGATAAGCTTAATGCTTTTGTTGATGATTTAAATGAAATTATTCATTAACGTACATGCATTCATGAATTATTAGGGATATTGGATATTCCAATAAAGAAGGATGTCGGATTATATTTATCCGATAAAGAAAGATATTAGAGGTGAGATACTCTAATAAAGAAGGTTGGTACCACATGCATTTAGTTATGTCTAGAGTGACATAGCATAAATGTGGCATTAGATTGCATTAGGAAGATGTGCGTATTATGTGATAATTTGTACATGACATTGTGTGAGCTATTTGATTGAATTATAGTATTGGACATTGATTTTATTTGTTAATTTAATGTACGATATGTGATGTGAGTTAGATTGTGAATAATAATGTGATGAAGTGTTAAGTATATTTCTTACACTTGTATTTTATTGGTTATGATTTGCTAACTCTTTGTTTTGTGTACTTCTGGACCGTTGGGTGGTCTAGATTTACAGGTTATGTGCTTATTTGTTACCCAAGTGTTTGGTGAAACTCCGCTCTGAGTATGACACGGGGGAAGAGTTGTATTTAGGATATAGAGTCCTTTATAACTCAATGTATTTATCTTGAAAAATGTATCTTTGATATAAAGGATTCCATAGACGATGTTTAGTCTAATTAATCAATTAGTTAGGTATTGTTGACGGTTGTAATACCTTAAACCAAATAATGTTTTATAAGTAAATTGTGATTTTTCCGTTGCGTATTTTGAAAAAGATTTTAGTAAGTGTAGGACTATTTAAATAACGGGTTTAGGTGTTACATACTTCAAATTAGAAAGGAAAATGTCTAATTTCTTTGTCATCTCTTCTAGGTCTGTGTATCTTTAGTAGGAAGCTTATCAAGGTTGGAATATAGTGTTGAGGCAAAATCCCTAATTGATGTTTTAAAGATAACAAACCTCTTAATTATTTTTAAGTGTAATTCTAATCTTTTTGGTATCTAACAAGTGCTCTTGAGTGTTTTAATTAAGCTAGGAACAATTGAGCTATTTAGATCAAATATCATGTTTTTATTTTGATAAAAACAAAAGCTTGGAGAACGGTCTCAGATTGATCTCTGAAACCTGTGCAACATCATTTTCACACAATCAATGCAAAAGGACTTATGAATAAGTCAGCTATGTACAAGACAAATGATCACTTTTACCTTGGGCTTCACTCACGAAATCTCTCCAAGTCCAAGAGATCATTTAAGGCAAAGGTTTCTCTCATGAATAGAAAACTTACTATTTTTACCAAGTTCTATGTTTGAACATGTGAAGATTGAGCATATGACATAAGAATATTTTTATTCTCAATTAAAGGAACTGATCTTGTATGGACCATGGAGAATTAGACAGCACAACCTAGTCTTGGAAATTGACTTGTACTTTAAAGGATTAAAGAAAGAACATTCTCCAATGTTGTTTCTCTTTCTCTATGACACTTGTACTTGCAACAAGGACATTATGGAACATCAAGTACAACCTCCAGCTGCTGTTTTTATCCATAACAGCTGGCCTTTTCGTGCTCTAGCATCTTTGCTCCAAAAGGAAGAAATTCATTCACGCCAGAATTTGGAGAACGGTCTCAGACCAATACTGGAAAGAGAAAACAATCACTTAGAGTGACACCAGCTTGCATACAGCTGTTCAAAGGTTATCCAAAAGCTGCATAACGGCTATACTTGTTTGTTAAGCAACATACAGCAACATTACAGCTCAACAACAGCTATTCATACGCTCCTCTTTTAAAAGTCAGAAGAAGAAACTTTGGAGATCAATCTCAGACTGATAAGTTTTCTTCAAATTACATGAGTTGTCATTATGCAGAGCTACTAGCCGTTATTTTCAAGCTTCCAACGGATATACTTCGTGGCCAAGACTCCATGATCATCATTCATCTATATATAGAGGTCCTTGGCAACTTTGAAGAGCAAGAGTCTTCACTACAACTTCAACACTTGTTTTTGTAATACAAGTTTTTATCACGAGCTCTTCTTTTCTCTCTCACTCAGATTTGTAATTAATATACATAGGATCAGAATATCCAGTGAGTGTTTTGAGAGTTTATCCATCCATTTTCAAAGCTTCTCATAGTGTATTGAGTGAATAGGCTTTGATTACCAAAATCCTTCACCATTGTAATCATTGGCTCAAGTTAGTACGTAACTACTAATTGAGTGACACCTTCATAGTCAGTGTGACTGAGGTAGATTAAACTTGTAGGGCTTAGAAGATTATTTGGTCTTGGATCTAGATCAAAGGAAGTGTAACTTGAGATCATTAGCATCTCTTAGTGGACAATCTCACAAGGAGTGTAGGGACTGGACTAGCCCAAGCATTTTGGGTGAACCAGGATAAATTGTTGTGTGCATTCTCTTCCCTTACTCTGATTTAATTTGTGCAAACACTAATCACACAAATAACAATTTAATAGTTATATATATACTGTTAGAGAGTGTTGGGAGAACGTTCTCCAGACTGCAACACTTTTGAATATTTGTTTTAACTAACAATCTAATTATATTCTTCAAGTATATTGTGTTTGATAATTTTATAGGGAATATTTTAAAGGTTCACAATTCAAACCGCCCTTTCTTGTGAAAAACTTTGCTACTTCAATTGGCATCAGAGCATTGGCTCTAAGGATAAGCATCTAACAAGTGCTAGAGGAAAAGATTCAGGAAGGAAGTAATGGCTAAGAATGCAAAGTTTATATCTGAAGGAGGATCATCAAACAGACCACCTCTATTTGATGGTGATAACTATTACTATTGGAAGGACAAAATGGAGCTCTTTCTTAGATCACAAGATAACAACATGTGGCATGTATTGGAAGTTGGAGAATATGTTCCATTAGCTAAAGATTCAACAAATCCTAAACCTCAAGCTAAATGGACAACAACAGAAGCTGATAGAGTACTCCTTAATACTAAAGCTAAACTGTTTATTAAAAGTGCTTTGTGCAGGGAAGAATATGATAGAATAATGGAATGCAAAACTGCCAAAGAAATATGGGAAACCCTGCAAAATCATCATGAAGGAACCAACAGTGTCAAAGAAACAAGAATAGACATTGGAGTGAGAAAATTTGAACTGTTTGAAATGAAGGAAGAAGAAACCATAGATCAGATGTATGGTAGATTCACAAGCATCATAAATGAACTCAACTCTTTGGGAAAAGCATATACTAAACATGAAATAATAAGAAAAATTCTTAGATGTTTACCAAAGACTTGGAGACCAATAGTCACTGCCATCACAGTAGCAAAAGATCTCACTAAAGTATCACTAGAAGATCTTATTGGGTCATTAAAAGCTCATGAATCTGTTCTTCAAGAAGATAAACCAAAAAGGAAGATGATTGCTCTTGAAACTCAATCTGGAGAATGCTCTCAGAAAGATGAAACACCTTGTGAAGATGAAGAATCACTTCAAGAAGATGATGAAGAAGAATTAGCATTCCTATCAAGAAGAATTCAGAGATTGATGACAAGAAGAAATCAACTCAAGAAGAATTTTCAACCCAAAAGGAATGGAGCTAAACCAGAAGTGGATCTAAGCAAAATACAATGTTATGGATGCAATCAATTTGGTCATTACAAAAATTATTGTCCAAAGAACAAACAGAAGAAGCCATTCTTCAAAAAGAAATTCATGATGGCTACTTGGGATGATCTGGAAGAAGCTCAATCAGAAGATGAAGAACAAGAAGCAAATGTATGTCTCATGACACACTCAAATGCAGAAGAGGTAACACTTGATCCTTGTTCATCTTGTGAAAAAACTGAACATCTCTTTGATAACTTACTATATGACTCTCAAATCTTAAATCAAAAAAATGCTAAACTAAGAGATGAGATTACTGTATTAACAAAAGAAAGAGATGAAATTAAGAAAGAAAGCAGTCTTAAAAGTGAAGTTATCAAAGGCATGCAAACTGCTTACACAGGACTTTCTAAAAGATTTGAAATTCTTAGAAATGATCAAAAAGAATGTTCTGAGGTACTAAAAGAAAATAGTATTTTGAAAAAGACTATTTCAAAATTGGAAAATGATTTAACAAAGTTTATTGACACTACTACAACTTGTGAAAATATTTTGGGATCACAAATTGGGTTTTATGATAAATCTGGTTTAGGACATAATCCTTATCAGAACAGAAAGCTATATGAAAAATGTCTCATTCCAAATAAAGAAAAAAAAATTCAAAAATACAAATGTGATTTCTGTCACAAGGATGGACATCTTGAAGCCTTCTGTTTCAAAAAGAAAGCAAGAAAACAAGTTTTCTATAGAACACCAGAACATTCTCAGAACAGTCTCAGAAACAGAAATTTTAGAAAACCTGTACATAGACATTCTCTGAACACTCTCAGAAGAGATGTCTATAAGAGAACACCTTATAAGAGATCATCTTATTCTCAGAGGATCCCTTATAAGAAATTTGAGACTAACACTCAAGGACCAAAGAAATTGTGGGTACCTAAAAACTTATTAAACTCAAATGTAGGAATGCCTTCTAGCAGTCAAGAAAAGGCCTTGGTACTTGGACAGTGGATGCTCAAGACATATGACAGGAGATATGAACAGCTTTCTGTCATTTGAAACAAGAGAAGGTGGATCAGTCACCTTTGGAAACAATGAGAAAGCTAGCATCAAAGGTATAGGTACAATTGGTAAGTCTGACTCTGCTAAGATTGAGAATGTTCATTATGTGGATGGCTTAAAACATAACTTAATAAGCATAAGTCAATTGTGTGACAATGGCTTTGAAGTTGGTTTTAAATCAAACTCATGTGAAATAAAACAATCTTCATCTAATAAAGTCCTTTTTAATGGATCAAGGATAAATAATGTTTATGTATTATACTTAGATGAACTACCTCCTGAGTCATGCTTTGTCTCACTTGAAAAAGACAAATGGATTTGGCACAAGAGGGCTGGTCATGTAAGCATGAAGACTATGTCAAAACTTTCCAAACTTGATCTAGTTAGAGGTTTGCCTAAGATTAGTTTTGATTTAGATAAAGTATGTGAATCATGCACAAGAGGGAAACAAGTAAAAAGCAGTTTTAAACCAAAAGAATTTATTTCCACAAAAAGACCTCTTGAGTTACTTCACAAAGATTTATTTGGACCTGTTAAAACTACAAGTCTTGGTGGCAAAAATTATGGCTTTGTCATAGTAGATGATTTTTCAAGATTCACTTGGGTGTTATTTTTAAAACATAAAGATGACTCTTTAGAAGCTTTTAAAACTTTTTGCTTGAGAGTTCAAAATGAGAAAGGTATCAATATTATCTCTATAAGAAGTGATCATGGAGGAGAATTTGAAAACTCTCTCTTTGAATTATTCCTTGATAATAATGGAATCTCTCATAATTTTTCTTGTCCAAGAACTCCCCAACAAAATGGAGTTGTTGAAAGGAAAAATAGAACTTTGCAAGAAATGGCAAGAACAATGATTCATGAATCAAATGTGGAAAAGTATTTTTGGGCTGAGGCCATTAACACCTCTTGCTATATTTTAAACAGAGTCACCATTAGAAAAGTTTTAAACAAAACACCTTATGAACTTTGGAAAGGCAGAAAACCTAGTATTTCTTATTTTCATATATTTGGATGTTTTTGTTACATTTTGAATATCAAAGACAACTTAGGTAAGTTTGATTCAAAGTCAGACAAGGGAATATTCTTAGGATACTCTCTGACCTCAAAAGCTTATAGAATCTACAATTTGAGAACTCAAACTTTAGAGGAAAGCATGCATGTGAAATTTGATGAATTTGAAGATCAACCAACTGTGCACATCACTGATGATGAAGAAGAGGAACCAGTCATATCACAAAATCATGATTCAGATGAAAATCTTACATCTCAAGGACCACCAAAGACCTGGAGAATTGTTGGCTATCATCCTCCTGATCAAATCATTGGTAATACAGAAGATGGTGTTAGAACCAGAAAAGCCCTGCAGGATGTAGAGACCAATCTGGGATTGATCTCCCAAATTGAACCAAGATCCATAAATGAAGCAATCATTGATGAATCTTGGATTGAGGCTATGAAAGAAGAACTACATCAATTTGAAAAGAATGAAGTTTGGAATTTGGTACCATTTCCAAAAGATAATTCAATTATTGGAACAAGATGGGTCTTTAGAAACAAACTTGATGAAAATGGTAAGGTTGTCAGAAATAAAGCAAGACTTGTAGCACAAGGTTATAATCAACAAGAAGGAATTGATTATGATGAAATTTTTGCTCCTGTAGCCAGGTTAGAAGCTATTAGAATACTGCTTGCATATGCATCACATAAATGTATCAAACTTTTTCAAATGGATGTAAAAAGTGCTTTTTTAAATGGATTTTTAAATGAGGAAGTTTATGTGCATCAACCTCCTGGTTTTGTTGATAAGCATAAACCAAATCATGTTTATAAATTTACCAAAGCTCTTTATGGACTTAAACAAGCCCCAAGAGCTTGGTATGACAGGTTAAGCACTTTCTTACTTGAAAATGGTTTTTCTAGAGGAAAAATTGATACTACACTTTTTACAAAAAATGAAAAGCATAATTTACTTATTGTACAAGTTTATGTTGATGATATTATCTTTGGTGCTACTAATGAAAAAATGTGTGAAGATTTTTCTAACCTTATGCAAAGTGAATTTGAGATGAGCATGATGGGAGAACTTGGTTTCTTCCTTGGCTTGCAAATCAAGCAACAAGAAGATGGAATTTTTATCAGTCAAGAAAAATATGTGAATGATCTTCTCAAGAAATACAAGATGAATGAAGCCAAGATTATGTCAACTCCAATGCATCCTTCTACAAGTTTGGACAAAGATGAAAAAGGAAAAGATGTTTCTGAAAAAGAGTACAGATGAATGATTGGATCTCTCCTCTATTTAACAGCTAGCAGACCTGACATAGTGTTTGCAGTTGGTCTTTGTGCTAGATTTCAAACATCTCCTAAAGAATCACACTTGATTGCTGTCAAAAGAATTTTTAGATACTTGGTAGGAACTCCTGATGTAGGATTATGGTACAAAAAGGGATCACGCTTTGATTTACAAGCATATTGTGATGCTGACTATGTTGGGGATAAAATTGAGAGAAAGAGCACAAGTGGAGCATGTCAATTCCTTGGAGAAGCATTAGTAAGCTGGTGTTGTAGAAAACAAAACACCATTGCACTTTCAACCACTGAAGCAAAATATGTTGCTGCATCAAATTGTTGTTCTCAAGTCATCTGGATCAAAAATCAACTTGAGGATTTCTCACTAAGGTACACATGTATCAAAATTTTATGTGATAACACTAGTGCTATTAATTTGTCTAAAAACCCTATTCAGCATTCAAGATCAAAACATATTGAAATCAAGCATTATTTTATTAGAGATCATGTTAACAAAAAGATGTGGAATTAGTTTTTGTTGATACTGAAAATCAGCTTGCTGACATTTTTACTAAACCATTGGTTGAGGATCGTTTTAATTTTATCAAAGGAAAATTGAAAATCATCAAAAATCCCAATCCTACTTGAAGTTTGTATATTTGTGTATCTGGGAGACCGTTCAGAGAACGATCTCTGAATACTGCGCTGAAGTATGACAAAACAAATAACGGTCTTTTGCTTTAAATGGGCTTATGAACATGGCTTTTATGGCAAAATTGATTAGGGTTTCTCTCTTTCTCCTCACTCATTGGGTAACGGTTTCTTTTCTCTCTCTCTTTCCCACGCTTTTGAGAGAACCAAAGTACTAAGCTATATTATTCACAAGTACACCTACTCTATCATCTTTCTCTTCCCAAGTTTCTGTTTTTCCTTTTAATAATCTCTCAAAATCTCTCAACTTCCATTAACAAATCTCAAACTCAGATTTACTCAAATGGCTAGAACTAAAAATGCTGGTGGTAGAAAGGTCCCACGAACCAAAAACCCTTCAGTTTCATCTTCTCCACCACGATCTCCATCACCCCCAAAACCACCTACTCCAAAATCATCATCATCATCATCCTATGAAACTGCTTCTGAGTCTTACAAATCCATCTCAGAACGTGAAACCACTCCAGAAATCCAATCAATACCTATCACCACACACATGCAAACCACTGTTGAAAATCCCCCAAATCATCAAACTTCACCAAACACTGTTTTTCAACCCTCACAATCTGAATCTCCAGAAAATTCCCCCGTCAATCTCACTCAAAATCAATCACCATGTCCATCACCTACTGATTCACCAAAACAATCCCCAAATCCAGAAAATGAAGAGGAGTCTCCATCTCCTACTGCTACAATACCAAGTCCAAAGGACTCTCCACCTGTTCTTGTTAAAAAGAAGAAATCCAAGTCTTTTAATTCCTCCAAAATTAGAAGGTCATCAAGAATTATGTCTGGTACTGGCAAGAAACCTGTGGTGGACACCACAGTGCATGTTTTAGATCAATCTGACTCGGAGATTGATCTCTTGTAAAAGGAGATTGATGATTTCGAACTTGATCCTGTTACATCTACCAAATCTGAACCTATCAAGCCAAAGAAAACTCCAACTCCAATGAAGAAGGAGGTTGAGACTGCTGTCAAAGCTCCACGAACAAAGAAGAAGAAGATCAATTTGAAGAAATCAAAGGAGAAATTATTGCCTGCTCCACTCATTCAACCTGAAGATGAAGAGATTTTTGACAAATATTGGAAGACCAAACCTGTAGCTGTATCAAGATTGTATAATTTTGCTGAGTTATCCATTGGAGGAGTTGATCTAGTAAAATTTGTGGAACCCTTTGAATGGAAGAGTTTCTTTCACATCAAGGAAACTATTTATCCTCTCTTGGTCCAAGCCTTCTACTTCAACGCCCAAGTTTTTCCAGAAAAAGACATGATCACATCTAACATCAAGGATGTTGAACTTGTGGTGGATCCCTATGTCATTGGAAGCTTGATTGGAATCAAAAGTGAACGGCTGGAAGTGTATGGAAATGATTGGTATGACCAAGTCAAGATTAGTAAGGAAGAGTTGAAGAAAAAGATGTTCACTGAAGAAGGAACCAAGAAAAATGCACCTCAATCATCTATGTTGAAGACTGAGTACAAGCTACTCCACAACATGTGTCAACGCTCCTTTTTCCCTCGCACTGGGAGCAAAGATAAGGTAACTGATCTTGATCTTCTCATGATGTATCACTGATCACGGTCGTTTCGTGGTCAAATAATGTTTTAAGAAAAGTAGTACAAGGTAGTTAACCTTGGTCGTTTCCCAAAGACTCACAATCAGTTTAACTAAATTAGAAACAATTCAAAACTGTAAATTATGGGGGTTTTGTTTGGTTGAAACAGAATATAAAGATTCGTGAAAATTAATAAGTAGCAAGCAATCAATCCGTTGGTTTCGTCTAACTTCGTTCATTATCTATCCTAGGTTCATGGCAAAAGAATAAATTCGTTTCAGTTCTATCCTTGATTGATCATAAAACTAACTAATCAAGCGTCAATTAGTTTTATATGAATTCGAACTGTTGAAAAGCTTATAACAGAACGTTCAATTGACTATGATAAAGCAAACAAGCGTCACAGAATCACGATCAATAATATAAAATAAAAACGTGAATTCAAATCAATCCTATAACAAGTGTATAGACTCTGTAAATTCCTAACCGAATTAAATTTAACAAGCGGTAACTTAATTCGAATAATCTCGTAAACTTGCAAACCGAATTACATATAATTAAGCATCAAATGATAAACGAATTGCAAGTTATAAAGTAGAAATTTACAGAGAAAGAAATAGAAACATGAATTGGAATTGCATTAGAATCAAACCTCAAGATAATGAATCAAAGTTTCTTAAACCAACGGATTGATAAAAGGAATTAGTTCTCCATTCGAATGGTGGCTGCTCTAGGGTTCATACAATTTCGTGAATGAAGAGTCAGAGCTACCCTAGGTCAGAATTTTGGGTTTTTATAAGCAAGCAAAACGGGCCACAAAACAATTGGGCCGAAAAATATAGTTATGCTGGAAATTGGTAATTTTAAATCACGTCTGGGACATAAACGTAATTATTTGACTTATTTTCGCTCCAAATTGGCTTTCAGCTTCAACATGAAAGTTGTAGCTCTTTCTCTTAGGTTTCCAACGCATTTTCCCGCGCCTCAATCCGATATTCGTAGCTCAAGTTATGGTCTGCACAATCAGAAGGTGTCAAATTACTGTTTATTACGAAAATAAATAGCAAAACATAAATAATAGCAAAACTAGACTCTAAACACAAAACATGATAAAAATACCAAATTAGCAGGAGAAGTCATAAAATTGCCATAGCACAGAGTGATTAAAAAGTGCATTAAAATGCACTGATCAAATTCCCCCACACTTAAGCTTTTGCTCTCCGTGCAAAACTCGAAATGAAAATCACATCACAAGTAATCAACACATTCTAAGATTCAAGCTACAAGCCTTGGATTGTTTTTCAAAGATTGGTATAACTTTTATATGTCAACTATCAATGATGATCAAGCGTGTGTGTGTGTACTGCCTATTACTATCAACCAGAGTCATGACAGGATCCTTCTCTAAAATACACATTCAGAATACTAAGCTTTCTTTTTCCTTCCTACAATTAAGAGTTCAGCTTGAGGGGAAGCTGCACTTTTCATGTTCTCACAGACTTTTTGACTTTTATACGCAGGGACACTACTTAAGTTCATTTTAGTTATGCTTTAGGTGCCACTCTACCTTTTCACCTGACGGGATCTCACTTGTAATGAGTCCAACCTGTTACTCCGAGTAGAGCACCCTACACAGCATTTGTTCCTCCAGTTTCAGGCACAGGAACTCCACATATGTCTTACTGTTCCTCCAGTTTTAGGCACAGGAACTTATTTAATTTTTTTTTATTTTATTTTAAAGAAATGCAGTGTCCCACCATTAAATCTAGCCATGATCCTACAATCAAGTAATCTCGCTTTTCCCCCAAACTTAGTCCTAATCATACTTCCTCATTGTATTCCATACTCAGATAACTTAGGCTAATGATTGTGTATTTTAAAGACTTATCAAGCCATTACTAAGTTTGCAAGTTTTCAGCAGTTGTGCATTTAGGTGCAAAGATCATCATATCAAGTATCAAAACAAAAATTTCCAAAAATTTCACCAACCCTACAGCTATACTGCTCTAGTCCTAAAACATGTGACTACTCATGAAATTTATTTTTGTATTTTTTTATTTTTATTTTTAAACACATGTAAAATGTCCCTCCCCCACACTTAAACCAGACATTGTCCGCAATGTAATAATAAACATAAAGTGAGAGTAAAGGAAGGAACACACCCGAGGGGCTAAGGTGTAGCAGATGGGGTGTAGGAAGGCTCGTCCAAGGAGAGCTCTTCAACAGGTGCTTCTTCAGGCATTGAAGAATCATGGAACAACTTCAGCCGCTGTCCATTTACTTTGAAAACTTTGTCTGTACCTGTACTTTTTATTTCTATAGCACCAGAAGGAAAAACATTAGTTACAACAAAAGGGCCAATCCACTTGGATCGAAGTTTCCCAGCCATTAGTTTAAGGCGGGAGTTAAACAATAAAACCTGTTGGCCCACAGAGAATTCCTTCCTAGAGATCATCTTATCATGGAAGTGCTTAGTTTTCTCCTTATAAATTCTAGAGCTTTCATAGGCTTCAAGCCTCAGCTCCTCAAGTTGTTGTAATTGGAGTTTTCTTTCTTTACCTGCTTCTTGCATTTCCATATTACAACCCTTCACCGCCCAATAAGCACGGTGTTCAATCTCTACAGGAAGGTGACATGCCTTACCAAACACAAGTCGATAAGGAGACATCCCTATGGGTGTCTTGAAAGCTGTTCTTTGAGCCCAAAGTGCGTCTTCTAGACGGCGGCTCCAATCCTTCCTGTTTGGTTGCACCATTTTCTCTAAAATTTGTTTGATCTCCCTATTTGAGATCTCAGCTTGCCCATTAGTTTGGGGATGGTATGCAGTAGAGACTCTGTGCACAACTCCATACTTCCGGAGCAGAGCCTCCATGGTGCGGTTACAGAAATGAGTGCCTTGGTCACTTATGATAGCTCGGGGTATTCCGAACCTGCAAAATATATTAGACCTGACAAAATCTGCAACAACTCTAGCATCATTAGTCCTAGTGGGGATAGCCTCAACCCACTTTGAAACATAATCAACAGCAAGTAAAATGTAAAGAAATCCAAATGACATAGGAAAGGGGCCCATAAAGTCAATCCCCCATACATCAAATACCTCACAAAAAAGCATAGATTGCTGAGGCATTTCACTCTTACGAGTGATAGCTGTACCTGCTATTTGGCACTCCTTGCAAGTGCGGTAAGTCTCATAAGCATCCTTAAAGATGGTGGGCCAATAAAAACCTGAGTCTAATACTTTTCTCGCGGTCCTTTGAGGACCAAAGTGTCCTCCCACTTGAGAGGCATGAGAGTGATGCAAAATGGATTCAATCTCATAGTCGGGGACACATCTCCTAATAACCTGATCATTACCAAACTTCCAAAGATATGGATCGTCCCACACATAATGCTTTGCATCACTCTTTAGTTTATGAATTTGTGTCTGAGATGCACCTGCAGGAAAAACACCAGCAACAAGATAATTAACAATATCAGCAAACCAAGGAGTTACCCCATGTAGAAGTAGCAACTGTTCATCAGGGAAGTCATCCTGAATGGGAGAGGTATCTCCTTCACGCTCAATCCTGCTTAAGTGGTCAGCCACTAAATTCTCGGCTCCACTTTTATCCTTAATGTCCACATCAAACTCTTGAAGCAACAACATCCACCGAATCAATCTCGGTTTTGCTTCAGGCTTCTTTAACAAGTATTTTAAAGCTGCATGGTCAGTAAACACAATAACCTTGGAACCTAGCAAATATGATCTGAATTTATCAAGTGCAAAAACAATAGCTAAAAGTTCCTTTTCAGTGGTAGTGTAATTAGCCTGTGCAGAATCTAAAGTCCTAGAAGCATAATAGATAACATGGGCAACTTTTTCCACCCTTTGTGCAAGAACTGCTCCCACTGCATAGTTAGACGCATCACACATAATTTCAAAAGGAATGCTCCAGTCAGGAGGCTGGATAATGGGAGCTGAAGTCAATGCTTTTTTCAAGAAATCAAATGCCTGTTTGCATGCATCATCAAAATTAAAAGTCACATCATTCTTTAGCAAGTTTGACAGTGGAAGAGCTATCTTGCTGAAATCTTTTATGAAACGCCTGCAAAAACCTGCATGACCAAGAAAAGAACGAATCTCGCGAATGCACGATGGGTAAGGCAGTGTAGAAATCACATCAATTTTTGCAGGGTCAACTGAAATTCCTTTTTAAGAAATTATGTGACCCAAGACAATTCCTTGTTCAACCATAAAATGACACTTTTCAAAATTTAAAACAAGGTCAGTTTCGATGCATCTTGCTAAAACCAAGTTCAAACTAGTCAAACATGCATCGAAAGAAGCACCATAAACAGTGAAATCATCCATAAACACTTCCATGCAATTTTCAATAAAATCAGAGAAAATACTAGTCATGCATCGCTGGAATGTGCCAGGTGCATTGCAAAGACCAAACGGCATCCTCCTGTAAGCAAATGTGCCGAAGGGGCACGTGAAAGTGGTCTTTTCTTGATCTTCAGGTGCAATATGGATCTGAAAGTAACCTGAAAAACCATCAAGAAAGCAATAATGTGATTTACCTGCCAGCCGTTCAAGCATCTGGTCAATGAATGGCAAAGGAAAGTGATCCTTTCTAGTTGCCTGGTTCAACCTCCTGTAATCAATACAAACTCTCCAGCTGTTCTGGACTCTAGTGGGTACAAGTTCATTTTTTTCATTTTTCACCACAGTGAGTCCAGATTTCTTAGGTACAACTTGCACCGGACTTACCCAACTACTGTCAGAGATCGGATAAATGATACCCGCTTGTAACAATTTTGTCACCTCTTTCTTAACAACATCAAGAATCAAGGGGTTGAGTCGCCTTTGAGGCTGTCTCACCACCTTAGCTCCCTCTTCAAGGAGGATCCGGTGCATGCACATCGCAGGGCTAATGCCCGGTATGTCAGCTAAGGTCCATCCGATTGCCTTCTTATGCTGCTTCAAAACCTGCAAAAGCTTTTCTTCCTGTTCACAATCAAGGTTAGAAGAAATAATCACAGGTAGCATTTCATTTTCCTCTAAGTAGGCATATTTCAGATTTTCAGGAAGTGGTTTAAGCTCTAAAGACGGTGGCTGTTCTATGGATGGTTTTGTTGGAACAGCCGGAATGTCAAGAACTTCAACCGTACAAACCGCCGCATTAACAACTTCACCTTCACCTGTATGAAAGTTATTATTCTGCAAAGCAGGTTCAATCTCAGCACAAACAGAGCAAAGGTTAGTGTTAGTACATGAATCACATGAGTAAATATCATCAAAATCAGACAATGAAGGAAAATCTGCAGAAAAGAATTCAGGACAGGTCTCATCAACCAATTCAGAAATCAAATCCATATAAAAAATAGAGTGCTCCTCCAAGGGATGTTTCATGGCATCAAAAATGTTAAATTTAACGACAATGTCGCCAAACTCCATGGACATTGTTCCATCATAAACATCAACTTTTGTTTTTGCCGTTCTCATGAATGGTCGGCCTAGAATGATGGGTGCCCTGCTGGAATTAGTTTCTCCCTCCATATCTAAAATGTAGAAGTCTGCAGGAAAAATTAAATCATTAACTTGCACAAGGACATCTTCTAGCACCCCAGCAAGGCGGGCATTGCTCCTGTTCGCCAATTGAACGATCAAACCTGTAGGCTGCAAAGGACCAAGATCAAGGTTATTATAAACAGAAGTAGGCATAACATTAATACCTGCTCCCAGATCAAGCATGCAATTTTCGAATTTTCTATCCCCAATGGAACAAGGAATAGCAAAAACTCCCGGATCCTTGCACTTTTGTGGCAGGGTCTGATTGAGAGCTGAGACATTAGCTGAAGAACTGGAATTTGGATGAATGAAAGCAGAAACGTTTCTGCCCAAACTGACTCTGTCATTTTCCTTCACCTTCCTCTTGTTTGTGCACAAATCTTTCAGGAACTTTGCATATTTAGGAATCTGCTTAATTGCATCAAGGAGAGGAATGTTAACTGCCACTTTTCTGAATGTCTCCAGAATCTCTTTATCTTCCTCAACTGTCTTCTTTTTATTTTTCTGCACCCTTTGAGGAAAGGGAATTGGTGGCACATAAACTTTTTCTTTTTCAGCTTCAGTTGGAGCAGAAGGCTCAATATCAGGAGTAGATGATGATGCAATGATTTTCTTTTTCTTCTTTTCTGGAGCTGGTTCTGACACTCTTCCGGATCTCAAGGTAATTGCACTGACATTTGAATTCACATTTGGATTTGGAACTGTTTGTGCAGGAAGGTTACCGGAGCCCTGAACTTGCAATTGGCCTATTGCATTAGCCATTTGTCCCATCTGTGTTGTCAAGCTCTGAATGCTAGCATCTGTTCGTTGTTGATATTGTGTGTTACTTACAACGAGTTGCTTGACAAGGTCCTCCAGTGAAGGCGTGGCTGGTGGGGCAGAAGGGGCTGCAACCTGTGATTGATTCCCATATCGGAGGTTTGAATGATTCCTCCAACTAGGGTGGTACCTGTTAGTTGAAAGGTCAGGATTGTTATACCTGTTCTGATTGTAAGGGGCTGCTGTTGCTGCATATGCTTGAGGTAGCTCAGTTATTGTATCATCTTGCAGAATAAGACATGTGTCGGTTGGATGTTCAGGGGAAGTACAGATGCCGCACACTTTAGCCACTTGAGGTTTATTAACTGCCAACTGTTTCACCAAAGAAGTAAGTTCATCAATTCTGGCATCAATTCTAGTTTCAAAAGCCTTGAAGGAAGAAGAAGAAGGCTGAATTTCGTTGACACCCTTTGTTTGGTTCACAACATTGTTTCTAGTTGAGAATTGTTGAGAATTTAGAGACATATTCTCAATCAGAGTTTTGGCAGCAGCTGGAGTTTTGTCAACAAGTGCTCCACCACTGGCAGCATCCAAGATGTTCCTGTCCATCGGTTGCAGTCCCTCATAGAAATATTGGATGAGGAGTTGTTCAGTGATTTGGTGTTGAGGACAGCTGGAAACTAGTTGTTTGAATCTCTCCCAGTACTCAGCCAATGACTCATTGCTCTGCCTGATACCACATATTTCTTTTCTGATCGAGGCAGCTCTGGATGCAGGGAAATATTTTTCTAGAAAAACCTTCTTCAAATCCGCCCAAGATGTGACAGAATTTGGTTGAAGGTAGTAAAGCCAGTCTTTGGCAGCACCCTGTAAGGAGAACGGGAAGGCTCTCAGCTTGATATGATCTTCTGTGATACCTTCAGGCCTCAATGGTGTGGAGCATACAACCTGAAACTCCTTCAAGTGTTTATGAGGATCTTCACCTGCAAGACCACTAAACCTTGGCAACAAGTGTATTAAACCAGATTTCAATTCAAACGGTACAGCAACATCAGCATATTCAATACATAAGCCATTATAATTAACATCAGGGGCAGCAAGCTGCCTTAGTGTTTGTTCAGCCATGTTATGATTTTCAAGTTCAGAATCAAAATTAAATAAATTATGGAAATAATCAGAATCAGAATCAGAATCAGAATCAGAATTATAATCAGAATTAGAATCAGAGATAGGGTTAGAATCAATATCACCAAGATGCACACTATTAGCTCGGTTGAGCCTATTGAGTGCGTGGAGAGTTCTTTCTATCTCAGGATCAGGAGGAATTAGATTGAGGTGTCCAGCAGACCTGGTCATGCACAAGTGACAACACAATTATGGTAATTCTATGTCCTACAACAAGAAAATGGGTGAGGAAAACAGAAAAACTGTCAACCTGAATAAAATAAAATATAAAAACACCACGATAATTCTAAATAAATAAAATAAGGAAGACACAAATTTTTTGGGAATTTTCTGAAACTATGAAAACAGTAAATAATTCATTAAAAATAGAAAAATGATGAATTTGGGCCCGAGAGGGTCCTGTCCCATTATTTTGTCCCAAAATATGGGACTTTGAAACCTGATTTTTTTCTGAGGTAATAGAGTGGTGAAAAGGCAAAACAGATGCAAACTACACTCTATTACTGTTTTTTATTATTTGCGCGTACAGTAACAAACAGACAACTCTAATAATGGTTAAACACAATTTTGAGTCCCCGGCAACGGCGCCAATTTGATCACGGTCGTTTCGTGGTCAAATAATGTTTTAAGAAAAGTAGTACAAGGTAGTTAACCTTGGTCGGTTCCCAAAGACTCACAATCAGTTTAACTAAATTAGAAACAATTCAAAACTGTAAATTATGGGGGTTTTGTTTGGTTGAAACAGAATATAAAGATTCGTGAAAATTAATAAGTAGCAAGCAATCAATCCGTTGGTTTCGTCTAACTTCGTTCATTATCTATCCTAGGTTCATGGCAAAAGAATAAATTCGTTTCGGTTCTATCCTTGATTGATCATAAAACTAACTAATCAAGCGTCAATTAGTTTTATATGAATTCGAACTGTTGAAAAGCTTATAACAGAACGTTCAATTGACTATGATAAAGCAAACAAGCGTCACAGAATCACGATCAATAATATAAAATAAAAACGTGAATTCAAATCAATCCTATAACAAGTGTATAGACTCTGTAAATTCCTAACCGAATTAAATTTAACAAGCGGTAACTTAATTCGAATAATCTCGTAAACTTGCAAACCGAATTACATATAATTAAGCATCAAATGATAAACGAATTGCAAGTTATAAAGTAGAAATTTACAGAGAAAGAAATAGAAACATGAATTGGAATTGCATTAGAATCAAACCTCAAGATAATGAATCAAAGTTTCTTAAACCAACGGATTGATAAAAGGAATTAGTTCTCCATTCGAATGGTGGCTGCTCTAGGGTTCATACAATTTCGTGAATGAAGAGTCAGAGCTACCCTAGGTCAGAATTTTGGGTTTTTATAAGCAAGCAAAACGGGCCACAAAACAATTGGGCCGAAAAATATAGTTATGCTGGAAATTGGTAATTTTAAATCACGTCTGGGACATAAATGTAATTATTTGACTTATTTGCGCTCCAAATTGGCTTTCGGCTTCAACATGAAAGTTGTAGCTCTTTCTCTTAGCTTTCCAACGCATTTTCCCGCGCCTCAATCCGATATTCGTAGCTCAAGTTATGGTCTGCACAATCAGAAGGTGTCAAATTACTGTTTATTACGAAAATAAATAGCAAAACATAAATAATAGCAAAACTAGACTCTAAACACAAAACATGATAAAAATACCAAATTAGCAGGAGAATTCATAAAATTGCCATAGCACAGAGTGATTAAAAAGTGCATTAAAATGCACTGATCAATCACATGGCCAAAGGAGTTAAATTGAACCTTCCATATATTATCCTACACCATATGATTCATGTTGCCACCTCTGGTTTTAAGAAAATAGCCCTACCATATGCCATGCTTTTAACTAGGGTGTTTAGGCTTTACTATGTTGATATGGATAACACACCCTCTGAAAACCATTATTACACCTTTAGTTTGAAAAATGTGAGTCATATGAAGAAAGTTGTTGAAACCCCTGCTGCTGATGTTGGGGTTAAAAGGAAAAGAGATGTTTTTGAGAAAACCAGTTTAAATGTGTTAGCTGATGCTTCTGGAGACCGTTTGGAGAACGATCTCCAGACTGATGGAAATGCTCAAATCAGTGGTGATGCAAATCCCACCACTGAAAGTGAGAAACTTGTAACCACTGCTGCTGCTACTCTTCAAGGTTTTAAGCCTGTACCTATTCCACAAAATACCAACATGTTTTCCCCATTGATGACATCAAGTCAAGGAAGTCTTTCATCCTTTTGCACTTCTGAGTTTATAAGGAACATTCTCACCTCTGATACTCCTGAAATTTCCACCATGCCTATTCCAAATCCTACTGATAGCACACTGCCATCTATACAATCATCATTTGCTACATTTGATTCCTTTTGTTCTTCTGTCAATGCTGCTAATACTGGAACAAAACAATTGGTGTTTGAGGGAAATATCAATGTTGATTTTCCTGGCCCTTCAAGGCATGCCAAACGATCAAGACTTGAAACTGATATGGAACAAATGAGGAAGGACTTGGATAGTGTAATCAAGGGTATGGCTGTTCAATACTCAATGATGGATTATTTAATTTTGGAATCCAAGACCTTGAGAACTTGGTTTACATCTGTTGTTTGTCCACAACTCCATCTTCCACCACCTCCTGAAATTGAAACTCCACAGTTTGATTCCTTTCCTTCTACAAATGACAAATCTGATGATGATGATGATTGTCCTACCACTTCACCTGCTCCTGATGGAGCCACTGAATGAATGATAAACTTTCTTATTGCTCCTGGTTACCCTTTTCAATGATGACAAAGGGGGAGAATAAATTGATAAATCAAGGGGGAGCCCAATGATGTTTTGAAGCTTGTCTAGCTGCATGTTCTGGATATTTGATATTTGATGATCTTGTTTTTTAATTTTATGAACTCTGTTTTCAATAGTCCTGTTTAGTATTTAGATATTTTGGGAAGTTTCTTTTGATGTCATATGAACTTCTCCTACTATGTATGTGTTATCTAAAACAGGATTTGTTTGTTTAAATTGCTTAATTTGCTTTTGATGCATGTTTGAATCATTTTGTATTAATCATGGGCTGTGAACTGTGTTGGATGCTCACTTATATGAGACTAATGATTAATGAATGTTGCTTGATTCAAATTATACTCATGATACTCAATTCATTTAAAATCATAAGCATGATCATTTTGAAAATTGAATGCTTGAATTGAGGGGGAGCTTACAAATTAAAAACACTAGACATTTTATTTCAAGCACTTTGAATGTTGATTAAAATTAGAATTTCATCTCAAAACATAATTCAAGAAGTTTGTCATCATCAAAAAGGGGGAGATTGTTGAGGCAAAATCCCTAATTGGTGTTTTAAAGATAACAAACCTCTTAATTATTTTTAAGTGTAATTCTAATCTTTTTGGTATCTAACAAGTGCTCTTGAGTGTTTTAATTAAGCTAGGAACAATTGAGCTATTTAGATCAAATATCATGTTTTTATTTTGATAAAAACAAAAGCTTGGAGAACGGTCTCAGATTGATCTCTGAAACCTGCGCAACATCATTTTCACACAATCAATGCAAAAGGACTTATGAATAAGTCAACTATGTACAAGACAAATTATCACTTTTACCTTGGGCTTCACTCACGAAATCTCTCCAAGTCCAAGAGATCATTTAAGGCAAAGGTTTCTCTCATGAATAGAGAACTTACTATTTTTACCAAGTTCTATGTTTGAACATGTGAAGATTGATCATATGACATAAGAATATTTTTATTCTCAATTAAAGGAACTGATCTTGTATGGACCATGGAGAATTAGACAGCACAACCTAGTCTTGGAAATTGACTTGTACTTTAAAGGAATAAAGAAAGAACATTCTCCAATGTTGTTTCTCTTTCTCTATGACACTTGTACTTGCAACAAGGACATTATGGAACATCAAGTACAACCTCCAGCTGCTGTTTTTATCCATAACAGCTGGCCTTTTCGTGCTCTAGCATCTTTGCTCCAAAAGGAAGAAATTCATTCACGCCAGAATTTGGAGAACGGTCTCAGACCAATACTGGAAAGAGAAAACAATCACTTAGAGTGACACCAGCTTGCATACAGTTGTTCAAAGGTTATCCAAAAGCTGCACAACGGCTATACTTGTTTGTTAAGCAACATTACAGCTCAACAACAGCTATTCATACACTCCTCTTTTAAAAGTCAGAAGAAGATACTTTGGAGATCAATCTCAGACTGATCAGTTTTCTTCAAATTACATGAGCTGTCATTATGCAGAGCTACTAGCCGTTATTTTCAAGCTTCCAACGGATATACTTCGTGGGCAAGACTCCCTGATCATCATTCATCTATATATAGAGGTCCTTGGCAACTTTGAAGAGCAAGAGTCTTCACTAAAACTTCAACACTTGTTTTTGTAATACAAGTTTTTATCACGAGCTCTTCTTTTCTCTCTCACTCAGATTTGTAATTCATATACATTGGATCAGAATATCCAGTGAGTGTTTTGAGAGTTTATCCATCCATTTTCAAAGCTTCTCATAGTGTATTGAGTGATTGAAAAGGATCAAGTTGGCTCTGAAATATTGGCATAAGACTCACACTCATAATTTACCTAGTGGGAATGGATTGAACACGTATTTGAACCCCAGGGTACGTGGTTCGATTCCCACGGAAGGCAAAAACTCCACTAGAGAGGGTGGGTGGAGAATATCGTGAGGTGGCAGCTCCGGGATCATCATGATGGAGCCCGGGGGCTGTTACAGGGAGAAGAGGATTTAGTAGACGCCGAGATTGAGGAGCTTCATGCGATCTCAACGGACATCCAATCACTTTCCCGGTTGAATGAGAGTATCTGTTGGCAGCAGTCTCGGTCGCGGTGGCTGAATGAAGAGGATGCTAATACTAAATATTTTCACTCTGTCCTTGCAAGTCGTCGGCGGGGAAATGCTATCTCGTCTCTGTAGGTGGGTAGTTCCACTGTGGAGGGTGTGGCTCCTATTCGGCTTGCAGTTGAATCGCACCTTATGTCTCATTTCAAGGCGGATAGTATTGAAAGGCCAGGGGTGGATAATCTTATTTTCAAATAGTTGAAACCGGCGGAGATCAGTAGCTTAATCAAACCTTTTTCGTTGGAAGAGGTGAAGGCAGCCGTGTGGGACTGTGACAGCTATAAGAGTCCGGACCCCGATGGTGTGAATTTTGGTTTCATTAAGGATTTTTGGGAAGAGATGAAAGGGGACATCATGCGCTTTATTGTGGAGTTTCACCGGAATGACAAATTTACTAAAGGTTTAAATGCCACCTTCATCATTACTTTGATCCCTAAGGTTGAGAGCCCTCAATGGCTGAATGACTTCAGGCCCATTTCCCTTGTGGCCTCTATAAAATTCTGGCGAAGGTTTTAGCTAACCGGTTGCGCTTGGTTATGGGAAGTGTGACCTCGGAATCTCAAACTGCGTTCTAAAGGATAGACAAATCCTTGATGGAATCCTTATTGCGAATGAGGTGGTTGACGAGGCTCGTCGGGCTAAGAATGAGCTAATGATGTTTAAAGTTGATTTTGAGAAGGCCGTTATGGGGAGAATGGGCTTCCCAACCCTTTGGAGGAAATGGATTAAAGAATGTATTTGTACGGCTACAACGCCTGTCTTAGTCAATGGTAGCCCAATTGATGAATTGCATCTTGAGAGGGGTTTACGGCAAGGGGATCCCCTTTCCCCTTTTTCTATTCTTAATGGCCGCCGAGGGCTTACATGTGTTGATGGATACAATGGTGGAGCGGAACTTATTTACTGGGTATAGTGTGGGCGCGACCAACCCGATTGCGGTGTAGCATCTCCAGTTTGCTGATGTAACCATCTTTTTTTGTGGTTAAGTAGTTTAGTGGCTAGAAATTCCACCCTTAAGATAAGTGGGATGATCGGAGTTCGAACATCAATCCTTTGCATATATAATGCAATGTGCTGTCAATTGAGTTAAGCTCACGGGACACTCTTTAACCATCTTAAATAGTAAGTTTTTATAATCTTTTATGAAAATATATAGAATAAACACATCGAGAATTTAAATATTTCACATTTTAAATAAATAAATTTTTTTTATAACGATTTTTTTTTAAATTGAATGTTTAAATTATACTGTTATTATACTACGTACTTTTTTTTTAGTGAACACTCCAGTACACATCTTATGTGGATGTCTACCTGTACACTGTTAATGTGTATAATTTTAATTGATCCACATATAATAATAATTTAACATGTTATTTCAAGACTTCTCTAAATATAAAAATTTCAAAATGCAAATTATTATAATTTAAAAAATTTAAAACATATTTCAGTAATTTCAAAAGAATCTCTCTCTCTCTCTCTCCCCCTCCCTCCCTCCCTCTCCCTCTCCCTCTCCCTCTCTCCCTCTTTCTTCAATCTTGGACACTCAAAAGGTTTTTAATATGATATTAATTTTGGATTGAACGAATTTTTACCTCAAAACCAAACCGCGAGCACACCTTGGTGAAACACGAAACTGAAGAATTTTGTAACTAAAAATTAGAGATAATAGAAATGTCATGATAAATTTGAAGTGGCTGGAAAATTCTACGGTACATATAAAAAATTCAATGTACCAGTATATTAGATCATTAAATTATTAGGTAAACGAATATTTTACCGAAAAAATCATTTTTTATCATTTAAAATATTATAATAACTAAATACTATTTATCAAAATTATAAATAAAAAAATTGTATTTTTAAAAAATTTTACCATTCGTCAAAAAAAAAAAAATTTACCACTCATAATAGTCAATATTGATTTTTTTTTATGAAAAAATATAAAAACGTTTTTGTATTGCTTATAAAACATTGAAATTGTTTTTTCTTATAAATTATTATCTCTATAATACAATAATCGACAAATAATTTTTTGATTTAATAAATAATTATTAGTTTATTAATTAATTGATCTAATATACCGATACATTGAATTTTTTCATATGTACGATAGAAGCTCCCTAATAAGTTTGAGGGCTTTTTTTACTTGTTGAGGGCCTCAACAAGTTTTATTAGGAAATTGAGGTTTTCATGTAGTGTATGATTCTTAAAAAAAAGAGTAATTCTACCGACTATGATTAAGGGTGCATTTGTTCTGATAAAACTTAAGGAAATAAACTGACCAAATTGAAATGTAAAACACATAAGAATTTAAATGTCGTAACAGTTCAACATCAACTAGTTAGATTAATTATGACTCAAGAAACGTAATTCATATGAAATGAGTGTTATGTCTCAACTAATTTTCTCAACTGTGACATAGGGAATCAATTCATCTCAGTTAATCTATTCAACTTGACCTAATTGGAATGATAAACACTTAAAAGTGTTGAATTTCAACAATCTAGCTAATTAACAATTTAATTTCATATTGTTGGACGAATTATTATACCAGAAACCTAGTTATTATGAAAGAATTGTTAAGTCTCAACCAACTAGACTGAAATGGACTAAGGAGATCAAACATTCTCAATCTGACAATTCAACTTGACCAAATGGGAATGGAAAACACTTAAGAATTCAAATTCTAAAATCAATCAATTCAACCTCAACTAGTTAGATTAACTATGACTTAAAAAAACTTAGTTCAT
The DNA here is from genome assembly GCA_951799995.1 of Trifolium subterraneum. NCBI lineage: Eukaryota > Viridiplantae > Streptophyta > Magnoliopsida > Fabales > Fabaceae > Trifolium > Trifolium subterraneum. The sequence continues at coordinate 8,626,666 of OX637466.1, read as the reverse complement.
ATGAAATGACTATTAAGTCTCAACTAATAATGTCGATTGTGTCAAAACCAATCAAAATTTCTTGATCAAACCCTTCAACTTGAAAAATAGTTCATATGCAAACTTAACTAACTATACTTACTTTCATTAAGGAATTCAATTTTTTTCAATCAAGTCATTCAATATCACTTAATTGGACTAACAATAACTTATGAATTTAAATTTTGACAATCATGCATGTCTAGAACAATATCAAAAGTTCATTTGCAAAACTTTAGCATTTTGTAATTTGAGATGAATTAAATATGAATTTTCTAAATCAAAATATCAAGTATCAAGATAAAAGTAACGAATATTTTGACCTAGAAATCAAATTTTGTGCTCCTTACATTTTGGACAAATTTTTTATAATGTGCTATACATATTTGCAAAATCATCAGAAATATATATCGACTTTAAAATGACCAAAATTGCATGCATAAACATTTTGTGGGGATCAAAACGTGACATTTTCTTGTGAACGTGAAAAATTAAATTTAGTAATTTCGTATCGAGATAAAAAACTTATTTAACCCTGTAAAATATAATGAATCACTGAAAATTAACAATATTACAATAAAATATATACACATATTAAAAAAATTTAAGTTTTTTTTACTAAAAAATGAATGTTTTCTAATAATTATATGCATTAATGATTAAGTGGTAAATAAATATCAATCTTTATAAACTAATAATATTAAAAAATAAAATTGAAAGGTAATAATATTGAAATATTAAAAATCGTAGTTAGATCAATCATATTAATAATGTTAAAAGTTTTTTTGTTAGAATAATTAAAAAGTTATTAAAATCATACTTTAATTTTTAAGAAAATACAAAATACTAAAATAATATTATTTATAAAATATTAGAATAATATTAAAATATTAAAATTTGTTGAAAAAAACGTGAAAATCATATCTAAGTTGAAAGATATGATGCATGGTTTGAATTTTTTTTTGGAAGGACACATTTGCAAATATTAAAAAGTAGTGTTTAATATAATAAACTTAATAAAGAAACAAAATCTGCATTAATTTTTTTTTTCAGTAGTAAATTATGAGGTTTATATATATATACACATATAAGATAATTACACTTGGATAGAAGGCAAACGGGCAACAAACTACATTAATTACTTCTTTTTTTTGACAAATCTGCATTAATTACTATATTACTTGTTAACCACATCAAAGGTGTACCGGTACACATCTACATGATATATGTACCTAAGAATTCACATTTTTGTTTATATTGTTTGCGAATTTCTTTCTACAGATATGAAATCACCTAAATTAATGTTACCATTTGGTTTGAAATTTTATATGTTTGACTTTTTTGCCAAATCAAATACATTAGGTTAAATAGCTATCAACTAATTTTTTATATTTACGGGGTCAGGATCATGCCGTTAATTTTGATTGATCTCAATAACATATCAAACGATTTTAGATTTTTGTAAAACTTAACATAGATGATCTATATGATATAAACTTTCAATCCAACGGCTTATTTTATAAAAGTAATATTGGTTAAAATGTTATTGAGAAGTGTAACATTTGGTGTCAAACAAGTTAGTGTCATTTGATCCTGACTCATTTACGATATGTTTGAGTTATATTTTCGAGAGTGTATATTAGCCTTAGGATTTTAAAAGACTACTTTTACTTTTTTATTCAAATATATTTTGAAAATTTAAAAATAATTTATGAGATTATATTGATTTTATGAGATTTTGGAAGATTATTATTGTTAATAATATTTACAATTCTAGTAAAAAATAAGTTATTTTTTAATTTTAAATCTCTATTTCTTATGAGAAGAACCACTAATACAAAGTATGACCGCGAAAAAATAATGATTGGTGAACCAACTAACCATTGGTGATGTACACTTGATTCTTATTTTTGACCCCAGCTACTATTATCTGGTCCGTTGAACTAATCTGGTTTGGAGATCAGTTTTGACCTATGAAACATGGGTACTCCATTTGAGGGAGAGTACCAGTACCGGGTACGTACCAAAGCTATACCAATTTTTTTATTTTGGCTTTAATTCAGTTTTTGTCCCCCTATTTTGAAAAACTTGAACTTTTGATCCCCCTATTTTAAAAGTCAACTTTTTTATCCCCTTATTTTGAAAAACTTGAAGTTTTGATCTCCAACTCATTTTGGTCAAATTTATGATGATGTGTCAACCTCATTGATGACGTGACAATGTGTATGTGTCAACCCCATATTCAATGTCATTATTTTTTAAAAAAAATAAAATATTATGTTTTAAAAGTGTTAAAATAATTAAATAAATAATTGATAATAATTAAAAAACAATAAAATTAACCTCTATACATATATATGATTAAAAATCAATATATTATCCAAATATAATTAAAAATCAGTAAATTATCCAAATATATAATTAAAATCCAATAATTTCCAAAATATATAATTAAAAATCACTAAATTACCAAATAAATAATTGAAAGTCAATAAATTATCCAAATATATAATTAAAAATCACTAAATTATCCAAATATATAATTAAAAGTCAATAAATTATCCAAATATATAATTAAAAATCACTAAATTGCCCAAATATATAATTAAAATCCAATAAATTATCTAAATATATAATTAAAAATCCCTAAATTGCCAAATATATAATTAAAAGTCATAAATTACCCAAATATATAATTAAAAATCACTAAATTTCCACCTTCTTGTTCAAATTTGCGATGGCTTCATAATATTATCTTGTAAAGCGAGTGTAATGATGAACACGAGCGGATGATGAATCAAACAAAGGAATGATAACATGCAAAGGAATGATGAACACGAGAGTGATGATGAATCCAAGAAGATGAAAGATTGAGACGAAGATCGTCGAAGATGGATTGCGCTAGGGTTCCATGATTTGGGAACTGGGTTACTATTCGTGCGTGTCTGATTCTTCTCCAATTCGTCCATTTTGATCATCTGCGTTTTTTTAATTATTTAATTAATTATTTTATTTTTTTAATATAATAAAAAAAATATTTGATTTAAATATATTGTTTTAATATTTGATTTAAAGATTTGATAAAAAAAACTGATTTTAAAAAAAATTAAAACATAATATTTTATTTTTAAAAAAAATAATGACATGGAATATGAGGTTGACACATAGACACCACCACGTCATCAATGAGGTTGACACATCATCACAAATTTGACCAAAATGAGTTGGGGATCAAAACTTCAAATTTTTCAAAATAGGGGATCAAAAAGTTGGCTTTTAAAATAAAGCGAACAAAAGTTCAAATTTTTCAAAATAAGAGGATCAAAATTGCATTAAAGCCTTTTTTTTTTCCATACATGGTACACGTAGGGTACACAATGGGGTACGCAAAACACAAAAAATGTGTTTATTTTCTTCTATTTTTTATCGAAAAAGAGTAAAACTTAGAATGAAGGAACAACAAATATATAGGATATTGGTGGAGATAAATGAGATCTATTTAATGGAGGCAGTATTCTTGATAAACTTCAACCAAAATGCCGCTCTTTTTGAGCAAATTACTTTTTAGTGTTGATGTTTTGTTGCCATTTGAACAATTTGAATTACTTTTAAAGTGTAGTCATATATTTAGTTTTTTTTATCTTTAATTACCACTACCCGTACTGGGTACCGTACCCGTACTTAAACTACATAGGTTTTGACATCAAGTGGTTTCAGCCCCTCCCACTACAACGGGAATATTGAACTGTGGTCATCCCTATGATGTCTAGGGTCAATCACCACTTAACCAACTAACGATCGGTGATGCAACTAGGCATAGTAGACTAATAATACCAATTGATTAATTACATGATTCTGTAAAATAAAATCGATTAAAAAATAAATATACGGCAACAAATTATACTTGAGAAACAAAATTGGTAAAAAAAAAAAAAATTGGAGTGGATTCCTGATAAAAACAATTCATGACAAAATTTTACTTAATTTACAATTTACAGGCGAACTCAAAATTATCATAATCTCTTTCTCTAAACACAGGAGGTTAATACTAAAAAAAATCTGATTATATATTATCAACCATAAAACATCCTGATGTTGGCTAAAAATAGTAAAGGCAAAAGTCATAACAAATCTCAACGTAGAAAATTAAGTCCAACGAAACGTAACCAAAACAAAAAAAATAATTAAGTCCAACAATTACTATGTAAACCTTTAAAAAGGTCAAAATTAATCAATAGTATAATGTAACATTATTCAAAAGATACAAAACGAAACTAATAATCTATTTTTCTCTCAATATAGTTGAGATAAGAAGACCAATCTTAGCAACTTGATTCATAAGATCAACATCTTTTGGAAACAAAGAAATATCTTTTTTGGGAGCATCCTCATCTGTAAGGCAGTCATTAACAAAGGTCAATACAGCACTCAAATGCACATTCACACCAAGGTAATCACCGGTTTTCAATTGTCGTAGACCAACATCGATGTTACCAAGAACTCCTTCAGTGCCAAAATATTCCAAACAAATCTTGTAATAGCGTTCTTTCTTGGGATCTCCACCACTCTGTGCAATTAGTTTATTGAGTAGAGTGACTGTATTGGACGTATCGGTACGAAGTACCCCAAAGATATATGATTCGAGGTCAATTAGGTTTTTGCCAGGACCACCGGGCTTTGATTTGAGCAAAGCTAAACAAAAAGAAGGGTTATCTGCCTGCTTGCAAATAGCTTGGACATCTACATCGGTCCTCGCATAAGAAGATACAACACATAAATAAAATAAAATTGCTAGAAATAAGAAACGAACCATGATTTTTTTCTCTTTTCTTTTCTCAATTTTTTCTATTGATGATATATTTTGCTTCACTCTATAGCATCTTTATATATAGAACGGTACAATAAATTATGGTCAAGGACTACAGTATATTTGGTCAAAACCCAATATAATTTGATTTTGCATTTAATTTCGTTTTGTACGTTGACCAAATATAATCGCCTCTTTGTATTTAATGGTCTTATTAAGTCAAAAAAAGGAAAGAAAAATATTACATACTTCTTTGATATTAATTTGTGATTTTCTTTCTATATATATGAAATCACCTTAAGAACAATTATAATATTTCTAAAAACAAGGTCAATAAACATTAATTGCCACCAAGTGATTGAGTACCAAAGAATAATTAGGCATAGACTATTGGATTGAGATTTTAAGAGATTATTTTGACAAAAAAAATCTTAAAGATTTTAAATGATTTTGTGATATTATATTGATTTTATGATATTTTAAGAGATTTTTTTCAAATGACTTTTTACAATCAAGATTTTTAACATATGATTTGAATGGATTTTGAGTGATTTTTTTAAAAAGACTTTTTACAATCGAGATTTCATAATACTTTATATATTAGGAAAATTTCAAAAGACTCAATAAATTTTAATAAAAGAAATTATAAGAGTAATAAATAAATAAAATTATATTTTTTTTGGGAATCCAAAACAACAAAAAAAACACATTAAAAAAAATATACGATGAAAATGTTCTGTGTTTTTTTTTTTTTTTAACTACGATGTTGGAAATAAAAGCAGATGGAACAAGTGAATCACCGATTGTTGATTGTATATATAAAAAAATGTAATTTTTTATTGTTAAACCAACTGCATAACTCACTTCAACGGCCGAAATAACACAAGAAATAACAAAAGTGTTTAATCCAATATGAAAAAAAAAAAGTTGCAGAATTTGTTCAAAAAGAAAACTTGCAAAAATCATTTTTGATAAGCAAGTGAAGAAAGAAAAGAAGAAGAAAAATTCTGGTACCGTGATGGTGAACTCTGAAAGCAAAAAAGTCATGGAGAGTTTGAAAAAGTCTCAAGGTTTTTGGTAAGATTGTTGGAAGAGTCTCTCAAGTGTATTTTTAACTAAAAAATCTCGCGAAATCCACTACATAAAAGAACCCACCAAAATCTGTTGATTTTTTAATACCAAACGACATTTAAAAAAAAATCCCTTTTTATAATAACCTCCTTGAATTTTCAACCACATTAATTATTTTTTAGCAAATATACACCTAATTTATTCTACATCTTTTTCTAAGCTTAACAATAAATATATTGATTAGTAAAAAAAAAACAATAAATATATTGATAAAATATAAATAAATTCTTTTTCTTAAAGGATAAAATTGTAAAAACAATATCCACTATCAATAAATTTATTATTATTATTACCGATTTTCTTAATATTCGTGATTTAGTCAACAAGGTCTATATTTAGAGACGGATGTAGTAAATAAGAAACAAATTTTTCTAAACTACAATAACATTTAACCATGAAAAATAAGGGTTAATCACCATTTTGATCTTTAAAAGTGTAACATGTTATCACATTGGTCTTGAATGTATCAAATTTACAAACACATGCAAAAGAAACAAAGAGAGAAATTATTATTTGTTCAAAAATTCAATAACATTTAACGATGAAAAACTAAAATTATGATTTGTTCAAAAAGAGAAACAAAGAGAGAAATTAGTGATACAACTAAATATTCAATGAGCTCTAGTAGTTCATGAACTTCTCAAAGATGTATCGTTCGAAAAATTTGAATTTGATTCAGGTGAAAATAATTCTTGACAACACTTTACTTAACTCGCGATACATTTTTTGGACAGATTCGTGGTTAGGAGATATGTGTGTGTTAGGGTAGGAGGAATGGGGGGCGGCGTGGAAATGGTGCCGCCAGTTGTGGACGTGCGAGGAGGACATGTCAGGGGAGTGTAAGAACCTTCTTCAAGATATTGTTTTGCAAACTAACATTTCAGATCACTTAGTGTGGCGACACGACGCCGTTAGCGGTTATTCTGTGCGAGGAGCATATAAGTTTCTCACAACTATGGAGGCATTCGATGTGGACGTAGCTTCAGACTTGATTTGGCATAGACAGGTGCCCTTGAAGGTCTCTATGTTGGCTTGGAGGCTATTGTGGAACGAATTACTTACTAAAGACAACTTGGCAACACATAACATAAATCCTCAAGACTCTCAATTGTGTGTGGCTGGCTATGGTGTGTTGGAAACCACTCATCATTTGTTTTTCTCCTGCACCGTTTTTGCACCTTTGTGGGGGTTGATTCAGTCATGGATTGACATGTCCTCAACTGACTCGGTCTTGTTACAGGATCATTTTGTTCAGTTCATTCATTCCACTAGCAGTTCACGAGCTTGTCCTCTTTCTTATAGTTTGTTTCGTTGTATTGCATGTCAGTTATATGAACCGAGTGAAACAACCAAGTTTTCAAAGCTAGAGAGACTTCTGTTCACCAACTGTTAGAAAAGGTTAAACATCATTCGCCATGGACCTCTTTTTATTTTTTATGGACCTCTTTTTTATTTTTTATAGTTTGAATTACTACATTAATTACAAAATTATTAATCATAAGAGACCGGCAAAAAATATAAGAGCACATAATAGAATTTCAACAATACGAAAAACAAACACGTACATATTAAATTAAAGAGTGACGCTATATAGCACGACTCATTTCACGCACGAGAACGCACGACGTGTTGGAGAGACATGCAATCTACTCCAATGTTCAATATTGCTCCATCAAACATACTAGTAAGTAGTAATAACATGCACTTTGTAATATATAAAAACTAAATTATATCAAACACTTTAACTACACCAAGATTGAACCTTTCTTATTTATCCTCAATCAAATATTAAAGTTTACTTCGATATAAGTAAAAGTTGGTCATCAAATATATATATATATATATAAATTTGTTAAAATAAAGTTAATTTATATTTGATATAAAATTTAGATTTAATATATCAATTTTGTTTGATTAAAATTTGTTTATATTTTAGACCGGAGTAGTAATTAGTCTTTAACAAGACAAATAAAAGACAAAACAAAACACATGTCAAACAGTTCGGTTGTTGACCGATGAGGTGGTAACGGATTTCAAATTCCGTTTCTGACTTGGTAGGGGCGTCCCCGAGTTTTTGGGAGACTATGTGTAAAAATATAAAAGTGGTCTTTTAATTAAAAAATGTAAATTTTTATAAAAAAAACATCATCGATTTAAATTGGAAATAACATCAAAAAATATAATCATTCTTGTCTAACAATAACAACAAAATACAATATAGCTACTTAAAACGAGTCATTCTTCCAGCATTTTTTTTAAGCAAATTCACCAACGAAGTCTTCATATTGTATGTCATCCAAGAGATGGTTCTCAATTGCTATCAATGTTAAGCCGTTAAGTCTTTCTTGTAACATGGTAGACCACAAGTAAGACTGAGTTTGAGACTAACAATATTGTAATATAATTATTTTTTACATCCTAATGTACTAATACTATTATCTTGTAATTTTTTTTTAGGCCCTCATTTTTAAGAGACCCTATGTCATGACACATATTGCACATAGTAGAGGGTCGTCCCTGTGACGTGGTCTTGCTACACATTAAACATGTTCTAATTTGCAAACGGCTAGTAAAAGCACACACTTGAAAAATAATTATTATTATTTTTTCGGTATTAAAAAATAAATATATTACCACGCCCGGCCCGATCCGAGCCAGGCGAACGGCTGCGTTTGTGATATTTAACATGGTGTACGGTCTACTTCGTTCCCTCCATATATAAACACTACACATGTGTGTGTTCCAACCAATGTGAGACTAATTGAGAATTTTTTTCAATTCACATGTATATAGTTCATCATTTGTATTTATTTCTCTACCAACATTTCCTCTGCAAGTTACGCACTTACTATGTGAACCATTAAACATTGTATTACTCCAATGTCAAAATTAACCAATATAATGTAACATTATTCTAAAGTACAAAACGAAACTAATAATCTACTTTTTCTCTCAATATATATGAGATAATAAGACCAATCTTAGCAACTTGATTCACAAGATCAACATCTTTTGGAAACAAAGATGTATCTTTTATGGGAGCATCCTTATATGTAAGGCAGCCATTAACAACATGCCTTACAGCACTCATATGCACACTCAAACCATAGTAATCACCGATTTTCAATGCTAGTAGACCGTCATCAATCATAAGAAGAGCTCCTTCATCGCCAAAAAATTGCAAACAAATCTTGTAATGGCCTTCTCTCTTGGGATCTCCACCACTCTGTGCAACTAGTCTTTTGAGTAGAGCGACTGTGTTGGACGTATCGGTACGAAGTACGCCAATGACATATGATTCAAGGTCAATTAGGTTTTTGCCTGGACCACCTGGCTTTGATTTAAGCAAAGTTAAACAAAAAGAAGGGTTATAAGCCTGCTTGCAAATAGCTTCCACATCTACATCGATAATTGCATAAGAAGATACAACACATAAATAAAATACAACCGTTAGAAATGAAAAGCGAACCATGATTTTTTTTCTCTTTTCTTTTCTTTTCTCAATTCTTTTCTATTGATGATATATTTTGCTTCACTCTATGACATCTTTATATAGATTTTATAAACCTAAAACGGTACAATAAATTATGGTCAAGGACTAAATTATAATTTGGTCAAAACCCAATATAATTTGACTGTATTTAATTTTGTTTTGTATTTACTCTCTCCATTCCAAAATATAAGAAAAATTGAGTCATAGAAATTTGATGTATTTGGTTTAAAATTTGGACCAAATACATTCACATTTGCAGAAAAACATTTGCTTATATTTTAGGACGGAGGGAGTATATGAATAAATTTAATGTTGCTATTATACTACGTACTTCTTTTTGGTCAAAAAAAGAAAAGAAAAATACTACATACTTCTTTTATACTCCCTCCGACCTTATTTATAAGCAAAAGTTACTTTTTAAATTCATTGAACAATTGATGTATCGACCTTAAATATAGGTTAGATACATCAGATATTCAATGAATCTAAAAATAACGGTTGCTTATAAATAAGACCGGAGGAAGTATTGTTTTTCGATTTTCTTTCTATATACGAGATCACCTCAATTAAATGTTACACTTATTTAATGATGCCATTATATTGCTATTTAGTATTAAATGTTTCATTGGTTATATAAGATAACTAGTAGAAGATTGAAAGTGTATTTTTTTTTTGAACTAATTTCTATACATCATAGCCAATGATCAAAGGACGAAATCTTGAGATTTTATTTTTGTACGTTCAAAATTAAAGTTTTTAAATTTTAGAACTTACATGTAGTTTATATTAAACATTCATTTATATACTCGTAAAATTTTCATCCCCGTGATTTAAGAATATAATTCAGTTGGACTAAATAAGTAACGTAAAGCTGGACAAAATTTTTAGAAAATAATGGCAAAAACAAATTAATAAAAAATGGATAAGTAATACATGGACAAAAAATACTGGACAAAAAATGTAGAAAATAATGGCCAAAAAAATTGATTAAAAAATTGATAAGAAATACATGGACAAAAAATAGAAAATAATGGCCCAACAATTTGGCTGGAATTTATGACCCATAAATAGAAAAAAACAGGTTTTGACAAAATAGACAAAAAGCAACAAAAAACTATATTGGGCTGAAAAATCAAACTAGCCCAATAATTGGACCAAACCGTTTATATCGAACCGGAACCAAACCAACCCATCAAACCGAAAACCGATAAAACCGAACTTCAATTAGGTTCGAGTTTGGGTTTGTATATTCTACCCACCGGTTCAAGGGTTTGAGCCCGAATCCGAACCGAGCCGATGCCCAGCCCTAGGTGGGAGAAGGAGAAGTTAAGTTACACGCGTTTCCGTTTGTGTATGAGACAAGAATTTTTTTTCTTTTCATTCCATTTATCTGAAACTTAACCACTTTAAATTATCATAGAAATTATTTTTGAGACCCCTAAAAAATGGAGGCTGACACCGTAGGGCACTATGCACTCCCTGTAAAAAAATATTGATGAACTTTTAGCTTATTTTTACTAGCTTATAATTATTATTTTTCTTTCAATTTTACTCCCGCCGTCTTACTTAAAAGAATTAAACATTAATTCAACATTTTTTTTTATGTCGTTTTATACTTATAAATAGTTCAATCGCTAGTTTTATCAAACACTACAAATTCAATCAACTCCCATTATAAACTAAAAACTAACTTATAAATTGTTCGCTATAAGTTTATTACTATAAATTAATTTATCACCTATATGCTATTTTTTATTAAAGAGAGCGTAAGAACCGAGACTCGGAGAGAGAGATCTACCATAAAAAAACAAAAACAAAAAACAGAGAGAATAAGAACAAACCGAGAAATATAGAAAACGATGAATCTCTTTTTTCTTATGTTACTGTTACTGTTGGCTAGAAACAATGTGCGGAGCCACGAAACCATAGATTAGTAATTTAGGATAACGCTGCCACCTTTGATCATGAATTGTTAAATTTCAAAGAGAAGAAAACATACTTTGTCGTAACTTTGTTTATATCTATTATAGATGGCATTAAAGAGTGCAGAGTTTTTTATTTTTTTCACCGCTAATACATCGGCTTACTGAATTGTTTAATTCGGTTCAAGATTCAGTTTTGACATCAAATAATTTTAGTCTTCTCAGATCACAATTGTATGGATTGAAATCGTGTTTCTTCCTACAAGTTCAGCATTAATCATCACTGAATTAACTAACGATTAGTGACTTTAGAGCTTTTGAATTTAGATTTTTAATTTGTTCACAATTGTGTGAATTTAATCATTATATATTGAACAAACAAAAAAAAACACTTTAAAATTAAAAAATTCTTGGACTCAACATTTTAAAAAGAAAACGATTTTTAATTTTTTTTTCTTTTTAATCAACCAAAAAAACAAGATAGATAAATCAATAATCTATATTAGTATAAAGTTTACACAATTTAGAAGCAAACATAATGTTAAGATACAACAAAATGAAAGCACATAAGCCTCGCAACCAATCAAACGTTTACAAACGAAAGCTCAAACCAAAACTACACAAACTCTAAACACAACAAGGGGGGTTGGTGATATTTAAAATAATTAAATATAATTTTATTTTCTTCCTGTAAAAAAACTTTATTTTCTATAAAATATTCTTCTAATTTAGGTCAATAATTTTGTGTCTTAACCTCTTACAAAAATGCACACATATTTTATGGTACTTTTCTTTTGAAATTACATAACATTTCTTTTAATTTGTTTCAAAAGCCGCATTTTTTTGTTGTTTAGCTGCTAGAAAATCTACCCTTAAGATAGATAAGTGAGATGATATGAATTCGAACTCCAGCATATATAACGTAATGTTCAACCAATTGAGTCAAACTTATGAGACAAAAGCCGCAGATTTTTAATCCATGCAAATGAGTTAAAAGAAATCATTTTTAAATAAAAAACTGAGACCACAAATTGATAAATTAATACTCTACAGCAACCAAATTATGTTAAAATTAAATAGTCCATAAAATTATTTTCATCTGTCTTGTAATAATTAACCGTAAAAATGTCACAAAAAAAATGATTTTCAAAGAGTTGTGGTCGAAGGCGGAAAGAGATAATTTTTACTTCCTCTAATCATTATTATAAGCAAAAAAAAATTACTTTTTTAAGTTCATCGAAAAACTAATATAGCTGGTCTACACAAACCACTTGTTCTTGAGTTCCAAATTCACTTACTCAGTTTTGGCAAGTGACTCTTACGTAAGTTCCATGAAATAATTGATTCAATTACTCGCCTCCGACTTCTCTTGATATAGAAATTTCACCCTTAAGGTGGATAAATGAGATAATCGGGGTTCGAACCTCGAACCCTACATATAAAATGCAAAGTCCTTACCAACTGATCAGCTCAGCTCATAGGACAATTAGATATAACATTAGTTCCTATAACATTATCATTAAAATTTGTTAGGAAATAAATATAAAAGAATGTTATTTTATAGGAACTAATGTTATATCTAATTGTCTCGTGAACTGAGCTCAATTGGTACAAGTACATGTAAATCGATAATATGACATTATCATATATCTTTTAGAATAAACTATTTTTGCATAAATCATATATTTTTGCGCGCAACTGCAGAGAGTAGGAGACTAATCTCGAGTCTTGTGGACTCAATTTGCGATAAACTATTCAAGATAAAGATCAACCCTGTGATTTTAATTAAGTTACAAGAGACCTGCGTAATTTAGGTTAAAAAAACTAATTCACCACCGATATCCGGTCACTGAACAACATCCTCCCAATCGCAGTTGTAGGGATGGAACTACGACGTTCTTACCAAATTGGATAGCGGTTATATTTATAGATCGTGGGATCATGGGATTATGGGCGTCTCCCCCCCCCCCCCCCCCCCCCCCCCCCCGCCTTGCCAAAGAATTTTGTTTATGCACTGGGCGGTTGCTATTGAGCCGTTGTATAGACCATTAAACAATGTTTGAGCCTTGCTAAATACACCCTATATATTTTTACCCGGTCCAAAAGTAAAATATGTTTTCAGTCCCTACTTTATAATGAATTTTGGTTTTCACCACTATAAAATAAAAAATTATAAAAATGAAAACAAATAATTTTATTTTACAGGGTCAAAAACTAAAACTCACTTTTTAAAAATAGTGGCCGTAAAGATATTTAACCCTTAAATTAATTTTGTTTTAGAGCATTTGTAATCTTGGAATTTTTTTTTACCACTGAGCTTAATATTGTAATATTGCATTGATATAAGTAGATTATTCCAAAGAACCTTTGTTTCCATCTCCAAATTATTCTTCTTCATTTCCACTCACTCTCTCTACTTTCCTCTCTTCCTCAGCAAAAATGCCAGGATTAATAGCACCATCAGATTATTCTAAAGAACCACCTCGTCACCCTTCTCTTCAAATTAACGCCAAGGTACCTACTACACTCTTTTCCTTTTCTTCTTTCTTTTCCCCAAAACGCTAATTCTCATCGTCGTTTTGTTTTCTCAGGAACCTTTCAACGCAGAACCAAATCGTTTGGCACTTATTGCATCTTATGTCACACCTTCTGATTTCTTCTATAAAAGGAATCATGGCCCTATTCCCATCGTCGAAGATATCGACAGGTTCATTTTTCTTTTTCTTAATTCAATAAATTTAATGCATGGTTGATTCTATGGTGAAAAATATTAATTTTCTAGTTTATTGTTGATCTATTTGTATTTAATTTTTTGGTTTAATCAATATGATCTGTTGGTGTAAATTAATTTTACGATAAAATCATATTATTAAAGTGGAGTGTACTGGCGTGATTTGATTAAATACATAGTTGTTAACCAATGGTTAGTTGGTCCAGTGGTGGTACTGGACTTAGTAGGGAGGATCAGGGTGACCCCGAACAAAATCAGGATCGGTCCAGTGGGCCGGATACTGGTGGTGAAAACAAAATAAATAAATACATAGTTGTTATTGGATGATTTATTCTATTTTCTCTTGTTTTTTATATGTAAGAGAGGAGGTAGTATTTAGGTAATATAATCTATCTAAATTTCAGTTTAAATATATGTGTCATATGTTTATGAATTCAAAATTGAAATTGGAAAATATTGTATTGTCGAGGGCAAATTCGTCAGGAAAAGATTGACTAAATTTTCTAGTTGGTTTTTAAGTTCCTTTGATTAAGATGTGAATTTAAATTTTGAAAATATTAGTTGACTTTATATAATAGTTAATATTATTATATTTTATGAACAGATACTGTGTGGTCATATCTGGGCTTGTGGAACATTCCAAACAGCTCTTTATGAAAGATATCAGGTTAGTTAAATTTGCTTATGGTTTGTTGTGAATACGGAATTCAGTTACGATTTTCTTATGTTTAGGTTTGTTTGGATTGACTTATTTGAGCTTACCTACCCGCATAAGCACTTGTGTGAATCCTTTGAAGAGCTTGTAGAAACAACTTGTGCTACGTTCATAAGTTGTTTTTAGTTTATTTCCATAAGCTCTCAAGCTTATGAAAACAATTTATAGCTAATACAGAAACAGTTTGACTTTATTTTTTCCACGTAAAGGAAATGAAGGTAAACTCTACATAGTATATTTCCATATGATGATGATGATTGATTGAGGCTGTGGTACCAAGTGCCAACATGTTGGCCTCACTTTTCTCTTTAATGAATCACTCTGCATTCCAATTTGTTTGTGTAGAACAAGTGCTTATTTAAAACCTTGGTTATGACACTTGACATGAAAAGTTTATTTTTCTTGTTTAAAATTGTTTTTCGAGAGATAATATAAGAAAACTGTCTATATTAAACTAGTTATTCTGGATACTCAGGATAAAGTAGGGATGTCTGGTTAAATGACTTGATTAAATACTTATCCAATAAGGACATATCGGATAAGAACACATGTACAAAGTTTTTTTACAATTAAAGAAAATGAGGGTAAACTCTAGCTATCACAGGGAGCTTAGTTAAAAAAAGCTTAAAGCATCTTATGAGCATGTCATATGCTATTTTTATAAGCTCTTTTAAACACTTACGCGGCTGCTCATGTCATAAAACATGTCTAATTCATCTTCCAAGCGGTCCTTAAATTCTTGATTTGTTGGTTCATTATATTGTTTTCTTGTGGTGCAAGGAAGTGACCATTTTATTTTGATTACAGGAAGCTTCCAAAGTATAATGTAACTGCCACACTGCAGGTATGTATTCTCTTGCTAAACTTTGGTTGAAGTTAAGTAGCAGTAATTTTGGTGTTTTTACATAGATTTTCGGATGACTACATCATTCAGCAAATGAATTGTTTCAGTGCGCAGGAAATCGGAGGACTGCTATGAGCAAGACGAGGACAGTGAAAGGGGTTGGATGGGATGTTTCTGCTATTGGAAATGGTTAGTGTTGTCAGTTTTTTTGTTAAAGTGCTCTTGGATTGTAGGAGCTTGGACATCCAGTAGTGAATGGAATGGAATAGAATAAATAGAATTGAAGAAAGTTATAACATTTTATTTACGACGGAATAAAAAGCACCAATTGTATCCTATATTCCTGAAATAGAGAAGTAAAGGGTGGAAGTTAAACAGTGGAACGTAGAAGTGTTTCATTATATTCTACTCCATCTCACCAATCTAAATTTAGGCCAAGTTATTTTGGTTTCTTTTACCTCGAGTTGGCTTCTGTTTTTTTTTTTGTGTGTGTGTTGGGGCGGGGAGGGGGGTGTTTGAAAAGGAAGTCTTAGACCTTTTATGAGCTGGGGTAGTTAGGCCGAAGTGCGACCGAAGAAACCTGACTTCGGTTTGATCTCTCAAGCGTGTAGTCCTCAATGAAAACTTAGATGCCCCTTGAATGCTTAGCTAGAGAGGAGAGACTACCCTATTTGATATATACAGCTTAATTAACTATTTATAATATAAGCACTTATCATATGAGTGCTTATGCATAAGCTATTTCTGTTACAAAAGTTAAAATAAAGTCAAACTAATATAAGCTGAAAACAACTTATAGATATATGTCATAAGTTTTGATTATATTAACAGATAATCTCAAATAAGCAAATCCGCTTTAAGATGTCTAATGTAGTAAGTCTGTATTTTTAATTACTGATTCATTATGGTTTTTTCTCTTAGCTGTTTGGGGTGGTGCCAAATTGGCTGATGTTCTTGAGCTTGTTGGAATTCCAAAGTTGACGAGGGTCACTAAATTTGGTGGGAAACATGTTGAGTTTGTAAGCATCGATAAGTGTAAGGTAATGAATATGGCTTGTATGTCTGAAGATCGTAAATTCCTTCATATTAGCATATTGATTCCTTTCAATGTTTAAAAAAATTAGGAAGAAAATGGAGGGCCATATAAGGCTTCAATACCACTCAGTCAGGCGGCAAATCCTGAAGCAGATGTTCTACTTGCTTATGAAATGAATGGAGAAGTAAGTTTATTTGATTTCTCGTTTTTCTATCTTCTGGCAGCAATTAAACAAGATTTTAGCTTTTTCTATCTTGTTTTTCATTCATCATTTTCTGTTCTCACTTTAGGATTCATTCCACACCGATGGCTTGTCATAGTTTTAACATAGGAGCTGCAAATATTATTATTTGATGTATAACAAACTAGAAAGTAGCCAGTGCAATGCACATTGCAATCTTGATAGGGATCTAGATCATGTTGACATATTAGTCTAGTGTTTTAAGCTCAGTTTATAATCTGTGTCTTTCTTTAGCTTCTTAATAGGGATCACGGGTACCCATTACGCGTAATTGTTCCTGGTGTCATTGGAGCCCGGTCTGTTAAATGGCTGGAAGCTATCAATATCATTGCAGAAGAATGCCAGGTCTGACATATGATGCAGTATAGTTTTGAAATACCAAAACTTTCCTTTTTGTAATACTCTAAGAGCTTCACATTATTATGTCTTTTAGGGTTTCTTCATGCAAAAAGACTACAAAATGTTTCCACCATCAGTGACTTGGGACAATATTGATTGGTCAACCAGGAGACCTCAAATGGACTTCCCTGTTCAGGTAAGTTGAGTTCATGTAAATTAACCTGTTTATAATATAGAGTAAGTTAAGTGCTAATTGAATTTGTTACAAGTTTCTTAAGCAGAATAATTTTTTATTAAGCAAACTTTTGTAACCAATGGTTTTTGTTTCATTCTGGCAGTGTGTTATATGTTCTTTGGAAGATGTGAGCACAATAAAGCCTGGGAAGGTTAGTTTATGTAAAGATTTGTATATTTCGAGCACAATAAATTCATGCATCAGTGTGTATTTGGGTTGCATCTCTTCTTTTTACTGTTTTGATGAGTTACAAGAATGATTTTTGTTATTCACGATGAAATGCAGAAACTTGTTGAATTAGCTTCTTTTTTCTTTATCATTTTTTTTAATTCAAATAGTATTCTAAATTTGAATTTACTGAAAACCAACAGACGTTCTTTCCTTGCATAATGATAAACCTGCCTACCCGTACTCAAACTTTTGCATATGCATTCCATTTGATGAATATCACTTCTTTTTTTCTCCCCTCTTTGTTAAAGTAAAACTATGTTAGGATTGTGGGGTTATATTTCCTAGCCCACAGTGTGGAAATTTATGTTAGGAAGTTAGTTATTTGTGATTAGGATGTCGAACTAAGTTAGTTATATTTGTTAAAGTAAAACTAAGTTAGTTATATTTCCATGATAGTTCATTTATCAAGCAATAATATTCTTGTTATCCGGCATGTCGAATCTTTGAGTGGAAGTATCTGAATTTTGGGACTCAAACAACCTAATTAATGAACTACATGCCCAGGGTTCTATCGAACTATATATATTTGATTTCCTAATTCCCATTAAGGCAGTAAACTTGATGCATTTTTCTGCCAATTTGACGCAAGTAGGACCCTACCGTGCATGTCCTGTTCATCTGGTAAAAATGACTGAAATCCTAATTCTTGCATATGCTTGAAGGTAAAAATTAGTGGTTATGCAGCATCAGGTGGTGGCAGAGGAATTGAGAGAGTAGATGTGTCTGTTGACGGAGGCAAAACATGGATGGAAGCCTCGAAGTCTCAAAAAAAGGGAATTCACTATATAGCAGATGATGCCAACAGTGACAAATGGGCTTGGGTGCTATTTGAGATCACCGCTGATATTCTTCACAGCACAGAGATTATTGCAAAAGCGGTATGTTTCATATTTTCTCCTAGTTGTCCTTGACTGCATAAGAAATATACAATTTTGTTGTCCTGGCCCATGAGTGGCTTTTAAATTATAAAGGTTTGTCATGTCAATAAAGTTTTGTTACATAGATCATATGATAAGTGAAAGCATAGAACAGTTTTAGGCGAACAAAAGTTGACGTGTTATGAAACTCAGTTATGATCTGTACAGATTCTGAGAGCAAAATGTGTGAACTGAATCCATATGAACATCGGAATTTACAGAAACACTTCGTGGAAGTTAGTGAATAGAGTAGAGAAACTAATATCAGTAATATGTATATATAGACTACTCTAAATCTTACAGGATTGCTTAATGGGCGGAATACAATATAAAATACTCTCTATTACAACATATCATATTGATTTGCATTAATGGATCAGAGAAAATCACCACTCTAATTGTTTTCGGCATCTTTGTAGCATCATCTCCTTAATAATTAATACATGTGTATAATATGCAGGTAGATTCAGCTGCAAATGTTCAACCTGAAAAGGTTGAAGACATTTGGAACCTTCGAGGGATATTAAACACTTCATGGCATCGAGTAAAAGTTCAAGCTAGTCACTCAAACTTGTAAAATTGTACCAACAACCCAACCTGTTCAGTAATTTTTGAAGCATCTTACCGAACAATAAACTCTGAACATGTGTCGGCTCAGCGCCAACTGTATAAAAAGTCTTTACATAAATGAGCTCTTTAGCTAATAAAGACGGATGGGATTAAGAATAATCACTTACTTAAGTTTCATGTGGATTGTCTGAGATTGTAACTTTGTTTCTTCAAGGAATTACTTAGATATCATAAACATAAAGCATTGGCCCTTGTAACTTATTTATCTGATCTTATCATTTTCGTTATACCTTCAGTTTAGTTATTAGTTATCCACAAAATTGAAATACCTAAAATAAGATTTTAAGAATAACTATTCAAACAAAATTTTCATTTGAAGCTTTTATAAAAAAATTCTTTGTAAATTTTTTTTATACAAAATTTTCTAGCACTACAAAATCTATTCTTTAAAAAATCTAAAACAAACGGGTCCTATATTCGGTAATGTTCAATCTTACGAAACACAACTTGATGTGCTCCATTGATTTACACTAATACACCACTGTGATTTCTGTTAAAGATCAATTTAATAGTTAATTTAGCAGTCCTCTTGAAAAATTAATTAGGTTGTCCAAATATAATTTTTGTTACAAAGGCTGCTATATATCCAAAAAGATTTTCACATGAAGGACTCATGATTTGCAAGTGACCAATTAAAATTTCTATTGGCCAGAAAACATGCTTGGGTAGATATTATTAACTATCTTCAATGTTTTGTCACGTCCTTTCGTGATAACTCAACATTGAAATGTAATTGTGAATGCCACACTTGTTATTACAAACCTAAAAAATTATTCTCAAATAAATTTATTGCAGTGATTGTACAAACTTTAACCTTACACAAAAAACATTGAGCAACAATTAATTAATTAAGCAGTAAATAGTCCTGCTATAATTTGAATAATTTGATCAATTTGCAAGGCAGTTTCACCATTACTTGGCAGGGAAGAAGTATCATGATAACTAGTATCATAAATACAATTCTTAATGTCTTGCAATATATCATTTGCTCCAACAATCATAAGATGATGATTTCCTTCCTTCAAAACTCTTTCTACATTCCCAAGCACAAAAAGAGCACCCCCATCATTGACAAATTCTTTCAAACACATTTTGTAATGAGTCAATGCTTTGACATCCTTACCACTTTGTGCGATCAGCTTATTGATTAACTTCACAGTGTTCGTCATTTTGACACGAAGCACATCAATTGTATATTGTGCAAGACTAGCAAGGTCTGCGCCTTTTTTTGAATTGAGAAGAGTCGAACAAAATGAAGGATTTTTTGCTTTGCGGCAAATGTCATCTACTTGAACAATTTTGGCTGAATAAGAGGATGTAATACATAGAAGAAACACTAGCAAAATGAAAGACTGATTAACCATTTTTTGTTTTTCTTATTAGTTCTCCTATGTCTTAGTATTTACTTTGATTGGTTTCCTCACTTGGTTTTATAATGATCATCAATTGAAAAGTAAGCACTGAATTATTAATTTTAAATAGTTAACTATTTTAGTTTTTGCCAAAAAAA
This sequence comes from Trifolium subterraneum, assembly GCA_951799995.1. Taxonomy (NCBI): domain Eukaryota; kingdom Viridiplantae; phylum Streptophyta; class Magnoliopsida; order Fabales; family Fabaceae; genus Trifolium; species Trifolium subterraneum. Next base: position 8,605,866 of record OX637466.1, on the reverse strand, counting down.
AGTATTAATTATTTTAATTGAATTTGGTCAATATATGTATTATTTGTATTTTGACTTGGATTTTTATTTTTTGTGTCCTTTGGTCGTTCTCGCACGCCTCTAAAAATTTCAAAAATATAACCCTCGCTACTTTAAGTGTGGAGCAGTAAAAAATTCCGGATCCAATGCAGCTCTTGCAAGTCAACATCCACGATGGCTACCAATTGAGGTTTTAATGGAGTTTAAGGATATTGCGCCAAAATGTAATTTATTTTATAGATTCTTTTTGGTGGAGGTAAAAAAAAAATTTGTCAAGTTGTTTAGTAGTAGCCATAATTTAACTCTTTAAAAAGAATAAGTGAGAAATCGAATTTTAACTTCAACCCCTATATATTGGAATCACTTTACAAAGTGAGTTATGATAAAAAAATTATATATTTACTCTAGTATATATTATTTAATTTTTAAAAAATTGAATATCTTCTTATGTGGATTTTTATGCATGAGAAGCTGCCTACAAATATCGAGTTCAAAGGGCACACCATATATCTACAGATCCTTCTTGTTATAGATGTGATGCTAAATCTAAAACCATTTACTTGTATTGCGTGATTGTCCGAAGGCTTGGCAAGTTTGGCATAAGCTCGAGTTTGATTTCTAGAATGTTACTTTTGAAGATCTCCAATTATGGTTCAAGATGTATGCAACCGGTCAACAAAGAATTCTCTTTCTTTTCAGGTGTTGGTTTATTTGGAAATCTAGAAATGACGAAACTTTCTCCGACATTAGTGATCCTCTCTAGTATATTATTAGCCAAATTTACTCTCATCATAATTCCACCAAGAAGGTTTTTGGTGGTCCTACATTTATTTCTTCTCCTAGGATGGTTTCTTGGTACCCTCCTCCGGATAATGTGATTAAAGTTAATATTGACGGTAGTTTGACTGGTAATCCTAGTCGATCAGACTTTGGGGGTCTTATTGGAAACTCGATTGGTGGTTGGATACTGATTTTGATGGGAGTTGTGGTCATACTATTTTGTTGGAATCTTATTTTATAAAATTTTATGGTTTTATCAATGAAATATCATAAAACAAAGTCAGTTAAACATGCGATAAGAACTTTTATAAAAAAAAACAAAGACTAAACTTAAAAATAGAACATTAAAAAAGACAAAAGTTTGAAAGAAATTTTAAGAGACTAAAAATAAAAATTTGTATATTCAATGACGAAAAACATATTAAACCCTTTTAAATTTTTTAACTAAATTTATTAATGTGAGTACTAAATGTATTATTCTTACTTCAGTCAGGAGAATACCTCTTGTACTTTTTCCATTTCATATTAATATATGTAATAATTATCTTTTGATTAAAAAAAAAAAAATAGGCATCCCACCATTTTACAAATTTCACTCTTTAGCGCTCATGTTATACTACCAGGCCCTCCACAATTTCATTTTTACCCTTAAAGAATAGTTCAGATTATATTTTTTAAACCAAATATATTAGTTCGGAAAATTGATTCTGCTCACTACCGTTTGAAAAATAGAATCTAAACCAATTTGAAAAATAGATTCTGAATCAGACATTAATATTCAAAAACCATATTTTTCTACATATTTTGAATTTTAACACATTTTTCTTAAACATGTTTATTTATTTTTGTTATTTTTGGTGATTAATTTGTAGTTATGATTGATGATTCAAAACCTTCCAATTTATTGAAACCGGCCGGTGTTGTTAAACCAGGAAATGTTGAACCTTCCGTTGATTCGAAGGCTAACAATACTCAACTTGAGGTGCATGTTTGTTGATAAAGTAGCTAATTTTTCACATTAAAAAATTATAAGGATTGAGATTAATTGGATCTTTAATGTTGTATTGTTGTCTTAAATTATTTAAAATTACGTCAGTCATATATTGTTTGTGTTATGTTGTACAACTTTAATTGCGTTTAAATTACACATCCTTGGTTTGGAATCTATTTTCCAAACCAATTTTAATTTTAAACAAATTCGGAAAATATAATTTGAACCAGTAAAATATAAATTTTGGAATCTATTTTCTAAACCACAGTTTAGAACATAAATTTTGAACTATTAGAAAGCTTGAACGCAGAACATGTATTTCTGCTTAAACCTGTTTTTTTTTTTTTTTTTCCTGTTACAACAATCTTTGACAAACTTAAATTTCTAGCAAAATTAATTGGTATTCAGAATTTATTTATAAAACAAATTCATGCAAAATTAATTGGTATTAATAATTTATAAGAACTAGACAAACTAAACATTTTTCATTTTGTAAGTGTTATTGTACATAATTAAGAGATGTCTACAAGTTACTATGTTTGGTTCTATGATGCATGGGTACTCCGTTTTAGTCGGTATCGGGTACGTACCGGGTACCGGTATGCGTATGGTACTCCCCCGGTACGCACCGACGCCGTACCTAGATTTTTGTTTTGTTTTTTGTAATGGGTACACGAGTGGTACATCTGTGGTACACGCGTGGTACACCAATCCAAAAAAATACTATTTTTTTTTTTTCTTTTTCTTTAATTTGTTTTTTTATATAAATATTTAGGTTTTTTTTATTTTTGTATAATATAAAAGTAGCACCTAATGCTAAAAAAACAATAAAAAAGCAGCCATCGGAATTATTCACTCATTCATTAAAAATGAATAGACTAAATTCAAAGAGAATTGAAGATCTAGTTTTTTTATTCATACAAATCTTCGTATTCTCTCGAGAAAGAGAAATAGTTATACTTATAACGAAAGAACAACAAAAATGTGGAATATTCGTAGAGATGAATGAGATTTATTTAATATATAATTGATATTTTTGAAATTGCTAGTCTTTCTCACGATAAACCTAAACTAGAGGCCGCTCTTTTTAGTGATGATGGAGGTGGAAACAATTGACTCTTTTTGAGCTAATTGCTTTTTAATTTCATATTTTGATGTTTTTGAACAATTTGAATTACTTTTAAATTGTGGTGTGATATTTTTTATGTTTAATTATTTATTTTAACAATATGATTCTATTATTTGATTTATATAATTATATTTAAAAAAAAATTATAGGGACGTACCCGTACCTTAATTTTTCGAAAAATGACGTACCCCGTACCAGTACCGGTACCGTACCCGCACCCGGACAACATTGGTTTGGTTTAATGGTGAGGGATTTACATCTCTAGGTGCACAAGTCGTGAATATATAGTATGTACAAGGTAGGTGGTCTTTTTGTTCCAAACATCGCATCCAGTATTGCTGGTTGCAATTTGCTTGAATTTTGATTTTGGTAAATCAAATTCTCTAGTTTTATATGTAAATCATGGGTTATAGGCCATAGTTACAAATAAATCATCGAACTTAACAAAAATAAATAAATATATTCACGAAAAAACATGTTAAAATTCAAAATTTACAGAAAAAAAAAATGCAGTTTTTGAATATTAATGTTTAGTTCAGATTCAATTTTTTAAAATAGTGTAGATTCTATTTTCTAAACTATAGTGAGTGGAATCTATATTGGAAACTAAAATTTGGTTTGAAAAATATAAACCAAATTCTTTCTTACCTCTTTCTTTCCATCGTATCAAACACACTATAAAGTGGAAAAACAGAATTTTGGGCTAAAGTGTAAAATTCTCATTTTACTTAAAAAACACAGCTTCAAATTATGATAATTACTTTTGCCACCCTACTGGTTATTCGCGCGCTCTATCAGGGACGGATGCATGTATAGACCAAGTGTGGCCATGGCCACACCACATTTTCAATTTTTTTCATACATATAGTTAAATATATTTTATTTCCGTGAGTTTAATTCAGTTGGTTGTGACATCGCTTATATTATGCAGGCTTTGGGGTTCAAATGTGTTCAAATTCCGGACACTTCACTTATTCACTTTTAAGGTGAAATTTCTAGCCACTAGGCTACTAGACCAAAAAATGAGTTAAATATATTTTTGGTCTCTATAAAATATTGACATTTTAAATTTAGTCTGTACTTAATTTTTATTAAATTTTTAAGACTTAAAAAATTATCATGCACTCAAGATCTCTACCGTTAAGAAAATTTGTATTTTTTAATGATTATTTCGTATGTATGTTTAAAAAAAAGTTCATCTAGAAAAAGAAAGAAAAAAGAACACAAAATATTTGATTTTTGGGTCATAATTTTCTTTATTTTTATCTTGTATTGCTGTCATTTTAAAAAGTTATATTTAATACATATCATGTCAAAATATGATAAATAAAATAGAAGTACAATTATTCAGTGTTGTAAATTTTCACTTACATAAATTTAATGTTAAATTAAATAAGGTGAAGAGAATACTCAACTTTTAATATTCCCTTTGTCTCTAATTTTTTGTTTTTATAGCTTTTTATTTTTTTCTCAAAATTTTAAACCTTTTATAAAACCAAAGTACGGTTAATGATATTTTATCCTTGCTCCCTTATAAAAACTAAAAACATCCATTAAATAATTTTTTAATAAAAAATAATTGTAAATATAACATAACTTTTCACTATTTATTGTTTCTTAATCTAGTTGTGAAGTTCTAAAATGACCAAAAATTTAAATTCAACATTGTCATTTAAATTTTTTTATGCTAATAAATTTTGGCCACACCAAAAATAATATCCTGGATCCGTCCCTGCGCTCTATGCGTTTCCAATTTCACCCTTCCATTATTTAAGTAGCGGATGTTATAAAAAACTTGGTAGGATATTTTTTTCCTCAAATTTTTCATTTTTATAACCTCCGCTACTTATGCTATAAATTTTTCATTGTGGTCATGTTTGGAATATTGAGTTTTATTTTGGTGCTACTTTATATATCGTGATATGATTCTGGTATATAGCTTTGTCACTGTACTATTTTATCCTTGCATATCTTGTGCTAGGGACCATTATATATCGGTTCTTGCAATTGTAACAACATACTTCAGTTGCAGAAAATCCAAACCGCATTGTGTTATTGCGTGCATTTTATAGCTTTTTTTTTTTGAAAGAATGCAATACTAACTTTTAAACATACTCCTTATTAGCCACTTGGCATTGATTAGTAAAAGGAAGCAATACTTGGCACAATTGGACCGATGAGGTTGGTTGAGTGGAGAACAAGTTGGATAATACTTCGTCTCCGGATTAGCTATTTATAACATCACCTACTACTTAAGTAACGCATGTTATAAAAATGGAAATTTATTAGGAAAAAAAGACGAGTGAAATACTAAATACTCCTTGAAATTTTAAAATTCGTTAAATACTTCTCTGAAATTTGAAAATACGTAAATACCCCCTTGAAATTGTGAAATGTCAACCAAATTGTCTCATGCTCCGTTTACTCCGTCTATTTTGAGCCTTCAAAAACACATTGTTTAAACTTTCAACCTCTTTGCAACCAGGTGAATAACAAGGAACCAAAATAACAAAATTATCATCACTAGAATCATCCTCATCATCATCATCATCATTATAATTGTTTTCAAAATCAGAACCAAGAGGTTCTAATCACCCAATAGATCAATCTGAGTCATCATGATTCACGACCTGACAAAAAACACTCATCACCAACATCATACTCTTTATCAATTCTTGTCTCGTCCATCTTTTCCTTATTAAAATAGACTGAGTAAACGTAGCAAGGGAAAATTTGATTGACATTTTACAATTTTAGCGGGGTATTTGCCTATTTCCAAATTTTAGGAGGGTATTTGACGAATTTTGAAATTTTAGGAGGGTATTTGACAGTTTACTCAGAAAAATACCCTACGAAGTTTTTATAATATCCGCTACTTAAGTAGCTGATGTTATAAAAATGAGATTTTTGAGAAAAAAATCCTCCTACGTAGAATCCGCTACTTAAGTAGCCGACATGAGTATATTGATAAATTCATAGGGCTTCCCCCAGAATCAGTAGGGTGACAAAGGTAATTCTCTCAAATTATTAATGGACCAGTTGGGCCCCCAAAACAAAAAAGCCCATTCCACTTCACTTGTTTGGTGCCCTATGCTACGCTTCTTTCTCATAGAATTTCTCTTCCGACCTCCCACGTTTCTTTTATACCCATAAAATTCCATTTTGCCCTTCAAAATTTCAAAAATTTGTAACACAAAATATCGGTTTTTGGAAACTGAAAAATTCAAACTTCGGTTTTTTGAAACCGAAAAATTCAAATCAATTTTGACACACATTCAAAGCTTGAAATCAAGATTGAAACCTATGTTAAGGGTGTCTACGCGCATTGAAGCTCAATCTTAAGATAAACATCGTTTTAAATTTGTTTTTTTAGCTTTCCTAGGTGCTATTTTTGTAGTTAAGGAAGACGAATTTTTTCGATTTTTAGAAACCGAAATTTTTCAACGTAGAAAAATATTGGTTCCTAAGTCAAAAAATATTATAAAAATGAATACAAAAAATCATTCAAAAATACGAAAGTATACAAGAGTTTGATTAAAAGTATGGACCAAAAACACTAACTGATAAAACAAACTTCAGAGACTAAAAAGTGTGAAAAAAATCTTTAGGGACTAAAAATGAAATTTTCTGAAAAACTATAGGGTGTACATGGGCCGGATTGGGTTGGGTTTTGCCAAAACCAAAATCCGAACCACATGAAGTACTACGGATTGAATCGAGGAAAATAACCACCCACTTTAATATTGGATCCTCTAGAGCCGGGTTGGATAAACCCACTTATTTCCGGGTTGGGTGGGTTGGGGGTTACCCAATTTTTTTTTAATATTAAATGACAAATCATCATATTTTTTCATAAAAAAACAAACTTTTTTATTTCTTAAAAAAAAAAAAAAGTGTAACGTATTTTCAGTATATTTTTAGCATCATAATATGATAATATCATCATCATATTTTTTTCTTCATAAAAACAACTTATTTTCACTATTTTCAAAGAATGATATTTTTTAGCACCGCTACATTTAAATGATAAAAATAAGTCGAAGAGTGAAGTCTCAAAGGAAATGATAAAAAAATGCGTTAAAATCGTGATGTACGGTAATTAGAGTATTTTGGAATAAACACACATATACCTTATTTTATTTTTTTGACAAACACATATACCTTATTTTGGAAATTATAGTATTGAACCTGTGACTTTTCCTTTTAATGTTCAAATTGCAAAAGAAAAATCTTTGTTATTTATATAAAAAATATTTTTAAAAATCATAGCAATACAAATTAAGTGGATCGGTGAATTTTTTGGATTGGGTCCGGTTTTACCCAAAACCCAATTTTTTTAATGTATTTTTCAGTTTAAAATTCATACCCACCCAATGACCCGATTCAACTCATTTTTTTGGGTTGAATTGGGGGTGACATTTAGTATGGTGAAGGAAAAAATGTGCCCATGATGGTGAAGTTAGTTTTTGACCACTAGATTAAATGGAGAGCATGATATTGTTATAGTCTCTCACCACTATATTTTTCTCTTCCTTCTTCCCCCAACTTTTTGGCCTTTACGCCCTCTCTCACACCTCTCTATTACTTTCTTCTTCACCAAATCTAAACCAAATCAATATATAACCCAAATAATTACCCATGATACAAAATCAATTCAAAAGTAATAAAAATCCTAACTTTGGTGTATTAATATTTATTACTATTTTCATATAATTTGTGGAGAATGAGATTTCTCTTTAATGGGTTATAACCAGTGATTATTCTTTGTTTTATATATCATAAAAGATTGTAATTTTATAATTAAAACCAGTAAAACTAAACATAATCAAGTCCATTGTTTAGTTGATGAATAAAAATAAAATAAGGAACAACAACAGAGTCATGTTCAGAAGAAAAATTGAGGGAAGGGAGAAGAAGGAAAAATTGTTAGAAGATTGGGTTTTATCACATTTGATAAATATCCATAGGTTTGTTTTAACTTTTAAAATTTGTTAAATTTATTTTAAATTAAAGATTGTGTTGTTCGAGATGAAACAGTTTGAGTGAAGTTACTATAGTGTTTTTAGTTTATGAAAATTTGTGTTGTTTTACTGTTTGGTAGAAAGGTTGAAGATAGTGTTAGAAAAGATATAGTGTGGAAATATTGTATTAGAGTTCATGGTCTTGTAGGATCTAATGGTAAAAATACAACTTCACCATGGTGGGGAAAAATTGTACTTCACCATACTAAATGCCACCTGAATTGGGTGGGTTTGACTGGATTTGTCCAACCCACCCACGTACACTCCAAAAAAATATTGGTTCATAGAAACCCAAAAACCTTGGGGGGCAAAAACCTTGGGGGTATAAAACAAACGTGGGGTGGGAAGAACAATTTTCTTCTCATACACACTCTCTCTCAGTGATTGTTCCTTCCATCGATCGTAGCAAAAAAATCGAACAGGTAATTTTTCAAAAATCTCATCTTTTTCTTCATTTTCATCCTACCCATTTTTCATTTTATTTCATACAGCTAAAAATTTGAATTTTTTTGATATAAAAATTGTATATTTATATTCATATTTATGGTGATAAAGTGATTCTTATGAATGTTGTTTTTGTGATATGTGTGATTTTAGGGTTTATTGTGGAAAATGGGTAGTGTTGTTAGAGCTACATTGAAGAAAACAAACTCTAGTGTTTGTGTATTTCAGAGAAGTAATGGTTTTGTTGCTAGATTCTTCTCTACTGAAGCTGAACAGCCACCACAAGATTCAAGACCTCCTTTTTTGCATACAGACAATTCAGGTATACCCTTTTTATGGATTTGTTTGTATACTTTATGTTATGCATGATTTGAAATTTGAACTTGAGGTTGGATTGTTGGCTTAGTTTTTGTGAAATAACAATTATTTTGTTTAGGATTGTTATTGTTATTATTGGTGAAGGAGATGTAAAGTTTAATGAAACAACTTCAAAATAAATTAAGTGTAGCAGAGATGGGGATGTTGCGTTGGATGTGTGATAAGACTAGGCAAGATAGGATTAGAAACTATGAAGCACGAACACAGACACCGGTTGCGACACGGACACTGACACGTTGACACCGATAATTTGAGAAAATGACATAATTCAGTGTAATCATAAGTGTTGATGTCGTGTCGGTGTCCGACACCGGAACGCGCCGAATCTAAGGAGTGTTTGTGCTTCATAGATTAAAAATGACAACATTAGAGAGAGCGTTGGCGTAGCACCTATGGTAAAAAATATGGTGGAAACTAGTCTTAGTTGGTTTCGGCATGTAGAGAGAAGACCTTTAGATTCTGTAGTAAGAAGAGTAGATCAGATGGAGGGAAGTCAAAACACTAGAGGTAGAGGAAGACCTAGGAAAACTATGGAAGAAAAGAAACTATTAAGAAAGATTTAGAAATTAATGAGTTGGATAGACATAGGATATTTGATCCAACATTATAGCGTTGTTTGATTCATGCAGTCGACCCTACTTAGTGGGATAAGGCTTGATTGTTGTTGTTTATTGTTATTATTGGGGAAATTGCATTGATATTTTGAGTTATTATGCTGAAATGATATATACATTCATTTTACTTTTTGAGCAAACATTCACTGCCCTTTTTTGTTGGGAGAATTTCTCTCATTGAATACTATGAAGCAGAAAGATGCCTCCAAATTGCTGTGTCGGACATGTTTTAGGCACCGGAACTTCTCGGGCATATGCTTTGGACATGTGTCAAACACTCTTAACTGTGTTCAATTAAAAATATTTTAGACACCTGCTATAGATGTTTTAGACACGCAATAAGAGTCTGAGTCGTCACTTCTTGGACACTCCTAATCCTACATTAGATCTTTTACTTTTCGAGACGAATAGCAAAACAATGTCTCTTATCTTTTTATATGACTAACTAATTGTTATAATTATGTATGCAAAGATTTGTATTATGTGTTTCCTAGTTTTGGTATTCTTTTTTGTGAGGGTCATCACCGTAACAATTTAAGGAGGGAGATCAGGAAGTTCTTGATTCTGTTTTCTTTAGGGTATCGCTATAGCAGAATTTTTACACATTTACAATATGTTGGATTGAATAACTAGGAAGGAAAGAATTGGTTGCGAAAATTTTTAGTTTTACATAAGCGTTATATTTATTTTATTTTGAAGAAAAAGTGGAATAGAATACAACGTAAAATCATCATGTAACCTTCAAATCATCACTGCTGTATGTTTCTACTCTCTAGAACTATTTTATAGCACTCAGTTTATCGATGAAAAATAACGTTCTTCTGTTTCTCTCCTATACTAAGTCTGTCCAAAGTTATCCTTAGCATTTAGTTGCCACTCGATGACACCTAGCACATCCGCATTTAATGCAAGTGAAATATATATTGTAAATAAAAGCTTGTAGTTTATGTTTGAAGTAGCACACCTGGTTAAATATTTGTCACAAATTGTTGGGGATAATAGAAAATCTCTCAATCATTGTTGGTGTTTGTATGTTTATTCATGTATAGTTGTGTACTGCTAAATGTTAAACTTAAAAAACACTTCACTGGTTTGAGAAAATGCATATAATTTTACAAATTTATGGCATTTGTATATCACGCGATGCAACTTACACTGGCAGAACATATGTGTGCACATTTACACTTGGCCAAATATAATACTCCCTCTGGTCTCATATATAAGCAACGATTCATTTTTCAGGTTCATTGAATAATTGATGTATCTGGTTCATAATATCGACCAGATGCATCAGTTATTCAACGAACCTTTAAAAAGAATCTTTGCTTATTTATATATGAGACCGGAGGGAGTACATATGAATTTTGAAAACACAGTGTTAATTGATATGTTTAACCGAGTTACTTCTACTTTAAGTTGTTTTCATGCAAGGTGATGACTCTGCTGCTTTCTTATTCTTTTATCAGGTTTGACATATGGTAGGTTGTCTGGTGTTCATAAACATGCACTCAAAACGGATATCATCAGCTTTCTTGAAGGTTGTAATTTAACTCTGGAGGATGTTAAAATGGAATACACCCGTAGCTTCAACCCACTTGCAATGTAATGTATTCTGTCTTTTGTCGTGCATATTTAGTTTTCATTACGTATTACAAAAACTATATCATAGAAGCTGTGTTGTCAATCACAGATTGCAGAAAGTAGTGGCTTGTTTAAATCATGATATGCTATAACGCTGCAATAGCCGTTATTTGACAACACTTTATACTAAATAGCATAATTGGCAAACGATAGCAATTTTTTCAAATTCTGTTGCGCTGTAGTGCCGTTTATTTGACTGTGTACTTGAAGAATATAATTTAAATTGAAGCTTTTGCTATCATCAGGATGTTGCAGTTCCCTACTTACAGTGCCTATGACAATGCTATACGCGTGATCGGAAGGAAGGGTCGTTTGTACAAATTGGATAGGGTATGCTGCTCTACACACACACATATCAAGCAAAAAAATGAAACTACCTTTTTTGTTTTCACCTGGCAAATGTTTGATTTTTTGTTTCTTTTTGTTGGTATCAGATCGATCGTTCTCAATGGGACACTGTTGTTCCATACGACGGAAGAACTGTAAGTATAAATTATTACCTATCTTTGTTTCTCGTATGTCTGAAATGTCCTCACGATGACTTATTTAACACTTGAAAATTGTGATCATAAGTATGATAATAAACTATGTATGTTATTTAAATCTCAACCATTGATTTTCCAATCAATGGCCATTCCTCATTTCAGAGGTGTCAAATTCATGCTAATAAAGGAAATAAATAGTTCTGAAAATAGCTATCCGATAATACTTTGATTTTTGATATAGATGATGGACTAAGATTTGTGGCGTGCATATTTTTAAATTAGTTAAATGTTCCTCTTTAAACCAAATGTTGCTAGTTGAAATCAATGTTGTCAATCGTGGATTGCAGAAAATAGTGGATTGTTCAAATGCCGCTACCTTATAGTGCTATAGGCACTATTTGACAATACTTTGTTCTAAATCATGTAGCGCGGAACAATAGTGATTTGTTAAAATTCCCTTACGCAGGTATGCTATAGCACGATAGTGCCACTATATCCACTATTTGACAACGCTGGTTCAAATCCTATGATTTTTGTTTTATGCAAACATTACCGTCAAAATAGTGCTCTTAATCTCTTATCTAACATTGTCTGATTTTGCTAGATTTTAATTCAAGGACTTCCACGAAACGCACAGTATGCAGACGTTGAACAGATTGTGTCCGATTATGAGCATGATTCATCTTCCCTCAATATGTTTCTAAGGTTAACATCAAGTATATGTCATTTTTAAATTTGATTGATGTCTGATTTTACGATTCTCTCAAGATGATGGTGCTTTGTTTGTTTCAGAGCTGGAGAGGGCAATGAACCTGTTAAAATGGCAACAGTACTTTTCCGTTCAAGGACTCAAGCGATGAATGTATTCATCGCAAAGAATGGGACATATTGCCTCAACAATCGCATTTCGATACATGTTCTTCAGTAATACTAATACAAGATCCTCGTCGTGCTGCTGGTGTTAGAGCACTGATTTTATAGCTCAGAGTAGTAAAATTTATTTGTGATTTCGTAACGGCTTTTATGGTATGATGCATGAAAATGTTTAAATTTGTTGCATATTTGGAACCATATCATGAATTGAAAAAACACTTGACCAAGCAAATAATTTGGTGATTGATCACATTGTTTCAATCATGTGTTGCAATGTCATTTAATTCAGGTTTTTGAATGAGATGAAAGTGTATTAACGATTGAATGATGTATATATGTTTTATAAATTGAATTTAGGAATATATCTCTGTAACAAAATATAAGCAAAAGTCAGACAAATAATTTTTGGACTGAATACACCAACATTGACCATTTTTGCTTATATTTCATTACGCAGGGAGTGGGTTGTTACTTCATTACATAAATATAATTAGGAGGGGAGTATTGAGGAGTGAGTGATCTTTTGGAATCAATAGGACATGATTTAAAATATATAATGAAATTATTTCATTATAAGTTTATAGGTAATTTGATTTTTTCTTTCTCAATAATACTTGTACCATATCAACTGAGACAATAACAACCAAAATAGGTAATTCTTTCATGCAATTTTTTTTAAGGTGTGTAGATGGAATGATAAACACCACCTAAGAACCACACAAATGAGAGATTTTTCAAGTTCGAATCTTGTTAACCACGGAAATGCATTTATATTTTCTTTAAACTCTTGAGACATTTTCCAATTCAAGACTTTGTTAACTTTTTTCTTTTTCAATACTACTTATAGATCATATCAACACAGTTAGACAGACAATAACATCCAAATGTTCTGTGATGTATGAAATAATTAGGTAATTTGATTCTGTCAACCTAAGAGGTTTAAGTATTAAGGTAAATTTCTTAAAGTATTTGTATCCTTACAATGAGAACATAATCCTCTAAACTGCCAAGCTTCCAAATTTCTTGTTCCATTGCTCATAAGTGCCGAGTTCATCAGGTGAAACAGAAGGTCTCACCTCATTCAGGGAATCTTTGAAGTCCTACACAAAGTGAAGAAAAACATTTTAAAATTAATAATCAATCTGAGAAATTATTGCTGAAATTTCTAAGGTTCTGTATGCATCCTTTTGCATACCTGAAGAGTTACTGGCCTAATATCCTCCTTTTTCAAATCTAAAATTTTTACACCTTGTCTTATTTTCTCTCTCAGGGGACCCATAGAAGCATCCTTCACTAAATTTTTCATGTCTGATCCTGAATAACCTAAAAAGAAAGTTACCAAGTATAAGTAAAGTAAAGTAAAACACCAGAAACCATGAAAAAGCTATGTACAGATACTGTGATTAACTGGAAAATTGTTCATACCATCTGTTAAATTGCATATAACTTCCATTTCCTCATTTGATAGATTGAATAATCCATCCTTCTCTAAAAGGCTACGCGCAATCCAAGCTCTTGCCTCTAAAAGGCCAAACAAATAAGTTAGTTAGATGGTGCTTAAAATGGTTTGAAGAAAGATGGAGAAAATCATGATTAGCACCTGAGGATGGTAGGGGGATATAAAGTCTTTTCGTAAGTCTCCTCCGTGCTGCTTCATCAAGCTCTTGAGGACGATTTGTTGCCCCTGTATAAATTTTACACAAATTCATAATATGACAACTAGAACAAATTCGTAAGACCTAGAATAACTACCATAATACATCTAAAATATGACACCTAGAACAAATTCATAACAAGACCAATCTTGGTTCCAATTTATAGAATGAAATGCTCAATCCATTGTACAAAGAGTAGACCAAAGACACAACACCTATAATATGTCAACATGCAAAAAGGTTACAAATAGGTTAGATTTTGTGTAGGAATGTGATAAGTATCTAAGCACTTAGGGGATCCTCCCTTAAAAGCCAGTTATCGAGGGAAAAGAATAAAGTCACTTAAATTCTTCATCGAACATTCAATACTACTCGATGTGGAAGGCAGCCCATAATGCCTAAGTTCCTATCCGGAGGATACCACTATTACAAGCATAATGTGTAGAGACGGTCCTTAATAAATCATCATATAAAAACAAATGAAAACAAAGATAAAAAGTATATTCTTCTGAATACACAAACAAAACAAAAAACTAAAGTATAGTAGAGTGACGGTGATCACATTAAAGCCTCGAAAGATAAAATCATAAATATTGAACAAAAGCTATCGTTATCTAGTATCTACCCATTAAAAGTATCACAAAGAAGACAGTTAGTGAGCTAAAATTGAGTATAGTAAAAAGAAATTGAGCCTAGTGATTCAACAATTACCTATAAGCAGAATTTGGTCGTTGCCACCGTCAAAACCTTCCATTTCAATAAGAAACTGTGTCTTTAGCCTTCTGCTTGCTTCATGCTCACCCTCTGACTTACGCTGCAACAAGTTACATGTATTAAATAAATAAGAGAAAAATTAATGCCATATTAAATTTCACTAAGATTACATGTCATTAACTTATTTATTGATGAATAATCTATTACTAACTATTTAAAAATTTCCACAAAATAGTTGAACATGAACCTATTACAGCAATGAATATTGATATTGTCTTTATTGGCCTTGACATCAGCATACCTGAGACAAGAGAGAATCTATTTCATCAACAAAAATTACTGCTGGCTGACGACAACTGGCTACTCCAAAGAGGGCTCTTACTAGCTTTTCACCTTCACCAATCTGTAGTTATCAGAACATATATCAGGTATTCAAAACATTGTCCCTATGGTATTTAGCATTTGACAGGATCAGTTCACGAGTTGCAAGCGACTGCAGAAAATCATCTCAGAAAAGACTTTAGAAAATAGAACAAGATGTTTTAGGAGAAATATATCAGCAAACCTTCAAAATAAACAGCTAAAGCTTAAGCATATCAAACATACCCACTTGCTAGTCAACGAGCTTGCAGATATGTAAAAGAAGGTTGCCTTTGCCTCCCCAGCTATGGCTTTTCCTATCATTGTTTTACCAGTTCCCTAGCATTCAAAGTATATAAGACAGATCAAGATCAGAGTCTTTGAAATGTACAACATCAGTAAGAGAAATTTTCACTTACTGGTGGACCAAATAGAAGCAGACCTCTCCCAGGAGAACGGCAGCCCATAAATAAGTCAGGACGTTGCAGAGGTAATATGACCATCTCATGGACACAATTTTTGGCATGGGCCAATCCAGCTACAACGTCAAATAACATTGAATGAGGATAACTAGTTTTCATAAGAGCTGCCAATTTTGTGAACAAAGAAGAAAGATAAACAGCTACTTATATTACCAATGTCATCCCAGAGGACATTGGGATCTTTATCCATAATCTCGTTACTAACATGTTCAATGAGGCGAGGTTCTAAATTCCTTAACTTCTCAGGAAGTTCACCATCAGGACCATACAGCATTTCCAAACTGCAAGAATATGAAGCATATTAGGAAAAGTGCATACATTATCCAACCAGCCATCAATCATGGGTTCAACAACTTATGGGGAAGAAAGGGATTTAAAGAGGGCAAAGTAAAAAACACCTGTCCCATAATACCTCAATTGAAAATAACGAAAAATAGATTACTTCTTGTTAATTTTCACAAAAGGAATAAAGAAAGGCATTATAAGGTTAACTTTAATATGTAAATAGTACAGACTAGTGTAGCAATTTAAGTTAGGGTTGTTCCCTAGTAGTTCGTATGATGAAACACTTTTGAGATGCTGTCTACAATAAAATTTGAGACAGTCATTTGCACTTTTGGAATGCACAAATAGAATGAATTTGAGAGATAGTGCGGATAAAGAGTTAGAAGTAAGAACATAAAGACTAAAATGATGATCTCAGAACTGACCATTTCTTTGTAGACTCATCTAAAGAATCACCACACTTGTTGCCAGCAATTCGGGAAGTTATATTTCCAGTATTGCTCCCATTGGATTTAATAGGGGGGACAAAATTACTGCGGATGCCACGTCGTGAAACACCATATGATCTCCCACCATATTGCCTGTTGGCAGGACTGTTGTCGCATTCTGGTGAGACAGGTGCACTCGGTGAACCAATTGCACCCCACTTTTGCTTTACATCCATTAACTGCCAAAAATAAGATTATGCCATCAACATTTCTACGTAAGATAAAAAAGAGGAAAAATCTGTCATATTTACTTTGAAGTTGACTGAGTGTTGTTTCTATTGCTAGAATTTTTGGTAGATAACCACTCAATAATAGAGTGAGTTTGCTCTTCACCTTTTAAGGGTATTACGTTATAAAGAATGGGTGATAAATTTTCATCTAGAAGGTATATCTTTCTTCTTGAGAGAATGATGAGCACATAAAGGAAATAAGTGTATTTGAAGAAAACGTTACAGCAGTGGAAAGAAATGCAGTATGCACCAAATTTGACAGAATAAAATAGAAATGCTAATAATTAAAAACAGGAAACAACCCGATACCAATTTTCCATAGTCATAAATAAAAAAATAAAAAAAAGGTGAGGGGGAGACAGAGAAACTTGACACAAGGTAAAATAATTATACCAACTTTGCTTTGGCAGTAACAAACCCATTGCCAGCGACATCGGGATTAACTTCCTCCTTGATTGAAGGTGACTTGACATAACCAACTCTGGGGCTAGTATTTTCCACGTGTGCACGTCTTGTCGGAAAAGTGTTTCCACCAGCTCTTCCTTCTCCTTCAACTTCAAAAACGGAAGAGACATAACCAACTCCGGAGCTAGTATTTTCCACGTGTGCACGTTTTTTCGGAAACGTGTTTCCACAAGCTCTTCCTTCTCCTTCAACTTCAAAAATGGAAGAGACACCAGGACCCTTTGTATGGATGCCATGTGATTGAGGCCTTCCAATAACTATGCAGTCCTCAGGGTTGTTATTTTTCAAGTTGAAAAAACTTTTGGAACCATTACTAGTCCTCAAGCTGCTTTTCCCATATATGGATGTTAACTTTGCTTGCACCACTCCCTTTGATGCTTCTCTGCCTGTCTTGTTTTGCTTCCCCAGTTGATCAACCTGGAAATACAAAAACAATATATGTATGTGCAAAAATCATTATCTCTAGAATCTGGAGTAGCCAAAAATAATAGAGTTCAATCAATTGCAGTACATTTACCAATTGATTGCAATCTTTTTCTTTAGATGGCTTAAGAAGAGCTTGAAAGTATTTAGAATTCCGTATCTTGTCAATGTCAATATCTCCTGTTGAGTTGAAAATCGGTCCTGGAGACCTCTTTGCTTTCTCAAAAGCTTGGCTGTTGAAAAAGATAGAAACAAAAATCTTGATAAACATGGTAACAGCAAGAGGAAAATTGGCGCAGCATTAACATGAGAGGAAGTTCATATCAATAGAGTAACATTTGATTTTAAATTGCATCACAGATTCTCAAAGGATTTAAGAGTGGTAACCACCACATAGTCTGTTTAGGTAGAAGAGAGAAAAATCAGAGAAAACCAAAACACTTAAAAGAGAAAACATAAGAGGTGATTCATTTGCTGTAACAGCTTAACTTATCCAATAACTACTCTCAAATTCAGTATATTCTTATCAAATTCTATAAACAATTCTAACCACGTTACATTACGAAAATATACATATATCCAAAAATTCAAAACAATCAATTCCAAAAAGTTCAATTCTCTCCCAAAAAATATATAACCTACATTTCATATCAGAGGTAGTATCCGTGTTTGACACCAACACAACATCAACACATAGTTACATTCAAGCACTTTCTTGTTCTTAAATTAGTAACGGTAAAGGAATCACCGAAAAGGAAATATGCATGTATCATAAAATTTAAAACAATTAATTTCGGAAAGTTCAATTCTCTCGCCAAAACCTATATAGCACAAACATACTTCAGTTAAAAGGCATATCTAGTGTCCGACATATACACTCGCATGGCATTGACATATAACAAAACATAAAACCTAAACAAATCACATTACATTACTCTAATATACACATATACAATGAAGCACGTACACTCTTCGGATTAGGCGTGTTCTAGTGTCGGACACGCGTCAGTGTCTGACACCGACACTTATGATTACATTGAATTATACTATATCATTGTCTCGAATTACTATCGGTGTTGACGTGTCAATGTCTGTCTCGTGTCCAGAGTGGTTCATAGCATATATATCATAAAATTGAAGAGAGAAAAAATTCAATCCAAAAATTTCAATTCTCTCACCAAAACTACAATATAAACAACAACTCTCAAATTAGGCAAATTCTAATCAAATTCTATAAACAAAACAAAAAACCTAACCAAATCGCATTATCACTCTAAGGCTCTGTTTGACAAGCACAATAAGCTAGCTTATAGCTTATAAGCTAAAAGCTCTATTTGGTAACATTTTCTTAAAAAGAGCTTATAGCTTACTTGAAAAAAGTAAATATTAATTAAACATATATTTTTTATGTCATTTCATACTTATAAGCTAGTTCAACCGCTAATTTTACCAAACACTACAAATTCAATCAGCTAGCTTATTCGCTATAAGCTAAAAGCTAACTTATAAGTTATTCGCTATAAGTTCATCCGCGATAAGCTAGCTTATAAGCTATCTGTGATTTTTTACCAAAGGGAGCCAAAACATAAAACCTAACCAAATGGCATTATCACTCTAACATACTCCACATACATATCATAAAATTGAAAACAATTAATTCCAAAAAGTTCAATTATCTAACCAAAACTATGAACCAATACATTACCGAAAAAGAAACAGATAAAAAAAAATTAAGAAAAAGTAATTAATAACGATTAATAATTCACCGATCAATGAGAGGAGTGAGAGATTGTTTAGCTGTATGAAGATAGGTTAAAGCTTGACGACGAGTCTGTTGAAGAAAAGCTTGATCGATTTCTGATTGAGAACGAGAATCAATGAAACCGATGAGACGAAGAGAGAGAATATAAGCGGAAGAGAAATCGCGATTTTGTTCATCTAGGGCACGTTCAACACCGAACAAGAGAGAGTGTAATCTTTGAAGATTTTCATCTACTTCTTTTCTCCAACACTTTTTCACAGATTCCTCTTCCATTTTTCAGTTTGAATTGAGATTAAAATGAAGTGGATGAATATTTTGAATTTTGTGTGTTTTAAATTAATTGAAGCGAGTTAGTGAGTGAGATTCCTTTTTTTTAGTATTTGATTTTGTATCCTTTTCCCGCTATTTCACCTCTTTTCTCGCGCCCCAATTTTTTTTCAATACTCACACCCTAATTTTATTTCATTTTATATTTATTTATTTTAACTTAATTGCAGTTTTGGTCCTTCAATTTTCACATTTAATGAAATTAATCCCCTATTTTTAAATCACACAATTTTGGTCCTTCTAGCAGATTTTTATTCTTAAAATTTGTGATTTAATATATTTTAAATGATATCACACCCAATATATTTGATAGAGGAGACAAAATTGTGTAATTTTAAAATAGAGGGCCAATTTCGTGAAAATGTGAATATAGGGGACCAAACAGAATAACTTGTGATAGGATCAGCAATCCACACCCAATGTTATTCAAAAGAAAACAATACTCCCCTAATAACTCTTATTCCCAAGCGAACAAACGCCTACGCCACATCCACCCATTACCACCGGGACCCCATCTCAACCTTCTCATATCCACCACCGACACATCTTTATTTAAACACAAATCAAAAAGCCTACCAAATTTAGACTTTAAAGATTCCCCATCAAGCCATTCATCCTTCCAAAAAGATGTGCTCTCACCATTTCCTACTATTCTCTCAATATGATCACCAAACCAATTCCCACCATCTGCATCATCCCCATTTCGAATACTAATAATATCTTTCCACCACCTAGAATATCTACTTCCTCCACTATCCACCTGATCATCCATCAACCCATATTTAGCCTTCAACACCTTACACCACATCCCCTCTAGTTCCTCCAACAACCGCCAACACATTTGTCAAGTAATGCTATATTAAATTCCTTCACTCTATGCACCCCTAACACTCCACTCTCTCCTTATCAAGACAAACCTTTTTCAAATTGATCCAATTTATTTTCCTAGAATCTTCAACCAACTCCACAAAAATGCTCTAAAAATAGATTCAGTTAAAGAAATGATACAGGTCCGAGTCTTGAAGAAGGAGAGGAAATAAATCGAAATTGAGGACAAAACAAATTTAATTAAAACCAACCGTCCTCCCATAGACAAATGATGGCTCTTCCACCGAGACAATTTACCTCTAATCTTTTCAACCAAAGGAGCCCAAAAAGAATGGAGTCTCGCATTACCACCTGTGGGTAGACTAAGATATATGAAGGGAATTCAGCCTATTTTGCAGTTAAGCAATTAAGCTGCATCTACCAACCACATATATGAAGGGAATTCAGCCTATTTATGAAAATCAACCTTCATGCCCAATATAAGTTCAAAGAGGATTAGGTTAGCCTTCAACACACGGCTGTTTGCCCAACTCCTTTCACCCAAAATCAAAGTATCATCAGCAAACTGTAAGTGAGAAACGGTGATCACATTTATATCTTCATTACCAATCTGATATCCCTTAAACAAATCAATGTCAACTGAAGCTTTAAGCATGACATTCAACCCTTCAGCCGCAATCAAAAACAGAAAAAGGGATAAAGGGTCCCCCTGCTGTAAACCTCTGTCCATGCAGAAATCCTCTGTAGGACTACTGTTAACCAGAACTGAGGCGGTAGCTGTACTAACACAAGTCATAATCCATTGTCTCCATTTCACAAAAAAATTCATCATGTCCATCACTGAATCATAAGCCTTCTCAAAATCAACCTTAAAAAGAATCAACTTCTTCTTTAATTTCATAAGTGAGAAAACTTCTTTTTTTTTTTTTTTTACAGAAGTGAGAAAACTTTAATGTTCTTATTTGTTTTTAAATGTTTTACCATATAAACTTGCTTCTTTTTTTTTTTTTGCAAAACAATTTTTAAACCTAGGTTTTTTGACGCAATTGCATATTTTACTCACGTCTTATATTGAGTTTAGCTATAAAGTGTGGCACATAACTCACGTCTCATACATATTTTACTTTAATAATAAAAAATTATATATACTTTATTTCACGTCTCATGACATGTCTTGGTCAAAAAAATAAAAATAAAAACCACATGAATGTGGTTTATTTTTTGTACAGAAATAAAAAAGAAAATCAAGTGAAGCTAAATATATACTATAAAACCTTTCTCAAAGGATTTTATTTTGTACAAATGTACTTCTCCAAAATTGAAAATATGTTTTCCAGGATTTTCTTAAAAAAATGGTTTCAAGGATATCTATAGTAAAATATTGCACAGCTATAAATTTTAATGTACAAGAAAATGTTGATATTATTTATAGCTCAATATTTTATAAGACTTCATTGTATATTAAAAAATTAGTAGCAACCTAGGTAACTAATTTGAAGAAAAAAAAAATGTGACATTTAAACCAAAGTGTAAAACCAAATAAAAAATGATAGTGTCTTTGATATGTAATCAATGCCACATCATCAATGCCAAAAACATAAACATGTATTTAAGGGAAAAAACTATGTAGAATTAATATACATGTGTTGTTAATTGACGATTCTCTCAACAAGTGTGGAGGAAAATTTCTCTTATATTGGATGCAAGTGGACGATATGAATTTCACATTTTAAGGTTGGCAATTTGGTGAAAAGCAAGAAAGGGGTCAAGATGAAACATTTCATTTGGCTTGCAACAATATGGTGTATTTGGTGTCTTAATTCGGAATAATACTATTTTTAGAGCTGCTTCGCCGAATTTACTTGTAATCGTTGATCAAATTAAATATATTTCGTGATTTTGGTTTTTAGGTAGAATATATTGTGACTAATTCTTCCTACGGTTATGTAGCTCCTAAGCCTTCATCAATCAATCATCAATCATCAATAATCTTTTACATATAAAGGGAAGCTTTAGTAGCTCCTAAGCCTCCATTTTGCCTATGTGGCATGCTTTAGAGAGCTTCTAATTTCTATTTAAAATTTCTTCCACAATTTATTTTATGTGTCTTTTCATTCTTCAAAATAATTATCTATATGTTACAATAATAATGGCTAACTTTTTTGCAAAAAAATAAAAATTAAACAAAAGTGATACAATTTTAAAATAGTATCATATAACATAAATTATTAGCAAGGGTAACATATAACATAAATTAATAGTAATAATGAAGAAAAAAAAGATCAAATTTTAAAAGGAAAATGAATATTAGATATATGCCAGCTCATTCATCTTTTACAATACTAAACATAAAAAATAAACCATGCAATCATAAATATAATTTGCAAAAGTTTACTTTAAATAAATAAACCAAGTCAGAAAATTACCCCAAAATATTTTTTTCATGCTTGACCAAATAAATAAATAAATTTTATTCAAAAATACTTTAGTTGTATTGTTTATTCATTAATATTTGTGCTATTATTATTTTTATAAATTATTATTATTCATTACTTTTTGTACTTATCATTTATTTTAATAATTATTTAAATCTAAAAAAAAATGTTTGCTAATTTTTAAATACTTTGTTTACTTCATATTCCATAACTTTACTTCTCTCTCACTCAATATTATATTAATGCAAAATCTAAATTAATAACTTGTGTGTTACAATTTTTATCAATTGCTCCTTATTCTTTTTCTAAATTATATTTAAATGTGTAGCACTTAAGAAAAATGGAAATAGTGAAAGTTCACACTTTATATTTAAACACATACAATTGATGTTGATTTTTTTTTTTTTGATAAGCATACAATTGAGGTTGATAATTATGCATGTGAAAATTCAAGTGACAAATAACTTAAATTAGTAGCAAGTGTAAATAAATAAACCAAATAAAAAATTTACCCGAATATATGCTTTTTCATGCTTGACCAAATAAATAAATAAATAAATTTTACGAAAAAATATTTTAGTTATATTGTTTATTAATTACTATTGTGCTATTATTTTTTTAAAAAAACAACTTTGTAACCCTAACTTTCAAACTACCTTTCTTTCATATTCCTTAACTCTTATTCTTTAACTATGACAAATAAATTTATCATAAAATTCTTTGAACGGTTATCTTTTCTCATCCCTAAGCATTGTGTGTGCTATAAATTTGAGTTTTCATCATCACTTTCCTCAAGCAATTATTGGGTTCTTTCTCTTTTTCATCTACATCTCTTCACAATTTATTAGTTTCTATGTAGCAACTTATATTACTCTTACAATGTGTGAAAATTTTAGACATTTATTTTTTATTATATTGATATGATGTTTGTTAGCCTACTTTTCTAACTTTTTTCGTTTTTTTTTTATTTCTTAATGTAGATTTGGCAAAATTTTCATGTAAGTTAGAAGAAGAGAATAAAAGAGAGACTTTTATTTTTGTCTTTGTTGTATCCGTGATGCTTGAGAAGTCTATGAAAAATGACAATTTATGTAAGTATATATCTTTGAGTGCATTTTCACTATGTTATTATTCATAATATATATATATATATATATATATATATATATATATATATATATATATATATATATATATATACCATATTCATATGTACTAAAATTTATTTTTTGTTCTTCATCTTTAGTAAAGTATTAAACAAATTTTTTTTTGGACAAGCTAAAATTTATTTTTTATTCTTCATATGTAGTAAAGTATATCAGTTTGAAGACAATTGTTACTTACTACCCTACAACACGTACTATCACTTATTTTTTTCAAAGAAAATATCACTAAAGTTATTAACACAACAAACCCATCATTTTAATTTTGATATTATCTATACTTTGCAATCACACAATCATTCATTTATATTATGTGCTCCTTCATCTTTTACACCACCAGACATAAAAAATGAATCATGCTTCTGTAAATATAATTTGTTAATTAGAATATATTATTAATATGTTGGTCACTTATATTTTTCAAATATATATATACACTACTTTGTAAATAGATCAGTTATATATCTTTCAGCTTTCTATATGTTAGACAACTTTTGTGTCCTTTGAATACATTTTAAAGGATGTAGTTGTTTTTTTGTGTGTAGAAAATCATAAAGAAAGTTGAGTGCCATATATGGGTATATTCCAATTGCATTTGTTTTTGTGGTGGCATAAGTGATATGCAATATGACTCATAAAAATATCAGGTATGAAATTTTATTTCTACGAAATAATTGCCTTTCATGGAAATTGAAATAATCATTGTTTGATTGATCTTATTATCTTACAAGACACAAGATATCATAACTAACATATTTTCCTCTAATATCTATTTCAGGTTGAAAGTTGTCATTGGAACTTTGATCATTAGTTACAAGATCTCTGAGTAATTGTTATAATATTGTATATATTTATGTACCAATGTAGATTTTCTTTTGTGTTTATATAGAAAGTTGAGTGCTATATATGAATATATTCAATTGCATTTGTTTTTGTGGTGGCATAAGTGATATGCAGTATCACTCATAAAAATATCATTATGAAATTTTATCTCTATGAAATAATTGTCTTTCATGGAAATTGAAATAATCATTGTTTGATTGATCTTATTATCTTACAAGACACAAGACATCATCACTAACATATTTTCCTCTGAGTAATTGTTAGAATATTGTATATATTTATGTACCAATTTTAGACTTTTGGAAAATCATGTTTATTTTTAACAAGTAAGTCAACTACTATCTTATCTTTTCAACTATATATATAAATATTAGGCTATTTTCAATATCCGATTTTTAAAACCTCAAGTAAACAATATTGTTAAATAAAAATCACAAAAAGGAAAAACAAAAATAAAGATAAACCACAAAAAAAATGAGAAGAATAATTTAGAAGAAATTCTGAACGTATATTTCGATGTACCAAGTGAATATTTGAGAAGAAATTCTAAAAGAAATAAAGTTAAAATCAAAACATGAGTCGTCTTTTCAATAAATGTATATGAAATATCTTAAATTGTATAGAGGAGTAAAATCAATAGTTACATATCATGTGATCCGTGATTTTTCAAGAAAAGATCAAAGGATTGAAAATACAAAACCACCAAAGATGAATCACGAATCATAAACCAATAATAAATATTTATTTTAATTTTAGTTAATTTTTTTACATGTTATTCAGGATTTTTTATTTCATTCTCTCATTTCTATTTTTAAGTGTTTTGATCATATTATAACTCTCTATATTCTCACATATTAATTGTCTTATAAATTTTCGTAACTCCTAATTAATATTATCAATTACTTTTGTAACTTCAAAAAATACAAGTATATTATTTATAAAACAACTATATTGTTCTAAAAAATAAAAAAAAATCAGGGCATGATATTGTTGTACATTTGGACTCAAGCTATAAAAAAAAACACAATGATCAGTCATCCCAACTAAGTTAACAACCAAACTAAAAAACGTAAATATTACTATTAAATAATTAAAAGAGACAAAAATGTAAGTTTAAAGTGTGCAATCCAAGGGGGAGTGAATTAAGTTTTTAGACTTTTTCGGTTATTTTAATTAGAGATGTTGTGGTTATTTTATTTTCTTGAAGGTTTGTGATGAATATATGAATAAAGTGCAGGAAAAATGAAGAGTGCAGGAAAGAGAAAAAAGACACAGAAAATTTAAAGTGTATATGTATTCACTATGTTCTTTACAAAGTGAAACAAGAGAACAATCTTATGTTTTTCACTCTCTTGCTTCCAACAATCCTGGACAGTTGGGTGTTCACACTGATATGAATTTTATACAAGAGTTTGGATAATTTGAGTACGGAAGAATTTATATACAACAAAATTCTAACAGAATGTTTCTCTTTCAATATAGCAATTCAGAATAATAAATTCTAAGTGCCCATAAAACTTTTATCTGGTATGAAAGTACGCAAGAAAGTTTCTCAAAAGACTAATAATTAAGCATAGTAAAAAGAGATAAACAAAATCGCTCGCTAAAAACATTATAACCAATAAAATATAAGATATAATTCTTTCGAGTGAATATTTGAGAAGACACTTTAAAAGAAATCAATTTATTATCGGAACAAGAATCGTCTTTTTATATATATATATATTAGAGATCTTACATTATATGAAAATAGTAATATCATGTGGTAAAACGAAAGGATGAAAAGAAAGAAAAAAATCATTAATTGTAAAAATTGTTGATGCTCATACATCAAAATAAATTTTAAAAATTGTTGAAAATGTAGATATTAAAACATATTTACATATATTTATAAAATATATCCACACATATATGTAAACATACTTACATGCAAAAAATTGGGATTATTTAAATAATCTTATTATTTACAAAAAATAGTGTGTGTATGTGTTTTGAAATTCACTAAAAATTCTTAAATTATTACAATATTAGTTACATATAATTCACTATTAAAAGAATGTTTAAGTAATGGCTCAAAAATATTTGTAAAAATAAGATGACATGTTAAAAGTTTAATTCTTCTAAAATAATAAATTTTCTTTACCTGAGCCAAATAACTAAACCTAAATTCAAATATATGAAATAATCGTCCAAACTATATATTTGCAACAAAATATATTCAAGTTTATATTATAACAAAAATAAACTAAACTCACAAGCAAAAATAATTAAATAAGAGAGGCAAAAACAACAATAAATTTGAAGGACACAAACCTCACAAAAAAAAAAACAAAAAAAAAGGACCAAACAAAAATTATGTAAATCAAACAATATACACTAAAAAAATCGAGATAAAATATCACCAAGTGAATATGTGAGAAGAAACTTCAAAAGAATGAGAGAGGAGTAAATAGATAAGTTATTTGATACTTTTCATTGAATGGAGTAAATAGTTAATTTGATACTTAATTTTTAAAAAATATCATGTGATAAAAAAATCAAAGCTAATATATATGAATTATATTCTATAACGCAAACTTATTTCAATATTACTCATGAACAATATTGTCGGCAAGTATAAGTATGTAGCATCCAACAATCAAATTGAAAAAAAAATTGTAACATCCCACTTTAATTATTACGAGTAATAATAATAAGAGATAAAATTGGAATAAATTGTGTAATGACCCAAGATAGGACTATATAGAGTAGTAAGATAAAATGGGTTTATTGGATAAAAGTGTGGTGATACATTATTTGGACTAATTAAGAAATAGAAGGTTATTAACTATTAGAGACTTGGAAGTGGTATCTTTGTAATTAAGTGCATATATGTGGTCCTTATAAATATTCTCATTAGTATTTTTAGAAAACAAAAGTCAGACTTTCTCCTTCTCTTCCTCTCTCACGCCAAAACAGAGCAACAACACCTAAACCCTTTTCTTCCATTTTTGTAATTAGAAGCTCTTACATGCTTTAGGTTTAAGTTTCTAACCACAAAACCACCAACACTATTTTATTTCCATTTTTGAATTCCTTTCTAAAAAGCCAAGAATTTTCCCTAAACCAACTCTCCTCCTCTCTCTCTCGTGTTCTGTGTAATCACCCCCAAATCTCCTCTCCAAGGTTCTAAAGTTTAGCAAAATCTCAATCTCCACTCATATATATGAGTACATGAAGCAAGTGTGCAAGAGTGAATTTATGTTTAAAACCCTTCCTCATGGACAAGGTGAGAAACCCACTCTTCATCTCTCGTGAGTTAATTGGATTATCAATGCCCTTCAATTACCCAATCCTTGATGCTGGTTATCTATTATGCATGTGGGCGAATTGTTGAAGTTGGGTCACTGATGCAGTCTTGTGCAGAATTCGTGTTGGTAACAGGTCTGCACTAAAACGATAAATTCTCCCTCTCTGTAACTCCGTTTGGATTGATTCTTATTGTTTTGGAAAGTTAACACAATTACGGTTGTATTGGAACCAGTTTCATAATTTTTGGACAAGAAATGAGGTCGCTAGGATTTTCTGAAGTTGGACATATGATGAAGAATTATGCAGAAAATTCTGATTATGAGTTCAAAGCTTTCGGTTGCAAATTATGCGTATTGGCGAGCTATGGAAATGACGATGGTTGTTCAAGCGTCAATTTTCAGGTGGGTTCTTAGGAATTAGATTAGTTAGAATTTCCCCCAAAATTGAACTATGCATGATAACATAGGGTTAGGGAAATTGAATTGTGCAAGAGAAGGGTTTAATTCCCAAAACCCTTCTCCATTATAATTATCACGGTGTCTCATGATGTTAATGGCTTGAAAGAATGACAATTGTAGTGTAGAAACCTGGTTTGAAATGAATACTGCAGACCCTTCGCGCCTACGCGCAGCAGCTTCGCGCCTACGCGCAGCAGCTTCGCGCCTACGCGCAGGCAAAAAGGGCAGAAACAGAATCCAAAGGCGCAGGTTCGCGCCGAGGCGCAGAGGTATTGCGCCTAGGCGCAGGCCAACAGCATTTTCAGCTTTTGCCTTCTGTTTCTGGCTTCTAAAACTCCTACGCATTTTTGGATTGTCATCTTTCAAGTCTTGTTTTCCATTAACATTACGAATACCTTATAATTATGATGTCGTTGTACGTATAGGATTGATTATAACCTAGGCTAGTAGCTAGATTAGTTTCCCGGGATTGAGATATATTGGTAGTATGTTAACACATTAGAATTATGTGTAGTATCAGTCCATAGTTATGTGTGGCTGCTTGAGCACCACCAAAGGGATTCGAGGAATCCATAGTTATGTGTGGTTGTTTGACACCACCAAAGGGATTTGAGGAATCCATAGTTATGTGTGGTTGTTTGACACCACCAAAGGGATTCAAGGAATCCAAAGCGATAAGATATCAATAATATTGATTGTGATGCCATAGTTATTTCGTACCATATGTGCTTAGTTCACGAAGATTGGTACGGAAAAGCGTGAGGCTTTCTGGGACCGGCTCACCTCAGATTGTCCTTGCATAGTTAAAATGAACTCAGATAATATTTGTGTTACACCTTATTATTGTTTATATATATATGAATACATGTGATGCGCTTGAGTATGCGTGAGGACTGATAGGTTTTCCCTTGGTGTAGTCACCACTAGGTGGGTAGTAGAACTCACGAGGCTTAGTAGTCTCACCCCCCCCCCCCCCCCCCCCCCCCATTCTTCTTCATTTCAGATTACAGGTTTCGCATTCGCAGCGGAGCTGAAGCGTAAAGATTCGGAATACATGGATTACATTGAGGAGCTGACAAAGAGTTAATCTTATTTTTATTATAAGATTCAGTTATGTTAGTTTAGTAGTTAGCTCGGTATGTATTATTCAGCGGATTTTATAATCCGAGTATGTATTGAATCTTTATGTAACGAAAATTTTTATTGAGTCCCGATCCATTTATGTACACTCTTATTGATATTCTAGATAAATTGATATGGGGTGTTATAAAAATAAAGGATACATAAAAATAAAGGATACATAAAAATAAAAGCAAAGTGACATGTGACTATACAATTGTAAATCATATAAAGAAAATTAAGATCTTATCAAATTACACTATTAAAATAAAATGTTATAAATCTTTTCAACCATATAAAATATTATAATAGATCTATATATTACGTTAAAATATAAACAAAACTACAATATAAATCAATAAATAAAATTATATTTTCTAAACAACTTTTTATTTTATTTTTCTACATATACTATGTTAAATATAATCATATTTTAAAATAATATCTATCATTTAACTATATGTGAATATACTTATCACAAATATTTTAATCGAACCCGTGCAACGCACGGGTTTATTCCTAGTATATACTAAAGCAAGCTTTTAATTGCTGATGTGGCAGTCTAACAAAGCTTTTCATTTTTTCCTTTTTTCTAAGCTCAAGTTGGTGCTTATGTGGCATCTCTCATCGGACATGATTTTTTTAAAAAAAAGGTCATTCCATGGCAGACTATTATTCATTTGATTATTATTATTATTGGTTTGCTATCTAAATTAAAAAGTTTCTTCCGTTAAAAACTGTTCATTTTTTCCTCTTATTGTTGATGCATGATTGCATGTAATGGATCATTGCATTGATTAAATAATTTAATGAAAGTTTGTTTTACATGTCAAAATTTGGAGTAATTAAGCTTTTCGGTTAAGCAGTTGTTCAGCTTCCCTAATTGATTGATATGGTATATGTAAGGTTTGGATGATGATCATATATATATATATATACACACATAGAGAACACATTCATATTATAGATTGAAATAATTTCTTTTGGCAAATTTGCTTAAGCATTTCTTTTCTGTTTTTATGCTTAACAATTATTAAAAAAAGATAGTTTGTTTTTGTTTGTTTGTTTTATTGTGTGTTTGCAGATTGCAAATCATACATTTGTACCTCAATCATCTTAAAAGTTCTGGGAGGTGAAATATAGGAGAAATAATGTATTATTTCTCTATTCTTTTTTTGTTTATTATGTTTGTTTTAGAGAAATAATATTTGTATAATAATTTGGAATAACTTTTGGGAATGATCTTTCTCATATTACTCTTATGTTGTTACTCTCATTTTATTATTTTTGTCCCAAAAGAAGACGGAAGAAGAAGGTTGTCTAAAAATTATAGAAAGTTTGTCGTATAATTATCATTATTTATAACATGAAATATTACCGTTAACGATTTTAGTATGTGATACTAAGATACTTATAAGAAAGTGTAATACTACCAAATCTTCACCCTCTATTGAAACATTTGTCATCTCTGTTAAGTCTTACAATTCCATTTATTACCTTACATGCAATATTTTAGAATTGTTACTAAAGGTGAAACGGTGTATATATACCCATTTATTGTGTACTTATTTAATTTTGAGTGCTAACTTTTCAATGATCTTCCTTAGCCTTCAATCACAAACAATTATGTGATTTGATTATTATATAGATGTCTCATGTGTTGACAATACACAAAACACTTACTAATATTATTATATTAAAGAAGATATGTTTGTGTAGGTTGAATTTTTAGAGGGGTGAGTTGTGATGGAACTCGAAAACGCCAGCCTACTTTATAGTCCTTCATTTTTTTTTTTAAAAAAATGCATCCTTTGAAGAATATTCACCAATTGATTATGAGTGTGGGAATTTCTCATAAGATGTAATAAAATTATAAAGTAAGGTGCTTATAGTAGCATATAAGTTGTGCTCCTTTCAAGATAAATTTACTCATGTCTTTGACCTCATGACAATGACAATTTTGTTAGATATATTATTTCATAGTCATGCATTGTAAGTTTATTTATTCATATGATTGCTAAATATTGATTCCAACGGTAAATTATTCAACTTTTAAGTTCTTTAAATGTACTTATTGTCATAAAAGAGTTCTTCAAATGTATTTGAAACTTTCTTTTCAGCTTTTTAGGCATTATGTCTTTGGCGTTGCGTTTTAGCTATACATAGGAGTAAGTCATTATAAAGTTCATTTTTTAAATAAACTTTGAAATTTATTAAGCGTTGCAGATGAATGGTAATTTTCTCAAATTTTTGTGATCTAATTGTATATATTTTTTTTTGTATTCATGTTTGATAAAAAAATAATATTGAGAATGTAATTGGCAAATGCGATCCATTTGAAAGTAAGTTATGCTAATAGGGATGTTTAGTAAGTGTAGTGAACATAAAATCATGAGTTTTGTGGATGTAATGAGTTTTCTATGGTATCTAACTGTTTAATGCATCAATGTAAGAATTAGTGCTTACTCATTTTCCTTGCAAAATTGCCACTAACTAATTTATAAAAAAAATAAACAAAAGATACCATTACTTTCATTGAATGCTAAAAGATATATCGTTTCCAATCTTTTGCCTGTGTTTCTTATGTACAAATAATAAATACTCTTTTAATTGGTAGTGCCTACATTCTCATATTTGCCACATTTAGCCTTCTAAACATCTCATCCTAAATTTTACACTTTTGCTTTTTTTTAAATTTTTTTCCTCAAAAGTAACACTGCTATGGAGCTTGCTTGACTAGGGTTTATTTTCCAAATTTTATATTTTGATGGCAATGCAATTTTTTTATGTTCCTCATTTTAATGTTTCATTGTTAATATAGTATATTTTTTCATTTCAAATTTTATGATGGTGTGTTCTTCCTTCTTGGCTATGAAGAAAAGTTACAAGGTGGTTTCCAAATCATATATTAATTTGTTTTACCAACAAGAGTGGTGGAGATTGAAAGGGGACGTTGATGTTTTTTTTCTCTTATAGTAAAAGGCGTTGATGTTTTGTTTAGTCTCTTTTGGGTTTTTTAGTTTGTGTGAATATTGTGGTATATTACTGCAATATATCTATACATAGAAGATTAGTAGTTAAAATTATCAAGATTTTATTGTTATACAATGTTAATTTGCAAAGTAGATCGTTTATGCTAAATGGTGAACTGGAGCATTACAATCAATTTTCAATTTCAAATTGATAAAATGAATACCGATCAAGTTTATAAAAGTCTTGATTAAACACCACAAAAAAATTCATCGTAAAAAGTCTTTTAAAATATTATGAAATCTCAATTTAATATACATACCTATCTATCTTTAATAGTTTTGCTTTGAACTCTAAGATGATCTAACGCTTAACAATTCATTTTAGGGGAATTTTACTAACCGCTTACCAAACTCATTAATAAGCGGTTAATTGGACTCATTAGATACAATGAATATTATGAATTTTATAAGTCTATTATTAAATTTTAAAAATTTGAATATCATATTATTTTATTTAATAAGCAAATTTAAAAATAAAAAATTTAATCAAACCCGTGTATCGCACGGGTTTAATTCCTAGTACTATATACTAAAGCAAGCTTTGAAATGCTGATGTGACAGCCTAACAAAGCTCCTCATTTTTTTCTCTTTTCTAAGCAAAAGTTTGTGCTTATGTGTCAAAAATTAAAAAAGAATAACAAAAATTTGAAGAGAAGTAAATCAAACGTGAAAATAAAAAGTTTAATTTTTTTTTACGCAATAAAAGAAGTTTTGTTATAATTCACTATTTAACCGAAATTTTATTAATTTTTATATAGAGTTGAGTAACACATTATCTACGTTAAAAACAATTTTTATCTACCTCTCTTTATTATTGGTATAAGTTTATAAATATTTTAAGAGTCACTGTTTTAAATCAAAAAATAATTCAACATATATATCTATCAAAATTATTACTTTAAATATAAATTTATATAAAACATTCTAATCAAACCCTATTATATCAATATGCATATTAAATTTTTAAAAATTGAATATCATATTATGTTATTCAATAAGCAAATTATAAAATAAAAAATTTAATCAAATTATATAGTATAAAATAAAATTTATGAACATGATCGAGCTGAAATTAAATTAAAAGCTTTTGAGAAAAAAAGTTTGAGCTCTTTAAATTTTATCAATCAAAGGGGAACCAAAATGTACCCTGAAACAAAACTAAATGGATGGAAAACCAAATGACCCTTAATCTCTTATCAAAGTAGAAGACTAAAATTTTAATTTTTATTATTCTCAACCTTATGGGGCATGAGAGAAACCAAATGACATTGAACATAATGCAAAAGAAGATATTTTAATTTTTTTATTAATCAACGAATCTTTATATACAAATGTGACATAAATTATTGTCTTTGGATTTCTTTATGCTATGGATTATTTAGTATAAATTTTAGTTTTGATTCATCGTCACTTTCTTCAAACAACTTTTAACTCTTGCATGATACTCTTCAATTTTGTATAGTAGTTTTTATTTTCTTCTTACTCTTCACATATCTCTTGACTATTTATTGGTTTTTGTGGCAGGATAGAGACTCAAGTTACTCTTGATTCTTAATTAATGTGAGTATGACTTTTTTCCCATGTGAATAAGAACAGGATAAAAGACAACTCTACTTTTGCTTTAGTTGTATCGATATGCTTAGAAACATATATGTAATGAGTATGTTATATATGTCATTAACTTTAATATTGACATAATTAAATAATAATTTATATAATATAGATTTATAGCAACATTTTATATAATTGTAATGAAAAACATTTTTGTAATATAACTCTTGATTATACTTTTCTATACAATATTAACTACATTTATTAGTTTGTCTGAAATTGTATTTTTTAAAAATAATATATTTTAATTTTTGGACGAAATGAAATATTTTAATTGTATTTTTAAAAAATCATTCTAATGAAGCCCGTGCAACGCACGGGTTGAATACCTAGTAGCATCTAAAGGTGTTTATGAAAATTGTAAGGACTGAGTACGTTTTGTACTCCTTATAATTTAATTTTTGATTATAAATAAAAAAACAAAAATGATATGAGGAGTTACTATTCCCATTTGTTCTAGTTCTAATTACAAAAGAAATTTTAGCTAAATGATTTAGAACAATAGAGAGAAATTTTGAATATATTATCTATCTTTTTTTTTTTGTCAAGTAGCCTAGTGACTAGAAAATTCACCTTAAAGGTGAATAAGTGAAATGTCCCGGGTTCAAACCTGAGCTCCTACACATATAGTGCGATATCCCTACCAACTGCCTCTTTGTAAATAAAAATTATACTTTTAAGATGTAATTATTGCTATGTTACCACCACACAAAAAAAGGGTAGAATTCTCTCTTATGTCCCCATCCCACAACAACAACTATTAAATTATTACCTATTATTGTACTATACTGGAATTTAAGAAAAGGAGAAGGAATAATTTTACATATATGATGGATGGGTACTCCGTTTTAGATAGAGTACCGGTACCGGGTATGTACCGGGTACCGGTACGCGTATGGTACTCCCCCGGTACGCACCGACGCCGTACCTAGATTTTTTTTTTGTTTTTTGTAATGGGTACACGAGTGGTACATCTGTGGTACGCGCGTGGTACACCAATTCAAAAAAACACTATTTTTTTCTTCTTCTTTTTCTTTAATTTGTTTTTTTATATAAATATTTAGGTTTTTTATTTTTGTATAATATAAAAGTAGCACCTACCGCTAAAAAACAATAAAAAAAACAGTCATTGAAATTATTCACTCATTCATTAAAAATGAATAGACTAAATTCAAAGAGAATTGAAGATCGAGTTTTTTTATTCATACAAATCTTCGTATTCTCTCGAGAAAGAGAAATAATAATACTTATAATGAAAGAACAACAAAAATGTGGAATATTCGTAGAGATGAATGAGATTTATTTAATATATAATTGATATTTTTGAAATTGCTAGTCTTTCTCACGATAAACCTAAACTAGAGGCCGCTCATTTTAGTGATGATGGAGGTGGAAACAATTGACTCTTTTTAAACTAATTGCTTTTTAATTTCATATTTTGATGTTTTTGAACAATTTGAATTATTGTGGTGTGATATTTTTTATGTTTAATTATTTATTTTAACAATATAATTTTATTATTTGATTTATATAATTATATTTTAAAAAAAATATAGAGACGTACCCATACCTTAGTTTTTCTAAAAATGACGTACCCCGTACCAGTACCGGTACCGGATACCGGTACCGTATTCGCACCCGGGCAACATATTTATAGATTATTTGGTCAAAAATTGAAGAGAAAAAAAAAAGGAGGGTCCATTTAATTTGACAAAGATAAACCAAAGATAGAACAAAATGACAAGAACGCTAGCTACTTTTGCTTCTGCATATTCATACAAATCACACGTTACACAAGCATCAAATTGAGCAAAAAATAACCTTTTTTAAGGATACTCGTATATATAAGCGTGAATCACCATTTGATCTTAACACTTTTCACATAAATATGAACCTAAGTAAAGAGGCCCTAATTAAATTACCCCAAATTAATTATGGTATAAGGCGTAAATTACGCTGCGTGATGTTTATACTCTAGAGAATAAGAAAAGGGTCAAATAATAATCAACCACTATAAATATCTCTTCTTTATGCGGATACGGACATCCATATCAATATGCATACACTACAAGAAAATACAGGATTTGCTACGACATGTTTTCTAGCTAATTCGTAGCTAATCTCTAGTAAAACTGAGTTTGCTACGGATTTGTTGTGAATTAGCTGTCTTATAGGCCGTAGCATGGATTGGGCGGCAAATCAACTATCAAAAAATTTCCTAGCTAATTTGCAACTAATATAATGAAAATCCTAGCTAGTTCCCAACTAATACCTAGTTAAATAGTGTTCAAAAGTTTATATTTCCCAACTAAATCGCTAGGATATTGCCACAATAAATCTCTAGCTATATATTCTTAGCAATTCCGCAGCCAAATTCAAGCTTTTTAGAAAAATAGTTATAATTATAAAATGCTAATTATGAAACCATGCCCCAAAACCAAACTAATTATAAATTAATTATCATCCATTAAAAAATGAAAAAAAGCTAAATTAAATGTTGCTTACCCAAAACGCTCAAGCATATTCCACTCATCATTTACATGATTTTTTTAGCATTACTATGAGGACCTGTAAAATTACAAGTATAAATTGATTGTACTCTTATTATATAAACATTATATGCATTTGGAAGAGCTTATTTACAGTTTATTTAGGTTTATCTTATGCATAAGTGGTTGTCTAAGTGTTAAAGAGAGCTTATCACATGTACATAAACTGTTTATAACTTATTTCAACAAGCTCCAAAAGATAACTAATGAAACAAACTTACTACTATATGAAAACAGTTCCAACTATATTTTAGAAATAGTTTAATAAAGTGCTTGTAAGACAAACACTTACTCATAGTCTTAGTATAGTGGTGAGTGTCTAGCCTTGTAATCTTAAGGAAGTGTTCAAATTCTCTCAGACACAGTTTGTATGAAAAAAATCACTTTTAGGTTCATTCAATAAACATGATGAGTTGATGACACACCCAATTAAGTATGATCCTCCCAGAAGCAAAAACTAGAGATTGAAGATCAAAATGACCTGCATACGAAATAAGACAACTCACATGAAATATTTCACACATAATGCCCAATTTTTTGGTCTCTTCAAATGCTCAGACTTGTAGTTATTTGAAGCTAATATGTTGGAAATAGAAAATAGCATAAAAATTCAAGCAAATAAATGAATGTAACAAATGAAAGTAAAGATAAGAAACAAATATTTCACAGAATCACATTGCATCACAAGCTAAAAGGAAAAGAAATGACCAATTTTGCAGAACTAGTGCTTCCAACTTGCAGAACCTGGCAAAGATCCAATTTGTCGAACTAGTGCTTTCATTCCTTGAGTGACCAAACTGTCATTGCTTTACCATTCCCTGGTTATCCATTAATATTAATATAGTGAATATAACAAAAAAAAGTATTTGAAACAATGACGCGGAAGAGGAAGAAACTCACATTATTTCTAATTTTGAGATTAACCAATATTGTGTAAAGCAAATCAGTATGTATACTTCCTCCGTCCCATAATATAAGCAAAAAAATTATTTTCACACTCATTTAGAAAAGAAAATGTGAGAATTTGAGTTATGATTTTTTGTGTTTTCCTTGAAATAAGTTTCATGGGAAGATGTAAAAAGAATTCTTATTGGTTAGTATTGATTATGGAGAAAAGGAGAGGGAGTAAATTAAATGAAATTTGCATTTAATTTTATAAAAATAAGTAAAAGAAAACCTTGAAAATAATAAAAATTGGTTTTTTTTGCTTATAATTTAGGACAAGAAAAAGTGATTTTTTTTGCTTATAATATGGGACGGAGGGAGTATATACCTTAGAAGTGTAGCCATTTCCTTCAGACTTCGTGTATTTGCTTTTCTTTTTATCTCTATAAGTTCCGGATCATCAAAAATATTAGAAGTTTCACTCCCTAGTTGGTGAGACACTAGTAGGATCATCAAAAATAAAAAATAGAACAGCTTCATCAAAGATGCGAAAACAGAACAACTTAAAGATAGATTAAAATAGAACAGCTTCATCAAAGATGCGAAAACAGAATAATCTTAACAGAAGCATAAGGCATGCCAAATCATACAAACCAGAGTAAAATTTTCCCCCAATGCAATAAAACCAAATCAAGAACTAATTCCAATCCAGACTTAAGATACTAGATTGATCAAATATGGTTCGAGTTTAAAATTAGACTTGGAGACGTGCAGGAAACCATGTCATGTCAGAAGCATAAGAACATGTAGGAGTTTGAAATTAGACTTGGAGACGTGCAGGAAATTAGACTTGGTGCTTACATTTTAGGGGTTTTGGCATCATAAAGTCTTATAGAACCATTTATAAAACCAGCCGCAAACCATCCCCCATGAAGTTGAGGAGCAGCCTAAAAGACAATACATAAATCAAAGGGATTGGGTCACAATAACAATAATAATATTAGAAGTCATCAAAACTTGAAACTTTAACAAAGATGATATGAGAATTCAAAAAATTTGTTTTAGCAAAGGGAAGTTTTGGCTGCATGGTACTAATTAAGCTACATGACATGTGTATATCTTTTACTTTGTTAATCAAATTGAGTAAGACTATAACTTCTTCATATGTTTTAATGGAACAAACAATTCATCTGTTATTATCATAGTGACAATAAGGTAGAAACAACCTGCATCTGATAAGATCGCATTCCAACAAAATAATGCCACCATTTCGAATATCTAGTATTTGAGTATCAAATTGCACAAAAGATATTTATATTATATACATTTGCTAATAACTACTTTTCTAGAATAAAGGCACAAACAATAAAGACTAGCAGACTACCACCCATTTGAACCAGATATACCACATTCAAATTGCAATAAGACCCTGTGTTTGTGTTGCTATCGCTTCTTAGAATTTACACATACAATACAAAAAGACATGACAATTGCCAAATACAACAACAAACAATCAAAACAAACTATGAGAGAAAATATTACCATTCCGACTGTTTTCCTTTGTTCATCATTTATACAAGCATCCAGTTTGCTGCACAATGATCCACCATGAAATCAAACACTTCCCTCGGCTACAGGACCATACTTAATATTTCAAACAATGATTCTGATTTATCATCACTCCCCTTATTAAAACTGTTGTTAACAGTCATAGTAACCAATGCATATCTATATACTTTCTCTTTCAATTTTATATCTTGACAAGTTCTATCATTACCAGTTTAACATCCACATCTCCTGATACTAATGATATACTTGAGGAGATACATAAAACTCACTCTCAATAACAATTGATTTTAAATCTTCCTCACGCATGAAATCCAAAGGAGATGAAAGAAGATGCCCCTTTATACACTTCAATCTATCTATTGAGTCTATTACTTTTGTTTCTCCATTCTCATGACAAATTAATTT
Organism: Trifolium subterraneum; assembly: GCA_951799995.1. NCBI lineage: Eukaryota > Viridiplantae > Streptophyta > Magnoliopsida > Fabales > Fabaceae > Trifolium > Trifolium subterraneum. The sequence continues at coordinate 8,566,113 of OX637466.1, read as the reverse complement.
CTCAGGGGCTATTCCTAAATCTACGATGGTTTGGCCAAGTTTTTCCTTCCAGTGTACCGTGCTTTCATACTCAGCATGCATGAATTTAGTCTTAAAACAAGAATTAATTTTTTCATCATGAGTGAGTTAAATAAAAGTATTGTGACTGCTATCATAAAAGTCAGGGAAAATGGATTGTGGATCAGTTTGTGATTCTCAACTTCTAATGTGTAACATCCACAATTTGTGATTATTCTCTAATGACCATAGATCAATTTACTCACTAACTAACACATCATACATCAATTCTTAACAGAGATGAAGTCAAAAGAATTTAGACATGGAATAATAACATCAACGTGAAGCTGTAAATGAATAGTATGATTTAACAAGTAATACAATACATAACTAACTAGCAATTATTCCTCTCATTTTTACTCTTACAGACATAAACCTTACACTCCTTTGGCGTAATTGAATCAAGGTCAACATTCTAACACAGTTCGTCGTCACAACTCTTATTAAATGAAAAGTTGTTTAAAATTACCATGCTACCGTCGTGCACAGCATCCTCAACAAACTTTAACCATTCTACCAGCGAAACTTGAAGCAATTGAAAACTAGCGGATTTGATTTCTCGCAAAACTCAAGCCTCCTATCTCAAAGGCAAACCACTCTTCAAAATTGAAATTCGAAAATACAAGAAAAATACGAATTAGCATATTGGTGAACAAATTTAGTAACCTGAATTCAATTTGTGCAAAACATAAATATAGAAATGGAAACAAAAATTGGCATAAAATGTGTTCAATTGAAGGATTAATTTGTTGATGCGAAAAGAGATTCAAAAGGATTTTTCTCTGTAAGTCTCCTGTAATGTAATAACATGCAAATAATCAATGCTTTATGCAATTAAACAAGCATGAACTAGGAACCCTAATTTTGATTTTGCAGTAATGATTTCTAATATAGAGGAATGAGATGATGTCATTCATAGTGTTCAAATCAAATCCAGAACTCAATTACAGTTTTGAAATTCGAACGAAGAATAACAATCGCGGAAATCTAAATTATAGTGTTGAAATTTAACTTACACCGAAATCGGAGAAGAATCGAGCACACAACATCAAATTTCAACGAAGAATAACAATCGCGAGGAAGGAGGAATGCGGCGAAGAGTGAGATCGGAGCAAGATCAAAGGGAGAGCGAGATCGGAGAAGAATCGCGAACGGAGCAAGATCGGAGTGAGAGCGAGAGCAAGATCGGTGTCGCGATATTGATGAAAACGGTGTGGTGTTCTGAGATTTTTCCTTAGGTCAAAAAAATAAAAAAGAATAGTAATAACTAATAAGAAGTAAATAAGTAATTTGTAAAAAGAAAAGTAATATAAAATTAATTTCCGTCAAATGGTCGTTAATGTACTTGAAATTAACTAGTAACACGTTTCGTAGCAAAATTCTGGTAGCAAATCGCGTATTTTCTTGTAGTGATATGCATAAGCATAATTAAGCATAATAAACTAGATACTTGTCTATTGAATTATAAATATAAAATAATTAATATTTAAATTTAAAAGAAATGGAGGAAAGTTGATTGATGGTTATTAGAATTTAGGAGACCTATACTCAATTACAAAAGCTAACTTGAGAGTTGAGGTTTGCACTACACTTATAAAGGCTATCTTTGTCATATCTCTAGCTAATGTGAGACTTCTAACACACCCCCTCAAGTCTAGCACTATTGAGCTTGGTGCGTGAGATCAACAACAACGGGTGGCCCAAATATGAGAGGTCTCCACAACAAACAACAAATGGATTTTCTATAAAAAAAAAACAACAAATGGATCTAAGATATGCTCTGATACCACGTCAAATAACCGTTTATCCCAAAAACTTAAGCTGTTAGGATAGTCAATGATTTATATTATTTCTAACAATTGTTGAGATGTGAAAATTGAGGAAAAAAAATTTGAGAGATCCATTTCGAACAAAGGTTTAACATTCATGTGCAACATCAATATTTAAATTTAAATTGAAAATTAAAAAACAGAATTTTAAGTGTTATTGATGTACACGGCTCCTTAACAATTCACTATTAATGCCTTTTTCTTTTCATCTACTTCTAAATTCTAATAGTAGTGAAGCATTAGATGTGGCAAAAAAAATTCTTTTTACTCATGAATGCAATGGTATTGGCCATTGTTTTCACTTCCACGAACGTGATTTCCGCTGCTACGGATAGTTACATTTACTCTTCTCCGCCACCTTACCAATACAAATCACCACCTCCATCTCCATATGTGTACAAGTCACCACCTTCAATAGCTGAAAGTGCTTCAAAAACTGTTGAGGTGTTTTTTTTTTTTTGACAAAAAAAATATTTCAACTTTCATCAAAAGATTGAATTTTTTTTCTTTCTTTTAGTGAGGAATCTTTTTTTATTACTTCTTACAAGCACAATCCTTAACTTTTTCAACTCTTTTCTAGATCTCTTCAATTTTTTAATCTCTTCAAGTTTCAACCTAATTCTCAAGTTTTATCCTTTTAATTTATTCAAGATTTTAAAAAATAATCTAATTTTCCTTAACTTTTTTCCTTAATTTCTTTCATTTCTCTTGCATTTATTTTTCTGAGAGTATGATTTTGTTATGATCAGCAAAACGAAAAATCCAACAATGATATACTTCATAAACTGGCTACCTCAAGTATTGGTCAAAAGGTTAGAAGAACCCTCAATTTTAGTCTTAAAAGTTATTGTTTGTTGATCATTGATCTGGTGAATTAACCACAACATTAAATAATAATGGACATGTTAAATGTAAAAGGGTGGGTATATGTTAAACTTTTTAAAAGTAGAAATTTAACCAATTATATTTTGTTAACCAAGTAAATAGGTTCTAGAGATTAATAAATTTTATTTAAAGATGGATTATTAAAAAACAATTGACTTTGAATTATGACTGAAATAATTCAATACTAAATTTATTACTATTATATCTTATTACTAAAAAAAGTTATGTTTGGGCCATTGAAAAGGAAAGGGAAGATCTAATTTTATTACTATTTTTTTTATTTGGTGAATTTATTTTTTATTTTATCTTTTTGTTGAAGCAAAATGAAGGGTCACTACTAGATTCATTTTGTTTCAACATTTTTACTCTCTGAGATTGAGAAAACATATTTACCAAGAATTAGATTGAGTATTTTCTCATGCATTGAAGAATTTGAATCCATTCTACAAAATTTAAAAGCAAGAATAAAATTAAACATCAAGACCAGAGAATAAAAATGAATCTTAACAGTCTCCAAAATGAGTAAAAATTGCATAGTAGGAAAATGAATTTGCAGTAACTTACTCATTGAATTCAAACTCGTTAATTTTGATTTTAAAACTGAATAACATGCAATGCTAAAAACCAGGAAAATGTAAAAAAATGGACTAAGATTGGTGTCATCGGACAAAGTCTTGATTTGAAGCTGAGGCAAGCGGAGAGTAACAAAGTGAATATTAGTGTTAACCCAAATGGTAGTGGTGATTTCAAGACCATTACTGAAGCTATCAACAGCATTTCAGCACCCAACAATAGAAGAGTTTTTGTTTTCATTGCGCCCGGTCTTTACAGGTAAAAAAATATTCTCTAATTACTTTTTCCAACTTTATCACTCTCTAAGTCACACAAATTACTGTAAAAAAAAAGTCACTCATATGATGCCATTGTGAATTTTCCTGTAAAAGAAAAATATCACAACAAAATAAGATATGCATAGTATAATTTAATCCATGACGTTTTCTAACTTGTGATGATTAATTGTTTTTAGGGAGAAAATAGTGATCTCTCAAGATTTGCATTTCATAACATTCTTAGGGGATGCAACGAACAAACCAATTATTACCGGAAATGATAAAGCATCTACCATTGGAAGTGATGGGAAACCATTAATGACGCTCAAGAGTGCAACAGTTGCAGTGGATGCGGATTATTTCATAGCTATCAACATTGTATTCGAGGTAATCAAAAAATGGTATCAATAAAAGATACCGTCAAGTTTTGTTAAGCTTTTATTATGCTATTATAATTTTTTCAAACTTAAAAGTATGATAAAGATTACTCACCAAATTAAATTTCTTATTAAAATAGAACACTGCATCACCTCGTATTGGATCGAATAATGATCAAGCTGTTGCTCTTCGCATCTCTGGAAACAAATGTGCTTTTTACAATAGCGACTTCTATGGATTTCAAGACACGTTGTATGATCATAAAGGCCTCCACTACTTCAATGGTTGCACAATTCAAGGCACTACTGATTTTATCTTTGGGAATGCGAGGTCCCTTTATGAGGTAGTATTTCAAGATTATTTGTTGCTTAATCATGTTTACTTGTTGCTTAGTCATGTTTTCTTGATGCAGGGCTGCACTCTAAATTCCATAGCCCAAAATTCAGGCTTTATTACAGCTCAAAAACGCTCAAGTTTGACAATTGATAGTGGGTTTTCAATATTAAAGAGCAAAGTAATAGGGAGCGGTCAAGTTTATTTGGGAAGACCATGGGGAGATTACTCGAGAGTAATTTTCTCTTATACCTACATGGACAATCTTGTTCTACCTCAAGGATGGGTTGACACTATGGACGATGGACACCACCACAACTTGTTAGTACGAATTTTACCTTGTCGTTATATAAATTATACAAATGCACTAAAAGACTTATTGTATGTATTTCTTTGTGAAGGACCGTATTATATGCAGAATACAAGTGTAGTGGACCTGAATCCAATTTTGCTGGAAGACCTCCATGGATACGAAGATTGTCAGACAAAGATGCTAAAGAATTTATCGGACTCCATTTCATTTATGGTGAGACTTGGCTCATTAGCAGTGGCGGTGCTCGGACCGTGGCCCAGTGGTGCAAATTTTTAATCAATATTTTAATATATATTTATATAAATTAAATTGTACTAAAAAAATTACATATATATGTTTTGAAACTGTCCGCTACATGATTTCAAGTTTACGCGGTTTCAAATTTTGAAATTGCTGAATAATCAACTCATTATCTATATTGTTGAGCAACTTTCTTTCTACTATGATTTGCGAAGTCTTCAAACTGAAAAAAAGAATTATAAAATCATGAAAACGATTGACTCAAGCAAAACTAAAACCACTCAAAATGTTGAATCATATATATAACCTGTACAAGAACTTTCTGCCATAATGCTGCTTAACTGCATGCATAAACTCTTCTAGAAGCTCTTCATATTCCTAAACCACAATGAACAAACACCATGTCAAGAGTATAGAAATTTTACTCCCAATGATTTAGCATTAATTTTCATGTCATAATACCTTTCCAGTTGCTCCCATCTGCCTAAGGCCGATGTAAAATTCATCATTCAGCAACTTCTAAATGTTTGTTCCGACATCAATGGTTATAGGCAAGCACTGAAATCAAAGATACAGATAATAATCCATTAAATCATCAATTATGCGTAATGCAAAGTGAAAGAGAGACAAAAAAACATTTATTAGTTCTTACCGATGAAATAGATAAATTCAAACTCAATAAATAGATAAATTCAAACTTTATTAACATACATCAACCTAGAATATACATAAAATAAACCATTTTAACAATTGAGCACCATTTAATGTTAAATCAGAAGCATATCAAACTATAGTATCAGACACCATAGTGACAATCAAAGTAATAACATATGCATCACGATAGTGTCATTGCCATTGATTAAAAAAATCTTTCTATTGGTATAGATTCTTAAATAGAAGTTAAGTACATATCCCAAAAGCATACTCATAACCAGGGACAAAAGTCATCACATTAGAACAACATAATAAATACCTCTTAAACAACCAACCCTAAAATCAATAAGAAAAACACAAAAACAAGAAAAAGAAAAACAACAAAAGAAAAAATGAGTGAATACTCCTCTCTCTTGTTAGTGCTTTTTATTCTGTGTTACTTCCTCCAAATCAATTTCAGCCAAGGTTGTTGATGTAGATGTGATTTGCAAAGAAGCCTCAAATCCTTCATATTGTTCAAATCTTCTCAACTCAAAATCAAGAGGAGCAAAAGATGTAGATCTTGCTGACTTTGCACAATACACAATTGAGGTGATTCGTAAAAATTTGACCAATACCAAAATACTCATAGCTGAATTGGAAAATGCTTCTAATGATACGGTACTAAAATATTATTATCCATGTTCAAGAGTTTCTAATGAGATAAGTATTAAGCTTGGGGATGCTGAATTTGATTTGTATTTCAAAAAATATCAATCCATGGCTAAAAATACTGCTGAAATTATGCCATACATTCTTGAATGTATTGATAGCCTCCATAAAAATAAAACTAGCCCTTTACTAGCAAAATATGTTGATGTTCTTCAACAAGGAGTTCAAGTTATTCAGATTATTGTAAAATATTTAAATCTTGCAAAATAGATTGGTTTTTATAGGAAGGGTTAATAAATTGGATTGTTCCAAGTTATTTAATTTCGAGTTGTTTTTTATATTTTAATTGTATTCATCATGTGCTAACTTAGTGATATAAGTTTAATCCTATAATTTTAAAGAAAGTTGTTTGATTATATTATATTTGTTTTTTTTTTCCTCATTTTTTTTTACCAACACGATCCGACCCACTGACAACCGTCTGATCAGGTTCACTACTGACCATGATTCTCTCAATTAAGTTCAGCGCCAATTACCACTGAATATTTTCTTTTCTCAATTCTACTAATGTATGATTTTGATTTATTTATATAAAGATTGTGATTTCGTTTGATTCACTCTTTAGCGACTTTATATATATTTATTCAGTTTTTTTTTTTTGACAAATATATTTATTCAATTGTAAACATTGCAATAAAATATGGTCAAAGAGAGTATGATTGGTTCTGTATTTATAAATAAAAACTATAATTCTCCTATATTATAGGATTTTTTTTAATACGGTTATGCAATTTTATTTATATAAATACAACTAAGTTATATTTTTTTATAATATAATATATTGACTATCCAAGTTATTCCCGTGAGTTTAGCTCAGTTGGTAGGGATATTGCACTATATGTGCAAGAGTCCGGTTCAAACTTTTCTAGCCACTAGGCTACTTGACAAAAAAAAATTGACTATACAAGCTTCAAAATAATTATGTTATCTTTTTTTTCTTAACTACTATTTCGAGGCACTGATCAACATTTTCATTATTTTTAATTTAATTAAAAAATATATGGAAAGACATTATATTGAAAGGGCCGGGAATGAAATCATGAAGTATCCACTTCTTCACACTTTTTTTTTATAAGTATCACTTCTTCACACTTAAGGTGTGCGACTCTAATGCCCTCTTTATTCACAAAAAAAAATAAAAAATGGATGAGAGATTAATAGGGACTGATTTGATTGAAACGAAAACTTCAACTCTCAGATAAACCAAGAGGATTTCAGTACAATTGTGAAAGGGAGAGTTTAGGGAGAGAGAAGATAACCACTCAATTCACACTGGCCACAATTGATCCCTATTACAATATATGTATATATATAGTCAGCTCATTCTTTCACATAATCCCTCATCAATGAGTTGGTTTTGCGTGACCTCATGCTTCTACGTGGTGCCACTATTTCCTCATTGTTACTAACATAATTGTTTCATTGCACATTCAGTGGGCCTCCCTCTTTCCTTGCCACATCACCAGCTTCTAGAATATTTTTCTCTTTAGACTTCATTACAATACCTCCCCCTTTAAAATTAACCTTGTCCGCATGGTTGAACGAAGGAAACTTCTGCTGCAAGTCATTTACATCTTCCCAAGTAGCCTCAGTCAAATCCTCTTGGTTCCACTGAATCAACACTTAGTGAACCTTCTGTGAACCTCGTATAATTGTTCTTACTTGAAGTACTTCTTGAGGGTAAATAATAGGACCTGTATCAGACATAGTGAGAGGTAAAGTCATATACTGATCTTGAGGCACACCTTTGAAGGGTTTAAGTTGTGATACATGAAAAACTGAATGTATCTTTGCATAATCTGGAAGCTTCAGTTTATAAGCCACATTCCCTACACGAGCTATAATCTCAAAAGGCCCAAAGTATCTCATTCCCAATTTCTGGTTCTTCCTCAGAGCCACCGACTGTTGTCTATATGGTTGGAGTTTGACTAACACCATTTCTCCCACCTGCAATGTAACATCAACTCTGTGTTTGACTGCCTGTTTCTTCATGTATTGCTGGGCTCTTTCCAGATTCACTTTCAATTGCTGCAATATTCTATCCCTTTCCAACAGTGCCTCTTGTAGATCTGGGGAGTCATTAATTTGAGGTTCATACCTTGTTAGAGAAGGTGGATCTCTCCCATATAGAGCCTTGAATGGATTCATTCCAATGCTAGTTTGTAATGTTGTATTATACCAGTACTGTCACGACCCAACTCACATCGTGACCGACGCACAGACTACTACTAGTCCGGCAAGCCTAAAGACCAAATTTAACAAAAATTAAACATTAAATTTCCAATATGACCATTTTCTTCAAAATAATATCTACTGAAATTTCGACAGAGTATCCGCTGTATGTTCAACATTTCCAAATAAAAATAAAAACTTGTTTTACAGCAAACATCATCAATCAGAGTTTCAAGAATTACATGTTTAAAATTTATACATCCTAAAATAAATATATTCCTAGACTCAAATAGCTGCAGATACACCGACTCAACATAAACATAAACAAAAGTGTGTTCCATCAAAGGAAACCTACCAAAGAGCTACAATCTGGAACATTGAATCTATGAGAAGCTTGTTACTCTTCTGAATCTGAAAAAAAATAGAATATGAAGGGGTAAGTCACGAGGACTTAGTGAGAGACAATAACCACCACCAACTAGAAGGGAAACACACGAGGGCACGAATAAGCATTTTCGTCAAATCTAATTTAAATTTACAAAGGTAGTAACCATGCAAGAATATAATTAATCCATAATCAAGTTTTCACATGAAAATTTACTAAACTTATAGCTTTATCCATAAAATAAGACTATTAAAAAATTCAATGTCATAAAGAGGTATGAATCAAATTAACAATTTTATAGGAAAATATAAAAATCGGTATAATCAAAATAATCAACCTTGAAGACATATAAATTTGATATATTTAAATTGAATCAAAATAACAAACTTTAAAGAAAATATAGAAATCCGATCAAATAAATAAAATCGTTGCGAGTGAATCGAGAGACGACTCCATCTCGTTGATAGCCTTTTCCTACTAAGAGCGGCCTCTCACTTAGTGGCGGCTCCATCTAACAGATAGCCCTTTTCTCATCGATTCGGAAAACACATAATCAAATCCATCAATCGTTTCAATCGTTAAAACCGAGAGCTAGCTCCATCTCGTTGATAGCCCTTTCCTCCTAAGAGCGGCCTCTCACTTAGGGGCGGCTCCATCTAACGGATAGCTCTTTTCTCTCGACTCAGAAAATGTCAAATCTATCAATTAGGGAGTCCGCATCTCGCTGATAGCCCTCTCCTCCTAATGGCGGCCTTTCCATAGGGGTAGCTCCATCTAACGGGTAATTCTCCTTAACCAAATCACATTACTAGGTGCACCTAGGTCGTCGTCATTATAACCGGGATTCTTAAAGTACGTCTCTTAAAACCATGTTTCATCACATTTCCAAAACTTTTGTCGAAATACATAAATCCAAATGGAATTGAAAATATTCCACTTTGTAAACCATAAATAAGTCAAATACAAATGGAGAATATCAACTCGTTCCAAAAACATCTCTCAAAACCATAATTCTCAACATATCAAACTTATGTCAAACTATATAAAACAACTCTCAATTTCAAATCTTATGCTCAATAGATCATGAGTAAATCCAAATAGAGACCGTGTTAATATCGATAACTTTAAAAATATTAGATAACGATGATGACAAAGAGAATGTTCAAAGGTTGTGTTTCCCCCTAAAATAAATATTTATAATAAGTACTTTAACATAAAAAAATGAGTAACATTATAATAGTAGTTAAAATAAATAGTAATGATCATCATCAACTTCGGTAGATATTATTTTGAAGAAAATGGTCATATTGGAACTTTCATGTTTAATTTTTGTTAAATTTGGTCTTTAGGCTTGCCGGACTAGTAGTAGTCTGTGCACCGGTCACGATGTTAGTTGGGTCGTGACAAAGTTGGTATCAGAGCCCGGTTGTAGGTCCTAATAGCTGCAGACATAGAATGAAAATAGGTTCTTGCTCGTAAATTGTGAACCGCGGCGCCATTTACTTGTAAGAAGCTATTAGCATTCTATGGTAATCTCACTTGTTGTCCAATCCAATGATCTATTTTGGTCTTTGATTTGTCTCAATTTGGTTGTTGTCTTGTCCAATATTCGGTCAATTTCTTTCATTTGTTGAGGATGCCACCCAATACTAGGATCACCACTAGAAGGGAAATTTGTTTCTTCTGGGTTTACTTCCCAACCTTAAGACCCTAGTCAAAGAGGTCGTGATTTGGCCGTACTCGTAGTCGACTTAAAGCAAATGAGGGAGGGTTTGGCGTTCATGTCGACGAACGTGGTTTGGTTGTAGTACTAGTTAGTGTTGAGGTGCCTAGAGGAAGACAAAGATTGCTATAGGTATTGTAACAACTTGCGATTGTTGTTGAAAGGTAGCATGATAATCTAAGACAAACAAGTCTTGACGGCTCACAAGAAGTTAGCCAGGGTGAGTACCGGGCGATAACCCCATCAAGAGAGATTGGTGTTGATATAGAAAAATTCATGAATGTAAACCCTTACCTTTTCTATAGTCCATTCAAGCACATCTTTTACCTTATCCTTATCCATGGAAACACCCTGCCCAGTTACTGTGTGACCCAAATACTCAATTTCTAATACACCAAAAGAGCATTTGGATAGTTTCACAAATAAGGTATTTCCTGCAATACTTTAAGGACGACATCTAAATGATTCAAATGTTCATGCCAAGTAGGACTATATATCAATATATCGTCAAAAAACACTAAAACATATTTTCTCAAGGCATGCTTAAAGATATGGTTCATTAAACTTTGAAAAGTTGCTGGTGTATTGGTCAATCCAAACGGCATTACTAACCACTCATAATGACCTTGATGTGTCCTGAATGTTGTTTTATACCTGTCCTCTGGTTGCAGTAATATTGGTGATAGCCAGACCTGAGATCAAGCTTTGAAAAATATTTCGCTCCATATAATTCGTCAAGCAGCTCATCCACTGTAGGAATTGGAAAACAATCCTTAACAGTGATAGCATTCAAAGCCCGATAGTCCGTACAAAATCTCCATGTTCCATCCTTCTTTTTCACCAAAACTATTGGTAGGGTTGGTACTTAGCTGAATGATTCCCTGCCGTAACATGTCTTGAACCATCTGTTCAATTTGTGTTTTCTGACTATGAGGGTACCTGTATGGTTTGACTTTGACTGGATTAGATCCCTCCATCAAAGGAATAGTGTGGTTATGTGACCTGTTTGGTGGTAGGGTCTGAGGTGTCTCAAACACTTTTCTATATGTGTGTAGCAGTATTGCCATTTCAGGATCAGTATTAGTAGCCAGTTCTTTAAAGATATCTTCAGTATAAGTTGGTTTGAGCCATTGAATAGTGAAGCATTCAGCTATTGCATCAGTAGTATGTAGTCTTTTAAAATGGTGGAATTGAGTAGCAGCAGGGCTGACTACAGGTTCACCTTGTAAGGTCGCAAATTTTCCCTTCAAAAAGAACTTCAATGTAAGAGAAGCACAATTAGCAACATGTGGTCCTAATGTTGCTAACCAAGGTGCCCCTAGGATCACATCTGCTCCAGCTACAAGCAGTAAAAACAAAAGCACTTTGAGTTCATTCCCTTGTATGGTGATTGGTAATTCATTAACTACTCCTTCTGCAGTCATGATGTCCCCATTTCCTACTAATACTTTGAAGGTTGGGCCACGTTTAACAGATAGTTTCAAGAGTTTGGCTATCCTAGGTTGTAAGAAATTATATGAACTTCCTCCATCAATTAATATCTGAACCTTGATGTGGTCAATGGATCCATAAAATCTTAACACACCCATGCTAGAATTTCCTTTCATAGCATTCAACGATAAATGGTGTTCAGGTTGGTTGTAGGCAAGGTCATTTGTAGTTATATCAGGTGGTTTGGTGTCCCCATCACTGGTCTGGTCCTCTTCAGTGTCATCATAATGCACCAGCATGAGTTGTCTGTTTCGGCACTTATGAGTAAAGGAAAATTTGTCATCACACAAATAACACAGTCCTTTATCTCTTCTTTTGATATTAGGATTTTTTTTATATTGGCTCATAGGTCTGGTGGGGGGTGTGTTGAGGATGGGGTTTGTGTATTTTTGGGTATTTTCTGGTTTGGTTGTATTGAAGGGAGTTCTATAGGTTGTGTTTGGATTGGGTTTTTGTGGTTTTGGGATGGGATTGTATTTTTCTTCATAGATTTTATCTAGGGATACAACTTTCACTATGGAAGTGAGTGTGTGAATAAGGACATCACGACGGATTTTAGGGTTTAATCCGCTAACAAAACAATCAATCAACGCATCATTACTCAATCCATAAACTCTATTGGCTAGAGATGTGAATTGAAGGTAATACTCAGAAACTGTACCTGTTTGATGCAGCTTAAACAGAGTAGCACGCGGACAATCATAGATAGATGGACCAAAATCAAGTTCTAAGGCACGTGTACATTCTACCCATGAATGAAACGAATTTGATCGTTGCACCATTTGAAACCAAGGTACCACATCCTTGTCAAGGTGCACAGAGGAAATGGTTAACCGATCATGATCCGGTGTGTCATAGTAGTCGAAGAATTGTTCAGCGCGGAAAATCCACTCATGAACATTTTTTCCATCAAATCTAGGAAATTCTAGTTTGACATTTCTCACCTGAAACGATGATATGTTCGAGAGTCCAGCACCATGTTGGTCTTCGATGGTGTTTGTTGAATGAGAATATCTAGTGTTGTATGGATCTGTTCAAACTTTTTGTCTGAGTTGAGCTGCATCGCTTCCATTCTTTCAAGCATTTCGTCGTTCATCTTGCGTACATCCTCAATATTGCGCTTAACTTTTGCTTGCAGATCCATTTTGTTAGCTTCAGCCATGGTTCAATGAAAGCACCAATGAAACAATATAATTTCAAAGAAATAATAAAAATGGATGAGAGATAAATAGGGACTGATTTGATTGAAACGAAAATATCAACTCTCAGATAAACCAAGAGGATTTCAGTACAATTGTGAAAGGGAGAGTTTAGGGAGAGAGAAGATAATCACTCAATTCACACTAGCCACAATTGATCCCTATTACAATATATATATATATATAGCCAGCTCATTCCTTCACATAATCACTCATCAGTGAGTTGGTTTTGCGTGACCTCATGCTTCTACGTGGTGCCACTATTTCCTCATTGTTACTACCAGAATTGTTCCATGCACATTCAGTGGGCCTCCCTCTTTCCTTGCCACATCACCAGCTTCTAGAATATTTTTCGCTTTAGACTTCATTACCCTTACTTTATTTATAGTTTGTATAATATTCTTAATAGGAAAAGTGTAAATCAAAATTAAAATATATATAATGTAACATTAATCATTATTTCTACTTACGATAATGCCGTCATGCCATAAAAACACATCGCGCCAAAGCTGCGACCAATACGTGCACATGGTATTATAGTTTTGTTTACTTTTAAACTTTCAATCAAATTGAACCGGACATTGACGCATCTACATAACACGTGATTGTATGTAGATTATTAAGTTTAAAAATTAGTTTTTGATTATTTAACTTTTTTGAAAATCATGTAAATTCATAATTAAATTGAATAATTTAAGATTGGATCAACCTTTGTCCTCAACTCTCATTTAAAAAAGATGTTGGTTGCTCAACTTGCCTACATTTCTTTTTAACAAAAAAATAAATAAATAAATTAACAAACCCTTATTCCTCATGTGGAATTTGGAAAACTTATAGGGTCATATTAACATGTGCCCTTAACATGTGCCCTAACATGTGCCCTTAGGGCACATGTTAAACTATCTAAAAATAGAAATATAGCATTTAATGATACAAAGAATTTAATGCTTAGAGAATTGAATACACCACAAGTTAAATAAAAAAATTTCACGTTTAACTTCTTAATGTTAATACTTGCGTATGTATTTACAAAAACTTATAAAAATAATTTAAGAAAATATTGACAATCACTTATGGGATCGATGCCCAAAAATAAATCTTTTTAACTGTGATATTATACAATATTAAATAATTTATATTATAATATATAAAGAGACTCAAGTTCCTTACCACTAAAATCAATTTATTGTTGGTTATAAAGTGGTGTTTTAGTTATAAGTAAATATTGGGTGATATGGGTAGCTCAACTGGCAACCTGTTGAGTTAAGGATAAAAGTAGTTGGAGTTTCAGGATTCAAGATCTGGAAAAGAGAAAAAACTAACATAATACTAACAATTTTCCATTAAAAAAAATTATAAGTAAATATTGAAAGGTTTTTTTTAAAAGTATATTTACATTTGCACTACAAAAAATCTACCTAAACTAACACGGATTTCGCATTAAATAATTTATCTATTTTAGTCACATTACCAACATAATACAACTAACAGTTAAGGTGATTGGTGGGTAAGGAATAAATTATGAGTTAGGACTAAGACTCTTTTGTGATAAGTGTGAGATGAGTTAAGTCTCACATTGCTTAAAAAATTGGAGGTTAAATAATTTATAAGTAAGAGGACCTGTAAACCTAATGTCTTAAGGTTTTGAGTTATAAAGATATGGTGTCCAACTCACTTATGTAGTTGTTCAAGATCCAATTGATATCAACTGATGGTTTGACAAAGGGTTCGACGGACTCCTTGTATTAAAAGTCTTCCTGACAAAGGTGGTCAGATGGCGTGTCCCGTTGAGCGGCCAACAACGATGCAAGTATATGAATGAAAAGAAAATTTCCGCTTGAGGGGGAACATAATGAACTGAATGAGTCACACTTGAATACATAATTTATCCTTAGACCCTAATATGAATGATCCCCCGACTACTCCTCGTGACCCAGCAAGTACGTAATCCCTAACCTAACCTGTTGATATTCTTAAATTTTGTTGAGAGTAATCTTTGAATTCATAATTTGTCCTTAGACCCAAATAAATCAAGTGCATTTCACATCAAATGAGACAAAAATATATTAAATTTTTACGCACATACACAAAAATATATTAAATCCAACAATTTTTGTTATTGAATATCTTTACATACAAATAAATATATTAAATTCAACAAGTTTTTTTGGTTTGAATTTCTTGACATCTTATGCATGGCCATTTGATATTCTTTCTTCTTTTCCATCCATTACTATTTTCTTCCAAAACTAATGTTTTTCAAACAGAAGATAAATCTCTTCAATTGGAACTTGCTTTATTTCCGGCAACAGAAAGAATACAAAGCAACTCATGACAACAATTGCAGTGAAAATCATGTTAACACATACAACAACACTTTGTGCAGCTGATCTTATCTCTAATGGAAAAAGCTCACTTGGAACTAACCATCCTAAGGTTCCCCAAGATCTTCCATATGCCAAAACAAACATGAAAATCACAACAACCAAAAAGATGCTAACACCATATGATAATTCTTTGCCTTTACCAAACTCAAGAGCCAAAACAACTGTTGTAGCAACCTGCCCATCAAATTAGTCCAATATATATTAGCAATTAGAACAACAAATAGTTATGGTTGGTTTAAGATATATCTATAATCAAGGAAATAATATAGCTAAACTAAAGTATTTTTAAGTTGTTGTAAAAAAAAACTAATTTATAAGTTGCAAGTTGTTTTCATAAGTCTGAGAATTTATGGTAATAAATCAAGACAACTAGCCTACAATCTTCTAAATATATACTCAGACCCTAATTAGATAAACAAGTTAATTAAATTTTTATAGTATAAGCTCTAATTATCATATAATATAAGTATTTATTTATGTTCTATATGTAATCAAAGATAAAAAAAGTGAAAATTGTTTATAAATAAGTTATAAGTTAATTTTATAAGCTATTATGGAGAGTTTATGGAAATAAGCTAAAAATAACTTATGAACATGTCATAAATAGTCTCAATCGTTTATGCAAGATGATAAGTTTAAAATAGTTAATCCAAACAAACTCTCAAAGTACGTTGACAATTAAGAACAAAACACAAGGCGGCGTGAGAGAGTATTTACCATGCACAAAAATATTTCAGCACCAGCTTCCGAAAAGAAAGCTCTCCTACCAAACTTGTCAACATAAAACATTGAGATCAAAGTGGCAAGAACAAGTGCAACACTAGTAATGACAGAAGCATAAAGGGATGCCCCTGAGCTAAATCCAAGAGTTTGGAAAATGACAGGTGCATAAAAGAGGATGGAGTTGTTTCCTGTCAGTTGTTGGAATGCAGGAATAGCCAAAGCACCAATTATGAATTGTGGTCTATTCTTTTTCAAAAGAAGGTTCTGAAATGGGTTCTTGGTGGCTTGTGCTTCTCTGCTAGCATCAACAAGATCTTCAAATTCAGCATGAACATTGGAAGTACCTCTAACTCTCTCTAATACCTTTCTTCCCTCATCCATTTTGCCTTGTTCCACAAGACTGTTTGGTGTCTCAGGACACAACAAACCACCAATAAACATAACAGTTGCTTGAACTGTTGCTAATCCAAGAGATAATCTCCATCCCCAAGGATGAATTTTTTCAGTAGCATAATTTACGAAGTTAGCAACTAAAATTCCCAAACAAGTTGTAAGTTGAAAAAGTTGGTTCACTGCTCCTCTCACTTATATCTACCCAAAAATTTCGACCAAATAAATAAATAAAACGCAAGTAGACATAAGAAGAGCGTTACATGTGAAAATCATCAATCAACCATAGCATATAAGCCAAACATATATCATGCGCATCACATACATTGCAGCGGAAATAATAATAACACCTCATCATACAAGTCATGATTCAAATAATAAAATCATAAATAAGTCAACGACTGAATATTCATTAAGTTCAACAATAATAAACCAACTACCACATAAATCACCTATCAATATCTCATCATCAAATAAATAGGCAATTAAGTACTTGGCATATGCCTTACACCATCATACATAAACAAGGTCTAACAACGACACTAGGCAAAACCCAACAATAAAGATAAACCCCAACATGGTGTTACAAATCCTTCAGAGCAATGGACACGGGTACTACACTAATAGTAAGACACATCTCCTCACCCCGAATACTTGGCAACAATGCCGGGTACTCCTCCTAAGCAAGCAAAGCAAATCCTCACGCCTGAGAATCTTAATCGCCCAACGACCCATTACAAAAGAAATAGAGAGTTAGTACATATAATCGACATTGAAATAAATGGAAGTAAATAACTAACATTAAATCCAATTCAACATATACAATGCATACATATACACATTCATTCATTATCCGTATAACCAACACCCATACAATACCAATTCATCACCATCAACAAGGCATATACATATAATCAATCTATATGTAACAATCAACAAGGTAAATGCACATTCAATGAGAACACCATTATTCAAATATCACATCATTATCACATCAACACAAATAAGGTTCACCTTCCTAATGCATCTAATGTCACCTTCATGTATGTCCTAGACATGTCTACATGTGGTACCATATCACCATCTATATAGGATACAAGAATCCCTTCACCATCTATTATCACCATCAATTGACACAACTTATGCATGAATGATGTATCACGACGTTTCATCAATATAAATCAATTTATATATTCACCAACACTTCATGTATTAATACATGATATCACCAACTCACCATCAATATTTCATACACATATAAGCATATTCATACACATACACCTTAACATATTCATTGCAATCCACCTTCAATATCATTATACATATTCAACGAGTATATGAAAAGCATCATCATCCATCTTATCATATTATACACCTTCCAACACATTTATTCATACACATAATTGAGATCAAGATAACAAATGATTATAAGCTGATATGATTCTGTGATGCTGACTTTGCTGGAGACAAGATAGAGAGGAAATCCACAAGTGGCAATTGTCAATTTGTGGGTGAAAATCTCATATCTTGGGCTAGCAAAAGACAAACTACAATAGTTTTGTCCACAGCAGAAGCAGAATACATATCAACAGCCAAGTGTTGTACACAACTACTCTGGATGAGATATCAGTTAGAGGATTACAAAGTTAATAGCCACAATATTCCACTTTTCTGTGATAACACTGCAGCTATTCAACTTTCTAAAAACCCAATTTTGCATTCAAGAGCTAAACATATTGAAATTAAACATCATTTTATAAGAGACCTTGTTCAGAAGGGTAGTGTAAATATTCAATACATTGAAACTGAAAGACAATGGGCTGCTATATTTACAAAACCCTTAGCAGTTGAAAGACTAGACTTTATCAAAATGCATCTGAACATGACTTTGGTCTCTGAAGACATCAAGCTCTGAATTACAAAATTGTGGATTCAGCCTCTGAACTCTGAAAGGTCTTCAGACGCTAAAATTTTTAAACTCTGAAGTGTTTAACCATGTGGAGTACACGTGTTAATTACTTTGCCTTTACTCTTAATCTGTGATTGGTTAGAGTAAAGGCAGTTTATGACGAAATTCTTTATTGCAACGAATGTACTCCCTCATCATTGTTTTTACAAGAGTTTTTCAAAATCACTTTACTCATTTTCGCACAAGTTCACTTTCACATCTCGCACTTTTCTTCTAAAACCTAGAACACTTTCTTCCTCCCTCATACTAGCAAAACCCTGTTCGTTAACCTCAACAATGGCAAGTTAGTGTACCTAAATGATAGAATTGATGTACCAGATGATCATGTGACTCATTCACCTAGTGGTCCAAGTCAACCAGTCTCTGCACCACGTGTGGAACAACATGAAGACGAAAATTCAGACTTGACAGGAAGGGTTCTCCACATAATAAAGCGTACACTGGATGAACAAGAAGATAAGCTTCTAGAGCTGGTAGCTTACTCAGGGGCATCTGGAAGGAAGGCTCAACAGCTTCTCACTCTCTACTTGTCCAAACACCCTTAGGATTCTTGTTTTTCACCTTTTGTTTTTCACCCATTGTTTTTCACTGTTTGTTTAAAACTTTTTGCTGATGACAAAGGGGGAGTATTATTTAGTTGTACAATTGTCAGTAGTTTTTTTTATATCTACTCACATGAGAATCTGAAACTGTCTTAAATAAGAATCTGATATTTTTTTATCTTGCTAAGTGTTTATAATCTAAATTGATAAGGAGAGCAAATTAATAAACATAATTGTGTTTGCATAGATGAAGGTAGTTAAGATTGTGCTCTTAATTATTTTTATCAAACTCAGGAGTTCAGCTTGCAAATCTCACACTCTGAGAGTTAAGTATGTAGATACAATCAAGTTTATCAAATTGTTCTTATACTGATTCAACTTAATTATGGATAAAACTTAGGGGGAGCTTGCAAACCTAACCCTAATGGTTTATCAGACTCAGGGGGAGCTTACAAACCTCAACAACCTGATGTTGACATAATTAAATTAATCAACAAACAATTGTATTTAATACTTATGTTTGTCATCATCAAAAAGGAGGAGATTGTTGGAACAAAATGAGTTTTAATTATAAAACACCCTAAGTTTTGATGATAACAATGTATTAAATGGACAATTGGTATTACTAATGAATGATCTAGTGTGCAGGAACAAAGTAAAAATATCATCCACGTAGATCATCATTCGAGCATCTGAAGGACACAATCTGAAGTGTTAAGGCTCTGAAAAGCTAGAAGCTTCAGAGCCTCTGAAGAAGTCCTCAGAGGCCAAAGAAAGAAACACAGTCTGAAGCTTGCGTACATCTTCAGAAGATCAAAGAAATGATATCATCAGATTCCGAAGAACACTCTCTGAAGGAAGACAGCTCATAACTAACGCAATAGTACAACGGTCTTGTCAAATAGTACAACCGTCTTGTCAACAAAAAGAAGAGTGTACAACCAACGGTTCTTTTCTCAACGTCTTTATACCTAGAGTATAAATAGAAGACATCCTGATAGAGAGATGACCACTGGAAGATCATCTGAACTCAGAAAGATTCAAATTGTATTCAAGCTGTGAACTGTTGTTATTCTTTCTAGTGTAATCTTCTAAGTAAAATATCTTTTTATATTGTAGACTCTGAACTTAGTGTTTAGAGAGTCTTGCTTAGAACTTTCAGTCCTACTTACACTACAACATTTTGAAGCTTAGGCAACAGTTTTTTAAGCAACGGGGTGAAAACCGTACCCACAAGAAGGAATAGGCAGCGGTTTTGTGTATGTTGCATTGTTTTCTTACCAACAATAAAAAAACCGTTCCTAAACACAGTATAAGCAACAATGTTGTCACCGTATGCAATTCACCCACCAATGGTAAAAAAACCGTGCCCGTAACAAATTATTGGCAACAGTTAGAATAATTTGATAAGCAACGGTGGAATAATTGTTCCTGTAATTATGTATAAGCAACATGTTTATAAATACTTCGATAAATATAAAAAGGCCGCACTATTAAACCATTCTCTGTTTTTTTTTAATTGTTTATTAAAACCGTTAGTATAAATATATTAAATGACAAAAAAATTAACTGGAAATCTATCCCACTCAAAAATATTTGGGACCCCCGCTCAATTGAAATTGAACTTGATTATTTATTAATAAAAAACAAAATAAGTGGTTTAATCTAAATAAGTGGTTTTCACATAGATTATAGAATTTCCCTTTAATTTTTTTTGTGATTCGTTGTTCCGTCTTTGTGCGGTGTTCATTTGATTGAATTAGCAGATCAATTTCGGTCAACTTCTAATTCACACAATGACTAAGTTATTCAACGATGCAGATTCGAAAGCATAGATATTTCGGTTACTTTGATTTTGTCACATTATTTGTAGGCGAGTAGGCCGTTTTATGCTATTAACTTGAATACTGTGAGTTTGTTCGCAAATTCATCATTTTTGTTTTTAGCGGTATTGAATTTGTACTTGAATATGATGTATGATACCAATTTGAATGAATAAACATATTTTATTTTAGTAAAAAACAAACTAGAAAAAAAAAATAGAAAAAAAATCACAATATAAAAAAATTAAAAAGGGTCACACACAAAAGAAAAAGGATTAACAATTTAATTTCTTTGAGCCAGCTTCAGTTTCGCAAAAGGGTTATCAATTTCTTTCATAAATTTCTTTCATCTTTCTCTGAATCAAGCTTCAAGCTCTCTCGCGTGAATCTCTTTCATCTTTCATCACTCGTCGTGAATCTCTCTCTCAAGCGGTCAAGCCTCTCGGAATCTCGCGTGCGTCTTCAAGCTTCTTCTCGGAATCACTCAGTCGACTCTCTCAGGTAAGCTATAATCTCTGTATTCCTCTCTGATTCCCCTTTGTTACCAATTTCTTGTTTCACATTTGGATTTTCTCCTTTTTGAAATATATTGAAGAAATTAGGGTTATCAATTTATGTTTCTCTGTTCTGCTGGTGTGGTTATGATTTTGGTGGTGTTTTGGTTATAACAATTCACTCACTACTATTGTGTGTTAAGCAATGATTATATAGTTTCATTGTGTTTGAGGATTATTTGTTATTTTTTTCTTGGTGGATAAAAACCAATCAAGAGTAGCAAATATCTAAATGCATCCGCAGCCCCAAAATTTAAAGTAGAATTTACAATAGAAAAACAAAAACATGAATATGATGTTGTCAGAAGTAGCTGGTTGTAATCTCATCTATGAAAATATCAATGGGATGATTTGTGACAATTTTATAAGACTTTATTTTGAAACATTTATAAGACATTTTTAAGTATTCAAGTATTAAGAAATGGTGATGCAACCATTACTAGTAAATCTTTGACTCAGCTATCCCTTTTGGAGTAGTACAATCAATGACAACAAGTATTTGTCTATCATTGAGAACATAAATTTTTTTATTAAATGCACATCAACTTTTTGTTTTCAATACGGTGCTTTTATTCACCTCAACGCATAGAAAGTCTATTTTTTATAATTTGGTAGTTTCAAAGATAAAATTGTCTTTTAGATTTGGAGTATATGTACTTGATTTTTGATAACATTTGATGTAGCATATATACATATAGGCCCTATTATTTGTCAATGATTTGAGAAACTGTTTTGTCTCTCTTGACTAGAATGTAAGTATACTCCTCAAAGTAGCAGTAATAAACTAGAAGACCAATTATATATAAGATGAACTTTTGTCTCTGTGATTCTTTAAGATTCATGTTTTTGATAAAAACAAGTACTCTGCGCAGTAATAAGTTTATAAAATTCCTGCAGAGGGAACAATACTATAACTGTCTCTGCGATTCAAAGATTTTATTTAGTTATTAATGTGTTAGGGATTTTTGGAGGTAGCATAGGAGGAAGATTTTCTTCTCTGCTGGTGTTTTAGGAGGTGGCTATTGTTTGTATAAGCTGTATGGTGCTCATAGGCAAAGACTCGGTTCACTCGAGAGAGAACTCCAAGTTCAGAGGGAAACTGAAGATATTATGAAGTCTCTGTTAAGTCAAATATCCAATTTCAATGCTTCTTATCTAGTAGTACTTTTTTATATATATTAGATTCATAGATAGGTAGCTATATTTATATTATCACTAATTGAAAAAAAACAACAAATGTTGATGGCATGTCTTTGTTTTTATTTTTGCCAATTGAATATGATAGGGTGCAAGCTCACTTTGAGAATATTCAGAGAATTTCTGATACAACATTACCTCATTCTATGCACAACTTAAGTTGTCGGATATCAGAAGAGTTTACTCATTGAAACCTGTGATGCAGTTGACCACTATTTCTTTATTCATATGGAATGAATGTTTTCTAAATTTTTAAATCTAGAAACTGATTTTAGTAGTTAGGCATGTTTAGAACATATTATGTTCTTCAAGGTTGTGTAGATTTATTCTTACCAAAAACAAAAAAGTTGTGTAGATATTTTTCAGCCACATTAAATCAACATTTCAATTTTAAGTGAAGTACAATATTGGTGCGGTCATGCCTAAGATTTATGAACAATATTGAACAATTATATTAAGAAGTCAATCTATCCTAAGAATATAAAAAACCTCATGTTTGATACTTTTATCTCAATGTGTTACTGATTCTGTTTATTTGTTTTTTATTTTGTAGTTTCATGCCAATTGTATTGATCCCTGGCTGCGGCAACAAGGGACATGCCCTGTTTGCAAATTTCGAGCAGGATCTGGATGGAATGAAAGTGGACAGCAGACCCTCAAAGAATCAGCGAACTTCTCATGAGATGCAATGTAATTAACTTGTTAAGGCCGAGGGCGTCTGCAGGGTCTCAGACTTCAGCTGGCACTTCTTGATCGGGAGTTTGATGATTTAGGTTTGTTTGTTTTTTTCATAATATAAATTCTTCGTTTCACGTTAGAATTTTTACAACTTTCTGAAAATCATTAAAAGGTGGGTATGTTATACATACAAACATATGTACATCAGCCAGTTCGATGTTCTGCTTGATTTTGTTCAAGAAATCTTCTTTCAAGTTTCACTAAGTGAAAAAATATTATGAGCAGTATGTATGATTACTAACATGTTGACGAAATGGTGTATGAAATTTGATGTTGATTGAATGAGATTTGAGCTCTCAAATGAGATAGGTTAAAGTTGCAAGCAATTAATTTTCTGCACTATTTTGTAAGCAATTACTTTAAAGTAAAAGCATGTTAGGTCTGCATATTTCTTGACATGGCCAGTTTCAAAATTCTGATTACTTAATTTAATCTTGTCTCGATTAGTTGAAGTTCAAGGCCCAAACACAATCAAAATATGCAATCAAGTAATGTTGAAGGAACAAAGGAAGCTAAGACTCCATTGATTGAAAGTTCAAGGACCAAGTAGCAAGTCATTGATCAATGTTGCTAGAAGTAAGATACCTAAGTGAGCTTAATGTTGAAGATGATGAGTGATGTTATTTGCAAGTGCGGCAAAGTTTATGTAAAAACCAATCCTTTTGGTTATTTTAATTTTATATGTTTTGGATATCCAAACTTGGAATATTATATGATGTAAGAATGTTACTTTATTTTTATTTTATTTAGGTTTTATAAAATTGATTTTTTTTATTTTAGATAAATGTTTATTATGCTATTTATTGTTTTTTCAAAAATATAAAATTAAAGTTAATTGTTATTATAAAAACATTGATCTGAAACAAAGTGCAACAAAAAATAACCGTTGTCTAAAATAAAATGCAAAACCGTTGCTACAAAGATTACGCAACGCTACAATAACTGTTCCTTTAAAATAACCGTTACCATAAATATAAGTAAGAATTCGTTGCCTATAAAGGAAAGCAACAGAAATAACTGTTGCCTAAAATAAATTCAAAACCGTTGCTACAAAGCAACATGCAAAAACCTGTTCTCAATGTCTAAAAACCGTTGCCAATGGACTACAGTAAACCGCTGCCATTTACTGCTTTAAGCAACGGTTACGTCGATGTGTGGGCAAAGCTCAGAAAACCGTTGCCTATAGAAAAGGCCACGGCCGTATAGAGCACGCAGCTAAAACCGTTGCACAGCCGTTGCTGTAGGATACAGGTATGGTTTTTTGGCTTTACGCAACAGTTTTGGAACGTTGCCAAAGCTTCAAAATGTTGTAGTGTTAATCTGTGTATTAAGTTAGTTTGTAAAGTCTCTCTGTCTTGTGTGACTTAGAGCAGGAAGTCTTAAGTCTTGTGTGACTTGAGAAAGGAAGTCTTAAGCTTGTGTGCTTAAGCAAGGAAGTATCTGATCTTGTGTGATTAGAGCAAGGAAGTCTCTTTGTCTTGTGTGACCTAGAGCAAGGAAGTCTCTTGCTTGTGTGCTTGAGCATTAGTTGTGTAATCTTTGTGATTATAGTAAAATCCCTTGGAAGTGCAAGGGGACTGGACTACTCTCGTTTTTGTGAGAGGAACCAGTATAAAATTTCGGTGTGTGCTTTCTCTCTCTCTCTCTCTCTCTCACGGTTTTATTTGTGTTTTGTGTTTAGTCTAGTTTCTTATATCCGCTGCATTTCAATATCCTTTCAAGTAAAATAATCAATTTTTCAAAACACAATTCAACCCCCCTTCTTGTGTTTTTCACCTTCAGTGACAACTCTACCCCCCTTAAAGAATTTTCGCCCTCGAAAATTTACCTGAAAACAAAACGGGATACGAACTCTTTATCTTGCTCTCTAACTCCCAAGTTGCATTCTCTCCCGCGGGACCTCCCCAAATAACTTTCACCGATGCAATCTCTTTATTCCTTAACTTCTTCACTTCTCTTCCTTCAATTCTCAACGGAATAGTCTCAATAGTCAAATTATCCTTCACTTGGATATCATCCGATTCAATTACATGAGATGGATCCGAAACATATTTCCTCAATTGTGACACATGGAACACATCATGTAAATTAGATAGTGTTACCGGCAATGCAATCTGATAAGCTACCTTTCCAATCCTCTCCGAAATCTGATATGGTCCATTGAACTTCGATGTCAACTTCTTAGACTTCAAGTCTCTCCCCACACCGGTAGTAGAAGTCACTCTTAAGAACACATGATCTCCCTCTTGGAATTCCACATCCTTCCTCTTCTTATCATGGTAACTTTTCTGCCGACTCTGAGATGCTTTCATCTTCTCTCGAATCATTCTAATCTTCTCTGTAGTCTCTTGTACAATATCGGGACCCAAAACTACAGTCTCACCGGATTCATACCAACAAAGGAGCGTACGACATCTTCTCCCATACAAAGCTTCAAAAGGAGTCATTCCGATACTTGAGTGAAAACTATTATTGTAAGTAAACTCGATTAAAGGTAAACATGAATCCCAACTTTCTCCTTGTTCCAAAACACACGCTCTCAAGAAATCTTCCAAAGATTGAATCGTCCTTTCGGATTGACCATCCGTCTGAGGGTGATAAGCAGAACTCAACCTCAACTTAGTTCCCAACGCTTCTTGCAAGCTTTCCCAAAATCTAGAAGTGAACTACGGATCTCTATCTGACACAATACTAGATGGAATACCATGTAATCTTATAATCTGCTCAACATAAATCTCTGCTAACTTGGGTACCAACGTTCCAATCTTGATAGCAATAAAATGAGCCGACTTCGTCAAACGATCTACTATAACCCAAATCACTTCATTCCCTTTCGCCGTCTTCGGTAACCCTCCAACAAAATCCATAGCAATACTATCCCATTTCCATTCCGGTATGAACAACGGTTGCAACAAACCAGACGGTTTCTGATGCTCAATCTTCGATTTCTGACACACCAAACAAGCATACACATATTCCGCAATTTCCTTCTTCATTCTAGGCCACCAAAATAACTTCTTCAAGTCTTGATACATCTTAACCAATCCAGGATGAATACTTAATCCACTTTTATGACCTTCATCAAAAATCATTTTCTTTAACTCGGGTACATCGGGTACACAAACTCTTCCTCGGAATCTCACTACTCCATTCTCATCAATCTTAAAATCATTCTCTTGTCCTTCAATTACTAGTGCCACTCTCTTCATCAATTTCTCATCTTCTTTTTGACATTCTCTAATCTTCTCAAGAAAAGGGTTGGTTAACTTCAACATTCCCAACTTCACACTATTGGAGGTGACTTCACATACCAAACTCAAGTCTCTAAATTCTTCAATCAACTCCAACTCTTTTGCCATAAGCGATGAAATGTGCAATGACTTCCGACTCAAAGCATCTGCCACCACATTATCTTTTCCGGGATGATAACTCAACTCAAAATCATAGTCCTTCAAGAATTCTAACCATCTTCGTTGCCTCATATTCAATTCTTTCTGATTAAACAAATACTTCAAACTCTTGTGATCACTAAACACTTCAAACCTTGACCCATACAAGTAGTGCCTCCATACCTTCAAAGCAAATACCACGACCGCTAACTCCAAATCATGGGTGGGGTAGTTCCTCTCATGAACCTTCAACTGACGAGATGCATAAGCTACAAATTTTCCTTTTTGCATGAGTACACCACCAAGTCCCAACTTTGATGCGTCACAGTACACTACAAATGATTCCTTCTCATCAGGCAAAATCAACATAGGCGCGGTAGTCAATTTCCTCTTAAGCTCTTGAAAACTTTTCTCACACTTCTCATCCCAAACAAACGCTTGATCCTTCCGAGTCAACAAAGTCAACGGTAACGCCATCTTCGAGGATCCCTCAATGAACCTTCTATAGTAACCAGCTAATCCAAGAAAACTTCTTATCTCGGAAACAGACTCAGGTGTTCCCTGTTTCATCACAGCATCAACCTTTGCAGGATCCACCGCTATATCTCCACTAGAAATTACATGACCAAGAAAACTCACTTCTTTCAACCAAAATTCACATTTAGACAACTTGGCATATAACTTCTTGTCCTTCAAAAGTTGTAATACAATTCTCAAATTCTCTTTGTGCTCTTCCTCCGACTTAGAATAAACCAAAATATCATCAATGAACACTACCACAAACTTACCCAAAAATGAATGAAAGATCCTATTCATGTACTCCATGAAAACACCAGGGGCATTCATAACTCCAAAAGGCATCACTGTATACTCATGATGACCATACCTTGTTCTGAAAGCAGTCTTAGGAACATCCTCCATCTTCACTCTTATCTGATGGTATCCAGACCTCAAATCAATCTTGCTAAACACACAAGCTCCAACTAGTTGATCCATCAAATCATCTATCCTCGGAAGTGGATACTTATTCTTGATCGTTGCCTTATTCAACTGACGATAATCAATGCACAACCTCATACTCCCTTCCTTCTTCTTAACCAACAACACTGGTGCACCCCAAGGTGACACACTTGGACGTATGAACTTCTTTTCCAATAACTCTTCAAGTCGCTTCTTCAATTCATTCAATTCCGATGCCGACATACGATACGGTGCCATTGATATCGGGCTAGTACCAGGTACTAAATCGATACTGAACTCAACTTCTCTTTCAGGTGGTAAATCAGATATATCTTCCGGAAATACATCCGAAAATTCACTAACAACCGGTATCTCTTCCAACTTAACTCCACCTTCAAGCTTCAATGATCCAAACACCATGAACAACTCTTCGTGATCATTCAAAGATTCCTACACCTCTTCTCCATTCATCAAGGACAAACTTCCTTCTGACTTCGGGAAAATCACAGTCTTCTCACAACAGTTAATATGGATTTGGTTAAAGACTAATCAGTTCATCCCAAAGATAACATCAATAACACTAAGTGGAATACACACCAAATCCATACCAAAATATCTACCAAACACATATACAGGACAATTACGACATACAAGACGAGTAATAACCGAACCATTAGCAGGAGTCTCAATATTCATACAACCAGACATTTCATAAACAGGAATATTCAAACGCTTCATACAATCCATAGAAATAAAAGAATGTGTTGCTTCGGTATCAATAATCGCAATTAAAGGAGTGTCATGAATGAAACACGTACCTCTAATGAGATTATCAACTTGATCAGCTCCTTCTCCATTCAAAGCAAACACCTTCCCGGTAACCTTCTTTGGCTTCTTACATTCCGGACTCTTGTGACCTTCTTCACCACAATTAAAAAAACTAGGAGTAGTTGCCTTGCAATCTTTAGATCTATGTCCTTCCTTCCCACAATTATAGCACACATCCTTATCCTTCTTACACTCAAAAGAACGGTGTCCAATCTTGCCACACCTATAGCACTTGTCATTATCCACCTTCTCATTTCCCTTTCCACCTCTAGCACTTCCTTTTCCCTTAACCTCATAAGGCTTGGCACGGTCTTGACTCATTCCTCTAACCGCCTTGAAGTAGTTACTCTTAGCTTTCCCATCTTCATCACAAATTCTAGCCTTAGCCACCAAAGTAGTGAAGTTTCTAATCTCCTTAAATCCAATGATATGCTTGATGTCGGGGCGTAGACCACTCTCAAACTTAACACATTTGTCATTCTCCGCCTCTGGGGTATTGTAGTGAGGACTAAAAGCAAACAAGGACTCAAACTTAGCCGCATACTCCGCTACCAACATGTTCCCTTGTTCTAACTTCATGAACTCTACCACTTTCTTATTCTTCACATCCGCTGGAAAATACTTGTTAAAGAATTCCCGTTTGAATATTTCCCAAGTGATGACAACACCTCTATCTCCTAGTCTCAACTTAGCATTCTTCCACCATTGGTTTGCCTCCTCCCTAAGCACATAGGTTCCCAATGCAAGCTTGTTCTCATTAGCACACTCCATAGCATCAAAGATAATCTCAACTTCTTCAACCCACTTAACCGCTCCATCCGGGTTAAAACCTCCAACAAAGAAAGATGGCTTGTGCTTCAAGAATCTATCCAAGCGCTTCTCTCCATCCCTAGCCGGATCATCACCTCTTGCCAAAATATGAGTCAAAGTAGCAAGTAACTCCGCGATCTGAGAATTAGCACGTGCCGACGTCATGGTCCTGAACAGTCAATTCCAATCAACAAACAAACGTTACAACAAAAGTACAAACAGTGCACCCTACACATGTTGTACAACGGGTTGCTAAGCCTAATTGATTCCAATGAATCGACCTTGCTCTGATACCAATTGTAACACCCTACTTATATCTACCCAAAAATTTCGACCAAATAAATAAATAAAACGCAAGTAGACATAAGAAGAGCGTTACATGTGAAAATCATCAATCAACCATAGCATATAAGCCAAACATATATCATGCGCATCACATACATTGCAGCGGAAATAATAATAAGACCTCATCATACAAGTCATGATTCAAATAATAAAATCATAAATAAGTCAACGACTGAATATTCATTAAGTTCAACAATAATAAACCAACTACCACATAAATCACCTACCAATATCTCATCATCAAATAGATAGCCAATTAAGTACTTGGCATAAGCCTTACACCATCATATATAAACAAGGTCTAACAACGACACTAGGCAAAACCCAACGAATAAGATAAACCCCAACATGGTGTTACAAATTCTTCAGAGCAATGGACACGAGTACTACACTAATAGTAAGACACATCTCCTCACCCCGAATACTTGACAACAATGCCGGGTACTCCTCCTAAGCAAGCAAAGCAAATCCTCACACCTGAGAATCTGAATCGCCCAACGATCCATTACAAAAGAAATAGAGAGTTAGTACATATAATCGGCATTGAAATAAATGAAAGTAAATAACTAACAGTAAATCCAATTCAACATATACAATGCATACATATACACATTCATTCATTATCCGTATAACCAACACCCATACAATACCAATTCATCACCATCAACAAGGCATATACATATAATCAATCTATATGTAACAATCAACAAGGTAAATGCACATTCAATGAGAACACCATTATTCAAATATCACATCATTATCACATCAACACAAATAAGGTTCACCTTCCTAATGCATCTAATGTCACCTTCATGTATGTCCTAGACATGTCTACATGTGGTACCATATCACCATCTATATAGGATACAAGAATCCCTTCACCATCTATTATCACCATCAATTGACACAACTTATGCATGAATGATGTATCACGACGTTTCATCAATATAAATCAATTTATATATTCACCAACACTTCATGTATTAATACATGATATCACCAACTCACCATCAATATTTCATACACATATAAGCATATGCATACACATACGCCTTAACATATTCATTGCAATCCACCATCAATATCATTATACATATTCAACGAGTATATGAAATGCATCATCATCCATCTTATCATATTATACACCTTCCAACACATTTATTCATACACATAGTTGAGATCAATTCATCATCATCCATCACGTAACACTCATATAGAAATATTATCATTATTCATACATCTCTATAAGACTAGCAACCTATACCTAACTATCATCATCATCAATTAATAATCAACTAAATCTGGCCGTCTTCGCTAGCTCTCGCTATAGCGAGCTCTGTCGAAGCAAGTCAGAAGTTTCCTCGCCATCTAGCGAGTCCTAGCGAAGAATCTGGCAACCTTCGCCATCTCTTCGCTAGCTCTCGCTGCAGCGACGCAAGTCAGAACAGAACAGGTCGGCTGGCGAGCACTAGCGAGCATTAGCAGGTTTCCCTCGCTAACTCTCGCTGCAGCGACGGTACCCAGAAGTTGCTGCTCTGTTTTCGTGACCATTCGGATTCCACTACCAAATCACCCAAAACTTGTTCCAGATTTAAAAAGATGTTTCCTTTAGGTTATAAACATGTTATCATACATAGAAGTACAAGTTTCATCTCTTACAAACACCAAAATCATCACCAATCAAAGATTATTGCATATTTTTCATTCAAAACTCAAAAACTTATAATCTCATATGAACATACTTTGATTCTCAAAATTGAAACCATCAACAAGTACTTTTAGCATCACATAACATAGATATCACGAAATCATTACAAAAGGAAGCATTTTGATTCGTATAAAAACATAAAAATGCTAACTTTAAGCATAGCAAAGGGTGAGAGGGTTTGGGCAAAGAGAACATGATTTCTCCTCCCTCTTTATCACCCACAAATTATATGAAACTACTCTCTTACCTCTAATTCTTCAAGAATTAGCTCCTCCAAATCTCTATCTTAGCTCCTCTTCTATGTTCTTCTCCTCTCCTTCTTCTCTAGACCTTCTCTCTCTAATTCTTCACAAAAATGTGACCAATGACTTTCTCTCACTAGTTTCCAAACTTATACCTAGGTTAATTCCTCCTCAATTTACTAAATTGCCCTTCCTCATAAGCCCATTCTAATTCTCTATTTACACCTCTTAAAAACACTACTATTCTAATCACACCACTACACTAAAAACCACATATTTAAATAAATCACACAATATGGAATTTAAATAAATAAATCAAATCAAATAAATAATTAAATAAAAACGGAATGTGAAATGGGACACCTTGTTATATTATTAACCATCAACAAAATCTAATTAACAACAAACTTAAACCACCTTGCCGTCCAAATTTATGTCAAATTTGGGTGTCAAAATAGAATAACTATAACTATAAATAATATATTTTTTCTAACACAAAGACAAAAGTTATCATTTTTTAGCAGTCAATTTACCTGGTTACCAAATCCAATACCAACACCAAGAAGGACACGACCAACGATCAACATTGAAATGTTGACAACAGAAGCATTCATGACAGCTCCTATGAAGAAGCTAATAGAACCAACAACAATACTAGCTCTCTTGCCTTTATTTTTTGATAGAGAGGAAGCACCAAATGTGGATACCAAGGCCGCAAAATAAAGAGATGAGGTAAAAAGTGTCAACATTTGATCATCGTATTTACAATAATCAGTTTCTTGCATATGTGCATGCTTCCTCTCATACATTTGTGGGAAGA
Organism: Trifolium subterraneum; assembly: GCA_951799995.1. Classification (NCBI taxonomy): domain Eukaryota; kingdom Viridiplantae; phylum Streptophyta; class Magnoliopsida; order Fabales; family Fabaceae; genus Trifolium; species Trifolium subterraneum. The sequence continues at coordinate 8,533,488 of OX637466.1, read as the reverse complement.
ATTCTATCAAGAAATCATCCATAGAAGTAACTCCCCCTGAAAGGATAATTAGTTAATATTCTAGCATGTGTTTGTAATGCAACAATGCACAAACATTAAACTCTAAGAACTTGTACCCACGAGGCCTAACTCATAAAACATTCTTACCTGAAACACCAAGATCGTATCCAAAGAGAGAGCCACCAAGAGCACCAACAATGCAAGAAAAGATGAAGTATCCTGTAATCTTATATTCATAAAGATGGGCCCTTTTGAGAGTCCTTGCATCAGTAAATCCTCCACCGGCCATAATTTTATGTTTTGTTTAAAATGAGATATGAAAAGAATATAAGTTTTCAAATGAACCTCTTTTGCAAGACTTTATATATAGACTCGATTAAAACAATAAAAATGATTGCATGGTATTATTTGCTTGCATTCATGTTTTAACAAAAAACATTCCCAAAATATATTTGCAAGGACAAAATATGAAAACTAATTTTGACTATTATTTTAGCACATAAGAGTGTTGGTGACGAATCATGTCCCTATTCGATAGGGAAAAGGGGGGATCAAGAGTGGCGGTGACATGTATAAAGCATATATTATATTGATTTTGTTGAAAAAACATCATTAATTAGTATATTTTTTGGATGATTGAAATGCACGTGCACAAGTTGTTATAGACAACAACCATTGATACACATAATTTCTTCTAGCTTCAGTATAATTTCAAATATGCATTTATTTTTTTACAATGATACTTTAATTTTTGAATTAAAATGAGACATTTATGTGATGATTATTATTTTCAATGTGAAAAATGCTAACGAACGTGTTATCATAATATAAAAAAATATGTTGAAAAACTAACTAATAATTAAGATTAAAATTTTATAGTTATTAAATATTTACGATGAAAAATACCGTTCTACGCTTAAAAAAATTATTATAAGGATTTAACAAATTATCGGAAAGTGTAAAATAGTGTGGCATTAGTTAAGGAGAAAATCTTAGGTCAAAGAGCACCTAACAATTCACTTTTAAAACTAACCAATTAAAGATTTACACACAATTAAAGAAATACAAAAATAAAATAGTTGATATACAAGAAATCCCTAATAGGAAGCTTCCCTAATGTTACTATTGGATCTTCCATAAGCTTACAATCCCTCAAAGTTAACTTTGAAAGTAGTGGAGAAAATAGTTGAGTTTATGAAGCCTTTTCATATTCCCCTCAATATGCAATTTGTGAAGTGAAGGACATCCCATCACCAATTTTTCAACATCTACTATTTGATTGGGGAATCAAACCAAGTCAGTTTTGTTTTTAAGGAAAATGATTCTAGACATTCCTGAACCGTGCGTTCTGAATAGAAGGTTCTTCTGATGGGTGTGATGATATGGTATTGTATTGCGATGGTGATTTGAGCTTCAAGTATCAAGGGGAAATGTACTTGTAAAAACGTTAGCACACCAACGCTCAAAGTCAGTGATAATTCGAGCAATAAATGTATGAATTGGGTGAAATGTGTGTACCTTTGAGGTGAATGCGCATGCATATTTGTAGGAAGAATACGTGCATAACCGTTTCCGTGGGGTCCTTCGTATGAATGGAATGAGTCACAAATATCTCTTGTGTGTGTTGCTTATCCGTTGTGAACAGTGCAGCATGAGGTGCGATGGACCTACAAAGAAGGTTGTTAGTCATTATTGGTGTGATATCATAGTGAGGACGTCATGCTATAATATGAGAAATATTAATAGATCACTTATCTCATGGACTTTTGGTCAGTCCGGAACAATTCCAACTTTTTATTATAAACACTAAAAGTTTCAGTAAACTTTTGAAAATATCTTGCATCATTCAATACCAATTTTCTGAGCTTTTCCAGTTTTAACAAATCTTGTACGTCGCATTTAATAGCTGGAAAGTTTCTAGTGTCTGTAAATTGATTAGATTTTCAAGTGGCAGGATGCCAAAAATATATCCCAAGATATAGATGTCTAAAGTCTCAACCGTTTCAATTTCCATATTATATTAAGAATTTCTACGGTTGAATCACAGCTTTATTGATGGTTTGTATTAGGGGTGCTCGCGGTGCGGTTCGATTCGGTTTTGAGCTAAAAAGCCATTCTAATCGCAAGATAAAAATACATGTGGTTCGGTTTGGTTCGGCTGGTTTTTAAAAAGTCATCCAATCCAAACCAAACCAAACCAAACCAATGCGGTTAGGATCGGTTCGGTTGGTGCGGTTTATTGCGATATAAAAAATATGACGATATTACCAACTTGTTACAAAATAAACATAGAAAATTTTAATTTATTTATTGTTTACGTGATATAATATGCATATACACAAATTGCATATACATAAAAACTTGTTTTTAATACCAATAATATAGTTTTGGATCGCGTTAAATGATATGTTTTCACAACGTACTGTTTTATGGACTCAATTTGGGTTGAGCTTGCTAAGTTGGACTAGGTAATATGTTGATTGCTATTAATTGATATAGTTAAGTTAAATATTGCGGTTTGGTTCGGTTTGATTCGGTTTTCTAAAATGAAAACCGCAAACCTAACCAAACCGTGCGGTTAAGATGAAAAACTATTCGTGCGGTTTAAACTAAATGCCGTTTTTTTGCGGTTTCGGTTTGGATTGGTTCGATTTGCGGTTTTACTTTTGGATTGGTTCGGATATGATCACCCCTAGTTTGTATAATATTCATAATAGAAAATGTGTAAATCAAAATTAAAATATATATTATACTTTTGTTTACTTTAAATAATCAATCCAATTGAACCTGACATGGACATATCAACATAATCAACATAACACATGACCGTATGTATATTATTGGATGCCTCTAAGGTGAACCATCAAACAAATGGTTCACCGGTGGACCACTTAAATAAACCGTTAGATTCATTATAAAAATAATTAATGGTTTAGATGAGTTAAAAATAAATGTGAGAATATGTGTATCTTTCCACACACAATCTTTAGCATTGATCTTCTCTCTCCCATTCTCATCTCTTTGGCATTCGTTCCACGAAGAGATTTGAGATTTGTCTCGTGCACTACCACCATAACCACTACTCTCTTGAAGATTCCTGAAAAGATATACCAATAGCATTACCCATTGATTTCATAATTCTAGCAGTGATTTGTTAATTAAAAGAAAATTTAATTTTTCATCAAAATTTCAATTGGTATGAATAGGAAAGAAATAGTCTTTTTTATATCCAAAAGAGAGAAACTAAAAATTACAAGCATGGTTTTCAAGCGCTTCGTAAATAAACCGAGATTGTCCATGGACACCGGCAGAGGAGGTGGGAGGACAACAACCGCTTGTTACAGTAGATGAATTCATGAATAAAATAGGAGGAAGAGAAAAATATAGTCTATTCAAAAGAAGAAAAAGAAAAAGAAAAAAAAAAAAAAAGAGGGCGATCTAGTGTATAGTGCATAGGTGAAGTTGATTAATCTAATGGCTCTTGATGATTGTATGGAGTGGTCCACTGGTTAGGAACTTGATAGAGCTCTCACCTTAAAAGTCACCTATATTATTAATTTTAAAAATTAGTTTGTGATTATTTAACTTCTTCAAAAATCATGTAACTTCATATTTCAATCTACAATTCATAGTTAAATCGAATATATATACCTTTAACTTATGCAGAATGTATCTTCTTTCTCTTTGATTGTATAAAAATATTGTTCACAAGAGAAGTTATAAGAACTTTAAAAAAATCTTATGTCACATTGTTGAATACTTATATGTTAAAATAAAATCACATACTTCTATATATTCTAATAAAATCTCACACAAGTAACATGGTGCAAAAAACAATGTCAACGGATCACAGGTTGATTGTAACACAATCATGGCATGCAACATATAGATTAATAAAGGATTCTCTAAATTTTATTTTCCTCATTTTTCTCAATTGCTTCAATCTCTATCTTTCCATTCCTCTTTTTCTTTTCTCTCTCCTCCCAAATCGATGGTGCAAAAACAAAATTTACCCTAAAGTATATGAGAGAATCCTTTTTCCTTTTTCTCCTCACCTGTGTTGTGTTACAAGACAACCGAAGATACTCTACACAAATTAATTACTCCTTCCTAATACAATTTTTCATAATGTCAATAGTAACCAAAGAATCCACCACTGTGGACTACAACAACTACAGAATCATGAAACTATGGTGCTACCATTTTTCTCCGCCTAACTACTAGCTACAAACTATCAGCACTGCAGCTAGTTGCGGTGCTTATGTGATCCATATATACTATGGAGCAGTATTCACAAATACAGCTTTGAAGATGGAAAACAACTACTTCGAAATTCCCATGATTTATATTGAAATGCATAGCGAAAGGGGATGGATGATTTCAAATAAGGAACACGGACTTCTCTTAGGTATCATGTGCTTCCTGGAGCATCACTTCCTGCAGCTGGTTTGCGATTCAAATATCGAATAACAGCATCTTCAACCCTGAAGTTGTTAAAACAAGATATGAAATTTTACATGTTAATTAATTGATATAGTAGTTAAATGTATTCATAAAGCACTGAAAAGGAAAACGCATCAATTCAAGTCTTATTTTAACCGGCACATGAATAAAAGAAAAAAGCAACCATGCATTTTAAAACATTTGAAATTAAATCCTATCATGGCCGTATCACTGTTGTCAATTGCAGATGGTAGAAAAGAGCGATTTGTTCAAATTCCACTACGCTGCAGTGCCACTATAGCTGCTACTTGACAATACTTTGTACTGAAATAGTTGTTCAAAAAACTTTGTTCTGAAATAGTGTATAGCGGAACAAAAGGGATTTGTTCAAATTCTGCTATGCTATAGCAGCACAGAGCAACTATTTGACAATGCTGGGCCATACAACATGAAAATAGGCGTATAAAACTAATGGTCCAACTAACCTATGTACCAAGTTTATGAATCATCATCAAGTAAGACAATATGTGAAAGGGAACTATTTACCACAGCACAGCAGTATAATGAAAATTCTATATTATATCTTATTTTGAGTCAAGCACAACTAATTCCAGCGAACGATGATGAGTTAATTTGCAATTAAAGATGATAGCAAGCAAAGGAGACAGGCAAAAAACAAAATATAAAATAAAATAAACAATGGAGGACAAAAAAATGAGCAGAGATAGATCTCAAAGCTTACCATGGTTGGTTGAAAAATTCTGATTGGCGCTCTTTTTCAATACTGCGACTAGGTTCTCCAGCTGCAGCTTTCAGATCCCTGCTTTGAGATTCAATCAAGGCATTAATAAATTCTACTGGAGATTGACTGAAACCAAGAAAGAATGCCCGTCTCCTACGGTGCTCATGAATTTTTCTAATGATTCCACATATCGCTTCATCACATGTTTCAATCTCTTTGTTCTTCTCAACATTAGCCAATAACACAGACAACTCCCTCTGAATAGGAAAAGGAACGTCGACCGTCACATCATAACAAGCACTCCCAGCTGGATTATTTCCTGAGAGTTTGATCTGGTGCTCCAACATTATAGGCGCTGGAGGGAACAAATGGTGTGATATTCTCTGCGAAACTGTTGTAAACTTCACTTTTTCTTCCCCAAATATTTTCTGAAGAGCCTGATCGCAGTGAAAAAAAGAAGGGTCATTAGGGTTTTGCAGTTTCCTAGCCTTCACATAGTGCCATATCGCAGCAATAATTCTTGGACGGGTATCAACCTCGATACCAAGAACTTCTGTCAATACTGACGAAAGCTTAAACTTCTCAGGTGCATAATTCATTTCCAGACGTATATTCACCAGAAATTCTTTATCCCCTTTCCTCTTCACTTCAAAACCCTCTTGAGGACCAGGTGATCGAGAATTCTCCCACACAATAACATGATTATCGGGATATAGCCTCTGATCCAAAGAAATGATTACTCTTTTGAAAAAAGCCGAAAACTTTGGATACATCGGAGACGACTTCTGAACTACTCCCGGCTGATCAGGGTCAATACCATCTTCCAATATCCTCCCAACTACCTTCAGTGTCCACGTCGGAGGCTCAGCATTCGGTTTATTAGGTATCGTGCGAATTTGATTTGCAAATGTGTTAAATACATAGATACGAAGAGTTTTCTGAATGCAAGGCGGATTCTTCAGCGCTTCTTGAATATCAACCTTCTTTCTAGAAAGCGCAGCATCAACACGAGACTCGAACTCAAGAAGCTGTGTATAAAGAGCAGATTCCGGTAATATAGCAGCCACCCTTTCCTGCATTTGTTTCTCCGGAAGCTTCTGTTTCTTCCTCCGCGCAGCAGGTGTAAGTTCCATCGGTCTCAACGGCGAAAAATTATTCTGAGGCAAAAACCCAACAGGCCTCATAGGCGGTTTCAAAGGACCACGCTTCGCACTACCACTCCCCGGCGTGGACATTGACGACGACGAAACTCCTAAATTCCCTAAACCACCAACCTGATTCTGGTTAAGAGTCAAGCCTTGAGCTTGCAAATGAGCTTGGAGTTGAGCATGAGCTACCGCTGCAGCTTGTGCATGGGCCTGAGCTTGAGCCTGAGCCTTAGATTGTGCTTGAACAATAGCATGGGCTTGAGACTGTGGAAACTGCCCTTGAAAACCAGCAACAATTTGTGCTTGGGCATGGGCTTGAGCCTGGGCTTGTGAAAAAACAGGATTTCCAGCATTACCAAAGGAAGATGAAGAGGCACCAATGCCTTTAGAAGGGTTATTATTGTTCACAGACATCACTATCCAAAATCTACTCAACAAAAAAAGACAACAAAAAAAACAATAAAATAAAATAAAATCTTTATGACCCAAATGAAAAAATCTTAACTTTATGTAACAATCTCAATCATGAATCAAGTAGGGTACAAAATCCAACAAATTCAAATGTTAAAATGTTAAATTCATAATTTTGTAAAAATCCTAAATTTACGTTCTCAAAAATGGAAAGAACAAAAATCACTAACTTTGAATCCAAATCAAGTAGGTTTGGATGAGTGAAAATTGAGAAGAGAAGGAGGTGAATTGGAGAAATTGAAGAGAGTGTGAGAGATTGAGATTGGTGAATTTTGAGGAAGGTGATGATTGTGAAGTTTTGCTAGGGTTTGGAAAATGGCACAAATTCGAAAGGGTCAAAGTTTAGTCAGTGTAACTGTGTAAGCGTTTTTCACTTCTAAATGCTTTACTTTCAAAACGATGTCGTTTTTGTCCAACAAGTTCTCACTATTTTTTTTTTTTTTTAAGGAACAAGTTCTCACCGTTGGAGTTCGAACCAAATGTAATAAAATGTGTTTAAATCATAATTTTATTTATGATGATTCTTAATCTTAGCCATCATTTCTACATTATTTATTTTTACTCTCTAGTGATAGATACTGATAGAACGATATTAAAATCATTAGATTTAGTCTAGTGGTGAGGGGTTTGGTAGTGTGTATGAGATCCTAATTCAATCCTTTAATTTCTACATTGCAAACTAATTTAAATTTTTTAATTTAATTTAAAGTTTTTTTGTTGACTCATTTTTAATTCAAAGCATATACCAGACCATTTATCAACAACAGTCACCCACAACAAAAGCAACAAATTCAATGTTCTATCAAATTTGACCCACCAACCTAATTACAACCAATTTTGTTATGGAATGGCAACACAATGCCCCCTTTCAAGTTTACACATGGTCTTAGACAAGGAGACTCCTTATCTCCTTATTTATTCATCCTATGTATGGAAAAGTTATCTATTGCCATTAACAATGCAGTCCACCAAGGTACTTGGACTCCCATCCACATATTTGATAATGGGCCCCGACTGTCTCGCCTATTTTTTGCAGATGATGTCCTCCTCTTCATCATGGCCAAGAACTCTCAGTTACGCTTTATTACTGACCTCTTTGCCCGTTTCAGTCGTGCTTCAGGTTTGAAGATTAACTTATCGAAGTCTCGAGCCTTCTACTCTATAGGTACACCTCAATCAGAGATAAACAAACTTACATCTATCTCTGGTATTAGGAGCACCGCCTCCTTAGACAAGTATCTGGGCTTCCCAATTCTCGGAGGGAGAGCCAGGTCGTTTGGCATTAGCTTCTTCCTTCCTCAACTATATCCCCTCATACTACATGCAAATTGTTTGGCTCCCTCAAAGCATTTGTGACAACATTGGTCAAACCACTCGCAACTTCATCTGGCGAGACTCTAACAACAAAGGTATCCACTTAGTGGGATGGGAAAAAATTACTCGTCCTAAACGGTGTGGTGGTTTGGGTATCCGTCCGGCAAGGGATGCTAATATCTCTCTTCTGGGAAAACTTGTTTGGGATATGGTACAAACTTCAAGAAAACTTTGGGTTGACCTCCTCTCTAGCAAATATGTTGATGGGCCGAAACTCCTCTCCTGCAACCTTTCTAGTGGCTCCTCAACTTGGTCTTCTATCACTCGAGCAACAAAATCCTCAAAGATGTTTTCTCTTGGCGTGCAGGTTCGGGATCTTCTTCCTTTTGGTTCACCCCTTGGACCACTCTTGGCTGCCTTGAATCACTCGTCCCCTATGTCGATATTCATGATCTACATCTCTCGGTAAAAGACGTGATCTCCACAGGTAACCCTCATACTCAGAGTCTATATACTCAGCTCCCCCCATTGGCATCTGATATCATCAACAACACCAAATTCAAGTTCAATGATTCCATCGAAGACACATTCATTTGGTCCAACAACAAAAATGGCACTTACACAGTTAAAGGTGGCTATATTTGGTTACTCTCCTTAAGGGACCCGATAATAGCTCACAATCCTCTACACTCTTGGTTTCTTGGATATGGAAACTGCAACTTCCTGAAAAGATCAAATTTTTCTTTTGGTTGCCATGTCACAACTCTGTGGCTACCCTCTCATTACTCAATCATCGAAATATGAACCCTTCTTCCACTTGCACTCGTTGTGGCCTCCAAGATGAATCACTTTTTCATTGCATTCAGGACTGTGAATTCTCTTGTAACCTTTGGAACCACATTGGTTTTAACAATCATGACTTCTTCTCAAATCTAGATGTGTACGACTGGCTAAAGTTGGGTGCCACAGGTCCGCATGCTCTCACTTTCGCGGCTAGTGTCTAGTGGTCTTGGAGACACCGCAACCTTATGTGCCTGAAAAATGAGACTTGGTCTTTAAATCATATTTCCTTTAACATCCGAGCTATGGTCGAAACCACTAGAAACTGCTTCTCCCCCGCTTGTAACGTCGGGTTAGTTGACATATATATCAAGTGGAACAATAATAACTATTCATGTGTCATTCTTAGTGTGGATAGAAGTTGCCTCGGTTCTCCCGTTCGATCTGGATTTGGCAGTATTATCAGAAACACCTTCGGTCATTACCTCGCAGGCTTCTCAGGCTTCATTTCGGGGTCATCTGACATCTTGCTCGCCGAACTGTATACTATCTACAAGGGCCTCTTGCTGGCCAAGGATATGAGTATTGATGAACTTGTTTACTACTCTGATTCTTTACATTGTGTTAACCTCATCAAAGGGCCTCAAGTCAAATATCATGTTCACGCTGTGCTGATCCAAGATATAAAAGACCTGCTCTCTCAAATCAGCGTCTCTCTTCATCACACACTTAGAGAGGGGAATCCATGTGCAGATTTCTTCGCTAAGCTTGGAGCCTCCTCAGATGTCGATTTCTTGACTCACACTTCTCCTCCAGAAGGCGTTCGTGATCTTCTTAGAAACGACGCAATGAGAACCTTATTTATTCGCGAATAGTTTTTTTTTAGCTTCCTTACCAAAAAATATATCATACCATTTATCATTTTAAAGAACAATAATATCTCACTATTATTGATTTTTCTGACCAAATATGTAAAAATGTTGAAATGAATAATATCTTTATGTTTTATTGTCATTACTGAATTGCTATCTGAGATATATTGGATTGAGATTGAGATTGCTATCACTAATAAGGGGATATATTGGATTGAGATTTCAATGGATTTTAAAAGACTTTTTTATGTTAAAAAATTTCATTGGTATTCAATAAAGATTTTTATAAAATCAAATTAAATCTTGTGGTACTCAATTAAGACACTTAAGATTTTATTTTTTTAGGACAACGAAATCCTCTGTTATTCGTAAGATTTCTCAGGACTTATAAAATGTAACTTGGTATTAAAAAATCAACAGATTTTGTTGGACTCTTTCATGTAGTGGATTTCGTAAGACTTTTTGGTTAAAAATACACTTGAGAGACTCTTCCAACAATCTCACCAAAAACCTTGAGACTTTTTCAAACTATCCAAGACTTTTTTGCTTTTAGAGTTCATCATCACTGTACCAAAATTTTTCTTCTTCTTTTCTTTCTTCACTTGCTTATCAAATATGGTTTTTGCAAGTTTTCTTTTTGAACAAATTCTGCAAAAAAATTTCATATTGTATTCAACACTTTTGATATTTCTTGTGTTATTCCGGCCGTTGCAGTGAGTTATACAGTTGATTTAGCAATAAAAAATTACATTTTTTTTATATATACAATCGATAATCGGTGATTAACTTGCTTTATCTGCTTTTATTTTCAACATCGTACGTAAAGAAAAATATTTCCTCATATGTTTTTTGTTGTTGTTTTGGATTCCCAAAAAAATATAATTTTATTTATTTATTACTCTTATGATTTTTTTTATTATAATTTATTGAGTCTTTTGAAATTTTCCTAATATATATTGAGTCTTTTGAAATTTTCTTAATATATAAAGTATTATGAAATCTTGATTGTAAAAAGTTTTTTAAAAAATCTCTCAAAATCCATTCAAATCATGTGTTAAAAATCTTGATTGTAAAAAGTCTTTTGAAAAATCTCATAAAATCAATATAATCTAACGAAGTCATTTAAAATCTTCAAGACTTTTTTTGTCAAAATAATCTCTTGAAATCTCAATCCAATACACTCATTGATATCTAAGGGTGGTGTATTAGATTGAGATTTCAATGGATTTTAAAAGACTTTTTTATGTTAAAAAATTACATTAGTATTAGAGGTGAAAAGAGGCTAGGCCGGCCTACATAAGCCTACGGCCTAGCCTACATAGGCTCAGACCAAGTCAGCCTATTTCTTTAAATAGAGCAGGCCAAGGCTTTTTTATAGGCCTATTTAGCTAAAAACGCCAGGCTTCAGGCCAATAAAAAAGCCTATTAAGCCTACTAGGCCGGCCTATTTAAGTAAATATGAATAATATTTTTACATCTATTGTTATTATATATTAAAATTTGTACTTTAATTAAATTATAAATCTATTAACTTTTTCAATAATTCAAGTTTATTAATCGACATTAATATTTCACATATATAAATGTATTATTATAAACTAAAATCGAAATATGATGTCCTATATAGTCAAATTCTCCAAAATATCATGTTAAATATCAAAAAGAAGTTTAATCTCATTGATTTATTTGTTCATTAGTATATTTAAAATTAAATATAATTATTTATTTAAATATGTTTATGTGAAATAGGCTTTTAAACAGGCTAATAGGCTATGTCAGGCTTTCAAAAGGTCAGACTCAGGCCTAAAAAATAAGCCTATGATAGGCCACAGGTAAGGCTTAGACCTTTAATTTTTTGACAGGCCAGACTCAGGCTTGGCAAAGCCTACCTCGGCCTAGCCTATTTCCACCTCTAATTGGTATTCAATCAAGACTTTTATAAAATCAAATCAAATTTTGTGGTATTCAATTAAGACAATTAAGATTTTTTTTTCAGGGCAATGAAATCCGCTGTTATTCGATTGAGATTTCTCATGACTTATAAAAGATCACTTGGTATTCCAAAATGAACATATTTTTGTGGATATTTTCATGTAGTGGATTTCGTGAGACTTTTTAGTTAAAAATACACTTGAGAGACTCCTCCAACAATCTCACCAAAAACCTTGAGACTTTTTCAAACTCTCCAAGACTTTTTTTTTCTTTCAGAGTTCATTATCACTGTACCAAAAATTTTCTTCTTCTTTTCTTTCTTCACTTGCTTATCAAAAAAAATTTTTGCAAGTTTTCTTTTTTAACAATCGTGCAACTTTTTTTTATATTGGATTCAACACTTTTGGTATTTCTTGTGTTATTCTGGCCATTGAAGTGAGTTATGCAGTTGGTTAACCATCAAATATTACATGTTTTTTATATATACAATCGGTAATCGGTGACTCACTTGCTCCATATGCTTTTATTTCCAACATCATACTAAAGAAAAACACAGAACTTTTCATCGTATTTTTTTGTTGTTGTTGTTTTGGATTCCCAAAATTATTATTTTTTTATTTATTACTCTTATAATTTTTTTTATTAAAATTTATTGAGTTTTTTGAAATTTTCCTAATATATATCGAGTCTTTTGAAATTTTCCTAATATATAAAGTATTATGAAATCTTGATTGTAAAAAGTCTTTTTAAAAAAATCTCTCAAAATCCATTCAAATCATGTGTTAAAAATCTTGATTGCAAAAAGTCTTTTGAATAAAATCTTTTAAAATCTCACAAAATCAATATAATCCCACAAAGTCTTTTAAAATCTTCAAGACTTTTTTTGTCAAAATAGTCTTTCAAAATCTCAATCGAATACATCCCCCTAAATCAGAACAATAGGAAAAAGAAAAATTATAAAGTTGTTTCTATTTTTTTTTAATTATGTTTTGCATAAAATCAAAAATTATAAAGTTGTTTCTATTTTTTTTAACGATATTTTGCATAAAATCAAACATCACTAAGAGGGTGTATTGGATTGAGAGTTTAAGAGATTATTTTGACAAAAAAAATCTTGAAAATTTTAAATGACTTTATGAAATTGTATTGATTTTGAGAGATTTTTTCCAAAAGACTTTTTACAATCAAGATTTTTAACACATGATTTGAATGGATTTTGAGGAATTTTTTTAAAATGAATTTTTACAATTAAGATTTCATAATACTTTATATATTAGAAAAAATTAAAAACACTCAATATATATTAGGAAAAATTTAAAAGACACAATAATTTTAATAAAAAGAATAATAAATAAAAAAATGATATTTTTTTTGGGAATCCAAAAAACAACAAAAAACAAACATACGATGGAAAGGTATGTGTTTTTTATACGTATATGAAATGGAAAGGTTGCAATCGATGTTGGAAACAAAAACATATGGAACAACTGATGGAGCACGTGCATCACTGATTACCAATTGTATATATATAAAAATTGTAATATTTGATTGTTAATCCTGCATAACTTCAACATCCGGAAGAACACAAAAAATAGCGAAAGTGTTAAATCCAATATTAAAAAAAAAGTTGTAGAATTTGTTCAAAAAGAAAACTTGCAAAACCCATATTTGATAAGCAAGTGAAGAAAGAAAAGAAGAAGAAAAATTCTTATATAGTGATGGTGAACTGTGAAAGCAAAAAAGTTTTGGAGAGTTTGAAAAAGTCTCGAGGTTTTTGGTGAGATTGTTATAAGAGTCTCAAGTGTATTTTTAACTAAAATGTCTCACGAAATCCACTACATGAAAGAATCCACAAAAATCTGTTGATTTTAGAATACTAAGTGACATTTTATAAGTCCCGAGAAATCTCAATCGAATAACATCGGATTTCATTGCCCTGAAAAAAATCTTAATTGTCTTAATTGAATACCACAAGATTTGATTTGATTTTATAAAAGTCTTTATTGAATATACCAATGAAATTTTTTAACATAAATTTTTTTTTTAAAATCCATTGAAATCTCAATCCAATACATCACCCTTAACATGGACATAATAATAATAATAATAATAATAATAATAATCCGCTGTACACCACTCCAATAAATCTCAATCCAATACATCGCCCACCAATTAATCCATCCAATCCAGACATGTACACTAAAAACACCAATTTAGCTACTCACCTAATAGCCTAACATTATCTTCTTTTTTCCAAATTATTCTTAATCATCACAATTATATTATTATATTATTCCTAATTTCTCCTAATTATATTATATTATCCCCACTCCCACCACTATAATTAAAAGCCGACAATGAAGCCAATGGTGACGAATGACCACTAGTTTTCGGTGAATGATCGTCCAATGGAGGCAAAGATTGCAGCTTCAATAACAATGGAAAAGGCTCAGCGGAAGAAGATCCATTGTCATTCAAGTCAACATAAGAAAGAGGCCACACTGGCAATGCCATTGGATCAAGACTGATCGGTAAAGGGCTGTTGGTGGGGCTGCCGCCATTGTGTGTGGATGGATATGCAGTGGGGGTTGGTGGAGGTAGGGGCACCAAAGTTTCTTGCTGAATTTGCTCATCTTTCATAATAGTTGAAGATTCTACCTCCTAAAATAAATAATCAAAATAAAATTGGATCAATATTTTCCTTTTCGAGTTCAAATTATACCTATTTTATTTGACAAAATTAATCTTAAAATCACATTAATGACTATTTTATTAATTATAAATAATAACATAGAAAACAAAATATAAAGTAAAATATAATAGAATTCTTATTCTTATGATTATATAGAGTGAATATATAGAGAATAATTGTTAGTTAATTTCCTTCTCATGCTATTTGGTTTCACGTAGTACATTTAATGTAGTGTGTATGTCTTCGCTTATGGTGTTTTTTATCCCTTTTGTTGTTTTTAAAACTGTGTGTATGTTCGTGTAAACGTTTATGTGGTTTAATTTAGTTTCAATTATGTCCTATTTTTTATTTATTTTCTTTTAATGTATTTAGGTTTGCTTAAAAAAATCACATTATTACAAATTGTTTTCCTCGTAAAATAAAACATTTTTTTTATTTTCTATCTCACGTCTCTATTAGATTCAATACTATTAGAGTCGATGGTAACATTGTGAAATTTAATCCTTTATGCTAAAATATTAAATCCTTTTTTATTTATTTAGTGTTTAAAATATATATATTAAAAAAGATTTGAGATCTCCACCATAAAAAAAAAAAAAAAGATTTGAGATAGTTATAGTCTAGTATAAATCTAAAATTTTTTTTTTTTACTAAATATATATAAAATTAATATTATCAAAAAGATAAAATCAACCATCAATCACATATACAATTTTTTTTTAAAAATTATGAATAAAATCAATTATATTTTATGATATGATTAGATGGACAATGTAAATTATTTTACATAAACCATATCGGTTATAAAAAATATAAAAAAATATAAAATATATTTTACATAAGAAATATATGTGTTAAATCTTCTGTCAAAAAAATATATGTGTTAAATCTGATATGTATATAATAGAATATAATTTATTAATTATATGTGTTAAAATTACATTATTATCTATTTATTATTTCTGAAAAGAGTTAAAAATTTTAAAAATATTCTATACCAAAAAATAACAAAAGGAAATTATTTTTTCTTACAAATAAAAAAGTTGTTAGAACAAGAAAAAAAAATTACCGTATCAATGGTAAGATCAAAGACACTAGGTTTTCCGTTACGGCGGCGGTTCTGGTTGAGATGGAGGAGAAAATGCTTTTGCGCATGACTTGCAACTTGAGTTGGTGTGCGAGTTTTTACAAAATCTGTAGAAATTTCTTTCCACTTACCTTTACGAGTATGTTTCAATCCTTCCAAAAACCTCATGTGTTCTTCCTTGGTCCAATTACCTTCGTTAACTAAAACAAAAAACATTAATAAATTGTCTCTTATTTATTAAAATTAATTATTAAAAACCAAAATAAAAATCGTTCGAGAGAACATAAATTTAATTATTGCGTGAAACAATTTGTATTTAAATTTTAAGTATCTTTCGGTCAAACAACCATCACAACTGAATGGTTAACACAAAATAAAAACGGTTAATTTTAATTAGTAACCTCGTTTGCATTCGCGGGATCCCGATGCATTAATGTCAAAGACATTACTGGAGGTGGAAACTTGTGAGAGGTAGTTGTTGCTGGTGTTGGTGTTGTTGGTTCCTTGGGTGATTCGAACGCCAAAAAGCATGATGCTTTTTTCTCCTCCTTCGTTAGACATCTTCACTTCACACAACTTTGTTTACTAAAGTATAAGAAATAATGACGCACAATGAATCCTTGTAGAGAAACTATATATTTATAGTGTGGCAAACAAAAGAGGTAAGATTGAAGATTTTTTTTAAAAAAAAAATCGTAAATTATTTTTAAAATTAATATACCAAAGAAAGAGAGAAAGTTTACTTAGGTGATTGACAAATTTTATTTAAAAAGAAAATAATGAGCAGATTATATTTGTTTTTGATGATCACTCGCATAAACATCATATCTCTATATTATATATCTATATTATTATATATAGTATTATATATTATGAAATTTTAGCGCAGTACTAACAGATGTGTTACCAGATGTGCCAGTACTCAGATGATAAGACAGATGTTACCACATCGCGTACCACATCTCGTACTAGTACAAAACAAGACAAACAATGTAGAAATAAATTGCAGAAAAGTAAATAACACAGTATGTTGTTAACCCAATTCGGCGCAACGTCACCTATTCTGAGAGATACCAATCCAGGATTTATAAGGTGAGAAAAAAAATTTACGAAACAAATTTATAAGGTGAGGAAAAAAAATTGTAAGGTGAGAAATATCTCTCAATTATTTTTTTATATCATAGTATCTCATTAATTATTGAACTCTTGAATCTTGAGACTGATTCAAAAAAGTATGAGTAACGTTTATGATCATTCACATTGTTAAAAAAGAAAACTTGAAAGGTCTTCAACATCATCCAATATTGTTTTGGGAATATGGATGACATAACCAATATAATCAAAATGGAATTAAGGACCATTTTACAACTATCTCTGATGGAATTTAAATTCGGCATATCTTACAATTATAAAGTTAAATTCTTATCAATGAGCTAGCATCTCAAAGTAGATTACAAAATTGACAAATCATTGAATGATGTAAATGTAATAGATCTCAAGATTTAACAAACAGGGCTACCAAATGAACATCATAGCTTGCAATCCAAAATTCCATATTCAAATGGTTCAAATACACATGATGATACTATACGAATTAAAATAAATTATTGATATCGATATGGTTATGATACTGTGTATACCGGAGATGATTTAAGATGTTAAATGTCCAGTTGTACATTCAGGGGGTAAATGAAAATTCGCTAATTTTGTAGGGGTAAACAGAAAAAAAAAATTGCTATTCGCTAATTTACGGGGTAAAAAGTCATTTACCGAAATTTCTAATATTGTATATAGCATTGCATTGCTATGTTGAGAGAAAATTATAACCAAGTTGGTTCAGGTCTTGGACAGAGTATTGTAGAATAGTATTCATAGAGACCCTATATGGCGAAGCAGAAATTGAACAAAATTGCAATTGTTATGTGATATGCTATTTAGTACAAAGTGTTGTCCGTTAGTGACTATAGTTTAGATATAGACTATCCTGTAGCGAATTTTGAACAATCTGTTAGTATTTTTTTGTGATCTGAAATTGATAGAATTAGTCTTTCGTTTAACAAACACTAGTCTTAAGAAGAGGATATTTAATTTTGTTTAATTTTCATCCAATCATGATAGCATTTGGTTTATAAAAACTTGGTTTCTGCTACATACAAGAATCTTATTACTATGAAAATCTAACAGCAAATAAAACACATTTTCATAACATACTGAATTTTTATACAAAAAAAGATTCACATAGTTAAAGAAAAATAAATAAAAGAAGCAAATGTTCATATAGTCAAAATAATTAGGGTTAAATGGTGTTTACCCCCCTGCAAAGTAGGCGAGTTCTGGATTACCCCCCTGGAAAAAATTTCGTTTAGATTCCACCCCTACAAAATATAATTTTCTGGATTCCCCCCTCAAATGCACACTGTGGCTGCTGACTGTGACAGAATCTCCACGTGGCAGATGGAATCTCCACGTGGAGTTGCCACGTATGCAATTATCAATTAAAAAAAAAAAAAAAAAAAATTAAATGCCACGGCTTAATTTTTATTTTTAACACAAATTTTAATTTTTATTTTGAAGTGATAACCTAGGGTTTCCAGGGGGGTAAGGCAGAAACACGAACTCGTTCGTCTTCCTCTTTTCCATTCCAGAAATAATTTCCATTCAAACGTAGAAATCGTTTCCAGAAATCGTTCCTCTTTTCCATTCAAACTCAGAAACCGTTTCCAGAAATTGTTCCTCTTCTCGAATCAAACCTAGGGTTTCCAGAAATTGTTCCTCAGGAATGGCGAATACGGAGAAGACGAAGACGAAATCGAAGACGAAATCAAAGACGAAATCAAAGACGAAATCAAAGACGAAATCAAAGGTGAAGACGAAACCTGTGGTGAAGAAGGAAGCGAAGACGAAGAAGAATGAAGAACCGGTTGTTGAGGAAAGGTAAGTTTCTATTTTTGAAAAATGTAAAAGTTTTATGCTTTAATCTGCAATTTGTAGTACTTTAGTACTTTAGCACATGATTGATTCTTTGTTTAAGCTGTGGTAGGGACAGATTGTTTGTCACATGGATGAACCAATTAGATTATGTTGATGACTGTTATTCAAGAGAGAAGTATGCAGCTTGCTATGGCTTTGCTATAAGTGCAATCAATGGTGTTGATATGTGGCCTAAACCACCTGATGGTGTTGTTGAGGAAAACATCCTACCACCTTTGTATAAGAAAGGTCCTGGTAGACCAAGGAAATTGAGGATAAGAGAGTTTGATGAAGCTGGTGTAAGAAAACCTAGGAAGGGTAAATATCATTGTACTACATGTGGACATCCTGGGCATAATGCTGGGTCATGCAAATTACCACAAGATCCAAATGCTTTGAATAGAAAGGTAAATACAATTTTATCTTGTTTTACTGTGTTTTGATTATTTTTATACTTCTTATACAATATGATCTTGTTTTACTGAATATACTTCTTTGGATGCAGAGAAAACCATCAAGTGCTAGCCAACCTGATGCAAGTGCTAGCCAACCTGATGCAAGTGCTAGCCAACCTGCTGTAGTTGCTAGCCAACCTGCTGCAAGTGCTAGCCAACCTGCTGTAGTTGCTAGCCAACCTGCTGCAAGTGCTAGCCAACCTGATGCTGATGCAAGTGCTAGTCAACCTGCTGCAGTTGCTAGCCAACCTGTTAGCCAAGTTGTTGAAGCAAACCAAGACCTATTTGGTGATCTCCCTGATGAAGTTATAGCCTCAATACCAGATGTTAAAGTAATTGAGAAGAAGCTGCCAGCCCCATCAAATAAGCGCAAGGGTGATCATCATCAGCCTTTGTACCATGGAATGAAGAGGAGAACAAGTGAGAGGATTAAAATGAACTCATTCAAAACACCTGTGACTGGTGTTGGTTCAAGTCAGAGCCAACCTATAGTGATCAATGAAACTGATGGCAATAACATGAGGAAGAAAAAGTGATGTCTGTTAGTTAAATTTCTGTTAAATAGTGTTTATTTTGTAATGACAATTGCACATTATGTGCTTATTTTGTAGTGATGTCTGTTATTTTGTAATGAC
Source organism: Trifolium subterraneum (assembly GCA_951799995.1). Taxonomy (NCBI): domain Eukaryota; kingdom Viridiplantae; phylum Streptophyta; class Magnoliopsida; order Fabales; family Fabaceae; genus Trifolium; species Trifolium subterraneum. The sequence continues at coordinate 8,513,947 of OX637466.1, read as the reverse complement.
AATTGTATGTGCTGATTTTGTATGTGCTCATGGTGCAAGTCAGACACTATGTATGTGCTGATTTTGTAATGACAATTGCACATTATGTGCTCATTTTGTAGTGAAATTGTAATGACAATTTCAGCACTATGTATGTGCTTTATTTTGTAGCGTTGACAATTGCACATCATGTGCCAAGTTTGTAATGACAATTGCACATTATGTGCTCATTTTGTAGTGAAATTGTAATGACAATTTCAGCACTATGTATGTGCTTTATTTTGTAGTGTTGACAATTGCACATCATGTGCCAAGTTTGTAATGACAATTGCACATTATGTGCTCATTTTGTATAATTGACAATTGCACATTGTGTGATTATTTTGTATTCGAAAACATAGCGTATTTCCTATATGTCTAAAGTGATTTTAACAACATTGCGTATTTGCGTGTACATTGCGTGTACTAACAACATTGCAATTACTTAGAGTTAGTAAATTTGTTACTTGAAATCAATTCGCAAATTCGTCAATTTATGAATTAGAACATAACCCAAATTACATTAGATTAATTATGACGCAAATACTTAAAACCATTTCATTAGATGATAAAGTTTTGATACAATAATTAGAACATAACCCAAATTACATTACATGATAAAGTTTTCATACAATAATTAGAACATAACCCAAATTGACTAAACTTCTTCCCAACAAACAACACAACCCATTGATGTGAGAATCACAACAAACAACACAACACACACCATGGTAAACTCATTACATGGATTTGAGAATCACACCAAACAACACAACACACACCATGATAACACCTATTACAAATTGACTAAACTTATTCCCAATTTCCTTCCCAATTTCCCTACCAAGCTCCCTTCCAAACTCCATTCCAAAATCTTTCATGCATTCACAGTTTTTGCAACTTGTTGCATACCTTGATTTTGGATTTGCATCTTCAACCGCAGCAAGCTCATCATCCCAAACAAACAATTCACAGCCATCCAACTGAAACAATTCACTTTGTGTAAGAAATTAATTTAACTAAAGGTAACAATTCACAGCCATCCCCAACTGAAACAATTCACAGTAAATTGAATTTGGAAGTAAAAGCAAAACAACATCACCTAGTGAAACACCCATTTTATGTAAACCAGAAGCCATAGATTTAACTAAAGGTAACAACTTTGAGTAAGAAATGGAAAACCCAGATGAGGAATCAATAACCCAACATTAATTCATACTACTTTTGAAATCAAAAAAGCAAAAAAAATGAGCAAATATATTAACTTACCCCAACATTTCTACACTTCCAAAATTTTCTCTTGGGATTAAAATCGGTGTTTGAAATCAACAATTTCATAGGAATGCCACACCCACACCTTGGTAAGTTGAAGTTGCCACTTGAATTTGCATAGGAAGAACACTTGCTACCTCCCATATTCAAGAACCCTAATCCCAACAAAAATTGAAATTGATTAGATCAATGTACATATATTAAAGAAGAGAGTAAAAAAATACCAAGGTTAAAAAGAGTATGGAGAAGAAGAGTATGGAGAAGAGAAGAGTATGGAGAAGAAGAAGATAAGAAAGGTGTGTTTTGGTGAAGAAGAGAAGAAGTTTTAAAAAAACATAAAACTTAAAATTTTAGTAAAAAAAAAAAAAAAAAAAATTTTATTTAACGAAAATATTTTTTATTTTTTTAAATTCATAATTTCCTACGTGGCATGCCCACGTGGAGATTCCATTTGCCACGTGGAGATTCTGTCACAGTCAGCAGCCACAGTGTGCATTTGAGGGGGGAATCCAGAAACTTATATTTTGTAGGGGGGGAATCTAAACGAAATTTTTTCCAGGGGGGTAATCCAGAACTCGCCTACTTTGCAGGGGGGTAAACACTATTTAACCCAAATAATTACTAAGATACAAATGTAATGTGTTGCAACAAAATTCACATTAGTGTGTGAATTGAAAATAAAATTATATTCCAAGATGAAATTTTCACATTTTTAACCAATGAGTCAACAGAAACAGCCCTCGAAAAGAGTAAATCATTCTGAGAGTTTCAAATATACCACACAACAACATGCCAAATTAACACCCACCCTAACTTATTCATCCTACCCACACCTAGACCCAAGAAAACATGGAAAAGACTATTAATACTATGTGGAGACACTGCCTAAATACCCAACCACACAAAAATCTTAGATCCCCCTCCCCCCCCCCCCCCCCCCCGCAAACACACACAAAGAGTAACACCATGATCTCTAATCACCCTTCGCCTAAAGAGACTTAGTCTTGTAAGCACTCAATCCAGAATAAGCTTCCAGGAGAAAACAATTACCTTAGAAGGAGCCCACGACCACCACAACTTACCTTAGAAGGAGCCCACGACCACCGCACCTTAGCCAAGATGGAGTTAGTGTCGAACCCGTACTTCTACTTGTTTAATTTAAAAGTAAAATTCTAGCCACTATGCTAATTGAAAGAAAAAATATTAATATTTGTCATATGAGCTAAAATTTATTGATAATTTTACATTGCAAATTGATTTGGATATTTTAATTTAATTTAAAGTTTTTTATTGACTTTTTTTTAATGTTGACTCAATTTTAATTAAAAGTGTCTATCAAAATGACCATTTATCTTTTTAAAGAACAATAATATCATACTATTATTGATTTTTGCGACCGAATATGTAAAAATGTTGAAATGAATAGTGTATATCTTTACGTTTTATTGTCAATCCGGAATTGCTATCTCATTGATATCTAAATCAGAATGATAATAAAAATGAAAAATTATAGCATTCTGATTTAGATATAATTTTCATATGGGTGAATGGAGCAACAAACTTATAAAGACCGTCACTTCCTGACATTCGTTTGATGAGGAGTGGGTTAGGGTTTGAGAAATACCTAGAGAGACAACGAGAGAGAATCGTGGGGGTAAGTAATACTAATGATTCAAAGCTCTATGGAGTAGATTTAAGGTTGGGAAACACCTTTGGAGTGAGATTTATTGTTCATCTTTGTTCTTGAGTGAAGAGAGAAAAGTAGAGAAAATGGATATTGCTCTTGGAGAGCAATTGTGAGCAATTTTTGAATCTCTTATTCGAGTAGAAATCCTCTCCATTTCTTAAAAGAAATGACAAATGTAAGTACTAAAATTTAAATGTATAAATATTCAAAAAATATCAATTATTCTAAAAAGACGTGCATTTATGTTCATGATTTACATCAAACTATAGTAATTGCATTTGCCATTTCTTTGAAGAAATAGAGAGGATTTCAACTCCTCTTATTCACGGAAAGAGGTTGGGAAATGGGTAGAGATTAAGATAGTTCTTGGTGAACTTGTGGAGATAATTTCTTGTAACTCATTTCACTACAAGAAAAGTTGTCTATACCCAGGACATTTTTACCTAGGTTCTTTTCCGTGAGTATTACCCACGGCTTAACCATGGGTAGAGTAAAAATAGGAAAAATATATCTTCCCTCCCAATTTTTTTCACCAAAATGTTGTTCCCACCAAAAAGGTGCTTGGCCCTAAACATACTTTTTAGTACCCGCGGTATATTCGTAATTACGCATAAAATATAATTTTATGTACCCACGACATATCTGTATGTAGGTATAAAATATAATTTTTTTTAATGGTTCCCCGGCATAACCGCGTATAATGGTAAAAAGTAATTTTCTCTACCCACGGCATTTCCATATATAATTATAAATTATTATTATAATTATTTTTATCTAATAATACTACCTTTACCCTTTCTATTCTCATTTCACTTTTATCTGATAATACTACCTTTACCTTTACCTTTCTCAAACACTGAGAACACGAACGGCCAACGGCGACCCACTCATCTACTCCGGAAGACACAAACGGGAACGGCGATTCACTCATCTCACTCTCTACTCCAGAGACCTTCTCAGCGGCACTGGTGAGTTTAATCCTTACTTCTTAATCTTCTTATCCTTCTACTTGAATGATATAATTTTGTTGTGTGAAGTTGAGAATCAACTTTATTGTTGTTGGGAGGCTTAAAATTTAATAGGTTACTTTGTTGGAATTGTGCTATTGTGGATATTACCATGTAATTGTTGTTGATGATTTGGTTTGGCTAGTGGTTAAGTCTATTTCTAGGCGTTTCAGTTTAATTTGGTTTGCGTGTGTGTGCTCTCTTTAGGTAAAGTCTTGAATGAGACTGCTGATTTGTTTCGTCTCCTTGTACCAATTTGCCATTAAAATGCTGAACTGTTATGATAGTTGTGATACATACTTGACTGCTATGTTAAGACAAACTGATATTGATGCTCTGTCTTTCTCAGTAAAAAGCTTATTTTAATGTTAAGAAAAACTGATATTGTTTGGTTGCTTTGCTGCTAATGATTTTCTGCTAGATATGTGAATTTACAATGTGCTGAAATTAAGTTTTTTGCTTTTTTCTATTTCTCTTATTTGTTATTATTAGTGATTAAATTGAGGTTAGAAATTGGTTCTTCTTGATTCTCTTATTTGTCTTGTTTTTATGCTTATGAAAGGCTAAAGAGTTGGGTAGAGAACCCACAGTGGACGAGGTCTTTGTAAGAACTCACATTCGTAAGAAGGGCAAAACTTGGGTTGATCATAGAGCTAGAGACACTTATGTAAGGAAAATTAAAACATTGATTCATTATCTATATTTTATTGGTTTTAAAATTAGTAGTGTAACATTTACATTTTTTTTTTGTATTTCGAACAGGGTAAATTTCAGACTAAGTTGAATTAGGGATCAGAAGGTGCAGATATGCAGATAGGAGTGGTTCCCAAATGGTCGACCCCGCGACTCGTTTAAATCTTTGGGTCAAATCAGTTGAGGGAAAAAATCGAGGACGTCTCAATGGTGTTGGAGATAGGTTCTCGCATTATAGACCAGGTGTTTTAAGTCTCGCTAAGACACTGTTCTATCTATGGGTTGCAACCAAGTTTCATTCCATCCTCACGAGATGACAATACAGTTGGCCACACTTGAGGAGCGAGCAAAGGCAGCACAGGATGAGGTTCGAAAAACAAGGGAGGAGCTTAGGCAACCAGATATTAATCGACAAAATGAAGTTCAACAATCTGAGCAGCATGCTGCAGAGTTCCAGAGGCAGCTAATAGCGTTGACAAAGAGTGTAGCTGCCATGCAGGACTCGGCTGAGGCCTCTCGTCGTCGACGTCGTCATCCAGATTATGATGAGGATGAGTTTGAGGATGGGTCCGAGGATGGGTCTGAGGATGGGTCTGACAGTATCAGTAATGATGACAACGTGGAAAATTGATATTTAATTAGTGTGTTGTTATTATGACTTCATCTTATGCTTAGATTATTAATAGTGCATTTTGTTAGTATGACCGATTAAGTTTAGACTTATGGCTACATCTTTTGTCCAAATTGCTAGTTTCTTGTCGGTCTATTTTGACACTTGTAATAGTGTCACTTTTTGTTAACACTACATTTTAATTTGAGGAAGTGATCTTTTGATAACTCGGTTTGATTAGTTTTAAATTTAGTTTGTTTGCAATTGCTTCTGTTGTAGGATAAAATTGGAGTACTCCTAACAACAGGAAAAATTTGCTGCTAACAGGTTAAGAAAGAAAAAAAAAATTTGTCACTACCCAGGGTAATGTCGTGGGTAGCAGCTCATGTAAGGTGGAGCTACACTTCCATGGTAAAGCCGTGGGAATGATCTACTCATGGCAATGTCGTGGGTATTAGTCAAGGCTAAGTGTTAGGTAATAGTCATGGAAATGCCCCGGGTATTAGCCACGACTAAGTCTTAGGTAATAGTCAAGGTAATGTCGTGGGTATTAGTCACAGCTAAGTCTTGAGTAGTCTTACCCACGACATTTTCCTGGGTAATGAATTACCAACGAAGCAAAATGTCACGGACCCGAGCCGTGGGCATGCCGTGGGTAAACATCATGTACCCAAGGAAAAGCCGTGTGTAATGGCAAAAACGGACGTGGGTATAGACAGTTTTTCTTGTAGTTTTGATCTTTCGTAAACAAACTTGGATAGTGAATCATAGAGTTGCTCTCTCCCTTAGATCTAAGTCATTGTTGAATCGAACTGGTTAAAAATATCTTGTGTGTTTGCTTCCTCTTTACCATTTCTTGTTATTTGCTTGATTTGTTTATGCTTACACTTAGGCTGTTAGAATTATAATTGCTTTGATTACTTAGTGTTGGTTGTCATTGAACTTTTACTCCAATCTTGTTATTGTTGGATTGAACAAGAGGTTCCGAATTCGCAACATAAATGTTGTTTTTGATTTTAAAAATATTTCGAAAAAGGATTTAGAACTGAAGAGAATTATTGGCTGAGTCGCGTACTAGGTCGCTCTCTTTAAGATGTTTCGCGGAACTGCTTAAAATTGTGCAAAACAGGCTACAACCAACCGCGCCGTCCCTAGAATAAAACAACACTAATTTCAAACAGAACCGAACAATCACTACACTATAATGATCGGAGAAGGAACACCTTCTTGAATGGCTCAACAAAACCACACGAAAATTGATACAACAATGTCAATTTTTACCGATACAACAATATCGACACTGATACGAAAATATCAGTTCACCACCAATGAAACACAAGGAAAAAACGAAAATATTTTGGTGAAGAAATTTGGAGAAGAGAGAGTTTGTTTGTTGTTCAGAATTTTGTATTGTGCGTGAAACTGAAGGAGCCGATTTTCTTATAATAGTCAAAGAAAAACGAAAACAGACAAGGTCAACACTTCAGTACATATATTATGTGGACGTATACCGATACACCGCTGATGTGGTTAACAAATGGCAAGCATTTAATGCAGATTTTATTTCTTTATTAAGTTTTTTATATTAACCACAACTATTTAATATTTGCAAATATATCCTTCACATAAATATAATCATGAATCATGTTCCACAATAAATCAAAGAATGCATCAAATCTTTCAACTTTTTTTAAGCAATTTTTTTTTAACGAGATTCAAATATTTTAATATTATTATAATATCCTATAAAATAATATGATTTTAGTATTTTAATAAAAAAAAACAACATATGATTTTAACAACTTATTATTATGATTATTATTATTATTGGATCCAACTATAATTTTAATATTTCAATATTATTACCTTTCAATAATTTTTTAATATTATTAGTTTATAAAGTATAATATTTATTCACCGTTTAACCATTAAAATATATAATTATTAAAATAAATTTATATTTTAATACAAAAAAAACTTAAATATTTCTTTTATATACACAACTTATCATTTTTAATATGAGTAAATATTTTATTGCAATACCGTTAATTTTTAGTGATTCATACTGATAACCTCTCGTCAAATATAATTTTTATAGTCTTTTTAATTAAGTTTTAGTCTAGGAATAGATGCAAACCCTTGAAATCAATTATGAATTCTTGTTCTTTCATGCTTAATTCTAATCTTAAATTCACTAAGGAATTAGGGGTTATTTTAGAATTAACGACTCTGTCACTAAGGAATCAGGGCACGAATACTTTAGAGAATTTGGTAATAATTTAATAAATTAATTCAATAGTCATAGTCAAGTTAGAAACTCAAAATAGTTGTCAAGTGAAACTCATCCTTGACAGTTTTATTTATTATAAAAGTTCAACGTTTATTTTAGTTATTATAATTTCATTATTGCAAACAAACCAACTTGGAACCTTTTGTTCAATTAAGTAAAAGTTATAATTCGATAGTAAACACAATCCTTGAGTTCGACACTCGGTCTTACCGTTTTATTTTTACTACTTGGACGATTCAGTACACTTGCTGAATTCGCCATCAAGTTTTTGGCGCCGTTGCCGGGGATTGCCAAATCACTGTTGAATTTATATTTTTGCTTAATTGAAACTTTTTGCTTTGCAACAAAATTATAGTTTTTCTTTTCTTTCAATTTTTTTTTATTAATTTTTTTTTTCGTTTGTGGAGTTTACTAATGTTGTGTGCTAGTGGTGTCTTTCTTCCTTGATTGTGAAACTTACCCACCATATAGCATGGAAGATTTTGATGATTATGTCCTACGACAAATATTGGAAGAGCTTGATACTTGTCTTTTAACTGCTCAATGTCGTATACTTGAGGGACAAATCACAAGAGATGAACTTGAACAAGAGCTTCGTAAGGTGCGAATTCTTAGCGAGGATTTTTATGATGAAGAATATAGGGATGATATTGTTGATTACAATGTCCCACCACCAGAAGAGGAAGAGTGTTGCATGAAAAAGATCAATTGGGAACAAATGTTACCTCCTCAAGTGTTACCCAAGGATTCATATGACAATAACTTTCACACCAAAAATGTTTTGATTAAATTCATGAATATTAATCAAGTTTCAATTGAAAGATTTGAGAGCCAATGTGAGAGGTTATCTGAGAAAATAGTGGAATTTGAAAAGATTAATGAGAAGGTGGAGATTGGAGATGACCTCGTTGTTGTGAAAAAGAAAGATGGGGAGGGAGAAGTAATAAAAGTTGAGGATGATCTAGTTTGGAAGGAAACTCAAAAGTCTCAACTTTTGAGAAGTGAATATGTCGAACAAGAAAATTCTCAACATAAAAATATTCCTCAAAATTTTTTTAGTAGCAAGGTAGAGAAAAGAGAGGAGATTGATCAAGTTCTGGATGCCATTTATGCATTGTTCATCAATTTCCACTTCAAAAAGTTATGGAAGAAACATCATCTATATCTCAAGTTCATGGAGTTCCTACCCAACAAAATGAAGAAGACGGATGATGTGTTCTTTGTGACATATATGCCACCTTAATAGTGGTTGAGACGTTAAGCTAATGACGTTAAAGAAGCGCTGCATGGGAGGTAACCCATGAGAGGCAACTTAGCTTTAATTTCAATTTATTTTCTTGTTTTATGTCAGTTTTGAAATTGTCTGTTGAGTCTAAATAAATACTTTTGCGAGAATTAGTCACTTTCTGAGTTTGATCTGTTTGAAATATTAATTTTCTTGTGTGGTTTGACTTTGAGCATGTGACTTGACTGAACTGTTAGTTTGTCTCTATCTTAGAAGAAACTGTTAACTTGCACAACTGATTGCTTTTCGATTATATTAGTTTGAAGGTGTGAAAAACACAAGAAGGGTGGGGGTTGAATTGTGTTTTGACAAGTTAATACTTTTTCTCTAGAAGGATTGAAATGCAAAACTAACTTAATACAAATTAAGTAGGACTGAAAGTTTCTAAGCTAGACTCACTAACACTTAAACTTAATCCTAAGTGAATACAAAGAATTAGGCTCACAGTCTAAGTAATATCAAAAGATATTGTTGCTTAGAGTTACAAAGAATGAACAGTTCTATGGCTTGAAATTCAAATTGCTCTCAATGTATAATTGTTCAAACGTTCAGTGCTTCAGTAGTCTTCTTTCAAGAGATAAGTCTTCTATAAATACTTCAGTGGATTGAGACGTTGAGATAAGACCGTTGATAGTACATTTGCAATTTGCCGATATGGAAATGATCGTGGTTTCCAAAAGGAGTAAACCAATTCCACTACTTCGTCCTTCTTCAAATGGCGCTTCAGCATTTTGAGTAAACAATAGTACAGAGTACTACACGCTCGATTTGAAGATAAGGATGATGTACTATTTCATTAGCCATGAGCTGTCAATCTTCAGAGATTGTCACTAGAAGCTTGTAATGACGTTTCGTTGTCTTCTGACTGAATTACGCAAGCTTCTGGACATGTAAACTTTTGGCGTCCGAAGGACTTGGTTCAGAGGCTCTGAACGTTTTATCGTTTAGAGTCTTAACGTTCAGAATGTGGTCTTCAGAAGCTCAAAATGATGATCTTAGTGTTTAAATTTTTACTTTGTTCCTGCACACTAGATCAATAATTAGTAATTCCAATTGTCCATTTAATACTTTGTTATCATCAAAACTTAGAGTGTTTTATAAATAAAACTCATTTTGTTCCAACAGAGATTTCACTATAATCACACAAGATTACACAATTATTTCGGGGAGAAAGAGTAAAGAGTAGTGGTCAATTTTTACTCGCTAATATTTTTTTCACGCTAAACCTGATCTTGTTTGTTTAAAAATTTGTTTTAGTCAAACTCTGAAACCGTATCACATGACATCCTATGAGAATTCAATGTATACGTATCTAATCTTATTGTCGTATATTATACGTATCTGATCTTATTGTCATTCATTTAAATATCTTGACATTATTTCATCATTTTTAAGATTATATTTTTTAAGCAGAACACATTTATTAATTGAAGTTTATTATTCATAGATAGTTTCTAAGTAAGGGTGCAACCTTATTCAAAAATTATTTCACTATGAAGAGAAGAAGCTTACAAACCTTGTTCTTTGCATAGTAAAATATGAATGATTTAAGTCATATAATAAAGTAGTTCTGAAACTGATTAAAATCAACTATGGATATAAAATAGGAGGAGCTTACAAACCTAACCCTATGGATTATCAGACTTAGGGGGAGCTTGCAAAACTCATAAGCCTAATGTCAACATAGCTGAATTTTGTCAACAACAATTGTATTTAATACTTATGTTTGTCATCATCAAAAAATGGGAGATTGTTGGAACAAAATATGTTTTTAAGAGAAAACCCCTTACAAAAGGTTTTGATGATAACAAAGTATTAAATAGACAATTGGTATTACTAATGTTTTAAATTAAGTGTGCAGGACAAATTTATACTAATGAAAGAGCACATTTTATTTACGCTCTGAAGAAACTTTGTTAGAGTCTGAATCATTACACTCTGAAGGCGTTCAGAAACTAAAAGGCGTTCAGAAGTCAAAAGGAGTTCAGAAGCTAAAAGGCATTCAGAAGCCAAAAGACGTTCAGAAGCCTAAAACGTTCAGAAGCTACTCGGTATTGACTCTCAAAAGCTACTTAGTCAAGTGTCATTCAGAAGCTGAATTACAAAGGACTATCAGAAGCCAAAGATTCAAAGACCATCAGACTCAAGGAATCAAAGTTTGCCAGAAGCCAAGAATTCCAAAGTTCATCAGAAGGTTGTGTCACTCTATTTGGGACATTCTAAGCCTGATAACTTCATAAAGGACAACACCATTCCAACGTTCAAATGCATTTTGATCTTATCCTCAAAGGAGCGTGTTGTACTGAAGTGTACCTTTATTTCTGCAAAAGGACAAGCAGAAAAGTATGGACGAAGTTGTGGAGTAGAATTACCTCTTCCAGAAAGAAATTCAAATTCCACACTTCAAGCAATTGAAAATGAACAGATGTCCATCTCAACGGAATTCTTTTTAACGTCTCAAATTCTCTCTTCTCTCATATATATATATGAAACTAAAAGAATTTGATGATATACATACATATACACAGACACAAAAAACAACGATCTTTAACTGAAATTATCTCTCAAACGAAGTGAGAAATAAAAACTATCTGAGCCTCTGAAAGTTATTTTGTGTAATAGTTTTTAAGCTTAGAAGTTAAGTATTTACTCTTGTGTGAGTAATTTGGAAAAGTCTCTTGTTCTTAGTAACTTGAGCATTTGTAAAAAGTCTCCTGCTGTGTGTTCTGGAGTAATTGTAAAGTCTCTTGTCTTGTGTGACCTGAGCAATAGAGAAGTCTCTTGCTTGTGTGTTTGAGCACTAGGAATGTAATCTTTAGTGATTATAGTGAAATCCCTTGGAAGTGCAAGGGGACTGAAGTACTCTCGGTTTGTGAGAGGAACCAGTATAAATCCTTCTCTCTCTCTCTCTCTCTCTCTCTCTCTCTCTCTCTCTCTCTCTCTCTCTCTCTCTCTCTCTCTCTCTCTCTCTCTCTCTCTCTCTCTCTCTCTCTCTCTCTCTCTCTCTCTCTCTCTCTCTCTCTCTCTCTCTCTCTCTCTCTCTCTCTCTCTCATTTGTTCTTTCTGCTTTGCCGTTGGTTTTGTTTGTGTTCTTAATTTCCGCTACTAAAGACTCTGATAGATAGAAATATCTGTAAAAGTTTTTAAACTCTAAAACACAATTCAACCCCCCCCCCCCCCCCCCTCTTGTATTTTTCTTCCCCCTTCATAGTTAACGGGTGAACCGTATAAATTTATTTGTGTCTTTCTCTTTTTCTCTGCCTTTAACTTGTCTTTCGTTCAAAAATATTTATCTTTGAAAGAAGTTTAAGTAAAAAAAAAAAAAACACAATTCAGGCTTTCGGTCCTCTTTTGTAACAAAAAAGAAAGGAAAAGAAAACATAATTCAAACTCACCACCTCTTTCCTGTGTTTTTCTCACCTTCAAAGTCGAACTGATTGACTGAGATGAATTGATTCCCTTAGTCACAGTTGAGAGTTGAAACTTAACAGTCATTTCATATGAATTAGGTTTATTGGGTCGTAGTAAATCTAACTATTTGATGTTGAACTATTAGATTGTCGACAGTTAAATTCTTAAGTGTTTTCCATTCCAATTTGGTCAATTTATTTCCATGGTTTTTATCGGATAATTGATAGAGACTTAATAATTTGTTTTTGATAACTAGATTTTTTGAGTAACAATTAATCAAACTAGTTGATATCGAGCCACTATATTGCCAAAAATTTGATATAGTACATCGATGCAATACAAATTCAAATTCGCTAAAAACAAAAAGGATAAATTTGCGAACAAACGGCAAATTGCATAAGCCTACAAATATGACTATATTGAAGTGCCCAAAATGTCCAAATTGCATAAAACATGACATTTTTTATGAAGATGAAAAATTAAATTTAGTAATCTTGTAGAGAAAAAACATATTTTAACCCTATAAAATATTAGAAATCACTAAAGATTACTATAGTATTAAAATAAAATATATACAGATATTAAAAATGATAACTTGATAAGTTATGTATCCCAAAAAATTAAGTTTATTTTGTACAAAAAAATAAATGCATTTTAATAATTATATGTATTAATGGTTAAGCGTAAATAAATATTAAACTTTATAAACTAATAATATTAAAAAAATATTGCAATATTAAAATCGGATCCAATAATAATAAAAATAAATTTGTTAAAATCATACGTTTTTTGTATAAAGAAAATAGCATATATGTTGTTAAAATACTAAAATCACATCATTGATTAAAAAAAAAATACTAAAAGCATCTTATAATAATATTAAAATATTTGAATCTTGTTAAAAAAAACATTTGCTTAAAAAAATATGAAAATCTAGGTTGAAAGATTTGATTTATTGTGGAATATGATTGATTATTTATTTATGTGAAGGATATATTTGCAAATATTAAAAAGTTGTATTTAATATGAAAAACTTAATAAAGAAACAAAATCAGCATTAAATATTTGTCACTCATTAACCACCTCAACGGTATACCGATACGCGTTCATATAATATGTGTACCGAAGAATTCACCAACAGACAATGGTACAAGAGAAATTAAGCTGATTAAACTAGATTAAGTGTGGATCCATTTTTAGAGTTAGAACTCATTGAAATAGCTGGCGTTGAGTCAGCATTGGTCAGATAAACATTAACCATTTTATGAATTAACTAATAAAAAATCAGAGAATTCCATGACTAAAAAATAATCCATCACCTAGACCCAAGCCCAAGCCTGGCGGCGCACGTGTGATTGTCAAGGGTAGTGCGAGGTTCGCCGTTAACAAAATGGGGTACCCCTTGGGACACATCCCAAATAGTCACTTTAGTCTATGTAAACACTATTAAGGAGAGTGTTCTTTTCAATGGGGACTTTTTTCCAATTTTTTGAATTTACACTCCTTAGTTCCAAGTCTTCCAAGACCAATGTTCCAACTTCCACACAGAAAATGAACCTAAACTAATTCATTTTCCAACAATCCCCCACTTGAATTTAAAAAAGTCTTTCAGAGGTTTCTAAAAGATTGTGCACAAACAAATGTGTCTATGACTTGCACCTTAACATAGCAAGGGCCCGATTCAGCAAGAGTGACAATTGTCTTGAACTCTATCTCAGGTTTTTCTCAAACCCGCACACAACCTTCCCACAAGGTGTTTCTTTATAGCCCGTGCTTTAATGACCTGCACGTCAATCCCGGTTTCATGAACGCTATAGGAATTATGCCTCGAAATTTCGTAGGAATCGACCTCATGATTAGTTCTACATTCATATAGGTGAGTCTATCAAGAGTACTCCTGAAGCTCGGTACTCCACTCATACAGAGTATAGATGTCATTAAGAGTTTCAACTCATCCTTTCGCTTTCAAGATTCATGCTTTTCTCATTTTCACTTGCATTGATCATCATTAACTCTTCACGACTTGTTATTACCCATTGAACCTAATTCTTGCGAATTGCGATCTCCAGGTTGGGTTTCCATAATGAGAAATTCGTATAGGCATTAGTCCCATCTTTTTAGGTTGGGTTGCCACCCTAATGATTTCTAAGCGCGCTCTACGAAATTATCATACTACACATGTCCGCTACTTAAGTAGTGGACACCCACAAAAACAACTTACCTTTATAATATCCATTACTTAATTTCTTAACGTCTGCTAGCAGAAGGGTAAAAAATAAAAAATGTAGGGCGCGCAATTAACCAGGCAAGGTGATCAAATGAAATTTCTTAATTTTTAGCATTCTAACCGTCGTCATCATTATTTCTATTCCTAAGAATCTTCTTGCCATTTTGCAATAGTGTGATATATTATAAAAAAGCAAAACTATTAGTCAATGATTTAAGAACCAGACCGGACCAGCCGGTTCGACCGGTTCACCCGGGAACCGAACCAAGCACCGGTCCGGTCAGGCCTACAGAACCACTAGTTTGAAGAACCGGTGGAAAAACCGGAAATAACCGGTGAAAACCAGATGAACCGGTGAACCGGGACCGGTTCTAGAAAACCGCTCGGTTCAGAAAATTGATTAAAAAATTGTTTTTTTGTTTTGTTTTGCGTTTTTTTCCTTTTTTTTTCTTCATATTTTTTCCTGTTTTGATCTCAGAAACTTTTTTTCTTTTTTAACTTTGAAACTCCATACAAACTTATTATAAAGTGTTTGATCAAAAAAAATGATTGATCTCATAGGAAAGTTTCTCTTGGAGATGCAATAGCTATTAGTCAATGTTTTAAACAACAACAACAAAAACGAATTTGTGTTGTTTATGGGTTTTCTTCTTTTTTTTATTGATCTGCAAACAGGACCTGTGTAAAGTTGAAAGAAATAGGACCTAAAATAAACAATAAAAACAATAAGGAAGAGAAAAGATGAAAGGAGAAACAAGAAGAAAATGATGGAATTGAGTGAACCGTGAATAAAAGAATAAGGAGCAAAGAAAAAAGAGTAACAAAGAAGATGAAAGAAGCATAACAATAAAGATGAAGATGATGTTAGGGGTGGCGGCTGTATGTATTATAAATAGGAGTGAAGGAAACTTCAATTTTAGGGTTATAATAACTTGTAAATGGGCTTTTGGGTCAATAAAATATGGTAAATAATAGCTCAAAGTATTATAAAATAAGGCTAACTTTATTCCTAACCATATAATTAAAATTGTCAAATATATTGAGTCTAAAATCTATAATAATATTATTTAGGAGCTGTTTTTCAAAGTTTATTGTACACGTGTCACTTCCAAATGAATTCTCTTCTAATATTATTTTGACAATAAATACTCATAACCAAATTAATTAAAGAAATAATAGAATAATACAAGAGTTGACCAATACAAGATTTGACCATAAGTTAAAAACTATCTCATGCCTAATAAAAGCAGGTTTAAAGGAAGAATGAATAGTGTAGTTGAATAATAAAAGCAGGTTAAGAAAGAATTGATCCGTTTCCGGTATAAATGCTTAAAAAGTCAAAATTTTAAAGAATTAATAAAATGTAATATTGTGTAAAAAAAAAAACGTGATATTGAGTGATAAAAACTTCCACAATACATATACACAATCTAATACAATAAAATATAGTTATTGTTTAATTCTATAAATATTATATTTCTTTTTTATTTCCGAAAAATAAATACATCTCATATTTATACACATTTACATAAAAATAAAATGATCATACACATGTTTATAAAATAATGTCTTTTTTAATTATATAAATAATGTGGAATGTGGGATATTCTCTTTTAATTTATTTTTTAAAATATTTAAAATTGGGAAGCTTTATTTAATAAATTTTGTTTATAGGAGTAATTCAGAATATAGAAATTACTATTATTGTACAAAAATATTTGTTATCATTAATGTACAGTTTTAATTTTCGATTATTTCATCCATAAATCAGGGAAAATAATTAATGCGATTATTTTATATCTTTACCTATAAATAATGCTTTTGAGACTTACATTTTCTACACACTTTCTCTAAACTTCTATTTTCTTTGTTCTTTATATTTTCCTTTGTGTTCTTTCTTTTTTTTTTGTCATATATTTTTATTCTATCACAATTTTTATATCATTACGAAATACATTATGAAATTCTTCTCAAAATCTCTTTGATTTATTCTTATTCGTCGAAACGATGGAACTACTTTCTTATACTCATATATTTTTTCACACATCCAATTCCTACATTTAATTTATTTTATTTTGATATTTTTTATATACTATGGCAATATATTTTAATCATATATTGCTATCAATATGATGTTATGAGTTAAAGTTAGTCATTGTTTTTACATTTTTTTTTGCAGATGTTACGAGAATGTTTATTGTTGCAGGTTTTCACAAGAATATGACACGTAAGATGTTAACACAAAGATAAGCAAGTGAATTTGATTGTATATTTAAAAATTTAAATTTATTATCTAATTGTACTTATATCAATTTGTTCATATTTTCTTAATTTATTGATGTAATAGTGTAAAATGTAGATCAATTTTATTTCTATTATATGATGAAATAGTATTTTATTTCTATTTTTCAAGATACATGTTGTTTAACCAAATAAATCATCTTCTATCATTGTTTTTTTTTTGTAAAGGAAGTTAAAAAGAAATAGAAAAAATAAAAACAAAAGAAAAATTAATTAATAACAAAGTTGACCATCAGATAAGTAATTATTCTTCATTTGATTTATAATCGGAATAATAATTTCACATTAATTACAATTATCACTACAATGAAACAAAAACAAATTAGAAAACAATTATGACTATTGCTTATAAAAGTAACAGTAGTGTGCAATATAAAAAGAAATAATATTTCAAGGAGAACGTATTAATATAGTTAATGCATTAAAGGTAGTTATCAATGTAATGTAATGGTCTATTTCTATTCTACTATTTGCAATTTTTTTTATTAAAGTAAAAATAATTATTTTAGATAAATTTCTATTCATGCAACAAAGACCTATTTTTTTTCTACGAGATCTATATTTCTATTATACATACACACAATATGCGAAATCCTATTTTTTAATTAAAATTGTCTATATATAGATACTTATATTTCTACTCACATATTAATACGAAGAATTTTTTTGTAATTTCTACCATAACTTATATTTCTATTAATATATATTAATAAGACCCATCTTCTTTTTCTTTTTTTAAATTTTTATGAAATTTATATTTTTATTCATATTAATACGAGGATTTTTTTTTAATTACTACATACTCTTATATTTCTCTTTTTCTATATTAATACGAGATCTATTTTATTTTTGTAATTTATAATGTAGTCGCCTATATTTCAACTCATACATCAATGAAGGTGCCTATATTTTTATTGTAATTTTTACGGGAATATATATTTATGCATTAATACGGCTGACTTTTTTATTTATAATTTCTACTAATTTTTTAAGAATGATAATTTCTACTTAGATTTTTCAGTCATATATTAATAGGGAGACTATTTATTTTAATTTCAACGGGAACCTATATTTCTGCTTAAATATTAATATCGAAGCGTTTGTTTTTGGTTATTTATACACAAACATTTTGTTTTTGCAATTTATGTCCACCTCAAAGCCTTTTTATGAAACCTCAAAGTCTCTTCCATATATCCCATAGAGAAATTATTTTCAATCAACTTTATAATTCTTTTAGTGGAGAATAATAGAAATAACAACTATGAATCATTTTTAATTTGATTAAAAAAATACGAACTATAGGAATCTTCCATAAGAAAATCTATGACACTATACATAAATTTTACAGTTAGTTTTATCACAAAGTGTTACTTTAATTATTAATTATATAAGATTATAAATATTTATGTAGTAAAATTAAAAAATTTCAGTTTAAAGTAAAATATATTATTTTTATAAGTCAATAAACCTACAAACGCATTTTTACCCGTGCTTGGCACGGGTCTGGATACTAGTTATTATTTATTCTTTAGCATTGTATTTATTTATTATTTATTTTTTAATTATCTGGTTCAATCGGTTTAATAATGGTTCAACCGGTTAAACCGGTTGAACCATGAACCAGAGCTCTCAACGGTTCAATCTCCGGTCCGGTTTTTAAAACATTGCTATTAGGAACATGTGTTTCCTCCGATTTGAAATATAATAAAAAAACCACTATTATAATTTTCTAGTCCTGTTTAAAACAAGTTAATTGACATGTACTAGTTACTAATTTAATAGAATAAATTAAATTATTGATTGTCAAAAATGAATTATTACTTAAAAAATTATGATAGTCGTATCATATGTCCTAACTCAACTGACAATAAAAATGTCGAAATTGTTAGGTCGGACGTCGTGACCAGGTTCGAACTCGGGATCTCACAATTATGTGAGTTTAATTTCAGTGGATTACCACTTCATCTAAGACCAAAAAAGAATTACCGTAGTTGATGAAATAATATTTTATTTTTTATGTTTGTATGACTAATAATAGTGAGCTTTTAATACTTTCTGAGAAAAAATATAGAAAATTATAATAATATTATTTATGAGTTTTTTTCAAAATAGGTTTGTCCCATGTCATTTCCATATGTCACATGGTCTCTAATCATTTCGGCAATCAATGTAATCATTTTTGTAATCAATGTAATCAATGTTATTTTGTGATTTTGTTATTTTTGAAATTTTTGTAACTTAATTTTTAAAGTAACGTGAAAACCAGTACAACAAAAACAAAAATATAGAATTCATAGTACAACAAAAAATTGTTACAAATTTAAATAAAAAATATACAGATCTATATTTAGCAATCAATAATAGAAAATCATCAATTCAAATTTCTTGATTTTGTTTCAAGATTGTTTGCTTATAACTATCTTAATAAATCATGGTTTTTATCATTTTATTGAATTGTTTGATATGATGGGATGATTTTCTGTTTGTAGAAATATTGGATACATCTGATAAATTAAATACACTCGATGAAGCATTTTGAAAAAGAAGAATGCAGAAGTGGAGTTATTGATATAAGAAAATGATAGTTATAGTCACATCTAATTTTTATTTTTATTTTCAAGTTATGTCCGAGGACAAAATCAAAATTACTTTATTTGTAGTTTGTTACCTATCTATGTAAAGCTTTAAGTTTTCAATCCAACATATTGTAGGAAAATATAGTTTCTTTGTGTCATAAATCAAAGCATGCTTATTTATTTTAGATTATACATTATTCCTTATGTATGATTCTATTGTAAATTTGTGAATACTATTTGAAATCAAATTCACAAGAATCATTGGTAAGCGCCCTCAGCCCTTTAATATAATTTTTTATGAATGAGTGGATGAAGTATAATAGCCCTTAATCATTAGATACTCACTATAATTAAAAATTTGGTATATGTTAAGAAATATATATATTATTTGGGACCTATTTTTCAAGGTCTAGATGTACACGTGGCTTAATCAAATAAATCATCTTCTATTATAGTTTTGACATTAAATTTTCATAAATTAAATTAATAAAAAAATTGATGATTCTTTTTTTGATACTGAAGAGGGCAAAAGCCCAAAAAAAAAAAATTGACCATTTTATCATTGATAACAAATCGCTATGTTTAGCAAGTAATAATAAGGGTGTGTTTGATTTGCAAAACAGTAGGTACTGAACAGGACAAAACAGTACAGTACAGGACAGAACAAAATAATACAGGACAAGACAAAACTACATTGGAGAGAGATGGAGAGATAATATTTTTTATATTCGAAAATAAAATGGGTATTTTCGTATTTTTTATAGTTGTACTGTGGACAAAAAGTTGTACTGTGGTTCAGTATGGGACAAAAATTCTTGTTTTTGTCCTGTCCCGTACTGCCTATTTGTCCAGTACCATAAACAGTTTCTAAATCAAACAGGATACAATAAAAGTTGTTCTGTCCAGTCCCCTGTTTTTTAGCAGATCAAACGCACCTTAATTATAGTAAAATACCAATATGTACAGACTACTCACATGAAAAGCGAACATGATCAAGGAAATATGATTATTGTCTAGCTAATTGATTAAAGTTTTCCGTAAAAAATAATATTGACTCAAGTTGACTAATACTCTGATCAAGGAATTGTCAAACAAAAAAAAATACTTTGATCATGGAAATATAAAACGATTATTAAATAGCCAATTGATTCAAGTTTTCCGTTGATAACTTCGTTATTACACGCTAAAAGTAACATAATTCAAGAGAGTTTAGAGGACCTTTTGATGTTTTTTTAAGCCTTAGAATAAGAGAAAAAACCATTTTTGAAGATTTATCTTGTGCTGGAAGGAGCAGGAACATGTGAAAAAAGCTGAAAAAAATAGTCTGCGGGCGCGAATCTGCATCATTGGGTTCTATTTTCCCTCTGTTTTGCCTGCGCCTAGGCGCGAATCTGCTGCGCCTAGGCGCAGTTTCACTGCAGTATTGATGCACAGGCGCAGCAAAGAAGGTCTATATAAGGAAAAATCATTTTTTGAATCTAGGTTACGCAATTTGGGAAGAAAATTGAAGATTGGAACTGGATTCAAGCAAGATTCAAGAGTGGAAACTCTCTCACACCTTGATGATGAACTCATTGCTTCTCCTCCATGTAATTTCCATTTTTAATATGAATTGCTAGATCTTTTGATTGGATTTCTAGGGGATTTTCATGTAATTGGTTTGAACCATGTGAATTGAATTTGTATGAATGAATCATGATATAGTTTCAATTGATTATCCTTTATGCTTAATTCTTCACATAATTAGGCCAATTGTGTGATTGATTGAATTGATTTATTTTATCATGAAAATGAAAGTGGATCTTGGAACTAGGGATAATTGAACAATTACTTGTCACTTTAGAGATATTGGATGAGTAATTGGGATTATAGAATTAAGTGTGTAAAACCTCATTCAATCACAACTCATCTAAGAGATTAGAGAGTTTGTGATAGAGTGAGAGGATCATATTACCAAGAGATTGGGTATGATCACTTTTGTTTAATTCATCTTGAAACTAATTGTGTAATTCATGAGTATGAAATTTGATTCACCGAACAAATTATATTGAAATGAACCGAAGAAATCCAATCGTTTCACCAATTGTTTTCTAAAAATCTCTTAAACGAAGTTTCATGCACAAAAATACACCAAAACCTCCCCCCAAAATATGTTTACAACTATGAATTTGAACACTAGTTGCATTAGCCTTGTTTGATCACCACAATCCTCGTGGTTCGACATTCGTTTATACTATAACTTGTGATAAATCGTACACTTGCAATAAATTCTCATCATCCGTTAAAACAAAAAATTGATTCAAAGTTGACTCATACACTGTATTAAATGAGTAAATCATATATTTTGGCATCTAATTATATATATTTATTTATTATGAAAATCAATTTTCATTATTTTTTTTTACAATCAATTTTTCATTATATAATCACGGTCAAAATTATATTGTCTTTATACATTAATACGGAGACCTATTTTTAATTAGCGTAGTTTCACCAGGAAAAACTATTTATTTATAATTTATACGGGAATCTACATTTCTACGCATATTAATACGAAGACCTTTATTTGTAATTTTTATGAAATCTATATGTTTATTCATATATTAATACATACAATTTTTTTTAAAAAGTTCTACGGGACCCTATATTTCTACTCATATATTAATATGAAGATCTATTTTATTTTTTTTGGAGTAATTTATATTGTAACCTATATTTCGAACCAAGGCTCCTCCCTCGGTGCAAGGGAAAAAAAATATTTGTATTGAGATTCAAGATATAATTATATTATTATTATTTTATTTATTTTTTTGTTTTCACCACCAGTTTCATCTGGTTCGGGGGTCAGTTCTGGCATCAAGTGGTTTCAGCCCCCTCCTGATCGTAGTTGCGGGGGATCGAACTGTGGTCCTCCCTACCAAGTTCAGCGCAAATCACCACTGAACCAACTAATGATTGATTTATATAATTATATTATTATTGTAGAAAATATTTGCATCACGCCATATTATTGAGCTTGAAAAATTGACAAACTCTTTTGATATTTTTTTGTCCACAAAGGCTATGTTTATATATATATATATATATATATATATATATATATATTTATACTTTTGAATAAATCTTCATTAGTTTTTTATCATAGAGTTAGATTTTAATTATTAAATTATATATGTTTGTTGTCATTATTTATCTCATTAGCAATTAAATTTTATTTTAACAAGCCAAAATGGAATATATATTATTAAATCAGTCTCTTCGGCACAAGGTGTACCGAGATAGACTATAACGGTCTACAAAAGTCATATACAGAGTAACAAAAAGAAATCATACAACGCCCAAACAAAGCAAAGGACTAAACCACCACATATGGTAGTTGGAGACTAAAGTAACACTCGTCGTTTTTAAAATATAATATATTAAAATGTGTTATTTATAAGTCAATAAATCTATTAACGCATTTATCCTCGTGCTTGGCACGGGCTCCACACCGGTTAGTATAATGTTTATGTAAAGTATAAAGAATGAAATGATGCTTTCTTTTCTATGTAATTATTTTTCTAATAATATAAAACGGCAAAAATAGCTATTTAATTTTAAAAAAAGACCATTAATTTATTAGTTAAAGTAATATAAAACTGGAAAAATAACCAATCGTTAGTTGGTTTGTTGGAACAAAATATGTGCTAACACACACCCTTAAGTTTTGATGATAACAAAGTATTAAATGGACAATTGATGGTACTAATGTTTAAATTAAGTGCAGGAGAATTCAACGTTTAATCAAGAGCACACTTAATTTAAACTCTGATGAAACCAATGGAAGTCTGAATAATTAGACTCTGAAAGAGTTCAGAAGCTACAATGTGGTCAGAAGCTATACAAGGTTCAGAAGCTCAAAGTAGATCAGAACGTCTGAAGGTGTTCAGAAGCTCAAGGATGTTCAGAGGCCTACAAGAGTTCAGAGGCTGTCTGCTAGTCATGAGTCATTCAGAGGATGAAGACGTTCAGAAGCTGAATTGCGAAGGACTATCAGAGGCCAACCATTCAAAGACCAATCAGACTCCAAGTTATCAAAGGTTCATCAGAAGCAAAGGAATTCCCAGTCATCAGAGGGCTACATCAACTACAACTTATCAAGCCTGATGTCTAGTTCTAAGGTAAACTAATTGCAACGGTCACAAAGGATGTGATCTCTCTCTCTAGGAGCTAGTTGTACCTTATAACTGTACTATTGGACAAACAGCAAAGGTGAAGCTTCTCTGCAAAGGAAAACGTGGCTTTACTCAACGGATCTTCAAAGACTACAGCTGTCCAATTCACAACGGGAATTTCTCCAACGTCTCAATGTCTTTCTCAACTCATATAAATATGCCAAAGAAAGAATTGATGACTAGCGCTTTTTATTAGAAAACATCTCTCAGAAGAAAGTGAGAATTTGCATTGTAATAGATAATATCTCTCAAATGAAGTGAGCATAAAAACTAAATTAAGCCTCTGAAGTTATTATGTCTGTAATAAGTTTAAGCTTACAAGTTAGTAGTAAGTCTTCTACTTAGTGTAGAAGCAACAAAGTCTTCTGCTTAGTGTTGAAGCATATAAGTCTCAATCTTAGTGATTAGAGCATGAAGTCTTGAGCCTGAGTGCTTGAGCAAGGAAGCCTCTGATCTTGTGTGATCAGAGCAAGGAAGTCTCTATGTCTTGTGTGACTAAGAGCAGGAAGTCTTAAGCTTGTGTGCTTGAGCAAGGAAGTTTTTAATCTTGTGTGATCAGAGCAAGGAAGTCTCTATGTTTTGTGTGACTAAGAGCAGGAAGTCTTAAGCTTGTGTGCTTGAGCAAGGAAGTCTTTGATCTTGTGTGATCAGAGCAAGGAAGTCTCTATGTCTTGTGTGACTAAGAGCAGGAAGTCTTGAGCTTGTGTGCTTGAGCAACTATTGTAATCCGAGTGATTATAGTGAAACTCTCTTGGAAACAAGGGGACTGGAGTACTCTCAATTTGTGAGGGGAACCAGTATAAATTGTTGTGTGTTCTTCTCTCTCTCTCACTCTCTCATTTACTCCTTCATCATTCATAACGCCATAAGTTAAATTGTGTGAACAATCCGCTGTGCTTTAAAGACTCTGAAAAGGTTTAAATATCTTGGAAAGTTTTTAAATATCTAAAACACAATTCAACCCCCCTTCTTGTGTTTTCTCCACGCACCTTCAATTGGTATCAGAGCTCCGGTTCTGTTGGTAAATCACTTAACCTTGAGACAGTCAAGATCCAAAGGAGAAAACCACCATGGCTCAAAACATGGATGATTGGAAGCAGAAGTTAAATCAACAAGTTGCTGATCTTGTCAAAGAAATTGAAGATGGACTGAGCTTAAATGAAGATCTGAGCAACAATCAAAATCCTTCCACATCAGGGGTCAAACAAACTTCTAATGTTGTATCTACAACCACTACACTTTGCCTCATTAGTGATGATAATGAAAGCATTCAGTGGGCAACAGCAAATGGTCTGTTAGATCAATATGAGGAGTTTAGGATGGAGGAAAATGAGAGCATTGAGGAAATGAACATAAGGTTTCAAGCTATCACAAGCATGCTTGAAGAGCACAACAACAAACTCAGCAATAAAGAGCTTGTAAGCAAGTTGCTGAGAAGTTTGCCTCTGAATTGGAATGAAATTTCAAATACTATAGAGGAAACTAAAGACATCAATTCAATGAGTCCTGAATCATTGATTGATTTACTCAGAGTCCATGAATTGGCTCTGAAGGATATGCATGAGCTGAACGTTGAAGAAGCAGAAGCAGCAAGGAAAGTAAAGCAAGCAATGGAGCATGAAGATCTTGTTGAAGAACCTGATGAAGAGTATCTTGAAAGGTTTTCAAGAAAAATTCAAAGATGGTACAACTTCAAGAAGAATGGAGGAAGACTGGCTAAAGGAATGACAACATGGGATGTACTAGACAACTTCTCTGAAGATGAGTCTGAAAGAGCTCCAGGAGCTGAAGGATCAAGTTCTGAAGATGGCTCAGACTCTGAAGACTCAAGTTCTGATGAAAAGTCAGAACCTGAGAGCATAGACAGCATCCAGAGATCAATGAATCAGGTATATTCTCGTCTTTCCAAAGCTAAATTGATCAAGCATCTTAATAAGACCTTACTTAAACTCTCTAATAGTCAGCAGAAGTATAAAAAGCTTAAAGCAGACTATTAGAATTTAAGTAAGCAAGCAAATCACTCTGAAGGTCTTGTACAAAAAGATTTTATTAAAACAAAAGACCTTGAGAATGATTATGCTATATGTTATAAACCCCTTGAGCAC
Organism: Trifolium subterraneum; assembly: GCA_951799995.1. NCBI lineage: Eukaryota > Viridiplantae > Streptophyta > Magnoliopsida > Fabales > Fabaceae > Trifolium > Trifolium subterraneum. The sequence continues at coordinate 8,488,251 of OX637466.1, read as the reverse complement.
TCTCTAGTTCTCAAAGAGTTCTGTAACATCAATGCTGATCAAAATAAAATTGTTTCCATGCTTTGCAACCTTAAGACTAACAATACTAATGGGATTGAATACTCTAGTAGTAAAACACTAGAGGAACCAAGCTCATCAGTTATTGATGGAAGCTTCTCACTTCCAAATCTTTACACTACATTTGTATCTGATAGCACTCAGATGAAACAAATGGAGGATGAAGATTTGGCAACTAACAGTCTAGGACCCTCAAGCAAGTGGGTACCAAGAGACAAAATTGTTTACTTGATTGCAGGTGAAACTAAGACTCTGAACCTTCCAATCACATGGATGCATGTGACTATGAATGGAAGAAGAGCAATTGTGCATAGAAGGCACATTCTTGAAGAGTCAGATGGAGAAGAAGATGAGATGAAGTACATAAGGAGCAGGAGGGAGCATGAAGAATTTGAAGCTTGCTTTGAAGATGATAACAACTCAGTGTGGTGGAGTGATTGCTCAGGCTATGACTCTGACTACAATTAAAATAAAAAAAGCTTCAATGTAAGGTAAGTATGCTTAACTCCTGAATGACATCTCAGAGGAATAACTCTCAAAGGTTTGAAAATGTCTTCTTAGGATACAACATGTTCAGTACTAAAAACGTTGAAAAATCCTGTCTGAACATATTTCTTTTGTGTCCTGAAAGGTTTGTTTTTCAGCCTCTGAAGTTCTTCAGGTTTCAGCATCTGAAGAAGCTCAGACTCTGAGAAACTTTTCAACCTCTGACGGTTAAGCCTCTGAATAGGAAATGAATTGGAAACGTTTAATTATTTTATACTGAAACGTTTTGGCGCCAAAGAGACAACACGCATACACGTTCTGATTGGTTTGAATGCAGTTAATGATTAGTTTGTTTTATTTTTTAATTAATGCATTGTGTGTTTTTATTTGTCTTATGTTTTTATCAAAATCTCTTAAACACACACACTTTACACTATCACATCCCTCACTCTCGCCCTTCAAAGCTAGAACAAACTCTTTCTCTCACTTTAGCAAACTCTTCACCCTAACCGTCTGAAATGACATCTACTTCAACATCAATTCCAGACTCCTCGTTCACTTTTCCTGAAAACTTTCCGATCAACACCATTGCTTGCAAGGAAATGTTTTCTACAGATTTATCTCTTAAGATGGAGGGAAAATCTTTGAACCTGGTTATGGAACAACCAGTGGACTTTGATAGTTTGGAAAAGAACCATCTTGATGTCCTAAAGTTCTTTACTAATCATAAAGGGAGCTTTAGGTACATGAATTTATTAAATGGTACAATCTATCCTACTCTGGTGAAAGATTTCTGGATTAGAAGCAAGGTGAGGACCGTTGAAGATTATCACAAGGAGTTAGCTGCAAGGAGAGAAGAAAAGATTGAAAATGAAGACAAAACTCTTGAAGAATTAGGTTTAAGAATCATTGAAGAAACTGAGGTGCATTCTGTTGTGTGCGGATTTGAAGTAATTCTCACTGCTTCAAACTTGGCTAAGGTGCTATCCATCCCAAATGAAGGCATCTACTACACCTTTAGTCGCAATGAAGCACAAAATTCTATGTTTCTGAAGACTATGACAAGACAATGCTACGTCAAGGGAACAAGCTGTGAGAGCAACAAGATAGGTGATCTGAAGTCCACTCAGAAAATGTTAGCCAAAATCATGTCAAGTTCTATATTTCCAGGAAGTGAAAATCCTGATCATTTGTCATGGGATCATAGACACTTTGTCTATTTTCTTACAAGAAAATATGATTTAAATTGGGCTAAATACATCTTTGATCACCTATGCAAATCTGTGCTCTACTCTCAAAATCAGGCCAAGTCTGATATACATGTAGTCTACCCAAGGGTCCTCAGTGAGGTTTTCTATCAATGTGGAATAATAGATATAATCAAAGCTGCTGGTCATGACTACTTGTTAAGAGAATGCAGAGCCTCCACATTATCTGCTCATTCACTAGCTCACATGAACCTGGTGTCAGAACATGAAGTACAACCTTCAGAACCTCTGGTATATCAGTCTCACTCAGAACCTTCCTTGGTTAAGAAATGGAACATTGGCATGCCTACAATCTCTAGTGACATTGTCAATAAGTATATTCAACTACTGGATAACCTTGGAGAAGGATTTGAGACTGAGAAAGTAGAGTTGAAGAAGAAAAGAAGAAGGCTAGTGAAAGCATATAAAGTTGAAGACTCAGAAAGTGATGAAGAACCTCTAAGTGTCAGACAAAAGCTGCTTACCAAAGAGCCTGAGGAAAAGATTGCTGAAACCTCAGATCATAACAAATCAGGTGATGTATCTCTCTTTAAGCCTATTGTCTCATCTGCTCAAGACATTCATTTAACCTCATCATCAACCCAACTCCTCTCAAACTATAACCAGACAAGTTCTGAAGATAACCTTACCATAAAACAACTAATATCAGAACCTGTCAAAACAACTCACCCTGAACCAGTCTTTATCAACATATCATCATCATCATCTTCAACTGATTCTGACCCTAATGAGTTAGATGAAATTCTAGCTAATTTTGAACTGCTTAATGATAAAGCTAAGCATAAAATAGCTCAACCATCTATGACTCAAACTTTTTTAAACTCTCATACACCCACATACCAAATCTCATCTAAACATGTTGTGTCAAAAGAAAACCTGAACCGCTTATCGTCAAACCATGTTGAGGCTATGATCAAAGAACTCTCTACAAAAGATTTCCATCTCAAAAACTTTGATCATACCAGTCCTAGTCCTCAACAATCCCAACAAATACCAATTCACTTCAATCCCCAACTCACAAATACACCCTTATCCAATGAACCTTACCCAACCAAATCAAACAATTCTGATGTCTTGAGCAAATGGAATGACGTGTTTAAACAGATACATGGTCTTTATGACCTAAGGCAAACAAATATGTCTTCATCTGAGTATAATGCTCAATGGGTAAGCCTGACAGAGGATCTGGTGAAAGAATTGCACAATCTTCAGAAGGCAGCTGTGGAAGAACAGAAGAAGTTTGACAAAGGGAATGCTATCAATGCTAAGAAGGACATTCAGACTCAAATGGACACAGAGATGAATCATCCTGAATCCTCTGCTGCAAGAGAAAAGGTGGACGATCTGAATGTACCCATTCAAGACAACCTGAGGAGTGATCAAGGCAATCAACAACATCTAAGGAATCCTGTCTATGAGAGTGATATCAGAAGGATTGAAGACAAAGTAGACAAGTTTATGGGATTGATGGAAGAAGTAAATGCCAATCAGAAAAACATCATGACAACCCTAGCATCTTTCTGTAGTCAACCCCAACCTTAGGACTTATTTGATTGCTTATATGACTTCATGATTGATAATTTGCAAAGCACCCTGATTAGGTTAAACTTTTGTTTAGGTTAAAACTCTGATTGTTAATCTGACATACCTATTCACTATATTTATCTGAATATGCAAGTTGTTAATTATGTTTGGTATGTCGTTTGTTGTTAATTATGTTTGGTATGTCGTTTGTTTGCTTGTTTTAACTCTTTAATTGATTTCTATCTTGCAAAATGATCTTTCAAACTCTTGAGTTTCATTCATTTTTCAATAAGTACAATATGTGGATATTCTTAAAGTATCAAATTACATAACAAGAGAAGGCATAAAAATAAGAAATCAAATTAAACAAGCCAAAGTAATGAATTTTATTTCATTAAGAACATAAGTTCTGTATTACAGACTAAAATTTCTAAGAACTATCTTCTGGATGCTCTAAAAGGTCATGGTTGTGGTTACTAGCCTACATGACCTTTGCAGAGGGGAAAGGTTGAGGTTTTGGCTGAAGCCATCCAACCAGTAGTCTTTCTTGAAGAAACCAACTCTGTTGCATCAGTTTGGTTTTCCTCAGGAAAAGACTCAAGCCCCTCTAGAGCCTCGAACTTCAGTTTGATTTTCTTCAGGAATATATGTCTTCTGAACTTAAAACAGTCAGAGTCCAAAGATTTATCTTCAGACTCTGAACTGAGTTCTTCTGTGACAGACACTGGTTTTGTTTCCATTGGTTTCTTCTTATGTTTTCTCCTATCTTGACTGACTCTCACTGAAACTACTTTCTTTTTCTCTGAGCGTTTTATTTTTTCTCTCAAGAGATCTATCAATAACCTAAGATTATTCTGTGTGAGTAAAATGACTAGGTATCTCTCTCCTTTTATAAGCATAATTCAATGGCCGAGTATTAAATGTGTTCAACCACTCCTGATTTGACGGCATTGAAAGTTGAATTATATTTCTATTAATTGCTTATATTACCTTTTTGATAATGACAAAAGGGGGAGAAAGAATATTGGTAAATCAATTGTTGGAAGAAGCGAAATTACTTGGCTTTTTAGGGCCTTGTAGTGCTTCAGAGAGAGAACGTAGGAGAGTGGTCAAAATAGTAGCATGAGGTACATGCTGTGTTATGACAATATGATCTTTGAGGATTTCAAAATATTGTACTAAAGAGCTCTGAACTGTTTTCAAATTTTTTGTTCAGACTCTGAGGTATTTTCTTTGAAAAGATTTTTTTTAAGCTCTGAACTGTTTGAAAATATTTTGAACTCTGAAGCTGTTAATGATAACCATCAGAACCAAGTTTGTATGTAGAAGTCTCTAAGTGCCTCTGATCCTATTTTGTCATTCTATTTAAATATTGTTTCATCTTGCATCTGCATTAAGGGCTTAATTTCAAGGAGAATGCATTTATTAATTGAAGTTTATTATTCATAGTTAGTTCTTGAGTAAGGGTGCAACTTTACTCAAAGATTATCACACTATGGAAAGAAGAAGCTTGCAAACCTTGTTCTTTACATAGTGAAATATGAATAATTTAAGTCATATAATAAAGTACTTCTGAAACTGATTAAAATTAACTATGGATACAAAATAGGGGGAACTTACAAACCTAACCCTATGGGTTATCAGACTTAGGGGGAGCTTGCAAAACTCAGAAGCCTAATGTCAACATAGCTGATTTTTATCAACAACAATTGTATTTAATACTTGTGTTTGTCATCATCAAAAAGGGGGAGATTGTTGGAACAAAATATGTGTTAATACACACCCTTAAGTTTTGATGATAACAAAGTATTAAATGGACAATTGATGGTACTAATGTTTAAATTAAGTGCAGGAGAATTCAACGTTTAATCAAGAGCACACTTAATTTAAACTCTGATGAAACCAATGGAAGTCTGAATAATTAGACTCTGAAAGAGTTCAGAAGCTACAACGTGGTCAGAAGCTATACAAGGTTCAGAAGCTCAAAGTAGATCAGAACGTCTGAAGGTGTTCAGAAGCTCAGAGGAGTTCAGAAGCTCATGGATGTTCAGAGGCCTACAAGAGTTCAGAGGCTGTCTGCTAGTCATGAGTCATTCAGAGGATGAAGACGTTCAGAAGCTGAATTGCGAAGGACTATCAGAGGCCAACCATTCAAAGACCAATCAGACTCCAAGTTATCAAAGGTTCATCAGAAGCAAAGGAATTCTCAGTCATCAGAGGGCTACATCAACTACAACTTATCAAGCCTGATGACTAGTTCTAAGGTCAACTAATTGCAACGGTCACAAAGGATGTGATCTCTCTCTCTAGGAGTTAGTTGTACCTTATAACTGTACTATTGGACAAACAACAAAGGTGAAGCTTCTCTGCAAAGGAAGATGATGACTTCACGTCATTACTATGTTTTTAAACACATTACAGTTTATTTTAGTTAGTATTTACTATGTTTTCCGTAAGAAATAAGGAGAAAAAGAATCATGACAAGTTGGCTCTAAGCACGAAGATTTGAAGAGAAAACAAGATGAAAGGCGGAAGTTGGCGCACCGGCGCATGCAGCATGGCGCGCGGCGCCTAGAAGAGCCTAGATAGTCCTGTCGATTCTGACTAGTCGCGCGCAGCGCGAATGGGAAGGCGCGCGGCGCCACTGCGTAACCTAGGTCTATAAATTGATTTTTTTTCTTCACAATTAGGATTACAGAATTTGACGGCGAAAAAAGGAAACTTTTGAGATCAAGTCCCAGAGCTAGTTTTCCTTCTTGTAATGAATTCTTTCACTCTTATTATTGTTTATGCTTTGATTATGAGTAACTAAACTCTTTCATTGGATCCTAGGGGATTCTAATTACTATTGTCTTGAACTATGTATTTCATATGAGAAAATTACTTTTCTGACCCCCGCCCCCCCCCCCCCCCCCCCCCATTTCTTCTATACCCCCCAAACTGACGTTTTTGCCCTTGGGGGTTCATAAAATTTTGCCAGGATTTCTCGGTTCGTAAAAACGCCACTTTCAACCCTACATCAACATCCAACTTCAAATCATACTTAATCAAGTAAGTTTCATACATCTTTGATCACTCTATATGTTCATCCTCAACATTTTCAATTATATGCATATTTTGTTCCTCTCCATAAATTTCAAATTATGACTTTGTGTTTCAAACGTGATTATGTTGTTTAATTTGTTGATTATTGGTTAATTGTTAGTATGGTTAGATAATAGCATGAATGCATGTTTCATATTATGTTAAATGTGAGTATGAGGTTGAGTTTCTATATTGTACTCCAAGTGTTTGACAAAATGTCTGAGTGAAATGAATTACTTTTTTCCATATTAATTATGTTTCCATTTGTTTATGGATTAAATGTTTGGTTGAATTAAAAGTTTGAATTTGTCATAGATTAAAAGTTTGTATTGATTTTGAATTTTTTTTCTATGTTTAGATATGGAAGACAATGTTGGCCGAACTACACAAGGAAGGGCGAGCAGAGCACATTCGTCTGCTCGTAAAGAGCTTGCTGCAAATGCTCCTCCACCGAAAAGAGGGCGTCGCGGTAAGCAAGGACCGCCGGTGCGAGGAACACACGATGCCGAAGCGGGTGGTTCGGGTGGTTCTCGTTCACGCGCACGTCGACCGGTGCGTGATGATGAGGACTTTGATGCCGGTCAATATTTAAATGAACCGGTTGATTATCAAGAGGATGAGCAACCAACTGTTGAAGAACCACAACCACAACCACAACCTAATAATGAGGATGAGGAACCAAATGTACAAGAAGGGTCTTATCCAGGCTTTTTTACCCAAATGCCACACTTTGAAATCAAATATACCAAACTGCCACACTTTGAAAAAAAATTTCCAAAATGCCACACTTTTGACTTTTCAATTTTACTTCCGCCACCCCCTGTGGCGGAATTGTACACCACCTGCTTTTTTTTTTAATTTTTTTTTTTCCTAGCCACATGTTGTGGCGGAATTGTGAAGGATTTCTTTTTTTTTTTTTTTTTTTTTTCAAGCCACATCATGTGGCGGAATTGTGAAGTGTTTTTTTTTTTTTACTTTTTTTTTTTTTCGTTTTTGTCTTATTATGTTTTTTTTTTTTTTGTTTTTTTAATCCTAAAATAACCCAAAAAATTCTTAAAAAATTATCTTAACACTAATTAATTTATATAATGATAAATGCTAGAAAAAAATTTCAAAAGAGGCAAAATTAGTAGTACAACACTTAATATTTAACTTATATAATTAAATTAGTACAATCACAAATATAAATTACTAATAATTTATATTTGAACAAACATAAAAAAAAAAAAAAGACATGAACAAACATAGAAAAAATTAGATAATACAATTTCAACAAAAAAAAAGAAGAAAATAACTAGTGTTGATTAGATGGACCCGCAACATTTGGACAGTTCTTACGATAATGACCGGGTGTTTTACATAACCCGCAATTTCTTGGTTCTTTTGGAAAATCGTCCATTTCGGTCCTTATTCGAGTACTGTTTGGACGACCTTTTTTTGTTCTTCGCATCTTTTCATTTGCAAATAATTTTATGCCATGAAAAGGAGGCCAGAAATCTTCGTTGCGAACAACTCCAAAAGGTTCTTTGTAAACATTGAAAACAGTAGAAACGCTGTATTTTTCAGATATATAGACTTGATAGTTTTGACGAATGCTTGAACATGCAGCTATGACATGTGAACAAGGTAGATGTAAAGCTTGAAATCTACCACAGTCACAACACTTGTTAAGCAAATCAACCATGAAATCTCCCATTGGTCGGCCCTCATTCTGGTTGACAGTTTCTTGAACGTAAAATGTTTGATCTTGTCGGTCAAAATATGTGACTCTGTGACTGTTGGACTTCTCCACTGCTTCATTAATCATCTTCATACATTTTTGTGTATATGCTTGACCAGAATTAAAAACAGCGTGCCACTGCTTTCCCCGTTGCACAAATAACTCCACCAACTTGAAGTAGGTTGACTTCACCAAAGCTGTAATAGGGAGGTTTCGAGTACCCTTTAACACGGAGTTCATTGACTCAGCGAGGTTGGTTGTCATGTGACCCCATCGCAAACCATCATCAAATGCTTGTGTCCATTTTGATCTATCGATATTGTCGACCCACCTCCCAGCCTCTGGATTTTCACGTCCAATTACTCCGCGGTAGTACTCCAATGATCCCCTATTCATTGCATATCCTATATATCGTCAAAAAAATTAAATGTCAAATATGATGTTTTTAGAAAAATATGTAATTATTGTAGTAATAAGACTGAGGTCATTACCCATATTCATAACTTTTTTCCGAAGATCCCTAACTTTGAACTTCCTCATGAAATTTTGTGCGATGTGTCGAACACAATACACATGTCTTGACGGAGGAGCTTGCCAGCCATTTTCTGGATTGTTATATGCACTTTTTATTGCCTCGTGTCTATCTGAAATTAAGCAAATTCCAGCTTGTGGTGTGACATGTCTTCTCAGATTTTTCAAGAAAAAACTCCAGCCATCCTTTGTCTCACCTTCCACTAAAGCAAACGCAATGGGAAATATATTGCTATTCCCATCTTGTGTAGTAGCCATCAACAACGTCCCTTTGTATTTTCCATACAACCATGTTCCATCGACTTGAACAATTGGTTTGCAGTATTCAAAGCCTTTGATGCATGGATAGAATGCCCAAAAGAGACGATGGAAGATCCCGGAGTTTTGCAATATATTCCCATTTGAATCCACTGCTTGAAGTGTCTCCATTTGTATAACAGTTCGTGGAAGAAATGTTTGTAGTGCTATCAACCATCGAGGAAGCTCTTGATAAGACTTTTCCCAATTCCCATAAATCTTTTCGATTGCCATATTTTTGGCAATCCAAGCCTTTCTGTACGATGGTGTATAATTAAACCTTTGTCGGATGTGTGCAATGATTATTTTCGCCTTGATAGACGGGTCCTTTTCAATGAGAGACATAATATCGTCACATATGAAACTAGAGGTGAGCTTGCGATGATCCTGTGACAAAGTAGAAGATGTGCACGTGTGACTTTTCAGTGTTCCAATCACCCACTTATTTTCACTTCTTTTTCTCTTGGATGCTCTCAAGTAGAATGAACATTCTTGCATTACCGGGACACAATTATCTTAAAAGCCCTCTTCACAAAGTATTTGACTATCGATCACGCATTGATCACATGATCGAGACAGATGTAATATTATATATCCTTACTTTTTTGTAAGTTTAATTTTTTTTAATAAATATTGAAGACTAACTATTTAATTTTTTTTACCAGTTTACTTGGAGGCCGTATCTTTTGTTCAATCATCAACCTCAACCAGCACAAGCTTGGATATGGAGTGCTACTACTTTCCTTATTTGTTTTGAAGTTGTGGAAATGCACCAAACGGATAGAGTAAAACTTCAATTTGGATTCCCGCAAGAAATTCCACAACAACCAAATGATATGCGAGAGTACCACACCGTATCATTGCGAAAACAAGTGGACACTTCGTGGGGTATAAATTGGGGAAATGAGATTGAACATTGGAATCTTCGACACCAACATGTCTTAAATGGCGAAGTGCGCTTCGAAGTTGAAGTTAAACCAGACTACAATTATTTGTCTTGGTTTAGAGCCACTTTCACTCCTTTTATTTCTCCTACTCAACAACTTCAAGACCCGCGTGTAGTTGAACTAATGCCAACTACATATCCGTCACCACCACCACCAACCCAACAAAGCACAGCAGCTTTCTATACACCTCTCCATTCATCTCAACCACAATATCCAGATACAACAAATCCATACGCATATCCTCAAACCACCCAACAACACTACGCGTCATCATCAACGTTTCAACCATCCTCATCAACTTTTCAACCATTTGAGTACCCACTGCCCCAAGAATACAACAATCCGTCAACATATCAATCATTCGGGTTCCCACCATCACCACCACCACAACAACAACAACAACAACATTTTGGGTTTCCACCACCACCACCACAACAACAACAACAACATTTTGGGTTCCCACCAACCGAACTTCATTTAGGGAATGATTTTGACAACGACTTTCTCCGACAGCTTGTCCAAGAATCTGATAATTCAACTTGGATGAACTCAATGACTCAATTTTTTCAAGAGAGTCCAGGCATTCCACAATCTTCGGGACATGCGCGTTTTGATCTAAACACACCGAACGAAGAAGAAGAAGGAGAAGGACAAGGAGAAGAAGAAGAAGAAGAACCGGTTCTTCAATTGCAAACACGCCGCCAGTTACCTCATCGACCTCGTCGACGTCCACCATGTGGCACTTGATAGATTTATCATCTATGTCAAAGCAAAATAATTTTTTCTATGTTTGTTCATGTCTTTTTTTTTTTTTTTTTTTTTATGTTTGTTCAAATATAAATTATTAGTAATTTATATTTGTAATTGTACTATTTTAATTATATAAGTTAAATATTAAGTGTTGTACTACTAATTTTGCCTCTTTTGAAATTTTTTTCTAGCATTTATCATTATATAAATTAATTAGTGTTAAGATAATTTTTTAAGAATTTTTTGGGTTATTTTAGGATTAAAAAAACAAAAAAAAAACATAATAAGACAAAAACGAAAAAAAAAAAAAGTAAAAAAAAAAAAACACTTCACAATTCCGCCACATGATGTGGCTTGAAAAAAAAAAAAAAAAAAAAAAAAAGAAATCCTTCACAATTCCGCCACAACATGTGGCTAGGAAAAAAAAAGCAGGTGGTGTACAATTCCGCCACAGGGGGTGGCGGAAGTAAAATTGAAAAGTCAAAAGTGTGGCATTTTGGAAATTTTTTTTCAAAGTGTGGCAGTTTGGTATATTTGATTTCAAAGTGTGGCATTTGGGTAAAAAAGTCTCTTATCCAGGAGGGCCGAGTGATTTGTCGTTGCTAAAGAATTACCATAAGCATCGGGCAAATCCAATTTGGGATGCACAACATAACGACCCGGTAAAAATCTAAGAAATATGTCGATTATTTTATGAATGATTTAACTTTGTTCAATATTATAATTTCGTTAAGGTGCATATTTTAATAATGTATTGCGTTGTTGGAATTTGCAGATTTTACACAGGTCATTACGTTGCATTGCCAGTGCCAATAAGGTTATAAAAATCCAGAAACCTACACAAGATTGGTTTTGGCAATATATTATAGCATCGGGGTTGGAGCCGCTGGTAAGTACCAATTTTAACGTACTTGACTATGGGCTTCTATGGGCTTTTGCTGAGCGATGGCATCCGGAAACAAGTACATTCCACCTTCCAATAGGTGAGATGGGCATCACATTGGACGATGTCCAATGTTTGTTGCATATTTCTATCCAGGGGAAATTTCTTAACCATGTCAAGATTTCAAGACCAGACGGAGCTCAAATGCTTAGCACATATCTTGGAATTGACGAAGGCGATGCCCTTGATATGTTTGCCGCCTTAAAAGGGCCATATTTAACGCATTCCTACGTCCAGGGCCTTTTTATGGATTATTTAGATGCTGCTGAAACTGCTTTCGCGAATAATGCGCCGATGCACGAGGTTAGGATGTATAGGGAGAGATGCGTACGGGCTTTTTTGCTATTTGTTGTTGGTTGTACCATATTCAGCAACAAAACTTCGTACTACCTCGACGTTGTTTATATACAGTACTTCGCGGACTTGTCAAGTGTCCATGAATGGAATTGGGGTTCTGCTGCCCTTGTTCATTTACAAAATTATTTGGACTTCGCATCTCAAGCTCAAGCGTCCCAGTTGGCTGGCTACATGTCATTTTTCGAGGTAAAAAATATACGATCCTTCAATTATATATTATGTTATATGTGTAGAACTTATTTTTTACATGGATATATTTTACATAAGTATGTTTGCATATAATGAAGCTTGTATGTGAATCTTTCAGGGGTGGATAATTACACACTTTCCGACACTTAGCATGTGGCAGTTAGAGACAAATTTTACTGAAAATATGCCACTAAATGTGAAATTTGCTCCTGGACAAGGTCATAAGGATTCACGTGGCTATAGGCAGAGCATCGATAATATTCAAGTGTCGGACGTTGTGTTCAGTCCTTATGATAACCGCCGACATATCCGCCCTTTGATTGATGTATGTTGGTTTTCTGGATGGTTAAGGTGTGGGAGTTTGAAAGCTAAGCATTTGCCTGAACGTGTGCTGAGACAATTTAAGTACGTTCAGGGCATTCCAAGAGACCCCGATGTAAGTACGCCAAATATGAATATATTTGAGATTGATCGTGTGTGGGTTGAAGAGATGGATATGCGGTTGATTGATGAAAACATGAGGGGTCAACCTGTGGTTAATGCTTGGGACTGCGAACCTGAATATGTTTTGTGGTTTTACAAAGTGTCGCATCCCAAAATGCGTCCATTAGAAGCTTCAGAGGAACAACCAAGCCCACCTGAGTTAGAGGTGTTGATTGAGGAGTCGCAAGAAAGACGAGACCCTAATCCATTGGGTGTATGTCGAAGTGTCAGGGATGAGGTTCAGAGGGCACTTGATGCTGGTGAGGCTGAGCCAGGAACTCCAGTTCATGGTACTTTGCGTCGGATTCTCAACATGCTTAACCCGTGTTTAACGTATAAATGAATAAGTCGGGGGAGAAGAGGTGGACGGCGTGGATAGTTATTTGTTACTAGTTTAGTGTCTTTAATTATGTTTTAATATGTACTTTGGAACTTATGTATTTTGGCGTTGTAATATGTACTTTGAAATTTTTTGGAACTTAATTAGTAATATGTACTTTTGCAATTAGTATTATGGATTTTATGTTTTACAATTAATTGTTGATTTTGTGTTGAATGAAACTTAATGTATTTTGTGTTGGATGAAACTTAATGAATGTTGTGCAAAAAACAGGTTTGGACCTCAAAATATATTGGGCGGTAACAAAACCAGAAACTGAAGCTTCTGGTTTTTACCAATTCTGGCTCGGTTTCTAAAAACCGAACTATACCAGTTATGCCTCGGTTTTTAAAAACCGAACTTGGTCACGCCCAGAAACACCAAAAACCATACTTATGAACATGAAAAAATCTTGCATTATTAACTAAACTTATTCTAACAATCTTACATTAGTATGAATCATAAAAAAAGTTCAATTAATCCATACAAATAATAAAACATAATAAACTGGATATTTCATAAATTAAAAACATAGAGTTCAACAACTTCCATGTAACATTGAAAATTAAACACATTACAATGAAATTAAAGACATAACATAAATTAAAGACATAAAATTAGGTTAATTTAACATAGCATACAAACGTCCCCCTTTTGGATCAATTAGAATTTGATTAAACATGGAGCGCACATCATCATCATCTTTCAATTGTTTCCACCCGTATTTCTTTGGTGCATCTTCAAATGAATTGCTTGAACAGTCAGCTGCCAGATCGACCCACATTTCTGCATACCCAAGTTTCGCAATTTTGATTTGTTTGCCTTGTGCATAATGATACATGATTTCAATTCTATTTTTGATTGATTCAACGGTTGTTAAACTGGTATCCAATGCAAGGGTGAACAACTCTTTGTTACCCTGAAACTGGACAGAAAACTGATAAGTTTCTACCGGATTGCGAACTGCAGAACCACGAGAACCACGTGAGGATGACATAGTTAAGAATTGAAAAAACTAGTAAATAAATTGAAACTGAGTTGTGATTTATCTAAATACGCATCCATATATTTATATAATTTGTTGTCTGATTACATCCACAAAAATTGTCGGTGCAATTTCGACCACAAAAATTGTCGGTTACATTTCAATATTTTTATTAAAAAAAATGGATTTAGTTATATATTAACAGTGCATCTTTCTTTACCCCCTTGATCTCTTTTGTACCCCCCATACAATTTACCTGCGTACAGGCAGAGTTCGGTTCTTAAAAACCGAGGGGCAGTTCGGTTAATAAAATCCGTGAAATTATAGGCATTCTCGGTTTTTAAAAACCGAACCACACCAGGAAAAACACCAGAAGAGCCTGCTTCTGTTTACCATTACCACCTCAATACAAATGAGGTCCGAACCTGTTTTTTACACATCATAACATCATTATTTCAAACCAAATAGTTTTACTAAATCAAAATACTATTTTCATTAGATCAAAGTACTATTTTAATTACTTCAAAATACATCAAAGTTCATCAAAGTTCATTATATGCTACCCTATGTGATTACATCAAAGTTCAATCAATTGTCATTGGATTGTCTTCACTACCAACACCAACAGTTGAAACGTCTCCTCTCTCGATGCTCATGAGTTCCTCAAACTCCTTCTGCCTATCCATAAAATAAGTTTGCCAATCCTTAGTGTGTTCAGCAGCATGTCGCTTCCACTGAGCAATTGTTTTAGCTATCGGACAACCTTCTTTTAACTTCACTAAAACGAAGTGATTAGGTGATGCGCCAAGGCAAATAACCTTTGAAGACGGGTTTGGTGGTGGATAGCCACGCAATGGGAAAAATGTTTCACATGCTCCCACTCCATGTTTTGAGAGCTGCACTACTACTCTCTCAAAGATAGTAGCTACGATATGTCCCATATCCGGGAATGTGAACCATTTATCTTGTGGTGCAATTGTCTTCCTAAGAGAGGTTCTCTGTCTCGGAGCTCGGAATAGTGCCTCATAAATATATTTCCAACGGTCCTCACCATCAAACATGCTAACATACATACTCTTATGCAAAGTCATCTCCCTTTGCATGCTAAGCCGTACCAACTCAAAATCCGCTTCATTATTTTTTGTAGCCAATGCAATCGCGCGGAATCCACAATAACCATCACCTTCCACATCAACTATATCTTCAATAAAAGTATGCATACACTTCGGCATGTGGTCAAGCTCAACAATTTGAGATAGAGTCGGAGTGAAGTTACCAATGACCGGAGCTTTGGACATAGTAGATGATGAAGCTTGTGATAATGACGCATTCGACTCAGATGACTTTGACGGATTTGATTGAGATGATTGTGTCTCCGCAAAGTATGCATTAACATGCTCCCACCGGGACTTATCTCTAGTTGTGGTATTTTTTTTGCCACGAACCGCCGCCTTTTTCTTTTTAGCCCCTTTTGATTTGGCATCTTGAACCGGAGGCTTGAGAGAGGTAGATTCAGGATATGCAATTAGACGGAGTTGATTTCGGATTTCCTTTTTCATACCTTCATCCGATGTTTTCAACCTTTCCTACAAATATTCATATAAATATGTCATTAAGCAAACAAATAATTATATCATTACGCAAACAAATATGTACAATTATGATATGCGAACCTTAATTGCTTCCCACTCTATCGTGCACGAATAATCTTCCTGGACGTCTCCACCGCCTTCTTCAACATTGAAACACATCCTCTTCCAGTGAATGTATACTTCATCGAGTCTAATAGGTTGGTTGTGCCTTAACTTCTTAGCAATCAAACATGCACATGGCAACCCATAATTAACTCTCATCAAGCATCCACACTTTTTGCTATCCATACCAACATTGTCGACCCTTTTTGCCTCTTGGTAGATGTAATCCAATGCCGCTCTAGAGACTTTGAAAGGTAACAAAGAGTACAGTCTAACATCTCGGTATCTGTGTTCCTCTACAGACATACTTTGACCAAATTGAGTTTGAACTTCGGTGAATTGAAGTCCCAACATGTGATGTATCGCTTCCCATCCCTTCACCAAATCACCAGAACTGTCCTCCAAGGATTTTTTCAAGACACCATGGGCACTTTCAACTCTATTTGTGGTATAGTTGTCCATGTGAATATGCTTGTCTACCCAAGCACATACAACCTTCTCTTTGTCCGTGTCCAAAACGGTTTCTTCAATATAGCGCAACGATCTTGGCCACTTCTTACATAGCTCCCTAAACTCCATTAAGCGATCACCATACACGTCGACTGTATCCGAGTATAACAAATGCATGAAGGCTTTTTCCAAATTCGCCCACACAATTTCCTTCTCGACCTCTTCTCCTTCTCTTACTTTCAGTAGCTCCTTTATCTTGGACCCCACATTTTTCTAAACATGAACCCGACAAACCATGGCAGCCGATGTAGGAAATACTTGACCAACAGCATTCATCAATGCGGTATCTCTGTCGGTCAAAATCACCTTAGGCAAACTACCTTCATTCCTTACAAGTGACCGCAATTGTTGTAGAGCCCAAATGAAATTATCTTCTTTCTCGTTTGTAAGCCAAGCAAAACCAACATTATACGTCCTCTCGGTTGAAGTGAACCCGACTATCTCAAATAAAGGCATGTTGTACTTGTTGGTTTTGTACGTCGAGTCCATCACCAATACAGTGGGAAAAGAGTTGAACAAGCTCAAGGATCTTGGATGTGCAAAGAAAATATCTTGAAGATATTCACCTCCTTCATCAACATGCGACCGATACTTGAAAAAATATTTGTTGTCGCTCAGATGTTTGAACATGTATTGCATTTCACTCATGGACGCCCTCATTTTAGCTTTATACCTATACCGGGCGTTGTAACATTGCTTTGATGACATCGTGTTCTTGGGATCTCTTTCTTTCAATGTCGAGAGGATATTTCTTGGTTGAACCAAATTCTTGGTCATTTCATTCACCAATAGCGTCTCTTCCGGCTTCAACCGACCCGCCACAAGATGCCCCTCAAGCTCCGTGTCCAACTCGTGGTTGTGTATGCCATTCACCACTGTCATATGCCATAACTTTGTTTCTTTTGCATAATAACCACGAAGTCGGAATGGACATCCGCACTTCCTAGTTCCCGTAGAATCGGCTTTCAACTTCTTTTTAGGTGGCACGTACTTGCCGCTTCGTTCGCACTCCAACACAAAAAACGGCTTCCTACTCTTATCCCCGCCGTTGTCCGATCTCCTAACTATAATGGTAAACTTCAATTTCTGTGCAACTTTTTTAGCCCATGTGATCAAATCATCTTTGGAATTCTCTTTAGCCGCAGTCGCAAAATGATGTCCGGTGTCAATTGATATTGGTGGCGGTTGAACTAGAACCGGAACAATGTCAAGTGGTTGTGGCGGTTGATCTTCCATGACTACAAACCAAGCAAATGCAAATAATTTAATTAGCAACCTTTAATTGTTACAATCCTAATAGAATACTAAGTACACACCTACAATACTAATAAGCAATTTGTACTACAATTTATAAGTCATTAGTAACCAATTATATAAAAAAAATTTACAAGTCAGAAGCTGCCAGCTTTGTCCAAAAACGCAGCCTAGCTCGGTTCGTAGAAACCGAACCACTTCGGTTAATAGAAACCGAGCGATTCCTGACACATACCCTACGAAACTAGACCTATGACAGCCACATTTAAACAAAATTTAAATCGGTGATTACCTTAATTTCACGCTTTAATGAGTGTTTGA
This sequence comes from Trifolium subterraneum, assembly GCA_951799995.1. Taxonomy (NCBI): domain Eukaryota; kingdom Viridiplantae; phylum Streptophyta; class Magnoliopsida; order Fabales; family Fabaceae; genus Trifolium; species Trifolium subterraneum. The sequence continues at coordinate 8,470,472 of OX637466.1, read as the reverse complement.
TGTTGTAGAACAACCTTTGGTGTTGAATCCAAGCCTTGAATGAGCACCAATTAGGATTTGATTTGGGGAGGGGAATTTGAAAAGTTTTGCAGAAAATAAGAAGTGACTGCTGGTTGTTATATATATAGCAGTAGCTCGGTTTTTAAAAACCGAGAGTGCAGTTGGGTTTCTACGAACCGAGACATCCTGGCAAAAATTTTGGTACCCCCCAAGGGCAAAAACGTCAGTTTGGGGGGTATAGAAGAAATGGGGGGGGGGGGGGGGTCAGAAAAGTAATTTTCTTCATATGATTTGTTAATCGAATTACGAAGTTAGTATTCATTCAATTGTCTCTTATTCTTAATGTTTTATACAAAGTCGCGAATTGTATGATGATTATAATTGCTTGTTTACTAAGACATTAGAAACAAATTGATTGACCTAGGGATAATTGTTCAATTAACTTGTACTTTAGACATATTGGTTTGTTAATTGAGAATTCAAGGATTAAAGGGCAAAAACCTAAATTGATTATAGGTCATCCTAAGACATTAGGGATTGATAATCAATTTAGAGGATTATGTACCAAGACATTGGACATAGTTATTTAATTTAATCGAATCATGAAACTAAGTTCGTAGTTTGTTAACAAGCAAGGAATACCAAGACAATAGTAATTAGATGAACCGAAAAGGTCCAATCGCTTTCGCATCTTGAAAGAAAACCCTATTTTATCGCTGTTTATTTTCTTAAGTCTGAAACCTAAAAATCCCCCCCAATTTACTTTATTGCAAGTTTACTTTCGTATGATACCAATTACTCGCATTTGATTCGGAACAATCCCTGCGGATACGATAATTTACATACTTACTTTGATACTTCATCAGAAGACGTGGCTTTACTCAACGGATCTTCAAAGACTACATCTGTCCAATTCACAATGGGAATTTCTCCAACGTCTCAATGTCTTTCTCAACTCATATAAATATGCCAAAGAAAGAATTGATGACTAGCGCTCTTTATTAGAAAACATCTCTCAGAAGAAAGTGAGAATTTGCATTGTAATAGATAATATCTCTCAAATGAAGTGAGCATAGAAACTAACTTAAGTCTCTGAAGTTATTATGTTTGTAATAAGTTTAAGCTTACAAGTTAGTAGTAAGTCTTCTGCTTAGTGTAGAAACATATAAGTCTCAATCTTAGTGATTAGAGCATGAAGTCTTGAGCCTGAGTGCTTGAGCAAGGAAGTCTCTATGTCTTGTGTGACTAAGAGCATGAAGTCTTAAGCTTGTGTGCTTGAGCAAGGAAGTCTTTGATCTTGTGTGATCAGAGCAAGGAAGTCTCTATGTCTTGTGTGACTAAGAGCAGGAAGTATTAAGCTTGTGTGCTTGAGCAAGGAAGTCTTTGATCTTGTGTGATCAGAGCAAGGAAGTCTCTATGTCTTGTGTGACTAAGAGCAGGAAGTATTGAGCTTGTGTGCTTGAGCAACTATTGTAATCCGAGTGATTATAGTGAAACTCTCTTGGAAACAAGGGGACTGGAGTACTCTCAATTTGTGAGGGGAACCAGTATAAATTGTTGTGTGTTCTTCTCTCTCACTCTCTCATTTACTCCTTCATCATTCATAACGCCATAAGTTAAATTGTGTGAACAATCTGCTGTGCTTTAAAGACTCTGAAAAGGTTTAAATATCTTGGAAAGTTTTTAAATATCCAAAACACAATTCAAACCCCCTTCTTGTGTTTTCTCCACGCACCTTCATGGTTCAGTGGTGATTGGCGCTGAACTTGGTACACGGTTCGATCCCCCGCAAGTGCGATTGGGAGGGCGCTGGAACCACTTGATGTCAAAACTGACCCCCGAATCAGATTAAACTGGTGGTGAAAACAAGAAAAAAACTGGAAAAATAGCTATTTAATTAAAAAAAGTCGATTAATTTATTAGTTAAAGAAGCAATTGTATCCAGACCAAAAAAAAAGAAGCAATTGTATTGATATACTTTAATTTTTCTCAATATATCATATAAGCTCTCTAGTAACTCATGTTTTCATTCCTAAAATATATATGTTATAAAACAAAATTTAACATTATAATTGTTAATTAAGAAATTAGACATGAATATATATATATATAGTCATGAATATTCTCTCCATCCAAATATATGAGACCATTTTGAAAAAATTGGTGTCCCATTTTATAATACCCTTTTCAAAGATTAAGGTGTATTAATTAAATTTTCACAAAAATGTCTCTAATTAAATGAAGAAAATTAAAAGATTAAATGAAGGGTAATTTTGAAAAAATAATGTATATTATTGTCAAATTTAATGCAAAAACTACTTTTCTTAATTTACGTGCTTTTGTAAAAGAGGTCTTAATTATATATTGGAACAGAAGGAGTATGTTTTATTTTTATTAAAGACACGGATTTTTGTTTGTTTTGACTAAGACACGAATATGTTTTTATTCTTTATAAAATGTGTTTTTAATTGTCAAGCCCCATACTCACCGATGTGTTTGGCACCCAACCTAAAGGATTTAGTTGACCTATTTCAAGACTTCATGTCTCAACCAAATTTCAGCGGACAAAATGTTCTTTGTTCGTAACGTTCCCCTAGTCAATTAAGGCCTTAATGACTTTGTTTCTCTTATCATTGATGATGATCATCCCCTCCCCTCATCCATTGAGTCTCGGCGTTGGGACTGTATATACTCTTTTCTATGAAGGACTTAGGTGAGCAATCTTTAAACCTGATATACCTCATTTCACACATCTTACTAGTTTGAGTGTCTGTGTGTTTTAACAAGGGAATATGATCCTTCATTTCTAAAAAGAAATAAAGAGCTCCATTTAGAGATATAGATACAAACAAATTTGAATAATTTTAAAATATTTATTTATTATGGTGTGACCTACCTAATGGTGGTATCAACTATCTATTTTTTGTGTTTATCTCTCTCCAAAGAGAACTCTCTCTATTTTTATTTTTTTAAGTAATAGAGATCCATTTTTTTTTTTTATAAAAGAGAGAATCTTAAATCGCCCCCACCACTAACTTGAACCTTAACGTAATGCTACATAACACCGACCACCAATTCTCATCTCTTCAAATCACATCCAATTGTTCAAATTGATATAAGAATGATTACTTTTCTTAATATATGTTAAAGTGGCAAAGTGACATATATTGTGGTACGGAGGATGTATTGTCAAATTTTGTGTGTTAATATACTCCCTACGGTCCAATGTATAAGGAATAATTTGGAAAAAAAAATTGGTCCTTTATATAAGAAACAACTTATAAATTTTTGTTTTATTAATTAAATATTTCCTTTTCTACCCTAATTAAATATCCTTGTGAATAACAAAAGTCACATTGGAATTAAGCATAGTGGTGTATGTAGATAATTACAAGAGAGAAATATAAATTAATATATACATCAAAGTTATTTTTGGAATAGACAAAAAGATTTCTACGGGAGGGAGTATACAGCACAACCTTTATTAAATATTAACACATTTTCTATTTTCCTTTTTCCGTTGGATTCTATAAATAATGCTAATCATACGCAGACATCACTACAAACCAATCAAACTATCTTATATATTTAACTAACAGTTTACATATACTTAACTGCTTAATAAAAAATCCTATTAAAAATACCTAATCATAGGCAAACTGTTGATAATATTAAATATGTTTTAATATTTGATTAAGAAAGTGATGTAGACATCAGTACTAAGTGGCAACCTGACTTGTAAAATTGTGTTCAGACAATGTGGTCCATAAACTTAACAAAATTTAAGAAATAATTTTTAAAATTGAGAATCGTCAATCACACTTTTCTTTTTCTTTTTTAAACTTTTATTTACATTGACGGGATTATAAATAAATTGTGAATATATATATATATATATATATAAAAGATAATTATACTTAATGAATGACAAATGAGCAACAAGCTGCTCCTATAAAATATATATAACATTATGCACGACTCTGGCTTACAAAAAAAGACCAATTTAATGTTTTTAGCGGTTTTTAATTTCAAAGATCATTTAAAAAACTTATTATTTTGAATATTAAATTATTAGATGCCTTAATACATTCTCAATAACTAAAAATTGGTAGTTCAATTTAAAATAACTTAATGTATAAAATAATAGATTTGTAATTTTTATAAGGAAATTGGTAAGATAGAAATAAGTAACAACACTTTTGCATTAGAAATTTGAAGATTATGATACATATTACTTAATCATCCATATATGGTGCATTTACCTTTTTTCATTCCATGCATAATATAAAGATAAAAGGAACAAGATACATAAATAAGTTTGGTAAGATATTAACCCAATGATGATCAAGTAGTTTCATGAAATGAAACCATATGGCTTACTAGAAAAACATTTTTCTTTTTGGATAATGCTTACTAGCTAGCTAGAAACATTTATCCAATAACAAAAGTTTAAAGTAAAAAAGAGAATTCCGCCAACAACGTAGGTTATTCCAATCGGTAAGAATTCACCTTAGATTTCATGAGAACCTGAGTTTGAACTTTTCTATTGATGTGAGAATCTCGTTGATGGATTATAAGTAAGTACTTTTCTTAGCATTCTCTTAACCTTCAAACTTTCCTTAACCGTAGCGAGTCTTTGGAGACCCATCTCAAGCTAAATTTTTATTCTTCATAAAAAAAAACACACAAATAAAACTCCATATTAACTTTCAACTTTTTCTTCCTTCATTTCCAAGAAACTCCACTTATTCCATGAACTTCAAACTTTAAACTTTTCAAGCAAACATCACAGCACAATTGTGAATAAAACTACCACACACAATTTGCTTCCATTCCAAAACCTCCAAATCAGGATGAGGCAAACAAGTATAACAAGAGTTAGAAGTAGTACCAATAACAAGCAATTCATTTCCCAAAGATTTGAATGCCACACCCCAACCACCTTGTAATTTATCGGCTCGAACAGGAACAAACCCTAATTTCTTCCACGAATTCTTACCTTTCACATAAACCTTAACCTCGTTCGATGAAGCATCAAGTGTGTACAATTCATTATTAACAACAGCTATAAGAGGCGATCTCGAAATTGAAAGTACAATATCTTTCAACATGTTTGGAATCAAATACCATTTGTGGGTCATTTCATTGAAGAATTCGCCACATGTTAGATCCTTGTCTTTCTCATCTTGTCCTCCAATCACATAAAACTTGTTGTCCAAGTAACAACCTGAACATGATTTTCTCTTTTGGTTCATGTTTGGAAGTTTTTTCCATGTTTGGTTTTCTGAATTGTATTTTTCAGCTGAATTTAGAACTTCAATACAGTTTTCAGTTTCAAGTCCACCAGCAACATAAGCAAAAGTGTCACAAGAAGCTGTTGCAAAACGACACCTTGGTGTTATCATTGATGGACCTTTAAACCATTCATTTGTTGTTAGCTCATACCTCCAAATAACTGCTCCATCCATCTCCATACCTGTTAATTGAGTTGTTAAAAAATTAAATTAATAAACATTTTGTTTTTAAAATTATGAAAGTTAATCGTCATTTTGGTCCCAAATTGTGCTTGGATGTGTCTTTAGGATTAAGATTTGCTACAGTTGATTTTTACACAGTTTTCATAGTGTTTTAAATTTGGACCATTAATTATAGATCAGATTGTGCAAGATTAATTCTATTATAAAATCACTTAAAACGATCGGACAGTTCTAATATAAAACTGCGTGAAAACTTTGTCAAATTAAAACTACAACATGGAATTTGTTTCGGTGTCTTTGTCTACGAATCTATCAAAATTACAAGAACATCTCTAGGTGTGCTTTATGTTGATAATTTATGTATGGATCTAACTAACTAATTAGAGATACTAACGAAGACCAAACTAACCTACAAATTAAAGAAACACAGGGGAACAAATTGAACAATAAAGACACATTTAGGTTTTTTTTTTTTTTAATAATTTTGATATAGTGGGGACCATTAACTAATTACTGGATTTTGTGAGTGGATTGTCATTTTGGGCCTCAAATATGCGAGACTGTGTAACTATAGTTCTTGAATGTGTCAACATTGTAAAAAATTCCTAAGTGTGTCTTATGTTAGTAATTTCATGTTGGGGTTAAATTGACTAATAAAAGTCGCATCTGAAGAGCAAACTACTAATGATAGAATCATATGAGGATCAAACTGACTAATATAAGACACATATTAAAGTATATTTTTTTTTAATTTTAATATATTTGGGCTATAGTGATTACATTTCACACATTTAAAGACTGAAATGAATAATGACTCAAATTCAAATAAATTATCATTTTGATCCCTAAATATGTGAGACTCTGTCAGTGTATAGTATCTGAATATCATATTTACAAAAACATCTTTGAGTGTGTTGTCTAAAAGATAAATATCTAAATAACAAACCAACCGATTAAAGACACACATATGAAGACAGAAACTAATTATTAAAAGACACACTTATATATGTTTTTTGTAATTCTGATACATTCAGAGACCGACAGTGCTCGACACATTCAACAAATAAAAGCACTAATCACTCAAAATCATGTTCATGTTAGAAATTTGCAACAACAATATATACCTGAAACAAACAAATGTGTGCCAGCAGAAAAGGACTCTTTAACACCACAAGCAAATTGGTAATCAGATGGAATAATAGGAAGTTTCTTGCATGACTTGAATCCACCATCAAACACACACCAATTCCTTTCACCACTTACTAACATAAAAACTAATGGTTCTTTCAACCCTATCATTCTTCTTATCTTATAAATTTCACCATTCTTCATTAGATTCAAATACTTGTTGTTTAAGCAACATATTTTCCAATGTTTTGATATTGGAAACCTTGACAATATCATTGTCTCTATCTCATCACTGAGACATGGTAGAACATAATCTGCATCCTTTGGTTCATGACCAGAGGTTGAGGAGGAAACATTCTTGTCACTAGAAAGTAACAATTTTTGAATTCTCAAATTTTCATCGGACGAACCGATGTAAGTAACCATTGTTGATCTTTTTCTAGACATACTATAAGTCATTTTTGTAAGCAATTTTTTTTTTCTTTCTTCTTTTTTCTTTGAATGTTTTGATGAACAAAAAAGGCTTCAAAGTTTACACCTTATTGCTAATTATCTGTAATTGTAGACAAACAAAAAATGGTTAAAGTTGTAGCAATTAAGAGTTTCTAAAATTATATTAAAAATTCATATGTTATAAGAACAAGAAACTCCATGCATTAATAAATGGTTATAAATGTCTTAAACTTTTTTTGACAAAATAAATATCTTAAACTTAACCAAAGTTTACTGTAACAAAAGACTAATTAAGCATATGTAAATACACTAGTTTACCAATCTTTCCATTTTTTTGGTCAATGATTTTTTTTTTCATTTTTTTTTTAAAATAATACTCCAGCCATGAAAACTAATAATCTTAGAAGAAATTATAGGCAAAATAATACATTAAATTATTGCTGTTGCAAACATTTTTTTTAAATACAACCTCGAACAGGAGTACTATATAGTTCGAACTTTAACTGAAACAATCTTTAATCAAATTTTACTTAACTCTCCATTGAACTCCAGATTATATGAACCAGAGATGTAAGACAAAAAAAAGTTAAGGATGCATGTTGAAAATAAAGATATTATAAAAGATGCTTACCTAGGACACTTCACATCATGAGGTTGATGAGTGTTGAGAGGTTAACACACAAACATGCCAAGATTAAGAAAAAAGACCATTTTGTAGATTGATGTCTTCTACATAATAGAAATGATGAAAAGGGTGAATGGAGATAAATCACATAGTGAAGAGAATAATTAATAAGCCATCTACATAAGACATTGAGTTAATTAGTATATATAATCTAACTCTAATCCATTCTGCAGTTAATGCATGAAAAACTTGACATGAGGAAATAAAGTCATTAAGAAGGATCAAACATGAAGACACACTCCATTTGTTAATTAGGAAAATAAGTGATTAAGTTAAGTAAACAAGGTGTGTGTTTAGAGATTAAAATACCCTTGGAAAGTTAATATTTTATAAGATATGTCATCATCAACATTATCATTAATTCATTATCTAACTCAACTATCATTGTCATTTTTTATATATATTTTTTTTCCATTTTTTTTTTTGAAAAAGCTAAATGAATATGCATTAAAGAGAAAGATACTATGTGCTGATTTCATAGTTCACATAGCATAGTTTAATTTTCAATAAGGTTATTTAGCACTCAAAATATGACAGAATAAAATATATATAAAAAACTAATTAAAGAATGAATAAAATATTGAGCAAAAGAGAAAGGAAAAGTGTGGGGCTTCCCTTGCTTTTTATTCTTTATATTTGTTAATAATGATTAATTTTTTCCTCGTTTTGATTAACCGTTGGTTTAGTATGCGGTGTTTCTCTGATATAACCAAATACCACCTGCAAAACATGTTCTTTCCTCACTTTAATTTTTGGTATTATCAACGCTACAGATTTAAAGATATGGACATTTCAGACACTTCAATATAGTCATATTTATAGGCTTATGCAATTTGTCGTTTTATACTATTAACATAGATATTGTGAGTTTGTTAGCAGATTTATCCTTTTTGTTTTTAGCGAATTTGAATTTGTATTACATCGATTTACTCTATTAATTTGAATGAATGAATATCCTTATTTTTTAGTCAAAATAATAGGTGTAAAGTCAATGCAATTAATGGAAATTGAAATGTTTAACTTTTCATATATTATATAAAAAGAACTATAATAAATTTTTTAAAATAAATGACACAATCAAATCTGTCTTTTAAAATTAGTCCAAACTGACTCATCACAGTGTATAATAAAATCACCCAAACACCATATTGAATATTATAAAAATCACGCAATGCAGATCATCCATGTTTAAAATATATGCTGCCATTAATTTTTTCAACTAAAATTTCAAATTGATTTCCGTTTGGATCAATAAGGGTGTGTTTGGTAGGAGAGAAAATTAGAAGAGAAAAATATAGAAATAGGAAAACCACTACATGCATTGGTTTTCGTGTTTCTATTTCTCTCTTCTAATTTTCTCTCCTACCGTACAAAGGTTAAGTGTAGCATAACGATGTACGTTGTTGTCACCAAAATCATATGCAAATATTTTTGGTAACATTACCGTGCCATAAAATAAAAATAATAACAATGTTAAATCTCTACCAATGTGAAATGCTCAAATACAATCAAATACATTCGGTTGAAATAAAAGGTATACTTACTTTGCCATTGTGAAACTCAACATAATAAATTCGATATTTGATCCGACAATGATTGACGTACTTCTCTAAGTCAGTTATTGGAGTATGAATTCAATGATGTTATGTGTAAAAAATAAAGAAAGTAGTATATGTAAAACGCGGCGAGAATGAATAGTTAGAGTATATAAAATATAAAATAAAATTAAAAAAACCTCTTAAACAACGTAGCGCAAGTTGAAATTCAATATTTTGATCAGTTATAGTAGCAATAGAAACACAAATTTGTGATAGCTAAACTTGAGATATATATTGAAGGTGAAAAACACAAGAAGGGGGGTTGAATTGTGTTTTTAAAAATTAATTTTTTTCTAGCTATCAGATTGTAAAGCAGTGGATAAAAGAAGCTAGTCATAATGCAAAACACGAATAAGACAGTGAGAGAGAGAGAGAGAAGAGAGTGCACACACAAAATTTATACTGGTTCCTCTCACAAAACGAGAGTAGTTCAGTCCCCTTGCACTTCCAAGGGATTTCACTATAATCACAAAAGATTACAATTCTAGTGTTCAAGCATACAAGCAAGAGACTTTTCTTAATGCTCTAAGTCACACAAGACAGATAGACTTCCTTGCTCTAAGTCACACAAGACAGAGAGACTTCCTTGCTCAAATCACAAAGATAAGAGACTTCACACACTAACTTAATACACAGATTAAGTATGACTGAAAGTTCTAAGCTAGACTCTCTTAACACACAGTTCAGAGCCTAACAATATCAAAAGATATTTGACTTAGAAATTACACAAGAAAGAAACAATTCTCAGCTTGAATACAAAGTAAATCTTTCTCTGAGTTTCAATATTTTTCAGTAGTCTTCCAGTAGTCTTCTCTCAAGTAGAATGTCTTCTATTTATACTCTAAGTATAATGACGTTGAGAAAGGACCGTTGGTAGTACAATCTTCTTTTGCTGAGCTGGATTTGATTATTTCTTCCAGAAGGAGTAAATCAATTCCACTACTTCTCTTTGTCAAATAGCGCTTCAGTAAATTAGGTAAAATAGTACAGAGTATTGCACGCTCCATTTGATGATAAGATTGTTGTACTATTCCATTAGTTATGAGTTGTCTTTCTTCATAGAGTGTCATTCATAATCTTGTAATAACATTTCATTGATCTTCTGAATAGTGTACGCAAGCTTCATGACATGTTTCTCTCTTTGGCATCTGAGGACTTCTTCAGAGGCTCTGAAGCTTCTTGCTTCTCAGAGTCTAAACGCTTCAGACTTTGTCCTTCAGAAGCTCAATTGATGATCTGAGTGAATAAGATTTTTACTTTGTTCCTGCACACTAGATCATTAATTAGTAATACCAATTGTCCATTTAATACCTATACCTTGTTATCATCAAAACTTAGGGTGTTTTATAACTAAAACTCATTTTGTTCCAACAATATATTGAGGAAAATATAAAACGCGGCGAGAATGAATAGTTAGAGTAAAAATTTGTGAAAGTTAAACTTGAGTATATATAGTTAGAGGAAAATACAAAGCATATACGATAAATATTAAAATAAAAATTGATTTCTATTTAAACAAATTAAATATTTGCATAGCACTGAAAAATATTAAATTATATATTGTTGTGACACGTCATGTGTTCGATTTCTACTGAGGTAGGTGTATAAAAAAATTGGAGACTTAGGAAAAAAAAATTGAACATGTATTACAAAAAAACTTGATTGGATTGCATATTCAATACATGTTGGTTACAAAAATATTTGAAATTGATTGATATGTCATAGTGGCTTATATATGAAATCTTTACAAAAAGGATATAAGTTCAACTCCTGTTGAGGACATTTTTATCATTTTTTAATAATTAAATTAGGGTTTTAGTAGGATTAAATTAGGGTTACTTGGAGACTTAACTACTTTTATATATAAATGATAATTTCTTTAATTAGAATCCTTAAAGGGTACCCCGGAGATACTCGTTTGCAAGACCCAATATTTTAATTAGGTCACTGACTCTGTCAAATTTTATTTTGAAATTTTATTCATATGAATTCTTTCGAGAATATTCTAAGGATTAAATTGATACTAAATAGATAAAGATAGGGATCTACCATATTGATACTAAGTTATTAAAATATAAGGAACTTAATTGATAGTAAGTACAACTTAACATATTAATAAAGTTAGGGAAGTTTTTTGAAATACTTATAAAGAGAAATTTGAAGAACAATCCATTAAAATTCATTCAAAAAAGATAGCCACTTCCTCCACTCCCAAAATCCGATTTTACCCTTGAAAAAAAAAATTGAACGTAGAAACTGAAGTTTTTTTTTCATGGCAAAAAAAATTCGGTAAACAGAACCCGAAGTTTTTATTGAAGGGCAAAATGAAAATCTAAGGGGGGAAAAGAAACATGGGGGCCCGAAAAGTAGTTTTCTTCAAAGAATCCAGTCCAAATTCATCCATTATTATATTTTCAATGGATGGATATTCAATCCATCCAACAAAATTAATTTAAATATTTTTTTTTGAACAATAAAAAATGGAATATATTAACACCAAAAAGCAGCCTTGATTAGCACAAGATGTGCCAATCAAAACCTCAAAGTTTTACAATGATACACTTGGATACAAAAACTTAATTTATACCCAGACAAACCACCACATGTGAGTATTTATGCCCATATGAGCATCATGGGCTTTCAGCCACCAATACGTACATAATTTTATTTTATCTAGCATTTGTTGAATTGTAGTGTCTGCGGTCTTGAAAACTCTACTATTCCGCTCATGACATATTACCGAAATACAACACAACCAAACAAGTTGTAGACATGAGCGTCGAGATCGAGACCCACCTGAGCTAACCATGAAATGAGCAAAATGATCTTGTACCAACTCTGCAGCAACTGGAATACCACCTAACCAAGACCGAACCTTACCCCACAGAGGTGAAATACCAGGGCTTGCCAGGAACACGTGGTTTACGGTTTCTAGTTCTCCGCATCCATTTACACAAAAACGAGCGTCAAAAGGGATAATGTTACGCGCCACCAAATTATCTTTAGTTGGTAGCCTGTTGCGAAGCAACCTCCAAGCCAGGACTGAAACTTTAAACGGAACATGCTTATGCCAAATAAGATCGGAAACACCTGTTGTAGGTCCATCATCCCTTGCAATATGTATAGAATACGCACCCCGCACAGAGTAACCACCGACAATGTCATGCCGCCACGTCCATGAGTCTGAAATGTTAGTTTGCAAAACAATATCATAAAGTACACTCGTGCACTCCTCAAGCATCTCCTCCTCCCACCCCCACAGTTGGCGGCGCAATTGCCACCCCGCCCCACCCTCCCTCCATCCTAACGCACACATATCCGCCACCGATATCGACTGATTTACAGCCAATTCAACAAGACGTCGATACCTTACGCACAATGGGATACCACCTAACCACGGATCTGACCAAAAGAGAGTGTCGGTACCGTTGCCCACTCGCCTCTCAACACTCTCCGCAAACCACCCCCCCTCCAACTACACCCTCCCCATCCCGAATTCTCGCCACCGCTCTCCACCACGCAGAACCTCTCCTTCCCCCAACCACCAACCGCCCCGCCTCCTCGCCATACCTACCAACTAGTACCCTATACCACATCCCTCCCCGATCAACCAACATCCTCCAACACCATTTTCCTAACAGCGCGGTGTTAAACTCCAACAGCTGTCTCACTCCCAAACCTCCATGCTCCTGTCCTAGACAGACATTCTTCCAACTGATCCACGCTATTTTCCTATGCCCCTTCCCCCCACCCCAAAAGAAGTTACTCAATAAAGATTCAAGGGAAGAGATTATACCTGACAGAGCTTTGAAGACGGAAAGGGCGTAGACAGGAAGAGAAGTCAGGACAGACTTAAGTAAAATCAACCGACTGCCAAAAGAAAGTAAGCGGTTGTTCCATCGAGACAATCTGGTACGGATACTAGATACAACTGGATCCCAAAAGGACAGGCGGCACAGATCACCCCCTACCGGCAGGCCCAAATAAACAAAAAACACTTTGCCCACCCTACAACCTAGCAGCGTAGCTGCCTCTAATAACCAAGAGTCACCAATGTTTACCCTGACAAGCATACTCTTGTGGAAATTCACCTTCAACCCAGACACCTTCTCAAACAAAACAAGCACAGTTCGGAGGGCTCGAACATTAGCCCAACTCTTAACCCCCAGCAATAGTGTGTCATCCGCGAACTGTAGATGGGAGACCACTGTAGGATTTGTAGACCCAACATTATAACCTGTAAAGAGATTGGACTGGACCATAGCTCGCATCACAACATTCAATCCCTCTGCAGCCAAAAGAAACATTGTTTAATTTTAATATTATTTTTTTATGTTGGATGAATCAAATCCATCCGTTTAGTAAGACGGATGAATTGAATCCAATCCATTAAGAATTTTGTCTAATGGATGGATTGAATGCATTTAAAATTGATGGATTTGAATGAATAATGAATTAATCGATGAAATTGATACTCCTAAATAGGGTGGGTAGCTCAACTAATTTAAACGTTAAAGGAATTGGAAGTTAAAAGTTAGTTATGATAAGATGTAAATAAACTAACATAACAATATAAAATACTTTGTCTTTATTCAAAAAAAAAAAAAAATATAACATACTTTGTCATTGAAAAAAAAGTGTATACATAGTATAAGGAGCGTTGAAAATACTACACTTTAACAGTTTGAAACTATTTTTAGATATCAACGGACAAGATTAAAAGATGTTGTTTGCATCAAATGAGGTCCAATACCATGCATAATGCATCCTAATTCATGTGTGCATTATAGTTCAAGATGGTAAGTGCAAAGTATAAAAATATATATGATGTGCAAGTTAGAACTTTTCTAAAAACCATCAAGTCCAATTGAATTTAGTTATTCTTTTCAACTAATTTGTGACTTAGTAGTGATTTTTTCCTACTAATTTTAGGCCGAATTCAAAACTTGGTTTGTAACATTTTGAGAGTTTAACTTTTTCTACTGGACTAAATAGATACTAATATAGTCCTTTTATTCGGAGTTTGTCCTTTTAAAGTTGAGTTTTTCTTTTTGCGCCCTTGAACTTCCGATTATACTCTCTTTACATACAACGCAAGTGTGAAAAAATGGCAAAATTTTGTAAAACACTACGAACTGCGAGATTGTGTTCCCTGTTGATAATATTAAAACTTCAAAGTCCGCTGCTCAACAGATAACTCTCCACTTTAAACGGATAACCACACTTCAACGTTGCTATCTCTTCTCGTTCTCTGTGAACATACTTCCTATATACACCGCCTCTTGACATACTCCAAGTGCAACAAATCCCTTTCTAGCATTTCCCCCATTATCAAACTTTGCAATCACAACAACAAATCATAACTTTTATGCTAAATCTCGAACCCATGAAATCATCTCTTCGCAGTCATCAAACTTCTTTTCCGTTGTGAATTGAGTGCGGAAATCAACCTTAGGTGGTTTGTTGGTCGGCTTTGCATCAACATTATATTATTCTTCGACCTTAGGTTGTTTGCCTAACTTAATATCAACCTTATGTCTTTGAATCATCTACAACAATTCCTAAAATTAAAAAAATAATAATAACAATTTTCAGTCCCATAATGGTTCGTTAAACATGTGAATGGTCCCATACTAGTTCACATACTAGGGCACGAACTGTACCAGTGAAGCGTGTTTGATGATTTTGAAACGAAAAGCTTTACAAATCGAATATAGAAGGTGTTAGAGTCGCAATACATGTGCATTCAACTCATTGTGATGTCCGTGGAGCGTCTTGGTGGTTGGATAATGACATAAAAACCTTGATTTTGCCAAAAATGACGGTTTGGAGTGAAGGAAAAAAGTTGGTGAAGGTGTGTATTGTTTATGTCTGAAGATTCATGTGTAACACCCAAACCCGAATTTACAGAAAATTCTAACTTTAAGACAAATTCTTTTCAAAAACTCACAGCGGATAGAAAGACTTCATTAATTAAATCAAAACCAAGATACAAAATACTGGTTTGAGATATTACACTCTTTTCAAAATCAATAATACTAAATAAATGGGATAGTAGCCACCGGTTCTTACAAAGGAGATACTCGTTTTAATACAATCCAAAACAAATAAAGGACTTAATACACAAAGTAGACATGAACCCTTCCTGTGTCCTAATCAGAGCGGAGCTTCACCGACAACTCAAATATAACACAACACCTGAGGATCTGAATCACCCAACAATCCAACAAACACACAAAACAGAGAGTTAAATATATATAACCGACACATAATAAATGAAGTAAGGTACTATCATTTATCTCAATCACAACATATATCAACAGCATCTATATATATATATATATATATATATATATATATATATATACACTCAATTATTCCCTACAATTCATTAACGCAACATAAATAACAAGATAAGGAAATTTCTCAATTAAATGCACATATATCCATTTACAAATCATCAACGCATATCACAATTAAGTGTTCACCTTCCTAATGCAACTAATGTCACTTTCAATGTTATGTCCCTAGACACAACTACATGTGGTACCGTTCACCGTCAAATTTGGATACAAGAATCCGTTTCACCATCCATTTTCACGATCCATTAGACACGACATATGCATGAATGAAGTCTCCTCAACAACATGTAAATATACATATAAAACATCACCGACATTGCATGTAATATTACATGGCTTCACCATCCATTTGTTTTGCATATATACAAACACACATACACACACATATATTCATTTCAATTCACATCGTCATCAATATCATCATAACCAACAAGCATATGAAAATACTATCATTAATCATACACACTCATGAGAAACTAACAACTCATGTATTAATTCATCATCATCATCAAAATCATCAAAGAATAAAATGAAGTCTGATTGTTCTCGCTACTCCTCGCCTAGCGAGCGACTGGCGAGACAAGTCAGAGAGCACAGGGTCTGCTGGCGAGCCTCAGCAAGCTCCTCGCTAACTCTCGCCCAGCGACAGACACGCAGAATGCCCTGCTCTGTTTCGCGACCGTTCAGATTCCTCCACTAATCTATTCAAAACGTGTTCCAGTTCCAAAAAGGTGTTTTCTTTAAGTTATAACCATGTTAACATGCATAGAAGTACAATTTCAACACTTAAAAACATCCAAATCATCATCAATCAAAGATTATTCATGGTTTTCATCAAAAACTCTATGAACATACAATTTCATATAAACATCTTTAGATTCTCAAATTTAAAACCATCAACATGTACTTTTAGCATCATAAAGCATAGATAACACGAAATCAACATGAAAGATAGCATTTTGATTCATAAGAAATCATAAAGTTACTAACTTTCTTAATACAAATGAGTGAGAGGGTTTGGCCAAAGAGAAATGAGATTTCTCCCCCCCTCTTAATCACTCATTGATCATATATATCTACTCTCTTACCTTAATTGAAGAATCTCTCTAGCTTTCCCTCTTCAATCTTCCCCTCTAACTTGGTTTTTATTCTCTTTTCCCTTTTCTTTCTCTATTCTTTCTCTTCTCTTCTTTTCTCATCAGAGTTTCTCTCTCTACCTCCACCAAAAACCACACAAATGGATTTCTCTCTCTAAAACCACCTATTTATATCTAGGTTAAGTCCTCCTTCTTAATTTACCAAATTACCCTCCCTCATAGTAAGCCCAACTCTACTTTCTAACTACACCTACTAAAAACACTACTCTATTAAATACACCTCCACATATAATGCCACATAAATTATTTAAATAAAACAACATGACAACTAAATAAATAATTAAATAAAAACGGGATGTGACATCATATATATATATATATATATATATATATATATATATATACACAGTTTGCTATGTAGAAGCAAATGTCTGGGAGGAGTTCGCATTGTATATAGCGAACATTTTTTTTCTTTCAAAATTCCCAAGGGAAATGACTGCATTTTGAGGGTGACCCAAAGGTCACATTTTTGTCACACTCGCTTTCTAGGGTGCAAACCCTACTTTGTGAGAAGGTTATTCTGATATTTTTAGGGGACGCGTGAGAAATACGGAGGGCGTGAAAAGAAGAACTATTCAAATTTTTGTTTGGTGGGCTCTAATACCAATCTGAATTTAGTGAAGCCAATATCATGCAAGTCTAGAAAATTGCTTTTTAGGCCCCCTTATAGTACTTCCAGACCCCCCGTCTAGACCAGTTTGCCCTTAAAACGAATTCACTTACTTTGGTACTACCGAAATGATGAAAATCTGGCGAAATAACATTAATTTGGTTACTTTAGTACATAGCTACCAAAATTCGATTACTTTTATACATAGCTATCAGAATTCGCTTACTTTTATTGAGTATCAGTGAAATTAAGTAACACATACAACTATGAAATTTTGGATTATTTAGTCTAACAATATCGGTATAATCCAGTTGAAATTAAATCCAACTAACAATTTATATTAAGATTATATGTAAAAAAAATAGCATACATAAATTTTGTTATGTTTACCCAAATACCCACATGCAAATGGTATAGAAAATTATTCGTATTTATATTCTAGGAAAAACAGAGGAACATAAACATTTTTTTTGTATAAAGTAGGACAAAATTCAAGAAAATCCAAACAACTAAGCAAACAATTTTAGACATATAAAAAATATAATCAAATAAAATATTCTTAAATTCACTGCAATAAGTCTTCAAAACTTATAAATTCAACTTATATATATATATATATATATATATATATATATATATATATATATATATATATATATATAGGGGTTTGCTAATTTACAACCATCTAAAAACATTAAGGTGTAAATTAGCAATGCGCACTTTTTCACTTTGGACAAAAAACCCTTGACATTTTGTTATTTTACACTAGAAAATTGAGGGTTAATTATGTAAATTTTATTAAATGTTGTGCACCCATTTGCTAATTTACACCCACATAATTATAAATATATGCAACCTAAATAAACAACCTAGGAAATAAAAAAAGACAACTTGATACAATCCAAACACAAATTTATAATTTACATTATTTTGGTTTTTAAACAAAACATTGTGCATTATATTTCTTTCTTCTTCTTTTTTTCATAGTATTGGTGCCTTATATATACGATTTGTTTTCTAGGCATGAATTCACAATATAATAACATTTTCTTATTTAATTAATAAAATTTATACAGTAACTCCAAATAGTAATTTATCTTTAACAAAAGTAAAAAAAATAAATTAAAAGTGTCTGATCACATGTTTGTGTTCATATGGTTTGTTTTATGTTTTTTATTTTTGAAAGAATTTGTTTCATGTTTAAAATTGCATCTTTGAAACATTAAATGTGTTTATAAATAAGTGGGTGTAAATTAGCATGTTGGGTGTACATAATTTAATCAAAGTTACAAAACTAACCCTCAATTCACTACTTTTAAATATCAAAGATGAATGATATTTTGGTCCAAAGTGAAAAGATGCGCATTGCTAATTTGCACCTTAATATTTCTAGATGGTTGTAAATTAGCAAACCCCATATATATATATATATATATATATGCTCCTCTCAAGGTCTCAAGTTTGATTTCCACTTGTGCTAATTTCGGTGGGCTCATACAAAGTAAAAACTCTGACTTTAAGTGGGGCCCCCGCTAGTGGACGGTGAGATTGATCTCATCAGATTAGTCAGTCCTAAGGTCGGATACCGAGTTTAAACAAAAAAAAAAAAAAGAAAGAACTTCTATTCTAGCACAAAGAGTGCAAAAAAAAAAGTCGCAAGACAAAAACCAAACTAATATTCGTGTTAGTACTGGTAAACAATCAACACTTCTATTATTTTCACGTCCAATATAGTTAAACATTATACATATTAATACATCTCCAATGTCGTGTACCTATTTTTTAAGCATCGGTATCTAATAGGTAGCTCCATTAGAGTAAAACACAAATGACTACCTAATACGTATTGGTTCTACAATAAGCAATAGTACCTATTATGTTCTTGTGGGATTTGTTCATAAAAATAGAGTTATTGTTTGGTGAGATGTATTATTTGTGGAATTCTTTTAAAAAAATTTCAGAAGTGTTGGGTTGGTAGGACCTAGTTAAGTACCAAGAAATGAAAAGCTTCATTGTGAATGCTCTAAGAAAGATTCAAAAGCTTATGAATGCGCCGCACCAACTCAGTAACCAATTGTAATATTTTATTAGAGGTATGAAAGTAACCCCTCTTCTTCATTATTTTTTTAATCAAAGTAATTCCTATTCTTAATTGGTACTAATACTATTTAATATTTGCTTGATTGTACTTGTTGGTAACACAAGAAGGGAATCAAACACGTCATCTGTTCTGTTCTTAATGCCTCAAACGTTGTATGTAAGTTTCAATACTTTTAATTAACAAATTAAAGTTCATTCGTGGCATGCATCCACAATTAATAAAGCTATAGGTCAATTATATATAATCCAAAAATGAAATAGCATATATATATATATAGTTCTGCACGAGCTTAGACATAAATCTATGTGCAAACCTCAGAGATTGCAATTTTCAGATTTGTGACGTACGTACCAAGCGAGAATTTTGGTCATTTTACCATCACATTCACATTAAGTTTTTACTTTTATTTGATTTTTAGTTTTTTTAAAAATGTTGAGTTTTTTTTTTTTTTATAAAACAATACTGGGCTTTAATATAGACTTTTGTACCGCAGTGAGAAGAAAATAGATTTATTATAAGTAGAGATAATTTTTATCTTAAAAATTGATTTTGAAGACTTAAATTAATTTCAACCCAAATTCTAAGATGATATTAAAGTTACCTGTAAGATTTCCTAGATTACATGCTATCAAATATTTGTGCACCAAACTTAATAGAATTGGGTGCGAGGGAATATTTTAAGAGTCTCGCATCAGACGAGAGATTACAAAAAAAATATACTACATATATTTTCATTGTTTTTTGGTACAACAATATATGTTATTATATTCTAATATTATGCATTCAAAAAAGAAAATAAATTTTGCAATTAAACTATTTATCTTTTTTAATAATATTCTTAACAATTTATTATATGATTCCACCTATTTATCTTTCTAGAAAATTATTTTAGGAATATTATTGACAATATAATAACTAATATTGCGTTGAACTTAAAAGTAACTGAGGGAGTATTAATTGATGGTGTAAATTGTTTTTATATAGACATCCAATTATATATCACCATGCGTTATATAATAAAATAAATATTGTTTATTTTTTAGTGGATAATACTTTCTAACTTCCTTCACCATCATTTAAAATACTCTTCGTTCTTCGCTTCAAGGAATATTTTTTCCTCATCTTCAACTCTGCTGATCTCCACCGTTCTCACAGGAATCTATCAATATTTAAAAAATATTAAATTTCTATTATTTTCAATCAAACATGTTGTTAACAATAATGAAGTTTAATCATAAACCAATAAAAAATTCAGACATTATTATAAGTCTTGTGACAACAACAAATATCACATATTAACAAAATGTATACACTATGTGAAAACATAATAAATAAAATACATTGAATATAGATATATAAATGTTATCTTAATAAAATATTTGGAGACTAAGTCTCCCTGTAATTAAGGACAAAATCTTGTCCTCATTCTCAAACCTATTTTAGGGGGGCTTTCTCCCCAATCCTCGAAGAGAAACATTCTCCGCTTCAAGTCCCCAAGAGGGGCAACCCCATGTATGGGAATCCCCACTCACGAATACAATTGACATCCCTAGGTATAAGAAAATTAAAACTTAAGAAATTCTTTTGTTACGAAAGAATTAGGCCCTGCAAAGCAAATCCATGGCATACGAGAATTACTCACATCATAAAGAATGGTAAATTGTGGCTATTACAACATAATTACATTGAGAAGGTTTTGGAGAGGTTTAACATGAAAAAATCCAAACCAGTTAGTACTCCACTTGCTGGTCATCCACAATTGGTATTTTGGTGTATGTTATTGTATACACAAGGCTGAAAATTGCGATCAATTAAGTATATCGATCATCTCACTGATATATGGTCCAATCTTTACTTTGATGTCTTAAAATTTTAAGTCAAGATGTGATATCTAACTTACTTGTGTGATTGTTCAAAGCTCAATACGAAGAACCCCTAGACTCTTACACGATTCAACAATTTTGTGTGGAAAAGAGAAATTATGAGTTACTTAGCTATAATACATGTTTGAAGAACTTGATTCAAATATTGATTATAATAACTCAAATCAAACTCCAGATTACAAGGATTTATTTTCCTAAAAAATCATAGAGTTAAGGCAAGGATTTAAATTGCAGACATAATGCAATAGGTACGGTGTTGTATAAGTGTTAGGTGAGTTAAGTCTCATATTATATAAAAAAGTGGATTGCATACTTTATAAGTGAGAGAATCCATAAATTTAATGTCTTAAGATTTGGTAAAGATGTATGTCCATTCACTTGTGTTGTTGCTCTTGGCCAAATGTAGATGATGTCTTGCCTGACTCCCCTCAAGTATCCAACAGTAGTATAAGAGTCTGTGGTTCGGCTGACCACTTGTATCTAAACTCTTTTTGACAAAGGTGATCAGACAACGTGTTTTGTTGTGCAACGATAATGTAGTACAAGTGTATAAATGAAAAAAAGAAAAAGAAAGAGATATATCGCTTGAGGGGAAGGATAATTAATTGATGACACACACCTGATGGAGACATTATTATGACAAATGTTAGGTTAGTTAAGCTTTACATTGGATAAAAAATGAATATTAAATACTTTTTAGGTGAGATGAACCATAAATTTAATATTTTTAAAATTTAAATAAAAATATATTATATAACTCCCTTAAATAATTACTCTTCACCAAATATAAATGATCTACCAGACTCCTCATGACCGAACAATTTCTTTAATTTCATGGGTGATCTGTTTTCCCAAACTAGTTTATTAATTTAATCTCTAGAAACAGGATCTAGTTGTGATTATGATATTGTGGATTTGCCTTTCAATATTTGTTTTCTCCTTTTGGTATACTTTTTCTTGGGTGAAATCCTTTCTCTATACTACATTTTAATGGAATCTATTATTTTATTTCTAATTAATCATGCATATTTAACATTTGTGTCAGAACAAGAGTACTTGGTTGTTTAATTTTATTTAATAATAAAGTAGCACTTGATTATGATTAGTGGAAGTGTATAGGATAAGCTTTCGGAGTTGGCCATAGTATGCTCAATTAGTATACATATAATCCACAAAGACAAAAATATTATGCTAATTAGGAACTTACTATGTTTAATCTATACTTAATTAATAAACCCACTATTCTTCTTCTAAATTGGTACATAATTCCAGACACTAATGCTTTCAAAAGCAAGGGGAGATTATTAAACAATTATAATTTTTATTAACACTTATCATTTACCTAAAACCATAACTTTTTGGGCTGCTCAAAATTAGTCATGTTATGCTTCAAAATTGGAAAAAAGAATTAATTATGATTTTAGCTTTTCAATTGGAGCTCACGAGAGGTGGTGATAATACTTTGTATAGTTTAATATATGTATACATAAAATAACATCTAGTATCTTCATATACATTGAACCTTGCATGTTCTTCCACAGAATTATTTGTCTCATGTAATGCGACCAAATCATTCTTTTTATACTAATTAGAAGATATGCTTAAAATGCTTTAGGGTTTACTAGTTTTGCCTCTATCGTAGAGATTGATTTATCGAAAACATAGAGTTAGTATCTTCTCCATTTCTATTTTCCATTTTTCCTCTCAATTACTATAGTTTTGAAGAGTTTTAGAATATATATTAAATAATTGGAGCCACTAAATGTCACGAGTTAGGATCCTCTCCATTTCCTATTCTTTTCATTTTCTCTATTATTATATAGTTTTGAAAATATAAATGTAAAAGTGTGATATTATGTGGGTCCAAATATTTTTTATACACTCCAAAATATTTAAAAACTTTGGTAATGGAAGAAATGGAAAAAAGTGAAAATGAAGAGGATCTCAACTCAAATGTCACATCATTGCACTTATATATTTTTTCAAAACTTTAATCTTGAAAACAATAAGAAAGCAAAAAAGGGAGAGGATCCCAACTCGAAAACATATGATTTCAAAATCAAAATATTGGCAATAGTAAATGATATACATGCAACAATATTTTAATTTGAACAGGGTCGTCCCTAGTTTTTTATGAGGAGTGCCACGATCTAAGGCCCAATATTTTAATTTGGTGTTCAATTTCTTTTTTATACTCAATTATTTTTATAATAGTGTTTAAAAAACAATAACACACACCTCAGAAAAAGAACACTGCAGCGCTACTTCGCTTTGATTCCTTCAAACAAAATGTTCAATCAATCATCAAATCACTTCTTCATTCAATTAACAATAATAATTATATCTATCAAAAACTCTCAATCATTTCTCACGGCAACAGTTAAAACCAACAACATAATAGTAGAAAAGGTTTTGTACCAAAAAAAGATAAATATATTTCTGGTCCCTATAAATATTTCAAGTTTTGTTATTAGTTCCTCTAAAATTTTTCCTCAACTTTTAGTCCCTCAAAATTTTTCAATTAACACTTTTAGTCCCTACTTCTAAATCCACTCAGGTATAAACTTCATATTTTTGATTGAATTTTTTTATGAATGTTTAAAATATTATAAGAATCTCTCCAAAAAAATTTTTTGAATTTTTTAACAAAGCATATATTAAATATTTTTTTTATTTTTGGTGCTTAAAAATTCATATTTAATTCATGTTTTGTTAAAAAAATCTAATTTTTTTTGTGAGTCATTGTTAAAATATTCTATACTTTTCTTGAAAATTTCATTAAAAAATATGAAGTCTACACATGAGTTGATTCGAAAGTAGGGAGTAAAAGTGTTAATTGAAAATTTTTGAGGGACTAAAAGTTGAAGAAAATTTTTAGAGGGACTAAAAACAAAACTCGGAATATTTATAGGGACCAGAAACATATTTATTCCAAAAAAAAAATAGTAGAATATGTTGAGGTCATCCATATCACATACGAGATTGAACGATTTATAGAAGAAAAAAAATGCATATCTAGACTTGTGTTCTATGAAGACCCGATATTTCAAAAATGGTAAAATATCATGTTCGATACGTGCCCGATGCCGATACGTGTCAGTTATTTCTCTGATTCACGTATCAGAAAAGTATCGGACAACTAATGTTCTATGATGATAGAATTGGAGGACATCATACTGATACAATCTGTGTTTCCTCTTAAATAGTGAATGTTAGGAGATGATGTTCTTTGTGTGATACTTATGATGTTTTTTGAATAGTACCAGTTATATTATTTTTGGGTAGTACTTATTTGCTCAGTATGTAATCGTCAATTGTTTGCTCAGTTTGAGTAATTTGAATGTTAATTTATTATCATTATCGATTTTTGTTATGTTTATATATTGTGCATTTATATATTTAATTTTAAATTTAATTTTTAAATAACGTATCGCGGTAGTATCGTATCGGGGATTTTGAAAATTTTCCCGTATCGGTATCGTGTCACGTATCCGGGCTTCATAGCTTGTGATCTTATAAAAGTTTTTTTATAATGTAATCTTATAAATATTAATAGAGGTGTTAAATAGGCGAGTCCATTCGAGTGGGTCAGACTAAATAAATGGATTAGATTGGCCCGACGCAATTATTATGGGTTATGCATTAGCGGGCCCATGTGGGCTAATTGGCTAGCCCAATCCATTGCTTTTTCGTTTTTTATGTTTATTTAAACCTTTTTTATGTCACTTTGATGTATTACCTCTTCATAATTATCAATGGGATATGATTTGATGCAAATATAAATAATTTTTGCATCAGCACTAAATATCAATTAAGCTCTAGTTTGATTCCTGTAAAAAAAATTGAATCAATTAATAAATTAGAAACTTAATTTTTTTTTAAATTTTAAGTAAATATACCCCGTTTTATTAAGCTTATACAATTAAATATATTTTTTATAATAAATTATCAATTAGATGATAATTGTTTTATATTTTTATTGATATTATTTTTACAAAAATTACCTAAGTTTGTTTATAATGGACTCGCCCGAAGCCCAACGGACTAGCATGACCTAACCGATATTTATATGGGCTACATGGACACGGACCAAAATGACCCGATCACATTTGTGAAATGGGCAGGGGTCGGAAAAGTAATTTTCCACATTTAAACTATATTTTTTGAAACTCGACATATTCAAGATCGTAGGCTAATAGGCTGATCCATCATAAGAACGGTCCATTTTTGACAGTTTCTTGATATTAACTTCAATACTTGTATTGATCATATTCTAATGAAAAATCGATAACTCAATAAAAAAAACATGAAAAGATCTTTAAAATCAAATAATGGAAAATTCAAATCAAAGTATTTAACTAACTTAATTAACTTCCAAAACAATAAACATACAAAACACCACAAATGAATAATATCCCGAGCTAATATTCTCCAAAACTGGTAAAAGTAATATACATTATAGTAATAGTTAATTGTAGTTTATCACATAATCAGAGTTTTGAAAAAATTGCAAATTATATATCATATTTAAATATTTATTTGGTCCAATAATAACAAATGAAAACATGAAAAATTACATAGAAATATAACATATATTTGTATTTATAGCTAGATTTAACAATGTTATCAACTTTTTCTTCTTTTTTTTTTACTAGAAGTCAAAGATACTGGAGTATCAAATATGGGGTAGCCGGGTAGGTAATAAAACACTCATTTACTTTTTCTTTTGACAATAAGGTAATAAAACACTCATATCCACTCATGTTATTTTTTTTTTAGCTTTCACCACTAGTTTAATCTTGTTTGGAGTCAGTTCTGCCATCAAGTGGTTTCAGCTCCCTTCTAATCACCGTTGTGGGGATTGAACCATGGTCCTTCCTACCAATTTCAGCGTCAATCACCACTGAACCAACTGACTATTGGAATATCCACTCATATTTTAGCCAAACCATTCGTGCATGTATCCATAAAATGTGTTACTCAGTGGTATGAGTTGGGACCAATGAAGGATATCCAAGATTCTCCTCCAACTAGTAACTTTTACAAGAACCAAAACTAGTAACTTTTACATGTAAACAAATGTTTTGAGTCATCTAAAGCGACCATCTCAAGAGTTGAAAAGCCATACCAAATAACAAAGAGCCAAAGTTCATGCTAGGTATGGTGAGTTTGCTTTCCTAAGTAAAAAGAAACTAATAATAGTATTAATATTATAAGGAGTTCCCAAGTAAAAAAGAGAGCATCTCACACGTCAAGTTTAAGTTAATTAGATAGATTTTGAGTCATTTGAAGTGACTATCTCAGGAGTTGAGAACCTATAAAAGAATACTACTCTTGGTGTGTGCACATAAATGGCCAAATATCAACCAAAAGAATAAATTTCACATGCGTAAAATGTGCTAGGCCTCTATTTTTTGGGACTTAAAAAAACTTTCATAGTAGATCTTTAAAAAAATATGAAAAGATTGATTCAATAAAAATAAGATAAAAAGTTTCAAATTTTTTTTCTAAATCTATAAAAAAAGTATTGATTAAATTTTCTATAATCTTTTATTCTTTTTTATTGTATTTATCTTATATTCTTTCAATATTTTTTTATATATTTTTAGTGAAATTACAATGAAGGATACAAAACTTGAAATATGATTAAAAATCTAAAATGGATAAATTAGTAAATTTGATATCTATAAAAAAAGTATTGATTAAATTTTCTATAATCTTTTATTCTTTTTATTGTATTTATCTTATATTCTTTCAATATTTTTTTTATATATTTTTAGTGAAATTATAATGAATGATACAAAACTTAAAATATAATTAAAAATCTAAAAAGAATAAATTAGTAAATTTGATAGTAATCGATTTTATTATATTAAGAAGTAGATTCTCCACTTCTATATTTTATTTCCTTTAAAAACTGAAGGCTAAAGAGCAAAAAGGGCCCAATATTACACATTAAAAGAAGCACCAAATATACATGCTACTTTATTTTATTTTGGAATAAATGTTCATATGCTAGTTTAGATCTCCCCATGGTAATGCTCCACCTTTTATTAACTAGGTGGTGTTATATATCTACGATGACTCTAGAATTTCACGTCGTGATGATAATATTCTATTATAAAGAAATTAACAAGATACAGTCAATACTCGATGAATTTTCTTGTGCTCTACTATTTCATTTTATTATGAGTCATATATTTTTACTTATATTACTCTTTAATTTATTGTTGTGAGACAATTTTATGTCTAATTATTTTCACAATAGGTAACTAGAGGTGTTCATATACATAGGTAGGGGTCATGGAGACTAGAGGTGTTCATATACATAGGAATGGTGTTCATATGCATCAAAATAATCTTAACCATTCAATTAAATTAGACGGTTAATACCGTAATTGCATTAACGCGGTTATAATAGACAATTTGTTTCGGGTCATGGTGTAGCCAAAGTTGAGTGATCGGAGGGGCGAGCCTAAGACTAAGAGAGGGAGAGAAAGAGCCCACACGCCTCAACGACAAAGGGTAAAGCTGGATGAGGGAGAAGGACAACCGAAACCAAATGTATAGTCTACAATGTGCAACACTATGGGAGAGAATAAAAGAATATGCAAAAATAGTTTCTAATCCTCTACTTTTTGTAACTTGAAAATATATATTGACATTTATATATTTACTTTAGGTTACGATGTGATATTTTCTATTTAAACTGCATTAAGGACTATATTAATATTAATATTTGTATAATAAGGAACTATTTTAAAACAAAAAGTGAATAACATTATATTAGGTTAAATGGAGAGTAAGGAAACAAGGGATAAATGAGTTTGATCAAATGAAGTGTATTCATTTAGAAAAGGCTAGTCAAGTTGTTATAGTTTAACACAAGCAAGAGGTCAACATGAATTGCTCAACATTGTAGGGGAGAATTTCTTTTGTCATCCTACCAATTTTCTTATGCACCTTACAAAATTACCAAAATACCCTTTATCTGCAACTTAAGTAGTAGATGTTGTAAAAATGATAAATTTAAAAAATAAAATAAAAATACCTCCTTTACACATCTGCTGCTACTAAGTAGCAAAAGGGTAAAATAAATAATTAGTAGGTCACGCAAGGTGATATGGTGAAAAAAAAAACTCTCATATTGTGACACAAAAGTCCTATTAAAAGGGAGCTGGATCAATTCAACCATTAACTTAAAATTGAATGGTTCAAATTATCAATTCATTAAATTAATTTTAATCCATCTCAACTATTGATTTTTTTTTTTCGGTCTTCTCAACTATTGATTTAGATCATGCAATAAAAATAAACCATTGTACCACGCAATAACTACATCAAATCTGTTTACCATTAAAAGTAGTCATGTTTGTATACAAGCATTTCAAAATAGCATATCATCGAATTTAAATTTAGTAAAAAGTGTTCATTTAAAATTGCTCCCTCAAACAATGCTACAAGTCACAAATAGGATTTGCAATAACAAAAAATGTACATCTTAAGTTGAACAACAAAAGGGATTAGATTCTCAAGATATGTGGAGAACAGTCATACCTTAATCTTTCTTTTTCTTCTAATAATAAAGTCTATCTGTATTAAGGCCTTTTTTTTCCTCTCTTTTAAGGCAATTATTAAATCAAATACATAACCCAAAACTGGTGTTTTTCTAAATTGAATCCTAACTAAAAAGAACACGGATAACATGTCAAAAGAGAATCACACACTTCAATTCAAAGGTTAGATTAATGCACAAAAATCCCTCTTAAGCTCCCAAGAAGATTATAAAACATTTCTAGCCTAAATTTTTTTTCTACTCTTCCTCGTCATCATCTTCTTCAGGAGCCTCTTTTAGCCACTAAAGAAAAAGAAAAAACAAATTAATGGCTTAAATAAGAAACTAATGCATCTCATGGGATAGCTATGAAGAAGAAAGTAACATAACAGCTTTTTAAGTGTGTAAAAATAGATGCAGATACTCACTTGAATAAAAGTTTGGGCTTGCTTAACAAATACTTTATCCGACTCATCTGCTTCTTTCTTCTCATCTTCCCAACTCAAAATAGCATCTTCTTCTATAATATCTTCATTATACATATAATGCAAAATCTGAAAGATATTAAGAAGTCAAAACAAAAGGAAGGAAAAGAAATGTGAAACTGTTGACTCCAATCATTTTACAATGCGGTATTGTATAAACATCATGAAAATGGGAGATCTAATATAACAAAATAACTTTACAAGGTTATTAATTCACTGCCTTTTGTGATATCATGAAAATGCGATTTATCTTATAAGTCGTTTCCGTATGACCAATGGATATAATGCTGTATAAAGTTGAGTCCAGGTTATAGTTTTCCTAATTTAGGAAAGATATACAAATATCTTTAGAAGTAATGGAAGATATACAGCTACTTTATACTTCAATAAACTTTCGGACATGTATACCAACTGAATAAAGACAATCAATAACCAAGCCAGTAAAATATAAGCATACCGTTGTGAACAATGGAGCATACTCCTTAGCAGATTCCAAACACATTTCTTCAAATTTTAGAATCACTTCAATCTGGAGCAAAAATATTGAACATATGAGCAGAGGGCAGACTGTTAAGTCAAGGGAATAGAATAGGAATGGCACTGAGCAAACGGCCACACTGTAGTTGAACAATTAACTTACTGACAACAAATAACTTGGACAGTTCAAAAAATAAGAATCTTAATTAACAACTCAAGTTCATTGAACTGGTAACGTGCTACCATGTTATAATAATAGATCTTTTTGCAATAACAATCAGATGAAAATTGACCAAAATCAAAGAATGCTCATCATACAATCCAAAAGAGATTTTTATTGACACTGCCAGAGAAATAAATCAAGAACTATAAAACACTCTGCATGCTGATTTAGGAATTTAATCAGTATGAGAACAAGGCAACAACACCCGACAACTCTAGCCAACATACAGCATTAAATGTTTAATTTTGCAAAAGATAGTATTTTTCTCAAGCCTTGTATAAAATGAAAATTGGACAATGATGATGAAATCACAATAAAGAGGTGTACTACAATCTCAAAAAGGCTACAGATGTTTTCCAAAAAAAAAGGCTTCAGATGAAAATAAAAATAATGCAATCGGTAAGTCTTCAAATTAAAAGAACACTATGCAAATGAACATGAGTAACTTCAGCAAGGAGAAAGGATTAGTAGATGCACCTGCTCGTCCATATCATTCAGATAGGATGTAAGAACATTTTTCCATCTTCTAAGTACAGCCTGAACATTCTGAGTCAAGTTCTCTGATAAATTCATCCCAAAGACAGTCATAAAATTATTAAGCAATCACTAAGAATACAAACTATAACTACGACCAACATATTTACAAAATGTTATAATCTAAAAATAGGTGGGCAAGAACCACCTAGCATTACCCTACTAGGAGGAGTCAACTTCATGGAACAACCAACACCAATGTACTTCTCATAAACCAAACTTTCAGCAAAACCATATAGAGCAAGCTCTTTTTCAGTGGTTTTCAAATTTCAAAGAATTCCAAAATGAGATAAAGCTTGAAATGAATTCCTTTATTCAATCCTCAAATGAAAATGGTACCGAGAAGTAGTGTTTAGTGTAAGTGCTTTCACTAAAAACTGAATTAGTTATGAGAGTTGCACACGTTTCAGACTCTAGCTGAGTGACTAAACTATAGCTGATACAATTATTACAGCCAAGTTATACATACTCTCATAGTGGTTTCTCTTGATATTTTATTAGATATTGATCTATCTCTTTTAATTTTCAGTATCTTCCATTTGATTCATTACTTTCCTCACAGAGCCACCCAGTTGATTTATTTAACATGAACATTCTGCATAGTTTGTTACTTAATAATAATATATCTCAAGTTTTTTCCAAGACACAGTTTTCCAAGCATGATCTATCCCTAATACAAAATGAATGGGAACGATTAAAAAGATCATGTGATAATAGAAAAATGGATGACAGCTCACCTGCTGAACTATAGGGCATGTCTACAGCATACTTCATTATTGCATAAAATAAAGCTCCAGCACAATCAGCAGCTATCTTATTGTATGACAACCTAGCAAAAAGTAATGTTTCTACAAATTAGTCCCCAGAGAATGTATATTAAAAGTGTTTTATCATCATATAAAAACAATCAAAACATGTAATGAGAACACTGGTTCAAAAAATTGAAGTTGTAGAGAGATAAAAGCTCTAAATACATTCCATGAAGATAGCATAGCTTCTAGATGAAATGGAACACTGGTTCTTTAACATATTTAGATAGGGTCAATTAGAGGTTAGATGGTCTATGATAGAGTCACGTGTGACTGTGAGTAGTTAGCTTCTTGTTTTGTATTTGTAGTTAGCTTTTTGAGTAGTGATTGTGTTACTGTTGTTATTATGTATAACTTATGTTTATAATCGAATAAGATCTACATAAGCTATTTTTATAAACTATTTTGTGGGGACATGGAGATAAGCTAAAAATAGTTTATGGGCATGTCATAAGGTATTTTTATAAACTTCCAAATATATATATATAATGTTTGTCATCGGATAAGCCCATGACATGAGCAACCCAAATAAGTTCTTTTAAATATCCCGTCAGTCTTATCATCTGATTCTTCCTCTCATCCATTATATGATGATAACATGTATATAATGCAACCACGAGAAATATGAAAACTTTTGTATTACTGACTGATACATATATATATATATAACACAAAATTTTATGCATGAAAATCAGATGAAATTGAATGGGCATGCTGCAGTCTACACTCAACTTCAAATAATAGACATAAGTGTATTACATACTTCAAAGAGTTGACTTCTAAAGTCAAATGATTATCTTGTATGTTTTCATGCACAGCCCTCAGAAAAGTTGCTTCAACCTGCAAATGATGGACAATTAAAAATCTGACATCCACAAAATGTAACCAGTGTAAGTTAAGTTTGCATGTCAAAATCTTCACCTCTTTGTCAAAGTCATCTCTTGAATCGTCATTATCATCTTCATCAGAATCAATAGAATTAGGTATCAGCTCCCCAGAAGGTGGAAGAGTATTTCCATCATGAATTAACTCCAGTGCATCTTCCATAGCTTTCACTATCTCCAAAATTTTATCTTCAGTAATAGGCGCCACTGAATGCATCCACTCTTCCTCATGGCCTCCTTCACATTTTGGCCAAATATAACCAGCCCCACCAAAACCCAGCTGATCAATAAAAGAAAGTAAAATAAGAAAAAGTGAATTCCCAATAAAATGAATTTTTTATCAATCAAATCTTAGTTTAGCTAAACAGAACATCTCTATCACAGTATGCATCCACTATGAAGTCAAGCTGAATTGTTCACCAAGAAACACAAAGTATCAGCAAATTTTTATGTTGGAGTTGTTAAGAGACCCACGTTGGATGAGAGATGGCCTGAAGATATGTTTATAACTGGGGGCAATCCTAACCTTACAAACCGGTTTTGTAGGGTTTAGGCCCAATCCAAAATTCTAAGAGGAGTCAAGCAAGTCTCTAGATATATTGCTCATACACTAGCAGCAATACTTGAAACATCAGATAAGATAATCTATTCCGAAGATGTTTGTCAGTGCTAATAAGTCAGAAGACATCTCCCATATATCAGCTTCAAACTTCAACCGATATACAATAATGATGAAAGGAAAACAAAGGGATCACATAACAAACTCGACAAAGAGCTGAATTACAACAAACACACAGTGAAACGGAAGCTAGAGGCACTCCTATCCTGTGTAGATCTGTTAGTTTAGGTGCAACTTGCAAAGGTCATAAAGAAAACAATGACCAAATAGAACACAGTTCTAAAATAAGCAGTTACTTGTATCTTCAGGCCGGACAACTCAACCAAAAAAGGTCACAATAAAAAAAGGTGCATTTTACCAGATCAACATCTATCCAAAGTTATATGTAAATTAAATTCTACAATTTGGTTAATGGAACTAGAAAACTTATATCTCTAAAAAGATATTTGACAATAATAATTATATTAAATATCAAGTTATAGAAATAATATGACAGCAATAAAGCTAAACAATGGTCGACATGATAAATTAAAATTAAGAAGCTTTCCGGAACAAACCTCTGAAGCAGGGTTAAAATGTGTATCCAATGATTCAGAATCACTCTCTCCATCTGACTTATCCTGTGTGCCGGTGATGGCTGCATAAATGAATTTATTAACTGTAAGCTATATATGCATTTAACCTGTCCCCAGATAGTATAAAGAAAATAAAATTTACAACTCAATGAAGAATTGCCCAAAAACCATGTAATGTAAGGACCTAACTTTTGTATTAAATACCAATTACAGATTGTTACCAGTTAAGGACCTAAACTATATTAAAATAAAAATAATATTTATAAATGAAATGATGAAAAGGAAAAAATATCAAACTTGATAAATGAAAATGATTTATAATATGAACAAAATGCATGTCATATATGTCCTATAATTCCCATTTTTTTTTAATTGATAAATATATTTTTAAAAGTTTTGGTACTTACTGATAATCAAAATAAGTTGAGGTCCTAATTTGTTGTTACAGTAAAGTTAGAACCTTTCTAAACACTTTTTCCCCAGTAACTAGAGAAAGAGGAAGACTAAGAAAAATTGGGTGAGACCATTCATTCAACAGGACTCAAATCTATACAACCTCTCTAAATTGGATTTTGATAAATCATAAAAGCAAGGTTGACCCATGTACTCAACCCAACAAAGTTAGAAAATGTTTTGATAATGATTATTGCACTTTAAAAAATATACCGACTTATCAAAATTAGCTAACAATGAAGTTACATCTCAATCAACAACAGTTTGATCAAAACACTTAAATAGAAAAATTATTTTCAGAACTTTTGCTGATAAAAAATAACCCAATAATCGAATTCTTTGCATGAAAGAAATATTTAGCCAAGCATCAAAGATATTATTTATTCCAATCCAAAATATTTATAAAAGATTCGGTGACTGCACCTGAGTATCTCTTTCAAATATTATCAGTATTAAATAAATCAAGTCTTTTTTAAAACTAAAACATCTGATCGAGCTTGAAATACTGATTTGAAGAATTAGATAGCACCAATTCATTCAATTCTAAGGAAACAAATCATAGGTGGCTATAGCTTAGCCTTTGGGATCTAAACAATTTTCTCACTATTACTGTTAACCGTCAGGCAATATTTCATATGCTAATAATATCTCATTTCCAATAGCTAATAATGTAATTCAATAATAATAGGACACAGTTAAAAGCTTTATGAAAGTTCAGCAATACCACTAGTACTATCAGCATATTCGAGCTCTTCATCGCTATCTTCCTCAATTGGTTGCTGTAGTAGAGACACTTGTGAATAAGGAGGAACAACAAACTCCTGCCCAACTACAACCTGGAAGCATGAAAGACAACAAAGTCCCAATATTTACATCTTGTCTTGCAAGGAATAACTGAAAAAATGCATCTCTATTCCCATCAAATGACAAAAAACAGAAATAAACAAGCACAAAGAATTTCACAAACACCTTAGATACACAGGATCATCGAACACGATAATAAATTACTCGATTTATATATGTACAGCATAAGAAAGAACATTATGGCCACTAATAATAGTTAACATATATATTATAATAATACGAAAACACTAAACCAAAAAATTAAGGGCTTCAATTATTCTCGAGCATCAAGTAAAGCATACAGTTTAAAAGATCTTGATACTTAGATTTAGTGACAACCTGACTACTGTGGTGAAGTGTGAATAATTTTGAAGCAGTCCAAACGTATGAGAAACATTAAGGATGGCAGTATGGGTACTAAAATGGTATAGATAGCACAGCACACAAACCTTAAAAGACAATACAACACCAGGTTCCAGAGCAGATCCTGATTTCATAGTCACCCCGTCACATACAATGCCATGCCTAAGTTTACACCCATCTTCTATGGTGACATTGTCCCAAATATAGCATCCCTCTATGTCTACATTTGACCCGATTTTACATCCTTCTCCAACAACGGAATTTAAAATCTTAGTGTTTTTGCCAATTTTGGTGCCAAATCCTATAACAGAGAATGGGCCAACAACAGCTGATTGTGATTGCGAAATTTCTGAAAGGGAAGACAGAATTTGTCAAAACATAGTACATTAAATAAATGGAAATAAGAAAATAGGTAAAATTAGTTCTGACCCAGCAATCCAGAAGGGTCCGAATACAATAATCACTTGTTGATTAAATCATTCAAAAAACTTGTTTATAGGAAATGAATACCAAATGTGAATTCCACAAACAGGAAAACATACTTATTAATGGAAACTAGAGCCAGCGTATAAGCACGCCATATTATCATTTAATGTTATAAACTTCTCATGAGCACAACCAATCAACACCAAAGCTTTCATCCATACCTGAGGCACGATATATTCCTTGTCTTTCAAGCTTAGTAGTTGTGTTGCCAAAATTCATAACATCTGGTACCAGTGGATATGTCCATCTATGAATTATATCCTTGCTGACAGTGTCATAGCTTCGGAAATTATCAATCCTTGCAGCATAGTCTGAGCGGATTTCATGAACAAAAATTTTGTATCCCATTATCTGAAAGAAACATATGATAATATTGATATGATGCATACAGAATGCTAAAATCAAGAATATGTTCCACAGAAGAACTTCCAAAAGAATAATGCATATCAATTTAGCATGGGGAAGAGAAATTACATCATCAACAAGCAATCCCTTGACAAAATGACGCCGAAGATGTTGGTAGTCAAAATTGTCTGTAAATAAGCTAAGGACTTCTGGCGAACAGATGTCAATGTAACAATCCTGCAGAAAAGAAATTATTGACTTAATGGCCTCACATTTAGTTAAGGTTTATCAGGCGAGAGATATGACCAAACATAGCACTAATAACAATAGTAACTAGCTCTGTTACCAACTGACAATAAACTTCAGTTGCTAATAAATCATTGATTGAGAATCAATAGATCATTTCTTGGCATAGCCCAATCATTAGGTAAACATCACAGGTATTGCTAACCGAGCCTGAACAAAATTGCAAGTTTTTGTTCATGGTCTTGAATATTTAAAAACAAATAATATCTACATGCATTTTGACTGGAAAATAATAAGATAATTCTTTTACGAGTATGTAGCAGCAAACCAATTACACTCTAGCATGAAGTTAACCGGAAAGCAAAGCAGAAAGATTTGAGAAAAGGAGGGTCAACCTGCTTGTCATGGTGCAGAGAGAGGGAAGGATTATCAGCAAGCAATGAATTTTCGAGATGTACAGTGCCTTTTGAATAGTCTGCCTTATCCTCATAATACAAAAGTTGCTTGGTATCAGGATCAATAGCCATGAAAATTTCATCAGTACCAAGTCGAGACTGGTGGATAGCTGGATTAGTTTTTGACCGTTTGATAACCATGGTCATTACAGCATTACTATCTTTCTTCTTCCTTTCTTTATGTTCTAAAATTGCCTGAGTAAGCGACATGTTGCTCACAGTATCTCCGCTGACAAGGACAAAGTCTCCTTGTATCTTCAAAATAACAAATCATCCAAGAGTATTACTACTCAAAACTTGGTCCCAATGAATTAATAGAAGCGTGAAAAATAAGTTCGTTAATAATCACTACTCAGACAGTGGCAACAAACAGCTTTGTTTCTATCATATGTTTCTTGCAGATAATGGGATACAAAATTTTTGTTTCTATGATGCGTAAACAGTAGTTTTGTTTCTATGATGCGTAAACAGTAGTAACTACATTTTGATTGATCTTATAAATATCTATAAGATCAATCAAAATGTAGTTTTGTTTCTGTGATTTGCTGAATAAAGTTTTGTTTCTATGATGCGTAAACAGTAGTAACTTTTTAATAATCCAGCAAATCATAGAATCAAAACTACATTTTGATTGATCTTATAAATATTGTTGTACCTCATGGTTGGGTTTCATTCATTTTGATTGATCTTATTATCTTAATAGTTAATAATAATATAAACTGTATTCAGTTGGAAAAGGGAAATTCTCCCTGCTAGAAAAATCCCTGCAGGTATTTCTTTTATTCTTTCTATCTCTCTCTTTTATACTCTTTCTCGCTCAAATATGATTTTTTATTCAAAGGACCCTAACACATTCATAGTAGAAAAGAATATATTATGATATAGATGTGAGAAAGATATGTAACTATGCCTACTTGTTACAATAACAATTACCTGTGATCATTATATATTAGCTACTGAAATGTATGGGTACTAAAGAGCAATTAGTAATGTATATGTCGTTCGTTAGCGTATCTTAGCCATGCGTTGATTTTCGAAATTTTCTCTTTAATCCGCAAATCTCTGTTGTATATATTCAGGCTTATTAGCTAAGAACCAATTCTAAGCAAGAACAGAACAACCATTGTTCAATAAAAGTTTCTAGTTCTAATACCAAATTATCAACTTTCATAAGTCTTGATATACATGTCAACATACAAGTGTAGTATATTTACATTAGCTACTGATTTTCCAACATAAATTGAAATTGAAGAATGAAATGAAGATAATACATACCACATTGCGCTCGTAAATAACACGCAGAGCATCTCCAGCACTGACAGAATTCTGAGACTCAATAGTTGTTACAGTGAAATTAGGTTGATTAAACCACTCAGATTTCTCCAAATAGTTAATCACCTGCTTCGAATGAGCACAACAGAAAACAAAAACCTCTTCTATACCAGCTGACTCTAGCCATGTCAATGTGTAATTTATCATCGGAGCATTCACCAATGGCAATAGCACCTTAAATCAACAAATACATAAACATATCAAAATTCCAAAATTCACTCAAAAAATAGAGTTCATGTAATGCATCTATGAATGTTGCAAGAATCAACAAAAAAAATGCAAATTCATTACTATCTTAGTCTATGTTTGGTTCCACTGCTAGAGAGGCCAAAATTGATTCTAGAGGCGTAGAATTGATTTTGACATATTTGATTCTAGAGTAGAATTGATTTTGTCCTAAGAATTGATTAAACATGGCTTGTACCTCTAGAATTGATTTTTACACTCAAATTTAATGTTCAACTCACTTTTAAATAAATATATCCAAACATAAATCACCTTACATTCAACACGGTTTTAGCTAGAATCAATTTTACATAATCAATTCACTCAAAATCAATTTTTCTTCGTGCAGAATCAAACATACACTTAATTTATCATCGGAACATTCACTAGTAGCTAAAAACACCTTAAATTAACATATAAATATATCACAATTCAAAAATTGAAACAAAAAAAATCATGAATAAATACATCAGAATTCAAAAATTCAAACAAAATAATAATCGATTCATTGCAAGAATCAACAACACAAGCTAAATTCAAATTACTTTGGGGCGTTCAAGAGTGATAGGTCTGAACTTTGTTGTGAAACTATCAGCTAAGAGAATTGCTTGTAACGGAACACGAACGAGTTCATCATGATCCTCTGAAACCCTAGCAGAGCTTTTCTTCGGTGCTCCCATTTTTTTTTTCTTTGATTTTTTGGTATTACTTTCAACACTTGCAATTGCAACAATGAACTAACTCAGAACAATTTTACGTTGATGAATACTCTATATGATAACTATGGAAAAGAGAAATGGAAGCTGAGGGAATGTGTGTGAACGCCGGAAGTGAAAGGTGTGGCCGGCGGTGAACAGCGGCGGTGGAGGGTTCGAACGAGACAGAATCGTTTTTTGGGGGAGAAGAATAAAAAAAGAAATTTATGTTTCTTAACAGTAGAATACACAAATAAAAGAAACTATGAGGGTTCTAATTAATATCAGAGACTATGAGGGTTACATAGAAAATAAGTGTTACTTAAGAAAATTAATATCAGGGACTATTGTTACTTCAGAAAATAAGTGTTACATTACAAAGAAAATACGAGAGACTATTGAGGGTTCTAATTAATATTAGAGACTATGTTTGACCAAATGTTACATGAGAAAAGGGATTAGGAATGGTCCTGCGGAGGGACGATGGCCGCTGCGTTGGGGCGGCAACGAGGGTTTGTTTTGGTTTGAAAGACGTGGCTATGGCGGAGACTATGGGACTTCATGAGGCGCTCAGTTGGCTTGAATCGCAGCAATTGGACAATGTTATTATAGAGATGGACGTTGAAGCTACTAGGTTTGGTCTAGTGGTGAGGGATTTGAATAGTAAGGTAGAGGTCATAGGTTCGATCTTCAGCTCTATTGTAAACAAAAAAACCAAAGAGATGGACGCTGCTTCAATCGTCAAAACAGTAAACTCGAGAATTTTTCCAAGGACTCAATGGGGACAACTGGTACGGGTGTGTTTGTTTCAGGGATTAAAATTATAATTCTAGAAATATTATTCCCTAAAACATTATTACAAGGAAGGTTATTCATATCAATGTAGGTTATTCATATCAATGTGTTTGGTAAATAAATAAAAATAAAGTTCCTTGGATATTTATAAAATAAATTCAATTAAAATGTTAAACTATTAAAAATAAATGAGTTAAAAATAATGGGAAAGTGGGGAGTTTGGGTGGTTACCTCTTATTCCCATGGAAATATAAGATTCCCACCATTTAACATGGGAATAAAAAGTGGAAAAATCATGTGTAATTTATATTCCAAGGAATAAAAAATTCCTAGACATAGGGGGTGTTTGTTTCGCGGTTACAAAATGAATTCCCAGGAATGTGACATTGGAAATATTTATTCCTTTGTTTGGTAGGTGGAATTCACAAAATATTCCCAGCAATAAATTGTTCCCAGGAAACTTAAGTACCCACGTCCATAGGCATGTTATTCCAAAGGAAAAATGACTGGAATGTTTTGTTTCCGGTAGTTAAATGGCGGTTAACATAATGTTAATGCAATTGACCATCATCATAGCCCACGATGTGTGTGGGTTTCTTTTAATTTTAAAAAATAAATAAAATTATCCCTAGGTGTTTTAATTCTGAACCAAACCCATTTTTGTAAAATTCCTTGGAATAAAGTTCCAGTTATTATGTTCCTGGAAAAACTAATCCTGGGATTAATTTTTGCATCCATGAAACAAACACACTCATAGTTTATGAAAATTTAAAACAAACATAGGAATTAAAAATTCCAAAAGTCACATTCCTTAAAATAAATTTTTAATACATGAAACAAACCAACCCGTACGAAATTGTGTTATTGTTCTAGAGCACCATGTCAACCTCTCTGCGCCTTGCGCCTGGGTGAATAGGAAAGGAAACAAAGCAACACACTCTCTAGCTAGGAAATTTGCTTTTTAAGCCCCCTATGTTGCTCTAAAGCCCCCCGACTTGACCAAATTACCCCTATTCAGTTTCGGAACTTAGTTCCGAAATGACTTTTTTGAAAAAAAAAAATTGTAATTTCGGAATGTAGGTGCCGAAATGTCTGTTTTTTCAACTTTTTATAAATTTTAGCACGTAAAATCCGAAATTAGTTCATTTTGACACGTAGGTGCCAAAATGAACTAATTTCAGCACGTAGGTGCCAAAACTAAATTAATTTCGGATTTTAAGTTCCGAAATGGTTTTTTATTTTCAATTTTGTTTTTATATTTCGGCAGTTACAATCCGAAATTAACTAATTTCGACACTCAATTAAGCGTTTTTGGATTGTAACTGACAAACCATAAAAAATCCCAAAAATTAAGGGTATTTTCGGATTTTTAGGGGGCTTAAGAGTACTATAGAGGACCTAAAGGGCAAAAATCTCTAGCTAGAAGGGCCATAACTGAGCCCAATAATTATTGGTTCAACGATTTCCCTCTGAAATTTTTTTTCCTAACCCAACAATTTTCTTTTTACCCCAACACATAAATGTGAATAGACAAATATGCCCTCATATAAAAGGTAAAACTGTAAAAAAAATTTCATTTTCAACATTCCTTCAAAGAAGTGTACCGGATTGAGAGTGAGAAAAGCAGAGAGTAAGTATTTTTTTTACATATCGGTACGCTTTTTCAAGTGTACCGCAATATAAATTGTTGTCGGTACAATTTGGAACAAGTGTACCGCAACACAATTGCAAATCGGTACACTTGAAAAAAGCATACCGGAACGCAAAAATCATATCTGTATATTTTTCTCCAAGTGTACCGTTTGGCAACAAGCAAACGGCTTTCTATCATAGTTGTAAGGGTTCCTTAAGTTAAGTATGCGGTACACTTGTTCCAAAGTATACCGAAACAAAATTTGAAATTTTACCTGTCGGTACACTTCAATTGAAGTGTATCGAAACACTATACGATTTTTTTTTAATTTTTTTTTAATTTTTTTTTCCATTTCAGTGGTGCGTACAAGAGGACGAGACGGTAGAATTAGACATGCAGGCGTCG
This sequence comes from Trifolium subterraneum, assembly GCA_951799995.1. Classification (NCBI taxonomy): domain Eukaryota; kingdom Viridiplantae; phylum Streptophyta; class Magnoliopsida; order Fabales; family Fabaceae; genus Trifolium; species Trifolium subterraneum. The sequence goes on along the minus strand of OX637466.1, from coordinate 8,428,581 downwards.
GACGAGGAGTTTCTGTGCCTGTTGAGCAGGAGCAGCCTGTGATGCACGAGGATATTGAGCAACCTGTGATGCAGAAGGATGTTGTGCAGCATGGCTGCCCTGGAAGACCGCTTGATACGAGTCTTCTGATGCGCTACTCAGACCATGTTGCTTGTTATATATGGTTTGGTCAGGTAACCATTAATTTGTTTTGTTATTATTTGTTAATTATATTGATGAAGTTATCAAGATAACTCTGATAATGTTTTTGTTTAAATGTCATTGTAGTTTATTATTGATAATGATTTCGTTTAAATATATGTAGGAACGCATTGAAGGACCTAAACCTGAATTACGGATAGCATCTCTTGGTGCCAAGCTTACTGGTTGGGTTCTTGGTCCTGGTGAACATCACCGAAATGTTCAAGGCTGGGTGGATGATTCGGGGTTGAAATGGCTTGAGCAGACGAGTTTAAGTAAGGTGGATCCGCAACTTTTATCAGCCTTTACTGAGAGGTGACATCCAGAGACATCGTCATTTCACATGTCGTTTGGTGAAATGACGATTAAACTTGATGATGTGGCGTGTCTGTTGCATATATCTGTTAGAGGTGTATTTTACACGCCTGTACCAGTTTCCATGGAAGGAGTTGCGGCACTTGCAGCTGAGTTGTTGGGAGTCCCATATGAGGAGGCATTTATCCATACATCACAGCAGAGGGGAGGATCTTTTACACAACAGTAACTATATGACTGTTGGCAGAGGAATCTACATATGTACCACAAATATGATTGTGCTGCCCGGGCGTATTTGTTGTTGTTGGTTGGATGTACCATTTTAACCGACAAGACTTACACACGAGTCAACGCAAAATGGTTACCCATGTTTAGAGATTTGGCTACACTAAATAGATTTTCATGGGCTAGTGCTGTGTTGGTTTGTTTGTATGACAACTTGAATGATGCATCCATGTTTGCCACACATGCTCTTGCAGGGTATCCGACACTTCTACAGGTAACAATCGTGTAAGTAGTTTTTATTTGGATTATAATTGGATTTTTTTTAGATTATGAATATGTTCTGATTTACTGAAATCATGATTCTAATTGGATTATTTTTGTTTTTGTTGTTTTGTAATAGTGTTGGATTCACGAGTATTTCCCTACCCTTGAATGATGCATCCATGTTTGCCACACATGCTCTTGCAGGGTATCCGACACTTCTACAGGTAACAATCGTGTAAGTAGTTTTTATTTGGATTATAATTGGATTTTTTTTAGATTATGAATATGTTCTGATTTACTGAAATCATGATTCTAATTGGATTATTTTTGTTTTTGTTGTTTTGTAATAGTGTTGGATTCACGAGTATTTCCCTACCCTTGGTAGGCGTGGAGAGTTTGTACACCGTTATGATGAGTTGGGTTACCCTCGAGCTATGCGGTGGATGTATAAGCAGGGGAAAGCTGAGTTGTTGGCGTCCGTTTGAAGGTCATAGAGGTAGCATTCCTGCTGATCAGGTTACCTGCTTTAGTGGTTATTTCTGTGGGTGCACCGTAGTTCCTTACTTGCCTGAGAGGTGTCTTAGACAGTTTGGATTCGTACAGTATATACCACCACCACCACCACACACAGCTCCATCATATGTGGATATTGATAGTCTGTGGTCTGGTTATCACGTCTCTGTTGATCGGATCCTTCAGTTGACACGTCCAGTGACATTTGCTGCTGAGACTACAGCTGATTACTTGTCGTGGTACTATACTGTATCACATCCTATACTGTGTCGCCCTCATAATGGCCCACATGGAGCACCACCAGTTCCACAGTTTGTGCCTCCATATGTACCACTAGAAGATGATCCGTTACCAGCAGATGCACCACCAGTTGGTGAACGGAGATGGAGAGATGCAGTTGTTTCTGCGCTGGAGAGATTTATCGCACATGTGGATGCTGACAGAGAGGATGAGACATTTGAGGATATTTATTTTGCATTCGATGTGGCCCGTGGTGATAGAGATATAGACTAGTTTGCTTATGTATTTGGAGTTTCAGTATGTACTTTTATTATTGCTTATGTACTTGGAGTTTGATTATGTACTTTTATTATTGTATTTGACACAAAATACGAGTTTTATTAGTCCAACAACACATAAAATGTTTCACATAAAACCTTTGACAATAAAATGTTTGACATAAAAATTAATCAACAACAACAACACCAATTGAAGGTTTAACTGAATGATCTAGAATTCGCCAATATTGTAAGCGGTTGGTTAAGTTTGACATCCAAGATGTTGCTTCAGGTGAACGACATTTCTTCCAATCGAGTGTCACATCGGGCAACAGATATCCTGGTCTCATGTTAACCTGAAGGAAAAAAATAATAGGTTAATGTTTCTATAATATACTTATATAAAACTTTTGAAAATAAAATAGGTTTAAATTAATATTTACCGGAACCCAATGATTTCCACCCACAAAACCAATGCAAAGAAACCTTGCCGACGATGAATATGAAATCATCATAGGAAAGAAAGTCGTCCTAGGTTTACCCAACGTCACCAAAATGACATTATACTTATTTGCTACCAAGTAACCCATGGCAGGTATAGTGAACCATTTATCTTCTAACTGATCTCCTAAACCATCCATCTGTAGTAAATCTCTCACTTGTTGTAAAGTTTGTCCAAATAACTTCTCATACAAACTGTTATTAGTTGTCAACTCATTATCTAACTCCCGGCGGATAATGGGCCAACCATCCTCTGTGTAACCAAGTAAACATGCAATAGCTCTAAAACCACAATTTCCATCTGGATTTACTTCAATAAAGTCAATAATATGTGGATGAATAAGTGGGGGAAATTGTATCAAATACTTATCAGATCTTTTTTAGATGTCTGGGATAGTTGCTTTTGAGATGGTTGAGATAATTGCTTCTGAGATGGTTGGGATAGTTGCTTCTGAGATGGTTGTGATAGTTGCTTCTGAGATGGTTGAGATGTTTGTGTACACAACCTCTTCGATGTCCCTTGTGAATCAATAACTTTTCTTTCAACATGCTCAAAGTATGACGGGTCATGATACACATCATAACCCTTTGGTGCTTTGCCTTTATATTTCTTCTTCACTCCTCCTCTAGTTTTTATTGGTTCAGGTGGTGGACACAATGAACTTGTAGCTGGATAAGCAAGTTCAAACACTTTACTCTTCAACGCTATTTTACCAATAATATTAAATGACTGATATCGAGTCACAGGAGTCAAGTCCAACTCATAGTCATCCACTGTGTCATCCTCTAGTGGAGCTTCCATAGTTAATTTCTTCCAATGACCATGAATTGAATCTAACGGTATCGGTACACCGCTTGTTGTATATCCACTCAATTCACACGCACAAGGCAGTTCATGTGTTGACCTAAGTGCACAATTACAAAGGTTCTTATTAGTTCCAACAATGCCTACGCTCTCAAACTCATCAGAAATTAGTGTCATAGCAACCCTGGAGACAAAACTTCTTAAATTCTGAAAAAATGGACCACTATGGATGTGCTCTGTATAATAAAAATTGTTGGGTTTTTGAAGTTGGCTACAATTTTGCAAAAACTAACTATTAGCCAATATGCTAGACGAGATGTTATATAGCATGTTGTGCAGCATCACTGTCAGACTGAAGCACGCGCTCGCCATTATTTTTATGCGATATCTTTGTGAAAGATTGAGTTCAGAAAAATTACACACATGTGTAATACATGTCTGCGCGAGCCTTGTTCCTGAAGTAACCTAAGTCGGCCTGCAAATATTTAACACAAAAATATAACTACATATTTTTGTTTTAAATCAAATCTTTTTGGAAGAATTATTTATCATAATCTTGTGAGCTGGCCAATGAAGATTCCAGCTGTTTAAAGCCTTTGCTTATTGTCCAAGTTTCTGTAAGGTGGTTTGTTTGTTCTAACTATTTACTCCAAAAATATATTTTATATTTTTGGTTGTACTTCAAATATTTATTTGGAGTAAATCTTTGTCAAAGAATTATTTTGAAGAATATCTTGTAGTTGGCCATCGCTTTCTCCAGCTGTCAACAAAGATTTACAAGGTTGATTTGTTCCTTAAAGTTTCTCAAGTTTGTTATAAAAAGATTAAGGAATAAAAAAGATTTGATTTAAATATATTTTTGTACTTCAAGGAAGTTCTTACAAAAATATATATTTATGGACAAACAAAAATATTTGATGGAAATATTTTTGTGGAAGATTTGATTTTAAAATATGTCCAACAAAAGGTTCTTGGAGGAGAAGCAAGCTATGCCTATATAAATAAGACTCAAGACCTATTTTTATTTGAACCGAAACCGATACACAAAGAAGAATATCAAGATGTATTCCTTTAGGGTTTTGTGTCTTTAAGCCGCTCTCTAGGAGAGTTGGTGTAAAGTGAATCACTCGGATTGTGAGATGGTCACTATGTCCTCACTCAGAAACCTGTAGGTAATGAGTTGAGTATTGTACTTGGAGGAAAATTGTAAGCAACTCCAAATTGTAAACTTAGTCAAGTGTTTTGGCTAGGTGTTTGTCATTGAAGTGTAGCTTCATAATTGTTCTTGAAGAGATGATCTTCGCCATTGATGAGTTACTATTGAATAGCAGCACTGGGATAGTGTTGTTAAAATCCTTGCTGTAGGTAAGGTAGTTAAGAGTGGGTTGGAGGCTCATATCTAGGAGTTCCTAGGTAGAAGTTGCATTTGTTGGAACAAAATATGTGTTAATACACACCCTTAGGTTTTGATGATAACAAAGTATTAAATGGACAATTGATGGTACTAATGTTTAAATTAAGAGTGCAGGAGAATCCAACGTTATATCGAGAGCACACTTAATTTAGACTCTGATGAAACCTATGGAAGTCTGAATCTTTACACTCTGAAAGAGTTCAGAAGCTACAACGTGGTCAGGAGCTAAACAAAGTTCAGAAGCTCAAAGAGGATCAGAATGTCTGCAAGAGTTCAGAAGCTCAGAGAAGTTCAGAAGCTCAAAGATGTTCAGAGGCCTACAAGAGTTCAGAAGCTATCTGCTAGTCATGAGTCATTCAGAGGATGAAGACGTTCAGAAGCTGAATTACGAAGGACTATCAGAGGTCATCCATTCAAGACCAATCAGACTCCAAGATATCAAAGGTTCATCAGAAGCAAAGGAATTCCCCAAATCATCAGAAGGGCTACATCAACTACAATTATCAAGCCTGATGATTTGTTCTAAGGTCAACTAATTGCAACGGTCACAAAGGATGTGATCCCTCTCTTTCTAGGAGCTAGTTGTATCTTATTACTGTACTATTGGACAAACATTAAAGGTGAAGCCTCATTGCAAAGGAAGACGTGGCTTTACTCAACGGATAAGTTTAAGCTTATAAGTTAGTAGTAAGTCTTCTGCTTAGTGTAGAAGCAAGTAAGTCTTCTGCTTAGTGTAGAAGCAAGAAAGTCTTCTGCTTATTGTAGAAGCACATAAGTCTCAATCTTAGTGATTAGAGCAAAGAAGTCTTCTGCTGAGTGTAGGAGCAAGGAAGTCTCTCTGTCTTGTGTGACTTAGAGCAGGAAGTGTTGAGCTTGTGTGCTTGAGCAAGGAAGTCTCTGATCTTGTGTGATCAGAGCAAGGAAGTCTCTGATCTTGTGTGATCAGAGCAAGGAAGTCTCTCTGTCTTGTGTGACTTAGAGCAGGAAGTCTTAAGACTTGTGTGACTTGAGCAAGGAAGTCTTGAGCTTGTGTGCTTGAGCATCTGATTGTAATCTTAGTGATTATAGTGAACTCTCTTGGAAACAAGGGGATTGGATTACTCTCAATTTGTGAGGGGAACCAGTATAAATTGTTGTGTGTTCTTCTCTCTCTCACTCTCTCATTTACTCCTTCATCATTCACTTAGCCGTAAGTTAATTGTGTGAACAATTCCGCTGTGCTTAAAGACTCTGATAGATTTAAATATCTTGAAAAGTTTTTAAATATCCAAAACACAATTCAACCCCCCCTTCTTGTGTTTTCTCCACGCACCTTCAATTGGTATCAGAGCTCCGGTTCTGTTGGTAAATCACTTAACCGTGAGACAGTCAAGATCCAAAGGAGAAAAACACCATGGCTCAGCAAGTGAATGATTGGAAGCAGAAGATTCATCAACTTGTTAGTGATCTCATTAAAGGAATAGAAGATAGACTTAATATGAATGAAGATATAAGCAACAAGCAAGTATCTACATCAACATCTGATGTGTGTACTTCAAGTGCAAGAGACAAAGAAGCAGCCAGAAAAGGGAAGCAAGAAATGGAGCTTGAAGATATTAAGGGAGAATCTGATGAAGAATACTTTGATAATTTCTCCAAGAAATTTCAAAGATGGTCTGAATTCAAGAAGCATGGAGGAGAGATAGCTAGCAAGAAGAAATTGACAACCTGAAAAGAGCTAGACAAACTTTCTGAAGAAGAAAAGAAAGTCAAGCTACCAAGGAGATCAAGACCTGAAAGGCAAGCAAGACCTAAAGCAGCAGCAGAGTCTAAAGAGGACTCAGAGTCTGAACAATCAAGTTATGACTTTGATCAAGACATCCTGAATCATGTATATTCTCAACTTCCTAAACTTGAACTCATAAAACTACTAAATGCTGGTTCACGTAAGATTAAAAAGCTCAAAGTTGATTGTGAGCACTTAAGTGAACAAGCAGGTCAATTTAAGTGTTTATATCAAGAGGCTCTAGAAAAGATTGAAGTTCTTGAAAAAGGGAATGCCAGCAGTAGCAAACCTTATAAGAATTCAATTGATTCTAAAGACCTCTGTAATACACCCATTGACAGTAGTGACATTATTTCTTTACGATCCTCTCTTAAAAACATAGGTGTAAATGGAATTGGTTATTCATGTGCTGATACATATGAAAAACCAAGTTCATCAAGCGTATTTGAAAATGCTTCACCTTCTGATCTGTATTCAACATTCATACCTGAGAGCTTTCAGGTGGTACAAATGGAGAATAGAGGTCAGGTAACTAACAATCTAGGACCCATCTGCAAATGGGTACCAAAAGACAAAATTGTTTATTTGACTGCAGGAGAAATGAGGAAAATATACTCTCCACTCACATGGACTCATGTGACTGCAAATGGAAGGAGAGCAATTGTGCACAGAAGGCACATTTTTTATGAATCTAATGGTGAAGAAGATGAAGAATATGAAGCTTGTTCAGAAGATGACAGTAACTCAACTTGGAGGAGTAACTGTCAGGCTACGACACTGACTTCAATTGAAACAAGAAAGCTTCAATGCAAGGTGAGTATTCTTAAAGTCTCAATGACAATTCAGAGGAATAACACTCAAAGGTTAAAATATTTTTTAGGACACCTGATTTATTTAAACAAAGTGTTCAGAAATAAAACCTTGAAAAATTCTGTTTGAACATATATTTTTGTGTCCTGAAAGATTCGTTTTTAGCCTCTGAAGTTCTTTAGGTTTCAGCATCTGAAGAAGCTCAGACTATGGAAACTTTTCAACCTCTGAGAGATAAGCCTCTGAATAGGAAATGAATTGGAAACGTTTAAGTATTTTATACTGAAACGTTTTGGCGCTAAATAGACAACACGTACACACGTTCTGATTGGTTTGAAAGCAGTTAATGATTAGTTTGCTCTATTTTTATTTAATGTATTGTGTGTTTTAATTTGTTTTATGTTTAACAAAATCACTTAAACACTCACACTTTACACTATCACATCCCTCACCCTTGTACTTCAAAACTTGAACAAACCCTTTCTCTCGTTTTAAGCAAAATCTACACCCTAACCTTCTGAAATGGCATCTACTTCTACATCAGTTTCAGACTCATTGTTTATTTTTCCTAAAAACTTTCCGATCAATACCATCGCTTGCAAGGAAATGTTTTCTACAGATTTATCTCTTAAGATGGAGGGAAAATCTCTGAACCTGGTTATGGAACAACCAGTGGACTTTGATAGTTTGCAAAAGAATCAGTTTGATGTTCTAAAGTTCTTTTCCAACCATAAAGGGAGCTTTAGATACATGAACTTATTAAATGGTCCAATCTATCCTACTATGGTAAAAGATTTCTGGATCAGAAGCAAGGTGAGGACAGTTGAAGATTATCACAAGGAGCTAGCTGCAAGGAGAAAAGAAAAGGCTGAAAATGAAGACAAGACCCCTCAAGAGTTAGGATTGAGAATCGTTGAGGAAACGGAGGTGCATTCTGTTGTGTGCGGGTTTGAAGTAATTCTCACTGCTTCAAACTTGGCTAAGGTGCTATCCATCCCAAATGAAGGCATCTACTACACCTTTAGTCACAATGAAGCACAAGAATCTATGTTTCTGAAGACTATGACAAGACAATGCTACGTCAAGGGAAAAAGTTGTGAGAGCAACAAGACAGGTGATCTGAAGCCCACTCAGAGAATATTAGCCAAAATCATGTTAAGTTCTATATTTCCAGGAAGTGAAAATTATGATCAATTGTCATGGGATCATAGACACTTTGTCTATTTTCTCACAAGGAAATATGATTTAAATTGGGCTAAATACATCTTTGATCACCTATGCAAATCTGTGCTTAACACTCAAAATCAGGTCAAGTCTGATATACATGTCGTCTACCCAAGGGTCCTCAGTGAGATTTTCTATCAATGTGGAGTGATAGATATAATCAAAGCTGCTGGTCATGACTACTTGTTAAGAGAATTCAGAGCCTCCACAATATCTGCTCATACACTCTCTCACATGAACTTGTTGTCAGAACATGAGGTACAACCTTCAGAACCTCTGATACCTCAGCCTCACTCAGAACCTTCATTGGTGAAGAAATGGAACATTGACATACCTATAGTTTCTAGTGGCATTGTCAATAAGTACATTCAACTGCTGGATACCTAGGAGAATAGTTTAAGACTGAGAAGGAAGAATTGAAGAAGAAGAGAAGAAGGCTAGTAAAAGCATATAAGGTTGAAGGCTCAGAGAGTGATGATGAACCACTCAGTGTCAGACAAAAGCAACTTACCAAAGAGCCTGAGGAAAAGATTGCTGAAAGCTCAGATCATAACAAATCAGGTGATGTATCTCTTTCTAAACCTGTTGTTACTTCTGCTCAAGACATTCATTTAATCTCATCATCAACCCAACCCCTTCCAAATTATAACCAGACAAGTTCTGAAGATAATCTTACCATAAAACAACTTATATCAGAACCTGTCAAAACAACTCACTATGAACCAGTCTTTATCAACATTTCTTCATCATCCTCTTCGACTGATTCTAACCCTAATGAGTTAGATGAAATTCTAGCTAGTTTTGAACTGCTTAATGCCAAATCCAAGCATAAAATAGCTTAGCCATCTATGACTCAAACATCTTCAGACCCTCATACACCCACACACCAAACCTCATCTGAACATGTTGTTTCAGAAGAAAACCTGAACCTCTCACCATCAAACCATGTTGAGGCTATGGTCAAAGAACTCTTTATAGAAGATTTCCACCTCAAAAGCTTTGTCCAAACCAACCCTAGTCCTCAACAGTCCCAACAAATACCGATTCACTCCAATCCTCAACTCAAAAATACACCTTTATCCAATGAACCTCACCCAACCCAATCAAACAATCCTTATGTCTTGAGCAAATGCAATGACTTGTTTAAGCAGATGCATGGTCTTTATGACCTAAGGCAAACAGATATGCCTTCTGAAGGTGAAAAACACAAGAAGGGGGGTTGAATTGTGTTTTAAAAAATGTTTCTTTTGTCTTAAGAAATCTAGAAATGCAGCGGATATGATCAACTTAACTAAACATAAAACACAAATAAAAAAGTGAGAGAGAGAGAGAGAGAGAAATAACACACAGAAGTTTTATACTGGTTCCTCACACAAAACGAGAGTAGTCTAGTCCCCTTGCACTTCCAAGGGATTTCACTATAATTACAAAGATTACACAACTAATGCTCAAGCACACAAGCAAGAGACTTCCTTGCTCTAAGTCACACAAGACAAAGAGACTTCCTTGCTTAAGCACACAAGCTTAAGACTTCCTTGCTCAAGTCACACAAGACTTAAGACTTCCTGCTCTAAGTCACACAAGACAAAGAGACTTCACAAACTAACTTAATACAAAGATTAAGTAGGACTGAAAGTTCTAAGCAAGACTCTCTAAACACTAAGCTCAGAGTCTGTAATATCAAAAGATATTTAACTTAGAATATAACACTAGAAAGAATAACACAGTACACAGCTTTGAATATGATTTGAATCTTTCTAAGTTCAGATGATCTTCCAGTAGTCTTCTCTCTATGAGGATATCTTCTATTTATACTCTAGGTATAAAGACGTTGAGAAGAGAACCGTTGGTTGTACACTCTCCTTTTTGTTGACAAGACGGTTGTACTCTTTGACAGGACCGTTGTACTATTGCATTGCTTATTAGCTGTCTTTCTTCAGAGAGAGTTCTTCAGGATCTGATGATACCGTTAATTTGATCTTCTGAAGATGTACACACACTTCAGACCGTGTATCTTTCTTTTGGCCTCTGAGGACTTCTTCAGAGGCTCTGATGCTTTCAGCATCATCAGAGCCTTAACACTTCAGACAGTGTCCTTCAGATGCCCAAATGATGATCTATGAGGATGATATTTTTGCTTTGTTCCTGCACACTAGATCATTTATTAGTAATACCAATTGTCCATTTAATACCTTGTTATCATCAAAACTTAGGGTGTTTTATTAATAAAACTCATTTTGTTCCAACACCTTCATCTGAGTATGCTGCTCAATGGATAAGTCTAACAGAGGAACTGGTAAAGGAACTGCACAATCTACAAAGGGTAGCTGTGGAAGAACATTGACAAAGGGAAGGTCATCAATGTTGAGGAAGACATTCAGATTCAAAGAGACACAGAGAGGGATCATCCTGAATCCTCTACTGCAAGAGAAAATATTGGGCAAAACCTTAGGGAAATGTTAGCTTCAATAATGGACGATCTGAATGTACCTCTTCAAGACAGTCTGAGGGGTGATCAAGGCAATCAACATCATCTGAGGAATCCTTTCTATGAGAATGACATCAGAAGGATTGAAGCAAAAGTGGACAAGTTTGTGGGATTGATGGAAGAAGTAAATACTAATCAGAAAAACATCATGACAACCCTAGTGTCGCGGTGATTTTTGGATATCGAGTTATTAATTAACTTCGAATCGCAATTTAATGTTCCACCACCGATCTTTAATTTATCCGAGGGAAAGGGAAAAAGTTCGAAAAAAACCCTATTTTTTAGAGAACAAGGATCGGGGGTTGGTTATACGAAGGGAAGGTATTAGCACCCTAAGTATCTATAGTACTCTATAGGAACCTCTTGTTTTTATTCTATCTATGCGCTTTATTTTAATTGCTTGTAAAAAATGTATAAGTGGGAAATTAAAGTAGTGATAAAAAATGCTTAAAGTGATGAAAAAAGAAGAAAAATGTTTTTGTTGATTTTATTGATTGGAGAGACAAGTCTCATGCCTACGTACCCGAGGGATCAAACCACCGTAGTTCGGGGTAAAAATTACGAGTAAATTTGCTTGTTTGATTTTAAAGTTTTGAAAATGGTTTTAAAGACTAAAGGCCAAAAGTGGCAAAATGTGAGTTTGATTGATGTTAGTTTATGAAGAAAGTCTATATGGTTAATTTGATTGAAGTTTGATTATGAAAATAAGACGCGGACACTTGGTTTAAAATCCAAGGTTTATTGAGAAAAGGTTTGAGTGATAAAAGACACTTGGTTTAAAATCCAAGGTTTATGCATGATTGAAAATGCATGAATGGAGAAAATGCACTTGGTTTAAAATCCAAGGTTTTTAGGCGAGAAAAGGGACACTTGGGTTAAAATCCAAGGTTTTAGCGAAAAAAGAAGCCATTGGTTTAAAGTCCAAGACACTTAGTTTAAAATCCAAGTTTCCGATAAAAAGACTCTTAGGTTAAAATCCAAGGTTTTCACGATAAAAAAAGAGCCATTGGTTTAAAGTCCAAGGCACTTGGTTTAAAATCCAAGTTTGCGATAAAAAAGACTCTTGGTTTAAAATCCAAGGTTTTCGCGATAAGAAACGTTTGGTTTAAAGTACAAAGTTTTTGAAAAGTGTATGATGACAAAATATTTTTGATGCTTGATGATGTTGAAAAGAGATTGTGTTGATATTTTTTGAAAGAGGTTTTGACCTCATTTTTGAGAATAAGTGACTAATTATTTTTTAAGAGGTGTTGACCTCGTTTTTTTTTATACAAAAGAAACGGATAATGGCTAACGCGCGAAAAGAACAATATTAACATTATACTAAATAAGCGCGAAGACGAACCGTAATGATATTTTGATCAAAACGGTGTCTTTTCCCTCAGAATTAATATGCTAACGTTTTTTGCAGAAAGCGATAAATAAATATGCATGAGATGCAATTTTTCATTTAGGGGTACATTTGTTCCTAATTACATTCTAAAATATTTTAAAGAAAATAAACATGAAATGATGCAAGAGAGGGGGTATGCTATGCACTTTTATTTAGAATTTACACTTGACCTAATTACATCCTAAATTCAAGAGCAAAAATAAACGGCAATTAATAAGCGATAAATACTCAATATTACGATAATAAAATAAAGGTAAAAAAAAATGATGAATAAATCGATGTAATGAAATAAATATGATATGCAATGGATAAATAGCATAAATAAATAAATACGACACGAAGACAATGAAAATAAACCTCGACATCATGCTTTACGAGGCTAAAAAAAGCTAAAATAGCTTATGCCAAAAGCACTTATCTCATAAGCTTAAAAAATAAAATTAGCTAAAAATAAATAAAGACATAAAGTAATATTAACAACTTTTAAATATCAAATAAATAGGAAAATGAAATAAGCCTCAACATCATGCTTGATTGGCTAAAATAAAAGCTAAAATAGCTTATGCCAAAAGCACTTATCTCATAAGCTAAAAATAAAATAAAATAAAAACAGGGGGGTGTGAAAATTAAAACGAAATAACAAGGGGGTGCAAAAAGCAAACTAAACAGCAAAGCCCAGCCCAAAAGGGCCCATCTGTGTAAAAAACAAACAAAAAAAACCAAGATCAATTCTGGCCGTCTGATGGATCAGACGACACTGATCTAAACTTAAAACGAAGGGATCCAGGCCATCTGATAATGATCAATGGCTAAGAAGAGAGGGTGCACGGTGTGCTGCGATAGACACGCGCACACCGAATCGTGATTTCTTTTCTTCTCCTTCTCTGTATTTCTTTTTTGAACTACAAAGGAAAGGTTTGTATTTTTTGTTTGCTTTTTTTTCGGTTCTGGTTTTTTTTTAAAGAAAAGAAAGTATTTTTGATTTCATTTTTTGGTTCTGATGTTGAAGAACAGGGAGTATTTTGTTTGTTGTTTTTTTTTCGGTTTTGATTTGGAGAAATGTTGTGAAAAGAGGATGAAGGTTTTGAATTTCTGAGTTCTAATATTTGTTTTCGTTTTTTTGTTTTGGTGAATGGTAATTACAAAAGATTGGTTCTGTGATTGGAAAAATATGATCCAGTGTTTGATGTTGTTTGTTGGTTCGGCTGAGCCAAATTTTCTCTGTGTCTTCTTCATTCTACTCCTGTTCACTATATACCCAAAGCTAGGGTTTGCAAAACTCAAAAAAAGGGAACAAAGACTGGATTTTGGACAAACAAGTACACTGTTTTTCTGCAGAAAGTTGTTCCTTTGCGTGTGGAAGAGAAAGAAGTTGACTTTGGACATTTTGATTTTTTAATTAATTGAAAAACAGAAAAAATAAAATAAAGAAATAAATAAAAAACAAATAAATTAATAAAAACTGAATAATATAATAAAATAAAAATAATAAAAGTTGAAAAAACAAAATAATAATAATAATAATACTAATAATAATAATAATAATATAAATATAAATAATAAATGAACACAAAATGAGGTATTTTAAAATACCTCTCTGCCGAAATTTCGTCATAAATGACAAAGAGGGCAAAAAGGTTTTAAACGCCGAACAAAATCGATCGGTCAAAAAATGGGGTATGACAGATGCCCCTATTTAAGTTTCTTCCATCGGAGATAAAATGAAAAAGATGATTTTTGATGATGTCTTCGTTTTGGTTCGACTATGGAAGAGACTTAAATACAGAGTACACCATTTTTTGACCGGATTGAACTATAAAATGCTATGATATGATGTTATGAGTGTTATGCTTATGAGTGTTATGTTTACAAGTGTTTGAATGTAATGAAGATTATTTGATAGGGGTAATGAAGACAGAAAGCGATAAAGTCCTGTATGCGGACAAAAAGCAGTAAAGTCCTGTGTATGGACATAAGTAAAGACAGAAAGCAATAAAGTCCTGTGTGCGGACAGAAGTAAAGACAGAAAGCAGTAAAGTCATGTGTGCGGACATAAGCAGATAAAGTTCTGTGTGCGGACAGAAGTAAAGACAGTGTCCACCAACATTGTGGGATGGTAAGGACAAGTAAAGGCAGTGTTTACCAACATTGTGGGATGGTAAGGACACAACGAGGAAATAAATTGTCTGCTGTCATTGTGGGAGAGCGAGACATGACAAGAATATGTATTTGTCTGGACCAGACACACTGGAGATGACTTCTTTTAGGGAAATTAACCACAAGTTTGCAGTTGATTGTTTGCGAAACCTGCTACTTGGAATATGAATGATGGAGACATCTCTGGACCAGACTCACTGGGGATGACTCTTTTTTGTGAAATATGAATGATGGAGGCATCTCTGGACCAGATACACTGGGGATGACTCTTTTTTTTTTGATGATGTATGATTGATAGAGACATCTCTAGACCAGATTCACTGGGGATGACTCTTTTTGTGATGTATTGAAGTAAGACACATGATGGTCAATGCAGTATGTATGAATGATTTTGTTTGCATGTTGTATGTAAATATGAATGTATATATACATATGTGAATGATTGTATGTATGTATGTATGTATGTATGTATGTATGTATGTATATTATGAAGCTTGTATTTGTATGATTGAATGATATTTGTACATGACTGGATGAGATAAAAGTTTGATCAAGTAAGATGAGCATCGGGCCGACGTATCCATACAATCACTCAATAGTTTTCCACTGGGGGCAACACCCTTATAGGTGAAATAAATTAGATTTTCGGAATAAAACCCTGCATGGTATGTCAATCCACGGTAAGAATGATTGATTCTTGGGGTAAAGCCCATCGGTCAGAGGTCTGGCAGAAGTCGTCATTTCGTACACTGAACCATAATACTCATTATCAGTCAGGGTTTGCTTTTTTCATTTGATTTTTCTTGAGTCCCTAACTTTTACCTGGATCGCCCTTTCGGGTTTTCAACCCACCGGGAATATATTTTTGTTTGCCCATAATTTTTGCCTGGATTACCCTTTCGGGTTTTCAATCCACCGGGACGTTCATTTTTACCTAAGCCGCCTTTTCAGGTTTTCGACTTATCGAGCTTTTGTTTGTTTTTTTTGCTTTTTTTCCTTTTTTCTGATAGAAAGAAACAAGATTGATATGCTGATATGCAAACTTCTCAAAGAGATGCAATTTGTTATTGGTATGCAAACTTCTCAAAGAGATGACATTTGCTGTTGAATGCAAACTTCTCAAAGAGATGTCATTTGCTGCTGGTATGCAAACTTCCCAAATAGATGCCATTTGCTGCTGATATGCAAACTTCTCAAAGAGATGTCATTTGCTGCTGATAAGCAAACTTCTCGAAGAGATTCCATTTGCTGCTGATATGCAAACTTCTCAAAGAGATGCCATTTGCTGCTGATATGCAAACTTCTCAAAGAGATGCCATTTGTTGCTGATAAGCAAACTTCTCGAAGAGATGCCATTTGTTGTTGAATAAGCCTCCCAAAACGGGTCTCAGCCCCTTCTTTCACTGGGGAAACGAAAAAACATGCAAGCTTCTTAAAGATAACCACTTGCTGGGGATAAAATTGATAATTTTTGCTGGAAAGATTTGAAGGCGAACCAATGCTGCTGATTCCACTGGGGACATAAAATTATGTTGTGGAGTGCCGAGTTTGCAAAATAAATGCAATCTCCTAAACCACCTTTCAAACAGTAACTGCTGGGGGATCAAAATTCAAACCAGGAACAATCTGGAGAGAAATGGTCAATCAAGACTTTAGTGAGGGAATAGCTCAACTAAAGGGTTGTTCTATCCAAATATGAACTGGAGTAGAACGCTGAATAAAATGTTTCCATAAGGGACAAGCTTAATGGAGATTTCAAAAAATAGTGTGACTTTCTACTTAAGGGGTAAACTCTAATTGAGAGAAGTACATACTCCTTATGAGGAGAAGGGACAAATATCAAAATGCAAAAATGAGCAACGAATATAAATTCGGCTATGCGTGATGAATGAATAAATGCATGAATGTTATGATGTGTATAATGTATATGCTGACAAAACAGACAAAACAGATAAACAGACAAATTGGAGATTACCAAACAACACCAGTACAACCGGATACTCGGCTAATCTCAATCAAGAAGGAAGCATCACTGGAGAGAAATCAAACCACTGATAGAGTAGAGTTTTTCTTCAATGCTCAAATCTCACTAGGGAGAGGAAAATACTTCTTGGGGGTGAACCTCCAAAATTCAATCTGCTAATATCACGAATTCGTTAAAAGGGTAACAACGCGAACTCTTCTTCGAGTTTTAGCTGGGGAGCATTGCACATGTCCACATAACCCAAAAATATCAACTCGATGACTGTTGTCTCAAGGAGGAAGTAACATAACAACTATCATGATAGATCTTGATTGCCCCTGGAAACCACTTTAGGTGCCCCAAATTTAATGTACTGATCAAGGTAACCTCTGATTCTCAACTTGTCTCGGAATGCACGACCTTTCAGATAAATTGATTGATCAACGGATTCACAGAGAGATTCGCCGAATCTCGAGGTAATTACCCCAGATTAACGGTATTTGGCATATTCTTTGCTCAACAAATCTTCTAGGCAGCATGCCCCTTGCTGATGGTCAATTGCAAGTTTCCTTGATATCAAGCAAATGTTTTACAAGATAAAATGTCTATTCAGAGGAATGAGAATTTTAATATGACAGTTATGTGAGTCTTGAAGATTTTATAAAAAAGTTGTCGCAAAACCTTGTGACTGAATCACTGGTTAGGATATGACATTGATTTTTGAAAGACAAATATACAAAAGCATATGATACCATCACAAATTTTGAGCAAAAATCATGGGAGTCAGGAACGCTTTAAAGTGTGCTATCGAAATAAACCCTATTTCAATTAAGACTTTTGAGGGTTGTAATGTGGCCTGGTTCACGGTTTTGAAAAAAAAGATTTTAAGGCTCAAAGTTTATTTGTGCCCACCCATTCTTCGTGATATTCTTCAGTCCTATGCACAATTAATTTATCAGACACGCGTTGGTTGACAAGAGGATTTCTTTTAACAATGATGTTTGAGGTTGATGCTTTGATGAGATTCTTGAAGTGACAGTCACTTTTTCATTCACAAGCTTGCTTTTGATTTTTGCTTTTAATCCCTTATTTTTGCATGGACCAAATCTTTTGTATTTCGTGGTCCATCGGGAGGCCCTAAATTTTGCCTAAGTCTTTTTACTTAGCGGGCCTTTGTTGTTTTGTGTTTTTTTTGGTGTAGGGCAATTGTGACTGCCACATGCTACTGCGAGTTTTTGTCTTCTCACGATTTCTTCTATCTCAACAAATTTATCCTCTTGTATTGGGATGTATCATTGAATTAATTGAAAGACTACCTTGCCCCGGGTTAAGATTAAGGTTTTTTTTTTTATATTTAGAAAGAACACCAACTTCTGGCTCAAAGGGGTTGACTACGAATTATCTCCTTATTTCTCCGGTGTTTAGAAAGTGAAACAATTAATGCCTTACATCATCAACAAAGTTTTATTCAAAAGCACACAATCAGAGTTTTTTTTTTTTTTGCATTTTCAATCGTCATCCTCCCTCTAATTTCTACCTAAGCAAGAAGATTGGTAAAATTTGGTATCATAATGTAGAAAAACAAATCAATTGAAAGAAAATATGAGTGAAAGGAATGAATTTCTTCAAGACAAACATACTCATTATATTAAGATAAGCATTCATGATGCAAAATTATAACATCAATAAAAAAAATGCAACTGACAAAAGCAATGTAATGCTAACAAAACTGAGAAGTATCTTTCCATTTAGATTTGAACATCTGCAGCAATCTATTTCAAATTGGCTTCCCCACAAGTTACAAAACGTGGTCACTCAGAATTTTAACCAATCTCATCAACAACAGCCATAACCTGAGATCATACGTTCATTTGAACCGCCTTCAATCATATTCACCCTTGATCGCAGAGTAGTCACATCTTCATGAAGCTCGTGATTCTCTTACTCTTGTGTTAGATCCATCTTGATTAGCTTGGTTGTACTTTATGACACAACTCGACTAAAAAGGTACGACCAAATTCTCGGAATGAGAAAACTTGAATGATGAATGATGCATGAAATGCAAATGATTTATTTTTATTGGTTTCCAAGGAACACAATATTACTTGCAAACATCATAAGGAGTCCCTTTTTTATGAGAAAAACATGCCATCTTTTACTAAAAAAAACTTACCAAATTTTATCGGAGGTAGAAAAAAGAAAAACTTTATTTCATTGATAATGGAAGATTACAAGATCTATAACGTTCGCAAAGAGAATCCTAGGTTCCTCGAAAACCAAAGTAAATAAATTTTATGAATGCAGTATGATGCATGATATATGTTATGCTAAAATATGCAAAGTTTTTTGTTATCGAAGGACTTATCCCAAATTGATTGTAAACATTGTAGATATGGATATTGTAAGGAAAAAAGAAGAAGAAAAAAGAAAAATTTATTATGTATCATTTGAAATGAATGTTCTCTATAATGTTTGCAAAAAAATTTGTTTAAGTCCTTCGACATCGGATGAGGAAAAAGAAATTTATGAATGAGTGCATGCATGCATGATTATGCCACAATAATTCACAACACAACTTGAAGGTTTGGGATACATAGTGATGGAGTTAAAGGTAAAATCCCTCCCATATGGTGAGTACTAGGGTTATTTGTACCTACATGACGGGTTCTACAAAGTTCCCAAAGTCATCAACCGCCTCATGAACACCACTGGATTACGTGACTACTCTCGTTCCAATAATATTCACAAGATGATCTTGTTTGAGTGTAGTCTCGCGTGACAACTAAATTCAAGACTTACTCTTGATTAGTCACCGCACTACGCCCTAAAAAGGCCAAGAGGGGTTAAAGGTAAATCTAAAGGTTCTCGGCTTCTCCGGACACTCACATTGAAAGTAATAACACCATCATGACTTATCATGACGACGAGTACTACCGCCATGAGGCCTCCACCAAGCGGGATCATATCACATGTGCTTCATAATCTAAAGACATGTCACTATGATTTCATCCCATCCTATCTTATTGTGTCTCTCAAGCCCGGGTTAGGACTTATCTCACCACTCAAAATCAAACCCAAATATATACAAACATTTACAATTAAAAGAAGGAAAGCGCGAAGATAGTAATTTAAAACAAGTTAGGTTCAACCCGCTTGGTTGTCCCCAGTGAAGTTGCCATTTCTGTCGCGGTGATTTTTGGATATCGAGTTATTAATTAACTTCGAATCGCAATTTAATATTTCACCACCGATCTTTAATTTATCCGAGGGAAAGGGAAAAAGTTCGAAAAAACCCTATTTTTGGAGATCAAGGTTCGGGGGTTAATTATACGAAGGGAATGTACTAGCACCCTAAGTATCTATAGTACTCTATAGGAACCTCTTGTTTTTATTCTAACTTTGCGCTTTATTTTTAATTGCTTGTAAAAAAATGTATAAGTGTAGGAATTAAAGTGATGATAAAAAAGAAGTTTAAAGTGATGGAAAAGGAAAAATGTTTTTGTTGATTTTATTGATTGGAGAGACAAGTCTCATGCCTACATACCTGAGGGATCAAACCACCGTAGTTCGGGGTAAAAATTACGAGTAAATTTGTTTGTTTGATTTTAAAGTTTTGAAAATGGTTTTAAAGACTAAAGGCCAAAAGTGGCAAACTGTGAGTTTGATTGATGTTAGTTTATGAAGAAAGTCTATATGGTTAATTTGATTGAAGTTTGATTATGAAAATAAGACGCGGACACTTGGTTTAAAATCCAAGGTTTATTGAGAAAAGGTTTGAGTGATAAAAGACACTTGGTTTAAAATCCAAGGTTTATGCATGATTAAAAATGCATGAATGGAGAAAATGCACTTGGTTTAAAATCCAAGGTTTTTAGGCGAGAAAAGGGACACTTGGGGTTAAAATCCAATGTTTTAGCGAAAAAAGAAGCCATTGGTTTAAAGTCCAAGGCACTTAGTTCAAAATCCAAGTTTGCAATAAAAAGACTCTTAGGTTAAAATCCAAGGTTTTCACGATAAAAAAGAGCCATTGGTTTAAAGTCCAAGGCACTTGGTTTAAAATCCAAGTTTGCGATAAAAAAGACTCTTGGTTTAAAATCCAAGGTTTTCGTGATAAGAAACGTTTGGTTTAAAGTACAAAGTTTTTGAAAAGTGTATGATGACAAAATATTTTTGATGCTTGATGATGTCGAAAAGAGATTGTGTTGATATTTTTTGAAAGAGGTTTTGACCTCATTTTTGAGAATAAGTGACTAATTATTTTTGAAGAGGTGTTGACCTTGTTTTTTTTTATACAAAAGAAACGGATAATGGCTAACGCGCGAAAAGAACGATATTAACATTATACTAAATAAGCGCGAAGACGAACCGTAATGATATTTTGATCAAAACGGTGTCTTTTCCCTCGGAATTAATATGCTAACGTTTTTTGCAGAAAGCGATAAATAAATATGCATGAGATGCAATTTTTCATTTAGGGGTACATTTGTTCCTAATTACATTCTAAAATATTTGCAAGAAAATAAACATGAAATGATGCAAGAGAGGGGGTATGCTATGCACTTTTATTTAGAATTTACACTTGACCTAATTACATCCTAAATTCAAGAGCAAAAATAAACGGCAATTAATAAGCGATAAATACTCAATATTACGATAATAAAATAAAGGTAAAAAAAAATGATGAATAAATCGATGTAATGAAATAAATATGATATGCAATGGATAAATAGCATAAATAAATAAATACGACACTAAGACAATGAAAATAAACCTCGACATCATGCTTTACGAGGCTAAAAAAAGCTAAAATAGCTTATGCCAAAAGCACTTATCTCATAAGCTTAAAAAATAAAATTAGCTAAAAATAAATAAAGACATAAAGTAATATTAACAACTTTTAAATATCAAATAAATAGGAAAATGAAATAAGCCTCAACATCATGCTTGATTGGCTAAAATAAAAGCTAAAATAGCTTATGCCAAAAGCACTTATCTCATAAGCTAAAAATAAAATAAAATTAAAACAGGGGGTGTGAAAATTAAAACGAAATAACAAGGGGGTGCAAAAAGCAAACTAAACAGCAAAGCCCAGCCCAAAATGGCCCATTTGTGTAAAAAACAAACAAAAAAAATCAGGATCAATTCTGGTCGTCTGATGGATCAGACGGCCCTGATCTAAACTTAAAACGAAGGGATCCAGGCCATCTGATAATGATCAATGGCTGAGAAGAGAGGGTGCACGGTGTGCTGCGATAGACACGCGCACACCGAATCGGGTTGGGGTATAAATACCCCCAAACCCTAAAAAATCACATTTTTCATCTTCTTCTCTCTCACCTCTTCTCCGCCGCTCCCTCACTCTCTCTCAACCTCGGCCGCCATTTTCTTTCAAAAAAGCTTCACCATTTTTAAAAACCTTCAACATCAAATATATTAAAATCCAACCCCTAAACCCAAATATGAACTCAAAAAAACCTAAAGACTTCTCAAAAGTTCCAGATCGGGAAAAGAAAAAACGAAAAGAAAAAAAAAATTCAACCTTGGATCGTGATTTCTTTTCTTCTCCTTCTCTGTATTTCTTTTTTGAACTAAAAAGGAAAGGTTTGTATTTTTTGTTTGCTTTTTTTTCGTTTCTGGTTTTTTTTAAAGAAAAGAAAGTATTTTTTATTTCGTTTTTTGGTTCTGATGTTTAAGAACTGGGAGTATTTTGTTTGTTGTTTTTTTTTCCGGTTTTGATTTGGAGAAATGTTGTGAAAAGAGGATGAAGGTTTTGAATTTCTGAGTTCTAATATTTGTTTTCGTTTTTTTGTTTTGGTGAATGGTGATTACAAAAGATTGGTTCTGTGATTGGAAAAATATGATTCAGTGTTTGATGTTGTTTGTTGGTTCGGCTGAGCCAAATTTTCTCTGTGTCTTCTTCATTCTACTCCTGTTCACTATATACCCAAAGCTAGGGTTTGCAAAACTCAAAAAAAGGGAACAAAGACTGGATTTTGGACAAACAAGTACGCTGTTTTTCTGCAGAAAGTTGTTCCTTTGCGTGTGGAAGAGAAAGAAGTTGACTTTGGACATTTTGATTTTTTAATTAATTAAAAAATGAAAAAAGAAAATAAAGAAATAAATTAAAAAAAACTAAATAATATAATAAAATAAAAATAATGAAAGTTGAAAAAACAAAATAATAATAATAATAATAATAATATAAATAATAAATGAACACAAAATGAGGTATTTTAAAATACCTCTATGCCGAAATTTCGTCAGAAATAACAAAGAGGGCAAAAAGGTTTTAAACGCCGAACAAAATTGATCGGTCAAAAAATGGGGTATGACACCTAGCATCTTTCTGTAGTCAACCCCAACCTTAGGACTTATTTGATCGATTATATGACTTCATGATTGATAATTTGCTAAGCACCCTGACTAGGTTAAACTATTGTTTAGGTTAAAACTCTGTTTGTTAATCTGACATATCTATTCACTATATTTGTCTGAATGCTTATATGCCTGTTGTTAATTCTGTTTAGTATGTCGTTTGTTTGTTTTAACTCTTTAACTGATTTTCATTTTCGTTAAAACAAACAATCTTGCAAGTTGATCTTTCACACTCGAGTTTCATTCATATAATTTGATTCTCAATAAGTACAATATGTGGATATTCTTAAAGTATCAAATTACATAACAAGAGAAGACATATAAATTAGAAATCAAAAATTAAACAAGCCAAAGTAATGAATTTTATTTCATTGAGAACATAAGTTCTGGATTACATATTACATTTCTAAGAACTATCTTCTGGATGCTCTAAAAGGTCATGTTTGTGGTTACAAGCCTACATGACCTTTGCAGAGGGGAAAGGTTGAGGTTTTGGTTGAAGCCATCCAACCAGTAGTCTTTCTTGAAGAAACCAACTCTGTTGCATCAGTTTGGTTTTCCTCAGGAAAAGACTCTAGCCCCTCTAGAGCCTTGGATATCAGTTTGATTTTCTTCAGGAAGATATGTCTTCAGAACTTAAAACAGTCAGAATCCAAAGATTTCTCTTCAGACTCTGAACTGAGTTCTTCTGTAACAGATACTGGCTTTGTTTCCATTGGTTTCTTCTTATGTTTTCTCCTATCTTGACTATCTCTCTTTGAAACTACTTTCTTCTTCTCTGAGCGTTTCATTTTTTCTCTCAAGAGATCTATCAATAACCTAAGATTATTCTGTGTGAATAAAAGGACTAGGTATCTCTCTCCTTTTATAAGCATATTTCAATGGCCGAGTCTTAAATGCGTTCAACCACTCTTGATTTGACGGCATTGAAAGTTGAAATTTTTATTAATTGCTTATACTACCTTTTTGATAATGACAAAAGGGGGAGAAGGAATATTGGTAAATCAATTGTTGGAAGAAGCGAAATTACTTAGCTTTTTAGGACTTTGTAGTGCTTCAGAGAGAGAACGTAGGAGAGTGGTCAAAAGAGTAGCATGAGGTACATGCTTTAATATGACAATCTGATCTTTGAGGATTTCAAAATATTGTACTAAAGAGCTCTGAACTGTTTTCAACATTTTTGTTCAGACTCTGAGCTATTTTCTTTGAAAAGATTTTTTGAGCTCTGAACTGTTTTCAAATTTTTGTTCAGGCTCTGAGCTATTTTCTTTGAAAAGATTTTTTAAGATCTGAACTGTTTGAAAATATTTTGAACTCTGAAGCTGTTAATGATAACCATCAGAACCAAGTGTGTGTGTAGACGTCTCTAAGTGCCTCTGATCCTATTTGTCATTCAATTTAAATATTGCTTCATCTTGCATCTGCATTAAGGGCTTAATTTCAAGGAGAATACATTTATTAATTGAAGTTTATTATTCATAGTTAGTTCTTGAGTAAGGGTGCAACTTTATTCAAAGATTATCACAATATGAAAAGAAGAAGCTTGCAAACCTTGTTCTTTATATAGTGAAATATGAATAATTTAAGTCATATAATAAAGTAATTCTGAAACTGATTAAAATTAACTATGGATACAAAATAGGGGGAGCTTACGAACCTAACTCTATGGGATATCAGACTTAGGGGGAGCTTGCGAAACTCAGAAGCCTAATGTCAACATAGCCGATTTTTATCAACAACAACTGTATTTAATACTTATGTTTGTCATCATCAAAAAGGGGGAGATTGTTGGAACAAAATATGTGTTAATACACACCCTTAGGTTTTGATCATAACAAAGTATTAAATGGACAATTTATGGTACTAATGTTTAAATTAAGAGTGCAGGAGAATCCAACGTTATATCGAGAGCACAATTAATTTAGACTCTGATGAAACCTATGGAAGTCTGAATCTTTACACTCTGAAAGAGTTCAGAAGCTACAACATGGTCAGGAGCTAAACAAAGTTCAGAAGCTCAAAGAGGATCAGAATGTCTGCAAGAGTTCAGAGCTATCTGCTAGTCATGAGTCATTCAGAGGATGAAGACGTTCAGAAGCTGAATTACGAAGGACTATCAGAGGCCATCCATTCAAGACCAATCAGACTCCAAGATATCAAAGGTTCATCAGAAGCAAAGGAATTCCCCAAATCATCAGAAGGGCTACATCAACTACAATTATCAAGCCTGATGATTTGTTCTAAGGTCAACTAATTGCAACTGTCACAAAGGATGTGATCCCTCTCTTTCTAGGAGCTAGTTGTACCTTATTACTGTACTATTGACAAACATTAAAGGTGAAGCCTCACTGCAAAGGAAGACGTGGCTTTACTCAACAGATCTTCAAAGACTACAACTGTCCATTTTACAACGGGAATTTCTCCAACGTCTCAATGTCTTTCTCAACTCATATAAATATGCCAAAGAAAGAATTGATGACTAGCGATCTTCATTAGAAAACATCTCTCAGAAGAAAGTGAGAATCTGAATTGTAATAGAAAATATCTCTCAAATGAAGTGAGCATAGAAACTAGCTTAAGCCTCTGAAGTTATTATGTTTGTAATAAGTTTAAGCTTATAAGTTAGTAGTAAGTCTTCTGCTTATTGTAGAAGCAAGTAAGTCTTCTGCTTAGTGTAGAAGCAAGAAAGTCTTCTGCTTAGTGTAGAATCACATAAGTCTCAATCTTAGTGATTAGAGCAAAGAAGTCTTCTGCTGAGTGTAGGAGAAAGGAAGTCTCTCTGTCTTCTGTGACTTAGAGCAGGAAGTCTTGAGCTTGTGTGCTTGAGCAAGGAAGTCTCTGATCTTGTGTGATCAGAGCAAGGAAGTCTCTGATCTTGTGTGATCAGAGCAAGGAAGTCTCTCTGTCTTGTGTGACTTAGAGCAGGAAGTCTTAAGTCTTGTGTGACTTGAGCAAGGAAGTCTTGAGCTTGTGTGCTTGAGCATCTGATTGTAATCTTAGTGATTATAGTGAACTCTCTTGGAAACAAGGGGACTGGAGTACTCTCAATTTGTGAGGGGAACCAGTATAAATTGTTGTGTGTTCTTCTCTCTCTCACTCTCTCATTTACTCCTTCATCATTCACTTAGCCGTAAGTTAATTGTGTGAACAATTCCGCTGTGCTTAAAGACTCTGATAGATTTAAATATCTTGAAAAGTTTTTAAATATCCAAAACACAATTCAACCCCCCTTCTTGTGTTTTCTCCACGCACCTTCAGCATTGGGTAGGGATTAAGTGAGAAGTTGTAAGTGAGGAGCTTAGCTCTGAATTAATACTGCTAATAATGGATTTCCTCCTGGATTGGTATCCCCCAGAGTAGGAGAGGTTGCTCCGAACTGGGTTAACAAATAACTTGTGTTATTTATCTTCCTGCACGCAATTTATATTTAACTTGTCTATTATGTTCTGTACTGGTACAAGATGCTGTAGCATCTGACATAGCATCTGTCCACCAGTGTGCGCCAGAATTTCAAAAACTTTTTTGAAATGACGCCTTAATATTGCCAACTTGTAGAATTATATTTTTATTCATGACATCCAAATTATTGCATAAGTCATCTTTGCTGTGTTCCAACATTTGCTTTAGTTTCCAATGTGCAGACTCAACTCTAAATATTAAATTGCACACAAAAGTCAATTAAACACACAAAAAAAACAACAAATAATTACAATTTTCAAACAAAAATAATCATACCTATTAGTTGTTGTGTTTCCTAAATGCATCACTTTATTGGTCCATGCTGCAACAAATCTTTCTTTGTAATTGTTCAACCATGAATTCTTGACATAGTCAAGAAACTTGCTTAAATTAACACATCTTGCTCAAACTCATTCAAATTCAGCCTATACTCAACCTCATTTGAACTGAATACAACATTATTCCACAATTTTTTTTTACTAAATCACGCATATCCTTAGGTACAAGAACTGAGCATCTCGTAGACACATTTTTGTTTACGTGCCACGTACAAAGCAAATTAACAACATGCAGAAATACAAATTCAATTGCATTCATCAAAGCAAGTTCTCTGTCGGTCACAATTACTTGTGGCAATATATCTTGCTTAGTAAACAAACCCTTCAACTTCTCTAATGCCCAACGATAATTGTCCGTCTTCTCAGATTCCATGTAAGCAAATCCAACAGCAAATGTCAAGTTAGTTGACGTGGTACCAACAATTTCAAGAAGTGGTAGCCTGTATTTATTAGTTTTGTATGTGCAGTCCATCGTCAACACAATGGGAAACAAGTTCAACAACTTTATTGAATCTGGATGTGTCAAAAAAATATCACTCAAAACATCAGAGCTATCATCTCTTTTTCTATTCCAGGTGACAAAATTTGCATCATCTAACCATTGCAGCAAGTGTTGAGTCTCTGTTCTAGGACCTCTTTCCTCTTTTTGTAGTTTGTTTCTCTTCCTATATACTTGGTTGACATCAACAACAAACTCTGGATTTTTTTCTTTCAAAGAAATAACGATGTTCCTTGGTGCTACACGACGCTTTGTCAATTCTTCAACATGTTTGTTTTCTTCTGCAGTTAAACGTGCCTTACGAGGATGACCTGCATATTGGTCAGGTAGTCCGTGGTTGTGAACTCCACATTGAACTTGAACTTTCCATCCTGAACCATCTGTCGATGGTGTGGCTCTAAGTTTGAATGGACAGTTATACTTTTTTGATGCAGTTGACGTCGAACTTTGTGAAGTGTCATATTTTCCACCTTTATCACAGCCCAAAATCAACTTGTCATTCCTTCCTCTTACGCCGTTCTTTTTATCTGACCTTGTAATAATAATACTGACTTTGTTGGCAATTCCAACATCTTCAGCCCATTTGAGAACAGCTTCTCGTGTATCAAATTTATCATTCGTAGTAAAATCATCCGTAGTATCTACCAAGTTTTGACCTGTGTCGCCGAATTGCGCCATAACTGTTGAAAAATAAAAAAAAAAAAGGCAAAATTCTTAAATTTTCACGTTAACATTCCGGTACACTTTTTCAAAAGTACACTTTTTCAAAAGTGTACCGGTGCCAATTTAAATGATTCTAAACCGGTATACTATAAAAGTATACCGGTTTGTAAAAAAATTTCCAGAATCGGTACACTTGTATAAAAGTGTACCGCAATGTATTTTTAAAAATTTATGCATTCCGGTACACTTTGGATAAAGTGTACCGATTAGTTTAACGTACCGGTATACTTTATCTGGTATGATCGGTACACTTTCGAAGGGGTGCACAAATTTTACCGGCAAAGTGAGAAAACGACGAAGTGAAAAAACATAAAATATACAAAAGTAACATAAGGATATAACTGGAATATTTTAAAATGTGTTGGAGTATAGAGACAAATGTAGGGGTAGAAAAAAAAAAGTTCTTTCCCTCTTTGCATTCTAACCCATATTCATACTGATATGGTTGATGTAACCTAATTTTCTGTTTAATAATATTTCGCTTTGTTAAAAAAAAAGTGTTACATTGAAAATATATATAAGCCACTAAAATACTAACTTAAAAATATAAGTCGAATATATTATAAAAAAATATAAGTCGAATATCTTAAACCCACTAATATTTTATCTGACTAGTTTAAAAATATAAGTCGAACTCCGATTACCACATTTATCCATCTTAAAAATAAAATTTTCAACCACTAACTACTTGAAAAAAATAAATATAAATAAAATACATATATAGTACTAATTGTCATACTCGATGTCATAATCACACCGATTTAACAGTAAGAAAAGAAAGAACTAAAATAATAATGGGCCACATTTGTAACAAAGATAAATTAAAAATGGGCCATGAAGCCTAAGTTTAATTTTTTTTTTTACAGCCACAAAACTATACCATTTCATTATTTAATAGAAGAGTAATACAAAGAGGTAATGTGAGCAACCATATTCGCTTGCGGCTTAATAAACTTAACCTTGAAATTTGAATTACATAAAAGAATATTATTAATATGGCAAATAATAGTACTAAACTCGGAGCTACCGCCGCATAAATGATAAATTGCATCCACTACAGTTTTAGAATCCGTCTCAATAATAATATGAGATATGCCTCTTTGTTCCAATACTTTCAAAGCTTCAAGCAAGGCTATAAGTTTAATTACTTATAAGTCAAAAAAATGATATAGCTTCATTGACAATAGGACTTTTCTTTTGCATCTTTTAGAATAATAATATTCAAATTCAAACAATGGAGTCACTCTCATTTTAAAAACAACTTTTTTTAATGGCACGTTTCTTTGCCTGCTATAATACTAATATATGTAAATGCAATGATATACCATTTCAATGAATTAATTATCGCTTGTCAATGAAGCTATCATGATTTTATAACATAACTTTTTACATCAGATGCAACAATAATAGAAATAGTTCCATTTTGATTGAATTGTCACAACTTTTCTAATGACTTTTAATTCTTCAACTAAAATTTCACACATTAAAATTAAGAGTAATAGAAATTTATAGGGACCAAAGTTCAAAGAATTTTTTTAGAAAGAATAAAAATGAAATTTAATATATTTAAAGGAACTAAAAATATATTTAATATTTAACCATTTATTTATTTTTTTACTTGAAAATGTCAAATAACCGATTATCCTAAAAGTTTAAAGCTGTTAGGATAGAGCCACATCAATGATTTTATATTATTTCTAACACGTCCCCTCACGCAAGAGTCCATTTTGGCTTGAAGCGTGGATAATGCACAGACCCACCTACCATATGCTTAAATTCCATTTTTTTAATTAGAAAATGAGGAGAGCGGGGAGATCGAACTCTATACCACTTAGTCATAGAGGCGCTGATACTATGTCAAATAATCGATTATCCCAAAAGTTTAAACTGTTAGGATAGAGCCACATAAATGATTTTATATTATTTCTAGCGGAAAACTCTATTTATATTAAACAAAATAAAATCTTACATACGATTTGATCATCCTATGTTTAATATTTTTTTAACTAAAATATTGACTTTACCCTTAAAAAATAAATTTGTATGCCAATCATGTGGGAATGGAGGTATGGTGGTCACCAAATTATGGAATAAAATAGATTAATATAAACATATGTCATTTTCATGTTTTCCATGGACAATAAATAATTGGACAATATTGCAAACAGACCATATATTAGAATCCAATCACAACAGTTTCTATTCTCCACTTTCTTAAAATTAACATTAGAGACAAAGAGGATTAAACTTTGTTCTAATCCAAAAAAACATTCTTAAGCTTTGTCAACTTCATAGATCATACAATGAGGGAAGACTCAAGTTTTGTAATGGAAAATACATCAATGAATGGAAACATGGAGGAAGAAGAATTTGAAGGAATTGAAGAAAGAGATCCAGAAAGAAATCCAATGAATGAACCTCTTCTAAAGAGAAATAGAACACTTTCTTCAAATCCACTTGCTCTTGTTGGAGCAAAAGTTTCCTACATAGAAAGCTTAGATTATGAGTAAGAATTCAAAATTTCTGTAACACTGATCGAGAGTGTATCTGGTGTCCGATACCTACATATATTGATGTGTTAGTGACAGTGTCGCGTTCAGTGTCCATGTTAGTGTTGATTCATATTGCTCAAAATAAGGCACACAAAATCCAAATAATTGATGTTTTTTAATTTCTTCCACAAACTAAATAAGTAACTCATTTTGCAGGATCAATGAGAATGATTTGTTCAAGCAAGATTGGAGAAGTAGATCAAGATGTCAAGTTTTACAATACATATTCTTGAAATGGTTACTTGCATTCCTTGTTGGACTTCTTACTGGAATTATAGCAACTCTTATCAATCTTGCTGTTGAGAATATTTCAGGGTATAAGCTCCTAGCTGTTGTTGAATACATCCAACAAGAAAGGTTAGAAAAAATAACCTTCCCACATTTTTTTTATAATGAAAAATTCGATCTCTCTCTAAAAAAATTCAAAATTGCAAGGTATTCGGTCTCACCTATATGGTATGCACGATTTTAAATTGCGGTAAGCAACTGCAATTATAACCGCAACATCAACTTTTTTTTATAAATTTAGTCTCATCAATAGTATTTGTCTACAATTTCAAGGATCATATAGTCCCATAAGTCCTAACTCAACTGGCAAAAATGCCGAAATTGTTAGGTCGGACGTCGTGACCCGGGTTCGAACCCAGGATCTCACAATTATTTGTGAGTTTAATTTCAGTAAATTACCACTTCTTCTAAGACCAAAATAAAAAAAAAAAAATTTCAAGGATCATATATATGAGGTTTTAAATCACAATCGCATCATGAATCTTAATACTGCATATCATTGCGGTCAAATGTCATTAATGACTACAATATGAGTTGCGTTTTTTTATATTAAGAAATTAGAGAAGCATAAAGTGGCACTAATGACCTTTTATAGTCGAGATTTGAATGACATCCCTTGAGATTTTAATGTCATACTCTTACCACTAAACTGATACTATATATTGTGTAGCAATCACGAAGACATTAAAAATCTTAATGTTATTATCTAAATTATAATACAATTTTAAATATTAATCATATTTTGAGTTTTCACAAAAAAAAGTAGGTGAAATATAAAATAGGGAATTTTTATTAAATAAATGTAAATTAGGAATTGTGTGTATTTGTGGATGCAGGTACTTGATAGGATTTCTATATTTCACAAGCACAAATTTCATTTTGACATTCATAGCTTCAATTTTGTGTGTTTGTTTTGCTCCAACTGCTGCTGGACCAGGAATACCTGAAATCAAAGCTTATCTTAATGGTGTTGATACCCCAAACATGTATGGTGCTAACACTTTGTTTGTTAAGGTGAGTTTGTTAATTTAGTGATTTTGCTATCAATTCTTTTATTTTTTTAATTCATTTTTGTATTTATTTTATTTTATACATTAATGCACTCAATTCTTTTACTTCTTTCAAAGAAAATTGACAAAGAATAAAATTATGATTAATTAAAGTGATAATAATTATCATTTTACAACCATTGTCGAAGATATTTGAACTTCGTCCTTAAAGTTACAACACCAAATTCTGAAAATGGATTCCCTGCATCTCAACCACCCATTTTATTCATATCTTTTATTTATTTTGTGAGCTTTGAATCTGGACCATTAAAATGTGGTGACTGCATAACTGCTGGAATTTTCTAACCGCAGGGAATTCAGGTCCCCAAATTCTTCTTATTATTGTACTAGACTTTGTTTGTAAGGATTAGAGTGTCTTCGAGCCAGAAAATGCCTTTCATTATGCCCCCTTCGTCAGCCCTTGTCGCCTTCCTTAACCGACTAAGCTTTGCCTTAAACTTGGCACCTTACCTTCTAATCCTTTGCTTGAGAATTTTATTCCATAATATGGACTCATAGATTGGACAGTGGCACTGGAATGGACCATTCTTTTTTACTTCTTAATGGCTAGCAATAAAAAATTTAAGATATAAAATTCATATATAAGGGACAATGTTTCCCTTTAACTACTACAAAATATTTATTTATTTTAAAAAAATTCATATAGGATATTAGTCCCATCAATCATTTAAAATAATTGATTGATCGACTCGATCTCCCGCAACTGTGATTATAAGGAGGCTGAAACCACTTGATGCCAGAACTGACACCCGAATCAGATTAGACGCTCTAGTGAATCGAATAGTGGTGATGAAAAAAATTGATCGATGGAACTAATATCCTAATAAATCCAAGAATTGAGAAAAGAAATTGCAAGTAGGAGGTGATGTGTGGAAGGGGTTTCTTCAACCTTCTTCATTATCATCAATCAAAGATATGGGGCGGATCGAAAATGAGTGCATGTCAAGGGAATGTAGATTAGAGGCAGGGTAAGGCAAAAGATGCCTATCATGTGTCTTTGTCATGTCTATTGTCTTATTTTACAGGACCACAATTGTGTAGCCCACAAACCTTGTCCTTACACATCAAATTGGTCATCATACAAGGATTGTTGTTTTCAATCATTGCCATTTTTCTAATATATCAATGGTACTAGTATTCATGAAGGGTAACAATAGTATTGTCACACAAACAATTATATAAATTTTGTTGTTAAGAGGTTCACAAGTTTCATTACCGTAAAAAGTAATATCAGATGTGGTAAAATGGTAAAAGTAAAATGTTAAAATTGAGATTTTTGTTTAAAACTGATATTTTGTCCGGACTTTATAAATTTTCTGACTCCGCCACTAGTTAAGACTCCCACATTTGATGAGATAATAAGACTTTAACATATATTTATAAGTGGGTGCAATTTTCACCTTACAAGGCAGGTTTGAAAAGTTGAGTCAGACCTAACCCAAATTCCAAAAATCAAACCAATGCAAATGATTTACTATATTAATTTTACATTTAATTATGATAGCCAATGTAATGACTAATGGGTAAATATAACATGTACATTTTCTATTGTAGATAATTGGAAGCATAGGAGCTGTCTCAGCTGGTCTAGATTTAGGAAAAGAAGGTCCATTGGTACACATTGGAAGTTGCATTGCATCCTTACTAGGCCAAGGAGGTCCAGACAATCATAAAATCAAATGGAAATGGCTAAGATACTTCAACAACGACCGTGACCGTCGCGACCTAATCACGTGCGGAGCTTCTTCGGGAGTTTGCGCTGCCTTTCGAGCACCGGTTGGTGGTGTTCTGTTTGCTCTTGAAGAGGTGGCAAGTTGGTGGAGAAGTGCTCTACTTTGGAGAACTTTTTGTAGCACAGCTGTTGTTGTGGTTGTTCTAAGAGCATTCATTGAACTTTGTCATGAAGGAAAATGTGGTCTTTTTGGTGAAGGTGGTTTGATTATGTTTGATGTTAGTAATGTTGCTGTGAGTTATAATGTTATGGATATTATCCCTGTTGCTATTATTGGAATCCTTGGTGGTGTTTTGGGAAGCCTTTATAACTATCTTCTCCATAAGATCCTTAGGGTTTATAATCTCATCAATCAGTAAGTTATCTTCTCATAACTTATGCTTAATTTTAGTTGTGTAAATTAGTTTTTCTCATGTCATATTTGCATCATACTTGTGTCTCAAATAATTTCTAACTATTTCACTAGGACAAAAAATAATTAACGACATTATACATTTTGTCTGAAATCCGTCTCAAATTTTAAGATTGATTTTGGACGACATCTCAAAGTTGGACAACATCTGTGAGTTTGACGCGACATTGCCAAATGTGATGCATTCAATTATTTTATCTCAAATATGTTTTTTATCTATCTGAAAATTGAATGTAAATGTTTGATATTTTCCTCAGCAATGACAAAACTTTAGTAGTGTGTACCACCTATTAAAACACTGACCTATGAAGCACAAACAGGAACACTAGACACGACACGGACACCGACGTGGCAATGTCGGACACTAGAACACGTCTAATTTGAGAAGTGTACGTGCATCATAGACACTGACATCAGGCACGAACATGATCATTGGAAATAAGTTGAAAAAGTTGAAGTAATTGAATGCATCACATGTGTCAGTGTTGTGTCAGATACCAGACACACCTTCAATAGTGTCGCTGCTATATAGTGTACCACAATCCAAATTAACTTTTTTTAGATTATGTGATTAATGATGAAATATGTTTACTTATTGCAGGAAAGGAAAAATATACAAACTCCTTCTAAGTCTCTCAGTATCAATCTTCACATCAGCATGTCAATATGGTCTACCATTTCTAGTAAAATGCACACCTTGTGAATCCTCATCACTTCAAGAACAATCTTCATCATGTCCTACAAATGGAAAATCAGGAAACTACAAACAATTCAACTGTCCAAATGGCCATTACAATGACCTTGCTACCCTTCTACTCACAACAAATGATGATGCAGTTAGAAACATTTTCTCAACAAATACACCTCATGAATACCAACCTTATTCAATCCTAATTTTCTTCACACTTTATTGCATATTAGGTTTAATCACTTTTGGAATTGCTGTTCCATCAGGACTTTTTTTACCTATTATATTAATCGGTTCAGGCTATGGTCGCCTCCTCGGAATCATAATGAAACCTTACACAAACATTGATCATGGTTTGTTAGCTGTTCTTGGTGCAGCTTCCTTGATGGCAGGATCAATGAGAATGACTGTGTCACTTTGTGTTATATTTCTTGAATTAACCAACAATCTTCTTTTGCTACCGATAACGATGATTGTTCTTCTCGTAGCGAAAACCGTTGGAGATAGTTTCAATCCAAGTATTTATGAGATTATACTTCATTTGAAAGGGTTACCTTTTATGGATGCTGATCCCGAACCGTGGATGAGAAATTTATCAGTCGGAGAACTAATCGATGTGAAACCATCGGTTATTAGTTTTCGCGGAGTTGAAAAGGTTGCTAACATTGTTGAGGCTTTGAAGAATACTACACATAATGGTTTTCCTGTGATGGATGATGATGTTGAATTTGAGATAGTAAAACTGCATGGAGTGATTCTAAGAGCACATTTGATAAAAGTGCTTAAAAAAAAGTGGTTTTTGAAAGAGAAAAGGAGAACTGAGGAATGGGAAGTGAGGGAGAAATTTTCTTGGGTTGAGTTAGCTGAAAGAGAAGGGAATATTGAAGATGTTGGTGTTACAAAAGATGAAATGGAAATGTTTGTTGATCTTCATCCTCTTACTAATACAACTCCTTTTACCGTGTTAGAGAGTATGTCCGTAGCAAAAGCCAAAATCCTTTTCAGACATGTTGGACTTCGTCATATGCTTGTTGTACCGAAGTATCAAGCGACCGGGGTGAGTGAATCCCATTAATTATGAGTTTTACTTTCAAATAGTATCACAAATGCTTACATAAAGCGTCTAGCTCGACTACTTTGAACTTATCAACTTACATAAGCCTTTGTGATACTGTTTGAGAGAGTTTATGAAAACAACTTATGACATGTCTATAAACTGTTTTTGAGTTATTTTCATAAGATCTTCAATATAGCTAGCTTATATCTTATATGAAAACTGTTTGGTTTTATTTTATCTAATATTTATACAAAAGCACTTTAAAGTGTTTTATTAAGCTATTATTATAGGACTAACCTTTTGATGTGATCTCCAATGTAGGTATGTCCTGTAATTGGGATCTTGACAAGGCAGGATCTACTTGCATACAACATTCTATCAGTCTTTCCTCACTTGGCAAAATCTAAGGGAAGGGAAAAGAGGAATTGAAGATCTTCTTATATCATTGAATGGTCAATGATCAGTTTATTGGAAAAAGTTTCTAATTTCATTCACAAATATTTTTTCCCCTCATTTTGGCCAATAACTATAGTGATAAGATATACGGTATATGATAGCAATGTTACACTATAGAATGAAATGTCAATAAAAAAAAATACCAATGGTAGTATTTTTTACAATCTTTAACATACTCTATTTTTATAGAGGATTGGTAACAACACACCTTATAACACACTCTTTTCAATACACTCTATCTAATTGGTTGAAATTCAAATGGATCTCACTAAATCATGTAGGTCCCACATAAATTTGGTGGGGCTAATTTGAAGTTCAACTAATTAAAAAAAGTGTGTTAAAAAGAGTGTGTTAAATGGTGTGTTGCTAACATAATTCCTATTTTTAAGCCATATTCTTTTTTAAATTATGAAGAGGTATTTATTCAAACTTTTTTCTACTAGTATTTTCCTTGGTATTTATTTCTTAATTGTAGGACGTGCGATTGAATTAATTGCACGAAATCCTGATCCCTAATAGTTTTGTCTTTGACATTTATGTATCCGATGCGCAACTCAAGTGGTTGAGCTAGACGGATACCCGAAGAAATTTGAGATGGAGATCTTAAATTCAAATCCTGATCAATACTAATATAACATATTAACAACTGACATTTGTCTATATAGAAAGAGACGGTACATAAAATGAAAATGATTTTTTTTTTGTTAAATAGTTTAGTGGATGTTTCTACATATAAAATGAGTTATATTCCTACCAATCGAGCTAAAGGCCCGTTTGTTTGAGATTTTTTTTCAAAAAATATATTTTTTTTTAAAAAAAATTACTTTTTTTTATTTTAGTGTTGTTTGTTTCAGATTTTTTCAAAAATCATTTTAATAAAAAAATCTATTTTTCCTTCAAAATGAAAAGGTATTTTCAATAGCTTTCTTCAAAATCTATTTTTTTGAAAACCATTTTCTAAAAAAATAGATTTTTATGATTGTAAACAAACGGAAAATAGCTTTAGATTTTCTTCAAAATCTCTACAAAAAAATCTCTAGAATTTTTTTGAAAAATATCTATTTTTTTTAAAGTTTAAAGAAAGAGGCCCTAAATTTACTAGGACAAATGATTTTTTTTATAATAAAGCAAAAGAAAAATGCTGGCATACACATTCACTTATAATACTGTATATATGGAAAGAAATAAAACTTATAATACTATATATAAAGTATGTGTCTTCTCTGTCTCTTATTCAACTCTGCTACATATTTGCAGAATATAATGAGGTAAATTAAGGCATGCCACCAAACCCCTCAAGTGTATATCTATGCTTATGCTTATTATATTTACAAACAAAATCTTCATATAATCAATTAAACAAAGAAATCATTGTGACAAAGGATAGTGTGACAATGAACACAAGAGCGACAAAGCATTGTGAGGCTGAAGATGCATCAGTTGAAGTAGGAGATGATGACGACGATGACGAGGAGGAAGACGATGATGATGGTGATGATGCAGAGGAGGAAGATCCACTCCCTTTCACTATATTGATTTTAACTTTCATGCCTTGGCTACAGTGACCTAATGTACCACATGTGAAGTACCTTGTACCTGGTTTGTCCAATTTGACAACATCTTTTCCAGTGCTTAAGGAGTTTAGTGGAGTGGTAATGTCACATTTTTTGTAGGAATTTTCATCCCCTAGTTCAACCACACTATGCATAGAAGAGTATTTGAAAACTGCAAAAATAAATAGAAAAGATATTTCATCACATTCATATTTCCACAATCATATACAAGGATATAAGTTGTGTGATATTTGATATTGCAAAAAATTGTTCAATACAATTTGTGAAATATCCAGTTCAATTTAGTTTAGTTAATAGTTTTTGTTGGGAAGTCCGGGGAGCTTAGAAGAAACAATGGTCAAGTGCTCTAAGACCACAAGAGAGGGAGATGCCACATCTCTACTCAAAACCTTAAGACATTAGGTTAATGAGTCACCTCTTTTATAATTTTAACATTCATTTCATTCATAGTCGATGCGAGACTTAACCATCTACATTTAAAATCCAATGGTCTTTTCCAGTTGTCCTAGTATTCGATTTTTTTAACATCCTTAATATCTGTTAATAGTAGCAATTTGGTGTAGTCGGTTCAAGAAAGTACAATTCAGTTTTAAGTAAAGGAGATTTCGGTTTGAAAACGCAAAACCAATACTACACCGGACCTTTGTACCAGTTTGGTTCAATTCAGGACGAACCACTAAAAATTCGATTATATTTTACTTAACTATTGTAACAATTCCATTTGGTTTGGTTTGGTTTTCCTTCTTGAATTGAATCATGAACATTTTAGGTATTTGCGATATGAATAATTATGGATCATAAAATAAATGAACCTGCAACCGTAATTTAAAATCATCATAAAAACAATGAAGAATTATTTTTCAACTTCCTACTATAGGAAATTCTTTCTCATGCAAAATAGTTAAAAATTATATCATAAACAAATAAAATGTATATAACCTACCAAGTTGATCTCCAACTTTGAATGTTTGGCCTGAACTCCATGTATCAAAATCTGAAGATGGATCCCAACCTTGGCTTCCACCAACCACATGTTGTATTGCCAATGCCTCCTTTGTGATCAAAGATGCTACTAGCACCAAGAAAATCATGTTCTTGCACCCCATGGTTCAATATCTTTCTTTGTTAAGTTATATGCTTTTTGCTTACTATCACTCTTTTAGAGATTGTTTTGTTTGAGTATTTCTACAATTCATCCCTATATTTATAAGCAAGGGTAAACAAATATCTTATGCTTATACATTTATACTTTACAAACAACTTTCTTTACATTACATTAATATATATGTTGAAAACAATATTAAATTGTGGATTCTTTTCAAAGTGACTTTATTAATAAATATAAGAAAAATGTATGTTTATGTCTAATTCGATTAACAAATTAGTTTGGTCATCTAGAACTTTTTTCAGTGTTTGGATTGGCTTCAAAGCATATTCAGGTTGGTATATAGATTATTAAAGCTTGGCTTTCAAACAAAGTTGTCATGAGTCACATTTAGATGCTCAAAATTTTAATTCAAACATTAAATGCTCAAAAGTTTAATTCAAATGATATTGATAGATAATATGGTAAAAGATTTAAAATCAGATGAAAAACATATATAAGAGTATAAAACCCTTTTTATCCTCAATCTTGATAAGAATTTTAATACTAGTATCATTTCAAAAAAATAATAATAGTCGACCTCTTTTTTGTATGTTACTTAGTTTCTCAATTTTAATTTTATTGGTTATTATGTTTGTCCAATGGTAAGGACTAACATGTCAGTGGAACATAAATTTAGATTTTTTATGGGTTTGTTCGTGGATTTTTTTTTTCACCATTAGTTGTATCATAAAAAAATTATTAAAATTGAGGATGAAAATGAAACATTTACTTATTATTATTACCATGAGTAAATGAGCGGAGTTGTCCACCGACTCCGCCAAAGAAAAACACAAGTTAGAATTTTAGATTAAAGACGCTCTAAGATTACAAAAATCAAAGGACTAAGTTAATTAAATCTCAGGCTCTAAGTATTTAACCAAACTTAGATACTCCATCCATACCGTTTTTTTTTAAAGCAAAAGAGAGCCACATGCAACACTTGTGTTTGGATGTTTAAAGAAGGGTCTGTTTGGCCTAACTTTTTTAGCTCTTAGAAGTTATATGAAATCTAAAAGTGAAAATAAGAGCTTCCAAAAAAAGAGCAAAAGTTGTTTGGTAAAATATATTTAAAAAAAAAAGATTTGTACAAAAAAAATTAAAAAAAGATAATAACAACTAATAATATTTAAATGAAAAAATAATAAAAAGAGTTTTCAGTAGGATTCGAAGCGGGATCATTGCAAAAAAAGCTCGGATTTTTTTTCAAAAGTAGGTTTCAACCTCTTTTCCCAAAAGCTCATTTAATCCAATTTTGCACATAAACAATAATCTGCTTTTCACGGTTAAGAGCTTTATTAAAAATGTGTTTGGCCCAACTTTTGATTAAAAAGAGAATTTAAAGCTAAAAAAAGCCAGGCCAAACGGAGCCGA
Organism: Trifolium subterraneum; assembly: GCA_951799995.1. Classification (NCBI taxonomy): domain Eukaryota; kingdom Viridiplantae; phylum Streptophyta; class Magnoliopsida; order Fabales; family Fabaceae; genus Trifolium; species Trifolium subterraneum. The sequence continues at coordinate 8,388,326 of OX637466.1, read as the reverse complement.
AATAGGAAAGAGAGAAATAGTGAAGAAAAAAGTAAGAGAGAGAGAGAAATAAGTGAGAAGTTGATCGAGTAGAAATTCTGTATTGTTTAGATGAATAGAAATAGGGAAGAGCATGAGTAGATAAATGAATAGAGAGAAATTAATAAAAATGATAAAAGATAATTTTATTCTTCATATTTAAAATTCAAATATAGTTGGGAGGGCATTGTGGGAAAATGAAACTCTCCACTCTTTCAATTCACAAATCTCACCTATTGAGGAGAGATTTCTTTTGGCATTGGACCCACCTGAAAAAATTCCCTCTTTCGTTATTTCTTTCTTCATCCAAACCGAAGAAATACTTTATTTCTTTGTTATCTCTCTTTTCTTTATTTCTCTCTCTCATAAATCTATCAAAACAAACATAGTAAAAGCAAAATCTTCTCAAGTATGAAAAGCGAAATAAAAACTAGGAGATAAAAGCCAAACCTAAAAAATTGAAAATGGCAAGAAATTAAAAAGCATAATAAACTAAGAGGAAATGAAAAGTACAAGAAAAAAAAATTATTAAATAATTTCTATTTTTATTTTAAACAAAACACGTTTGACAAAAACAAAGTTTTTTTTGTTTTTATAAAAATTATATGATGTGACAGTCCATATAGGATGCCACATATAAACGAAATTCAACGGGTCAGTGGCACGTGGATTTTCCGTTAGTCAACTAACAATTGAAGTATAGGGATGAAAACAAAACTCACTATAAAAGTAAAGACTAAGAACATAATTTCTTCGGTACACATTTTGTTTGGATTATTGAATATATACTGATACACGGTTGAGATGAATAATTCTGGTAGGGTTCACGAATAGTAATTATTAATTTTTATAGAACTATAAGAATTATCCACCTCAATGATGTATCGATACATATCTAAATAAAATGTGTATTGGTGGAATATTGACGGTCCTGTATTTCTATAATAGGAGAACTAGGAAAAGACCCGTGCTTTCGCACGGGTCACATAATATTATGATTATAAAGTCGATGATATCTTAAAAACTTATGAGTTTATTTTTTTTTGAGGTTATAAGTTTAAAACCAACATTAATATGGTATTTTCATTAAATATAATATATGCATCTCTCCCGTTGCAAATTATTGTGTGCTTGTATTTGGGGAAATAATTTTTGTTATGTCTCGAATGATAAAAATTTGAAACTCCTGCAAAAACATATTATTTGTAGTGACATCCCGTTGATAATACCTTAAAATATTATTAGTTTAATATATAACATGTTAAAGTAATAAAATTTTAAGGTCTTAATAACAATAATATGTCATAAAATTGAAATTTGGATGCAGATCATCACATAGGTATATACGAATATTAAAATTTGGGGTTAAATATATTTTTGTTTCTTTTAAATATGTTGAGTCTTTATATGTTGGCTGCATTTTTGCAAAAACAATGTCTAGCCAGATGCTACAGAACATGCTGTAGCATGTTTGTCTGTTGTATCAGCAGGCGCACGCGTCAAAATTTCTGCAGAATATCTTTTGAAGATTTGAATCAAGTTTAATCTTCTTGCTCTCTACGCCAGCTAGCGCGCCTTGTGCCTCAAGTCTCAGAGGCGGTCCATGTTATTATTTACTCCAAAAATATATTGAAGATATATTTTTGCATCAAATCTTTTGTGAAGAAATATTTAGAGTAAATCTCTTGTGAGCTGACCAATGAAGATTCCAGCTGTTTAAAGCCTTTGCTTATTGTCCAAGTTTCTGTAAGGTGGTTTGTTTGTTTGTTTTATTGTTTGCTCCAAAAATATATTTTATATTTTTGGTTGTACTTCAAATATTTATTTGGAGTAAATCTTTGTCAAAGAATTATTTTGAAGAATATCTTGTAGTTAGCCATCACCCTCTCCAGCTGTCAACAAAGATTTACAAGGTTGATTTGTTCCTTAAAGTTTCTCAAGTTTGTTATAAAAAGATTAAGGAATCAAAAAGATTTGATTTAAATATATTTTACTTCAAGGAAGTTGTTACAAAAATATATATTTATGGACAAACAAAAATATTTGATGGAAATATTTTTGTGGAAGATTTGATTTTAAAAATATGTCCAACAAAAGGTTCTTGGAGGAGAAGCAAGCTATGCCTATATAAAGAAGACTCAAGACCTATTTATATTGGAACCCGAAACTTGAATCAAAATAGAATAGCAAAGATGTAGTCTTTTAGGGTTTCGCGTCTTTAAGCCACTCTCTAGGAGAGTTGGTGTAAAGTGAACCACTCGGATTGTGAGATGGTCACTATGTCCTCTCTCAGAAACCTTTAGGTAATGAGTTGAGTATTGTGCTTGGAGGAAGCTTGTAAGCAACTCCAAATTGTGAACTTAGTCAAGAGTGTTGGCTAGGGATTAGTGTTATTGAAGTGTGACTTCACTATTATTTGTTACTACATTAATATCACAAGGTGTGTGCTTAAAGGAAGTGAGACGAGGCGTCTCATATCTAGGAGTTCCTAGGTAGAATTGCATGAGGTACTGTCTAGGCGAGAAGATAGAAACGGGGCGTTTTAGAGTCTTTGAACTAGAACTATATTAGTGGATTCATTCCTGGATTGGTATCCCGCAGAGTAGGAGAGATTGCTCCGAATTGGGTTAACAAATAACTTGTGTTATTTATCTTCATGCACGCAATTTATATTTAACTTGTCTATTATGTTTTGATGCGGTAGAAGATGCAACAGCATTATATAGAGCATCTTACCACTGCATGCCAGAATTTCAAAATATATTAAATTTCACTGTTAGTCCCTTAAAAATTTCCTTCAAATGTTGTTCCTTCTATGTTTTTTGTTTTAAATTTTAGCTCTCTTTCTTTTTTGTAAAAGTTCATTTGTTGCATACTCCAAGCGACTCTTTGTAGTGACATCCCGTTGATAATACCTTAAACTATTATTAGTTTAATAACTTGTTAAAGTAATAAAATGTTAAGGTCTTAATAATAATAATATGTCATAAAATTGAAATTATGATCAAAGTATGAAGGACATTTTTCAATAGATTAAAAATAAAAGTTGATATATTTTTTGTTATTAATCCCATGATTTAAGGAGACCCGATAATCTAGAGTTTGACCGATGTAAATAAAAACCGATATATTTATATAGACTAAAATATATTTAACTCATATATATATATATATATATATATATATATATATATATATATATATATATATATATATATATATATATATATATATATAATAGTAATTTCTTTTTATTAAAATTATAATACATCTTTATACGAAAATATTCACTTTGTTACTATTTTTTTTTATTCTTAGTTAGTAAGAATTATTTTTTTCAAAATAAAAATAATATATGAAATGAATTCATTTGCTTTTATAATATGTTTAAATTTTTATTTTTGTTACATTAATATATATTTAAATTTTAAATTGAGTAAGAGTTGATTTTGTCTTTATATAAATATAAGATCCATATATATTTAAATTTTAGCTTGTGTAAGAGTTTCTTTCAAGCTGCATGATCATTACTTTTTTTTTTTGTTTACGTTGCATAAACATTATTCTTTCAAACTTCAAAATATTGAATTTAGCTGCTACAAAACCATTCAACATGAAAAAGGTTTATAATAAAAGTATCTATTTTAGATGAATAGCTATTAAAAAAAAACAGAGTTATAATATATCATATACTACTTATTCTTGTACTTCAATTTTGATGTTTTCAATACTTGGGGCTATATTTGTCAGACTTGGGAACCGAAAAGTTATTATTAAATAAAATTTAAAATCTGCCTAATCATTATAACTTGCAAAAATGACATATAAGTCCACAAAATTAGTGAATTTGTTAGATAATATGAGGGTATTAATGGAAGTTTGTGAGTAATTAACTTTATTATTGTTATAGTAGATATAATAGATTATGGTCACAAAAGAAGATAAAATTTGCACATTTCATTTGCATACCTAAAACTTATACACTTGAGTTACTAGCTCATGAACCTAACTTTTATAACCTCAAATTATCAAGTTCAAAGCACCTAAAACTTAGTGATGCCAAGATACTTTCCTCTCTCTATATATCATACAATTTTGTTACACTTTCTAATTAAGATGCAAGGTAATTAAGAAACTGAAGCACCCCAATTAGTCAATTATCCCCCATTTGTTTTAACAATGACAATCAATTATCACCATTGACGCTTTAAAAATGATGTAACATTATTGTACACTAAGTCTTTGGCATTATAAGCCATTACGTAATCAGCATGAGCATAGTTATCAATGAACTGAACAATAAGCTTTTGTGGGTCATGGTTCTCAAAATATCCGAGTAATTTTTTAACATCGGCGACATCAGAAAGTGCGTCTTTACCACCATAGCTCATGAAAATTGGCATGTCGTTAGGGATTTTTGTGAGGTCGTAGGCCGGAGGAAATAGTCGTCCATAATGCAACATGTTCAAGTCTGGTCTCATAAAGTCAAATTTCGTCAAGTGATCACTTCGAACGGCTGCATAAGTTTATAATATACAGTTATTATAATATAAGTTTATAATTGAGTATTTGTTCAAATTCTAACCGAAACAATCGTTATGTCATACTCTAGGCAATTAGATCCCCTTTCCCTAGTAACAGGAGGGTTACGTAAAAAAAAAAAGAAGCATTGAACAATCAATTGCAATATTAAAGCGAACTCGTTAGATGTGAAAATCTTACTCTGAGCTAAATGAAACATGTTCCTTGTTGATGACGGTTGTGGTTCAACCGCCATGAATTGATTAAAAACTGATTGTTGTAAGCAACAATTTTCACCTAAAATAAGACAATTTAAAAAATATTCATTATATATTCAATTCAATCAAAATATAAGAGTGTTTTCTTAATTTTTTATATTTATGCAAAAATTTGTCCAATGAAATTTAAATTTGATAAGGGAAAAAAAATTTAAACCTGTTGCTGAAGTAAACAAGTCATCACAGTTTACTCCATTTTGAGCACAAACACCCTTAAAGAAATCAAGAATAGGATACCTAACCAAGTTAAAAGAGAATTACGTTAATTAAATTATGTATAATATAATAATATCTTAATATGGATTTAAAATATTAGGGAGAAGCTTATTATTATAAAATTGTAAGTTCTATATCTTACGCTTTGAGATCAAATTCAGGAATGCCCAGAAAAGTATAGCCCTGTTTGGATAAACAAAAGTATTAATCTGAATTAGGAATCTCTAATTAATGTATGGATTTTATATTTTTAAGTAACAAAATAGATTCGCTAAGGTCACAATGTGAGCATCCGATCTTTATCCAGCAACTAAAATGGATTTACAAGAGTTAGTAATCTCAGTCGTTGATCAAAATCAAAAGGTTAATATTTCAAGTTTTCAATTTGCTAAAGTAAACAATGTGGGCCATCCGATCTAATTTATCCGGTGGCTAAGATGGATTAAATGCTGTAAGTGATTTCATTTCTTAGTCAAAATCGAATGGTTGAAGTTTTAAAATTTCGATTTGTGAAAGTCACAATGTAAGTTGTCTGATCTCTATCATGAAATAGACTAACTACAATGACGGTAAGAAATTATGACTGCAGAGAGTCCAAATTCAGAAATAATAAGAGTCAACGCTATCGATTAGGTTACCTCGGCGAGTAAGGATCTTGCAGCAACAGCTCCTATTGGAGTTGTCATTCTACTCAAATAGGCAATAGGACTCAACAATGCTACTGACTTCACATGATCAGTTGTCCATTTACCTTCTGCCAATGATGCCAAACCTACCAAAGTCCCCTGCCAAACAAAGTCTTAAAGTTTAGTATTACAAATTATATTAATACAAAACTATTATATATTATAAATTTTATTTATGTGATACATTACCAAAGAATGCCCAACATAATTTATCTTCTGTCCCCCTGAATTTTTTGAGACAAAATCAAAAATAGCTGGCATTTCATCAGTAACCAATTCATCCCAAGACCAAGCCCAATATTGCTGCCATGTTTACATAAAAAAAATATGTTATTTCAATTAGTTAGAAATATAAATCAAGAAAAAATGATCAAATAAATCATTAAAAATATAAAAATTGTAATAGTCCAAATGAATAATACGAGTTATAATAAATGTTCATTTTGTAACCAACATTTTGATGGCCGAAATCAGATACTGTTGGATTTTGACATTGACTACATTTTGTAAAAACAAGATCAAGTCAGAGGAGGGACAAGATGGGACTACCTTTGGTACAACGTCTTGAGGCCAGAATATGTGGAAAGTTTGTTACACAATATCAGTGCGCCTATTTTGTAAAGTAAATCCATTAAGCATTTTACTTGTTCCCCAAGACAAGTAACTAAGCTTATTTTCTGAGCATATCTTCTTTATGCATCGCCCATAAAGATATTCCTTTATTTTAGGGTTTTGTTGGATTTATTTAAAACATATATTTTGCTATCAGATATGTTACAATTTTATATTATTTGTGAAGCCCAAATACAAGGAACTACCGTGGCTATTCAGGGCTATATATATTGAAGACCTAAAACCTATTTTAGTGACTGAAGCTCTCGTGAAGAATTGTTTTCTTTGTCTAGGTTTTTAGCGTGTCAATTGGTTTATTGTGAGCCTATCTTGTATCAACTTGATACTTGTTTAGGACTATGTTCTTGAGTTGTATTCTTTTAATCTACTCCTAAGCTTTGAAGTACGGAGATAGGTATTGTTTGAAGTGTGTCTTCATCAAATTGTTTGTTTGCTTACGATCACGCTGGGTGCGTGGTTAAGAGGAGAAGGGACGGGGTCTTTGATCTAGGTGGGCCTAGGTTGAAGAAAGCACGGGTAGTGACTAGGTGACGAAGTGTAAACGGGTCGTTTGCTGGAAGCTTCTAACTAGTATTATCATAGTGGATTCTCTCCTGGATTGGTATCCCCCAGAGTAGGTCGTGTTATACGCCGAACTGGGTTAACAAACACAGTGTGTTATTTTATTTCCAGTTTATTTATCGTTTATTATTTATTGCTTCTGCTGTAACCAGTGTAGTGTCAAAGGTTGCCCCATCCGGTACCCCATTTGGACTACGCCAGAATTTCAATTGGCATCAGAGCAGGCACCCTGTTCTGCTATTAGGGTGAGCTCTAGGGAACGATTCTGGTTGATATGGAAAGGGAGGGAGGAGCTGTGAGTAGGCCACCCTTATTGGATGGTACTAACTATGATTACTGGAAATCACGCATGGAAGCATTCTTGAGATCAATGGATAGCAAGACATGGAAATCTGTGCTGAATGGATGGGAACACCCTACTGTCACTGACAAAGATGGTAATGTGTCCTTAAAGCCTGAAGGAAATTGGACGAAGGCTGAAGATGAACTTGCCCTTGGAAACCACAAAGCTTTGAACGCCTTGTACAATGGTGTCGATAAGAACATGTTCAGATTAATAAAGCGATGCACTGAGGCTAAAGAAGCTTGGGAGATATTGATAACTACTCAGGAAGGGACATCAAAAGTCAAGAACTCCAGACTTCAGATGCTAACTACTAAATTTGAGAATCTCAGAATGAAGGAAGATGAGACGGTACATGACTTTCATATGACTATTTTAGATTATGCTAACACATTTGACTCTTTAGGTGAAAAACTTCTTGAAGAAAGGATGGTGAGAAAGATGTTGAGGTCTCTACCCAAAAAGTTTGACATGAAGGTCACTTGCATAGAAAAATTTAGGGAATTATCTGAAATAAAGCTGGATGAGCTGGTGGGTTCCCTACAGACTTATGAAATTTCTGCAAATGAACGTTCAGGAAGCAAAAGCAAGAGTATAACCTTTGTCTCAAATGCAGAAAGTGATGTTGTACAAGAAGAGACAGATACTGATGAAAGCTTATCTGAAGCCATGACTCTTCTAGGTAAACAATTTAATAAAGTATTAAGAAGGATGGATAGGCGTGGAAGACAGAATGTGGAGCAGAATGTGTCCCCCATTCCACTCAACATTCACAAAGACTCTAGTTTTCAAAAGAAACCAAAATCTGAAGAGAAAGTGAGTCAAGAGAGAGGTGTACAATGTCATGAATGCAATGGATATGGCCATATCAGATTTGAATGTCCTAACTACTTGAAGAAACAACAAAAAGGGATGACTGCAACATGGTCAGAGGATGAAGATTATGATGAAGACACTTTCAATGAGACTGCTAAACGCATCACTGCCTTAACTGGAACATGTACTTCAGACACAGAATCCAACACTGGAGATGTAACTTATGAAGAGCTAGCTGCATCATATAGAGCCTTATGTCAAAGAAGTGAAGAGGTGTGTAGAAGTCAAGAAAATCAGAAGAGGCTTATACTGGAACTTCGATCTGAAAAGAACAAGCATCTGGCCACAATTTCAGAACTGAATGATGAGGTAACATTACTAAACTCTAAACTTGAACATATGAAGAAGGAAGTTATAATGATGCATGTTGGCACGGCAACACTAGAAGAGTTAATTGAAACACAAGTTCCTGGAAAGAGGACAAAAGGGATTGGTTATGACTACAAAAATCTCAACAAACCTAAGCAATATGATCCACAGCTTAAGTTTTTGCCCTTAGAAGGAAACAACAGGCCCCCAATGCTGAAGTAGAGGCTGCTCCATGTGCAACCCCATCCGGGAATCAGAAATAGGAAATCTCAACCATGGGTGTGTCATCACTGTGGTAGGAAAGGACATATAAGACCTTTCTGCTATAAGTTGTATGGGTATCCTAAAAAATCACTGAAGCAAAAACCTGAAGTTGAAGTGGTTGAGACCAAGAAAGAGTGGAAGCCCAAGGAGGAAGATGTAAGTTTAATAGCTCATACCTCATTTAGATCATCATCTAAGAAGAATTGGTATTTTGATAGTGGTTGTTCCAGACATATGACTGGAGTAGAAAAATTCCTAATGGACTTAAAGTCTTATTCAACTAGCTCTGTGACATTTGGTGATGGAGTAAAAGGTGAGATCAGAGGTATAGGAAGCCTAACCAATAGTGGTTTGCCAAGGCTTGATAATGTGCTTCTTGTGAAAGGATTGACTGCTAATCTAATCAGTATCAGTCAATTATGTGATCAAGGTATGAAAGTGAATTTCATCGAGTCAGGGTGTTTGATTACAAATGAGAAGGGTGATGTGTTGATGAGAGGTGTAAGGTCCAAAGTTAATTGTTACTTGTGGGTTTCTATAGAAACATCTCGTTCATTGTTCAACAATATGAATTTATAGCAGTTGCCGCTATGTGTGCGTGCAACCACTTTTGGCTCTTTATATTCTTTGCACGCTGATCAAGAAAGAGAGATTATAACTCAACATATTTTTTTTCTTTGCGCCTTGATTATGTTCTTTTTGGATGGTTTGTCTTGGTGCTCAGGTTTTCTTCTCTCCTTTGATTTGTGGGCTATGTCTTGGATTTACTATGCACCTATGTGCATTCTACAATTGTGTGATCTACTATGCTATTTTGTGATCGTTTGGTGCTGCTTGTTGATCTTGTCAAATTTGATGGCTAAGAAGGGGGAGTACTGTAATGTGCGTAATAATATAACATTTTGTTCTTTCACTGTGTGCTGCATGTGGTGGAAGATGTGTCTACATCTGGATCTACATCTGATGTGTGTATGTGTTGATGAATATCCTATGATGTGATGGTCAGTAGTAGGTAGTTTGTGTGTGGTACTGGTATGCATGATCTGATGTACGGTGTGTAGAGATAATGTTTGCAGATGTATGTTGTGTTGAGGGGGAGTAACACTTATTCGCTATGTTTGCCGTAAGGGGGAGTAATATGCACATGTTCAGGGGGAGTAAAGGTATCTGATGATTCTTTGACATATATGTACTCAGGGGGAGTAAAATTTGTGATGATATCCTGATGTGTATTGATTGAGGGGGAGCAGTTTACATTTTATCCCAGATGCTCTGCTGAATGCTGCCCCATCCTGGCTACCATCCATTTTTTCCGATTCTGAGTATGTTTGTGTGCTATATAGCTGAGAATTTGTTTTTCTCAGTTGATTAGGAATTTATTTTTCCTATGTATCCCAGATGATGGACTCTGTTTTCCTAGTATGTTTGAGGGGGAACGATTGATACATGTGATGTATGTGATGAGGTGGTGGATGTTGCCCCATCCTGGATACCATCCAGAATGTCTAAATGGAGAATTTATTTTTCTCTATTTAACTGGAATTTCTGTTAGTCTTCTGATATAAAGTGTGCTCTTTTTGAAGACTTATTGTGTGAGAAACTTAGTCTTCTGATGTGAAGTGTTTTTTTTTTTTGTAGACTTATTGTGTGAGAAACTTACTTTTCTCCAAGAATGTGAATCCACGTAGAGAGTTTATTTCTCTCTGATGTTGTGCCCTATGAGACTAAATGTGTTTATTCCGCTGGTGCTAATCTCTGATGTTTCTCATATGATTTAACTCACTTGAAGTGAAGATGTTATAGTCTTGTGTTATATTCTCCTTTTTAGTTGTGTGTGTATGTTGACTTAAAGGAAGATTTGAACTGCATCTCTCCATAACTGGTCTGATATTGTTTTATCCAAAATTTGCCAAAGGGGGAGATTGTTGGGTTTTTGAAATTGGCTACATTTTGTAAAAACAAGATCAAGTCAGAGGAGGGACAAGATGGGGCTACCTTTGATACAACATCCTAAGGCCAGAATATGTTGAAAGTTTGTTACACAATATTAGTGCGCCTATTTTGTGAAGTAAATCCATTAAGCATTTTACTTGTTCCCCAATACAAGTAACTAAGTTTATTTTCTGAGCATATCTTCTTTATGCATCGCCCCTAAAGATATTCCTTTATTTTAGGGTTTTGTTGGATTTATTTAAAACATATATTTTGTTATCGGATATGTTACAATTTTATATTATTTGTGAAGCCCAAATACAAGGAACTACTGTGGCTATTCAGGGCTATATATATTGAAGACCTAAAACCTATTTTAGTGGCTGAAGCTCTCGTGAAGAATTGTTTTCTTTGTCTAGGTTTTTAGCGTGTCAATTGTTTTATTGTGAGCCTATCTTGTATCAACTTGATACTTGCTTAGGACTGTGTTCTTGAGTTGTATTCTTTTAATCTACTCCTAAGCTTTGAAGTACGGAGATAGGTATTGTTTGAAGTGTGTCTTCATCAAATTGTCTGTTTGCTTACGATCACGCTGGGTGCGTGGTTAAGAGAGAAGGGACGGGGTCTCTGATTTAGGTGGGCCTAGGTTGAAGAAAGCACAGGTAGTGACTAGATGACGAAGTGTAAACGGGTCGTTTGCTGGAAGCTTCTAACTAGTATTATCATAGTGGATTCTCTCCTGGATTGGTATCCCCAGAGTAGGTCGTGTTATACGCCGAACTGGGTTAACAAACACAATGTGTTATTTTATTTCCAGTTTATTTATCGTTTATTATTTATTGCTTCTGCTGTAACCAGTGTAGTGTCAAAGTTGCTCCATCCGGTACCCCATTTAGACTACGCTAGAATTTCAGATACCTTAAGTAAGATTTTGAGTTCAAGCTTTGGAGATGAAAAAAATGTGATTGTGAAGAAAAAAACTAACCGCGCTAGATGCATCTAGGGAAGTGTGTTTGCGGCTAAATTTGGTTCCTCTGGCATTAACAATCCACACATCAAAGCCATTATCAGCAAGAATCATAGGCAGGTTTTGCTCTGGACTGTTCAAAAACCATGTTGATCCATCCTGCATACAAACAAGTCTCAAAATATTCGACAAAAGCATAGCAATATAGAACCATATATACATGTTCCTTAATTTGCATCATTTTATTTATTGAATGATTTTTTTTTTTTTTTTGAAAAAATTGAAAGTTTGAAACTAATATTAAAAATATTTAAATGATAAAATATAAAAAATTACATTAAGTGTGATAAGAAGACTTTTAAATCAAAAAGAAAACTATAAAATTTAATTATGGATTAAAATATACAATTCTTATGAATTAAATTGAAATAATATTGCAATCATAATTCATGAATTTACTAATGGATTAATTTTGGTTTTTGTTTTCACTACCGGTATCTAGTTCACTAGACCGCCTAATCCACTTCGGGGGTCAGTTCTAATGTCAAGTGGTTACGGTCCCTTCCTGATTGTAGTTACTGAGACTAATGGATTAAATTTAGTTGTGAGACTAATGGATTAAAAATTAAATCAAGTTATTGTTATGATGTTACTAAAGTAAAATTGAGATACCAATAGTTTTTTTTTTTTTGATAAGCTGAGATACCAAATTGTTAGTTGGTGGTGATTGTCGCTGAATTTGGTAGGGAGGACCACAGTTCAATTCCCTGCAACTGCGATCTGGAGAGCTAAAATCACTTGATGCCATAACTAACACCCGAACCAAATTAGGTGGTCCAGTGAGCCGGATACTGGTGGTGAAAACAAAAAAGAAGTAAAATTGAGATAATCAAGTTCAAGGATTTTAAAATTAATTACTAATTAATGTGTATGATTAGAGTTATATTTATTCCTTCTAGATCTAGTAACTCTTAAATTTATAGAGTCAGTTTCATGTAATAAACATAATGGGTCTAATACAAATTTTGATTTCTTTTTTGTTAAGAAAATAATGAAAAGAATAATTGACTTATTCCTTTGACTTACCACTAAAACTCCATGTTGTACAACCACTGGTTCCTTCTTAGTCACATTGCCACTAACTTTAGATCGACCTTCTGGAATCCTTTGAACGCTGAGAATATATCCATCTCCAGTTGTAACCTGAAAATATTGCATAAATGAAAAACATTTGAATATGTAATAAAAAATTATATAATCAACACCAATAACTAAAACCATTTCATTTTAACATATCATGAATAATGTATATTAGCAACTCTAATTGAAATTCAAATCCTAGCTAGCATTCTTCGACTTTGATAGAGAAATGCTATATAGCGCGAAAGACATTGCTACGAAGGAAATAGGAGCCAATTGTGATAGGGTGAAAAGGAAGAAAATCAATCGAAAAACCTAATCACATTCAAAGACAACGATCTATTTCGTACGTGCAACATTTTGTATAAAAATTGTTAGGACTAGTTATCTTTTTTCTTTATTATCTTTTGATATGATCACTTAGAAAAAATTTAATTCACAAGAAAAATTAGAGATAAAAAATTGACATTTGATTTTCTCTAATTATGGTTGCTAATTCAAGTTGTTGTAGTATACTATATGTAGCTCATAACCATCACAACCATGCATGATAATTTGTTGCATATAAATGTTTAATGTTCTTACTTCATATTCTTGGCATTTGTAGCCATGGATAGCGACAGAAGAAGCACATAAACCGTTTGAAGAAGATTGAATATTTTCCGTACTAACAATAGGACAAGTCGAAGCCTGAGCTTGATGATTATGAGTTGCTAAAACCAACACACAAAGGGTTAAGGTAGCAAAATTCGTCATCAAGCCCAGGAAGGTCATATTTTTTATTTATTTATTTTTTTTTAATATGGAATTTGTGAGGTTGAGGAGGAGGAACATTCTTATTATATAGGTGTTTAAAGTTGGGATAAAACTGAAAAAGTGGGAAACTTTGGGATAAAATAGAAAATTAATTGAACGTTTTTTTTTTCTTTCTATCCATAATTTGATCTTGTCTTCAATTTGTTTATTTATTAACTAAAAATTCAAAGGTTTGAAACTTTTTGTATCGGTTTTATTTTTAGATTTTGCTACATTAAGAGCTTGAGTTGTATTTATGATCAAGAGTTACCTTTTTTTAGTAATGCATATGGATAACTTCCAAAATCTAGTCAAAGGGTTTCAAACCTTGTGAAGGTTATTTATTTGTTTTGAAGTTATGTTTGAGTTGAGTCAAACCATTAAAAGAAACAAGTCAAAGAACATGTATTTGTTTGAAAGGCTTCAAACACATGTATGTGTTTTGAAAATGATGATTTCAAATAAATTAAACACTTATTGATTACAAATTTAACGTAAATATATTATTAATAAAAATCACGTCTCTGCACAAGACGAACAAAGACAGGTAAAATAGGGCTACAAAACAGAGGTGTCGTATATAGGCAGAACACCAATATAAAACCAAAACAACACCACCTAAAAAGAGGTCACACTTTTAATCACATACTTAGAGAGACACTCCTACTTCCAGACCACCAGAGAAGAACATCAACTCGACCCAAAAAGACGCCACAAGACAATGACTTTCGATCTCAAATCAAAATTATTGGCCCATCAGAATCCAAAGAGCAGCTCCATGCATGAGTGAAAAGTTGATGGACTCCGGTAGAAAGACTATTTGTTTGAAAAGCCTCATCAATCAATTCATGGGGCGTAAATTGGAATTTTCCTGAGTTTTTTAGTTCAAAACAAAGGTAAAACTTAGTTCAATGACTCCTAATCTATACCTCATGATATCATAATACCAACTAATAAACATAATTCCAACACAAAATGAGTTCAAAGGGTGGGGAAAACTCATCCATTTCAAATCATTCAACTATTTCTAATTTTCTCAATTTCTAACTCATGCATAAATTATAAATTCATAAATGAAACTCTTATGCGCAAAGGATTTATGGTTACTCAGCTCTAAGGACTCCTCGGGATCTACAGTAGAAGCACTTGCATTGGGCAGGCTCTTGAGCTCTTTTACCTTGTCCTCGAGAGTTTTCCTTCTCAGCAACCAAGCTCGCAAGCTGTCCCTCTAACCCCCCCTTTTCAATAGTCAACCGAGCAGCCTCCTTCTCCTTCTCATAAAGCTTAATCAGCAATCCAGCTTGGAGCACGTACTTCTCCATGTAAGCAGCATGGTTAACTTTGGCATGCTCCAGCTTTTGCTTGAAAAAGACTGCTTCCTCCTTCGCCGCATCCCGTTCCTCCAGGTACTTGCACTCCTTCCCATTAAGATAGCTCGCTATCTCCATCAACTTGAAGGCAGACACCATGGCATCAATGAACTCGTTCTTTAGAGCATCGGGGCCCATGTCGTCCATGACCGTCTTTTCAGCATCAGAAACAACGATCACAGATTTTTGCTTGAGGAGCTCTTGACTCCCCATTACCGGAGGAATGACGAATCTGGGCACCACAGAAGGAACGCGCCCACTGGTCGAAGCGTCCGTCTCATCGACCTGAGCAACTTTGGACGGGTGTGTCTCATCCTTGATACGCTCCCCAACATTGTCCAGGTCCACGATCTCAGCATGATTCCCTTCGGTTTCTATGTCAAGAAGAGGATTCCCGTCTTCATCCTCATACACTTTACGAGGAAAGCCGGACACTGAAATTCTGGCGCGAGGTCCCAATGTAAGGCACAATGTGTTAATATTGGACCTCCTGAACAAGGTAAAAATAAACAACGGGAAAGTAAATAACACAAGTTATTTGTTAACCCAGTTCGGTGCAACTCACCTACTCTAGGGGATACCAATCCAGGAAGGAAATCCACTATGGTAAAGTAGTTCAAAGCTCTCCGCAAACACCCCGTTTACAGCTTCTCACCTAGCAACTACCCGTATAGACTTCTACCTAGGAACGTCCTAGATATGAGACCCCTCTCACTTCCCCTCAACCACACAACCTGTGTGGATTTCAATAACCACTCAAATATGAATACACACTCCAATAAAGAACTCCAACTTCGTGCTTAAAAGCTTAAGAGTAGATCACAAATTACAACTCAATAAAACAACCATCTTTGTGCTTAGATAATCAATGACAGCACCAGAGAGGTATACAAAATAAAGCACAAGGCTGACAAAGACACGAAACCCTAAAAGACTACATCTTTGATATTCTGATTTTGCTTCAGTTTCGGTGAATTGAATGAATAGATCTTCAGTCTTTATATAGATATACAAATTCCCTTGGCTTGATGAAATATAGGAAGTTTATTGTGCAGCTGTCCTTTGATTTAAATTCCTTTAGGCGAGGATCAATCGATTATTATTTGTTTGTTTTCATCTATTCAAATCTCCAGCTGTAAATCTTCAAACTTTAAGTAACAACCTTGTGCCTTGAATATAGGCTTTCAGTTACACAGCTGCCTTCAAATAAAATCCTTAAAAAAGATAAATATATTTGTTTTTATCTTTTTAAAGGCTAGTTGTTCCATCGTGAATCTTTAATTTCCAGAAGATAATTTCGCGCCTTGTTGTGCAAGAAGGCACGAGCTTGTTACTTCAAATCTTTCAAATATATCCATCGTGTAAATATAGTAACAAAAAATAGCGTGCATTCTGGACTTCCTAACGTTGGGTCCTAATGTTACAACATTGGGACCAACATTTGGCCTTAGACTTCTTTTACAAAAAATGAAGCCAACTTCAAAACTCAACAGACACAAACGTCTTTAACTGGTCGTAGTTGGACAACTCGTCACATAATTCCTGTTCGGAATATACGAAGTTGTAACACCCTAATCCCTTAAGCGCGTATTTATTAAATATAAACAAATAAACACCTAGCAATTAAGGCATTACATGGAAATAAAACGGAAACAAACATGCAAAACATTTAAGAAAGATTACCAAAGTAAAACCACAGCGGAATACAATTCGATTACCATATATTGATCATTATGATAATCGTAACATATTCAGAGGCTAATAGTCATCATACAAGCCATATAATTACATCCAAGTTATAGATCACAATTAGCAAGGTCATCAAAATAAATAAGTTATAAACGAGTTCAAGCGTATAACCCCCGACTCGATGTTACAACTATCAGAGCAATTGCTATTACATCCCAAAAGATGATACTAAAGGAGTAGCTTAACTAACTCCTCACCAAAAAGTATGCTACTAATAGCACAAGCACGAGCTCCTAATCCTGAGCGGACTTCTCAACCTGGTGATCTGAACCACCCAACGGTTCAGAGGTACACAAAACAGAGAGTTAGTAAACATAACCAATAAATAAGTTTAACACAATATGCTTACTTCATGTATATAAGTTATCATGCATAACTAGTTCATATATACGTCTTCATTCTTCATTATAAACAATTAATGTAATTGAATCACAATTGAGGGTAAGAATTAATGAATACGAATTCATCCAATTAACACACACACTCAATGCCATGTACCAATTATCAAATACATATAAGCATAATTCCCTAATGCAACTAATGTCAAGTTCTCATGATATGTCATCCTAGACATTTCTAATGCATGTGGTACCATCGTCTTTATTAGAGTATCTCACCTCTAATATCCGTCTTTATCGAATGAATATAATTCGATATCCGTCTTTATTAGAATAAATATTCTAATATCCCTAACTCAATTCATGAATGCATGGATGACTCATGAATAATCTCAAACAATTAGCATTAAGCTATACTCATATAATATGAAAACATTATTCATATTCCTCTTTATTAAGATATCATACATCTCAATATCCGTCTTTGATATTTCAAAAATATCATCCACAATTTATATAATTCGTCATCAATCATCAAATACAATTCATCCACAACCTTAAAGTATAGAAAACACACAAATATATAAGAAAACTTCATAAACCAAACTTCATCTCATGAAAATAACTTCGGAATCGGAATCTACGCGAAAAATCGAGTGAAATAGGTTCCGGGTGCATAAACCGTCAAAAAGTCAACCAAAAGTCAACACAGGTCAACAGACATCTGCGCGCGGCGCGGACCATCCGGCGCGCGGCGCGGGAAGTCAGAACCAACATGAAGAATCTGCGCGCGGCGCGGGATGTCCTGCGCGCGGCGCGGAATGACAGAGCCAACAAAGAAGAAGCTGCGCGCGGCGCGGACCATCCGGCGCGTGGCGCAGCATGACAGAAGCAAAAACTGTCAAACGCGTTTTTTGTGCGAAAATCACTTATTTGACCCAAAATCACTTATTGTTCAGTTCCAGAAATTATACCAAGCATGGGTTATGTTCATACATGTTCAAAACACATTAAAAGTAACTTATTAACACAAATAATCACTTATTGTTCATGGATCTGACATATTTGTAAAAACTCATAAACATTTACAAATCTTAACAAACATCTACAAATACCCATTTTTACCCATTAAAATTGTTCATACGTCATGTTAAGAGTATATTAAACATACTATGAACATGAGTTTTCACTTTCATTAAGAAAAATCATCCCAAAAAGCCCACGAAAATGAGTGGAGAAAGTTTGGGTTCGGAGAAATTGACATTCTCCCCTTTCTCTAGCCACTCACAATTATGAAAACTATCTCTCTTACCTTGGCTCTATGAATTTTCGGATTTGCTAGATGAATCTTCAAGATTTCCCTTTGCCCTAGCTCTCCTCCTCCTTCTCTCTTCTTTCTCTCTCAAAAGAACACAAAAGTGTGAATAGTGATTCTCTCTTTCTCAAAGAAATGCCTTATAAAGGTTCCCCCATTCCAATAGTCACTTAGGCCCAATGTCACCAAGGCCCAATAGCTCTTAAGCCCACTCTCGCGTAATTCTCACAAACTCGTCTAATTAACTAATACTCTCGCTTATTAATTAATTATCGCTTATGAAAATATAATAATGGACACAAAATAATATAGCGAATAAATATAATACGAATAATAAAATCGGGTCGTTACAACTCTACCCCCCTTAAAAGAATTTTCGCCCTCGAAAATTACCTGAAAATAACTCCGGGTACGAACTCTTCATCTTACTCTCCAATTCCCATGTCGCATTCTCGCCCGCGGGTCCTCCCCAAATTACTTTCACTGAAACAATCTCTTTATTCCTCAACTTCTTCGTTTCTCTTCCCTCTATTCTCAAAGGAATCGTCTCTACGGTTAGATCATCTCTTACTTGAATATCATCCGACTGAATCACATGCGACGGATCCTTCACATACTTCCTCAATTGAGATACATGAAAAACATCGTGCAAATTTGCTAATGATGGCGGCAAGGCAATCCTATACGCCAATTTTCCCACTCTTTCTGAAATTTGAAATGGTCCAATAAACTTCGATGTTAATTTCCTTGACTTTAAAGCTCTTCCCACTCCGGTAGTTGAAGTAACTCTCAAGAAAACGTGATCTCCCTCTTGGAATTCAATATCCTTTCTCCTCTTGTCATGGTAACTTTTCTGACGACTTTGAGATGCCTTCATCTTCTCCCGAATCATTCTAATCTTCTCGGTAGTTTCATGTACAATCTCCGGTCCAAGTACCACATTCTCTCCTGACTCATACCAACAAAGCGGTGTCCTACACCTCCTCCCATACAAAGCTTCAAACGGTGCCATTCCGATACTCGAATGGAAACTGTTGTTGTAAGTAAACTCTATCAACGACAAACATGAATCCCAATCCAAACCTCGGTCTAAAACGCAAGCTCTCAACAAATCTTCCAATGATTGAATTGTCCTTTCCGACTGACCATCTGTCTGAGGATGATAGGCCGAACTCAGTCGCAACTTAGTTCCCAAAGCCTCTTGCAAGCTTTCCCAAAATCTCGAAGTAAATCTTGGATCTCGATCCGAAACAATACTCGACGGAATACCATGTAGCCTCACAATTTGGTCCACATAAATTTCGGCTAACTTTGGCACTAACCTCCCCTTCTTAATAGCAAATGAAATGAGCAGACTTCGTCAAACGATCTATCACTACCCAAATCACTTCATTACCTTTCACTGTCCTCGGCAAACCTCCCACAAAGTCCATAGCGATGCTATCCCACTTCCATTCCGGCACAAATAACGGTTATAACAAACCAGACGGTTTCTAATGCTCGATCTTCGACTTTTGACAAATTAGACATGCATAAACATACTCAGAGATCTGCCTCTTCATTCCCGGCCACCAAAATAATTTCTTCAAGTCTTGGTACATCTTTGTTACTCCCGGATGAATACTTAATCCGCTTCTATGACCTTCATCCATGATCATCTTCTTTAACTCCGGTACATCGGGTACACACACTCTTCCGCGAAATCTTATAATTCCCTCTTCATCAACTTTGAAATTAACTTCTTTCCCTTCTTCAACAACAAGTGCCAACTTCTCCATCAATTTCTTATCGGTCTTTTGACATTCTTTGATATCTTCCAGAAAAGGACTCGTCAACTTCAACATTCCCAACTTCACGCTTTTTGAAGTAACTTCACAAACTAGACTCAAATCTCGAAACTCTTCAATCAATTCCAACTCTTTCACCATTATTGCTGACATATGCAATGACTTTCTACTTAACGCATCCGCTACTACATTCGCTTTTCCCGGGTGGTAGCTCAATTTGAAATCATAATCCTTTAAGAATTCTACCCATCTCCTTTGCCTCATGTTCAATTCCTTTTGATCGAATAAATACTTCAAACTCTTGTGATCACTGAAAACTTCAAACTTTGATCCATACAAATAATGTCTCCACACTTTCAACGAAAATACAACTGCGGCTAACTCAAGGTCGTGCGTCGGATAATTCTTCTCATGAATCTTCAATTGTCTCGATGCATAAGCCACAACTTTCCCCTCTTGCATAAGTACTCCTCCAAGTCCCATCTTTGATGCATCACAATACACAACAAACGGTTCTTTAGCATCAGGTAAAACCAACACAGGTGCAGTAGTCAACCTCTTCTTAAGCTCTTGGAAACTTTTCTCACAATTCGCATCCCAAACAAAAGCTTGATCTTTCCGAGTCAACTGTGTCAAAGGCAAAGCTAACTTTGAAAATCCCTCAATGAATCTTCTATAATATCCAGCCAATCCAAGAAAACTTCTAATCTCTGAAACGGACTCAGGTGTTCCCCATTGCAATACCGCATCAACTTTCGCAGGATCGACAGCTATTCCTCCACTCGAAATCACATGACCAAGAAAACTTATCTCTTTCAACCAAAATTCACACTTCGACAACTTGGCATACAACTTCTTCTCTTTTAGGACTTCCAACACGATACGCAAATGATCTCTATGCTCCTCTTCGGATTTTGAGTAAATCAAAATGTCATCGATGAAAACCACCACAAATCTATCCAAGAACGAATGAAAAATCCGATTCATGTACTCCATGAAAACTCCAGGTGCATTGGTCACACCGAAAGGCATAACTGAATACTCATAATGTCCATACCTCGTCCGAAAAGCAGTCTTTGGTATATCCTCCTTCTTCACTCTAATCTGGTGGTATCCGGATCTCAAATCAATTTTACTAAACACGCAAGCACCAACTAATTGATCCATCAAATCATCTATCCTCGGAAGTGGATACTTATTCTTAATTGTCACTTTGTTCAATTGACGATAATCAATACACAATCGCATAGTTCCTTCCTTCTTCTTAACTAACAACACTGGCGCTCCCCACGGCGATACACTAGGACGAATGAACTTCTTCTCGAGTAACTCTTCCAATTGTTTCTTCAACTCATTCAACTCTGATGCAGACATTCTATATGGCGCCATGGATATCGGGCTAGTACCAGGTACCAAATCAACAGTAAACTCTACTTCTCTTTCTGGAGGAACGTCTGAAATATCTTCTGGAAACACGTCAGGAAATTCACAAACCACTGGTAACTCGTCCATCTTGACTATCTCATCTAACTTCAAGGATGCAAACAATGCAAACATCTCCACCGGCTCTTTCAAGGATTCCACAACTTCCTTCTCACTCATCAATTGGAAACTTTCCTCCGGTTTTGGAAATACAACGGTCTTCTCACAACAGTTGATATGAACTCGATTAAAGATCAACCAGTTCATACCAAAGATCACATCTATACCACTCAGTTGGATGCACACTAGGTCCATACCAAAGTGTCTATCAAATACAGTTACAGGACAATCAAGACACACTAAACGGGTAGTTACGGAACCACTAGCAGGGGTTTCTATTTCCATACGACCAGACATTTCTGTCACAGGGATACTAAGACGTTTCACGCAATTAACAGATATAAAAGAATGTGTTGCTCCCGTATCAATAATCGCAATTAAAGGAGTGTTATAGATGAAACACGTACCTCTAATGAGATTATCCAATTGATCCGCATTTCCTCCATTTAAAGCAAACACTTTCCCCATCGTCTTCTTTGGTTTCTTGCAAGCTGGACTCTTGTGACCCTCTTCACCACAATTGAAGCAAGTCGGCTTCCAATCACAAACATCGGACCTATGTCCCATCTTCCCACAATTGAAGCACTTGTCTACCTTCTTTGGACATTCAAAAGACTTGTGACCCATCTCTCCACACTTATAACATTGTCCGTTGTTCCTCTTCTTTGTACCACTACTCTCAACAGCTTTCTTCCCTTTGTCACCATAAGGTTTCCCACGGTCTTGCCCCTTTCCTCTTTTCTCAGTCATCGCCTTGTAGTAACTACTCTTGGCCTTTCCATCCTCATCACAAATTCTACTCTTCGCCACTAGAGTGGCAAAGTTTCGGATCTCCGAAAAACCAATGAGATGCTTGATGTCAGGACGCAACCCACTTTCAAACTTGACACACTTGTCATGCTCAGCTTCCGCGGTGTTGTAATATGGACTAAAAGCACACAATGATTGGAACTTTGCAGCATACTCCGCAACCGACATGTTCCCTTGCTCAAGTTTCATGAACTCTACAACTTTCTTGCTCTTAACATCCGCCGGAAAGTAATTCCTCAGAAACTCTCTCTTAAACATCTCCCAAGTGACCATCATTGCACCAATTCCTAGCCTGAGCTTAGAATCCTTCCACCACTGACAAGCTTCCTCTCTTAGCACATACGTTCCTAAGGTAGTCTTGTTCACCTCGGAACATCCCATAGCTTCAAAGATGATCTCTAGTTCTTCCACCTACTTGATGGCGACCTCTGGAGCATACCCTCCAGTGAAGAATGACGGTTTGTGCTTCAGAAATCGTTCCAACCTTTTCTCATCTTCTCTTGCAGGATCATTGTCTCTAGTCATAAGGTTAGTCAGAACAGTCAAAGCCTCTGCGATCTGAGCGCTAGTTCTTCCAGCCATGATTCCTGAATAATTAATCAAGCCAACGACAAGCTTAGCAACTAATATCCACAGTGTTACCTCTACACATGTCGAATATATATATGGGTAATAACTCCTAATTGGTTCCACATGAACCGACCTTGCTCTGATACCACTATTGTAACACCCTAATCCCTTAAGCGCGTATTTATTAAATATAAACAAATAAACACCTAGCAATTAAGGCATTACATGGAAATAAAACGGAAACAAACATGCAAAACATTTAAGAAAGATTACCAAAGTAAAACCACAGCGGAATACAATTCGATTACCATATATTGATCATTATGATAATCGTAACATATTCAGAGGCTAATAGTCATCATACAAGCCATATAATTACATCCAAGTTATAGATTACAATTAGCAAGGTCATCAAAATAAATAAGTTATAAACGAGTTCAAGCGTATAACCCCCGACTCGATGTTACAACTATCAGAGCAATTGCTATTACAACCCAAAAGATGATACTAAAGGAGTAGCTTAACTAACTCCTCACCAAAAAGTATGCTACTAATAGCACAAGCACGAGCTCCTAATCCTGAGCGGACTTCTCAACCTGGTGATCTGAACCACCCAACGGTTCAGAGGTACACAAAACAGAGAGTTAGTAAACATAATCAATAAATAAGTTTAACACAATATGCTTACTTCATGTATATAAGTTATCATGCATAACTAGTTCATATATACGTCTTCATTCTTCATTATAAACAATTAATGTAATTGAATCACAATTGAGGGTAAGAATTATTGAATACGAATTCATCCAATTAACACACACACTCAATGCCATGTACCAATTATCAAATACATATAAGCATAATTCCCTAATGCAACTAATGTCAAGTTCTCATGATATGTCATCCTAGACATTTCTAATGCATGTGGTACCATCGTCTTTATTAGAGTATCTCACCTCTAATATCCGTCTTTATCGAATGAATATAATTCGATATCCGTCTTTATTAGAATAAATATTCTAATATCCCTAACTCAATTCATGAATGCATGGATGACTCATGAATAATCTCAAACAATTAGCATTAAGCTATACTCATATAATATGAAAACATTATTCATATTTGTCTTTATTAAGATATCATACATCTCAATATCCGTCTTTGATATTTCAAAAATATCATCCACAATTTATATAATTCGTCATCAATCATCAAATACAATTTATCCACAACCTTAAAGTATAGAAAACACACAAATATATAAGAAAACTTCATAAACCAAACTTCATCTCATGAAACTAACTTCGGAATCGGAATCTACGCGAAAAATCGAGTGAAATAGGTTCCGGGTGCATAAACCGTCAAAAAGTCAACCAAAAGTCAACACAGGTCAACCCTGGTCAACAGACATCTGCGCGCGGCGCGGACCATCCGGCGCGCGGCGCGGGAAGTCAGAACCAACATGAAGAATCTGCGCGCGGCGCGGGATGTCCTGCGCGCGGCGCGGAATGACAGAGCCAACTAAGAAGAAGCTGCGCGCGGCGCGGACCATCCGGCGCGTGGCGCAGCATGACAGAAGCAAAAACTGTCAAACGCGTTTTTTGTGCGAAAATCACTTATTTGACCCAAAATCACTTATTGTTCAGTTCCAGAAATTATACCAAGCATGGGTTATGTTCATACATGTTCAAAACACATTAAAAGTAACTTATTAACACAAATAATCACTTATTGTTCATGGATCTGACATATTTGTAAAAACTCATAAACATTTACAAATCTTAACAAACATCTACAAATACCCATTTTTACCCATTAAAATTGTTCATACATCATGTTAAGAGTATATTAAACATACTATGAACATGAGTTTTCACTTTCATTAAGAAAAATCATCCCAAAAAGCCCACGAAAATGAGTGGAGAAAGTTTGGGTTCGGAGAAATTGACATTCTCCCCTTTCTCTAGCCACTCACAATTATGAAAACTATCTCTCTTACCTTGGCTCTATGAATTTTCGGATTTGCTAGATGAATCTTCAAGATTTCCCTTTGCCCTAGCTCTCCTCCTCCTTCTCTCTTCTTTCTCTCTCAAAAGAACACAAAAGTGTGAATAGTGATTCTCTCTTTCTCAAAGAAATGCCTTATAAAGGTCCCCCCATTCCAATAGTCACTTAGGCCCAATGTCACCAAGGCCCAATAGCTCTTAAGCCCACTCTCGCGTAATTCTCACAAACTCGTCTAATTAACTAATACTCTCGCTTATTAATTAATTATCGCTTATGAAAATATAATAATGGACACAAAATAATATAGCGAATAAATATAATACGAATAATAAAATCGGGTCGTTACAGAAGTCGCTGACCGGTTTCAGTTAATGACCCTTTGATCTCCACGACAAAGGGAAGCGACTATAATCCTCCATAATCGGCTGTCCATCTGGGCCTATCAACGGAACCCCGGTAGCATCCTTAACCGGTGCCCGATAAATAATGTTTTGCAAAGCAACGGAATTTCGAGGTTTGACAAAAAAATAATTGTCCTTGAAACCTCGAACAGATTCCAAAAACATGCCGAAGAGCTTCGTACCTTGCTTCAACGACACCCACCAGAATTTGTCGACGGCGTCGTTTTGACCGTTGTAAGTGGAAGGTATGGAAGAACAATGGAATTGTCGGAGAGAAGCCCAAATAAATAACAGTCATCTCAAAGGCCCTGATAAAGGCCAAAGAGTTAGGGTGCAACTGCGAGGGCGTCAAGTGTAGGTGCCTGAAAATGGAGATCTCGAAATCACTGAAAGGGAGTCTGTAGCCCATGAACTCGAAAGCGATTTGTTACATCGGGAAAGAACCCCACTGATATTTACTGCAAATCCGACGAGTCGTGTTCGGCACGCATACTTTCCAATGGGGAGGATCTTGCACCATCTTAAACATCCCCCTAGGATTGGCACTCCCACTTAAAGAAAATTTCGATATGGTGGTCCTAGGTTCGTCGGCCACCCACGCGAGCTAGTTTTCCTCATATTAGAAGTCGAGGGTTGCTCTTCGGCCATTACAACTGAAATCAGAAGATGAAAATGAATTCGACATCGAGAAACATCAAATCCACCCTTCCATCGCCAAATCAAGTGAAAGGGCGAGGATATTGGACGCAAAAATACGAACATCCTAAATCGACGAAGAATCGGCCTAGCTAGAGGAAATATGAATGCCCGGGTAAATCCTATGGATGCTCGCGCAAATTCCATGAATGCCTGGCATAACCTTTACGTCCAGAGGGCCAAAGCGAAGTTACAAAGGCGCGAAACGCCAGTAACCTCTAAATCAAAACACAAACTCAACTAAAAGAGACATTTCTTCACTAAAAAGCTATTGTTTCGTGGGAGGGAAGGGTGTGAAGCACCACTTATAACCCTGTTAAAGTACAAAAGTAAGTATTATTGTTATCGTCTCCACAGTGACTGATGCAATATTAGTGTCATTCAACAATTTATATTGTTTCAAGTATTGAAAAAGAGAGTTTTGTTTTTATAAACATCCAAACCTACAACGCAAAAAAATTTAGGAAAAAATAACAGGGAGACAAGTTACTAGGATTAGATATAATTAATTACTCTCCTAATGCAACCTCTTAGTCGATTATATATTTTCCAAATTTCAATTATATTTTCACCTATCGCTCATCGTACGTTTACGTCCCCAGATAACGATGAGAGATCTAATGTACCTATAAACCCTCGATCCCTCGAGCGGTTAGTCAATACATTAGCATTAAGATCCAATAGTGTATGTGAATGTGAACCTAACACTATCCCTAGCAATTAGAATTCACAACTGAATTTACTTTAAACAAAAAGTCTATGTCTATAGTTTTCTGAATCAAATAATCAATTTCGGAGTTTTACGTCGGAAAAACATTAAGCACGGAAATAAACCATCAACATAATGAAAATAGAGATTATATATAACCAGCCAGATTAAGAGTTTACATGAGAATTATAACTAACTAAACCTAATCCCAATAACAGAGAGAATTAGTTATACATAATAACCTTATAATACATAACTAGAGGAGATGGAAAAATGGTATCGATGATACCGCCGCTCCTCTTGATCGCTCTCTGCCTCATGAAATTGTTTTCCTTCCTCTGTTTCTTTTGGACGTGTTGTTCTGACGTTGTAAGAATGAATGGAATGGAATTCCTTTGCCTTGCATGGCTGTGGCCTATTTATACCAATTCCTCACCGCCCATTTGAATTTCTTCACCTTTGGGTTTCCTTATTTCCATTATCTTAAGAGACATAATCATGAAGCTATTTTCAAATTAGCCTTATTACTTTTTGTAGACTATTTTTTGACCAAATAATTTATATCATAAATAATCACATGTAGTAACATGATGGATCAACTCTCTTTAATTTGGATAAAGTTATGATAACTCTTGCCAAATTGTGCTATTAGTACCGCCCTTGCTTGCTGTGAGTGATATGTCATCGCTTAGCGACTAGCTCGGACTTAAAATCTTTACTCTTCATTTCATAATCCAAAAATTACCTACAAAAAGTGATAGAAATAGCATAATTGACTGATTTTCTAATTAAAACTAATATTTACAATTAGTTGGGTTTTTTTTATATGAAATTACTTTTAAAACAAGTCAATAAGTGCCTAAAATATATATGTAAAATTACCACTTTTTGGCATTTATCAAACCCTCAAAACCACTTGAACCAAAAAACACTTATACATACCATAAGAAAAACTACAAATCCAACTACAAATCTGCAAATCCATAAAAGCTTGAAAACAGATAAGAAAAAGAATATGAATGTACTTAATTGGATGCAGGTTCTATAAGTAGAAAGTTTGAAAGTTGAGAGTTGAGAAGTTGGAGAAATGGAGAGAGTTTGGAGAAAACACGAAAAGTGTTTGAAAATGTTTCCACTTCCCTATATATAGGGAGGTAACAAACAGACACACATGTATGAAGTAGAAGGACGCAACTGCAATCCAAACCGTTGCTTTGATCTAAAGGTCACGATTTGAATGAATCCTATGGTCTAAACGCAATCATCGCTGAAACAAAAGGGGGTTCCCATCCAACGGACGAGAAAGCTCCTCGAAAAGGCAAGCTAATTGAATAGGCATTTGAATGCTATTGTAATAGCCTTTACACGTGGCAGAAAGAATCGAAGCGGCTTGTCTTTTCAAGTCACATTCATCCGTTCGCAAATCTCGCTGAACCCTAGGAAAATCGCTTTGAAAATCTCGTCATAACGGAACGCGAGATCCTCGACGACATTCACGGATCCACAATAAATGCGCGAGAAATCTCTACGATAATCTCGCAAATAGTGGACGAACAATGCTCGAGGATTACCATTTTGACCATTTCTATTCCACAAAGACTTGGTGCTCTAGAACTGATTCAACTCTTGACAAACCTTTCCTCATCCTCGGCGCCTATTCCACCCACGAGCATAGATAGGTACCAAAAGATCCTCATCGCATCTTTCCTCGACACGTAAAAATCATCAACAATCCTCGGAAGCATTAGCTGCTCGACAAATACCAGAACTTTGACTAACCAAAGTCATCTTCCTCGTGCCCATGTGCATGACGACTTGGTGGTGGGAGGGGGGGCTCCTGTTCTGGACTGGGCCTAAGACCCAATACATTGAGGAAGTTTGTTGGGCCGTCGAGCAAGACCCTTAATTAGGAACAACCCAACAGACATTTGACCAACAGTCAACACGCCGCTTCCCCTACGAAGTGTAACGCTCGATAGCGGAATGATGAGCATTAAATGCTCATCACGGCTCCTCAACCGTTTTTGACAGCCATTGATGGTCATTACTGCCCATCGATGGTCTTGGCCCAGCGCTGGGGGCTATATATTGACCACTTGACAACTTCATCAGGTACATATTCTATATCAGAGAAAACTTTTGTTTCACCCTCATTGACTTGAGCGTCGGAGCATCTGCAGGTACATAACCCCCTGCGGTTCCATAGAGCGGAGCAAAGCGAAATCTTCCTTAACACCGCCACAGTTGGTCGACTCTGATCAGGTAAGATTAGAAGAAATATCATTTTTTTAGTTACATCAAATACATATAAATTATATAATAAATCAGATATAATAATTACTCGATATATTTATTTTTTGGTACAAAAGAGTGCCAAAAACCCGCTTTTGATTAACCATTTATTTATCATGTGATTGTACTCCAGTGATAAATAAACATTTAATTTTGATTTATGCATGATGGAAATTGGAAACGCAAGTTTAACAAAAAAAAATAAAGCAAAAAAGAAATTGGACACTTGTCAAAATTTGATATGAAGTTATTATTTATTTTCTTAAGTTTATTAAAAGTGGATAAAAAGTCGTTTTTGCTTGGATAGGAAATTGCCACGTAGTTTTGCACGTTCTTTTATTTTGTTTTCTATTTTTGTTTTTGCTTGGATAAAATGTCTTTTCTATTTTTGCTAAAATTTTGTTTGCCTAAGACATCTATGCACCCTACATTTGTATCATAAAATCAGTTTGCATGATAAAATAATATTTTTATATGAATAACTTTGTGCTAAATATTTTTTATTCAAATTATGTTTTTGGTCCTTATAATTTCGCAGAATTTCGTTTTTAGTCCTTGAAAATTTTTTTTACACTTTTTAGTCCCTGAAGTTTTGTCGGTCAGTGTTTTTAGTCCATACTTTTCAATCAACTCGTGTATATCATTCGAAATTTTAATTTTTTTTCTGTAGTCATGTTTAGAACACTATATGAATCTCTCTTACAAAATTTTAATTTTTTTTAACAAGAGATGAATTAAATATGAATTTTTTAGTTTTTTGCACATAAAAATTCATAAATAATTCATCTTATGTTAAAAAATTCTAAATTTTTATCGGAGATGTTCTTATAATATTATAAACATGAATACAAAGAACCATTAAAAAATGTAAAAATATAACAGAGTTTAATTAAAATTAGGGACTAAAAACAACAGTGACCGACAAATGTAGGGTGCATAATTCAACTTATTTGTACCTTATTTGTATTGTGGATGGTGAATTTCAATCAACTTGAAAAAGCTAGACTCTATAGATTCATGAGACACGTACAAAATTAAATCACATTCACTCCGATTTTCCACTTAAATTCCAATAATCTTGTAATTGTTGAACAAATCGGCCGGAATGACCACTAGAAAATGTCGCTAACAACTACTACAAGAAAAATCTCATTTAGTGGCAGAATTTATTCCTTAAAAAGTGCCAATTTCCGCCACTAACTACATATTTATTGGCGGAATCAGTCTACCAGAAAATCATATGGCAGTAAATTTATTGGCGGAGACCCTCGAGCATTGTATTAAAACCGTTGAACTGCGACAACCGAAGACCTTCAAGCACGCCTCGTAACTGTGCTATGTACACTCAAATATAGTTTTAAACAAATTTTAATCTTTTCCATTTAAAAAATGATTTTTCTATCGTATGCAAGTTTGCACATGTTAAGAAGTTCAAAATACTCTCTATTCCTTTTTAATTAAGTGTCGTTTTAGAAGAATATTTTTGTTTCTATTTAAGTTTCGTCTTGAAAGTTTAAAATTACAATTTGTGAATTATACACTTATCTCAATAACTTCGAATTCATATTTACCATAAAAATTAATTTAGGAGTAGAAGGAGAACTTTATACTAAAACGATACTTTAAAAGGAATAGAATAAGTAGTAAGTTGGTATTGGAAGTTTTATATTTTATATTAAATGTTTAATTTTTTTAAAATAATTGTTGTTTACCAATAAAAAATTATTAGTTTTAGTTGTTTTAACCTGTAAAATATTTTTACTAGCTGGTTAAACAAATCAGAGAAAAAAAAAACATATAACTTGAATCAGAGAAAAAAAAACATATAACTTGAATAATCTTGTATACGGTGGACTGTAGATCTATCAATATTCGAGTGTGTTTATGTTTTACTTTTAGATTTTATTTTCGTAGAAAAGCTCATACTTAAAATATTGTGAACTAAAACTTAACTTAAAATAAAATTAATATTTTTGAATTTATAACATATTGAATATCTTATCATGTAAATAGACCTTCCGTGGTCCAAACGAAACATATATATGTCTAATATTTAAGATGATAACATTGCCTTAACGTCTTGAAGAAAATCCAATGCATCCCATCAATATAAATGGCTTGTATGAATCCACTTCTTACACATTAAAAAACAATGGCAGAAGTATCATCCACTAACAGCGGTCTTAGGTTAGCCGGAAAAGTAGCCATAGTCGCTGGAGGTGCCAGCGGCATTGGCAAAGAGACTGTACATGTCTTTGCCGAACAAGGTGCACGCATGGTGGTGATCGCCAACATCCAAGATGAGGAGTTGGGCAAACAAGTAGCGGAATCCATTGGCATCCACAAGTGTACCTACATTCATTGTGACGTGGTAGACGAAGATCAAGTCAAAAATCTCGTTCAGTCAACTGTTGATACTTATGGACATGTTATTATTAACCTATAGGATTTAGTTAATTTCTTTTTATGTTATTTCTTCCGTTCCAAAATAATTAAGTTTTGCACTTTGACAATGAACATTATTAATCAGATGATTTACTTTGACTATATATTTTTACTAATATATAAATATATATATATATATACACACATATATCAATGTTAGCATATACACTATTAACATTCAATTTATCTCTATGAACATTTTTAAAATATCAAAAAATTTTATATTTTTTTTACAATAATTTTTTTATAATTTTTAATAATAGATATTTAAAGATATTACAGGTCAAATTTGTGCATTAATATATATGTATGAATAGTCAACTGGGACACGTGTGATTTAAAAAAATCAATTAACTTTTCAATTTATTTTCCTTAATAGGTAGATATTATGTTCAGTAATGCTGGGATTGCAAGTCCCAGTGACCAGACTGTGTTGGAATTTGACATTTCTCAAGCTGACCATTTGTTCTCAATTAATGTTCGAGGAATGGCATTGTGCGTGAAACACGCGGCTCGTGCGATGGTAAAGGGGCAAGTGAGGGGTAGCATTGTTTGCACCGCAAGTGTCGCCGGCAGTCACGGTAGCTTCAAGATAACAGATTACGTAATGTCAAAGCATGCGATAATAGGGTTAATGGGTTCAACAAGTATACAACTTGCAAAACATGGGATAAGGGTGAATTGTGTTTCACCAAGTGGATTAGCAACACCATTAACTTGTAAAGTGTTAGATGCGGGTTCAGAGACAGTGGAATTGATTTATTCAGAAAAAAAAAAGGTTGGAAGGAGTGATTCTCAACATTAAACATATTGCAAATGCTGTTTTATTCCTTGCGTCTAATGACTCTGACTTTGTCACTGGACTTGATCTTCGTGTGGATGGTAGTTATATTGCTGGCAAATATGAACTAGTATTATAATATAAAAAATTGTATTGCTTAAAATAGAACGTATTTGTGTTGAATTTGTTTGAAGGATAAAATATTCCTCACACTTATAGTTGGAGTGTTAGAGGAAATTGGATCATCTCCTTCACTTTTTTCTCCATCTCTCTCCTTCCTCTCTATCTCTCTCTTAATCTCACTCTCTCTCATGATTATTTTTAAATTTTTTATTGAAGAGAGAGAATGAAATCAAGAGAGAGATAGATAGGAAGGAGATAGATGGAGAAGAAAGTGAAGGAGAGGATCTACATCTGTGTTAGAGGTTAAAGGAGTGATGCATATAAAATAAATATCTGGATATAAGCAAATAAGTATACTTTCTTATATTGAATATGGGTCCGTTGGTTTTGGATTTTTTTAAAAATAGATGCTGTAGTATTAGAAAATTTTGTCGAACAAAAATTTACAAATTTTTTTTTTATAAAAGCTTCAAATGAACATTTTGGTTGAATTGTTATTCTTAAAATGTTATTTTAGATATTTCATCATTTTATTGAAAAAAAATTTGGATATCAAAATTTCAAAAAATCACTTAATTTTGAAGCTATTTCAAATAGATTTTCACAAAAATCATTTTTGAAATACAATTTTTTGAAAAAATTGCGATTTTGACTATGTTTTGAACTTCAATAATGTACAATTATGTTATATAATGTAAAAATTAGTGTTTGAGTTTAAAAAAACCGAATACAAAAAACTTGTAATATTTTGAAAAACGATTTTAGAAAATCTATTTTAAAAAATACAAAGAAAAAATCTATTTTTTTAAAGTTGAAACAAACCAGCCCTATATTCAATTAATAAAATGCTATAAAGTGATGCATATGAAATAAATTAATAAATGTAACAAAATTAAAATCTTAAGTATTGAGTTTGTTATAAGGCAAATCAAATAAAGTTATTTATGTTTTTGCTAAGACAAGCATATCTTTAACAAGTTTTCAAATTTGAAGCCATATAACTTCTTGTACGGAATATTTTAAATTTTATGATGAATTAAATACTATCAGAACATTTTCTTCGCAAAGAATCAATTCCTCATTTTCACCATCGGTCTATTGTGGGCAAACCACCACTTTCATTCTTGTTATCACAAAAACAAATATCAACGGACTTGCGGACAACAACACCAATAACAATACTTAGAATGAAATAATGGTGGTAGATCCCCCTAGTTTCAATTTTTTGAAGTTTTGGTCTTCTTATTTTAAAAATTAACCTTTAATTTGGTCCTGTATTTCTAATTTTTCTGACTTTAATAGTTCCTCAATTCAATTGGGAGTCAATTCTAATGATATGTTAAAGTCAATTATAATGTAGCAAATAACAAGTGGATTAAGCAAACAATTGCACATGTCATTCTTATTGAATTCAATTTCAATAATGAATATATTACAATATATTTAATGTATTATATAATAGGTTTATTGAGGTAAATAATATTTTAATGAATGTAAATATTCTATAATATTTTTTTAAAAAAATTAAATAAAATAATAATGATAGGTATACTTTGATTTATCTACATGTCATTTGCCACATCATAATTGAGTTGACCACATCATCAAAATTGTTTTCAAATTGAAGTGAGGATCAAAATAAAAAAATTGAAATAAGCGGAACACAAAGTTGAATTTTATAATAGGAAAGTCAAAACTTCAAAAATTTAAAATTAGAAGGACGAAAATTGCATGTAAGCCCAAAAATAAAAAAAATAAAAAATCATGATAATTTTGCTCTAGCCAATTTGAAGTCTACTTTGTGAAAGCC
Organism: Trifolium subterraneum; assembly: GCA_951799995.1. NCBI lineage: Eukaryota > Viridiplantae > Streptophyta > Magnoliopsida > Fabales > Fabaceae > Trifolium > Trifolium subterraneum. The sequence goes on along the minus strand of OX637466.1, from coordinate 8,354,042 downwards.
CTTTTATTTATTTCTTTTCCATTTAAACGGATAAATAAATTCATATGTGGTTACTCGCGGACCTTATGTCTTTCTCATTTTAACCTTCTACTAGTTAAGTAGTGGACGTTATAAAATTAAATTTATTTAAAAATGTCGTTCACTAAGTAGCTGAAATTCTGGCACGTGAGGGACCTATGTGGTGCACGACGTTGCAACACTGGTCCTCCTGAACACACAAAATTAAAACGACAGAAAATTAAATAACACAAGTTATTTGTTAACCCAGTTCAGTGCAACTCACCTACTCTGGGGATACCAATCCAGGAAGGAGATCTACTATGGTAAAGTAGTTCAAAGCACTCCGCAAACGTCCCGTTTACAGCTTCTCACCTAACAACTACCCGTATAGACTTCTAGCTAGGAACGTCCTAGATATGAGACCCCTCTCCTTCCCCTCAGTCACACAACCCGTGTTTTATTCCTGTTCTAATGAACAAACCAAACTTCGTGATTAAAAGCTTAAGAGTGATTTGCGATTACAATAATTTCATCCAAGTATCGATGGATACAAGAAGGAATAACAACTTCTACTCAAGTATCGATGAGACACATGAGAGAATTTCAATAAACAAATAAACGCCTGAAGCTCTAATAGCTATATTCCTTCAATGGTTCAGGTCACTTGAATGAATAGATCTTCAGTCTTTATATAGAGATACAAATTCGCTTGGCTTGAGAAAGATATAGGGAATTAGTTCCACAGCCGTCTTTTGATTTAAATTCCTTAAAAGATAATTTGTGGCATAGCAAATAATATTTATTTGTTTTATCTTTTTAAATCTCCAGCTGTTTAATCTCCTTCTTGGCTTCATGAAATATAGGATCTTTAGTTGCAAAGCTGAACTTTAAATTAAATCCCTTTAGATAAGGATAAATCGGTTAACCAAACAAATAATATTTGTTTGTTTTTATCCTTTTAAATATGTCCAGCTGTGAATCTTCAATCTTCAAATAACAACCTCATTCCTTGTAGAAGAAGATATAGATAAGGCGCGTTATCAGGCCGTGGTTCTCAATGTTACAACATTGGGACCAACATTTGGCCTCAGACTTATTTTACCAAAAATGAAGCCAATCTTCAAAACTCAACAATCTCCCCCTTTGGCAAATTTTTGGGCTAAAATAATGTAGTACCTTGCCACTTGTTATGGGAAGATAAAACCATCAGAGGCCTGCAGCGGATTCTTGTATTCTTGGCCTCACACATAAAGATCTCGAAGGAAGAAATAAACTTCCTTAGACTGTACATAAGTTCTCTCAGAGATCAAACAAGGAAAAATAAATTCTCTTAGTGAAGTTCAAAGTCACATTGCAGGATGTGGTGACATTGGACTTCACATTCAGTATCCATCTTCACAAACAGATTGAGAAAAATAAATTCTCACAGATATGCACACACATAATCATCATATATATATATATATATATATATATATATATATATATATATATATATATATATATATATATCACTCCCCCTAAATATCAGATCAGATACTTTTAGGTAAAAACATACACATAGAAACATTACTCCTATTTGCCTTATCAGAGTAATATTCTTCTTCATGTGATATCAGAGCTGCTTCCATATGTCAGAATCATCAGAGACATATTATCTATACTACTGCAGTGGCATCAGATGTGCAACACATTGTGCCCACCATTCATATCAGACCAAAAGCTAGGATTTTACTCCCCCTTTTTAGCCATAAAATTTTGACATATAAAGTCAAATATCCTACATAGTAGAAAACCAGATAATAGCAGTAGATATAGCAGAGTGCATATCACAGACCCATTAGCACAAATAGTGCATCAAATCCAGGGTGTAGCCCACAAAAATACATAAAAAGTCGGTAAAAAAATACAGGGAGAGTCTTCAAAAGCCTTCACTGTCAGTCTCCACCACTGCATCAGTGTCATATTCATTCTCCTGATCAGTGTCTTCACCATTTCCTCAAGTTCTAGTGCCTTAATGATAGCATCTAGCTTGTGAAGGTGAAAAACACAAGAAGGGGGGTTGAATTGTGTTTTGAAAAATTGATTCTTCTGCTTCAAAGAATATTGAAATGCAGCGGATGTAAGAAACTAGACTAAACACAAAACACAAATAAAACAGTGAGAGAGAGAGAGAAAGCACACACAGAAATTTTATTCTGGTTCCTCTCACAAAACGAGAGTAGTCCAGTCCCCTTGCACTTCCAAAGGATTTTACTATAATCACAAAGATTACACAACTAATGCTCAAGCACACAAGCAAGAGACTTCCTTGCTCTAGGTCACAAAAGACAAAGAGACTTCCTTGCTCTAATCACACAAGATCAGAGACTTCCTTGCTTAAGCACACAAGCTTAAGACTTCCTTGCTCAAGTCACACAAGAGTTAAGACTTCCTACTCTAAGTCACACAAGATAAAGAGACTTTACAAACTAGCTTAATACACAGATTAAGTAGGACTGAAAGTTCTAAGCAAGACTCTCTAAACACTAAGTTCAGAGTCTATAATATCAAAAGATATTTAACTTAGAATATTACACTAGAAAGAATAACAACAGTTCATAGCTTGAATATGATTTGAATCTTTCTGAGTTCAGATGATCTTCCAGTGGTCTTCTCTCTATCAGGATGTCTTCTATTTATACTCTAGGTATAAATACGTTGAGAAAAGAACCGTTTGTTGTACACTCTCCTTTTTGTTGACAAGACGGTTGTACTCTTTGACAGGACCGTTGTACTATTGCATTGGTTATGAGCTGTCTTCCTTCAGAGAGAGTTCTTTAGGATCTGATGATATCATTTCTTTGATCTTCTGAAGATGTACGCAAGCTTCAGACTGTGTTTCTTTCTTTGGCCTCTGAGGACTTCTTCAGAGGCTCTGATGCTTCTAGCTTTTCAGAGCCTTAACACTTCAGATTGTGTCCTTCAGATGCTCAAATGATGATCTACGTGGATGACATTTTTACTTTGTTCCTGCACACTAGATCATTCATTAGTAATACCAATTGTCCATTTAATACCTTGTTATCATCAAAACTTAGGGTGTTTTATAATTAAAACTCATTTTGTTCCAACAATCTCCCCCATTTGGATGATGACAAACATAAGTATTAAATACAATTGCTTGTTGATTAATTTAATTATGTCAACATCAGGTAGCATAGGAAAGAAGTAGTCTGATAGCCTCAAGTCTAGCAACAGGAGCAAATGTTTCAGTGTAGTCAATCCCCTCTTGTTGACTATACGCTTGAGCTACTAGTCTTGCCTTATTACGAACAACCTCTCCTTGTTCATTTAACTTGTTTTTGTAGACCCATTTTGTTCCAATGATATTCTTCTTGGAAGGTTTGGGTACTAAGCTCCATACTTCATTTCTTTCAAACTGGTTGAGCTCTTCTTGCATTGCAACAATCCATGCATCATCAGCTAGTGCTTCATCAGTTGAACTTGGTTCCACTAAGGAGATTAATCCAATTAATGAGTCTTCATTTCTGAAGCTTGATCTGGTTTTCCTTGGACTGTCCTTGTTTCCCAAGATTAGCTCTTCTGGATGAGAGGATTTGTATTTGAAAGATTGTTTTGATTGTTCAGTTCTGCTTGGACTGCTTCTGATAAGTTCTGATGCTGGGTGATCTTCAGAGTCCATGGTTTCAGGAGCTGAATTTGTTTCTTCAGAGGTTGGTTGAGTTGGTCCTGATGTCTCTTCAGGTTCTGATTCTTCATCATCTGATAGTTGTATATCTGCAAAGTTCTCAACTAGCTCTGACACTTTGTCAGGCTGCTTGTCATCAAATTTTATGTGCATACTTTCTTCCACTGTATGAGTTTCAGAATTATACACTCTGTATGCTTTTGAGCGTTCAGAGTATCCAATAAAGACACCCTTATAAGCTTTAGCATCAAATTTCTTCAGATGAACTTTTGTATTCAGAATGTAACATGTACACCCAAATTGATGAAAATAGGATACACTGGGTTTCTTTCCCTTAAATAGTTCATATGCTGTCTTATTCAAAATAGGTCTAATATAAATTCTATTTTGAACATAACACGCTGTGTTTACAGCCTCTGCCCACAGATACTTAGCAATGTTAGTCTCATGCATCATGGTTCTGGCCATTTCTTGCAGAGTTCTATTCTTTCTTTCTACAACTCCATTTTGCTGTGGAGTTCTAGGAGAAGAGAACTCGTGTAAGATGCCATATTTTTCACAAAATTTTTCAAACATTTCATTTTCAAATTCACCACCATGATCACTTCTAACTTTCAAAATGTGTAAACCTTTTTCTTTTTGTATCTGTGTGCAGAAACTGCTAAAGACATCATATGCATCATCCTTATTTCTGAGGAATTTAACCCAAGTCCATCTACTGTAATCATCAACAATGACTAGTCCATATTTCTTCCCATTGATTGAGGCTGTACTTACAGGACCAAACAAATCAATGTGAAGCAGCTCTAAGGGCTTAGAGGTAGAGACAACATGTTTTGGTTTAAAAGAAGTTTTCACACTCTTTCCTATTTGGCAGGATCCACAAAGAGCATATGAGTGATAGTGTAACTTAGGTAGGCCTCTGACAAGGTCAAGTTTGCTAAGCTTAGAGATTAACCTCCAGTTAGCATGACCTAACCTCTTATGCCATACCCATTTCTCTTCACTCAGAGTTAGCAAGCATTTTACTTCTTGGTCTGCCAAATCAGAAAGGTTTATTTTAAAAACATTGCCTATTCTCGTGCCTTTGAACACTATGGACTTGTCAGATTCTCTAATTACAATACATAACCCTTTATCAAAGTTAACCACAAACCCATTGTCACAAAATTGACTGATGCTAAATAGGTTATGTTTAAGTCCATCCACAAACCAAACATTATTAATTAAAAGGGAGGAGTTACCTACAATACCTGTACCTTTGATCTTGCCTTTTTGGTTTCCTCCAAAGCCGACTGTTCCACCATTTTCAAGTTTCAATGATGTGAACAAATCTTTATTACCAGTCATGTGCCTTGAACATCCACTATCCAGATACCATGATTGATTACCATTTTCTTTCAGTCTGGATAGCTGTAGAATAAACAGGGTCAATCATTGTAATAATATCTTCCACATTCATTGTGAAGTTCTCTCCAATAATCAGTTGCTTTGTTCACTTCAGCAGTTTTGGAAGTAAAGTAATGTTTTGGAACATAAGCTTTTCTTCCATAGCTGATCACTTGCTTCCATTCATTTGATTTGAAATGGTTTCTCCTACAATGAAAATCTGAATAGTAGACAATTCTACTTTTTGGTACCGATTGTTTTCTGGGTCCAGTTTGGTTAGTTCTATAACCTTTATTTCTTCCTCGCCTCTGTGAAAAGTTTTGTGGACTATTAAAGAATTTCCTTTGAAAATTTGGTCTTTGAAAGTTGACCCTCTTAGTCCATTGATTTTGAAATCTAGGCTTTGATTGATAATCACTATAGGACCTAGGTTGCTTTTCTAATCTAGGATTAGTTTTGCTTACCAGAGTCTTATGTTGATTATTTATCATCAGCTTGGTTTGTTTTAGAGTCTGATTGGATGAGCTTCTGAGTGCCAAAGTTTTTAGAGTCTTCGACTTGATAATCTCAGGTTCTGAATACTTAGGTCCTGAGTTGCTCTCTTTGAGGTTCTGAGAAACAGCCATTGATGTAACTTCAGAGCTTGTTTTGCAGACCCCAGAGATACCTTCAGAGTCTGAAACAATCATAGCTTTGCCTTTGTTTTTCTCAGGCACAAAGGTTGAATAAAGGTTATCAGGAATATTATTTATACAAATATAAGGATTTTGTTTCCCATATGGTTTACCATATGAGTAACCAATTCCTGCACCTACATTTTTACAAACGTTATAAATCATAGATGCCATTTTACTTTTGTTGATGTTCTGATGAACAAATTCCTGAAGAGCAACCTCATGCTCATCAGTAGGTTTTGTTGGTGTTTTGTATGTTGGCCTCATTTTGCAAAAACAAGTTCAAGCAAGATGTTGGACCAGATGCCGTAGCATGTGGGTACAACATCTGTCATGCCGGTAATTAATGTTCTATATTGCGCGCCATATCTTTGATGATTCTCTGAAGCAATATTTTCACCTTACTGCTTATCAAGACGCACGTTTTTAAACAAGGGTTTATACGACGGCTGCACCAAGAGACACTTTCCAGAAGATGCTATGTCATTTATGGAAACAAGTGATTCTTTCCATTTCATGTGTGCTGGACTTTGCAAAAGGACAGCTGAAGATTAAAGCCCAAGATAAAGACCTAGCCCATGCTAACTCAGGTCATATAAATATGTGAAGACTAAAACCTAAAAGATGACTGAAGCCGTACTTTAAGAATATAGTTTTAGGGTTTGAGTCTTGTTGATTGTAAGCCTTTCTTGTGGATTCTATAACACAAGCTTAGGCCTGTTTTGGTTTGTATTTTGTGAAACATCTCCCAAGCTTTTAAGCACGGAGACTGTTTGTTGTTTGGTTAGTGAAACCGCACTGTTTGTCCAACTGTTATAATCACAAGGTTTGTGATAGAAAGGAAGTGAGACGGGGTCTCAAACTTAGGAGTTCCTAGGTTGAGTTAGCATGGGTAGAGTCTAGGTGATAAGTCGTAAACTTGTATGTTTGCTGTGGGCTTAGAACTAGATCTATTATAGTGGATTCCTTCCTGGCTTGGTAGCCCCCAGAGTAGGTCGTTGTTTACGCCGAACTGGGTTAACAATTCTCTGTGTTATTTACTTCATCGTCTGTTGCTTTTACTTGTTGATTATATTCTACTGTGGACATACGCTAGAGCATTTGTGTTAGCTTTACAACTGATTACGTACGACAATTGCTATAGCTTCTGTCTTAACATCTGTCCCTGTAGGTGCCAAAATTTCAATTGGCATCAGAGCAGGCACCCTGTTCTGCGTGGGTGAGGACCAGGGAAGTTACTTTCTAGCATAATGAACAAGGATGGTGGCTATGTCAACAGACCTCCACTTCTGGATGGATCAAACTATGATTACTGGAAAGCCAAAATGGTGGCATTTATTAAATCACTTGATAGCAAATCTTGGAAGGCTATCCTAACGGCATGGGAGCATCCAATGATACGTGACAAAGATGGTAAAACTACAAGTGAACTAAAACCAGAAGCGGATTGGACCAAGGAAGAGGATGAACTTGCACATGGTAACTCCAAGGCGCTAAATGCCTTATTCAATGTTGTGGACAACAACATTTCCAGGATGATCAAACAGTGCTCAGTGGCTAAGGAAGCTTGGGAAATTCTAATGACTACACATGAAGGCACCGCAAAGGTGAAGAATTCAAGGCTACAGCTTCTGACCATAAAGTTTGAGAATCTAATGATGGGTGAAGATTAATCTGTCCATGATTTCCACATGACCATTCTAGATTTTGCTAACAACTTTGATGCTCTAGGAGAAAAGCTAAGCGTGGAAAGAATGGTAAGAAAAATGCTTAGATCTCTTCCTAAGATGTTTGATATGAAAGTCACTACCATAGAAGAAGTACATGATATAGGAGTGATGAAACTTGAAAATTTGGTGGGTTCATTGCTAACCTATGAGCTGGCTGCTAAAGAGAAAACTGAGAAGAGGAAGAAGAGTATAGCTCTTGTAACCAACACCACTGAATGTGAGGAAGTAGAAAATGGTTTTGAAACTGATGAAAATTTATCTGAAACTGTGGCACATCTAGGCAGGCAGTTCAACAGGATATTAAAGAAGATGGATGGAAGAGGCAGGACAAATGCTAAAGGCAATTTCTCTGATAATAACAGAAAGTTTAATGGTGTAAGAAAATACAGACCTGAAGAAAAGGCCAGTACAGGAAAAGGTGTTCAATGTCATGAATGTGAAGGTCATGGACATATTAGAGCTGAATGTCCAACATTCCTGAAGAAACAGAAGAAGGTTATGGCTGTCACTTGGTCTGATGAAGATGAATCTGAGGATGATGACTACTCTGAGTGTGCAAATCACATTACTGCACTTACTGGAATCATTGAATCTGAATCAGATGATGAAGAATTGACCTTTGATGAACTAGCTGCGTCCTATAAAGCACTGAGTCAGAAGAGTGAAAAAGTCTGTCAGCAGCAACAAAACACTATAAGTAAATTGTAAGCTGAGAAGGTGAAGCATCAGACTCAAATATCTCAACTCACAAAGCAGCTACAATCTGAGAAGGCAAAGCATCTGTCTGAGGCTTCTGCTCTTAGAGATGAGGTAACCACATTGAACTATCAGCTGACTAGTTTAAATAAACAACTTAGACTGCTAAATAATGGAACTGAAAGATTAGATATACTGGTTGAGGGTCAAGTTGCTGGGAAACCTAAGGGTATTGGAGTAGAATATAACTATCCTAAAAAGAAAAATGTTACTTCTACTAGTACATTTGTTCCTCCTAAAGACACTTATGATCCTACTGAAACCAGACAGATGCCACAACATGTTCAACAACATCAGCCTGCCAAAATAATTCCTAAACCTAAGGGATGGATCTGTCATTATTGTGGTAGAAAAGGTCACATCAGACCTTTCTGTTTTAGATTATATGGGTTTCCAAGATGGTATAATAATCCCAGGTACGAATCTGATTCAAGCAACGCAAAGAAGGAATGGAAACCAAAGGCAAATGATGTTGCTCACATAGCTCACACATCTCTGAGAGTTTCGTCCAGAAATGATTGGTACTTTGATAGTGGTTGTTCAAGACATATGACTGGTGTTGAAAGTTGTCTAACCAATGTTAAAGCTTACACTACTAGTTATGTTACTTTTGGTGATGGAGCCAAAGGTCAGATCAAAGGCATTGGAAGTCTCTTTGCAAATGGGTTGCCTAAACTTGAGAATGTTCTTTTGGTGGAAGGATTGACTACAAATCTCATAAGCATCAGTCAATTGTGTGATCAAGGAATGAAGGTAAACTTCACGAAATCTGAATGCACTGTCTCAACTGAAAATGGTGAATCTGTTATGAAAGGAGTCAGGTCTAAGGATAACTGCTACTTATGTATTTCTGAAGAATGTGCTCAAATTTCCTCCTGTCTCATCACTAGAGAAGATAAAGTCAAGTTATGGCATCAAAAGATGGGTCATCTTAATCTAAGGAGTATGAAGAAAGTCATAGCTGAAGATGCGGTAAAAGGAGTACCTAAACTGAAGATTGAAGAAGGAAACATATGTGGTGAATGTCAAATTGGGAAGCAGACAAAGATGCCACACCCGAAGCTGCAGCATCTGACTACTTCAAAGGTGCTTGAATTACTACATATGGACTTAATGGGACCTATGCAGGTTGAAAGTCTAGGAGGAAAGAGATATGCTTTTGTTGTCGTAGATGACTACTCAAGATTCACATGGATAAACTTTCTCAGAGAAAAGTCAGACACCTTTTGTGCTTTCAAGGATTTGTGTAAACAACTTCAAAGAGAAAAAGATAGTGTCATTGTCAGAATAAGGAGTGACCATGGTAGAGAATTTGAAAACTCAAGATTCTTTGAGTTTTGCACTGCTGAAGGAATATGACATGAATTTTCTTCACCTATTACACTCCAACAAAATGGTGTAGTTGAAAGAAAGAATAGAACTATACAAGAATGTGCTCGAGTCATGCTACACTCAAAGAAATTTCCTCAACACTTTTGGGCTGAAGCTATGAATACAGCATGTTACATTCTCAATCGTGTCACTTTAAGAGCTGGAACAACTAACACCTTATATGAATTGTGGAAAGGAAGAAAACCTACTATCAAGTATTTTCATGTATTTGGAAGTAAGTGTTACATTCTGATAGATAGAGAAAAAAGGAGGAAGATGGATCCAAAGAGTGATGAAGGTATATTCTTGGGCTACTCTACTAACAGCAGAGCCTACAGAGTGTATAACTCCAGAACTCAAGTGATGATGGAATCAATGAATGTTGTGATAGATGATGTATCATCTGACGCTAAGACAGATGAAAGTCCAGATGCTGAAGCGTTTGAATTCCAGCCTGAAGAAACTGCAAGTATAGAAGAGTTTGAGGTAACGCCTGATAGTCCTATCACTGGTGATACTATTGCTCCAGTTAGTAAAGGACCATCTATCAGAGTCCAGAAAAATCATCCCAAGGACCTGATCATAGGCAATCCAGATGAAGGTATCACCACAAGAAGAAATCAAGATATAATCTCTAACTCTTGCTTTGTGTCAAAAATAGAACCAAAGAATGTCAAAGAGGCTCTCACGGATAATTATTGGATCACTGCCATGCAAGAAGAGTTGAACCAGTTTAAAAGAAGTGAGGTTTGGGATCTAGTTCCTAGACCAAAATTGTTGAATGTAATAGGTACTAAATGGGTTTATAAAAATAATTCTGATGAAAATGGAACTATTACAAGAAACAAGGCGAGGCTTGTGGCACAGGGATACACTCAGGTGGAAGGTTTAGACTTTGATGAGACCTTCGCCCCAGTTGCTAGATTAGAATCTATACGGCTGTTACTTGGTGTTGCATGTATTCTGAAATTTAAACTATTTCAGATGGATGTTAAGAGTGCTTTTCTCAATGGATACTTAAATGAAGAGGTGTATGTGGAACAACCAAAAGGCTTTGTGAATCCGAATCTCCCTGATCATGTCTACAAGTTGAAGAAAGTTTAATTTATATGGGTTGAAACAAGCTCCTAGAGCTTGGTATGAGAGATTGACTGAATTTCTAGTCAATCATGGATACAGGAAAGGAGGACACGATAAAACTCTGTTTGTAAAAGAAGAACATGGTAAATTAATGATAGCACAAATTTATGTTGATGATATAGTGTTTGGTGGGATGTCAAGTCAGATGGTGGAGCATTTTATCAAACAGATGCAGTCAGAGTTTGAGATGAGTTTAGTTGGCGAATTAACATTTTTCCTTGGACTTCAAGTGAAGCAAATGGATGAGACAATATTATTTATCTCTCAGAGTGAGTATGCAAAAAATATTGTCAAGAAGTTTGGAATGGACACCGCTACTCACAAAAGAACTCCAACACCTACTCATTTGAAGCTGACAAATGATGAGAAGGGTGTTAGTGTTGATCAGAGTCTCTATAGAAGTATGATAGGGAGTCTCTTATATCTTACAGCTAGTAGACCTGATATTAGCTTTGCAGTGGGTGTGTGTGCAAGATACCAAGCTGATCCAAAGATGAGTCACTTAACACAAGTGAAAAGAATCCTCAAGTATGTTAGTGGCACATGTGACTACGGCATGATGTACTCACAAAGTGACAACTCTCAACTCATTGGATATTGTGATGCAGATTGGACTGGCAGTGCTGATGACAGAAAAAGCACTTCTGGTGGTTGTTTCTTCTTGGGAGAGAATTTGATATCATGGTTCAGTAAGAAACAGAATTGTGTGTCTCTCTCAACTGCTGAAGCTGAATACATTGCAGCTGGGAGTAGTTGTTCACAACTTGTCTGGATGAGACAGATGCTGAGGGAGTATAATGTTGAGCAAGATGCTATGGCATTGTATTGTGATAATCTGAGTGCAATCAATATTTCAAAAAATCCTATACAACACAGTAGGACAAAGCACATAGACATTCGTCATCATTTTATCAGAGATATAGTAGAAGAGAATGTGGTGGTTTTGAAACATGTTGCTACTGAAGAACAGCTCGCTGATATATTCACAAAAGCTCTCGATGCTAACCAATTTGAGAAGCTAAGGGGTAAATTGGGAATATGTCTCTATGAATTGTAGCAATTAGTGAGGTGGCGTGCGCTGAATTTTTTCTCTTCCCTCCATTCAATGGTGCACGCGAATTTAGGAAGGCAAATACAAACTTCCCATAACTACTCACACTATCAACTCCCTACTTCACGCTATATTCATTCTAAAACCAAAAACCTTTCCTATTCAAATTCTGAACTTCTTCTCTCACTTGCAACCTCTAAACCATCTACCTTCTCCAAAATCCTTAATCTCACCATGTCTACACCAACCAAAATTCCTACTCAAGAAGACTCTATCACTGTTACTCCTTCGAAATCTACCCGTTCAAAGACCAAGGAACAATCAACTGCTGTAATTGTTCAAGCAACTGCTCTCGATTCTGTGCATGCATCGGAAGTGGAATCGCGGATGACTCGATCAAAGAGTGTGATCAAGAAGGAAAAGGTCTCCAAATCTCCTGCTGCATCAAAGAAAAGTACAAAATCAAAGCCAAAGAGGAAGCGAGGTGAATCAACAACAACAATCGGCCTCACAAATGTTGCGCGATGTCGCGACCGATGTTGGCGCTTCTGGCCACGATTCAAAAGGTAATAATGCTATACCCTCTGCTCCTGCTGTTGATGAAACAAATGTTGTTGAAAAATCTGTTGAATCGGAAGATCTAGGTGAAACTAAACAAACTGGAACCCTAGGTAATTCTGATTTAGAAAAAGAAAAGGATACTGGTACTGTTAGTAAGGATGATGCTGGTGTTGTTGAGGAAAATCCTAGTGATAAGACTGAGAAGACTAGGACTGATGTTGAAATAACTGGAAATTCTGGTGAGATTGACAATTTAGGGAAAGCTAGTCTGGTTGAAACCCTAGAAACTGCTAATGTGAATACTGTGAGGAATTCTGAAATTATTTATGATGTTGATAATTCTGTTGTTGAGAAAAACCCTAGTGCTGTGCTTGATGAAACTAGGAAGCTTGTTGACGAAGTGATGACTTGTGTTAATGAATCTGACTCCTTAGCCAAGACTGATGTTGTGCCAGATGCTCAAGCATCTTTGGACCAACAGGTTCGTAATCCTGATAATGTTGCAGAAGTTTGTTCTGACTCTGGATTTAGTAGTGGAAAGGTTGATGAAGCAGGTACTGGCAGTAAGAAAATTGATCAGGATAGTGTGACTAACAAAACAGTTGAAACTTCTAAGTCTGACAAGAGTGAAGAAACAAGAACTGGTGAGGATGATGAAGGTGTAGTTGGATCTGGTGATAAAGAGAAGTCTGATAGTGCAGGAAAAGACTCCTCTAGTGAGTCCTCAGAAGAAGAGAGTGGCTCCACTGAAGAAGCTGACTCTGATGTGAATAAGGTGATTGATGTTGATGAAGAGAGGTCTAAGTCTCCTCTTCTGGTGAAAACTTATGGTGCTGGTGTAGCTAAAAGGCTAAGGAGCAATTCTGGTAAAGCTATACCATATGTCTCCAAGTCCCCTGTTGTAGAGTCTGTCAAGAAAACTGTTAAGAAACAAATGTATGGACCTCCTAGACCTAGGAGTAAATTTGAAACACCTATTGTCCAGAAGAAACAATTAAAAAGGAAAGCTGCTGACAATGATTCTGATTATGAAGCTGAGAAGTCTGTGACTAAAGGTGAAGCATCTGGTGGAGCCTCAGTTGGCAGGAAAAGTCTGGGTGGCAGAAAGGTACCAGCTAATGTACCTGAGGTCCCTATTGATAACATTTCTTTTCATCTTGCTAGCTGTGTAGGGAAATGGAAGTATGTTGTTCAGAGAAGGGTTGCTTTGGAGAGAGAACTTTGAAAAAAGGCCCTGGAGTGTACTGAAATTGTGAGCTTGATTGAGGAAGCTGGTTTGATGAAGACGGTGTGGGGATTGGGAGATTGTTATGAACAGCTGGTCAGAGAGTTCATTGTGAACGTCCCTGAGGATTGTGATAATCCCCAAATGTTGACAAATCAAATGAGTCGAATTGCTGATTTCTTTGGGGCACCGCCCACACAACAGCAACAAATTCGACCAATACCAACCCAAGTACTTGTTTAGAGGAATCAAACGCCAAATGAACAAGGGGTTCAGGATAACCCAGTTCCAATCCACAAGGCGTTCAGTTAGAGACGCCTATACCAAATGTTGAATCAAACCAGAATGTTATACTGGTTAATCGAAACCATAATGCGGATCAAGTGATTCGAAATGTTCAACAAAATAGATTGGAGGGAGAAAACAACTTAGCCCATCTAGTTGAAACAATTTTAGCCCAAAATGGCCTAAACATGGGATTGCACAGGCCTAATTTCGTTTCTGCGTTGTTTGAATATGTGTTACAATCTGAATTGCCAAGAAATTGGAAAGTCCCAAAATTTACAAAATTTGTTGGGGACACTAATGAATCAACAGTCGAACACATTGCCAGATATATGGCAGAGGCAGGGAACATTGCAAATAATGAGGAGTTAAGGATGAAATATTTTCCTAACTCTTTAACCAAGAATGTTTTTACTTGGTTCACTACCCTTCCCCCTCACTCAATATGTTCGTGGACACAACTAGAAAGGCTATTCCATGAACAATTCTATATGGGACAGTCTAAAATTAGCCTTAAAGAGTTGGCTAGTGTTAAGCGTAAAATCCCCGAGTCTATTGATGATTATTTGAATAGGTTTCGATTGCTGAAAGCAAGATGCTTTACTCAAGTGCCTGAACATGAATTAGTCGAAATAGCGGCCGGTGGCCTTGACTATTCAATTCGAAAGAAATTAGATACTCAATATCTGAGAGATATGGCACAACTTGCTGATAGAGTTCGACAAGTCGAACGCCTTAAATTAGAATAGGCAAGATCTTCTAAGTTTCATAAAAAAGAAAAAGTTGCTTATATTGAAACTTATGAAAGTGATGATGACTTTGATGATGGTTATGATTATATAGAAAATAATGAGGTTAATATCGCTGAATTAAAACCAGGACCTCCTTATACTTGTAAATTACTGAAACCATCAAATGGAAAAAATCTAGTCGAACCAAAGAATGATAAGTTTATATCGAAAACTTATACTTTCGATATCACAAAGTGTGATGAAATTTTCGATTTATTGGTTACTGATGGCCAAATAGTTGCGCCAAAAGGTGTAAAAACACCACCTTTGGAACAAAGAAAGAAAAGAGATTTTTGTAAATTTCATAATTTTCTTGGACATAAAACCTCACAATGTGTTCTTTTCAGGGACTTGGTTCAAAAGGCTTTGACTGATGGGAGACTAAAATTTGGCGAGAAAGCCAAAATGCCAAGTATGCAGGTTGATGAAGATCCACTTCAAATGTCTGAGGCTTTATACACTGAGCCTGTTCAGTTATTGATGGTGGATGCTATGGATCTTACTGGAGGAGATCAGCTAGTGGCAATCCCTGAAGAAGAGTATGTTGAGAAAGTCAAAATGGTTTATCCTCAGGCTGAAGAGGAACTTATTGATTTTCTACAAAGGTGCAAGATAAGCAACACTGAAGTGATGTTTTGTCCTCGATGCAGTGCAGTGTTCGACAAAAAGGCTACTGATGGCCTGAATAAGTTTGTTCCGTTCACTGAGAAGAAGAATTGGCCTAAACCAAGGCCAGTGGTAAGGCAAAATGTGGGTGTCCGAAAGCCAATTCATCAAAGGCTAGGTAACCAAAGCACATTTATTCCTCCTAACAAAACCCTAGTTAATCAATGGGTTCATGGGAAATCAATGACGCCTATTAGAGGTTTTGTGGAAAGGGGAAACACAAGCATTTCAAGGGCCAAGATTTATGGTGAGGCTAAGAAATATGCCTACAAAAACAACTACATGGGAAAGAATCCCATGATTAGAACACAATGGAGAAGACACCAACGCCAAAAAAGGTTGGCAGCCCAAAGTGTTCCTAAGGTTGATAACAACAAAGGAAAACAGATAGTTGAAATGGTTAAGAGGCCATTGAAAGATAGAATCAGTTTTCCAATTTCGACTGAGAAGATCGAAGCAGTTGCTGCAACTGACCAAATGGAGGATGATGATCTCCTAGGATCAGAAAATGATTTCGATGTTCTAGTTGGGGTGGTTTCGATTCTCCCAGCGGAGTATGATGTTCTTTCAGAAATCCAAAGCGGAGAAGACGAGTTCGACAGTTCTGAATTGGCTTTACACAAGCCAATGTGTTATTATGTAATGAATAATGGTTGCTTAGAAGAGCAAATGGCTTTTTTCGAAAGGCCAGATGAAGGGATGAAAAGTCATTTGAAACCACTTTTTATCCAGGCTAAGGTTAATGATGTTGGGGTAAACAAAGTTTTAATAGATGGAGGTGCTGCTGTAAACCTCATGCCAGAATTCTTGCTACACAAGATTGGTAAGCGTACAACAGATCTTCATACTCATAACATCATTTTATCTAATTATGAGGGTGAAACTGGATATTCCCTAGCAGCAATCCAGTTAGAGGTGGCTGTAGGAAGTACAGTAAGATCAACCCTATTCATTGTAATTGCTTCCAAAGCAAATTACAATTTGCTGTTAGGTAGGGAATGGATACATGGCGTTGGTGCCGTTCCTTCGACCTTACATCAGAGAGTGGGTATCTGGAGAGATGACGGAATTGTGGAAAATATGGAGGCAGATCAAAACTATTAGAGGTCTGATTCTCACCATATTTCCAGATACACCTTCGAGAAAAAACTGGCGAACATTTCGCCATGCACTGAGCGAGACTTTGCATTTGCTCCTGCCAACAATGTCTATCATTCTGTCAAGTTGGATCCAACACATGGGTTCATTTGGGAACGAGAAGAGATAGATGACTATCCCTATGAGGAAGATAGCAAAATCTACCCAACTGGGTGGAATATTGATGAGAGTTACAATGTCTGAGTCCCAAGCATGGGCTAGGATTTCGGCTTATGCGGCCGAAAATAGGATAAACATGGCTTTGGAAGCCATCGCATTTCAAGAAAATATGGCTGTCGAAGCCAATGATCCAAATCATGGTGAAACATCACCAGAAACACAGAAGTTAGACTGCATCTATGACGATGAACCTTTAGGATTTGAAAAGGATCCTTTGAGTTCGAGTCCAAAAATGCAAGCACAAGACCCATTACAAGAAATTGATGTTGGAGATGGCCAAATAAAAAGGCCAACATATATAAGTGTTAATTTATCAGGTGAGTCGAAACAAAAATTGGTCGAACTCCTTAAAGAATCTAAGGATTGCTTTACTTGGGATTACAACGAAATGCCAGGTTTAAGTAGAAAATTGGTGGAACATAGATTGCCAATTCGACCAGACAAAAGGCCAGTTAAACAATTGCCTAGAAGATTTGCGCCAGAAATCATGTCCAAAATCAAGGAAGAAATCGAAAGGTTGCTGAGGAGTAAATTCATCAGAACAACCAGGTATGTTGAATGGTTAGCAAATATAGTCCCTGTTATTAAGAAAAATGGTTCTTTAAGAATATGTATAGATTTTAGGGATTTAAATAATGCTACTCCTAAGGACGAATATCCAATGCCTGTAGCAGAAATGTTAATTGATTCAGCAGCAGGTTTCGAATATTTAAGCATGTTAGATGGATATTCTGGCTATAATCAAATTTTTATTTCTGAAAATGATGTGCCTAAAACTGCTTTTAGATGCCCTGGTGCTCTAGGTACATATGAATGGGTTGTGATGCCTTTTGGTTTGAAAAACGCTGGGGCAATGTATCAAAGAGCCATGAATTCCATCTTTCATGATTTTATAGATGATTTTATGCAAGTATATATTGATGACATAATTGTAAAATCTTCATCTCAAGATGATCATTTAGATTATCTAAGAAAATCATTCGAGAGAATGAGAAAATATGGATTAAAATGAATCCATTAAAATGTGCTTTCTGTGTTAATGCAGGAGATTTCCTTGGTTTTGTGGTGCATAAGAAAGGCATCGAAATAAACCAAAACAAGACGAAGGCAATAATGGAGACTAAATCTCCAACAAACAAAAAGCAACTTCAGTCATTACTTGGAAAGATTAACTTCTTGAGAAGATTTATATCAAATCTAAGTGGTAAAGCTCAACCTTTTTCACCACTGCTTCGACTCAAGAAAGAGGAGATCTTCACTTGGGGCAAGATCAACAAAAGGCATTTGACGAAATAAAAGTTTATTTGTCGAATCCACCAACTCTGATGCCTCCAATTAGGAACAAGTTTATGAAGTTGTACATTTCAGCATCAGAATCAACTCTTGGTAGTATGCTTGCACAGGAGGATGAAAATGGAGATGAAAAAGCCATTTATTATTTAAGTAGAGTACTTAATGATGCTGAAACTAGATATACTAGTATAGAAAAACTTTATCTTTGTTTATATTTTTCATGTATGAAACTAAAGCATTATATAAAGCCTATTGAAGTTTGTGTTTATTCTCGTCTTGATGTTATTAAAACACATGTTATCAAAGCCAATTTTACATAGTCGAATTGGAAAATGGACTTTGGCTCTTACTGAATATTCATTAACTTACAAACCTTTGAAAGCAGTCAAAGGTCAAATTGTGGCTGATTTTATAGTTGATCATTCTGTGATCGAAATACCACAGCAGTATGTGGAAACTCAGCCTTGGATTTTATATTTCGACGGTTCCAAACATAAACTTGGAACTGGAATTGGATTGTTAATAATTTCTCCATTAAAAATTCCAACTAAGTTCAAATATAAAATCAAGGGTCTTTGCTCAAATAACGAAGCTGAATATGAAGCTTTAATAGCAGGTCTAGAAATTTTAATAGACTTGGGGGCAAAGAATATAAAAATAAAAGGAGATTCAGAGTTAGTATTGAAACAATTAACACAAGAATATAAGTGCGTGAAAGAACATCTTGTTAAGTATTTCGAAACTGCAAGTCAACTTTTACGTTGTTTCGATACTGTGGATTTCGAACATGTTCCTAGATTACAAAATCAAGAAGCGAATGACTTAGCTCAAATTGCTTCAGGATACAAGGTATCAAAGGAACAATTATTTGAGTTAATTGAAATCAAAGAAAAATTGGTATCTAATGATCTATTATTGCCAAACTTGTCAATGCCAAAACTTGTGAGGGCAGATATACCACAAGAAATTATTGATAATGAATGTTTAGATGAAAAGAAATTTCAAATTTTGGCAATTGACAATTTAATAGACACTGATTGGAGAAAACCAATTGTAGAATACCTACAAAATCCAACAAGTGATACTGCTCGAAAGATCAAGTACAGAGCTCTAAGCTATGTGATTATTGGAGATAATTTGTTATAAAAAGACTTTTGAAGGAGTCTTACTTAAATGTTTAAACGAATCAGAAGCTTATATGGCCATCTCTGAAACACATAGTGGAGCTTGTGGATCTCATTAAACAGGTCATAAAATTAAATGGTTACTTTTTCGACAAGGTTTGTACTGGCCTTCTATGTTAAAAGATTGCACAGAATTTGCTAAAGGTTTCCAAGATTGTCAAAGACATGCAGGAATACAACACGTGCCTGCAAGTGAACTACACTCCATTGTTAAGCCATGGCCATTCAGAGGATGAGCTTTAGATTTAATTGGCGAAATAAAACTTGCTTCATCAAAAAATCAAAGATATATCATAGTTGGAGTAGATTATTTTACAAAATGGATTGAGGAAATACCCATGCAAAATGTAGATCAAGAAGCAGTGATCAGTTTCATCCACTGTAACTATCACTACTGATCAAGGTTCAGTTTTTACAAGTCGAAAAATGCAAGAATTTGCAAAGCAAACTAGTTTTCGTTTGCTAACTTCGACACCATACTATGCACAAGCAAATGGTTAGGTCGAAGCAGCCAATAAAATCCTCATTGGATTAATCAAAAAACATATTGCCCAAAACCTAGAAATTGGAATAATACTTTAGATCAAGTATTATGGGCATGTAGAAATTCTCCAAAAGAATCAACAAATACTACACCCTTTCGTTTCACATATGGTCACGATGTAGTTTTACCAGTAGAAATACATTTGCAATCAATTCGATGTAGATGAATTAGTTGATTTAGATGAGGAAAGAATTAGAGCTTTGGAAAAGTTAACTCAGCAAAAGGAGAAAATAACCAAAGTTTATAACAAAAAGGTTAAGTCGAAAACCTTTAATATTGGAGATTTAGTTTGGAAAACCATTCTGCCTATGGATCGAAAAGATAGGATTTTAGGAAAATGGTCACCCAACTGGAAAGGTCCTTTTAAAATTTCACAAATATTTTCTAATGGCGCATATGAAATCGAAGAATTAACTTCTGAAAAGCGTACATTGAATATAAATGGTAAATATCTGAAAAAATATAAGCCAACATTATGTGAAATACACATAAGCGCAGAATAGAAATATAGTGAAATCGAAATGGCAAAACAGTAAAATTGCCATAAAACAGTGCACTCTAAAAAATTACAAACCAATCGAAACTTATCCAATAATCGAAACTTCATTCCAAGTTTGAGATTACAAAAATGGTTACATTGAAAACCATCTATGGTTTTATTTAATCTAATAGAAATCTATCCTAATGCGTCTTTATTTTAAACAACAAAGAGAAAAACAAGAAATAAGGCGCAGCCATCAATCTTTCCCAACTGGTTAAGAAGTTCCACCACACAAAGAACAACTTCCAACAGTAGGCAAGAAGATCAATCCACCTCACTTCATCTTCGAAGAACTGGATTTGAGGTCCTTCTCTCTCACATGAGCAGGTTTGGTAGAATCCTCAACCGTTATAAGAGAATCATCATGGTCTGAGTCACAGAGATCTTCTTCTGGAACGTAAGTTTTCAAAATCTCAGCATAATCTGGGTCAATCTCATCTGAACCAGAATCTTCTTGTTCTTGAGCATGGCGTTGAGACCTGGTTGGAATTCTTGAAGAAGATTGGGAGGATTTAATTTTGAGAGGTTGGTTTTTCTTACGTTTAGAGGCGGGAGAAGGTTTGGTTTCTTTCTTAATAGAAACAACACCTTTAGATTTCCCTTTCATGATTTAGCAAAAAGAAGGAATGAACAATGAAAAAGAATCGTGAATGAAAAATAACAGAAGAAATGCCTCCTTTTATAGGAAAAAATTGGGCGTTGGCAGTTGAAAATTCCCTTGGGCTTCGCAAATAATAAATATGGATTGACTTGACCATCTTGGAAAAAGAGTCAAACACGGTTTATGAAAAATCTTTGTCAGTTACGAAGATCTAGGAATGTAAAAAGATTTCTCGCCGTTAATTTTGAGGTTTTAGTTACAAAAGGATAAGTTCCATTTTTAATTAAAGTTCTATTCGAAGCAACAAAGGCCCATTCTAAATAATTCGAAAATATCATAAAAAACGAAGAAATCAAATGGCAAACAAATAATAATTTGCCATAAAATGGGCGTTGTCAAAATACAAGTTGAAATATTCGAAAGACAATAAAAATTGTTCGATAATATAAAGAACAAATAAAACAGTAAGTCTTCAAGGATTGGACTTCAAAGCGTTGTATTGAGCCTTGATCAAGTTGATTTCGACTTCGATGACTTGAACAGAAGCTTGAAGGGATTTGATTTCTTCATCCAAGGCTTCAGAAGCACTAAAATAACTTAACCCTTTCCTTGCCTCTTTGTCAATAGCTTCTTGACGAGCAGTAGAGGCAGCTTCATCCATGGCAACACATTTTTTCTCCTCTTCAGAAATAAGGAGTTGGCGCCTAGCAATCTCAGCTTCGAATTTGGTTATTTCCTCTTTCCACTGCTCAATCTTCGAATTGCTTTCTTGACATTCTTTTCCATGGACAACTTGCTCTGATCTCATTTTTTCGACCTTCTCGATAGAGATGTTAGCCTTATCGAATACAGCAGCTTGAGCAATCTTTTGATGGCTTATTCGTCCAATGGTATATCCTTTCTTCTGAACAGACTTAGCAAGATTCTCAATAATGGATTCGAGTTGAATAACTTTGTTCAAGGTGGCTTCATCAG
This sequence comes from Trifolium subterraneum, assembly GCA_951799995.1. Lineage (NCBI taxonomy): Eukaryota > Viridiplantae > Streptophyta > Magnoliopsida > Fabales > Fabaceae > Trifolium > Trifolium subterraneum. The sequence goes on along the minus strand of OX637466.1, from coordinate 8,332,257 downwards.
TAAGAGGGTTGCGAAATTTACTCAAAAAATTCTTATGAGCAAAAGCTTCACTAGGATTTTCTTCGATGGAAGCCAAAACATCACCATTGATATAATCACGGTGCAGCTTCGAAATCATCGAATCTTGGCGAACAGATTGCTTAATACCAGCATCACTTTGATTGGTACTACCTCCAGTTTCATTACTTGAGCTTCGAGCTGGTTCCCATTTCTTAACCATTAACAGTTGCAAAGCAACATCAGGTTGTTTAGCCTTCAAACTTTCGAAATCCCCTTCAGACATTTCAATGCTAGCTGACAATTTTGAAGTAGAAGTTTCTGGAAGAATAGACGAACCTCCAATTTCAGCCTATGGCATATCTTCATCAGAATTGGATACTTCGAAATCCAAGTGCTCATTGGAAGTATCTGGATTTGCCTGAGAAGCAGAGTTGGTATCCACAAATTCCTCCTTCTTGCTACTTTCAACAGGATCAAGTTGAGTTGTCTCTTTAGAAACTGGTTCTTCCCGTTCTTTGGGATCATCAGTCGAAGCATCATTTTTAGGAATGTCATCCTTTTGGGTTTCATCGTCTTGATTTTTGACTACATCCTAAAAAAGGAAATGTATATGAAAGAGAGTTTCGAAAACAAAAATGAAATAAGTATTCGAAATATGGACCAGTGAAACTTACATTGTTGTTTCCATCATCAGTGTTTTGTTGCTTCTCAACTCCAACAGTTTCTTCGACCAACTGTTCAGGAATTGGTGTTGATGGCCTTTTAGGATCCTTAGCAAGAGTTGAATCATGGGGATTCAACTGAACTCCCTCATCAGGAGAATGAGACTTGGTTTTCTTCTTTTTCTTCTAATGAGTCTTCTCATCAGAAGATTTCGACTTCTTTTTCTTCTTCTTTTTCTCTCCATCACCAGAGCCTGATTCCTTTACATTGGCATTTTCAATGATTATGTCAGCATCGGCCTTATCTGAAGACTTCGTGGTCGAAGGGTCAATACTTTTCTTTGATGACTGGGTTTTTGAAGGACCCACAACTTCATCATCAGGTTTTTCCACTGAGGTAGTGGATTTTTCAACGGGTTTTCTTTGGAGAGGAATCTCAACTTCTTCTTCCTATAGTTATTGGAAATTATGTTCAATACAAGGAAAATGGAAAAGATTGATAGATGAGAAGAAAGGATGAAAACACGAACCGAGGCATCGCTAGAAATGGTAACAGTTTCTCTGGTTCTCTTTGTCCTGGTGGTATTAGTAGAACTAGCAGCTCTCTTTACACCCTGAAAAAGAGAAATGACAAGATAAGGATGTGAGGTTACATTTACTTCGACGCATACAAAGTTCGAATTAAAAGAAATTTACCCTCTTCACTTCAGCAGGTTTTGTCGAAGTACTGGTCGTTTTCTTGACAGTATCTATCGCCTCACTTAACATTTTCTTTGTAACTAAAAAATCAAAGACAAATCGAATGTCAGCTTAGTGAGATTTATAGATAAAATAGAAAGAAGCAAAAAAGAATAGAAAGGGGTAAAAGCCATTACCTCCTTGCTTCGATTTTTTAGGTTTTTCCACAATAGGCCTAGCAAATCCTTCCTCAAGCCTGGTTATTACAACATCTTTGTTGGGCAATCTAGTCAGAAAATACGCCTCCCACCAGCTATCAAAATCAGTGGTGCAGTAGAATGAATTGTTGAAATGAAAAGTGGTAAGAGCATATTTATGTCCTTCAGCAATTTTGAGATATTTTCTGAAAGAACCTTCAGAAATACCAGAGCCCATGAACATGTCCTTTTAATTTTCGAACAAACTCCTTGGTCGAATCTGACTAAAGCCAAATTGCCTCGATACTAAATTTGGTTGGTACCCAACCAGACCAAAATTCTTGGCCATAGAGCCAATTCTACATGAGAGCATTGTTGGTTCGAGATAAGTAGACCAAAGTTCATCTACTTCATCATCTAGATCAGGATCAGTGGGTGGAAATTCATCAGTATACCAATTTGGTCCTATGTCTCTAGTTGAAAACGGAGCATGGTGAGGTCTAAAATTATCAAAGTTCAGAAAAACTTTGACATACTTCATGAAAAGGGTCTTGGGATCATTTTCAATAAAATTTGGTGTCAACCAAACTGTCCTCATTCCTTCAAAAGTCCTTTCCTGAATTTGGGGTTGTCTACTCTCAGGGATGGTGAAACCTATTTCTTGTTCGAAAGTAGCACATAGCCACAGTTGAAGTAACCACATAGGTCCAGCTACTAAAAAGGTCGAACCACCATCTGATCTCTTGATTTCATCACAAGCTGCCCCTATAGATTCATAAAGGACAGCCAGGATTAACTTACCAAGGCTAAAATGCCTGCCTTCATGGATTTGAATAGCCATAGGTACAAACATTTTGGCTATCTGAAGTGATCGAGAACAGAAAACATAATGGGATAACCATAATGTTAAGAAAGCTATGTGTTCAATATTCGAAACTTCCTCTTCGTCTGTGTGATGTTTGTATATATATTTGGTAAAAGAGAGTTCATCATAATCGAACTCAAGATTATCACCAGTGTTGGCTGGATCGAAAGTTTCCCCTACTGGTCGAAGACCAGTTAAGGCAGCAACATCTAGAAGTGTTGGGGTCATCATCCCACAAGGGAATTGAAAGGTGTTGGTGGATTTTTCATAAAAATGCATGGCAGCTATTAATAGTTCAGGATGATATTGAGGGTCATATCGAGAGAGTTGGATCAGGTCATAAATTCCATAACTCTGCCAATATTCTTTATATTCTTTCTCGACTCGATCTAACCAAGGGATGTAATATTTATTGGGTATCGAAGGCGCTGACCTAAATAGTTTGTTCCTAACATTCAAATAACCTAAATGAAAGGGTTTTGCCTCGAAAATTGGTGGTTCACAAGATTTGTAGCAAGGAAATAATTCACTTACTTTTAGAGACAGAGATTTCTCATCTGGTGTTGGACCTCCAAATGCGAAAACGTTCCTTTCTACAGCAAAAGGAATCATAAGTTTGGAATGCCAGATTTTGGATGTTTCTTCATCACCATGAGGTTGAGGTACCATTGGTTCTTTCTCATCAAATCGTATGAATTTTTTCCATTTTCCAGCAAAAGGAACCTCTTGTCGTTTCTTTTCAGACATGATTTGGAAAAAAGGTTTGTGTTTTAATTCGCTGAGAATGCAGAGATTTAGAACTTAAAACTTTGAGATCTAAACCGGTAGAAGTTAAAATTAAAGTTTTTAGAAGAGTTTGAACGGTTTGGATTTATGAAATGAGTACTGGAACTTAGTAAAAGTTACAGAAAGCTTGAGAAATATGTAAAAATGGTGAAAAGTTCAGAAAGTCTCAAATGGGGAAGATGAGCACTATTTATAATGTTCGGAATTAGTCCCCATTTAATTAAATAAAAAAGAAAAGATGCTTTTTGCATTTTTTTTTCAACTTCCTGACTTGCCACGTGTCCCACTAAAAGTGAAAAAGTGGACGCATTTATGGTAGTGGACAAAATGTGACAGTTGAAAAGACTAATGATGACTATGACGTCACCACTGTTTCTGGAAAACGTGAAGAAACTTGTTTTAAAAGTGAAACATTTCAGTGCTTAAAATGCCAATATCGTTTCTTTCGAATTGAAACTTCTCGAAATCGAAACTGGCATTTTAGGGCAATTTGTTATCCCATATTTTGGTAAAGTCAAAATATGCAATAAATGCTTATTATTCAGGTTTGACATTTAAGGAAATATGTCATGTTTGAAAAGACACTTTTAAAATGGCATTAAAGTCTTTTAAAAGTCAAAAGTCTCTTATTTCGATTTTCCTTATAGTAAAATCGAAAGGACTATTCAAGATCGAAAGAAGGAAACACTTTGGGATATAGGATTCCTTTCATTTCGATCCACGGTTCAACTTCGATTTCGCTAACGGTTGCAGTGTTTCAAATTGAAGATACGTCATCAAAGAACGTGGCCACGTGTCAAGATACGTGTTTGTAACCGTCATTTAGCAGTTAAGGTTTTAGGCTATAAATACTAGTTTGGAAGTCGAATTCAGGGTCACAAATTCACATACGAAATCCTCTAAAATCTCACAATGCTCATGTTATCGAGAAAGCTGAGGGAAAACAGGAAAAAGTATGATTCTGTGAACATTTCTATTGTAAATTATTTAACAAGTTTATGAAATTTATTTTTCTTTAAATCTTTTGTCTTTAAAGTTTATGCACTTTACTGATTTTCATAAAAGTTGTTTGTTTATGAATCTTTCGTGAACATCAAGTTTTATTTCAAACTGTATGAAATTGTGAAAATATATGAAAACTGTAAAAATGTTTACTTCTTTAATAATGAATGCACAGAATTATAGTCCCAGCATTCACTAGTTGATCCTTCAAGTAATTAATTCAGACTAGCGATTGTTTACCAAAAATCAGTGTAAACAGCAGGACAAACTTATATTTATGGAAGAGCACATTACGCTCTGAAGAAACTTTGTTAGAGTCTGAATCATTACACTCTGAAGGTGTTTAGAAGCTAAAAGGCATTCAGAAGCCAAACAACGCTCAGAAGCTCCAACGTTCAGAAGCTACTTGGTATTGACTCTCAGAAGCTACTTAGTCAAGTGTCATTCAGAAGACGAAGACGTTCAGAAGCTGAATTACAAAGGACTATCATAAGCCAAAGATTCAAAGACCATCAGACTCCAAGAAATCAAAGTTTATTAGAAGCCAAGGAATTCCAAAGTTCATTAGAAGGCTATGTCACTTTGTTATGGAACATTCTAAGCCTGATAACTTCATAAAGGATTACACCATTGCAACGTTCAACTGAATTTTGATCTTATCATCAAAGGAGCGTGATGTACCTTTATTTCTGCATTTGGACAAGCAGAAAAGCATGGACGAAATTGTGGAGCAGAATTACCTCTTCTAGGAAGAAATTCAAATTCCACACTTCAAGCAATTGGAAATCAACAGCTGTCCATCTCAACGGAATTCTACAACGTCTCAAATTCTCTCTTCTCTCATATATATATATGGAACCAGAAGAATTTGTAGATAACGATTATGAACTGAAATTATCTTTCAAACTAAGTGAAACAATAGAAACTCTCTGAGCCTCTGAAAGTTATTTTGTGTAATAGTTTTTAAGCTTAGAAGTTAAGTATTTACTCTTGTGTGAGTAATTTGGAAAAGTCTCTTGTTCTTAGTAACTTGAGCATTTGTATGAAGTCTCCTGCTGTGTGTTCTGGAGCATTTGTGAAGTCTCTTGTCTTGTGTGACTTGAGCAATAGAGAAGTCTCTTGCGTGTGTGCTTTGTTGGAACAAAATGAGTTTTTAGTTATGAAACACCCTAAGTTTTGATGATAACAAAGTGTTAAATGGACAATTGGTATTACTAATGAATGATCTAGTGTGCAGGAACAAAGTAAAAATCTTATTCACTCAGATCATCATTTGAGCCTCTGAAGGACACAGTCTGAAGCGTTAAGACTCTGAGAAGCAAGAAGCTGCAGAGCCTCTGAAGAAGTCCTCAGATGCCAAAGAGAGAAACACAGTCTGAAGCTTGCGTACATCATTCAGAAGATCAATGAAATGTTATTATCAGATTCTGAATGATACTCTCTAAAGAAAGACAACTCATAACTAATGAAATAGTACAACGGTCTTATCAGCAAAAGAAGATTGTACTACCAACGGTCCTTTCTCAACGTCTTTATACTTAGAGTATAAATAGAAGACCTTCTGTTTGAGAGAAGACTACTGAAAGATTATCAAACTAAGAGAAAGATTCAAATTGTATTCCAGCTGTGAACTGTTTTCATTCTTTCTTGTGTAATTTTCTAAGTCAAATATCTTTTGATATTGTAGGCTCTGAACTGAGTGTTTAGAGAGTCTAGCTTAGAACTTTCAGTCCTACTTAATCTGTGTATTAAGTTAGTTTGTGAAGTCTCTTGTCTTGTGTGACTTGAGCAAGGAAGTCTCTTGTCTTGTGTGACTTGAGCAAGGAAGTCTCTTGTCTTGTGTGACTTGAGCAAGGAAGTCTCTTTGTCTTGTGTGACCTAGAGCAAAGAAGTCTCTTGCTTGTGTGCTTGAGCATTAGGATTGTAATCTTTGAGATTATAGTTAAATACCTTGGAAGTGCAAGGGGACTGGACTACTCTCGTTTTGTGAGAGGAACCAGTATAATTTTTGTGTGTGCACTGTCTTCTCTCTCTCTCTCTCTCTCTCTCTCATTGTCTTATTTGTGTTTTGCATTTTTTACTAACTTCCTTCATCCGCTGCTTTACAATCTGTTAGCTAGAAAAGATTTATTTTTTCAAAACACAATTCAACCCCCCTTCTTGTGTTTTTCACCTTCATACTTGAGCACTAGGATTGTAATCTTTAGTGATTATAGTGAAATCCCTTGGAAGTGCAAGGGGACTGGAGTACTCTCGATTTGTGAGGGGAACCAGTATAAAATCCTTGTGTCTCTCTTTCTCTCTCACTCTCTCAATTATTCTTTCTGCTTTGCCATTGTTTTTGATTGTGTTCTTAAATCCGCTGCTAAAAGACTCTGATAGATACAATTATCTTGAAAAGTTTTTTAAACTCTAAAAACACAATTCAACCCCCCCTTCTTGTGTTTTTCTTCCACCCCCTTCAATTAGATCTCCTTGTAGTGATACCTTGATCTGGATTTCCAATGATGAGTTCTTTTGGATGATTCTTCTAAACTCTGATAGATGGACCTTTCCTTGATTGTTGACCTTCAGTTTCTGGATCAGTTCCTTCCTGAGTTTCTTGATCTTCAGTACTGTCGATCAGGGGGACTAATGTGTCAACATTTGGAACATCATCAGGCACTTTTGCTTCAGGTGAGTCATCAATGACAACATTTATGGATTCCATCATGGTTCTGGTTCTGTTGTTAAAGACTCTGTATGATGTACTATTTGTTGAGTAGCCAAGAAAGATGCCTTCATCACTCTTGGGGTTCATCTTTCTCCTTTGTTCTCTATCAACTAGTATGTAGCATTTACTTCCAAAGACATGAAAGTATTTGACGGTTGGCTTTCTTCCTTTCCAGAGTTCATAGAGTGTTGTAGTGGTACCTTTTCTGAGTGTGACACGGTTGTGAAATAGCATGCAGTGTTCATGACTTCTGCCCATAAGTGCTGAAGTAGATCATTGGCATGTAACATCATTCTAGATGACTCTTGCAAGGTTCTAGTCTTCCTTTCTACCACACCATTTTGTTGAGGTGTGATTGATGCTTAGAATTCATGGCTTATTTCTTCAGAAGAGTAGAAGTCAGAGAACTTGGAATTTTCAAATTCTTTCCCGTGATCACTTCTGATTTTAACAATTCCAATTCCCTTTTCTCTTTGCATTTTTAGACATAATTCTTTAAACACCTCAAATGTATCTGATTTCTCTCTAATGAAGTTTATCCAAGTGTACCTTGAGAAGTCATCTACTACCACAAAGGCATACCGATCTCTTGCCTCCAAGACTTTCAACTTGCATTGTCCCTATAAAATCCATATGGAGTAGTTCAAGTATTTTGCTTGTCACCTGATGTTCCAACTTTGGGTGCGACATTTTGGTCTGCTTCCCTACTTGACACTCTCCACATATGCTTCCTTCTTCAATATTGAGCTTGGGTATTCCTCTTATGGCTTCTTCAGCTATAATCCTATTCAATCATTTGAGGTGCAGATGCCCAAACTTCTGGTGCCATAGCTTCACTTCATCGTCCTTGCTAATTAAGTTAATGATGGAGGAGTAAGCTGTTTCTTGAGGAATCCATAGGTAGCAATTATCTTTGGATCTTGCTCCCTTCATGATCACTTCATTTTTGTCATTAGTGATCAAGCATTCATTCTTGGTGAAGATCACCTTCAACCCTTGGTCACATAACTGACTTATGCTTATCAAGTTAGCAGTCAGTCCTTTCACCAACAACACATCACTAAGTCTTGGCAGTCCGTTGCTGATTAGATTTCCTATGCCCCTGATCTCTCCTTTAGCACCATCCCCAAAGGTCACAAAACTGGTGGTGTATGGATTGATATTAGTGAGGAATTTCTTTTCACCAGTCATGTGTTTAGAGCATCCACTGTCAAAGTACCAATCTTCTTTTGACTCAACTTTGAAGGATGTGTGCGCAATAAGGGCTTTGACTTCAACATTGGATTTGGGTTTCCAAGACTTCTTGTTCTCGGCCTTTTTAGGAGTTGGGCTGACTTGTCTCACTTTGTGTGGATACCCATTAAGCTTATAGCAGTAAGACTTTATGTGTCCATACTTACCACAGTAGTGGCATCTCCATGATTCATACCTTGGAGGTCGCTGATGTGGTCTGGAATGTTGGAACTTTCTAGACCTTCTCTGGTGAGGTGCTGAATGTTGAAACATTTGACCCTGCTTTATAGTTCAAAACCAATGGTTGGCTGGAGCAAACTTCTTGGCTGGTTCAGAGGCTTGTTTCTTTGCAGGATGATAGCCCAATCCTTTGTCTTTCTTGGTCCTTTGGTTTGCTTCAAGAATCACATCTAACCTGTCGGTGCCATTGTTCAGAAATCTTAGTTGTTTGTCCACGCTCTCAAATTTGGACTTTAGCTTGCTTGCTTCACTCTGAAGATTAGCTATGGTAGACATGTGTACTTTCTTTTCGTTTTCAAGTTGGGCAATGGCCTTCCTTTGTTCCTCATTTGTTTTGCAAAGTTCTCCACTCTTGATGCATAGATATTTGTAGGTTGCTGCAAATTTATCATAGGAGACATCATCATCAGAGACTGAGTCAAACTGGCATCTTCCAGTCATGGCATTCACTGACTTGGTTCCTTCATTGTCACTTTCATAGTCTTCTTCATCAGACCAGGATATAACATTTAAGCCTTTCTTCTGCTTCTTCAGATAAGTTGGACATTCTGCCCTGATATGTCCATAGCCGTCACACTCATGGCACTGGATTCCCTTGCCGTGATTGATTCTTTGACATACTGCCCTGTTTGCTGATGTCGGACTGAATATGCTTAACATTGGTCCTTGGCTTTACCCTCTTTAGGATTTTGTTGAATTGTCTTCCAAGCAGCGCCAAGGCATCTGAGATGCTTTTATCAGCTTCGTTATCACTCTCTAGGGCTTCATCAGCATTGGAAACAAAATCAATGCTTTTGTTCTTCTTTTCAGTCCTATCTTTCATTAATTTTTCATAGGTTTGAAGAGAACCCACCAATTCATCCATATTCATGCTTGTTATGTCCCTGAATTCCTCGATGGCAGTGACTTTCACGTCAAACCTGGATGGTAAGGATCTGAGAAGTCTCCTTACAAGTTTTTCTTCAGGTAATTTTTCACCTAAGGAGTCAAAGGTGTTTGCATAATCAAGTATGCTCATGTGGAAGTCATGCACTGTCTCTTCCTCTTTCATCTTCAGACTTTCTAACTGGGTGGTCAGGATTTGGAGTCTAGACATCTTTACTTTGCTTGTTCCTTCATGAGCTGTGGTGACAATTTCACAAGCTTCTTTGGTTGTTGTGCATTGTTTAATCAGCCTGAACATATTTTTATCTACTCCATTAAATAAAGCATTTAATGCTTTTGAGTTTCCCAGTGCTAGTGTGTCTTCTGCAGTAGTCCATTCTTCTTCTTGTTTTAACTCTTCAGTGTCGACTCCGTTTATGTCTTTGATCCTGGGATGCTCCCATCCTTTGAGCACTGCTTTCCAAGTCCGGCTATCAAGGGATTTTAGGAAAGCAATCATCTTTGATTTCCAATAATCACAATTTGAGCCATCCAAAAGAGGTGGCTTGTTCATGAGTCCTCATTCTTTATCCATATTGCTAGAAAGTATCTTCCCTAGAGCTCACCCAATCAGTAGGGTGCCTGCTTTGATGCCAATTGAAATTCTGGCACGTGAGGTCCCAATGTGGTGCACGATGTTGCAACACTGGTCCTCCTGAACATACAAAATTAAAACGACAAAAAATAAATAACACAAGTTATTTGTTAACCCAGTTTGCCATAACAACACCTACTCTGGGGATACCAATCCAGGAAGGAAATTCACTATGATAAAGCTAGTTCAAAGCTCTCAGCAAACCAACTGTTTGCAGCTTCTCACCTAACAAACTACCCGTATATATTGCTACCTAGGAACCTCCTAGAAATGAGACCCCTCTCACTCCCTCTAAATCTCACAACCCGTGTTTTTATTCTTGCTAAAGGGAAAACCAAACTCTGTGCTTAAAAGCTTAAGAGTGATATGCGATTACAATAATCCTAATCAAGTATCAATCGTGATACATGAAAGAATAACAATGAACAAAAGTCTAAAACTCAAACTCGCACTAACTGCGTTTGTATCTTCAATAGTTTCAGGTGCTATTCAACGAATGAAGCATTGCTCTTTATATAGAGTCTTGAATCTCTTTGGCTCTATGAAGGATAGGATCGTTTGTTGCAAGCTGGATCCTTTATTTAAATTCCTTTTGATAAGGAAATCGGTTTGACCAAACGAATAATATTTGATTTATTTTTATCCTTTTAAAACTCAAGTTGTAGATCTTCAATCTTTAAATAACAAAATCGTTCCTTACTGAATAAGGCATCACAAGTTTGTTTCTTCAATCCTTCAAACAAATCCGCGCGCTAGATAAAGATAAGGATAAGGCGCGTTATCTAACATTGGGACCAACATTTGGCCTCAGGCTTATTTTACCAAAAATGAAGCCAATCTTCAAAAATCAACAAGCATTATGAAGTCTCTTGCTTGTGTGCTTGAGCATTTGATTGTAATCTTTAGTAATTATAGTGAACTCCCGTGGAAGTGCAAGGGGACTAGAGTACTCTCGATTTGTGAGGGGAATCAGTATAAAAGTCTTGTGTGTTATCTCTCTCTCTAGCTCTCTTATATTGTGTTTTAACTTATTTAATCCGCTGCATAACTTACAAAGTTTAATTTGAAAATGTTTTTAGCTTACCAAACACAATTCAACTCCACCTACTCTAGTGTTTTTCACACCTTCATATATGTATTCAATGTAGTTCTCAATTGTATTTTTTGGTGGTTAATTTAGACCATAAAATCACTAGTGATATATTGAGGATGTAATTGCAATAATTTTGATACATTCAATAATCAATATAATCAATATGATAGCGAGTTATACTTCAATAACTAAAATAATGGTGGTCAAAAACAAATAATCAACGGACATACGGACAATAACACCAATGACAATACTTTCTAAAATAATGATAATGTGTTTTATATATATATATATATATATATATAAAAGGCTTAAATACAAAGTTTGATTCCCCTAGTTTCAATTTTTTGAAGTTTTAGTCATTTTATTTTAAAAATAAATTTTTTGGTTCTCTATTTCATGTTTTTTTGACTTTAAGTCCCTCACTCCAATTAGGAGTCAATTTTAATGATGTGGCAATAACAAAAGTAAATCCCAAATGAATTTGGGGTATACGGACTCCTTGTTTTATCGGGTTTTATTATGGCATTTAGATCCGTTATCTATTTTTTTTTTTTTTTTGTGAAAAAAATAGAAACGCAAATAAAATATAAATCGTTCACTATAACATTACAAATGGGTTTAAGATTTGCATATGAGCAATATTTTTTTTTTTTTGTAATATGCATATGAGCAATATTGATACCGAATTAAATTTAAACTATAGCTTGTTTACTAAAAACAACTGTAAACTGTTTGATACTGAAATCGTTATTTTTAATTCAATAACAATGTTTCATCAAACTAATTTGGGATTTTTCTTATATACGGTAGATAGGTATACTGTGTTTTTCTAGAGACTGAATTTTGTGTCTATGTTTCATATGTTTTGACTTTTGTGTCAATATTTCTACATAATCGAAAGATCAAAGTAGTATTTGTCTCTTAAGTATCAGTATCTACGTTCCAAATAGTATTAATTCCTTCTTTCTCAATGTCTACGTTCCATTTTTCAAAAGAGTTTAATAGTTCTGTACTTTTGGTGTAAATTTTTTTTATACATGTATCTAATAATTTTGTCACATCATTTAATGAATGTGATATATAATGAAATTTTAAACACAATACATGATGTGTTGGTATATTATTGAATGTATGTGTAAAATAATTTTATAATCACAATGTATATAAATTAAATTAATTTCAAAATGAGAGTAAAGAAGAAGTTTTTTTTCCAATATTCTACTATCTTGGTCGGAGAGCTTATTATAAAACGATACTTTAAAAGAAACAGAAAGAGTAGTAAATTGGTATCATTTTTAAAATAATTGTTATTGTTCATTAAAAAGCTATTACTTTTATTTGTTTTTGTTAAATATGTTTGGCTCTTAAATCCAAAAACTAACTCATATGGTGAGGTTGCCCTCACATATTAATACATTCAACGTAACATCCCGGAAACTAAGTAATGTGAGACTTAAAGTATTGTAATAAAAAACTTAAACTTAATTTCGTTAAAAAAATATTAAACTTAAAATAAAATTAATATTTTTTTTTACTAAATAAAATTAATATTTTTGAACGTTTGAAAATTTTATTATGCAATTAATTACAACTTCCGTGGTTTAAACGAAACGTGTATATCTTATCTTTAAAAAGATGATAACATTGCCTTATTCTAGACCATCACGTCTCATAGAAAATCCAATGCATCCCATCAATATAAAAGGCTTGTATGGGTCCACTTCTTATACATTAAAAAAATGGCAGAAGTTTCATGTACAGCAGTCTTAGGTTAGCCGGCAAAGTAGCTATCGTTACCGGAGGTGCCAGCGGCATTCGCAACATAGGTATCCCGAGTTTTATGAGGCTATGTGCAAAATATAAATATGGTCTCTTGTAAACATATAACACTACAAGAAAAGCCTCAAATACAAACAGATTTTAAAATAAGTTACTGGCAGAATTTTCCCTCAATAAATTATTGAGGAAAAATTCCACCACAAAGTGATGCAAATCCGCCAGTAGATCTTCCAGCAGGGCAAGATACGTCGCATAACTTGTCATATAAGGAAATATTTTATCGCCCTACTTTTAATTATGCGCCAAGTCAAGTCCATCAAGTCCCACCATTTAATCCTGCCGCCACGAGGAGTGATAATGCGAGAGTAAGCGAGGACATGATTGATGAGTTACTTGCAGCAGGTCGAGACGGTCGAGACGAAGGAAGTGCTGATGGAAATCAAAATAGTCGGTACTACAATAGGAATTCTAGTAATAATTAGATTAGTTTATATTTTGATGAATCTATTTTATTGCAATTTAAATTTGTAATATTTAACACTATTTTATGTGGGATTGATGTATCTAGTATAATTTTATTGTGTTGAATATGATTTTTATATTTTATGTGGTACGAATTTATTAATTATTATTTTTATTAATTATTAATATATATATATATATATATTATAATCCGTTTTTTCTTTTTTTTAATACAGAAAAGTTACTGGCGGAAATTTCCGCCACTAACTTATAATAATTAAATATTTTGTACACTTATTGGCGGAAATTTCCGCCACTAAGTTAAAAAGCTGACACGCACTTATTGGGGGAAATTTCCGCCAGTAAGTTGTCAGTTGCTTCTGTTCCACGCTTTGACGAATTTACTGGCGAAATTTTCCCTCAGTAAATTTACTGACAGACCATTTCTGCCAATAAATTTGAACTTACTTGTGGAAATTAACACTTTGCGAGGGAATTTTGCTGCCACTAAATAGCCAATTTCTTGTAGTGTAAATTATCAATATTAAATCAATTGCATTAAATCAAATGAGACAAGAAATACAAAATAATTATCTTTGTATATAACGGTAAAAAAGTAATATCCTAATATAAGATTAAATTTTAGGCAAAGATTAAAATGGACTAGAACTATATTTATGGGTATAGATAACTAATTTATTGATACTCATACGACATTTTATGAACATTAACAATATATAACTATTATTTTAGAGCCTAAAATTAATCTATTAATACACATATGATATTTTAGGACTTCAAAATTTTGAGTTGAGGCCTTCAAAATTATGAGGTCCGATGCCGTCACACATCCCGCACATGTGTGAAGGCCGCCCCTGATTGGGAAAGAGACTGCGCATCTCTTTGCTGAACAAGGTGTACACATGGTGGTGATTGCCGATATCCAAGACGAGTTGGGCAAACAAGTAGCGGAATCCGTTGGCACCCAAAGGTGTACCATATTCATTGTGACGTGGTAGACGAAGATCAAGTCAAAAGTCTCATTCAATCAACGGTCGATACTTATGGACATGTTATCATTAACTATAGGAATTAATTACTTTTTTTATTTCTTCCGTTCCAAAATAATTAAGTTTCGCACTTTGACTATGAACATTATTCACATAACTTACTTTGACTATATTTTTGTACTAGTGTGTGTGTATATATGTCAATGTTAGTATAACTCTATTAACGTTCTATTAGACTCTAAGAACATTTTTAAAATATAACTTTTTTATAATTTTTTTTTAAAATATAACATTTTTTATAACTTTTTTATAATTTTTAATAATATGCAACTAAAGATATTACCGGTCAAAGTTATACATTAATATGTGTGAATAGTCAAATGTGACACCGACACATGTGTTTTTATAAAAAATCAATTAACTTTTCAATTTATTTTCCTTAATTAAAAGGTAGATATCTTGTTCAGTAATGTTGGGACTGCAAGTCCTAGTGGCCAGACCATGTCGGAATTTAACATTTCTCAAGCTAGCCATTTATTCTCGGTTAACATACGAGGAATGGCATTGTGCGTGAAACACGCGGCGCGTGCGATGGTGGAGGGTAAAGTGAGGGGAAGCATTGTCTGCATGGCGAGTGTCTTCGGTAGTCATGGTGGATTGAAGTTGACAGATTACATAATCTTGAAGCATGCGATACTAGGGTTAATGCGTTTAGCAAGAATACAACTTTCAAAACATGGAATAAGGGGTGAATTGTGTTTCACCAAATGGATTAACAACACCATTGGCTTGAAATTGTTAGATGCGGGTCCAGAGATAGTGGGTTTGATTTTTTCAAAATATAAAACGTTGGAAGGAATGGTTCTCAACACTAAACATGTTGTTTTGTTCCTTGCGTCTAATGACTCGAACTTTGTCACTGGACTTGATCTTCGTGTGGATGGTAGTTATATTGCTGGCAAATCTAAACTAGTATTTTAACATTAAAAAATTGTATTGCTTAAAAAATAATGTATTTGTGTTGAAATTGTTTGAAGGATAAAATATTCCTCACACTTCTAGTTGGAGTGTTAGAGGTTAAAAAATAATGTATGTGTGTAAGAAATTGTGACGATATAAGCAAATGAGAATACTCATGTACTTACTTAACTTGGATTAATATACTTTATTATATTGAATATGTAAGTGTCATACCCCATTTTTTGACCAATCACTCTTGTTCGTCTTTTAAAACTAGTTTTTTTTTCCTCTGTCGTTTCTCACGAAATTTCGGCAAAGAGGTATTTTAAAATACCTCATTTATTGGTTTCTTTTTTTTTTTTATTTTAGTTTATTATTTTTTATTTCTTTATATATATTGGTTTATATTTTATTATTATTATTTAATTTGATTTTTATTTTATTTTATTTTTAGGTATTTTTTATTATGTATTATTATTTTTATTTTTTTATTTCCTTTTTTCGTTTTTTTTTCTTCCTTTGGTGTGTTTTTTTTGGTTTAGTTTTTTTTTAGGTCCAGATTGTGTTTTTGTCCTCATCCAGGCTCATAGGGGCATTTTTGTCCAAAAGGGGAATTTTTTATTTGTCCAAACCCTAGTTTTGACACTGTATAAATTCAGCATTTATGACACTGTTCCCAAAGTCAGAGAAATTTCTCAGTAGCCGCAGAAACACAAAAACATCACCTTTTCCTTCCTTTTCTAAATCAAAACCGAAAACAGAACAAAAAAAATCACAAACAAAACCAAAAAATCAAAAACAAATCCATCATCATCATCATCATAACCAGAACCCAAAACCATCAAAATCCATTATCATCATCATCAAACAGAACCAAAAATCGCAAACCTCCAAACATCAAACCAAAAACTGAAAACACAAAAAACATTTTTCTTGTTTCCATAAATCGAAATCGAAAATGAAAACGGAACAAAAAGAAGAAGAGAACCTTATCCAGAAACACCGAGGTTGTTTTCATTTTCTCCTTTCCTTTCTGTTTTCTTGTTTTTAAAAAAAAAAAGAGATATTAGAGATTTAGATTGAGAGAAGAACAGATTTGAAGGAGATAGATCGAGAGAGAAAAGTTTGAGAGGAGAAAGAGATAGATCGCGAGAGAAAGAGAGAAGAAGCGGCGGCGTCGCGAGAGAGAAGAGAGTGAAGTTTGTGTAAAAATATGTTTTTTAGGGTTTTCATCTTTTATACCCTTATTCTGATCCTGTGGGCGCAGGTGTACGATCTTATGGTGCACCTGCGCGCCTTAGCCCATCAGATTTGATCAGACGCCTCAGATTCCTTTTCTCTTTGATCAAATCAGAACCGTCTGATTAATCAGACGGCTCTGATCCTGTTTTATCTATTTGCTTCACACACCCCTTTGGGTCACGCCCCCCAGCTGGGCTTGGACCCAGTAGTGCTTTTTGCACCCCACCTTCGTTTTCATGTTGCTATTTGCACCCCTTCTGTTTTTTATTTATTTATTTTTTATTTTTTATTTTTTATTTTTAACCTATGATAAAAAGTGCTTATGGAATGTGCTTCAATGAGCTATTAAATCCAAAATAAGCACTAATTGGAGGTTTTTTGTTTTTTATTATTATTTATTTATTTCATGATTATTTGTGTTTATTTTTGCTCTAATTCATGTTTATTTATTTTTCTTAGTTTTTTATATATTTGCTCACTAATCTAACATTTTATTACTCATGCTCTTTATTCTTAATTATTGTTATTAACTTACTAACCTATCATTTTTATTCATACATGTTGATTTTACTTATAGTTAATAATTCATCTAATCTAACAATTTATTTATTGCCTTATTAATTAAATATTTATTTTATTGCAAGGACTTTAGTATGTATTTTAGGATTTAATATAAATATAAATGAGAATTGCATAGCATTCTTTCTCTTGCATCATTTCATGTTATTTTCTCGCAAATATATTAGAATTGCATAGCAAAAACCTTGGACTTCAAACCAAGTGACTTTATCATTCAAATCTTTTTCTCAAAAAAACCTTGGACTTTAAACCAAGTGTTTACGTCTCCTTTCATAATCAAACTGTAATCAATTTAACCATTTAGACTTTCTTCATAAACTAACATCAATCAAACTCACATTTTGCCACTTTTGGCTTTTTGGTCTTTAAAACCATTTTCAAAACCTTAAAATTAAACAAACAAATTTACTCGTAATTTTTACCCCGAACTACGAGATTTTGATCCCTCAGGTACGTAGGCACGAGACTTGTCTTTGCGAATCAATAAAATCAACAAAAACATTTTTCTTCTTTTTCGTCACTTTAAACTTTTTTTGATCATCACCTTAATTCCTACATTTTATACATTTTTTACAAGCAATTAAAATTAAGCACAAAGTTAGAATAAAAACAAGAGGTTCCTATAGGATACTATAGATACTTAGGGTGCTAGTACCTTCCCTTCGTATAACTAACCCCCGAACCTTGATCTCCAAAAATAGGGTTTTTTTCGAACTTTTTCCCTTTCCCTCGGATAAATTAAAGATCGGTGGTGGAATATTAAATTGCGATTCGAAGTTAATTAATAACTCGACATCCAAAAATCACAGCGACAGAAATGGCGACTTCACTGGGGACCAACCAGCGGGTTGAGCCTAACTTGTGTTATTTTTTTATTTTTGCGCTATTATTCTATTGCTTGTATGAATGTATGTTTGTATATATATGCTTGGGAATGCTTTGAGTGGTGAGATAAACCCTAACCCGGGCTTGAGCGACACAATAAGATAGGCTGGGGTGAAATCATAGTGACATGTCCAGAGTAGTCTGGATTATGAAGCACATGTGATACAATCCCGCTCGGTGGAGGCCTCACGACGGTAGTACTCGGTCGTCATGAAAAGTCATGATGGTGTTATTACTTTCAATGTGAGTGTCCGGAGAAGCCGAGAACCATTAGAATTACCTTTAACCCATCTTGGCCTTTTTAGGACGTAGTGCGGTGGCTAAATCAAGAGTAGTCTTGAAATTAGTCGTCACGCGAAACTACACTCAAACGAGATTATCCTGTGGATGTTATTGGAACGAGACTAGTCACGTAACCCAGTAATATCCATGAGACGGTTGATGATTTTCGGAACTTTGTAGAACCCGTAATGCAGGTACACATGAACCCTAGTACATACCATATGGGAGGGTTTCGCCTTTGACTCCAACACTATATTTATGAATGAGTGCATGCATGCATGTTTTCCGTATCATGCATGCATGCACTCATTCCTAAATTCTTTTTTCCTCATCCGATATCGAAGGACTTAAACAATTTTTTTGCAAACATTGGAGAGAACATTCATTTCAAATGACACATAATAAATTTTTCTCTTCTCTTCTTCTTTTCTCCTTACAAAATCCATATCTAAATGTTTACAACCAATTTGGGATAAGTCCTTCGATAACCAATAAAAACTTTGTATATTTTAGCATAACATATATCATGCATCATACTGCATACATAAGTTTTCAAAACGGAGTCTCATGTTTTTCCTTTTTCTCTCCGGCTCAGTTAAAGTGGCTCGGCGTATTCGGTACAAACCAACCCGTGTCTACAATACTCGGTCTAAGTTGAAGAGCAAGATGAGTAATTTTGAGGAAGAAAACCATATGCTCCGTGAACAGATGACAACCATGCAAACATGCACTACAACAAACATAGGCCTTTAAAAGCGCATTTTTTGACTTTTAATAGCGCTTAAAAGTGCTATTACTGGTAGCGCTATTATAAGTCTGGGTGCTTATAATAGCGTTTTTAAAACGCTCTCAAAAGTGCCCTTTAATAGCGATTTATTATAAAAAGCGCTTTCGTATGTAACTGCGCATGACTTAAATGGCTTGTGGAAACAGGTTTTGATAGCGTGTTCAGAAACAAGCGCTGTTAAAAGAGTATCTATAATAGCGCCCGCAATTATAAAAGCGCTATGTTAATTCCTATTCTGCCCAACTTTTAATAGCGCACGTGTAAAAAACGCTATTGTATGTCCTTTTTTTTTTTTTGGACCAATTCTGTCCGTTTTTTCATATTTGATTATTTTTAACAATACTATGCATTTTTTTTTTTGTTTGACAACTTGCTCTTGAACCTTTAAAGTAGTACCAATATATATATATATACTCTCAACATATATTATTAATTTTTTTAAAAAATAGTGTTGTATATATATATATATGCACACAAGAAAAGCTCTAATAATAAAACAAAAACTCTTGTAATACATTCATTTCATAAACCAAAAGAATCCGACTACAAGATAAATTCGAATTGAATAGTACAAAGTACAAATTACAAAGACCACTACAAAAGAGATATTGTCAAACTTTGGCCATACATCGATGACAAATTTTAGTACAAACACAAAGACCACTACAAAAAAGAGATTGTCAAACTCCAACGCTACTTTCTTATGCCACCTGTCACTTGATGAGAACCACCCACTTCATTGAAAAACGAAGCTTCAAACTACCTGTATAATAAAACATAGTCATTGTGTATATAGATGTACAAAAAATCAAGTACATAGGCATTTGCTTGTTGAACTTATTGTTTAATGTCAAAAGGTAAATTACTTTTTACCAACTCGTTATTTGATCAATAAGTACTATATACCTTTTAGTGCACTAAGATTTCTATAATATGCACTTGCACATGAGAACCATACCACTTTGTTCTTGAGTAAAACCGAGTGATGCGCCTTAAACATTATGATTATCCCCATTACTCTAAATTTTAAGTGTCACATGTCCAAATTCCTAAGTAGCCATAAAATTTGACAATGGATGTGTAAATCCAAGAATACCAACTACATTTTCTACCAAGCACAATAGCCATATCAAAATATATTTGGATTATTAAATATTTATAAGATACAACTTACCAATTAATAATGAACTTATTATTTTTGCAGCCTTTTTGCACCATTGATAACATCTTCAACCATATAGGTAGCCCACTCCTCCTTCACCTCATCTAGCTTCACTTTAGAGTATGAAGGCTGTCTATGGCGAGGAAAATACTTCAAATAAAAGAAACACAAAATTGAGTCAGAATTAAATTACAATACATTACATGACATACCTATTTTAACAATATGAATTAATAATAATTAAAATAACTTACATTATCAGGAATCTTATTTGGATATTCCATGATAACTTCTTTCATAAATCTCATGATAAAATATCCACAGTCAATAGTGTTTCTTTGACGAGGACACTGGAAAAAATAAACATTTGCAAAGATCAATTTTAATTTACTCTACATAACTATTATTTACAATTAACAATAATTAGAAAATACCTTTATAACATTCCATTTGATTTTATCTTTCTTTGACTTGGAGATTTTATTTTCACTCAAGGCACGGTAGATTTGAATTGCACTAACGAAATCAATTTAACTTGAAATGAGTAATTATTACAAATAATAATCATACTTATATAACTGTTGAATTAAAAGAAATGATACTTACTTTTCAAACTTTGTTTTTATAGTTACATGATCTGAAGGTTCGCCACCGAGCGGATCCAAAAAATATATATCCTCAGTATCGGGATTGATGACAAACAAAATCCAATGAATCATGCACCCAACATTTGAATATTGCAATAAATAATTCACTTTTAAGGCATTCACACACCTCTCTTAAAAATGTAATTTAAATATAAATCTTACCCAATATTATAAGGTGCAAGAATTATCTTTTCATCCTTCAAGACCTTAGTTTTCATCAATACACTTGCTATATCTTTTCCTTGACTATCAGAAAATGATACATGTGGGGATAAAAATGATATCTTATATGTTAATCCACGAGGACCAATAAGCTTGTCATAGAGATACCTTGAAATGAAAAAGAACACTTTCAGATATTAATAATATTACCTCCCAAACATAATAACATAAATATTAATTTATAGGTCAAAATTAGAGAATATTGGTGATAATAGCGGTACCTAGCATACACGGCGATAATAGAGGCACTTAACCAGTCGTGATCAAAAACCTCTTTTATATTCTCTAAATGCAAATGTTCAGAATATCCCACAGAGAATATATCATCCCCCATATCTATTTCTAACACAGTTTCAGACTTCCAGGCAAATTTCGTATAGTCATCAAGGAATTTAAATTTTGGTAAACCAACTGAACCAACATTTTTAGGGTACACCACTTGATTTTTCAATTTTTTTCTGTTTTTGGTTGGTGACGCAACTGATTCAGAGCTTTGTGCCTTATCCTTATTTTGGATTTTTTTTGGGATCTAAAATGTTACATTACTTGAAGTTAGTCATGAAATAATAAAAACAAGTATATAATACTTATTGATCAAATAACAGGTTGATAAAAAGTAATTTACCTTTTGACATTCAACAATAAGTTCAACAAGTTTGAATGGCCATGGCACAATTGTACCTATTGCTTGACCAACTGTCGAGACTTCTCCATATTCAATAGATATGGGCAATGGAGCATCTGATATAAGAGGAACTTCGATAGCAACTTTAACATATCCGAGAGGTAGTTTAATGCCATGCACCATATCACCTTCGGTGTTGTGCAACTTGCCACGAGCCACCAAACGACGACTCGGGAATCCTAAATATATGTTTATAGATGAGATACCCTAAACCAATGAAAAATTAACAAGATTATTAGATATTATATCAAAGTATGTCAGCCAAAGCATGTCATTCGTTGTCCTTTATCAAATTTATTGTGGCTGCCACATAAATCAGTCCAGGCATTACATAAATGCTTGTGCATGCTCTTAGAAAATGGTATCTACTATGAGAAAGATATAGAAGAAAAACAGAATTATAAGTAAGAATCCTACTGCAATTCCGGAAGAACAGAGGACTATATTTATTTATGTCAACAATCCACACCAATACAAAATTATGAAATACAAAGTACTCTTCACAAAATTTTAGTCTCAACAAAACATAAATTTTGGCAGTTTATATATTTTAAGTAACCTTTCATGTTAATGCTTAATTTACTAGAATGAGTTATGACTGTATCTCCTCCCAATCATGCCTAAAATGAGTGCACTACATTAACTTCGATTGCAGCACTAGGCTCCACTGATGTTACTTACATCCAAACCTGAACCGTCTGTAAAAGAGGCAATGTTGTCAATTATCGGTCATGGCAGATTGCAGTGGTAGATATTTTGACAACCACCACGGTCAATTTGTGAACAATGGCAGAGCCATGTCTTTTTATGGTTTTTTTTCATTTCATGGTTTGCCATCCGCAATCGATAACACCGAAAGGAGGTGAACGGTGCTATATCATTTTATGTAAACTCTCATGTTTAACAACTTTATATTGGACCCACCTACATCTCTGCAATTGCACTGTCTCATCTTTTATTATGTCATGCAAGTTTTATAACTATATCCAACCTTGACATGTTTGTGAACAAAAACTAAGACATACAATCTAAAATAGCTTGGTTATCTTCTCTGAAAATTTGCAACTACCAGACCCTTCTATAGACAACAAGCTACACCATATATCTACGTTTCCTACATGTCTAGAGGATAAATAATAAAAAAACATAAATTTTGGATTACCTTAGGAATGCTATCAATATCAACAGGGTTGTAAGAATCTTTAACACTTTGTTGTGTTTCATTAGGTTGTGGCCTCTCCACCATTTTCTCAGGTTGTTGCCTCTCAACCAATTTCTCAGGTTGTTGCATCTCCACCATTTTCTCAGGTTGCTGCCTCTCCACCATTTTCTTAGGTTGTTGCCTCTCAACCAATTTCTCAGGTTGTTGCCTCTCCACCATTTTCTCTGGTTGTTGTCTCCCTGTTATATCATTGGCTTGTAGATTCTCTACTTGTTTAGCCAATGAACTCGTAATAGCATAAAGATTATTAACTTGTGCTTGTGTGCTATTACTTCTAGGTGCATATAATCTTTTTTTAGATACCCCTTTACCATAGG
Source organism: Trifolium subterraneum (assembly GCA_951799995.1). Classification (NCBI taxonomy): domain Eukaryota; kingdom Viridiplantae; phylum Streptophyta; class Magnoliopsida; order Fabales; family Fabaceae; genus Trifolium; species Trifolium subterraneum. The sequence continues at coordinate 8,309,025 of OX637466.1, read as the reverse complement.
ACCTAAGACGACCAGAGTAATCTGGGAGATCTAGAGCCTTGAATAGTGTGTCATTAGGACCAAGGTCTTGTTCCTCTTCTTCAGTTAAAGACTGTGTTAACTTATCCTGACATTGATAAGCAAGAAGAAACTTGTTAGCCATCATAATAATTAATTACCTAACAACAAATTCTTAACATTTCTACAGAATACTATTTAACTTACACATTTATCCTTCACACTCTGAATATTTGCATTATCAATCTCTCCATCCTTGCCCACACGAGCAGACACCCAAACATTAACACGGGGTATGATTTTTTCTCCCGTTCTTTCTATCTATGTACAATTTGACAAGTTAAAATAGAAATTAAAACACAATTTTACCATCTTGTACAATTTATTTATACACATACTTACTATGTCTTCTTCAAGACGAGCATATCCCAGACGTCCTTTTCTATATGGATGTTGAGGATTTAACGCCCTTTCTCGGTTTTCTTTACTAATTTTCTGCATTCATTAAACTGTTAGTGGCAGCAACTGTATATTTGTTAAAGAAACAAAATCAAGTGATAAAAATGATTTTTCAATAATAAGATTACCTGAAATTCTTCAGTCTCACGCTTAGCAACAAAAATATCCCAATGATCTTGCTCAATTACATGAGAATATTTACTCGGCCGTTGTCTAATAACATTAACATCACTATCTCTTAGATACATCGATGTCATCTTGGTTCTAAATGCTCTAAGACAAGTTCCAACTACTGTCATTACATAATCGAAATGTTCATCGCCAAGTACAAAAGCTGACTGCACGACAATATAGAGATCATTACCAAATATACACAAATAGATTAACTTAATGCTAATGTAGGATAATTAGCTTCAGTTAGTGTCTTACTCTAATTTCGTCCCAAATAGCTTTTTTATAAGGATCATAGGCAGGTTTTATGGTTTCATCTATCGTGTTCCAACGGTCAAAATAAATTGGAACTATCCGACGAGCAGTGAGACCAATATAACTACTTAAGTATCTGCTGTGAAGTCCAATTGGTTGCCCTCTATTATTCCATGTAACCTGAAAACACACCTTACATAAATTAGCTTTCATTTAGCCTTTTAACTATATAAAAATTGTATTTATAATATAGCAACATGTACTTACATCCAGCTTAATTCCATTACTTTTAGCTTTGAAAATTTTTCGCATCAGAGTCACATCACGTGTTCCTTTTTCCTTCCGACTAGAAGCCATTCACCTATAAAATAATGTTACTAATAGTGAGAATAAAATTAATTAAGTTTGTAAATCAATAACATTAAAAGAATAAAAGATAAGTTATAAGTTACTATACCATACAAAATCAAGTCGGTCTTTTCCTCTTCCTTGTTAAATATTTCTTTTTAATTTTATTTTTTCTAGTTACACAAAATGGTGGATTCATCCAAAGCCCCTCATTATGATCGTTTCTCATATAGAGAATATCATCCATGGTTGGATCATTCTCAAACAAGTTTGATGTATTATTGAAAGGATCATCATCAGTATTTATATTTTCACAGTCTTGCTTGTAGTGATCATTGATTTTATTAGTAAGAAGCACAATAGACCACTTATCATCAGCAGGATCAGTGACATAGAATACTTGGGTAGCTTGTGATGCTAAAATGAAAGGCTCATCTCTATACCCCACTCTATTAAGATCCACCTTCATGAACCCATAGTCATCAACTTGTACGCCATTATTGTTATCAACCCACTTGCAACCAAACACTGGCACTTGAAATGATGAGTAATCCAATTCCCAAATACGTTCGATGACCCCAAAATATGACATATTGGCAAACGTGGGATTTCTGTCATTGGCACTTGAGACATGCATAGATTGAGCAACGAGTGTGACACCACTATTTTGCACAGTGCTTTCATGATCACGTTCTTTTGTATAAAATGTATGATTATTAATTACATACCTAGAGTAAGAGAGAACAGTTACATTTGGTCCAGTTGCTAGCCATCTCAATCTTTCTGAAATTGAATCGGGGTTTTTAGCATATTCTGAAAAAATGTGATTTCTTAGCCACGATATAAAACTCCGATTATGTTCTCTTGTTAACCAATTTTCATTCCTGATAGGGTTCAAACTTTTAAGCTGTTCCATGTGCATTTCAACATATGGTTCAACCTCATCAGAATTGTATAAAACATACAAGTGTGCTTGCTCCTTCTCGATGTTCAAGATAGTCACTACTTTGCTTGCACCAATCCCTTCCCCTGTTGTTCTTCCTGAGTGGCGTGATATTGGTATCCCTATGGATTCGACATTCGAAAGGTATCCAGTGCAAAACTCAATAGCTTCTTCAACTATATATCGTTCAACAATACAACCCTCTGGTCGACTTCGGTTTTTCACGTACCCTTTTAATATCTTCATGTAACGTTCAATTGGGTACATCCACCTCATATAAGCCGGTCTACAGTATTGTGATTCCATAACAAGGTGGACTGTTAGATGAACCTTTATGTCAAAAAATGAGGGTGGAAAATACATCTCAAGCTCACATAAGGTGACAACAATTTCCTTCTGCAGTGCCAACAATTTCCCAGGGTCTATAACTTTGCTACAAATCGCTTTGAAGAAGAAACACAGTTTAGTTATGGTCCATCTCACCTTTTCAGACAAAATAGAACGTATACCTATTGGGAGAAAATTTTCCATTAACACATGACAATCATGAGACTTTAAACCCTTTAACTTGAGATCTTTCATAGACACCAAACTACTAATGTTGGAAGAGTAACCCTCTGGAACTTTAACTTCGTGAAGAAACTTACATAAAGTAATTTTCTCGTTTCTTGAGAGGGTATGAGCAGCCGGAGGCAGATATGTACGATTCTTCTTCTTAACGGGATGCAGTTCTTTTCTTAACTCCATAACTTGTAGGTCTAACCTCGCATTGATGCCATCCTTTAACTTTCCTGGCACATTGAGTAATGTACCAATGACACTTTCAAAAACGTTTTTTTCAATATGCATCACATCAAGGAAATGTCTCACATACAACGACTTCCAATATGGCAATTCAAAGAAAATTGACTTTTTCTTCCATCCACTTGTGACAAGTTCACTTGCAAAAGGCTTTCCAAATTTATTGCTCAAAAGCTTTACCTTTTCGTGTAATTCATCGCCAGTCAAAAACAAAGGAGCTCTAGCTTCTTCTGTTTTTCCATTAAATGCTTGTCTCCACTTTCGATAACGATGATTGGAATTTAAGAATTTACGATGCCCGAGAAAAACATTCTTCTTACATTTCTCCAGCCGCATCGTATTTGTATCACCTCCACATATGGGGCATGCACACTTTCCTTTAATACTATAGCCTGATAGATTTCCATAGGCTGGAAAGTCATTAATTGTTCCAAATAAGATAGCCCTCAAATTGAAGAATTCTTTTCTACACTCATCATATACCTCGACACCCGTCTCCCACATAAGCTTTAAGTCTTCAATTAATGGAGCCAAGTATATGTCTATATCATTTCCTGGTTGTTTAGGCCCAGAAATTAACATAGTTAACATCACAAACTTGCGCTTCATGCAAATCCATGGAGGTAGGTTATAAATTAACATAAGCACCGGCCAGGTACTGTGAGAACTACTCTGAATACCATGAGGGTTTATCCCGTCAGTCGATAATGCAAGGCGTATGTTTCTTGGTTCTTGCCCAAACTCTGGGTAATCAGCATCAATCTTTGCCCATTGAGGAGAATCTGCAGGGTGTCGAAGCATTCCATCAACAATCCTTTCATCGGCATGCCACGTTAAGTGCTTTGCATCTTCCTCATTACGATACATGCGCCTAAATCTTGGTATTATCGGAAAATACCATAGCACTTTGGCTGGAGATGTTTTTTTCTTATATCGTGAGGCACTACATTTAGGACACATATTTAATGATGCATACTCATTTCGAAATAAAACGCAATCATTAGGACAAGCATGTATCTTCTCGTAACTCATGCCAATAGAACATAACATCCGTTTAGCCTCATAGGTTCGACTAGGGAGCACGTTATTCTCAGGCAACATATCTTTCAGCAAAATTAGCAAATTTGTGAAGCTCTTATCAGTCCATCCGTTGCTTGCTTTTAAGTTATACAATTTTAAGACCGCAGACAATCTTGAAAATTTAGTACATCCATCGTACAACGGTTCCTTTGAATCACTTACTAGTCTCTCAAACATTTTAGGACAATCACGAAGATCTTCTTCAACTACATTCACAAACTCTTCGACTCGATCAAACTCATAAGTGTCTCTTTCAAAATCATTTGATGTATCTCTCACACTGCTTCTCAAATTTGTGCACTTAGTTTTTTTTTCGCCGTGCGAAGTCCAACATGTATAACTTTTATCAATTCCATTCCACATTAAATGATCTTCCAATTCATCTGCACTAACATCTTTATAACAAAATTTTAAGCAAGGGCATATGATTTTGCAATTGTCTATTGCTTGGTTTTTTGCTTTGTTTTTTGCATGAGCAACGGCTACCCTAACAAACTCTTTCACTCCATCTTGGTATTCTTTTGACATTCGATTGGCAGACATCCATGTCCGATCCATAGCTCCTACAAATCATATGCCCAAGTTTAGTATCCTAGTCCCTAACACATCTCTTCTACTATGCTACCACCTACCCACACCTTATCTTTCAAACACTGACGAAATATAAATCATAATTTAGTTGTCCTAATTAAATAAGAAACCAAGTTAAATTAAGAGGTATGAATTACTTACTATATATTACTAATTAGTAACAGAGGTATGAATTAAATTACTAACTTAGAACTTAAAATTTAAGATATACAAAATTGGTAATGGTGAATGGAAGTATGAATTTGATACCTTACAAAATCACGCAATTGAGCGAAATCAAAGAGTGGGCTAAATTCAGACCAAATTAAGACCTGAAAAAAGAGACAAGCAAATACAATAAATTCTACACATTAGTAAACAACCTAATATTTTAATTTTGAGGTTCGAATTGACTCCTATATGGCTATATATTTTTTTTAGGCTTCCCTGTGATAGCAATGGGCAGAACTGAAGCACCGTTTTCAGGTGGCAGTGGCCATGCTCAAGTGCATAGATAAGAGCATTTTTGCTCTAGTGTTTTGGTGGATCTGAACCTGATAAGCACAGGATGATAAATACCAAGTAATTTTCAAAAAATATCTTGACTTATAGTTTATAAAAATAGCTTATAAATTATAATATTAATATACACATAAGCTGTTCCCATCTTATTCTAATAAACTCAACTATACGGCTTATGGAAACGGTTTATGCAAAGCCTATTCCCCATTTGTTCCCATCAAACTTTATTTTTACAGTGAAAAAAACAAATGTTGGAAATCACATAATTTTTTTCGACATAAATATTCAAACACAAATAACTTATTGACCTTAAACACTTATTACATAAGTTCACATGGGGTCTGCAGCATTAGCAAAATCTCCAGTCAACAATTATTAGATCTACAAAACCCCATTTAATCCTAATGCATTTTGTAAAAGTGTTTAGAAAGCCCAGGGATTATATAGTAGCATTAACATTTTTTATTGTTAATATGATTTATGTGGGAAGAAGAATCACCCCAATATTATGATATAACTACACATCAAAACTGAAAACACTACCATCTATCACATACAGACTTAAACACCAACTCAAATGATGTTACAGATGAGAACGTCGAGAAGCAGGGGGTTTAGTTTTATTACATGTATGTGTCTAGTGTCATTTAAACATCGGGAAAATTACACTCATCTCCCCTAAGGTTTCTTTAAACAACACATACACCCCCTCTATTTTTAAAGTAGACACTAACCTCCCCTAAGATTTTTAAAATAGTAAAAAACCTCCCTTATCAACATACCAGCAACTTGACACCGTTAATTTGTTAAATACCTGATCTAGTTCTCTTAAAATAAATAAAATTCTACATTTCTACCTTATAAACTCAATTTTTTATTAATTCATTAAAACTAAAAACCTTTTTGGTAAGCTATAAATTACAATCACAATTCTAATAACAACAAAATGTCAGACCACTCCGTATTGGCATATCTTGTCACCAGAAGCTCAAATTGCTCTAGTACATAAAAAGATGCAGCTCGGCTCCTCATCTTCTAAATGTATTAGAGTAAAGGCACAAATTTTGGGTTAGGTTGATCACATTCAACTTTCCATTTTCTATCCCAAAAATCTAAAACATGAACAAAGAAGAAGAAGAAGAAGAGAAAATAGAGTAAATAAAAGGCATCAACCATTGTTCAAAAAAAGCGGCATCAATCAAACATAAGAATGAACAGCAACCGAAAAACGTTACCGAGAGCGCGACAACAATGAATTAGACAAAAACACGATGTTTCCGATAGCATCACAGCGAGAGCGAACCAGATGAAAACAATGGTACCGAGAACAACAGGAGAGTAAATAGTTGTTGAACCAAGTAAAATATAGGAGTAACTGTGTAGGCAAAATCTATAAAAACATATGATTGCATGATTAATGGTAAAGTTTCTGAATTCGTCAATAACCAACCCTACAATCAACACAGACAATCAGTTCATAAAACTACATCATCCTCCCACATAAATCAAATATTTCTAGTGCAAATGAACTGCAAAACAATTAGCATAAACACAAAATTAAAGCATGCCCATAAAGTTAACCGTAATAGCATCAAAAACTATTTGAAATCCAATTTAGAGTCCTTCCTCTCTACATTTCATCCTCATGTTAGGATAAATAATTTGGATAAAAATTATACAAAAAAACAAAATTGAGTAAACAATTGTTTGTTTCTCTATGTCTCTACTGACATGAGAGTTATAGGAGAGGATCCAAATCCTTTGAAATCTGAAAGAAACTATATATAACATCAAATGATTAAACATAAGAAAAAAATGAAATTCATATGGATAAAGTAACCAAATTCAACATAAATTCAAAATAAATCATTCATTCTAATATCATCATCATCATCAAATCCTCACCAATACAGAAAACTAAATCATGATTTAAAACAACTAAATCATGATTTAGATTCAACTTATAAAAAAAAAATCAAACCAATACAGAAAACTAAATCAAATTTCAGCATAAACTATAAGCTAATAACCTAATTTTCAAAAGCGAAACAGGAACTTAGGCTGATAACAGTGCATCAAGTAGAACCTGTAGTCAACTCAATAAACTCAAGCAACACCTTATTCTTTACATGAAATCTTAAAGAAACAAACAAGTAAACTGTATACCTCTAAGGGAAGAACAACAGGAACGATTTGTGATGAGCACGGCGACGAACGAGTACCAGTTCACAGTGTTCTGGGCGATGAACTACGATGAATTTGCGGCGATGAACTTCGATGAACTTCGATTAACTTCGATTAACTTCTATTCCTTTGCGGCGATGAACTTCCAGAAGGAATTGGGATTTGACGAATTTCGTTTTCTAGGAATTAGGATTTGAAGATCGTTTCTTTGGATATTAGGGATTAGGGATTTCCCTTATTATCGTTTCTGGGAATTTCCTTTGCGGCGATGAATTTCGTTTCTTTGGATATTAGGGATTAGGGATTTGAAGATCGTGGGCTAGATTTTTGCAGGAACTGATTTTGTGCGGGAAATAGAAATCATTCACCGCGTGAAATTGATTTTGTGCAAAAGCTCTGTTTTTATTTTATTTTTTTTAATTTCTGTTTTATTTTTAATATATTTTTTTGAAATAAAAAAAAAAAAAAGGTTTAAGAGGTCAAGGGTTCGACACACACCCAGCACCCTTTTTAATTAATTTCAAGGGCGCGCGTGTACTTCTATAATAGCGTTTATTTAAAAGCGCTATCATAATGCTTTCCATTGAGCTTTGATAGCGGGTTTTTTACAAAACGCTATTATAGAGTTCACTGGTTAAAGGCTTTAATAGCGTGTTTCATAAAAGCGCTATTATAAATGTGTTTCAATAGCGTTTTCAAAATAAGCGCTATTATAAGGGCGCTATTAAAACTAATTTTTGTAGTAGTGATGAAATTCTGGCGCAGCAATGGGGTACCGGATGTTCCTACCTTTGCGACTACAACGATCACAATGAAATGAATAATATGTAAAATAATAAGCAATTGGAAATTAAAGATACGCAGGAGTTTGTTAACCCAGTTCGGCGTATAACACGACCTACTCTGGGGGATACCAATCCAGGAGTGAATCCACTATGATAAAACTATTTAGAAGTATCCAGCAAACGACCCGTTTACACTTCGTCACCTAGTTTCTACCCGTGCTTCCTTCAACCTAGGACCACCTAGATTAGAGACCCTTATCTCTCCTCCTCTTAACCACACAGCCAGTGTGATTGATCTAATCTTGAGAACAGTGAAGTCACACTTCAAACAATAACCTATCTCCGTGCTTAAAAGCTTAGGAGTAGACTAAAACCCTTACAACACAAGAACCCAGTCCTAAGCAAGTATCAAAGAGATACGAGATAGGCTCACAAAATAAAACACGAGACAAAGCTAAAACCCTAGACACAAATAATATCTTTCTTCACAAGAGTTTCAGTAACATAAATCAGTCTATGGCCTTCAATATATATAGTGCAAAAACCAGCCACGCTGGTGCCTTGAATTTCGCCTTCAAAAATAAGATCAAATTATAGTATATCCGATACAAGCTCTTTGGTCAAGCAAATCCAACAATATCCTAAAATATAGGAATATATTTTAGAGAACATATGCTATCGGATAAGTTCAATGAACAAGCGAGTTCCATATATAGTGGAACAAGTAAAGCGCTAACACGGTGCTAAAGGGATAGACTTGAGGAATAGCGCGCGTAACCAATTCTTCACATCTTCAGGCTTTAGGATGTCGTTCCATATGTCGCCACATCTGCCACTACATCTGGCTAAATGTTGTTTTTGTAAAATTAAGCCAATTTCAAAAACCTAACAAAACAGAAATCGAGAATTGACTGGTATGGTGGCTTCTTTGATGGCTGCCCAGAATCAGGTGTCAGCACCAGTGCCTCAGTCTAGTAATGCTCTTGTACCTCCTCCTATTTCATTTGCGCCTCTTAGCGCTCCTCAGTTTGTTATACCCGAAGGTTACCCATGGGGCATGCCAGTTGGTTTTCTTGGGGAGGAATCACGTCCTGTAATATCTGGGATTCCTCATATCCAACCGACAGTGCCTATTCCTCAGCTCGGCAACACACTTCCTCAGGTTACTGCAACTGTGACTGCACCATTGGTTCATACTATCCAGCAAAACCAGATGCCCATCTTTCATGCTGAAAGTGTGGGAGGTTATGACAGGGTTGATGACTTACATATCAAGTATGATGAGATACAGAGAGAGATGAGGGCTCTTAGTGGAAAGGATTTGTTTGGCCAAGATGTGCATGAACTCTGCTTGGTCCCTGATGTCGTGGTCCCTCATAAGTTTAAAGTTCCGGATTTTGAGAAATATAAGGGGAGCACTTGCCCCAAGGCTCACCTGATAATGTATGCCAGAAAAATGTCTACTCAAACCAGTAATGATAAGTTGTTGATCCATTATTTTCAGGACAGTCTGACTGGCGCAGCTCTGAGGTGGTACATGGACCTCGATAGGGCTAATGTCAGTTCCTTTAATGATTTGGCTAGTGCCTTCATTAGGCAGTACAATTACAATTCATATCTGGCCCCTGATAGGGATGAGTTACGGGCATTGGCACAAAAAGAGAAGGAGTCTTTTAAGGAATATGCTCAAAGATGGAGAGAGCTTGCTGCTCAGATTCGTCCTCCAATGGAAGAGAAAGAATTGTGTAAGTTGTTTTTGCATACACTGAGCCCGTTCTTCTATGAGAAAATGGTTGGTGTTGTATCAAGAAGCTTCACCGAAATGGTGGAAATGGGAATGTGCTTAGAAGAAGGAGTCCGTCAGGGACGGTTGACAAGAGCGAATGCTCCGACTAATACTTCCAAGGGATATGGCAACAACTTTTCAAAGAAAAAAGAATCAGAAGTTGGCATGGTGGCTCAAGGAGGACCCCAGTCTAGATACCCAACTTACCAGCATGTCTCAGCCAATACACCTACATCCCAACCGCAAATGACCCAAGCACCACCACCACAATATCCACAATCTTATCAACAAGCATATCTTCAACAAACACCTCCACAACAACCATACCCACAACAACCACAAATTCGCCCACAAAATTCCCAACAACCCTACAATTATCCCAATCGCACCCAGAGAAATCAATCATTTGACCCCATACCCATGAAATATGCCGACCTACTCCCTGCCTTACTTGCTAAAAATTTTGTCCAGACAAGGTCACCTCCCCCTGTGCCAGCAGTACTACCTACCTGGTACCGCAATGATTTAACTTGTGCCTTCCATCAAGGGGCCCCTGGCCATGATATAGAATGTTGCTATGCTCTCAAGAAAGATGTTCAGGATTTAATCCGCAACAAGGTGCTATCTTTCAAGGATGAGAACCCTAATGTTCAAAGTTCATCCTCAACCTAATCATGGGTCCTCCGTCATTTTCAAGATTATCAAGAAGTTTGTCCCTAGGATCATTAGACCTTTTATTTTCCAATTGCAATTTCTTTCTTGCCAAGCATTTATTTGCATTTTAAAGTTGTATCTTTTAATTAAAATTTCTAAACAATGAGACTGCATATTTTGGAATCCCCCCATTTGTATTCACTCTTTTCTTGTGCCATCAAAATGGCGATGTTTTTTCTATTTCACTTTTCAAACTTGAGGGGAGGATGATGTAAACTGAATGTTTAAAATTGCAGATATGTGCTGATATATGCTTTCATTAGTAAGACCCGGTTGATGATGTAAAGCATTGTTTCACTTCCAAAACACCGGAGAAATAAGGAGATAATCCGTAGTCAACCCCTTTGAGCCAGAAGTTGGTGTTCTTTCTAAAAAAAAAAAAAAAACCCTTAATCTTAACCCGGGGCAGGGTAGTCTTTCAACTAATTTAGTGACACATCCCAATACAAGAGGATAAATCTGTTGAGATAGAGGAAGTCATGAGTAGACAAAACTCACAATAGCATGTGACAGTCACAAACATCCTACATCAAAAAGAAAAAATACAAACAAAAACAACAACAAAAAGCCTGCTTGGTAAAAAGACTTAGGCAAAATTTAGGGCATCCCGATGGACCGCGAAATCCAAAAGAATTGGTCCATGCAAAAATAAGGGATTAAGAGCAAAAATGTTGAAGATAAGCTTATGAATGAAGAAGTGACTACCACTTCAAGAATCTCATCAAAGCTTCGACCAAAGCGTCAACCTCAAACATCATTGTCATACCCCATTTTTTGACCAATCGCTTTTATGCGTCTTTTTACGACGGGTTTTTCTTTGTTCGTTTCTGACGAAATTTCGGCAGAGAGGTATTTTAAAATACCTCATTTTTGTGTTCATTTAGTATTTATATTATTATTATTATTATTATTATTTTGTTTTTTCCAGTTTTTATTATTTTATTTACTTATTTGTTTTATTTCCACTTTTCTGTTTTTTAATCTATTTTCGTTTTTTACATATATATTTAATTAATTTAATTATTTTATTTTTATTATCTTATTTTGTCCTTTTTTTTTTCTGATTAAAAAATCAGAAAATTGTCCAAAGTCAACTTCCTCTTTGCATGAGCTTTTTCTGCAGAAAGCAAAAGGACAGTACCAGTTTGTCCCAATTCAGGTCCTTGTTCCCTCTTTTGAGTATTCAAAACCCTGTCTTTGGATATATCAGAAGCAAAATCAGAGGAGAAATGGGAGCCTCAGCCGCAGGGAAGATTCCATCTTCTTTCAATCAAAAAAAACCAAAAAAACAGTAAATCAAAAAAACGAAAAATTAAGAGCAGAAAGCAAAGATCGGAAATCAAATTTCATCAGCTTCGTTCACTGTTCATTATCAGAACAACAAAAAAAAACCATAACATCATCATCTTCATCATCTCAATATTCATCCAAAACCGCAAATCAAAACCTCAAAACCCTCGGATCCGAATCAAATCGTCCAAACCGAAACCCAGAAACCCAGATCAAATCAAAACAAAACCAAGAAATCAAATCAATTCCTTTTCCAGATTTTAAACCAAATCGAAAAAAAGAGAAAGAAAGAACAGAATCGCAAATCCAAATCACCAGGTCTTTTCTATTCCTTTTTTTTCTCTAGAACAGAACGAAATAGATCAAGATAGAATCGGAGAAAGATTTGAGAGTGTTTGTAAATACTTGATGTTGATTTGTTTTTTTTTGGAAAATTGGGTTTGAGTGAGAAGAAACAGAGGGATGAGGAAGAAGAGAAGCCGCGGCGGGAGTGAGAGAAGAAGGAGAAGTTGATTTGTGATTTTTTTTAGGGTTTTTCTATTTATACTTCCGTTCTGATCCTGTGCGCGCACCTGCGCGCCTTTGTCCTCTGATTTCAATCGCATGGCCTAGATCTTTCCTTTTTAAAATCTGATCACGGCCGTCTGATCCATCAGACGGCCAGTATTTGACCCTGGCTTTTTTTTGTTTGTTTGTGCGCAGATGGGCCCTTGTTGGGCTGGACTTTACAATTTTGCTGCTTTTTGCACCCCCTGTTTATTTCGTTTTACTTTTCACACCCCCTGTTTTAATTTTATTTTGTTTTTTTAGCTTATGAGATAAGTGCTTTTGGCATAAGCTATTTTAGCTTTTATTCTAGCCAATCAAGCATGATGTCGAGGCTTATTTATTATTTGATGTTTAGATATTGGTAATATTATTTCATGTTTTTATTTTGTTAATTAATTTTATTTTTTAGCTCATGAGATAAGTGCTTTTGGCATAAGCTATTTTTAGCTATTTTTTCAGCCTTGTAAAGCATGACGTCGAGGCTTATTTTCATCTTTTAATTCCGTATTTATTTATTTATGTTATTTGTCCATGCATTTCATATTATTTCATTACGTCTATTTATTTATCATATTTACCTTTTTTTGTAACATCATTATCATCACAATATTGAGTGTTTATCGCTTTATTAATTGTCATTTATTTTTGCTCTTGAATTTAGGATGTAAATAGGCCAAATGTAAACTCTAAATAAAAGTGCATAGCATACCCCCTCTCTTGCATCATTTCATATTTATTTTCTTGCAAGTATTTTAGAGTGTGATTAGGTCAATGTACTCATAAATGAAAAATTGCATCTCATGCATATTTATTTTTTATCGCATTCCGTCCATATGCGTAATCCACCATTCCGAGGGAAAAGACACCGTTTTGATCGAAATATCATTACGGATCGTCTTCGCGTTTAATTCGCTTATTGCGACGTTATTATTCTTTTAGCGCTACCTTTTAATTTTAACCCAACATTCCATTTTAAATAATTAGTCATTTTATTCTCAAAAATGAGGTCAAAACCTCTTTCAAAAAATATCAACACAATCTCTTTTCAACATCATCAAGCATCAAAATATTTTGTCATCATACACTTTTCAAAAACTTTGGACTTTAAACCAAACGTTTCTTATCGCGAAAACCTTGGATTTTAACCCAAGAGTTCTTTTTCATCACTAAACTTGGATTTTAAACCAAGTGCCTTGGATTTTAAACCAATGGCTTCTTTTATCGTGAAAACCTTGGATTTTAACCCAAGAGTCTTTTTACGGCGAACTTGGATTTTAAACCAAGTGCCTTGGAATTTAAACCAACGGCGTCTTTTATCGTGAAAACCTTGGATTTTAACCCAAGAGTCTTTTTACCGCAAACTTGGATTTTAAACTAAGTGCCTTGGAATTTAAACCAACGGCGTCTTTTATCGTGAAAACCTTGGATTTTAACCCAAGAGTTCTTTTTATCTCAAACTTGGATTTTAAACCGAGTGCCTTGGACTTTAAACCAACGGCTTCTTTTTTCGCTAAAACCTTGGACTTTAACCCAAGCGTCCTTTTTTCTCGCCTAAAACTTGGATTTTAAACCAAGTACATTTGTCTCATTCATACATCTTTAATCATGCATAAACCTTGGATTTTAAACCAAGTGTTCGCGTCTCATTTCATAATCAAATCTCAATCAATTTAACCATATAGACTTTTTTCACAAACTAACATCAATCAAACTCACATTTTGCCACTTTTGGCTTTTAGTCTTTAAAACCATTTTCAAAACCTTAAAATCAAACAAACAAATTTACTCGTCTCTTTACCCCGAACTACGGTGGTTTGATCCCTCGGGTACGTAGGCATGAGACTTGTCTCTCCAATCAATAAAATCAACAAAAACATTTTTCCTTCTTTTTCATCACTTTAAGCATTTTTTATCATCACTTTAATTTCCCACTTATACATTTTTTACAAGCAATTAAAATTAAGCGCAAAGTTAGAAATAAAAACAAGAGGTTCCTATAGAGTACTATAGATACTTAGGGTGCTAATACCTTCCCTTCGTATAACTAACCCCCGAACCTTGTTCTCTAAAAATAGGTTTTTTAGAACTTTTTCCCTTTCCCTCGGATAAATTAAAGATCGGTGGTGGAACATTAAATTGCGATTCGAAGTTAATTAATAACTCGATATCCAAAAATCACCGCGACAGAAATGGCGACTTCACTGGGGACAACCAAGCGGGTTGAACCTAACTTATTTTAATCTTTGTTTTGCGCTATTATTGCTTATTTGTTTATATGTGTATATATGTTTTCTTGGGATCTCTTGAGTGGTGAGATAAGTCCTAACCCGGGCTTGAGCGACACAATAAGATAGGATGGGATGAAATCATAGTGACATGTCTTTAGATTATGAAGCACATGTGATATGATCCCGCTCGGTGGAGGCCTCACGACGGTAGTACTCGTCGTCATGATAAGTCATGATGGTGTTATTACTTTCAATGTGAGTGTCCGGAGAAGCCGAAAACCTTTAGATTTACCTTTAACCCCTCTTGGCCTTTTTAGGGCGTAGTGCGGTGACTAATCAAGAGTAAGTCTTGAATTTAGTTGTCACGCGAGACTACACTCAAACGAGATCATCTTGTGAATATTATTGGAACGAGAGTAGTCACGTAATCCAGTGGTGTTCATGAGGCGGTTAATGACTTTGGGAACTTTGTAGAACCCGTCATGCAGGTACAAATGAACCCTAGTACATACCATATGGGAGGGCTTCACCTTTGACTCCAGCATTATACGTTAACCCCACCATGTTTTCCGCATCATGCATGCATGCACTCATTCATAAATTCTTTTTCCTCATCCAATATCGAAGAACTTAAACAAATTTTTTGTAAACATTCATTTCAAATGACACATAATAAATTTTTCTTTTTTCCTCCTTACAAAATCCATATCTAAATATTTACAACTAATTTGAGGTAAGTCCTTCGATAAAAAAAAAAAAAAAAAAAATTGTATATTTTAGCATAAACACATCATGCATCATATAACATTCATGAGTTTCAAACAAATCGAGTCTCACATTCTTTCTCTCCTCTGTGTCTCAGTCAAAGTGGCCCGACGACCACGCCCACAACCATCTCGCACGTACAACACTCGAGCAAACAGGAAAAAGAGAATGGACCAAGTTGAACAAGAGAATGTTGAGCTCCATGGGGAAGTAACAACTCTCCGGGCTGAAGTAGAAAAGCTAACCGCCATGGTGACATCGTTGATGGCTGCGCAGAATCGGCCACCAACCCCTCCTCCTCAAGCTACGGTCATTTCTGAAATCGTCTCTGCCCCAGTTCCAGTGGTACCCGTCAACACACATCAGCACGTCATGCCCGAAGGTTATCCTTGGGGCATGCCTATGAATTTTAAAGAAGGGCTTCGACCCCAAGTTCCCGAGGTCCCTACTCCTACTTTGCCACATGCTACTGTTGTTCCCCAACCTGGGATGACTCTTCCTCAAGTTACTGTGTGTTTCCCTCAATCAACAATGACCATTCCAGCTTCCGTAGCTCACACCATTCCTTATGTGAACGAACCAGTCTATCATGCGGAGGATCCAGAGACTTATGGCCGTATGGATAATCTTCAGGATCAGTTTGATAAGATGCAGCTCGAGATTAAGGCCCTTCGTGGGAAGGATTTGTTCGGCAAAAACGCCCATGACCTTTGCTTGGTACCAAACGTTAGGATCCCACCTAAGTTTAAGGTCCCCGAGTTTGAGAAGTACAAAGGAAATTCCTGCCCTCAGAGCCATTTGGTAATGTACGCCCGAAAGATGTCCACTCAAACGGACAACCATCAGTTACTAATCCACTACTTTCAAGATAGCTTGACAGGTGCCGCTTTGAAGTGGTACATGAGCTTAGATGGTGCCAAGATCCGAACATTCAATGATTTGGGCGAGGCTTTTGTCCGTCAATACAAATACAATCTAGACATGGCTCCAGATAGAGATCAACTTCGAGGTATGTCTCAAAGGGACAAAGAGAGTTTCAAAGAATACGCTCAGCGATGGAGAGAGATTGCCGCTCAGATTTGTCCACCACTAGAAGAAAAAGAAATGACCAAGATTTTCCTAAATACTCTTGATTCATTTTACTATGAACGAATGATTGCTAGTGCACCCAGTGATTTCACTGAGATGGTAAACATGGGGATGCGACTTGAAGAAGGGGTCCGACAGGGACGATTGACAAGAGAGAAAGCTCCGGCTAATACTGCCAAGAGATATGGCAACAACTTTTCAGAGAAGAAAGAACTTGAAGTTGGCATGGTGGCCCAAGGAGGACATCATTCAAGAAACTCAGCTTATCAACATGTTGCAGCCATAGCACTACCACCACAATACCCACAATCTCATCACCTACCATCTCCCCAACAATCATTCAATCATAACCGCGCTCAAAAAAGTCCTCCATTTGACCCCATACCCATGAAATATGCCGACCTACTCCCCGCTTTACTTGCTAAAAATTTTGTCCAGACAAGGCCACCTCCCCCTGTGCCCGCAGTACTACCTCCCTGGTACCGCAGTGATTTAACTTGTGCCTTCCATCAAGGGGCCCCAGGCCATGATGTAGAGCGTTGTTATCCTCTCAAGAAAGCTGTTCAGGATTTAGTCCGTAACAAGGTTCTATCTTTCAAGAATGAGAACCCTAATGTTCAAAGTTCATCCTCTGCTTAATCATGAGTCCTCTGTCATTTTCGAGAGAATCAAGAAGTTTGTCCCTAGGATCACTAGGCCTTTTATGTTCAATTGCAATTTCTTTCTTGCCAAGCATTTATTTACATTTTAAGGTTGTATCTTTTAAATTTAAATTTCTAAACAATGAACATGCATATTTTGGAATCCATCCATTCGTGTTCACTCTTTTCTTGTGCCATCACAAATGGCAATGTTTTTATATTTCACTTTTTTTTGTTTACAAACTTGAGAGGAGAATGATGTAAATTAAATGTTTAAAATTGCTGATATATGCTTTCATTAGTAAGACCCGGTAGATGATGTAAGGCATTGTTTCACTTCCCAAACACCGGAGACATAAGGAGATAATCCGTAGTCAACCCCTTCGAGCCAGATGTTGGTGTTCTTTCTATACAAAAAAAACCCTTAATCTTGTCCCGGGGCAGGGTAGTCTTTCAATGATTCAATGACACATCCCAATACAAGAGGATAAATATGTTGAGATAGAGGAAGTCACGAGTAGCCAAAACTCACCATAACATGTGACAGTCACAAACATCCTACACCAAAACAAAAAAAAACACAAACAACAACCACAACAAAAAGCCCGCTAGGTAAAAAGACTTAGGCAAAATTCAGGGCATCCCGATGGTCCATAAAGTCCAAAGGAATTGGTCCATGCAAAAATAAGGGATTAAGAGCAAAAAAGTTGAAGATAGGCTTATGAATGAAAAAGTGACTGCCACTTCAAGAATCTCATCAAAGTGTCAACCTCAAACATCATTGTCAAAAATCCTCTTGTCAACCAAAGCGTGTCTGATGAATAAATTGAATGTAGGATTGAAGGACATCAAAGAAGTGGGTGGGTTAAAACAGAATTTTGAGCCTAATAATCTTTTCTTTTCGAACCATGAATCAGGCCACGTTATAACCCTCAAAAGACCTAATTGAAGCTAGGTTTACTTTGAAAGCATAATCAGCAAAACTTTTGTCAAAACTGACTCCACCTGTTTGTTGAATAACTATCTTTTACACACACCACATATGTTTTATATAAACTTTTGCGATTCCAAAACTTGCATGTGCATTACATCAGTAACACTTTTTCAAAAGAAACAATTTTGTCTGCAAATTTATATTTGGCATCAAAGAAATTCAATCAAATGGTCTAATCAAGAGCAAATCAATTCAAAGCGCTCCTAGCTTGGGGCAAATTACATCAGGAACTCGCCAATCAGGGGCAAGTCTTTACATCCAGAGGCATACACTTCAAAGATTCAAAGTCAAGGTTTCACTCACTTGGGGCACCTGAAGTGGTTTCCAGGGGCAATCCAGATCTGCCAAGATAGTTGTTATATCTCTTCCTCCTTGAACCAATAATCATCGAGTTGATATTTTGGGTTCCTACGGATATGTGTGCTGAGCATGTGATCCAACATTCTTCAAATTGAATACTGAACTTGACTGTTCTCTGGTAATCTCCAGCAAGTGGTTATCTTAAGAAGCTTGTATGATTTTCTTTTCCCCAGTGAAAGAAAAAGCTGAGACCCGTTTGGAAGGCTCATTCATCAGCAAATGGCATCTCTTTGAGAAGTTTGCATATCTTCAGCAAATGGCATATCTTTGGGAAGTTTGCATTCCAACAACAAATGACATCTCTCGGAGAAGTTTGCGTATCATATCAGTCTTGTTTCTTTCTATCAGAAAATATAGCAAAAAACAACAGCTCGCTAAGTTGAAAACCCTAGAGGGTGGCTTAGGCAAAAATGAGCGTCCCGGTGGATTGAAAACCCGAAAGGGCGGTCCAGGCAAAAATTAGGGGCAAACAAAAAAAGAAATATATTCCCGGTGGATTGAAAACCCGAAAGGGCGATTCAGGCAAAAGTTAGGGATTTCAAAAAAAAGAAAACAAAAAGCATGACTATTGAAACAAGACCATGATAAAATATTCGGTTTCAGTGTACAAAATGGCGACTTCTGCCAGACCTCTGACTAATGGGCTTTACCCCGAGAATCAACCATTCTTACCATGGATCAACATACTATGCCGGGTTTTACCCCGAGGATCTGATTTATTTCACCTATAAGGACGCTGTCCCCAGTAGAGAACTACCGAGTGGTTGTACGGATACGTCGGCCCAATGCTCATTTTATCTGATCAAGCTTTTGTCTCATCCAGTCGTGTACAAATATCATTCAATCATACAAATACAAGCTTCATAACAATCATTCATGCATACATACACATACATTCATACATACATACATACAATCATTCACATGTCCATACATACGATCATTCGCATATGTATACATACATTCATATTTACATACAACATGCACACAAATCATTCACACATACAACATTGACCATCATGTGTCTTGCTTCAATACATCAAAAAGGAGTCATCCCCAGTATATCTGGTCTAGAGATGTCTCCATCCATCACATATATTTCATACAAAAAAGAGTCATCCCCAGTGGGTCTGGTCCAGAGATGTCTCCATCAAGCATATTTCAAGTAGCAGGTTTTGCAAACAATCAACTGCAAACTAATGGTTGATTTCCTCAAAAGAAGTCATCTCCAATGTGTCTGGTCTAGACAAATACATATTCTTGTCATGTCTCGCTCTCCCACAATGTCAGCAGACAATTTATTTCCTCGATGTGTCCTTACCATCCCACAATGTTGGTAGACACTGCTTTTACTTGTCCTCACCATCCCACAATGTTGGTGAACACTGTCTTTACTTATGTCCGTACACAGGACTTTATCTGCTTATGTCCGCACACAGGACTTTATCGATTTCAGTCTTTACTTCTGTCCGCACACAGGACTTTATCTGCTTCTGTCCATACACAGGACTTTATCGCTTTCAGTCTTTACTTCTGTCCATACACAGGACTTTACTGCTTTCTGTCTTTACTTCTGTCCGCACACAGGACTTTATCTGCTTCTGTCCGCACACAGGACTTTATTGCTTTCCGTCTTTACTTCTGTCCGCACACAGGACTTTATCTGCTTCTGTCCGCACACAGGACTTTATTGCTTTCCGTCTTTACTTCTGTCCGCACACAGGGCTTTATCGCTTTCAGTCTTTACTTCTGTCCGCATACAGGACTTTATCGCTTTCTGTCTTCATTACTTTTGTCAGATAATCTTCATTTCATTCAAACACTCATAAACATAACACTCATAACATCATCTCATAGCATTTTATAGTTTAATCCGGTCAAAAAATGATGTATTCTGTATTTAAGTCTCTTCCACCGTCGAACCAAAACAAAAAAAAAAACATCATCAAAAATCATCTTTTTCTTTTTATCTCCGATGGAAGAAACTTAAATAGGGGCATCTGTCATACCCCATTTTTTGACCAATCGCTTTTATGCGTCTTTTTACGACGGGTTTTTCTTTGTTCGTTTCTGACGAAATTTCGGCAGAGAGGTATTTTAAAATACCTCATTTTTGTGTTCATTTAGTATTTATATTATTATTATTATTATTATTATTTTGTTTTTTCCAGTTTTTATTATTTTATTTACTTATTTGTTTTATTTCCACTTTTCTGTTTTTTAATCTATTTTCGTTTTTTACATATATATTTAATTAATTTAATTATTTTATTTTTATTATCTTATTTTGTCCTTTTTTTTTTCTGATTAAAAAATCAGAAAATTGTCCAAAGTCAACTTCCTCTTTGCATGAGCTTTTTCTGCAGAAAGCAAAAGGACAGTACCAGTTTGTCCCAATTCAGGTCCTTGTTCCCTCTTTTGAGTATTCAAAACCCTGTCTTTGGATATATCAGAAGCAAAATCAGAGGAGAAATGGGAGCCTCAGCCGCAGGGAAGATTCCATCTTCTTTCAATCAAAAAAAACCAAAAAAACAGTAAATCAAAAAAACGAAAAATTAAGAGCAGAAAGCAAAGATCGGAAATCAAATTTCATCAGCTTCGTTCACTGTTCATTATCAGAACAACAAAAAAAAACCATAACATCATCATCTTCATCATCTCAATATTCATCCAAAACCGCAAATCAAAACCTCAAAACCCTCGGATCCGAATCAAATCGTCCAAACCGAAACCCAGAAACCCAGATCAAATCAAAACAAAACCAAGAAATCAAATCAATTCCTTTTCCAGATTTTAAACCAAATCGAAAAAAAGAGAAAGAAAGAACAGAATCGCAAATCCAAATCACCAGGTCTTTTCTATTCCTTTTTTTTCTCTAGAACAGAACGAAATAGATCAAGATAGAATCGGAGAAAGATTTGAGAGTGTTTGTAAATACTTGATGTTGATTTGTTTTTTTTTGGAAAATTGGGTTTGAGTGAGAAGAAACAGAGGGATGAGGAAGAAGAGAAGCCGCGGCGGGAGTGAGAGAAGAAGGAGAAGTTGATTTGTGATTTTTTTTAGGGTTTTTCTATTTATACTTCCGTTCTGATCCTGTGCGCGCACCTGCGCGCCTTTGTCCTCTGATTTCAATCGCATGGCCTAGATCTTTCCTTTTTAAAATCTGATCACGGCCGTCTGATCCATCAGACGGCCAGTATTTGACCCTGGCTTTTTTTTGTTTGTTTGTGCGCAGATGGGCCCTTGTTGGGCTGGACTTTACAATTTTGCTGCTTTTTGCACCCCCTGTTTATTTCGTTTTACTTTTCACACCCCCTGTTTTAATTTTATTTTGTTTTTTTAGCTTATGAGATAAGTGCTTTTGGCATAAGCTATTTTAGCTTTTATTCTAGCCAATCAAGCATGATGTCGAGGCTTATTTATTATTTGATGTTTAGATATTGGTAATATTATTTCATGTTTTTATTTTGTTAATTAATTTTATTTTTTAGCTCATGAGATAAGTGCTTTTGGCATAAGCTATTTTTAGCTATTTTTTCAGCCTTGTAAAGCATGACGTCGAGGCTTATTTTCATCTTTTAATTCCGTATTTATTTATTTATGTTATTTGTCCATGCATTTCATATTATTTCATTACGTCTATTTATTTATCATATTTACCTTTTTTTGTAACATCATTATCATCACAATATTGAGTGTTTATCGCTTTATTAATTGTCATTTATTTTTGCTCTTGAATTTAGGATGTAAATAGGCCAAATGTAAACTCTAAATAAAAGTGCATAGCATACCCCCTCTCTTGCATCATTTCATATTTATTTTCTTGCAAGTATTTTAGAGTGTGATTAGGTCAATGTACTCATAAATGAAAAATTGCATCTCATGCATATTTATTTTTTATCGCATTCCGTCCATATGCGTAATCCACCATTCCGAGGGAAAAGACACCGTTTTGATCGAAATATCATTACGGATCGTCTTCGCGTTTAATTCGCTTATTGCGACGTTATTATTCTTTTAGCGCTACCTTTTAATTTTAACCCAACATTCCATTTTAAATAATTAGTCATTTTATTCTCAAAAATGAGGTCAAAACCTCTTTCAAAAAATATCAACACAATCTCTTTTCAACATCATCAAGCATCAAAATATTTTGTCATCATACACTTTTCAAAAACTTTGGACTTTAAACCAAACGTTTCTTATCGCGAAAACCTTGGATTTTAACCCAAGAGTTCTTTTTCATCACTAAACTTGGATTTTAAACCAAGTGCCTTGGATTTTAAACCAATGGCTTCTTTTATCGTGAAAACCTTGGATTTTAACCCAAGAGTCTTTTTACGGCGAACTTGGATTTTAAACCAAGTGCCTTGGAATTTAAACCAACGGCGTCTTTTATCGTGAAAACCTTGGATTTTAACCCAAGAGTCTTTTTACCGCAAACTTGGATTTTAAACTAAGTGCCTTGGAATTTAAACCAACGGCGTCTTTTATCGTGAAAACCTTGGATTTTAACCCAAGAGTTCTTTTTATCTCAAACTTGGATTTTAAACCGAGTGCCTTGGACTTTAAACCAACGGCTTCTTTTTTCGCTAAAACCTTGGACTTTAACCCAAGCGTCCTTTTTTCTCGCCTAAAACTTGGATTTTAAACCAAGTACATTTGTCTCATTCATACATCTTTAATCATGCATAAACCTTGGATTTTAAACCAAGTGTTCGCGTCTCATTTCATAATCAAATCTCAATCAATTTAACCATATAGACTTTTTTCACAAACTAACATCAATCAAACTCACATTTTGCCACTTTTGGCTTTTAGTCTTTAAAACCATTTTCAAAACCTTAAAATCAAACAAACAAATTTACTCGTCTCTTTACCCCGAACTACGGTGGTTTGATCCCTCGGGTACGTAGGCATGAGACTTGTCTCTCCAATCAATAAAATCAACAAAAACATTTTTCCTTCTTTTTCATCACTTTAAGCATTTTTTATCATCACTTTAATTTCCCACTTATACATTTTTTACAAGCAATTAAAATTAAGCGCAAAGTTAGAAATAAAAACAAGAGGTTCCTATAGAGTACTATAGATACTTAGGGTGCTAATACCTTCCCTTCGTATAACTAACCCCCGAACCTTGTTCTCTAAAAATAGGTTTTTTAGAACTTTTTCCCTTTCCCTCGGATAAATTAAAGATCGGTGGTGGAACATTAAATTGCGATTCGAAGTTAATTAATAACTCGATATCCAAAAATCACCGCGACAATCATTGTCAAAAGAAATTCTCTTGTCAACCAAAGCATGTCTGATTAATTAATTGAATGTAGGAATGGAGGACATCAAAGAAGAGTGGGTGGGTTAAAACAAAATTTTGAGCCTAATTATCTTTTTTATCAAAACCATGAATCAGGCCACATTATAACCCTCAAAAGACCTAATTGAAGCTAGGTTTACTTTGAAAGCATAATCAGCAAAATTTTGTTAAAACTGACTCCACCTGTTTGTTGAGTAACTATCTTTTACACACACCACATTTGTTTTCTAAAAATTTTCGATTCCAAAATTTGCATGTACATTACATTAGAAACACTTTTCAAAAGAAACAATTTTGTTTGTAAATTTATATTTGGCATCAAGGAAATTCAATCAATTAGTCTAATCAAGAGCAAATCAATTCAAAACACTCCTAACTTGGGGCAAATTACCTCAGGAACCTGCCAATCAGGGGCAAGTCTTTACATCCAGGGGCATACCCTTCAAAGATTCGAAGTCAAGGTTTCACTCACTTGGGGCACCTGAAGTGGTTTCCAGGGGCAATCCAGATCTGCCAAGATAGTTGTTATGTTTCTTCCTCCTTGAGCCAATAATCATCAAGTTGATATTTTGGGTTTTATGGACATGTGAAGTTTCCCCTAAAATAGTGTGTTACTATAATATGCTGAGTATGTGATCCAACATTCCTCAATTGAATACTGAACTTGACTGTTCTCTGGTAATCCCCGGCATGTGGTTATCTTTAAGAAGCTTGTATGGTTTTCTTTTCCCCAGTAAAAGAAGAAGCTGAGACCCGTTTCGGGAGGCTCATTCAACAGCAAATGGCATATCTTTGAGAAGTTTGCATATCAACAACAAATAACATCTCTTCGAGAAGTTTGCATATCAACAGCAAATTGCATCTATTTGAGAAGTTTACATACCAACAGCAAATGACATCTCTTTGGGGAAGTTTGCATATCAACAGCAAATGACATCTCTTGGAGAAGTTTGCATATCAGCATATCAATCTTGATTCTTTCTAGCAAAAAAAAAAAAAAAAAAAGCAAAAAATAGCAAAAATGAAGAGCTCGCTAAGTTGAAAACCTGAAAAGGTGGCTTAGGCAAAAATGAGCGTCCCGGTGGATTGAAAAACCGAAAGGGCGATCCAGGCAAAAATTAGGGGCACAAAAAAAAAAGGAGATATATGTTCCCGGTGGATTGAAAACCCGAAAGGAAATCCAGGCAAAAATTAGGGGCAAACAAAAAATATATTCCCGGTGGATTGAAAACCCGAAAGGGCGATCCAGGCAAAAGTTAGGGATTTCAAAAAAAAAAACAAAAAAAAAGTGAAAAAAGCAAAAGCATGACTGTTGAAACAAGACCATGAGAAAATATTCGGTTTTAGTGTACGAAATGGTGACTTCTGCCAGACCTCTGACCGACGGGTTTTACCCCAAGAAGCAATCGTTCTTACCATGGATTGACATACCATACCGGGCTTTACCCCGAGGATTTGATTTATTTCACCTATAAGGGTGTTGTCCCTAGCGGAGAATTATTAAGTGGTTGTATGGATACATCGGCCCAATGCTCATCTTACCTAATCAAACTTTTATTTCATCCAGTCATGTACAAATATCATTCAATCATAAAAATACAAGCTTCATAATATACATTCATACATTCATACATACATATAATCATACATACATACATACAATCATTCACATATTCATACATACATTCATATTCACATGCAACATGCACACAAAATCATTCACACATACCGCATTGACCATCATGTGTCTTGCTTCAATACATCAAAAAAGAGTCATCCCCAATGTATCTGGTCCAGAGATGTCTCCATCAATCATACATCACAAAAAAAGGGTCATCCCCAGTGTGTCTGGTCTAGAGATGTCTCCATCAAATACATTCCAAGTGGCAGGTTTTGCAAGCAATCAACTGCACACTTACAGTTAATTTCCCCAAAAGAAGTCATCTCCAGCGCGTCTGGTCAAGAAAAATATCTTTTCTTGTTATGTCCTGCTCTCCTACAATGATGGCAGACATTTATTTCCTTGTTATGTCCTGCTCTCCCATAATGACAGCGGACTATTTATTTCCTCGTTGTGTTCTTACCATCCCACAATGTTGGTAGACATTGTCTTTACTTATGTCCTCACATTGGACTTTATCTGCTTCTGTCCGCACACAGGACTTTATTGCTTTCTGTCTTTAATTTTGTCCGCACACAGGACTTTATTGCTTTCTGTCTTTACTTTTGTCCGCACACAGGACTTTATTGCTTTCTGTTTTTACTTCTGTCCATACACAGGACTTTACCGCTTTCTGTCTTCATTACTTTTGTCAAATAATCTTCATTACATCCAAACACTTGTAAACATAACACTCATAAGCATAACACTCATAACATTATATCATAGCATTTTATAGTTTAGTCCGGTCAAAAAATGGTGTACTCTGTATTTAAGTCTCTTCCACCTTCGAACCCAAACAAAAATATTATCAAAAAAATCATCTTTTTTCTTTTTAATCTCCGATGGAAGAAACTTAAATAGGGGCATCTATCATACCCCATTTTTTGACCAATCACTCTTGTTCGTCTTTTAAAACTGGTTTTTTTTTCCTCTGTCGTTTCTGACGAAATTTCGGCAGAGAGCTATTTTAAAATACCTCATTTATTGGTTTCTTTTTTTTATTTTAGTTTATTATTTTTTATTTCTTTATATATATTGGTTTATATTTTATTATTATTATTTAATTTGATTTTTATTTTATTTTATTTTTAGGCCATTTTTTATTATGTATTATTATTTTTATTTCCTTTTTCGTTTTTTTTTTCTTCCTTTGGTGTGTTTTTTTTGGTTTAGTTTTTTTTTAGGTCCAGATTGTGTTTTTGTCCTCATCCAGGCCCATAGGGGCATTTTTGTCTAAAAGGGAAATTTTTGATTTGTCCAAACCCTAGTTCTGACACTGTATAAATACAGCATTTATGGCACTGTTCCCAAAGTCAGAGAAATTTCTCAGTAGCCGCAGAAACACAAAAACATCTCCTTTTCCTTCCTTTTCTAAATCAAAACCGAAAACAGAACAAAAAAAATCACAAACAAAACCAAAAAATCAAAAACAAATCCATCATCATCACCATCATAACCAGAATCCAAAACCATCAAAATCCATTATCATCATCATCAAACAGAACCAAAAATCGCAAACCTCCAAACATCAAACCAAAAACTGAAAACACAAAAAACATTTTTCTTCTTTCCATAAATCGAAATCGAAAACGAAAACGGAACAAAAAGAAGAAGAGAACCTTATCCAGAAACAGCGAGGTTGTTTTCGTTTTCTCCTTTCCTTTTTGTTTTCTTGTTTTTTTTAAAAAAAAAAAGAGATTTAAGAGATTTAGATTGAGAGAAGAACATATTTGAAGGAGATAGATCGAGAGAGAAAAGTTTGAAAGGAGAAAGAGATAGATCGCGAGAGAAAGAGAGAAGAAGCGGCGGCGCCGCAAGAGAGAAGAGAGTGAAGTTTGGGTAAAAATATGTTTTTTAGGGTTTTCATCTTTTATACCCTTATTCTGATCCTGTGCGCGCAGGTGTACGATCTTACGGTGCACCTGCGCGCCTTAGCCCATCAGATTTGATCAGACGCCTCAGATTCCTTTTCTCTTTGATCAAATCAGAACCGTCTGATTAATCAGACAGCTCTGATCCTGTTTTATCTAATTGCTTCACACACCCCCTTTGGGTCACGCCCCCCAGCTGGGCTTGGACCCAGTAGTGCTTTAAATCCAAAATAAGCACTAATTGGAGGTCTTTTGTTTTTTATTATTATTTATTTATTTCATGATTATTTGTGTTTATTTTTGCTCTAATTCATGTTTATTTATTTTGCTTAGTTTTTTATATATTTGCTCACTAATCTAACATTTTATTACTCATGCTCTTTGTTCTTAATTATTGTTATTAACTTACCAACCTATCATTTTTATTCATTCATGTTGATTTTACTTATTGTTAATAACTCATCTAATCCAACAATTTATTTATTGCCTTATTAATTAAATATTTATTTTATTGCAAGGACTTTAGTATGTATTTTAGGATTTAATGTAAATATAAATGAGAATTGCATAGCATCCTTTCTCTTGCATCATTTCATGTTTATTTTCTGGCAAATATTTTAGAATGTAATTAGGAATAAATGTACACCATAAACGAACACTTGCATCTCATGTATATTTATTTTTATTGCTTTCCGTAAAACGTTAGATTGTTAAATTCCGAGGGAAAGGATATCGCTTTGATCCAATGTCATTGTGAAAAACCTTCTACGCTTAGTTTTATTCAATATAGTTGTCGTTTAAACGCGCTACTTTTTTATGTAATTTGGAACCCAACATTCCAATTAAAACCATTACCTTTTTTTTTTCTTCTAAAAAAAAAATGAGGTCAACACCTTTTTAAAATATCAAAGCAATTTATTCTCAAAAGCACAAAAATATTTTGTCGTCAAACATTTTCAAAATCTTGGATTTCAAACCAAGTGTTCATTTTCCTTTCGCAAAAACATTGGACTTCAAACCAAGTGCATTTTTAATCAAGCAAAAACCTTGGACTTCAAACCAAGTGACTTTATCATTCAAATCTTTTTCTCAAAAAAACCTTGGACTTTAAACCAAGTGTTTACGTCTCCTTTCATAATCAAACTTTAATCAATTTAACCATTTAGACTTTCTTCATAAACTAACATCAATCAAACTCACATTTTGCCACTTTTGGCTTTTTGGTCTTTAAAACCATTTTCAAAACCTTAAAATTAAACAAACAAATTTACTCGTAATTTTTACCCCGAACTACGAGATTTTGATCCCTCGGGTACGTAGGCATGAGACTTGTCTTTGCGAATCAATAAAATAAACAAAAACATTTTTCTTCTTTTTCGTCACTCTAAACTTTTTTTGATCATCACCTTAATTCCTACATTTATAAATTTTTTACATGCAATTAAAATTAAGCGCAAAGTTAGAATAAAAACAAGAGGTTCCTATAGGATACTATAGATACTTAGGGTGCTAGTACCTTCCCTTCGTATAACTAACCCCCGAACCTTGATCTCCAAAAATAGGGTTTTTTTCGAACTTTTTCCCTTTCCCTCGGATAAATTAAAGATCGGTGGTGGAATATTAAATTGCGATTCGAAGTTAATTAGTAACTCGACATCCAAAAATCACCGCGACAGTAAGAATTTGATGTATATGAAATAAATTAATAAATGTAACAAAATTAAAATATTAAGTATTGAGTTTCTTATAAGACAAAGAAAATAAAGTTTATTTATATTTTTGCTAAGACGAACATATCTTTAACTAGTTTTTAAATTTGAAGTCATCAAATTTCTTTGCCCATGACTTGATCATCCAGACTTCAATAATCAAGTTGTTAATTTTTGGAGGGGCTTTGATACTTGGCTTGATAACATCCAAAGAACAACTAGTAATTTAATTGGTTGGAATAAAGAAGTGTTTGACAATATTTTCAAACGCAAGAAAAAAATTCTCCGAAGACTTGAAGGCATCAATAGAATTCTGATTGAAGGTAATAATGATAGACTAACCATTCTCATACATCAACTTTGGTCTGAGTATAACATTATCCTCAAGGAAGAAGAGGCGTACTGGTTACACCAATCTAGGAGCAAATGGATTTCTATTGGAGATTGCATCACTCGATTCTTTCATTAAGCAACCATTAACACCGTAGAAATCACATATCAGCCTTGTTAAATAGTGAGGGTCAATGGGTCTTTAAAGATAATGACTTGTGTGATTTGGTTCTTAATTTCTATAAGAATCTCTATACCTCACTTAATTATGTTCGACCTCCATTTCAAACAGTTACATCTTTCCCTATAATTAAAGAGCATGATCTTACCATCATTAACTCAATAGTCTCCATAGAAGAAACAAAGAAAGCTTTATTTAGCATAGGAAATCCAAAAACCCTGGACTTGATGGATAAAGAAGGAGGACTTGATGGTTAGACCAAGTCTTCATATGTTTGTTGAGAAATGTTTCACTTCCCTAACCAGTATCAAAGAGGTAAATCATACTCGCATAACTTTAATTCCTAGTGTAATGATCCTAACCTTGTAACTCAATTCAGACTCATTGTTTTATGTAATGTGATTTACAAAATTATCACCAAAATCATAACACAACACCTCAAAAATATCATGCCCTATATTATTTCTCATAATCAAAGTAGCTTTATTCCTGGATGGTCTACTATTAATAATATCCTTGTTCTACAAGAGACCATTCACTCTTTGAATAATATGAATGGTAATACTGGTTATATGGTTGTCAAATTGGATTTGAAGGCATACGATAGACTTGAGTGGCCTTTCATTATAGAAACATTACACATTCTCAATCACCGCATGATTTGACATTTGTTATTGAGAATTGCATTTCTTCCTCTTCCATGAGATTGAATTGGAACGGTAAGAAATCAAAGTCTTTCTCTAGCTCTTGTGGCCTTAGACAAGGGGACCTATCTCCTTATCTATTTGACCTTGCCATTGAGAGACTTAGTCACAAAATTCAAGATTTGGTTGAAGCTGGTACTTGGAAGGCTCTTAAGTTTGGTAGAGGCTCAGGTCCCTCGCTTTCTCATATTAACCTTGCTGATGATCATGTACTTATTGCAAAAGCTACATCTAACCAAGTCATCCTTATTCGTGAGGTACTAGACGAATTTTGTTACCACTCTGGTCAAAAAGTTAACCTGCAAAAATCAAAAGTATTCTTCTCTAAAAATACCAATTATGACCTTGCTACTAGCTTGAATGACATCTTAGATATTGAAGAAACCAAGGACCTTGGGTATTACTTAGGAGCACTATGATTCACCAAAAGATTTTTAAATATTCGTTTAGTTTTATAATTGATAAGATGAAGAAAAAATTATCTAGATGGAAAGTCAATTCTCTTTCTTTTCCAGGTCGAATCACTCTTGCTCAATCTTCTTTGGCCAATATTCCTAAATATATCATGCAAACTTGTTACATTCTTGTATCCATTTGTGAACAGGCTGAGAGATTATTTAGGAAATTTATTTTGGGATCCACATCGGAGCAAAGGAAGTGTCATCTGGTTTCTTGGAGTAAGATTTGTCTACCTAAAGAGCAAGAGGTCTTGGGTTTTAAAACATGCGCAATATAAACCAAGCGTACATGTTAAAGCTAGCTTGGAACCTTGTTTTTAACCCTGACAAGCTTTGGGTAAGGGTGATGAGGGCTACGTATACTTGTGGTCCTCATGCTCTCCCTGATATTCACTTGAGGCATCATTGTTCAAACATTTGGAGAGTTATTTGTCATGTTTTAGAAGATGCTGAAACTAATATATCTTGGTCCATTCAAAATGGAAAAGATCGTAGGTTTTGGAAGGATTGGTGGATCAATAATATTGCTCCTCTTAGTACCAATTTTGCTAATAGTATTCCATTTGGCGAGATAAACTTCCCCGTTTGTTTTTATGCCGAGGACACTGAGTCAAAATGGGAGGTCCTAAACCAACTATTGCCCGACAATGTCTGCACAAAAATAGTTGCTATTAAACCCCCATCCATAGAGTTGCAATCAGATTTCCCTAGTTGAAATGCTTCTACAGACGGTAAATTTTCTCTTAACTGGGCCTACTCACTTCTCATGGATAAAAGACCCATCAAGAAAACTAATACCCACTTGTTCAAGTTGGTTTGAAAATGGAAAGGTCCCAATAAGATCTGTTCTTTTCTTTGAAAAGTAGCTCACGGTATACTTCTGACTAATGAAGAGACACACAAAATCAATATGACATATGACAATAGTTGTCTGCGGTGCCTACAAGGACTTGAGTCCATTATGCATGTATTAAGGGACTGTGAAAAAGCAATGGAATTTTGGTCCCCAATCATCAAACCAGATAATTGGGCGAAATTATTTAGCCTAGGACTCATGTCTTGACTTGATTGGAACCTTGATAATGAAGATATTAGAAATACACCTTGGAGTTGGGTGACTTTTTTTGGCGTCTCTATCAATGCTTTGTGGAAGGATCGTAACGAATTGGTGTTTAACCAATACTCCAACCTTCAGCAAAATTTGCTTCTTCATATAGCTAACCAAGTACAAATGGTACTTAATAGTAATATTAAACTTGTGGCTTATATGGAGAGCTCTAGGTCCATCATTCCTATTAGATAGGAGCCCCCTCCTATAGATAATTATAAGTTTAATGTAGATGGTGGACATAGGAAAAGAAATGGTTTCTAAGCTTGTGGCAGATTACTTAGAGACTCTGGGGATGGTCTTATTCAGGGTTTTAATTGCAATCTTGGCCACAATAATTCCTAAGGTGCTGAGATTTGAAGTTTAGTTCATCCTCTGTGTATTGCTCGTTACCTACGTCTTAACCGTGCCATTTTTTAAACAGGCTCTATACCCTTGTTGGAGCTGCTGTTCTCAATCGTTCTACCACCATATCTTATCTCAAACTTCTCCTAGAAGAGGTTCTTAATCTACTAAATCTTCCAGATTAGGTTGTCACTATTCCACATTGTTTCAGAGAGGCCAACTCTTGTGCGGATTTCCTAGCCAAAAAGGGATTTGATACTCATTTTTCCCCAATTTTAATTAATTCTGATCGTAATTGAAATCTGGCACGCCCAGGAACTAATGTTGAATGCAATGTTCCAACACTTTGGTGAACACAGTGTTGTAACCAATGTTCCAACCTTATACGAATTAACAGGAAATATAATTTAAATGACAGAAAACAGCAAAGACACAAATGATTTGTTAACCCAGTTCGGCATAAACGAACCTACTCTGGGGGATACCAATCCAGGAAGGAAATCCACTAATGTAGTGCTAGATCTAAGCCCTCAGTAAACGCCCCGTTTACAACTTATATCCTAGACACCTACTTGTGCAACTTCTACTTAAGAACTCCTAAGTATGAGATCCCATCTCACCTCCAACTTATCACGCACAGTGATTACAGTAACACAATGATGATTTCGAAGACACACTTCAGTAAACAAGTTACCTCCGTACTTAGAAGCTTTGGAGTAACTAACACCCACACAAAATCAGTCCTTAACTTGTGTTATAGAATCCACAAGAAAGGCTCACAAAATAATACAAAACTCAAAACCCTAGAATGCTATTCTTCAATGACGGCTTTGATAACCCTACTGGGTTTTTCGTTCTTCATATATATACTCCAAGCAACACGGGCTGAAGTTCACTTTGGGCTTAGAACACACATTAATCAAGAATCAGAACTATACATAAAGTTTCCTAAAATATCAGAACATCTTCAGGAAAAATCTCATCGCTGATTCTGTATAAAAATATACTCCTTGGCACACAAGAGTAAAAACGTGGTTTCCTTTAAAAACGCGCTTTCCTTATATAAAACACGCGCGCAAATCATTTGGACACTGCTTGTCCCAATGTTGAAACATTTGGTCCAACATCTTGCTTGTATATTTGTTTTAGCAAAATGCGGCCAATTCAAATATCCAACAATCTCCCCCTTTGGCAAATTTTTGGCTAAAACAATCTGAGATTACTTCAACCATTTCAGAGAGATACACAGAGATGTAATTTCCACAGATCAACATGAACACACAACATATGAAACAGAACATCATTTCTTCAAAGCAAATTAGTCATTTGAGCTCCTCAAGATAAATTGCAGATCAGAAAAAAAATAGTATCACTCAGAAATATCAGAGGCATACAACAGCGGAATAGTGAACACAACTAGCCTCACAGGATAAGCCAACAGAGAGAAATGGTCTCTCACACAAACTCAGCCACTTAGGAAAAATAAATTCCCAGTAACTGGATGTTTCAACATTTATCAGAACATAAGCACATGCATAAATCACAGCAAACTTGCTCCCCCTCAACATCAGAATCAGAACAAACATGAGCAAGATCTTTTTCAAAAGGAATGTTTCTCCCCCTGAACATGTTGTCATACTACTCCCCCTCAAACATGCATCACATATATAGCTACTCATACATGCATAATGAACTACTACTACACATATTAGCAGAATGCTTCAACATCAGATTCCACATCACACAACAGGGAACATGCATCATACTATCATTTTTCTCCCCCTTTTTAGCCACAAAAATTGACAGAATTTTCTTCAGGCAGAATAACTAACAGTACCATAA
Organism: Trifolium subterraneum; assembly: GCA_951799995.1. NCBI lineage: Eukaryota > Viridiplantae > Streptophyta > Magnoliopsida > Fabales > Fabaceae > Trifolium > Trifolium subterraneum. The sequence goes on along the minus strand of OX637466.1, from coordinate 8,274,966 downwards.
GAACATAAGTGTAGATTATTATAGACCAGCATAGCACAAGGGTGCTCAAATATTCAGGGCAGCGCCCATGATAAGAAAGTCATAATAGAAACAGAACAGCATAAAACAAATACAAGAGCTAAGAACAAAGCAGTAGGATCAGTCTTCAGAACTGCTAGCAGTAGCCTCTCCCGCATCGGTATCACCACCAGATGTTCCAGCACTGGTCTCAACATCATCACCATCTTTGTCAGCACCTTCACCAGTTCCTTCCTCAGCAGCAACTCCAACATTACCTTGCAAATTATCAGCATCTACAGCCACAGAATCTTCCTCACGTTCCAGAGCAGCAATCATATCCTCAAAGATCTTCTTCTTAGCATCAAACATCCTGTCCAGCTCCTCTTTCTTTGCATCAAATTCTTTGCAGACATCCTTCAACCCAGCTATAACATCCTTCCTTGTCATTTGCACAGGGGCAGCTTTGGAGGATGTTCCAACAATATCAGGAACATGCTGATTACTAAACAACTTATAGTGGAAAATCAGAGGAGATTCCCTCTTTTTAGCCACATCATCAGAAGACACAATACCTGGATGTTGACTGATAATAATGCCACACAACAGAGTGGGAAATGCAATAGGTAGACTCACAGCACCAGACTTACCATGCCTCAAGGTTTGATCAAAAATGTACTGTCCAAAATCATATGAAATTTTGTTTGCAACAATGTAAATGAACTTTGCCAAACCTGTTGAGATATCAGAGGTGTGAAGGGTTGGAACCCAGTTCACTGAACCAATTCTGTTCAATAAGGCATACTTCACAGTGAGTTTCCCAGCAGGGACTTTTGCTCTAATGGGCCACGCCTTGACCTGTCCACCAGTAAGATCCTTGCATAAGGCATTATCAGTGACTTCCACTTCAGCGTGAGGTTTTTCATCTCTGCCCAAATATTTGTTGATCACCTTAGGGGAAAAGTTTACCACCTTGCCTCTAACATGTACCTTCTGGAAGTCTTTACTCAGAGGATCATTGCAACCTTCAGGAATATTAACCAGAAATTCCTTGACTAATCGTTCAAAACAGTCTCCAAAGGCAGTAACTGTTCTCATCAAACCAGCAGCTTCAATAAGCTCCATCACATCTTCACGTTTGAGAGCTTCCTTACCTAACTCTCTCTCCAGGGCCATCCTTCTATGGTAAACAGAATTCCATTTCTTAGCACTGGCAATAGAATGAAAAGACACATTATCCATAGGGGCATCTTCAACAGCAAGAGAAGCCTTCTTGGCACTTGGCTTACTCTTCTTAGCAGGAGGAGGAATAGCTTCAACATCCTCTTCAACATTGTATTCAGAATCATCAGAATAAGCAAGCCGTCTCTTCTGGGGCTTGTTCTTACTGGATTTTACAGGGGTGCCTTTGCTCCACCCACGTCCTGGTCCAAACAACACAGGCTTACAAGATGAGTCCTTCTTCTTTGCAGCAGGGACAGTCTTTGTGACAGTAGCTGTCTTCCTTGTACTCCCTCTCAACCTAGTCTTGATAGTGTTCTTCATGACTTGGGCAAGGGGCTCAGTAGGGTAGGTTACAACATCCACATCAATAAACACATGATCATTATTAACAGTATCCTCAGAAGAATCCTTGGGATTGACTTCAACAGTCTTCTCAATGCTTTCAGATTGTTCTTTGTCAGCTGTCACAGTTTTCTCAGTAGTGGCATGAGAAGCAGAATTTGTATCAGGTTGAGCCAAGGATGTTTCAACATCCGGCGCAACATCGTTAGGTGGAGGAACACTGGATGTTCCAACATCCTTCTCCACATCAGTAACATCACCAGTTGGTTTTTGTGACTCCAACTCAGCATCAACAACACCAGCAGTTTCATCATCAACAATCGTAGGTTTCTCAGCAACATTTGCATCAACAGTAGAAATAACAATATTCTCAACAGACTTCCCTAAAACATCATCAGATTTGGGATCAACAGAGCCTAGGGTTTTGGGATCTAGGGTTACAGATTCATCAACAGTCCTAGATGTTTCAACATTTGGTTTTCCAGAATCAATAGCAACATCAACATTATCGGATGCAAAGGGATTTGGATTTAAATATAAATCCGTCATGGTAAAAGCACGCTTAACCACAGATTTAGTACTCTTTTTCTTACTACCCGTAGTTTTACTAGGAACAGAGATTGGAGACTTACGTGTTTTCTTTGCCTTGTCTTTCTTTGCAACAGATTTACTTCGAGTTGAGGGAGTTGATTTTTCTTCCACTTCACTTGCATGTACCGACGTCAAAGGGTCAACGAGAGCGATCAAAGAGGATGTTTCAACCTTTGATTTGGAGTGCTCGGAGGAGCTTTTTGTAGGTGACATAGTGATTTGATCGTTGACAGGGGAAGATTTTGGTAAAGTAGACATGGTGGAATAAGGATTTTGGTGAAGAAGAAATTGGATGATTTTACGGTTTGTAGAGAAAAGAAGGTTTGAGAAGTTGGAGAGATTGTATGTGGAGACAGAAAAGGAAAATATGAAAAGGTTTAGGAAAGTGTATATTTGATTTCCTAGATTTTCGTGCAGCGCTAAAGTAAGGGAGTTGGTTATAACTGCTGCACCCCCACATAACTGTAATTGCTACTGCTCTTCAAATAGGCAAATTCCTAACTTGCCCCTTAATTTCTCAAACTGATTTGCATCCAATGCCTTAGTAAAAATATCTGCCAACTGTTCCTCTGTAGACACATGTTCTAGAGTAACAACTTTGTCTTCAACTAAATCTCTGATGAAGTGATGACGAATATCAATGTGTTTGGTTCTACTGTGTTGAACTGGATTTTTTGAAATATTTATGGCGCTCAAATTGTCACAGTACAATGTTAGAACATCCTGCTCAACATTATATTCTTTCAACATCTGCTTCATCCACAACAATTGAGAGCAGCTACTTCCAGCTGCTATGTATTCAGCTTCAGCAGTTGATAGAGAGACACTGTTCTGCTTTTTACTGAACCATGAGATCAAATTACTTCCAAGAAAGAAACACGCACCTGATGTGCTTTTTCTATCATCAGCACTTCCAGCCCAATCAGCATCACAATAGCCAATTAGTCTAGAATCATTATCATGTGAGAACAGAATACCATAGTCACTTGTTCCATTCACATATTTCAGAATCCTCTTGACCTGAGTAATATGACTAATCTTGGGCTCTGCCTGGTATCTTGCACAAACTCCTACAGCAAACGTGATGTCAGGCCTGCTTGCAGTAAGATACAACAGACTGCCAATCATACTCCTATAGAGACTTTTATCAACACTTGTACCACTTTCATCCTTAGTAAGCTTTAGATGTGTGGGTGCAGGTGTTCTTTTGTGTGGAGCATTTTCCATTCCAAATTTCTTCACAATGTTCTTGGCATACTTGCTTTGAGAGATGAATATGGTTTCTTCCATTTGCTTCACTTGAAGACCCAGAAAGTAAGTCAGTTCACCCACAAGACTCATCTCAAATTCAGATTGCATCTGCATAATGAAATGTTGAACCATCTGATCCGACATTCCACTAAAAACAATGTCATCCACATATATCTGTGCTATCATCAATTTACCATTTTCTTCCTTAACAAACAGAGTTTTGTCATTTCCACCTTTTCTGTACCCTTGACTAATAAGAAAATCAGTGAGTCGTTCATACCAAGCCCTTGGAGCTTGCTTTAGTCCATATAGAGCTTTCTTCAATCTGTAAACATGATCTGGATGAGTTGGATCAATAAACCCCTTGGGCTGTTCAACATAGACTTCTTCATGTAAGTACCCATTAAGGAAGGCACTTTTCACATCCATTTGGAATAGCTTAAACTTGAGGATGCAAGCTACTCCCAAGAGTAATCTTATAGATTCTAACCTAGCCACAGGAGCAAAGGTTTCATCAAAGTCAAGACCTTCCACTTGAGTGTATCCTTGTGCAACTAACCTGGCCTTGTTTCTAGTCACAACTCCATTCTCATCAGATTTATTCTTGTACACCCACTTTGTACCAATCACATTCAAACCACTAGGTCTAGGCACAAGATCCCATACCTCACTACGCTTGAACTGATTCAACTCATCTTGCATAGCACATATCCAGAATTCATCAGTAAGAGCTTCTTTTATGTTCTTAGGTTCAAATTTTGAAACAAAACATGAATTAGAGACCACATCAATCGTTCTTCTTGTGGCAATTCCCTGTTCAGGATTACCTATGATGAGCTCCTTTGGATGATTTTTCTGAACCCTTACAGATGGTCCCTTGTTAGTTGGATCATTCTGAGATCCACCTATAGATTCAACAGCCTGCTCATTTGATTTTCTATAGCTGCTGTCAGTTTCTTCTAATGGTTCAAATGTTGCAGCACCTTGTTCAACATCCTTTGCCTTTTCTGATGGTGAGTCATCCATGACCACATTGATTGATTCCATCATAACTTTAGTTCTTGAATTAAAAACTCTGTAGGCCCTGCTGTTGGTTGAGTAACCAAGAAATATACCTTCATCACTTTTAGGGTCAAGCTTTCTTCTTTGTTCTCTATCAGCCAGAATATAACACTTGCTTCCAAACACATGAAAATGTTTTACTGTGGGCTTTCTCCCTTTCCACAGTTCATAAAGAGTCATGATTGTTCCTGTTTTTAGTGTGACTCTATTATGGATATAACAAGCAGTGTTTATTGTCTCAGCCCAGAAATTTAAAGGCAAATTCTTTGCATGAATCATCACTCTAGCAGATTCTTGCAATGTTCTATTCTTTCTCTCAACAACACCATTTTGTTGAGGTGTGATGGGAGAAGAAAACTCATGCTTAATACCTTCTGATGAACAAAATTCAAGAAACTTAGCATTCTCAAACTCTCTTCCATGATCACTCCTAATTCTTACAATTTCACTACTTTTCTCTCTTTGTAATTGTTTACACAACTCTTGGAATACTTCAAATGTGTCAGACTTTTCTCTAATAAAGCTCACCCAAGTAAACCTTGAATAATCATCAACCATTACAAAGACGTACCTTTTTCCACCAAGACTTTCTACTTGCATAGGTCCCATTAAATCCATGTGCAGTAATTCAAGTACACAGGAAGTAACAGAATGTTGGAGCCTTGGATGCGACATCTTGATTTGCTTACCAATCTGACATTCACCACAAATGTGTTTCTCTTCAATATGTAACTTAGGTAGTCCTCTGATGGCCTCTTCAGATATGGCTTTCTTCATTCCTCTGAGATGGAGATGGCCAAGTTTCTGGTGCCATAACTTTACTTCTTCTTCCTTGCTTAATAAACATGTAAAAGAGTTAGCTTCTTTTTGAGATGTCCACAAGTAACAGTTGTCTTTGGACCTTTCCCCCTTCATTATCACCACTCCTTCTTCATCTGTGACGATACATTCAGCTTGTGTGAAATTTACTTTGTATCCTTGGTCGCAGAGTTGACTAATACTGATCAGATTAGCTGTAAGTCCTTTGACCAATAAAACGTTATCAAGCTTTGGTAAGCCATGGTTGATTAGCTTCCCTGTACCCATGATTTCACCTTTAGCTCCATCTCCAAACGTGACAAAGCTGGTGGCATAAGGTTCAATATTTTCAAGAAACCTGCTAATTCCTGTCATGTGGCGTGAGCATCCACTATCAAAATACCAGTCTTCCCTTGATGATGCTCTAAATGAAGTATGAGCAATGAGAGCAATACTTTCTCCTTTAGGTTTCCATTCACTTTTAGTGTTCAGAATAGGAGGCTCAGGAGGAAACTCCCTGAAGTGTTTGGGGTACCCATAGAGTTTGTAACAGTAAGGTCTGATATGTCCCTTCTTACCACAGTGATGACATATCCATGAACGTGATCTGTTCACGCGAGTCTTCTGATGTCGCTTAGGATGTTGAAACATCTGCCTGGGCACTGTAAAGTGATGATTACCTTCTGCAGTCATAAACTTCGTATCTGGATCATACATCTGCTTTCTGTTAAGAGCTTCATAGTCAAGCCCAATAGGTTGTGGCTTGACAACCTGTTTTTCCAGAATCTCATCTAGAGCATGTGTACTATGGTGCATCATTACAACTTGTTTCTTTAAGTGTTCAAGCTGAGAATTTAATTGAATTACCTCATCATTCAAGGTTCCTATTTTGGCAAGATGATTTGTTCTTTCAGTCTTCAGTTTAACAACCAATTTCCTTTCAGCTTCAAGTTGCTCACATACTTCCTCACTTCTGATGCACAAAGACTTAAAAGATACAGCTAACTCATCATATGACACTTCCTCATCAATTGAATCAGAATCAGATTCAACCACTCCAGTTAAGGCAGTTACATGTCTGGCTGCTTCATTCTCAGCTTCTTCTTCAGATTCATCCTCTTCAGACCATGTAGTAATCATGCCTTTTTTCTGTCTTTTGAGAAATGCGCCACACTCAGCTCTAATGTGCCCAAAACCTTCACATTCATGACATTTAACTCCCTTGGATTGTCCCATTTTATCATCAGTTTTTGTCCTTCTGAAATTGTTTCCAGGTTTGCTGATGTCGAATCTGATGTTTGGAACATTTCCATTTGTCTTTCTATCCATGCGTCTCATAACCTTGTTGAATTGCTTTCCCAGCAGTACCATGGCATCTGAGATACTTTCATCAGTGTCAATATCATCTTGATGGTCTTCATTATCAGTATTTGACACAAGTGCTATGCTTTTATTCTTGCTACCACTACTTCCAGACCGCTCATTAGCCGACATTTCAAATGTTTGAAGCGACCCTACCAAGTCTTCAAGTTTAATAGTGTCGAGTTCTCTAAATTCTTCAATGCATGTGACTTTCATATCAAACTTCTTTGGTAGAGATCTCAACATTTTCCTCACCATTTTCTCTTCTGATAGCTTCTCACCTAGAGCATCAAAGGTGTTGGAATAATCTAGAATAGTCATATGAAATTCATGCACACTTTCATCCTCCTTCATCCTAAGTTCTTCAAACTTTGTAGTGAGCATCTGTAGTCTAGAATTCTTTACTTTAGATGTTCCCTCTTGAGTGGTTATCAGGATTTCCCAAGCTTCTTTAGCAACTTTGCAGCGTTTAATGAGTCTAAACATATTTTTATCAACTCCATTAAACAATGCATTCAACGCTTTTGAGTTACCAAGAGCCAATTCATCTTCCTCTTTAGACCACTCACTTTCAGGCTTCAGCTCTTCCAGTTTCTTTCCATCTTTGTCCTGCAATACTGGTGGTTCCCATCCAATTAGAACTGCCTTCCATGTTTTGCTGTCAATAGACTTAAGAAAAGCTTCCATACGAGACTTCCAGTAGTCATAATTAGTTCCATCCAACAGAGGAGGTCTATTTACGAACCCTCCTTCTTTCTCCATTTCTACCAGATGTATATGCCCTGAATCTCACCCAATCCAGAACAGGGTACCTGCTCTGATGCCAATTGAAATCTGGCACGCCCAGGAACTAATGTTGAATGCAATGTTCCAACACTTTGGTGAACACAGTGTTGTAACCAATGTTCCAACCTTATACGAATTAACAGGAAATATAATTTAAATGACAGAAAACAGCAAAGACACAAATGATTTGTTAACCCAGTTCGGCATAAACGAACCTACTCTGGGGGATACCAATCCAGGAAGGAAATCCACTAATGTAGTGCTAGATCTAAGCCCTCAGTAAACGCCCCGTTTACAACTTATATCCTAGACACCTACTTGTGCAACTTCTACTTAAGAACTCCTAAGTATGAGATCCCATCTCACCTCCAACTTATCACGCACAGTGATTACAGTAACACAATGATGATTTCGAAGACACACTTCAGTAAACAAGTTACCTCCGTACTTAGAAGCTTTGGAGTAACTAACACCCACACAAAATCAGTCCTTAACTTGTGTTATAGAATCCACAAGAAAGGCTCACAAAATAATACAAAACTCAAAACCCTAGAATGCTATTCTTCAATGACGGCTTTGATAACCCTACTGGGTTTTTCGTTCTTCATATATATACTCCAAGCAACACGGGCTGAAGTTCACTTTGGGCTTAGAACACACATTAATCAAGAATCAGAACTATACATAAAGTTTCCTAAAATGTCAGAACATCTTCAGGAAAAATCTCATCGCTGATTCTGTATAAAAATATACTCCTTGGCACACAAGAGTAAAAACGTGGTTTCCTTTAAAAACGCGCTTTCCTTATATAAAACACGCGCGCAAATCATTTGGACACTGGTTGTCCCAATGTTGAAACATTTGGTCCAACATCTTGCTTGTATATTTGTTTTAGCAAAATGCGGCCAATTCAAATATCCAACAGTAATTTATTACATGCTCTTTTAGCTTTAGATCGTAAGGTTGCTACTATACTCGTGCGAATGTAGGGTCTTTAAACTAGTTATGTACAAAAAAACAAGGCTTAATTAGTTCAATGGTCCCTTAAAGACATTTTAGGTTTCACAATAGTCCCTTAAAGAAAAAAAGGTCCGATTTAGTCCCTTAAAGACATCTCCGTTAGCCAAAAAGGTCATTTCTGTTAAATTTTAATCCCAAATGTATAAGATGCACTAACATTGTAAATAGTCCACCATAGACCTCATTAAATCTTTTAATTATAACCACTTGATCTTTTTCTTAAAATCTACACCGTTTAATCTTGTAAATTTATGATATCTAACGATGAACCTCAACACTTGATTATTTCACTTTTCTTCTTCTTCCCTCATCTTCATCATCATGTTCATGATTTCATAAAAAATTCAGAATTTTTTTTTCTTCAAAATCCAGAAAATCATCATCAACAAAGAACAAAAGCAACAAGATCCAGAATATCTAAATTTTTTTATCTCATACTTAACTAAGAACAAAACATACCCAAATTTATAAATGTTGCAACAAGATCATACTAACTTCAACACCAAAATAAATACCCAAACATACCCAAAACAAAAGCAACTATGTTATTGTTATTGTTTTGATTTTGTTATTATTTCGAAAAATTAATAGGATTTAAATTTGGGGAATTTGATTTTGTTCTTGTTGTTGTTGAAGAACTAAGTTGTTTTGGTATTTGCTGCGTTGTTCTTGTCAATTCTGTGTTGTTGAAGAACTAGCGTTTTTCAATTTGGATGGAGGAGGTGGTGATGATTGAAACAAGATGGAGAAAAATATGATTTTGGGAAGGTGGAAGGATGAAGAGAAATAAGATGATTCTGCTTGTTGTGTTGTTCTTGTTCAGAATCATAAATTAGATCTAGAGTTTCTGATGGTTCACCGTAAGATACAATAGACTTGCAAGATCCAATGGGTTCCTTTCTAACAAAAAAAATCAATGGTTAAAATTTATAAAATGAATAAGATCTTTGGTGGACCACTTATACTGTATGACATCCACAATTTAGTCAACAAAGACTAGTGTTTTTTGAATTTTTTTGACGGAAAGGACCTTGTTGGCTAACGGAGATGTCTTTGAGGGACTAAAGCGGACCTTTTTTTCTTTAAGGGATCATTGTGAAACCTAAAATGTCTTTAAGGGACCATTGAACTAATTAAACCAAAAAACAAACAATATTTTAATATGTTTATAAAAAATATTTAATAAAAACAAATTTTAGTTTTCTAAATATATAGCATTACTTAGCTATATTAAAAAAGATAAGAGTAATTGACAAAAGATATAATTGACAAATCGTAGCCATAAAATACTAAAACGACACTTAAATATGAACGAAAGGAGTACACACTAGTATGCTCTAGTATCCACCGTAAAACTCAATATCTTTATTTTTAATTCACACACTATTGTGTTCTTTGTTCCAACAATAATATATTAAATACAATTTTTTTTTTTATGTTTATTAAATACTCCCTCTAGTCTCATATATAAGAAACATTTTCACTTTTTAGATTCATCGTAGAATTAATGTATTTAGACTATATTATTGTCTAGATACATCAATTCTATAATGAATCTAAAAAGTCAATTTTTTCTTGTATATGAGACTAGAGGGAGTACTTGTTATTATTCCCTTTAATTTTAGAAGATATATTAAAAATAAGGTTATTATAAATCAGATATATTAATTATTCGATATATCTAAAAATTAAAATATCTCTTATATATTCAAAACAAGAGATATCCCCGTGAAAATAGTTGAGTTAGTAGGAATATCACACTATATATGCATGAGTTCGAATTCGAACCTAGGATATTCCGGTTATTCATGCTTAAAAAAAACAAGAGATAGTAATATCCGATTAACCGTTTACTAATCAAGTGAATAAACTTTTAATGTTGATTTCCAGTGGAACGCAAGTTTAACAAAATAAAATATTGCAAAAAAGAAATTGGACACTTGTCGAAATTTGAAACAAGCTTATTATTTATATTTTCTTAAGTTTATTAAAAGTTGATAAGTCTTTTTCACTTGGACAGGAAATTAGCCACGTAATATTGCACGTTTTTTTTTTATATTCTTTCCTTTTTTGCTAAAATTTTATTTGCCGTCCGTTTATTTGTCTTGTCGGTCCTTTTGCGTAAGACATCGTGCACCCTACATTTGTATCATAAAATTAATTTACATGCTAAAATAATTTTTTATATGTATAAATTTGTGCTAAATATTTTTTATTCAAATTAAAATTTATTGATTATTTAAAAAATTTAATAATTTTTTCTTGTTGGTGAAAGACAAAATGTGTAACATTCTTTTTCATTTTTTTTTATTCAAAAAAAATTAATTCATGTATAACGATTATATATAATTTTCATCATACAATTAAATTGCCAAAATTTATTACGTATAATCTAATAAACTTAAACTTCTAATATAACAATTAAGAAATTTATAAATTAATTTTGTGTCAAAAAAATAAATTTATAACTTAATTCACAATACAAAACCTTAATAAGTAATAATAATAATAATTATTATATATCAGGGGACCTAAATTCAAACAAAACTGACAACTACACAATAACACATCTATAGAAGAAAATTCCGAAACAATCAACTTTTAAAAAGCTAGACTCTATAAACTCAGGACACAGCTAAGATATCAACACAAATATTTGTCAAGTAGTTTTTCAACATTTATACCATATTAATAATTTGATTATGTGATTACACCTTCCGTGGTCCAAAAGAAACGTGCATCTTATCTCTAAGATGATAGCATGCCCTATTCTAAACCATCACGTCTCTAATGCATCTCATCCCATCAATATAAAAGGCTTGTATGGAACCACCTTTTATACATTAAAAAAATGGCAGAAGTTTCATCTACTAAAAGCAGTCTTAGGTTAGCCGGCAAAGTAGCCATAGTTACCGGAGGTGCCAGCGGCATTGGCAAAGAGACGGCACATCTCTTTGCCGAACAAGGTGTACGCGTTGTGGTGATTGCCGATATCCAAGACGAGTTGGGCAAACAAGTAGCGGAATCCATTGGCACCCATAGGTGTACCTACATTCATTGTGACGTCACAGACGAAGTTCAAGTCAAAAATCTCGTTCAATCAACGGTCGATACTTATGGACAGGTTATCATTAATTATACGAATTAATATATATATATATATATATATATATAGATAAATGTTAGTATATATGCTATTGTTCGATTTGTCTTATGAATATTTTTAAGGACAAAATTTACATGCATTTCCATACATGCAGTTTTTGCTGTTTCACTCACAAAGAGTTGATTTTTGGTGTTTTTTCATTTAAAAAAAAATAAAAGAAAACTATTTTTTAATTAAAGAAACCACCTCTTTGTGAGAGGAAAAGTAAAAACTGCATGTACGGAAATGCATGTAAGTTTTTTCCTATTTTTAAAATACCAACTTTTTATTATTTTTAATAATAGATAACTAAAGGCTTAATTACACTTTTGATCCCTTATTTTTTAAAAGTTTCAAATTGGTCTCTTATGTTTTCTGCCGTTTAATTAGTTAGTCTCTCCCGTCAAATATTTTACTATTACCTTTAAATTTAGACACCTGAAAAACTAATTTGGACACGTGGCACACTTGGACAGATGACACATGTCCAAATTTAAAATATGAGACCAACTTGAAACTTTTAAAACATAAGGGACCAACATGAAATCTAAAATAAAGGTAAAAGACCTAAATTGTAATTAAGGCATAACTAAAGGTAATATTGGTTAAAGTTATGCATTGATATGTTTGAATGGTCAACCGCGACATGTGAGTTTAAAAAAAAAATCAATTAATTGTTAAATTTCGTTTCTTTGACAGGTAGATATTATGTTCAGTAATGCTGGGATCGGAAGTCCCAGTGACCAGACTGTGTTGGAATTTGACATTTCCCAAGCTGACAATTTGTTCTCGGTTAATGTTCGAGGAATGGCATTGTGCGTGAAACACGCGGCTCGTGCAATGGTGGAAGGGCAAGTGAGGGGTAGCATTGTTTGCACTGCTAGTGTCGCCGGTAGTCATGGTAGCTTGAAGATGACAGATTATGTAATGTCGAAGCACGCAATAATAGGGTTAATGCGTTCTGCAAGTATACAACTTGCAAAACATGGGATAAGAGTGAATTGTGTTTCACCAAATGGATTAGCAACACCATTGACTTGTAAATTGCTAGATGCGGGTCCAGAGACAGTGGAATTGATTTATTCAGAATATAAAAGGTTGGAAGGAGCGACTCTCAACACTAAACATGTTGCAGATGCTGTTTTGTTCCTTGCGTCTAATGAATCTGACTTTGTTACTGGACTTGATCTTCGTGTGGATGGTTATTATGTTTCTGGCAGATCTGAACTAGCATTTTAATATAGAAAACTGTATTGTTTAAAAAAATAATTTTTTTTTTTTGAGAAAAATAAATAATGTATTTGTATTGGATTTCTTTAAAGGATAAAATATTCCTTACACTTAGACTCTTATCGGAGTGTTAGAGTTGTAAGGAATCCGCATGAAATAAATAAAGGACAAAACTTAAATGTATTTTCATACTTGCATTTCTTACTTTTCCACTCACAAAGAGTTGGTTATTTGTGTTTTTTCATTTTGAAAAAATAAAAGAAAATTACATTTTAATAAAAAAAAACTACCTCTTTATGAGAGGAAAAGTAAAAAATGCATGTAAGTTTTGTCCATAAATAAATGTAACAAAATAAATGAAGTTACTGTCTTATTAAAATGGACATATCTCCAATTAATTTTCAAATTTAGATTAATATATCTTATTGTAATATATTCTGATCAGTAAATGTTTATAAACACATTTATGTGAAAAACAAAGTAAAATATGTAACAAAATAAATAGAACAAATGCAACCAACAATGAATTGGTTCAAGTGGTAAGAATTTTGGTCTCCTTAAGTATGTAGTTAGGGGAACGATTCCTGACTCATACTATGGAGAAAAAATTCGGTTGAGATGGAAGAATCTACCTTGTGTATTCCAACAGATTTCTCGATGGAAACTAGTTATCGCTAACGGCAGTGAAAATTTGTACCAATATCATGGTAACACAAAAAAAAAAAATAGAACAAATGCAAAAAAAAAAAAAAAAAAAAAAAAAATAGTTGAATGGAAGAAGAAAAGAATGTGCTTTTTTTTTAATATTTTTTTGCATAAATCAAGTATCATCTGTGCACAATTGCAAAAACTAATCTCTCGAACCTTATAGGACATAATTGAACGGCAAACTCTCTCTAAAATTATCAACTCTGTTGTATGCTCAAGTCAGAAATTAAACCCAATGCAAATATTAGTTAAGTTAGAAGAGACACGTGATATTTTATCTAAGCGTTCTTCAATTGAAATAAAAGTAAAGTTATAAATAGGAAACATTTCTTTGTAGAATTTCAAGACACATGTACACTACTTTTAAAAGAAAATATTTTATTTTTATTTTTTTAGCAAGTGCTCTAAAGCGGTTAGCATTTTTTTCTTTCTATAGTCACCTCTCTGTCGTATATATGGAGTTTAAGAGAATCCAAATTGTCATATGTTACAAAAAAAAAAAAAAAGTTCAACCGACAACAACACCAGTTACACTACTTTGTGAAATAATGATAATATTTTTTTCCCTTATAATAGAAATGATGATAATTGCTCGAGCATTTGAATTGGTGAGAAATCTTTTTTAGTGTCCTTTCCTTATCGCGCGTCCTGTTTATTTTCAATTTTACTCTTATTTTAAGTAGTGCTCATTATAAAAATAAAAAATTTTAATTAAAAATATCTTTCGTTATCTACTTAAATAGCAGACTGGTCAATGACATGACATTGACCAATGAAAAGCCAACAAAAAATTATAAAAAAAACCCCTTCTCTTATTTTGTCTTCTCTTCACTTCTTCCCTCCTCTCATTTCTTCCAGTTTTTTGTTTGTTTGTTTGGTTTTAGTTAGTTTAGTTTAATTTTTGTCACTTCATATATAAAATGGCCGCATGGTCTGTAGTTGGTTAGACTTTACGATCCATTCAGTGTCCTTTAAAGAGGACGATTGAGATCGTTATGCTCATCAATGACAGACTTTTGTGGCTCTTAAAATTGAGTTTTAGGCCTAACTCAACCTCGCAAAACCGGCTTGTAAGGTGAAGATTGCCCTAACTTATAAAAACATATTCAGGTCATCTCGCAAACGATGTGTGACTTCTTTAACACACCCCCTCGCGCTCAGCACTGTTGGGCTTGTTGCGCGGAATAAATGGTGGAGGGCCCGATCAGAAACCTGATTGCAGGCGGCCCAACGAAGTAGCCCAGCGAATCGTGGATAGGCTCTGATACCATCTTAAAATTGAGTTTTAGGCCTAACTCAACCTCACAAAACCGACTTGTAAGGTGAGGATTACCCTCACTTATAAACACATATTCAGGGCATCTCACAAACGATGTGAGACTTCTTTAATTTAACAGTGGCAAATTTGAAACAAATATTTGACTAGTCTAAATATCCCTGTCATTTGTTGCATAAAGTCGGATCTGCAAATGTAAGCAGATGACTTCACGTAGTGGAGAATTCTGCACCCAAATAAAGTCGGATTTGCAAATGTGAGCAAGTGGGTTCACATGGTGGGATGAGTGTGTGGAGAGTCTCAATATCTTGAGAAAAGAAATGTTTGTGGCATATTGGGTTTTTTTGGTTGTTTTATTAATTTTGATGTAATTTTTTTTGTCTAAAGTTACTAAACTATCCGGTTGTAATTTTGCATATAACATATACTATTTGTCAACGTAATTTCCTATTGTAATGCAAATTTATAACATTTTTATATTATGTTTCCATCTGCCTCCTTATTATTTTTGCAATTCTGCAATAGAATGATCCACCAGTTAAGTAGTGGATGACCTGTAAATGGTTCGCTACTTAACTAGCGAACTACAATAGCTCATAAGAACATACTAGAATTGTGAAAATTCAAAAAAAAAAAAAAAAGTAAAATAACCATCTTCCATGAAATTAATGTTAAACTAATATACGATAAAGACATAAATGCGTAAGTTATATAAAAACATCATTTTAAATATAATAATATGATATGTCATTTATATATTTTGGAATGTAACTAATCACTCAAAATATGAAAAATTGGTTAGCCATAACGATCACACTAATCTTCAGCGAGATCAACTGCTGCGGACACAATGCTATCTTCAAGATCTATAACACTAGTGCAGAAAGGGGTTTCCACTACGGGCCAAAAGTACTTTTCACGTCGGTTGGGGAACCGACGTGCTTACAAGCGACGTTGTAAGTTCAGAGTTTCCACGTCGGTCTTAGAGTAACCCGACGTGAAAAGTGGATTTTATATTTGTTTCATTAAAAAAATAAGTGATTCCACGTCGGATCCATCATCCCAACCGTAGTGGAAAGTGGTGTTTTCACTACGGGTTTGCATGGTACCCGTAGTGAAAAGTTTTTATTGTTAAGATTTTCATGGTTTCGAGAAAATGAAGAGAAGCTTAGAAAATCTTCAAGATAGTAAAAATCAAAAGGATTCATATTGATAAAAGATACACAAAATATTACATTGCTTGCTCTTATATAGAGTTATATTTGGATTAACTAACTAACAAAATATTAACCAACACTAATGGAAAGACAAACTAAAGGGAGCTTTGACTAAAAGTCAAGATTCTTAACATCCTCCCTCAAACTCAACATTGGAGAATTTTCCAATTTTGAGTTTGAATTACAATTATTCTAACATTTATTGTGAAAAAAAAAGAATCTAAAAGGGTATTGCCTCAGCTCAGACAAGCTTCATATTCACCATGACAAGTTGCAATGTATATGCTTTGATAATCAATAAGTGCTTCCTCAATGACAAGCAATCCACTCCTTATATGATATGATGTAACTATGAACACTAGCAGGAAACAACCAGTGATATACAAATTGCAATCAACATCCAAATACGACCTCATCATGAACCTCAAATATCTTCCACAATTAACTTTCAACATGATGCACTACCAATTGAGCAACCAGAACTACAATAGGAGGGACATAACCATCTTTGATAATAGCTCTCTTGGATGAAAGCATAGCTGAGGCCATAAGCAACCAATAACCTGACAAACTGGTACAATTTTGCAGAACTAGTTCCAAATAGGTTCCAAAAAGATAAAATGGCATCAAGCAAATCCAAAACAAATCCAAAACATTCACTACCTCAGCAATATTATAATCACAATGATTAAATCCTCATGCTTAACAACCATTCGTAGAATCTATGTCAGCTGAACAAAGCATCCTACAGCTCATCATATGACACAACCAAAATGATAAACCAATTCAGAGGACTTGCATCATTTATCATTTGTTATTGCAATAACGATGAAACAATTCCATGCTATCTACCAAGATCCATCTCAGCATAACATGATTGAAACTCAATGACACAAGCAACAATAGTGGAGGTAGAACAAAGCAACCATGCTTAAAACCTTCACCTATTACCACATTTTCAGAACCTGCTAACCCTTTAGAATCTATAAAACTTCAGAACCAAACATGAATAATGTTGTAGAATTGACTTCTATATTGTAATATCCTCCCTCAAGCTCATAGTAAGAGAAATCTTAGTATGAGGTTGAATATTAAAATACCAAACAGAAAATGACAAGGGCAAATTTTAATAATAATGCCAAATATCTTCCATAGTTGTAACAACATTAGAAGTCAATCTCAGAACAACAATGTAACTTCCAAATCCAATTCCTTATTTGGCGCCTATCTAATTTTCAGCATGATGCATTGAGGCCAACAATACTAACAGAAAATTCATGACAAAAATCCAATGGAGCAATAAGCCTATGTCTTCATTACCAAACTTTGAAACCTATCTTCATAGACAACTTCTAACAAACAGCTTGTGTGCATTGTATTACCCTTAGTCCCACACTTAAAGAGCCGATATGCAGAACTTGAGAAAACGATACCGGGATCAAAAATAATGACGGCGAATTCACCGGAAAATTCGATAGCGAACACGATGACCAAACCAAAAATTAACAATGAGGAATGTATCATGGTTACGACATAGGAAAACTCGGTGTCGCCACCGGGATCGAAAACAGTTTCAACCACAGGAACGTAATCCAAATCACAGAGTTCATGTTTACTGGTGTAATTGGAATTAGGAAAGCAGAAAATACCAGATTGCAGAGAAGAGAGTTTATTGAAAATTGAAAACAAATTCTCACATACCAGAGTTGAGTTTATCGCAAATTCTTCAACCTTCTTCCGTGCGTTGAATTGCGAAGTTTCCGACACGATAGAACAAATGATTTCCCCAATCTTGATGATGGAACCATCAATTTCTGGATTGATTATCGGAATGAAAGGTTTGGGATCAAGAACCGAATGGTGAAAATTACCAAAAATGAGATTGAAATTGTTGTTTGATGTAGTTGATTCAAGAACAGAGGTAGATGCTACTGAAATCTCCCCCTTAACCTCTGAAATTGAATCAATCAAAGCTTCTGGAAACACTAGCTGGCCGTGGTGGAAGCGGTAAGAACTTCTCAATCTTGGATTTTTTCCACAAGTGAGAAACGATGGGATGAACTAATATAAAAGAA
This sequence comes from Trifolium subterraneum, assembly GCA_951799995.1. Taxonomy (NCBI): domain Eukaryota; kingdom Viridiplantae; phylum Streptophyta; class Magnoliopsida; order Fabales; family Fabaceae; genus Trifolium; species Trifolium subterraneum. Next base: position 8,256,882 of record OX637466.1, on the reverse strand, counting down.
GGTGGATCGAAAAGCACGGTGTAATTTTCTTTGTGATAAGCTGCAGATGAATTTTCCGGCACCGATACAATGGCGGAAGCGGATCGAAACCAAGGCTGCGATGATACCATGTTAAGATTTTCATGGTTTGGAGAAAATGGAGAGAAACTTAGAAAATCTTCAAGATAGGAAAAATCAAAAGGATTCATATTGATAAAAGATACACAAAATATTACATTGCTTGCTCTTATATAGAGTTATATTTGGATTAACTAACTCTAACAAACTATTAACCAAGACTAATGGAAAGACAAACTAAAGGGAGCTTTCACTAAAAGTCAAGATTCTTAACATTTATTTTGAAAAATAAAATACTCCTATCCATACGATCCCAAAGCAAGTGCTATTCAATTGAATACTGAATGACAGTTGAAATACTAACAAATAATTATTTCATTGATCCAAGGATGAAAAATCCATTATAGCTATCATTCCAATGATAAATGAATTATAGAATAAATTAAATATTACAATTCCCAATTCCAATAATCAGAAGATATCAAGAGAGGTCAAATGAGATTCTTTCTCCCAATAAATAAAGGGTCATTATGATAAGACACACATCCTATGATTGATACCTAAAGGCAGAAAAATCAACGCATCATATAAACACCCAATTCCAACAATAGATCAGCTGAACCTGAACAGATTATTGACTCAAAGGAAAACTGCATATAGAACAAGAACACAAATATATTTGGAGTTAAATACAGAGTATTCATCATTTAAGCAGGCACATATAACAATAACAAAATACCCTCTCTTTACTTCCAGCACTTCCAACGACATAGCAACCATGTAATTTGGCGAATTGCCCAACAAGTTGGCCGACTGGACCAGAGGCTGCTGAAACAAAGACATTCTCTCCTTTCTTAGGAGAGCCTACTTCGAAGAAACCAGAATAAGCCGTCATTCCTGGCATACCTGCACTCAATCAAAAACACAAAATATGTCAAAATGACACTCAACAGAATGGCAGAAAACTATGCAACTAGCATCCATATAAGCTTGCTTGCATGCTAGATGCTAAGATTCATTCTGAAAATGCATAATGTACGTTCAAAAGAAAACATAAAATCATGCATATGATAAAACTATATCCAGAGAGAAAATTATATACAGAGAGGTGGCTGTAACGTGAGATAAAAATACATTGAGCTATCACAAGATTAATGAGTTTCCACTACCACTAAACTTCAACCAAATATCAATGAATAAAGGATAAATTTCGGCCATATAAACTTCATTGAACAGGAGAAGAAAATGGAAAAAAGATTAACATAGGACCAAACAGCAAAACAACCAAGTCTGTTGCACAATAGGTCTCTAAGGGTACTAAACAAAGTAAAGTTGAATTAAAATCATACTGACATCAAGTGCATTCTTCATTATGGATACATACTAAGAATTAAAATCAACATAAAAAACTTGAAATTAATATGTACCGAGAATTCCAGTATAGTAGGAAAGAGGGACATCAGTGTGCTCAATTTTGAAATGTATTTAAGCTGCAGGGATCAAGTTGTACTCTTCCCAAATAGTTTTTATTTATAAGCCTCTTCCCAATTAGTTAACCCCCAGACTAACTCACCATCCTTATAATCTTTGTGAGTGGATTCCAGAACTTTAGACACACCGTAACCAGCTATGGGCTGCAATTACTCAAAAATCAATCAATTGCAATCTCAATTTAAAGACGAAATTGAAATTCATTACACAAACAACACATCAAGGATGTTTAAGCACAAATCACATAACTACTCAATATCCAACACTGTTGGAACAAAAATGGTTTAAAGACAAATCCCAAGAACTTGTTAAAGTTTTGATGATAACAAAGTATTAAATGCACAATTGAATACTAATTTTTTTTTTTAAGTATGCAGAAACTTATAAGAGAGAATAGAGTCTGACTGCAGGTCAAAAACTCTGAATTCATTTAGAAGCATTGAATTCATTTAGAAGCAATTGAAGTCATTTAGATGTGCTAGTATCAGATTTTAAGTCTCCTCTACTCCAGTATCAATATATGACCAAGTCATAAGTCAAAGAGGAGCGTCTAGATGAATGGGAAACTTTACTTCTTCTGGGCAAGCACTGAAGTCCTCAAAGCAATAGCAGTAGTAGCTCTTTACCTCTTTTGGAATAAGGTTAAAGCTCCACTACCAATACAACTACAATTGCGCTGACATCTCTATATCTACTCAACGGTCATCCTAAACGTCCACATTGCCATTGCCTATATATAGAAGACTTGAGAGAACGTGAAAAATACAACACTGAGCTATAACTGAAAAACTACTCACTCCTGCATACTCAAGCTATGACTAGACAAAACTCGCACAAGACTTAAACTCTGAAAGCTTCAGATTCAAGAAATTCTGATACTTTGTATTTGTTTTTATTAGAAAGAGTTAAAGTCTTAGGTGTATTTATTTGTACTCAATCTTATCTTGTATAAGATTTTGTTGAAGTCTCTTGCTTGTGTGCTTGAGCAAAGTGTTGAAGTCTCTTGCTTGAAACAAGAACATTATTGGAACAAAATGGGTATTCAGAAATAAACTAAATGAACAAGGAGATGTTGTCAGGAACAAAGCAAGATTGGTGGCTCAAGGATATGAAGGTGTGAAAAACACAAGAAGGGGGTTTGAATTGTGTTTTGACAATTTAAAAATTCTTCTAGATTCAAGAATCTATCAGAGTCTATTTTGCAGCGGAGGAGTCAAAACAACAATCAATAAATCAGAGAGAGTAAGGAAGAGATGAACACACAGAATTTATATTGGTTCCCCTCACAAAACGAGAGTACTCCAGTCCCCTTGTACTTACAAGAGAGTTCACTATAATCACACAAGATTACACAATTGCTCAAGCACATAAGCAAGAGACTTCCAAATGCTCAAGCACACAAGTAAGAGACTTCCAAATGCTCCGGATCACACAGCAGGAGACTTCACAATGCTCAAACACACAAGCACGAGACTTCCAATTTACTCAAGCACGCAGGCAAGAGACTAGCTTAATTTACACCTAATGACTAAACTCTATTACAAATGTAATCAAAACTTCAGAGTCTTGATTTTGGAATTCAAGCAATTTAGAGTTGTAGTCTTGTGCAAATATCTTCTTTTAAGCTCTTGGTGAGAACACTTCTTTGTGCAGTTGATAGGAGCTTTTGTGTTTAACCAAATCTTCTATCTTTCTTCGTTTTTTGCACTGGTTTGTTCTTTTCAACGACACTTTGTCCATTCAAAGAGGTCTTCAATTTATAGATGATTTGAATAGAGACGTTTGAAATGTGACCGTTGAACGTATAGCAGTTTGCCTGGAAAGTTATTCTTGTCTTTTTCCCAAAGTAGGCAAACATCTTCTGCTCCTTTGTTCCTCGAAAGTAGATGCTTGCACATAAGAGGTAATATTGTACCGTTGTCCTCAACTCCTTTTTGACTGATTAAGACGACATGAATTAGCCTTTGCATTGGTCATCTCGTCATGTCTTTAAGCGTAACCGGAATATCTTGAGACGTGGCCTTATCAGAATTGTTGATGTTAAGATCGTCGTAGCTTCTGAGTGCATACAGTATGGCTTCTGATAGGCTCTTCTGGCTTCTGAGAGTCTTTGTCCTCTGAAAGGTTGTAAAGTGCTTCTTGGTGAACTCAAACCTTCTGAGTCATTCAGATGCTTATATTATGTTCTTGACTTACTCAGATTCTATCTTCTTTCTATCTGCACACTTCAAGTAAATTATTAGTGTTCTCCATCTTAGCAATAATACTTTGTTATCATCAAAACCTCATTAGGTTCATAGGGTTTGTTTGAGAAACCTTTCTTGTTCCAACAATCTCCCCCTTTTTGATGATGACAAACATAAATATTAATTGCTAATTTGTTGTTGTAATAATTTATCATGTTCTCCTCAGATTTGGAGTTTTGCAAGCTCCCACTGATTCAGATGCACTATAGGGTTAGGTTTGTAAGCTCCCCCTACGTTTATCCATGATTAATTAAAAGAGTTTAAGAACTAATCATTATATCTTTAGATCAAATCCTCATACTTTGACACTCAGAGGCTAGGTTTGCAAGCTCTCCCCCTATGTCATGTAAGACTATGACAAGTTCGCAAGTTGTCTTAAGTTTTACGTATGATTTTCAAGTCATAAGATTACAATTATATCCCCTTCAGTTCATAGCTCAATTTTAATCAAAGAAAACGACTTAACATATATTGAAACATAAATGCTGAATTTAAACAGAATTCAATTACTTGTTAAGCAGTTTCAGTTACTTGAAATTCATTTAATCGTGAGCAGAAAAACTTTCCCTTTATTTGAAAATGAATGCTAAAACAGATGCAGTTTTTAAGTTTTTCTCCCTTCTTGACTTTCTTACCCTTTAAGAAATATTTGCTCACCAATTCTCCCCCTTTCTCAAAAGAGAAAAAAGAATTTATGCTTTCAGCTACTCCGGCAATTAATTTCCCAACAGTTTTCAAGTTTCTCTAAACTTAACTTATTACTTTGCCACTTAATTACTCCAATTAGCAATTAGTTACCTCTACGTTTTTCTCCCCCTTTTGTCATCAGTCAAAAAGGATGCTATGAACATAGATGGTAAGCGTGCAAACCAATGTGGACAAGTTGAAACAACTGTAGAAAACCATAAAGCAATAAATGGGAGAACAAATATCTAGTATGACTTAACTAGGGTTAGAAGACTATAAAAAGGCATTATTCTTTGTCATTTCATTCATACTAAACAATCCAAAGAACAAAGTTTTAGAGAGAAAACTTTTAAGGTACAATGAGAAGATCATCATGTAGAATAGCAGAATATCAAAAGAAAGTTCAATCAGAAGCTACTAAGGAGAAACGTCCAAAGCCTGATTCCTAAGCCTGAAATCATTGAGAATCTCAAATGACTGTAGAGTCGAAGGTTGAGAAATCTAAGTCACCAGAGCTAGAGCCTGTGGCTAGATCACCAAAGTCAGAGACTGATTCTGCTT